>CM057344.1:593463857-595863857 GCA_030015575.1 Agapanthus africanus | reverse complement strand
TCGACCGTCCATGTCGCAAAACGGGCAGTGCAGGCTCCCCACAAATCGGGAACCCAAATCGCTCCGGATCAGAGCATCGACCGTCCAGGTCGTAAAAAGGGCAGTGCAGGCTCCCCACAAATCGGGAACCCAAATCGCCCCGGATCAGAGCGTCGACCGTCCATGTCGCAAAACGGGCAGTGCTGGCTCCCCACAAATCGGGAACCCAAATCGCTCCGGATCAGAGCGTCGACCGTCCATGTCGCGAAAAGGGCACTGCAGGCTTCCTACAAAGCAGGAACCAGATCACTCCGGGTCAGGGAAACGTCTACCACGGACACTCCGTCTCGGAGACGCGTCAAGCGTCGACCGTCCATGTCGTAAAAAGGGCAGTGCAGGCTTCCTACAAAGCAGGAACCAGATCACTCCGGGCCAGGAAAACGTCTACCACGGACACTCCATCTCGGAGACGCGTCAAGCGTCGACCGTCCATGTCGTAAAAAGGGCAGTGCAGGCTTCCTACAAAACAGGAACCAGATCACTCCGGGTCAGGGAAACGTCTACCACGGACACTCCGTCTCGGAGACGCGTCAAGCATCGTCCGTCCATGTCGCGAAAAGGGCAGTGCAGGCTTCCTACAAAGCAGGAACCAGATCGCTCCGGGTCAGGGAAACGTCTACCACGGACACTCCGTCTCGGAGATGCATCAAGCGTCGACCGTCCAGGTCGTAAAAAGGGCAGTGCAGGCTCCCTACAAATCGGGAACCCAAATCGCTCCGGATCAGAGCGTCGACCGTCCATGTCATAAAACGGGCAGTGCAGGCTCCCCACAAATCGGGAACCCAAATCGCTCCGGATCAGAGCATCGACCGTCCAGGTCGTAAAAAGGGCAGTGCAGGCTCCCCTCAAATCGGGAACCCAAATCGCTCCGGATCAGAGCGTCGACCGTCCATGTCGCAAAACGGGCAGTGCAGGCTCCCCACAAATCGGGAACCCAAATCACTCCGGATCAGAGCGTCGACCGTTCATGTCGCAAAACGGGCAGTGCAGGCTTCCCACAAATCGGGAACCTAAATCGCTCCGGATCAGAGCGTCGACCGTCCATGTCGCAAAACGGGTAGTGCAGGCTTCCTACAAAGCAGGAACTAGATCACTCCGGGCCAGGGAAACGTCTACCACGGACACTCCGTCTCGGAGACGCATCAAGCGTCGACCGTTCAGGTTGTAAAACGGGCAGTGCAGGCTCCCCAAAAATCGGGAACCCAAATCGCTCCGGATCAGAGCGTCGACCGTCCATGTCACAAAACGGGCAGTGCAGGCTCCCCACAAATCGGGAACCCAAATCTCTCCGGATCAGAGCGTCGACCGTCCATGTCGTAAAACGGGCAGTGCAGGCTCCCTACAAATCGGGAACCCAAATCGCTCCGGATCAGAGCGTCGACCTTCCATGTCGCAAAACGGGCAGTGCAGGCTCCCCACAAATCGGGAACCCAAATCGCTCCGGGTCAGTGTCAACCGTCCATGTCGCAAAAAGGGCAGTGCAGGCTCCCCACAAATCGGGAAACCAAATCGCTCCGGATCAGAGCGTCGACCATCCAGGTCGCAAAAAGGGCAGTGCAGGCTCCCCACAAATCGGGAACCCAAATCGCTCGGATCAGAGCGTCGACCGTCCATGTCGAAAAAACGGCAGTGCAGGCTCCCCATAAATCGGGAACCCAAATCGCTCCGGATCAGAGCGTCGACCGTCCACGTCGCAAAAATGGCAGTGCAGGCTTCCTACAAAGCAGGAACCAGATCGCTCCGGGCCAAGGAAACATCTACCACGGACACTCCGTCTCGAAGACGCGTTAAGCGCCGACCGTCCACGTCGTAAAAAGGGCAGTGCATCCCAAAAAGCGGGAACCAAAGCAAGTCGCCTCCAAGCAAAAGAAGATCCATCAATTTTATGCACACGACCCACATGTGCGGTGTACATTCATTGATGGGGGCAATTTGTTGGGGTAAAAATTTACACCCTGGTTGACCGAGTCAAAATCAAGGTCAACCCCTAAGCTAGGTGGGCCCAAGCCCAGGTCAAGCGGGCCCATGCCCAAGTCAAGCCCACGGCCAGCCTCCCCATGCCAACAACAAAATCATGTAATAAATAATTGTTATGTAATTTTTTATACATGAATGTATGCAAAATGGACGTAAAGCCAATATTTTGTAAGCCCATGGCTTATGTGCAAAAATGAAATGGCACATGAGCCATGAGATAGGCAAAACGCCATTTTTGCAAAGCCCAAGGGGCTATATGTAAATATGTAAGCCTATATAAGGCAAAATGATGATGAATAAAGTAATACTTTTCATTCTCTCCAAAAAAATTAGATCTGAGATCTTTTCTCCTTCCTCAAGGTTCCAAAACCTTATTCTTTCTCTTGAATTAAATCAAGAGTTTTACTCTTCTTTTTTCAAAACTAAATAGCTTTTTTACCACAAAACCCACTAAGGGGAACTCAGATCTGCCATCAGATCTCAAAAATGAGAGATTTTTAAAAATCTCATATCTCTTGATCTCCAAGATCCAGCCAACAGAAGAGGAAGAAGAAGAACCCCCTTCATCAACCCAAACCATCTCAGGAGTTTAACTCCACCCTATCTTCTCTTTAGAGAATTTCCGGGGCTAAAAGCCCCCTTTTCCTTGCCGGCGCGCTAGCGCTCGAGCGCAAAGCGCCCACGTGCCGACACGTAGCGCGCTTGCGCTCCAGCGCCCTATGCTCAAGCGCAAAGCGCCCACATGCCGACACGTGGCGCGCTTGCGCTCCAGCGCCCTACGCTCGAGCGCAAAAGCGCCCACGTGCCGACACGTGGCGCGCTTGCGCTCCAGCCCTCTACGCTCGAGCGCAAAGCGCCCACGTGCCGACACGTGGCGCACTTGCATTCCAGCCCTCTGCGCTCAAGCACAAAGCGCCCACGTGCCGACACATGGCGTGCTTGCGCTCCAGCGCCCTGCATTCGAGCGCAAAGCGCCCACGTGCCGACACGTGGCGCGCTTGCGCTCAAGCGCCCAGCGCCCGAGCGCAAAGTGCCCACGTGCCGACACGTGGCGTGCTTGCGCTCCAGCACTCTGCGCTCGAGTGCAAAGCGCCCACGTGCCGACACGTGGCGCGCTTGCGCTCAAGCGCCCAGGCACTGGCCCCACGCATCCTTTGGATATCTTTTCCCCCTTTTTATATATATACATGCATATATATATATATATATATACACATATGTATACATATATACACACACACACCACAACAATGTTCCCCTCAAAAAAATTTGGGCCGGGGCGCTGCCCCGCACCCCGCAAAGGGGCTGCTAGCCCCTTTGACCCCCAGCCCACTATCCGGGTAATGGGACCCCCGTAAAAACTTTGCGTGGCTCCCGATATATCCAAAACCCCCCTTTCAAAACACAACACACGTATACTGCATATTGAGTTCGCATGACCAATTTAACCCGTCAATCGGAGGTTCCCTTGCTCCAAAGGCGAGGGGTAATTAACGGCAGCTTAGTCCGCGGCTGCCGGAGATTCGGATCCCCACAATCAATAAACCCCGGCCTACCCTAGGAAGGGGGAATCTGTAGTACGCCTGACAAACGCGCGCGTATTCCCATCTCAATGGGGTGACGAAAAACACCCTACAAGGAGCGACTCATCATTCACCATTTTTTTTACCGCGATTGCTCTATCATTTCAGCTTTTCTTATCGCGAAGGTCGCGATTGCCCTATCATTTCGGCTATTTATTCGCGATTGCCCCATCATTTCGGTTTTATTTTCAACTTTATTTTTACTCGCTGATTTTTATTGCTAGTTGCCCCATTATATCGGCTTTATATATATATATACATATATATATATTATTTTGTTTTATTTATACATTTTTACATCCCCAGTTTAACGACTTAGAGGTTGATTATTCCCAGTTTAATGACATGGTGGTCAGCTGTTTTGTATGAAGTTGGTGGTCGCAGCGTGACTGTTTGCCAACACGCATTTATACAGTTCTATCTCTCCTGCTGTAACACCCTAGTTTGTTTATACCAGTTCTATTTTTGGGTATTTCTTTATTTATGGTTATTTCTTGATTTATTATGTTTTGGGTGCGGATAGTGTAATTAGTATTCTATGTTTGCATCCGACCCGACCCGTATGCTTAGAACCCGTTTTGATTCTTGTTTATGATTGATCCCGGCGAGTTATGAGAATCCGTGCACTTTCATGTTGTATGTCCTGTATATCTGCATTATATCTGGCATATGCATTTTTTTTAATAATACAATTATAATCAAATAATATATTTTAAAAATATCTAGCATGGCCTGCATCATACCCCTAACCCTGTCGGAGCATCCGTACATCTTGTTCTCATTCCGTTTAGTGAAACGGATCCATTTGGATCGCTACGTGCACGCTATGTGTATCCGTTCTTGGGGGTATGCATTTTCGTTATCCGGATATCATATTTTGGTTTTACTTGACACGTATATTTTCTGTATTTTCAAACCATAATTTTAGACCTAACCCGGGCGTATTTTGGAGTATTTTTGTATTAGCCAAAAAACTCAAATTTTATTAATATAATTGTTCCCCTCCGAAGGACGGCGCGACGACTGAGAGACGTCTTGCCTGTGATTCGGGGCAGATGCTATTTGGTTTTATCCGTCCACCTCTCCGATGATACCAAGTTGATTTATGGCACCGTGTATCGGAGGTTTAGACGGATGCGGCCGATGTAGCAGACTTCGTCAGATTCCCCCTCGCTTGAGGGGTTTTTTTTATTGTGGGGACGCTCTCCCTGCAGGCGCAAGCCCCTGCAGTTAATTACGCTACCGCATCGCGGTAACAACTTTCTCCTTCTCCATAATTTCACTTCGTGTCATGGGTGTTTGTTTTGTTTGTGGTTGCCCGTGGATTGTATACGGAGACTAATTTATGTCGTCGCCCATAGGACGTGGATTAGTCCAAATCCGTAGTTACTTAGATTTGGGTTTGGTGTTTTAATTTAAGGATACGTTAGCCGTATTGAGGCTAAGATCAACTTAAACGTTCGTTAAGGATACGTTAGTCCTGTTTGAGACTAAGATCAACTTAACATGGTGATCCATTTAATATACGGCAGTCAGGACCCGTCACCTCTCTGACGTCGTTGAAGGATTACAACGATAGATGTCAGAGGAGTTCAGAGATGTACCCTTAGACCGAAGCTGATTTGGAGTTTTATGGTCCATTTGAATGTTTAAGGATACGTTAGCCAGGTTTGAGGCTAAGATCGACTTAAACGGGATCATTTAGATCCGACAAAAGAGCATTTGAGGGCTCTATCGTTCCAGTTTAGGGACGTAGTGGTCCATAGGTAGTTTAAGGACGTTTCGTTCCATTGCCAGTTTAGGGACATGGTGGTCCATTGCCAGTTTAGGGACGTGGTGGTCCATATGGGTGTGTGGTCGTCGGGATCCGTCACCTCTCTGACGTCGTTGAAGGATTACAACGATAGGGGTCAGAGGAGTTCGGAGATGTACCCTCGAACCGGATGTAAATTGATTTAGGAGAGCAGCCGTGCTCGGTCAATTTAATTTGAGGACTTATGGCCATGATTGGGTTAAGTCCAGTTGAAAATGTTCAACACTTTTATTTGCATTTGGCCTATTAGGCCTTTACTAGCGGTTTGCCCTTGTTTAAACAATGCAGAGCATTGTTTTTGTTTGGTTTGGGCTCTGCCCTTTTATAAATGATGCAGAGTATCTATTTTGTTTGGGCTCTGCCCTTTTATAAGTGATGCAGAGCATCTATTTTGTTTGGGCTCTGCCCTTTTAATGCATTGCATTTTATTTTGTCCTGCTAGGCCTTTTTGATTTGGGCTTAGCCCTTCAGTAAACAATGCAGTGCATTTTTCAGGCGCTTTGCGCCAATTAATGAGCGCAAGCGCTTGTGGGGGTGACACGTGTCACACTCTGGTGAGCGCAAGCGCAGTAGCGCAGTGCGCTGTGTCAGTGCGCTGCGTTGTTGCGCTGCTGACACGTGGCGCTCCCTAGTAGCTTGCGCCAACGCAGGAGCGCAACAGTGCAGTTTTGCAAGTGCAGGGCACTGTTCTTATTTTTGGATCAATTTTACATCAAAGAAAACAAGTTTTTCCTGTTTTCAAAGAACTAGTGGTTCATAAAAAAGTGCAAGGCACTGTTCTTATTTATTTATTTATTTTTTTATTGAAGATCATTGATCTTGTTCTTAGATCAATGATCTGTTCATAAGAGAATCTTCTCTTTTTCTAAAGGTTTTTTCCTTTTCTTTTTTGTTTTTGAAGAGTTCTCTCTGTTTTGAAGTTCTTGACCTCTCACAATATTGATGATGTTTTGAGTTGGGGTCTAGGGGTCTTTATATAGTGCCCATAGATTTGTTAAGTTTGTTAAAGAGATCATTCTCTGAGTGATTTAGGGAATTTTCCCTACCGTTGGATCGTTGATCCAAGGGCTTCTGTTTTACAGAAGACAATCTTCTTGTTTTAACAAGAACAGAAGGATCTTACTAGAATTTTAATTCTGTTTGGCGCAAACGCCCCAGCGCTTGACACGTGTCGCGCAGCGCACAGCGCGACTGCGCTAGCGCAACTGCGCTGCCACGTGTCGCGCAGCGCAGAGCGCAGCGCGACTGCGCCAGCGCGACTGCGCTGCCACGTGTCGCGCAACGCGACTGCGCCAGCGCAACTGCGCTGCCACGTGTCGCTCAGCGCAGAGCGCAGGTCAGCTGAAACGTTGCTTCTTTATTAAAATTTGAATTTTATTTGAAAACAGAGTCTTGCTCTGATTGGGGAAGCAGAAGCGTTGCTTCATCTCCCGCCTTGGAATTTGAACAGTGCTTTGCTCTGATTGGGGTAAACAAATGCCCCCCCACCGTTGCGCTTATGTGGCCCCCCCAAACATGAGCGCAGCGGTGGCAGAATTCCAACCGTCGCGGCAACTCTTGGAAGTTGAAAGGGCATTTAATGCCTATAAATAGGACCTTTGGTCCTCGACAGATGATTTTCATCTCTTCATAAGAATTTTGTTCAGAGCCCTGCTCTTTTGTTTAAGCACTTTTAAAAGTTCAAACTCTAGAGAATTTTAGGTAAAAATTTGGATTAAATTAAATCAAATTTAAGAGTCTTGCTCTCAATAGATCCCTGATCTAAAGAAGACCCATTTAGGGTTTCTCTTAGCAGAGCTTTGTTCTAAAGGAGTCTAAAGAGAACTAAGGGGAACTCTATTAGAGTTCCATTAATAAAGTTTTGTTCTTCTGAGAGGATTTTATTTGTAACTTCATGATTCATTGATGGAGCTTTTCTCCTTTTTAAATCATATAGCAAAACTCTTACAAGTTGCTAATTTTGTCGGTTTTCTTTTATAGGAGTGATGGATGCCCATATGTACGACCTCTACGAGATTATCTCCTACGGGGACATCCGCCGACTCGGCCATTCGCAAGATAGAGAATTTACTAATGCCGAGTGTGCTGAGATCATGAGTCGCTTCGACGCATACAACGGTCAACTGCTTCCCCGACGTTCCTCTCTCTTGAAGCTTATCGTGGGAGCCATCTGGGAAGCACTCCCCTTATTCTGTTCCGGTGTGCCGCTTAGGGCGTTGGATGCCGCTGAGGATAAAGTGCACTCGGTGTACCTGATGAACTTAATCTCAAAGAGATGGCGAGACAATCTTGTCGATCTCCTGCCCCAGGCCTTCCAACAGTCCGCCATACTTGCTGCTTACTGGAGGGAGGAGGACATCCGTGGGGACCCCGACACTTGTGCTCGCGAAAGAAAGCACACCAGGATAGTTCTCCAGGCTTGGAAAGTTTTAGATGAGGTTACTTTCGAATTCCTTAACCCATGTCCTGGGTCCGAGGTCATACCGTTGTAAGCATTTCAATAATGTTGTTTATTTCTGTATGATTGTAAGAACCCTTTGCAATATGAATGGAAAATTTCTTATTTCCGCTTGTCTCATTTCTCGTTCTGAGTCTTTTGCGCACGCATGAATGTATGTGTCTCGAACGCTTGATCAAATGCAAATCGGATGTTCTTTCTGTCATTTTCTTCTTTCTTCTATTATCAATGCGCTGCTTTAGTAAACACGGTTGACAAATGATAGAGCGAGCATCTTGTCTCGGCTTCTTCAAGAGGTAATGATAGCTTAGGCCACAGGTTTCAGGTCTGCTACCTAAGGCTTTCAACTTTATGAGCCATGAGGGTCTCATAAAGAATTTTCTCCCTACGGATCGAGAGGATCTCGTAGGTGTATTTTCTCCTTAGGAATCGTGAGGATTCCTAAGTGTGCTTTCTCTTGAAAGTCGTAAGGATCTCACAAGAGAATTTATTCCCTTACGAATCGCGAGGACTCGCAAGTGATGGGTGAAGTTGTCCTTATCCGCATTTCACGGAGTCTGGAGTTGCTTTGGATGTTTCCTACGGGTTCACTGCCGCGTTCTGCGAGGGCCAGGATCCGTTCTGGACGTTTTCCACGGGGTCAGGATTGACATAAGCAGCGTTCTACGTAGCCAGGAATTTTTGCTCTAGATGCTTCACACGGGTTCACTGCCGTGTTAGGCGAGGACTAGGCTCCGCTCTGGATGCTTTGCACGGGTTCACTACCGTGCTCTGTAAGGACCAGGATCTGCTCTGGACGTTTTCCACGGGGTCAGGATTGACATAAGCCGCGTTCCACGTAGCCAAGAATTTTTGCTCTAGATGCTTCACACGAGTTCACTGCCACGTTAGGCGAGGACTAGGCTCCACTCTGGATGCTTTGCACGGGTTCACTGCCGTGCTCTGCGAGGACCAGGATCTGCTCTGGACGTTTTCCACGGGGTCAGGATTGACATAAGCCGCGTTCCACGTAGCCAGGAATTTTTGCTCTAGATGCTTCGCACGGGTTCACTGCAGCATTAGGCGAGGACTAGGCTCCGCTCTGGATGCTTTGCACGGGTTCACTGCCGTGCTCTGCGAGGACCAGGATCTGCTCTGGATGTTTTCCACGGGGTCAGGATTGACATAAGCCGCGTTCTACGCAGCCAGGAATTTTTTGCTCTAGATGCTTCACACGGGTTCACTGGCGCGTTAGGCGAGGACTAGGCTCCACTCTGGATACTTCACACGGGTTCACTGCCGTGCTCTGCGAGGACCAGGATCCGCTCTGGATGCTTTCCACGGGGTCAGGATTGACATAAGCCGCGTTCCACGTAGCCAGGAATTTTTGCTCTAGATGCTTCACACGGGTTCACTGTCGCGATAGGCGAGGACTAGGCTCCGCTCTAGATGCTTTGCACGGGTTCACTGCCGTGCTCTGCGAGGACCAGGATCTACTCTGGACGTTTTCCACGGGGTAAGGATTGACATAAGCCGCGTTCCACGTAGCCAGGAATTTTTTGCTCTAGATGCTTCACACGGGTTCACTGCCGCGTTAGGCGAGGACTAGGCTCCTCTCTGGATGCTTCACACGGGTTCACTGCCGTGCTCTGCGAGGACCAGGATCCGCTCTGGACGCTTTCCACGGGGTCAGGATTGACATAAGACACGTTCCACGTAGCCAGGAATTTTTGCTCTAGATGCTTCACACGGGTTCACTGCCGCGTTAGGCGAGGACTAGGCTCCGCTCTGGATGCTTCGCACGGGTTCACTGCCGTGCTCTGCGAGGACCAGGATCCTCTCTGGACGTTTTCCACGGGGTCAGGATTGACATAAGCCGCGTTCCACGTAGCCAGGAATTTTTTTCTCTAGATGCTTCACACGGGTTCACTGCCGCGTTAGGCGAGGACTAGGCTCCGCTCTGGATGCTTCACACGGGTTCACTGCCGTGCTCTGCGAGGACCAGGATCCGCTCTGGATGCTTTGCACGGGTTCACTGCTGTGCTCTGCGAGGACCAGGATCCGCTCTGGACGTTTTCCACGGGGTCAGGATTGGCATAAGCCGCGTTCCACGTAGCCAGGAATTTTTGCTCTAGATGCTTCACACGGGTTCACTGTCGCGTTAAGCGAGGACTAGGCTCCGCTCTGGATGCTTCACACGGGTTCACTGCCGTGCTCTGCGAGGACCAGGATCTGCTCTGGACGTTTTCGACGGGGTCAGGATTGACATAAGCCGCGTTCCACGAAGCCAGGAATTTTTTGCTCTAGATGCTTCACACGGGTTCACTGCCGCGTTAGGCGAGGACTAGGCTCCGCTCTGGATGCTTCACACGGGTTCACTGCCATGCTCTGCGAGGACCAGGATCCGCTCTGGATGCTTTCCACGGGGTCAGGATTGACATAAGCCGCGTTCCACGTAGCCAGGAATTTTTGCTCTAGATGCTTCACACGGGTTCACTGCTGCGTTAGGCGAGGACTAGGCTCCGCTCTGGATGCATCGCATGGGTTCACTGCCATGGTCTGCGAGGACCAGGATCCGCTCTGGACGTTTTCCACGGGGTCAGGATTGATATAAGCCGCGTTCCACGTAGCCAGGAATTTTTGTTCTAGATGCTTCACACGGGTTCACTGCCGCGTTAGACGAGGACTAGGCTCCGCTCTGGATGCTTCGCACGGGTTCACTGCCGTGCTCTGCGAGGACCAGGATCCGCTGTGGACATTTTCGATGGGGTCAGGATTGACATAAGCCGCATTCCACGTAGCCAGGAATTTTTGCTATAGATGCTTCACACGGGTTCACTGTCGTGTTAGGCAAGGACTAGGCTCCGCTCTGGATGATTCGCACGGGTTCACTGCCGTGCTCTGCGAGGACCAGGATCCGCTGTGGATGCTTTGTACGGGTTCACTGCCGTGCTCTGCGAGGACCAAGATCCGCTATGGACGTTTTCCACGGGGTCAGGATTGACATAAGCCGCGTTCCACGTAGCCAGGAATTTTTGCTCTAGATGCTTCACACGGGTTCACTTCCGCGTTAGGCGAGGACTAGGCTCCGCTCTGGATGCTTCGCACGGGTTCACTACCGTGCTCTGCGAGGACCAGAATCCGCTCTGGACGTTTTCCACGGGGTCAGGATTGACATAAGCCGTGTTCCGCGTAGCCAGGAATTTTTGCTCTAGATGCTTCACACGGGTTCACTGCCGCGTTAGGCGAGGACTAGGCTCCGCTCTGGATGCTTCGCACGGGTTCACTGTCGTGCTCTGCGAGGACCAGGATCCGCTCTGGACGTTTTCCACGGGGTCAGGATTGCCGCGTTCCACGTAGCCAGGAATTTTTTGCTCTAGATGCTTCACACGGGTTCACGGCCGCGTTAGGCGAGGACTAGGCTCTGCTCAGGATGCTTCACACGGGTTCACTGCGGTGCTCTGCGAGGACCAGGATCCGCTCTGGACGTTTTCCACGGGGTCAGGATTAACATAAGCCGCGTTCCACGTAGCCAGGAATTTTTGCTCTAGATGCTTCACACGGGTTCACTGCCGCATTAGGCGAGGACGAGGCTCCACTCTGGATGCTTTGCCCGGGTTCACTGCCGTGCTCTGCAAGGACCAGGCTCCGTGTTAGTTGTATGTATGCCCTAGAGGCCAGTATTGTACGGATGATGTATATTATATTGGATGCTTGGACATATATAGAGATGACTTTCTTGCTCGATATGATAGTATGCTATCTGGTTGCTCTTTATCTTAACATGTATACTTGTCTCTTTAAACTGTCTTATAGTTACATGTTGGTAAAGCCCTTAGGATGTGTACTTGACTACTTGGACTATGATGCAGATCATACTAGTGGGGACATGGTAGTCCATAAGTACATCCTTCAAGGTCCCTAGTCATAGGTATATCGAGACGGGGCATCGATATACCGGTGTAGACTAGCGTATACGCTTCTCGACCCATGAGATGGGCGATGGATGATCCCATATCCATTGGTGTTTGACATCAGAGATGGTATACGGGTGCTCAGTGGAGACTGGGTACACTGGACGGACTCGCCGAGAACTCCCAGATGGTATTATACTTCACGTCAGATGGCAGTTCTCAGGTGACACTTGTGCACGTTTGTCACGATCCAAAGTTTGGCCCATGACCGGCACTTAACCACGTAACGTCTACAGGCGTAACGCGACTAAGTGAACCGAAAACCAAGAAATCAAACCAATAAAAGTATAGAGTGTTATAAGTTTAAAATGAAAGCACTTACTAACATGATAAGAAATCTAAGTAAACAATCACCAAGGTAGCAATATACGACGCCGTAGCGAAGATCAAGATCCACAAGTGGGAATATCACAGATAGAATAAACTGCAAGTACAGTCGGCTCACAACGAGCTCGACACCAGAATACAAGTAAAAAATATACATCACCGTCCTCGCACTGTCTCTGAGTCAAATACATACATGGTAGATGGAGAATACTAGATACAACAATGTACATAACTGAAAGATAAACAAATACCGCACAAAACCCATCTATCAGCAAAAGAGCTAGTACACCAACTATGGGGGTATCTGTGTCAAAAGATGCAAAACGCAGCCTGCCGCGACTACTCCGAGGGCAGCCTGCAAACACTGTGGCACAACGGGGGTGAGTTGCCAACTCGTGAATAGAGATAACATATAAAGGTAATCGCGAGCATGCAGGTACTGCGCTACTCTAACATATGCCAACAGATGATATCAATATGTGATAAGCAGTATGTGCAATAATCATGCAAGTGCTCTATCAGCTAATATAACTACAGGATGAGGTACAATAATAAATGCTGAGCATGGGCAATAACATGTACACGGAATGTCAACGTGGAATATATAATCCGTGTCCACCAATGCACCCAGATCCCCCAAATAACTCAGGCGCCGGCACCCTCATCGGCCCTCAAATCCTGTAAATCTCTGAGAATCCCGAGTGCCCAACATCGGCACCCAAATATCATAATTACTCGTGTCCAGCATTGACACGCAAATCCTCATCCATCAGGCCCCGTCAATCCGGGTCAGCCCACGGGCTCCGTCTGCGGTATCGGCCCTCGGCCCCGGCAGTACGGATCACCCCACATCCATCTATCGACTCTGATCAGTATCCTCCGGATAACTGTCAGGTCCAACCAATCACCGGTAGGTAGTAGTCCCTCTGCCAGGCTCACCGTCTACTACACAGCGAAACCGTTCTCGCCCCGGGGTACCATACCGGGTCCACCATGTACCCGTAATCGGCCTCAACCAGCTCCTCGATTCGGGTTCACATATATCACTCTAGCACCGAGGAAACACATGGTGGACACACCGAAATATCATATCAAGGGAACCGAGTTTTTAAATGATTACATATTTGAAATAGCCACGGTTCCCAAATCCAGAAATCACATGCAATCCAAATCAATATGCAGGTCAATGATCCGATATGATATGTGCATCAAATATGAATATCATGTCAAGTCACATATAGCTGAACTACAATATAATGATCCGATGTGATATATGCATCAAGTATGAACATCAAGTCATGTCACATATAGATGAGCTACAATATAATGATCCTATGTGATATATGCATCAAATATGAATATCATATCAAGTCACATATAGCTGAGCTACAATATAATGATCCGATGTGATATATGCATCAAGTATGAACATCAAGTCATGTCACATATAGATGAGCTACAATATAATGATCCGATGTGATATATGCATCAAGTATGAACATCAAGTCATGTCACATATAGATGAGCTACAATATAATGATCCGATGTGATATATGCATCAAGTATGAACATCAAGTCATGTCACATATAGATGAGCTACAATATAATGATCCGATGTGATATATGCATCAAGTATGAACATCAAGTCATGTCACATATAGATGAGCTACAATATAATGATCCGATGTGATATATGCATCAAGTATGAACATCAAGTCTTGTCACATATAGATGAGCTACAATATAATGATCCGATGTAAATTCTACAGTGTGAGTGTCATGGCAATTACTAACGGTGTGTGTGTAACATGCAGGATAGTGCTCGTGCAACATGGACCGTTAGTAATGGTGCGGTGTTCTATCAATTCTAGTCTATAACCATATAGCAGGGAATGCAGTATGCACTAACTAGTAGCCATGAACAGTCAATGTATGTGTATGTAGCTATAAGGTCCTATCAGCCCTGACGTAGAACGCCATGCGGGCGATATCCCCGTAGATGTTAAATCTACTCACCGTAGTCTCTCGCTAGGTATAGCCAACAACTTGTTTCCCCTTCTGCGCGGCGTCCGCCGTACTCGCCTGCGAACCTAGAATTACACAATACACCATACATAAGCTTGACATCACACAAACACGACATTAAAGCCGAACTAGTAACTCGTGTCGTGAACCAAGCGCGCGTGTGCGCGATATGCTAACACGTGTGATTACGCGCCTGAAGCCACTCCGACGCGTCGCGATACGCAGAAACCCAAAACCCACAAACACGTATCACGCGTGTCGCGAAGACTAAAAATACGGGAAAATAGGTAATCACCTCCAGATTTTGATACAGAAAAGATATTGTAAAACTACATATACCAAAACAACCCACATAGCAGCAGACACCAACACCCCAAACCCCAACCCAAAGCTCCCCCATCTGGCCGCAATTTACGGCCAGAATGCATTTTTCGGCGGCCTGGGTAGAGAATTAGGCTCCCAGGTTTTGTGTGTGCACTCTATACCCCCCATACATGCTACAGTAACATCTAGTTTCACTCTGAAAAATCTCGGGTAGCAGCAGATCCTACAGGGCCTTATTTCTAGTTAAAATCCACACCTTTGCACTAAAATGGAACTTTAGGGTATTTTTGTGCAAACCTTAAGTACAACCTGGTTAAAAAAAGCTCTAATAACACTTAAAGGAGCTAACTAAACTATGAGAACACCAATCTAACATATACTTCACAAATATCCTTTAATATCACTAAAAATGCACAAAAATAAGATTTTTACTAAAGAATACTACAAGTTTAAGGAAAAGGAGTGCTAATATGAGTTAATACCTTCTAAGAACCTTGTAAAACACCAAAAGTTCCAGCTTCTCCTTTAAGTATGCAGATTTGCCTCCAAACACCTCAAAAACTCATTTTTCCTAAGGTTTTATGAAGGAAATGTGTTGATATGTATAGGGTTTTGTGTATGGATCAAAGGAGAATGAAAAGGAGAAGAAAAGATGGAGGAAGAGGAGGTTTTTCTGCTGGAATTTCTGCAGGAAATCTGAAGTGAGGAGAAGAGAGAGAGAAGAGCAAGGAAATGGGGTCAAAAGTCAACATCTTTACCTAACACCATGCTCTCAATTGTTTAATTGGATTTGATTTTGTGAAAAGGGGTTAAGATATGAATAAAATGGTGGGGAAAAACTAAAAAGAACCATGCACAAAAGAATGGTTAACATGCTACCATAACCCTAAGTCACAAAATGGCTAAGTGCACAAGTATCCACTATAGAAGAAAATTTTCCAATTTGCTAAACACGACTAAATAACTAATAATCCTATAAACACTAATATAATAACACATACGATCACTAATCATCACGAAGGACAATCAAACGGAAATTCAAAGTGTTACAATCTACCCCCCCTTAAAGAAATTCGGTCCCCGAATTTAAAAATCTAATCACACGCACCTTCAAAAAGATGGGGATACATCTTCCTCATCTCGCTCTCGGTCTCCCAAGTGACCTCCTCGCCGCTCTGGCCACGCCAAAGTACCTTGACGGACGGTATCTCCTTCGACCTCAATTTCTTTACTTATCGATCCAAGATCATCACCGGCTGCTCTGCATAGGAAAGGTCGCGCCCCAGCTGGATCGTCGGGTGCTGAATCGCTTGCGAAGGATCATGAAGATATCTGCGGAGCATCGAAACATAAAATACGGGGTGCACATCTGGAAAACTGGGCGGAAGGGCTAATCGATACGCAACCGCACCAACACGCTCGAGGATCTCGAAGGGGCCCACATATCTGGGACTAAGCTTCCCCTTCTTCCCAAATCTCATCACGCCTTTCATTGGGGAGACCCTCAAGAAAACATGATCACCAACAGAAAACTCAAGTCTGCGCCGACGACGGTCCGCATAAGACCTCTGCCTACTCTGGGCTGCTCTCATCCTATCGTGAATCAACTGGATCTTAGCGGTCGTCTCCTCCACAATATGCGGCCCTAAGATACTGCTCTCACTGAGCTCCGTCCAACAGGTGGGCGATCTGCATCTCCTCCCATAAAGAGCCTCAAACGGTGCCATCTGAATGGTCTCCTGGTAGCTGTTGTTGTAGGAGAACTCTACTAAGGGCAAATGATGATCCCAGCTACCTCCGAAATCTAATACGCATGCTCTGAGCATGTCCTCGAGAGTCTGAATAGTCCGCTCTGACTGTCTGTCGGTCTGCAGATGGAATGCTGTGCTGAAACTCAAACGAGTGCCCAAAGCCTCCTGAAGCCTCTGCCATAGTCGGCTGGTAAACTGGGTGCCTCTATCGGACACGATACACGTCGGAACTCCGTGCAGTCGTACAATCTCATCAATGTAAATCTGGGCATACTGAGCAAATTCGGAAGTCGTCTTCACCGGTAGGAAGTGAGCCGCTTTCGTCAAACGATCCACGATCACCCATATGGAGTCATACCCTCGACTAGTCCTGGATAGACCCATAATGAAATCCAAAGAGATCTGTTCCCATTTCCACTCCGGAATGGGTAACGGCTGTAGCTCTCCCGCGAGCCTCTGGTGCTCAGCCTTGACTTGCTGACAAGTCAGGCATCTCGACACAAAATCTGCAATGTCTCTCTTCATTCCGTCCCACCAGTAAACATCTCTCAAGTCATGGTATATCTTGGTGGAGCCGGGATGAACACTATATACCGACCGATGTGCCTCCTCAAGAATCTCGCGCCGCAATCCCTCAGCACCTGGTACGCACAGTCTGGCTCCAAATCGTAGCATCCCCTGATCATCGATCACGAACTCGGAAAATCTGCCCTGTCCCATCTGTGTCCTGATCTCTGAACAGCGGTCATCACTGTGTTGTG
The DNA here is from genome assembly GCA_030015575.1 of Agapanthus africanus. Taxonomy (NCBI): domain Eukaryota; kingdom Viridiplantae; phylum Streptophyta; class Magnoliopsida; order Asparagales; family Amaryllidaceae; genus Agapanthus; species Agapanthus africanus. The sequence continues at coordinate 595,846,846 of CM057344.1, read as the reverse complement.
CCTCATATATACGGTCAAGCAACTGTGGGCGTGCACGAACATGCGCAATCTGTCCTCCGATCGGCGTAAACTCGAACTGTACCCGGCTATCACATAAGATCTGCCAATCTGCCGATGACTGCCTCTGCACTGCGCTCAAACAAGATAGACTACCCCCGGGCCTCCTGCTCAAAGCATCCGCCACTACATTCGCCCTGCCCGGGTGATACAAGATCTCACAATCGTAGTCCTTCACTAACTCCATCCATCGGCGCTGTCTAAGGTTCAGGTCTCGCTGCTGAAATATATACTTTAAGCTCTTGTGGTCAGTGAATATCTGGCACGACTCTCCATACAGATAATGTCGCCAGATCTTAAGTGCAAAGACCACTGCAGCCATCTCCAGATCATGAGTGGGGTACTTCTGTTCATGTTTCTTTAATTGCCGCGAAGCATACGCGATCACCCTGTCATGCTGCATCAAAACGCACCCCAGCCCTACTCGTGAAGCATCACAGTAGACCACAAATCCGCCCGATCCTGAAGGCAATGATAGCACTGGTGTCGTAGTCAGTAGAGCCCGTAGCTGCTGGAAACTGTGCTCACACTCCTCCATCCAATCGAAGTGAACTCCCTTCCGGGTCAACCCGGTCAAAGGTGTAGCAATGCGAGAGAAGTCCTGCACAAATCGCCTGTAATAGCCTGCCAGCCATAGAAAGCTGTGAACCTCCGTCACTGACGTGGGTCTAGGCCAACTCCGAACTGCCTCGATCTTCCTCGGGTCTACACATATGCCATCTCTTGTAATCACGTGCCCCAAGAAGTCTACGCTGTCTAGCCAGAAAGCACACTTGGAGAATTTGGCGAAAAGCTGATGCTCTCTCAAGGTCTGCAGTATAATCCGCAGGTGCTGCTCGTGCTCCTCTCTACTCCGAGAATACACCAAGATATCGTCAATGAACACTATAATGAACAGATCAAGATACGGCCGGAAAATGCGGTTCATCAAGTCCATGAATGCTGCTGGCGCGTTGGTGAGTCCGAACGACATCACCAAGAACTCGTAATGGCCGTAACGTGTGCGGAAGGCTGTCCTAGGAATGTCCTCCTGTCGAACCCGCAGCTGATGGTAGCCCGATCGCAAATCGATCCTCGAAAAATATCCTGCCCCCTGAAGCTGGTCGAACAAATCGTCGATGCGTGGCAAAGGATACCTGTTTCGCACTGTCACCCTGTTCAGCTGGCGGTAATCGATACACAAACGCATACTGCCATCCTTCTCCTTGACAAACAGGACTGGAGCACCCCAAGAAGAAACACTGGGTCGAATGAGTCCCTTATCCAGCAAATCTTGCAACTGACCCTTCAATTCTCTAAGTTCCACCGGGGCCATCCGATAAGGAGGTACAGAAATAGGCCCCGCGCCAGGAACCAAATCAATACAGAAGGAAATATCACGCTCGGGCGGTAGCCCAGGAAGCTCGTCAGGGAACACATCAGGGAACTCGCTAACAACCGGAACCTGATCCATCGGAACCTCTGTAGCTCTAGTATCGCAAACATAGGCGAGAAATCCCTGACATCCCTTCCGCAAAAGCTGTCCAGTGCGAAAAGAAGAAATCACACTGTGAGGGGTGGCACCACGGTCCCCCAACACAACAACAACCGACTCGCCGGGAAAACGAAATCGAACTGTCTTCTCGCGGCAGTCAACAGAAGCATAGCACGTGGCTAACCAATCCATGCCCAAAAGAACGTCGAAGTCCAACATCTCAAGAAGGATCAAATCGACAGGCAACTCTCTCTCGCCAATACGGACGGTACAGGATCAGAACACGTGCCTAGCAACAAACGACTCTCCCACAGGAGTAGTCACAACAAGCGGCTGGTCAAGCAAACCGGACTCTCTACCCAAACTCGGCACAAAGTGTGTGGATACATACGAGTGCGTGGATCCGGGATCGAATAACACGTGTGCATCAACCGAACATACAGGAAGGATACTTGAGACCACCGCATTGGACGCCTGCGCGTCCTGATGCGTCAAAGCAAAAACTCACGCATGTCCTCCACCTGCGACTGACTGTCCCCTGCCGGCCGGTGGCTGCCCTATACGTCGGTCACCTCGTCCTCTATGAACAAATCCTCCGTGACCACGACCTCTCTGTGCATGAGTCTGACGCGGAGTGATAGTAGGTACTATCGGCAATGCCGACTGGGGTGGTGAAGGTGGTAATGTAACATGCGGTGCCGCCGCCCCACTCCGGGGTATCTCAGGACAATCTCGCACACGATGATAAGAACTCCCGCAACGGTAACATCCCGATGACGGTCGCTGACCCTCCTGGCGATAAGAGCTAAACAATCGGCCTCGTCTCGAATCTCTGCCACCTGCAAGGTGCCTGTCACGACGCTGGAAGGGCCGTCTCTGCACTGACGTATCTGCATGAACTCTCTTCGGCTCTGGGACTGCCGAAGTCTCAGCAAGGCGCTCCTCAACTAATAATGCTGCATCTACCGCTGCTGCGTATGTCTCGTAATGCTGCGCGCTGATAGCAAGGAATAGTGGTGTAAGCAAGCCTCGGACAAATCTCTTGACTCGCAACTCCTCAGTAGCCACTAGATACGGAGCATAAACTGATAGCTCGGTGAACAGCACATCGTACTCTGCCACTGACATCTCTGGCGTCTGGCGTAAGGACTCGAACCTGCGTGCTCTAGCATCTCTGACGCTCAGGGGAAGAAAGCGGGCAAGGAATAGCGCCACGAACTCTGTCCAGGTCATAGGAGGAAGACCTGCTGCTCTACCCTTCTCGACTGATTCGCACCATTTCTGCGCAAGACCTTCCAGGCGAAAGCTCGCGAACTCAACCCATCTCGCATCTGCGCATCTAAGTGAACGACATATCCGCGCCATCCGATCAATGAAAGACTGTGGGTCCTCGGCCACATCGGTGCCTGTGAAGACCGGAGGCTTCAGCCTCATAAACTCTGACAGCGATACTGTAATAACCTCTATAGTCACAGGGGCAACTGCCTGAACTGTGGGTACCACCGCGGTCTCTGCAACGGGTGGAACTACCTCTGGTCGCTGCGCTCGAAGTGTCTCAACTAGAGATCCCATCATCTGGCGCATCTCCTGCTTACCGGATCCCATCGTCTGGCGTATCTCCTGCACACCAGCCCCTAACATAGAAATATGATCTGTCACGGCAGGAACAGCCTGCTCGGGCACAACCTGTGTACTACCCGGATCAGTCCTCGTCTCCGACGAGTCAGCTCGAATCTCGGCCCTCGCGGCCGCTCTCTACGCCCTCGTAGTCTTTGGCGGCATAATGGCTGAAAGGAACAATAGGATTCGATAAGGATACGGAAATCGAATCGCAAGAATGTATCTACTCAAGAAGGAATTTAAATCAACAATTCCTAAGGTCGCGTAGGCGGAGTACCGTGTCGTGAGTATGCCGCGGAACATACACACGCTACGCTACCCTGCTGCAGCTACCTACTCCATCATACCAGGGTCATCCTACACTCCGAAAGGTAAAACCTACGCTCTGATACCAACTTTGTCACGACCCAAAGTTTAGCCCGTGACCGGCACTTAACCACGTAACGTCTACAGGCGTAACGCGACTAAGTGAACCGAAAACCCAGAAATCAAACCAATAAAAGTATAGAGTGTTATAAGTTTAAAATGAAAGCACTTACTAACATGATAAGAAATCTAAGTAAACAATCACCAAGGTAGCAATATACGACGCCGTAGCGAAGATCAAGATCCACAAGTGGGAACATCACAGATAGAATAAACTGCAAGTACAGTCGGCTCACAACGAGCTCGACACCAGAATACATGTAAAAAATATACATCACCGTCCTCGCACTGTCTCTAAGTCAAATACATACATGGTAGATGGAGAATATTAGATACAACAATGTACATAACTGAAAGATAAACAGATACCGCACAAAACACACCTATCAGCAAAAGAGCTAGTACACTAACTATGGGGGTATCTGTGTCAAAAGATGCAAAACGCAGCCTGCCGCGACTACTCCGAGGGCAACCTGCAAACACTGTGGCACAACGGGGGTGAGTTGCCAACTCGTGAATAGAGATAACATATAAAGGTAATCGCGAGTATGCACGTACTGCGCTACTCTAACATATGCCAACAGATGATATCAATATGTGATAAGCAGTATGTGCAATAATCATGCAAGTGCTCTATCAGGTAATATAACTACAGGATGAGGTACAATAATAAATGCTGAGCATGGGCAATAACATCTACACGGAATGTCAACGTGGAATATATAATCCGTGTCCACCAATGCACCCAGATCCCCCAAATAACTCAGACGCTGGCACCCTCATCGGCCCTCAAATCCTGTAAATCTCTGAGAATCCCGAGTGTCCAACATCGGCACCCAAATATCATAATTACTCGTGTCCAGCATCGACACGCAAATCCTCATCCATTGGGCCCCGTCAATCCGGGTCAGCCCACGGGCTCCGTCTGCGGTATCGGCCATCGGCCCCGGCAGTACGGATCACCCCACATCCATCTATCGACTCTGATCAGTATCCTCCGGATAACTGTCAGGTCCAACCAATCACCGGTAGGTAGTAGTCCCTCTGCCAGGCTCACCGTTTACTACACAGCGAAACCGTTCTCGCCCCGGGGTACCATACCGGGTCCACCAAGTACCCGTAATCGGCCTTAACCAGCTCCTCGATTCGGGTTCACATATATCACTCTAGCACCGAGGAAACACATGGTGGATGCACCGAAATATCATATCAAGGGAACCAGGTTTTTAAATGATTACATATTTGAAATAGCCACGGTTCCCAAATCCAGAAATCACATGCAATCTAAATCAATATGCAGGTCAATGATCCGATATGATATGTGCATCAAATATGAATATCATGTCAAGTCACATATAGCTGAGCTACAATATAATGATCCGATGTGATATATGCATCAAGTATGAACATCAAGTCATGTCACATATAGATGAGCTATAATATAATGATCCTATGTGATATATGCATCAAATATGAATATCATGTCAAGTCACATATAGCTGAGCTACAATATAATGATCCGATGTGATTTATGCATCAAGTATGAACATCAAGTCATGTCACATATAGATGAGCTACAATATAATGATCCGATGTGATATATGCATCAAGTATGAACATCAAGTCATGTCACATATAGATGAGCTACAATATAATGATCCGATGTGATATATGCATCAAGTATGAACATCAAGTCATGTCACATATAGATGAGCTATAATATAATGATCCGATGTGATATATGCATCAAGTATGAACATCAAGTCATGTCACATATAGATGAGCTACAATATAATGATCCGATGTGATATATGCATCAAGTATAAACATCAAGTCATGTCACATATAGATGAGCTACAATATAATGATCCGATGTAAATTCTACAGTGTGAGTGTCATGGCAATTACTAACGGTGTGTGTGTAACATGCAGGATAGTGCTCGTGCAACATGGACCGTTAGTAATGGTGCGGTGTTCTATCAATTCTAGTCTATAACCATATAGCAGGGAATGCAGTATGCACTAACTAGTAGCCATGAACAGTCAATGTATATGTATGTAGCTATAAGGTCCTATCAGCCCTGACGTAGAACGCCATGCGGCGATATCCCCGTAGATGTTAAATCTACTCACAGTAGTCTCTCGCTAGGTATAGCCAACAACTTGTTTCCCCTTCTGCGCGGCGTCCGCCGTACTCGCCTGCGAACCTAGAATTACACAATACACCATACATAAGCTTGACATCACACAAACACGACTTTAAAGCCGAACTAGTAACTCGTGTCGTGAACCAAGCGCGCGTGTGCGCGATACGCTAACACGTGTGATTACGCGCCTGAAGCCACTCCGGCGCGTCGCGATACGCAGAAACCCAAAACCCACAAACACGTATCACGCGTGTCGCGAAGACTAAAAATACGGGAAAATAGGTAATCACCTCCAGATTTTGATACAGAAAAGATATTGTAAAACTACATATACCAAAACAACCCGCATAGCAGCAGACACCAACACCCCAAACCCCAACCCAAAACTCCCCCATCTGGCAGCAATTTGCGACCTGAATGCATTTTTCGGCAGCCTGGGTAGGGAATTGGGCTCCCAGGTTTTGTGTGTGCACTCTATACCCCCCATACATGCTACAGTAACATCTAGTTTCACTCTGAAAAATCTCGGGTAGCAGCAGATCCTACAGGGCCTTATTTATAGTTAAAATCCACACCTTTGCACTAAAATGGAACTTTAGGGTATTTTTGTGCAAATCTTAAGTACAACCTGGTTAAAAAAGCTCTAATAACACTTAAAGGAGCTAACTAAACTATGAGAACACCAATCTAACATATACTTCACAAATATCCTTTAATATCACTAAAAATGCACAAAAATGAGATTTTTACTAAAGAATACTACAAGTTTAAGGAAAAGGAGTGCTAATATGAGTTAATACCTTCTAAGAACCTTGTAAAACACCAAAAGTTCCAGCTTCTCCTTTAAGTATGCAGATTTGCCTCCAAACACCTCAAAAACTCATTTTTCCTAAGGTTTTGTGAAGGAAATGTGTTGATATGTATAGGGTTTTGTGTATGGATCAAAGGAGAATGAAAAGGAGAAGAAAAGATGGAGGAAGAGGGGGGTTTTCTGCTGGAATTTCTGTAGGAAATCTGAAGTGAGGAGAAGAGAGATAGAAGAGCAAGGAAATGGGGTCAAAAGTCAACATCTTTACCTAACACCATGCTCTCAATTGTTTAATTGGATTTGATTTTGTGAAAAGGGGTTAAGATATGAATAAAATGGTGGGGAAAAACTAAAAAGAACCATGCACAAAAGAATGGTTAATATGCTACCATAACCCTAAGTCACAAAATGGCTAAGTGCACAAGTATCCACTATAGAAGAAAATTTTCCAATTTGCTAAACACGACTAAATAACTAATAATCCTATAAACACTAATATAATAACACATACGATCACTAATCATCATGAAGGACAATCAAACGGAAATTCAAAGTGTTACAAGGTTAGTCTGTAGACCCGAGATCGACATAGAGTCTTGTGTGATTCCCACTGTGCTTTGATCTCCACCTTACCACGTCCATGAGGGCGTGCAAAACGGTGGTTTTTAGGTACAGTCCCGAGGAGAGAGATTTATTAATTAACCATTAGTTTCTCACTTGAAATCCTTTCTTGAGTTTGATGGATGTGTGCATGCATGTATGCCTTCTTTTTGATTCATGCACATATGGATGTACATATACACATACATACATAAATACATCCATCATGGTTGCTTATACATTGAGAATGGTGGCAATATAAGAATCACACCATGGTTATTATATGGATTTTTATTGCTTTTGAATTAAAACAAAAAGGAAAAGAAAAAGAGTTAAATGATAGAATGTTTCTACACTCTTCTTTATCTTACCATGCTCACCTACCTTTTAACCCTTGGTTTATTTTCCTTTTATGCTTTTAACTCCATTACAATAATATCTATATAATTAACCATGGTTTGAAATGAGAGATGAAAAATATATATACTTATATTTTTCATTTTTCTTAAAAGAGTTTTTCTTCTCTTCTTCTAAAAAGCCATCATCTTCATCAACCTTGATCATTTTGCTCTCTAGATTTTTGTAGTGAGCAATATACTCATCAAGTTAGGATTTTGAAGTAAGAAAGAGAACCACAACACCATTCTACACAAGTCTAGCCCACTTGTTTGGAGTGTTAGCTTCATTTCGTTCTCTTGATCGGGTAAAGTTGCAAGCTTGGACAAAGAGGACTCCGGGTGGATCATCGGTGACCTCGAGGAGTTCAAGCGGAGCTTTTTCAAACCCCAAATAGCCGAGGAGTCTAGCGTAGGGAGCTACAAAGGTTGTACTCTCTAAACCCCATCTATTCTTTCATATGTTGATGTGAAAATATTAGAAACCCTAATTTTCTAGGAACGATCTGATGTTTGTTAACTTAGCACCCTAAAGACTCTACCTTTGGTACATGTGATGCTTCCAAACCCTTCATGAGGTGCTAGGCTGACCCTTCACTCCGCTCTGGACGTTTTCCATGGGGTTAGGATTGACATAAGCCACGTTCCACGTAGCCAGGAATTTTTTCTCTAGATGCTTCACACGGGTTCACTGCCGCGTTAGGCGAGGACTAGGCTCCGCTCTGGATGTTTCGCACGGGTTCACTGCCGTGCTCTGCGAGGACCAGGATCCGCTCTGGACGCTTTCCACGGGGTCAGGATTGACATAAGCCGCGTTCCACGTAGCCAGGAATTTTTTGCTCTAGATGCTTCACACGGGTTCACTGCCGCGTTAGGCGAGGACTAGGCTCCGCTCTGGATGCTTCACACGGGTTCACTGCCGTGCTCTGCGAGGACCAGGATCCGCTCTGGACATTTTCCACGGGGTCAGGATTGACATAAGCCGCGTTCCACGTAGCCAGGAATTTTTGCTCTAGATGCTTCACACGGGTTCACTGCCGCGTTAGGCGAGGACTAGGCTCCGCTCTGGATGCTTCGCACGGGTTCACTGTCGTGTTCTGCGAGGACCAGGATCCGCTCTGGACGTTTTCCACGGGGTCAGGATTGACATAAGCCGCGTTCCACATAGCTAGGAATTTTTGTTGATTATATCCGCTTTTCGCGGAGTTGGGATTTGACTCTCTATGGGAGTACATCGTCGAGTCATAGAACTGGGAGTTACCGCTGTTCCGCTTTGCTTGATGTTGTGTCTGCTGTAATGAGACGAGTGTTGAAAGGATCTTTAGGCTGTCTGTGAACCATCGAGATTTGGCTTCTTCTCATGATGAAACCTGGGGAGGAGGAATGTGATTCCTTCTGTGTTTGTGCCCCTGGATTGTATACAGGGATTGATGCAGCATCACCTGTAGAGCAAAAATTTCATTTTTATTTTATTTCTTTTTCCGCGATGCTCTATCATTTCAGCTTTTATATCGCGAAGGTCGCGATTGACCCATCATTTCGGCTGTTTTTCGCGGTGCCCTATCATTTCGGCTTTGTATTTTATTATTTACTCGCTGCTTTTTATTGCGAGTTGCCCAATCATTTCGGCTATTTTGTATGCATACATTTTTACTTGCTGATTTCGTTGCAAGTTGCCCCATCTTTTCGGCTATTTCATATGCATTTTTGGCTCGCTGATTTTTTTTGCCACGAGTATGGAACTTGGAATCTGGTGCCAATCTTAACATCAGCATCGCAGCGACCGGAATATTGCCAGGAGCGAATCATCATTTGCCATGAAAGTACTTGGAATTTGATACCGGTTTAGGCATCCGCATCGCTACAACTGGGATATTGCCAGGAGCGAATCATCATTTGCTTTTGTCGATGTCGAACAAAGGTGGCTTAGTAAACAGGGTTAGGGTCCTGTCGACTAAGGCTTTTGACTTTATGAGCCGTAAGGGTCTCACAAAGGTATTTTTCCCTACAAGTCATGGGGATCTCGTAGGTGTGTTTTCTCCTTAGGAATCGTGAGGATCCCTAAGTGTATGTTCCCTTGCAAGTCGTAAGGATCTTACAAAAGGATTTTCTCCTTATAAGTCAAGAGGACTTACAAGGGTTGTTCATCGTGCAAACATATCCCTAGTCACGGATAGGGACTTGGTTAGGGAAATGTTTATTTGCGCCCGTGGATTGTATACAAGGGTCAGTATGAGCCGCTTGTAGGGCCATATCGGAGGTTGTGGGGGTTTCTTAAGAACAGGTTCAGGTCTTTGTAACTTAAGACTTTCAAATCTTATGAGCCGTGAGGGTCCCATAAGAGAGTTCTCCTTACAAGTCGTGAGGATCTCGCAAGTGTAATTTCTCCTTAGGAATCGTGAGGATCCCTAAGTGTGTTGCTCCCTTGTGAGTCGTAAGGACCTCACGCGGGTGGTTTCTCCTTACAAGGTCGAGAGGACCCTGTAAGTGTCTTTTAACGAGGCTGCGCCCTTTCGGATTTTTACAAACACTCACCGATAGCCCTGCTGTTTTTACTCACGGAGCCCTTTTGGGTTTTCATCCGTGCCTATTTTGCTTATGGACATACCGTTTTGTTTTGTTTTTTTTTTTTTGCCGCACGTCATCCTGAAGATGCTGCGGTAGTAGTTTAAAGACGTTTCGGTCATTATCCAGTTTTAGGACATAGTGGTTCATCGTTAGTTTAAGGACGTTTCGGTCCGCCGTCGCTGTATTTGAAGCGAATCTCCAGTTTACTGACTTTTCGGTCTAAGGGGCTTTCCCTGTGAATGGGCATGATGTCCCCGGCGTGTCCACCTTCTTAGGAGCATGAGGCTGTGGTGGGCTCACCTTACAGTCTTCAGACAGTGCAAAATTTCCCTGCTGGTGTTGGTATTCAACCCAGTTTTTGAAGTTGTAGCAGTTTTCAATCAGATGGCCCAATACTTGGTGGTAAGGGCAGTAATTAAGATCGTTGACATCATTCAGTTGTAGCTGGTGTTTCGGTTCCGGTAGAGTGATAAGCCTGTTATACACTGCCACTTCGAACAGCCTCTTTGTTTCACCAAGGGGAAATGAGTAGGGACGTTTCAACCTCTCTTCGAGGGATGGGCGTGGTCTCAGATTGTTTTGGCGAACAACCAGTCTAGGGCCACTCGATTACTGTTGAACGTTGGCCTCGAGGGCTGTTTTTTCCTTTCCTTTATCCTTTTTGCTCGATCCTTTGTTTGCGGGGCCGAGATTTTTTTCGAGTAGCGTGTGATTGCACGGCTGAATGTTCTCGCAGCTCCTCAATTCTTTCATTTTTGAAATGGATTTCTTGAGGAGAGGGTTGAGGGCAGCTTCTTCGTCAGAGTCGCTTCCGAAGGTGATAATTTGCGATCCCTTGGAGTCGGCTATGTGACAGTCGGCGGCGGCTCTTTTGCGCTCATCTATCGCATTTTTCTGATGTCTACGAGCTCCACGCTTTGTCCTGTTGAAGTGTTGCTTTTGAGCGACATACCCTTGCCACCAACATTCAAAGGAGTCGCAGTCCTCGGTAGGATGTATGATCTTCTGATGATATAAGCAGAAGTTAGGATGGATCTCTACTCCACCGAGAGTATTTTCTTCAGAGGGTGGTAGCTTCATTCCCGCTGACAAGGCTTTAGCAAATCTTTTCCTCGTCTTGAATTTGTTTTTATCCGCAGCGGATGGCTTTTGATTTGACGAGAGTGCCTCGACTCTTTGGTCCAGTCGTCGGTGTTTAGCTCCTTCCAGTATGGCCATCTCACGCTCTTGATTGGCTTTAACTTTCAGACGAATCTCATTCAGAAAGGCATCGATCAACTCGTTTGACAGCCGCGGAATTTCTAGTTCAGGGTCCGCCCTCGGTTTCTCGACGCAAGGAGCCTCTTTATCATCTGCCAATGAGTGAGAGATCACATGACAAGTTGCCCCCGGTGCGTCCATCTTCTTTGGAGCATGCGGCTGTGGTGGGTTTACCTTCCACTTTTCAGATAGGGCAAACTTGCCTTGTAGGTATTGATCTTCAATCCATCCCTTGAAGACGAAGCAATCCTCAATCGGATGGCTTGCCGTTTGATGATAAGGGCAATAATTGGGGTTATTCGCCTCGCTGGGTTGTGGCGGTTGCCTTGGATTCGGCAGATTGATAAGCCTGTTGCGTACAGCCAGCTCGAACAGCCTCTTCGTCTTATCCCGCGGGAATGAGTAGGGGCGCTTCATTTTCTCAATATAAAACCACCGTCTCTCTCCCAATTGATCCGCTATCTTTGGGGTGCTGGGGTGCTACTGAGCGTTCGCAACGAAGGTTGCCTTCCCTTTACCCTTGTCGTTCCGCGGTTCTGGCTTTGGGGGAGAAGGTCTGTGACCCATTTGATCCATCTGGGCCAGCTTGTCGATCAAAGCCTGGAATGTGGTCGGCTTAAAGAACATCATGAACTGTGAGATAGTGGGATGAGGGTCTAGGGTACCCACGAACATGCCCACCGCAGGCGCTTCCTCAATGCGTTGTTCGCATTTCGACCACAAGTTTCGCCAGCGTATAGCGTACTGGACCCACGTCTTGCCTGGTCTCACCCTGGCATTAATCAACGCTGTTATCGGGGTGCGTTCGCTGGCGCTCGCGAATCGCTGAGTGAATAGCAACTCCATTTCAGCGAACGTCTCGACAGAATCGTTCGGGAGTTCGGAATACCATTTTAACGCTGTTTCTGAAAAGCTGCCGACGAATTGGCGAAGCAAGAGCTTATCGTCACCGCCAGTGTTGCCACATAAGGCCCTGAATTGAGCGACATGCTGATGTGGATTCCCAGTCCCTTTATATACGTGGAACCTAGGGATCGTATATCCCGGCGGGTAATTGGTCGTACCAGCTCGGATATGGTCGCCCCGTTTTTACGACCTAACCGGCTATCTCAGTCGCCTGATGAACCCGTATCTGCTGGGCTATATATTCGTCCAAGTCAGCTTTGGAGACTGTCTCCTCCTTGGCTGTTGACAGAGTCGGTGGAGGATTTGACGTTTCTCCCTTGTCTTCTTCAAGGACAATCGGAGGATCTTCAGCAGGAGGGTCTTGTTGGATCATTATACCCACCATATCCTGGAACAGAAGGGCCATTCGTTGTATGTTGGCTGCTTGTTCCGTAGCCTCTTTATCCTTCTTCTCCAATATCCGATGAAGGAATTCAGCATCAGTTTCTTGCTCCTGGCGTTGATCCGAGGACGCTTCGGGGCTTTCTTTTGGCCCAGTGAGTGCGGCCATCACGTTCGTCATTTCTTGGAGCTTTTGTTGTTGCTCCTGAGCTTTAGTCACTGACCGTGTAAGCGGTCTATGACCTGTAGATGTACAGCTGTCCTCTTTGCCAGACGCCATGTAGACAGTATGGACTACAATGCCCCCGGACTTAGGGCGTTTAGGCTCGCCGCCTTTGAAATTTGCCGCGGGCGTGGGAATTTTCTCCGGTCTTCTTCTCTTTTGAGTAGTTGACGTGGAGGGGGCCGTTGTAATGGGTACCCGAGTGATTGTCGTCCTTTGCGGTTTAACAGGACGGTTCCTTTCTTCTTGGACCTTCACCCTCTTCTGCCGATGGGAGGGATCTTGAACGATTACTGAGTCCTGCACCCGTCGCCAGACCCTGTAAATCTTGGAGGACAGCCGTTGAGGGGGCTGCTCCGGCTTCTCTTCTGTAACACTCTCCGCAGGTGGAGGAGATCTTTTCAATGTGGCAGTCGGAGAGTTCTTGCATACCCTCCTTAGCGGTTCAAAGCTGTTCCCAGTCGGAACAGCAGCATTAACTTCCACCATCGGAGCCGGTGGAGTTAGCCCTGAGAGAGAGTTGCCCCCTGCCTTCCTTACTCGGCGCCACTGGCGGCGTCGAGCATGACGAGCCGTTGGGACTGGCTCGGCGATAGGGACAGCTTCATCTTGCCCCCTGTCCGGATGAGGCGCCGCTAGTGTTAGCCTCTTGAAGACTGAGGTTGTCCTTTGAGAGGTGATATTCAATCTGTCAAAGACAGATCCTCGAGCAGGGGCAGGAGCAGGAATAGTCAGCCTTGAAAAGACTGACTCTTTGACAGGAGAAGCCGCCTTGACGACTTCTGGAGCAGGGGTGGCTGTCTTCCTCGAGGCGGCTATTTCAGGGTTCTGGCTCAGCCTAGCAAAGACGGAGGCCGCTGATTTGATATTGGACGACCCGTTGAAAGGGGTCGTTAGAGTAGCAAGTCGATCGAAGACCGACTTCTTTGAAACTTCCGGTATGGATATTGGCAGGGTGAAGCTTGCAGGAGGGATCATGGTTCCGAAAAACAGGCCGGTGGTGACCTGAGTTACTTTCTCCACAGGCATAGTAAGGACGAAGGCCGCTTGAGGCCCATATGCTATACCTCCAGGTGAGGTGGAGCATCGGTTGCATTGACACTTCGAGCAGTTCGAGCAATTGGAGGCCATTGATGCTTGATTTCTGCACCAGGCAAAAGACCAAATCTTAGTAACTTGCAACCCAAAGGCAACCATTAACAAACCGCGATTCGTTCGCGAAGATGACACACGAAGTGTGGAGTGGAAAGAGGAAAAGGTCCCATCGGGCGTGCCAGAATCTGTTCCCCTCCGAAGGACAGCGCGACGACTGAGAGACGTCTTGCCTGTGATTCGGGGCAGATGCTATTTGGTTTTATCCGTCCACCTCTCCGAAGATACCAAGTTGATTTATGGCAGCGTGTATCGGAGGTTTAGACGGATGCGGCCGATGTAGCAGACTTCGTCAGATTCCCCCTCGCTTGAGGGGTTTTTTTTTATTGTGGGGACGCTCTTCCCTGCAGGCGTAAGCCCCTGCAGTTAATTACGCTACCGCATCGCGGTAACAACTTTCTCCTTCTCCATAATTTCACTTCGTGTCATGGGTGTTTGTTTTGTTTGTGGTTGCCCGTGGATTGTATACGGAGACTAATTTATGTCGTCGCCCGTAGGACATGGATTAGTCCAAATCCGTAGTTACTTAGATTTGGGTTTGGTGTTTTAATTTAAGGATACGTTAGCCGTATTGAGGCTAAGATCAACTTAAACGTTCGTTAAGGATACGTTAGTCCTATTTTAGACTAAGATCAACTTAACGTGGTGATCCATTTAATATACGGCAGTCGGGACCCGTCACCTCTCTGACGTCGTTGAAGGATTACAACGATAGATGTCAGAGGAGTTCAGAGATGTACCCTTAGACCGAAGCTGATTTGGAGTTTTATGGTCCATTTGAATGTTTAAGGATACGTTAGCCAGGCTTGACGCTAAGATCGACTTAAACGGGATCGTTTATATCCGACAAAAGAGCATTTGAGGGCTCTATCGTTCCAGTTTAGGGGCGTAGTGGTCCATAGGTAGTTTAAGGACGTTTCGGTCCATTGCCAGTTTAGGGACATGGTGGTCCATTGCCAGTTTAGGGACGTGGTGGTCCATATGGGTGTGTAGTCGTCGGGACCCGTCACCTCTCTGACGTCGTTGAAGGATTACAACATAGGGGTCAGAGAAGTTCGGAGATGTACCCTCGAACCGGATGTAAATTGATTTAGGAGAGCAGCCGTGCTCGGTCAATTTAATTTGAGGACTTATGGCCATAATTGGGTTAAGTCCAGTTGAAAATGTTCAACACTTTTATTTGCATTTGGCCTATTAGGCCTTTACTAGGGCTTTGCCCTTGTTTAAACAATGCAGAGCATTGTTTTTGTTTGGTTTGGGCTCTGCCCTTTTATAAATGATGCAGAGCATCTATTTTGTTTGGGCTCTGCCATTTTATAAGTGATGCAGAGCATCTATTTTGTTTGGGCTCTGCCCTTTTAATGCATTGCATTTTATTTTGGCCTGCTAGGCCTTTTTGATTTGGGTTTAGCCCTTCAGTAAACAATGCAGTGCATTTGTCAGGCGCTTTGCGCCAATTAATGAGCGCAAGCGCTTGTGGGGGTGACACGTGTCACACTCTGGTGAGCGCAAGCGCAGTAGCGCAGTGCGCTGTGTCAGTGCGCTGCGCTGTTGCGCTACTGACACGTGGCGCTTCCTGGTGGCTTGCGTCAACGCAGGAGCGCAACAGTACAGTTTTGCAAGTGCAGGGCACTGTTCTTATTTTTGGATCAATTTTACATCAAAGAAAACAAGTTTTTCTTGTTTTCAAAGAACCAGTGGTTCATAAAAAAGTGCAAGGCACCGTTCTTATTTATTTATTTATTTTTTTATTGAAAATCATTGATCTTGTTCTTAGATCAATGATCTGTTCATAAGAGAATCTTCTCTTTTTCTAAAGGTTTTTTCCTTTTCTTTTTTGTTTTTGAAGAGTTCTCTCTGTTTTGAAGTTCTTGACCTCTCACAATGTTGATGATGTTTTGAGTTGGGGTCTAGGGGTCTTTATATAGTGCCAATAGATTTGTTAAGTTTGGTAAAGAGATCATTCTCTGAGTGATTTGGGGAATTTTCCCCACCGTTGGATCTTTGATCCAAGGGCTTCTGTTTTACAGAAGACAATCTTCTTGTTTTAACAAGAACAGAAGGATCTTACTAGAATTTTCATTCTGTTTGGCGCAAACGCCCCAGCGCTTGACACGTGTCGCGCAGCGCACAACACAGCGCAGCTGCGCCAGCGCATCTGCACTGCCACATGTCGCACAGCGCAGAACACAGCGTGACTGCGCCAGCGCAACTGCGTTGCCACGTGTCGCGCAACCCAGAGCGCAGCGCGACTGCGCCAGCGCAACTGCGCTGCCACGTGTCGCGCAGCGCAGAGCGCAGGTCAGCTGAAACGTTGCTTCTTTATTAAAATTTGAATTTTATTTGAAAACAGAGCCTTGCTCTGATTGGGGAAGCAGAAGCGTTGCTTCATCTCCCGCCTTGGAATTTGAACAGAGCTTTGCTTTGCTCTGATTGGGGTAAACAATTATATTCTTTTTTATATAACTCTTCATAATGCGGTTAACACCCAAAATATTTCCAAATATATTTTAATTATTTCTTAAAATCAAATCCTAACCTATTCTATTCTGTCTCTCTCTCTCTCTCTCTGCTCTTTTATTATATATATTCCTTTCAAATAAAAAAAAGGAACCCCATACTTATAAACCCACGGAACCCTACGTCCCTGTTCTCTTCCTCACGTCTTCTTCCCCACTCGTTCCCGCCTTCGCCTCTCGAACCCAAACCCTAGCTTCGCCGCCCGCGCCTCACCGCCGGCCCCCTCCACCGTCTCCGTCTCCTTAACCACCTCCCCGCCGTCCTACATCTCCTCGCTCACCTCTCTCTTCTCCTTTCCCGATGCAAACCCAGAAACCCATACCACTACCGCCTCACCCATCTCCTCTGTCGCTGTTGCCGTCGCCTTCGCCGCCGGTGACCCTCATCATCATCCTCACCCCTCCTTCCTCTACTCTCCCCTCTCTCCAACCCAACACCACCTCCTTTCCCGAGCCTCTTTCCATGCATCAAAACCCCAAGCCCAACACCCGAGCCTCACCTTCACCCAACCGCAGCCCACTACCCATCGCCGGAAAACCCATCGCCTTGTATCTGTCCCCAGAGCACCAAACCCCAGAGAGCAGCCCCCTTCTCCCCTTCTTCTTCTTCTCCTTCTTCTTTCTTCTCTTTCTCTTGGATTCTTGATTCCGATGATCGCCGGAGCCGTGTCGTCGTCGACGATCCGGGTGACCCAATGGACATCCCCAGCCAGCATGGTCGTGTTCTTGCTTTGCCTGGTTTAGTTCTGTACACGCGTGTGTGCATCGCAACATTTACTGATATCGTACGCGACGTACGCACCCCGTCGTGAGATCCGATCAGGCAAGTTTATCTTGCTACATGCTATGATATATATTTTGCATCCACATGAATAAAAATATCACATGTTTACTGCATTGTACATCCATGTTACTATTTTACTGTTTTTGGATAGCCGTTCGCATCCGTATCATTTATTACATCTCTAGTTACATGCCATATCATATAATTTCATGTTACTGTTATGTTAGTACCCCATGCTTGATAATGTACATCATATGACTCATTGACTCATGTTATGATATCACTGCTTATTACTCGTGCATCCGTCCTTTTACCGTGATTCGACACTTACTACAGTTTTACTTTGAGCATCCGTGTGATATATATGCACCACATGACATGACCTGATACACCGCTTCTTGACCTGTTACTTGATCCTATTACTAATGCCGACAATCCTGACTTGTTGTCCCGACGAACATATCATGTTGTCTATTCAGACAAAACATGTACCTGCTTGATCCTGTGTTGGCATTAGCTCCAGATTTATCAATACCTGACTTGAACACATAACCTTGGGGGTAAGGGGAAATCAATGATGAAATCTGACTTGTAACTCAACAGTTCGACGCTTATACTGATCAGTTTTACGGGCTAGGCCAGCCCCGGGATGCTGCTGCTGACATCATTCATCTGTACATGTTTCCTGTTTAATGCCTAGCGGCATGTCTCGGTTTCAGCCCGAGAATCTGGACCGTGGTCCCGAGCATGCACGGGATACTATTGAGTTACATCGACGATTCCATTAAATCAATTTCACAGACTTGAGAGTAGATAACCCGGTAGTACAGTTTAAATTACTCACCGCACTTCACGTACACTTTGCACCGCACTGTTTCATATCCATTTACTTGCTATATTCATGTTATCATTTATATCTCACGCCAGCATATCTTGTTACATCCTGGTTATATTTTATTGTTTGATATTATGACGCACTGACGTCTGGGTTTTGCATGGCCCAGTTTCTCTATCTTTGTGACAGGCTGATCAGGAGTATTTCAGCTGCCAGGCCGAGCAGTGAGGATCTTGTTAGTGTTTAGTTTTCTTTCCGCACTTTCATTTCCTGATGTGAGCCCGTATTTGGGACGTACTTTCCAGATGTTATTGTTTATTGGATTTATTGCTTCCGCATAATATATATTTCTTGACTCGTTTATTCTGGCATGTGGACATGTACTAGATAGTTTATTTTATTTTACTGTTCTTGATATCTTATAGACAGCCGTAATGTGACTATGGAGGGATGTTTCCTAGCCACAGGTAGCATGGTTGGCTCTGTCACGTGCCGATCTTAGCGCACTCTAGGATGCGGGGTGTGACAGGGTTTGTTTGGTATCAGAGCGTAGGATTTAGGGTGATCGGGTTTGATTCTTTTGTAGTTGGATATTGGACCCAATACACGAATCAGAAAACCCGTAATTAGGAACATGTCCTGCCACATTGTTGTCGTGATCCTTGAATCTTATCTTTCTCTTGACCCTTATCTTGATGATATGCAAATGACCTTGCATCTCGACTTGAAATCCTTTTGGTTCCCTATTGTTTCTCTCTTCCTATTCTTTTGATTCTGATACTAGGATTTGGGCGACTTGAACGGAGTTATGTGATTGTAACTATGAACTGCAGCATAGTTACAATGCGGTACTCTATTTAAGTAACTTGGAGTCCTAGTCTTGATTCATTTTCTTAATGTATGGCCGTGATATTCCCTTGCTTCTCTCGGTTTCATTGCTTACTAGTTTATGTTTACCGCAAGCTTGAATCCTGTTTACCGTGCTTATCTTCTTCAGTATCTTGGCTTCAGGTGAACTCATTTCGGGTATCCTACTTGTTCATGTTTTTCCTACACTAGCATTATTCGATTCTGGTGCATCCTATTGTTTTATGTCGTCCAAGTTTATTGCTGCACATTCGACTTCTTGCACGATCCTTTCTTGTTGTTGAGACATACACACCGGGAACGGGAAGATCATATCTAGTAGTGAGTGTAAGGATTGTTCAGTTGTTATTTGCGGACGAGAGTTATTTGCAGATTTCTTGGTGATCGATACCGGCAGTTATGATATTGTCTTGGGAATGGATTTTATTGGCACTTTCCACGCTCACATTGATTGCAGGGCAAAGAAAGTAATTTTCCAGATTCCCGGAGTTTTTTTTTTGCTGGAGGTAGCTGTTCTGTCGGGTCAGTCGAGTTTAGAGCTAGGCCGACAAACACTGTTCTTTCGTCAATGGAAGTTGAGGAGGAGGAAGCGCCAGATGTAGTTCAAGAGTTCATGGATGTGTTCGAGGACATCTCGAGTATACCGCCAAAACGAGATGTAGAGTTCGCGATCGATCTTATTCTTGGTGCAGCGCCAATCTCAAAGGCGTACTATCCGATGGCACCAGTGGAGTTGGAAGAAGTAAAGAAGCGGGTTACCGAATTGCTAGAGAAGGGTTGGATTCGCAGCAGCAATTCACCCTTGGGAGCTCTAGTTTTTCTAGTCAAGAAGAAAGATGGCACAAGGAGGATGTGCATCGATTATCGAGAATTAAATCGGGTGACTATTAAGAACCAGTACCCGATCCCTCGCATTAGCGAATTATTCGAGCAGCTTAGTGGCACAAGGGTATTCTCGAAGCTGGATTTGCATTCCGGATATCATCAAGTTCGAGTTAAATCAGAGGATATCTGCAAGACTGCGTTCCGAACTCGATATGGACATTACGAGTATTTAGTGATGCCATTCGGAGTCATGAATGCACCGGTGATATTTATGGACTTGATGAACCGAATCTTTTCACCGTTCTTGGACCAGTTTATAGTGGTGTTCATCGATGATATTCTGGTCTACTCAAGGAGACTAGAAGAGCATGCAGAACACTTGAGGATCGCACTGCAAATATTGAGGCATGAAAGATTGTATGCAAAGATGAGCAAGTGCGAGTTTTGGCTTGAAGAAGTGAAGTTTTGGAGCACGTCGTATCCGGAGATGAAATCGCTATTGATCCTGAGAAGATTGCAGCAGTTCAAGATTGGCCGATTCCGAAGAATGTAGCGGAGATCAGAAGTTCTCTTGGACTTGCTAGATATTATAGAAGGTTCATGGAGAATTTTGCTCGATTAGCTGAGCCTTTGACCAAGCTTACGCGGAAGGAAGTACCGTTCATTTGGACGGATGGTTGTGCGTCAGCTTTTGAGGCGTTGAAGCAAAGGTTGATAACCGCTCCTATTTTGACCGTACCAGACGGTTCCGGAGGATTGGTGTTTCACAGCGACGCGTCTGGGAAAGGTTTGGGATGTGTTTTGATGCAGCATGGGAAGGTTATATCCTACGCATCAAGACAGTTGAAGACCCATGAGAAAAATTACCCAACTCATAATTTGGAGCTTGCGGCAGTGATTTTCGCTTTGAAGATTTGGAGACACTACTTATTGGGCGAAAGGGTCGAAGTATTCACCGATCACAAAAGCCTAAAGTACGTGTTCACGCAGAAAGAGCTCAACATGAGGCAGCGTAGATGGTTGGAGCTGATGGCTGACTATGATCTTGATTTCAAGTACCATCCAGGGAAAGTTAATGTAGTGTCGGATGCGCTTAGTCGGTTGCCAGCAATTCGGATGTTGACTGCACAAAAGAAGCTTATCGATGATGTTCGGAGATTCGAGTTGGAGATCGTGTTACCGCATTCTTCAGGACAGTTGATGCAGCTGCAAGTACAGTCGTCGTTGATCGAGAGTATTAAAGCAGCGCAATCACAAGATCCAAGGTTGCAGAAGTTTCGAGAACAGGTTGAAGCGGGACTTCGAACGGACTTGTTGATTCATGAAGATGGTTCGTTGCATTATGGTAGCCGTTTATGTGTGCCGAAAGAAGATATTCGTGAAGAAGTTATGAAGGAGGCACACAGTTCTGCATATTTCGTACATCCAGGAGGTACGAAAATGTACCGTGACCTACGACAGCATTTCTGGTGGGAAGGTATGAAAAGGGAGATCGCCCGCTTTATAGCGAAGTGCTTGGTGTGTCAGCAAGTTAAGGCTGAACATCAAAGGGTGGCTGGTTTATTGCAACCACTTCCGATTCCTCAGTAGAAGTGGGAACATATAACCATGGATTTCGTGACAGCTTTACCGCAGAGTCTAAGGGGCAACAGTGTAGTTTGGGTGATTGTTGATCGATTGACCAAGGCAGCTCATTTCATACCGTTTCGAGTTGGTCAGTCGATGGAAGAGTTAGCAGAACGGTAAATGCAGGAGATTGTGAGATTGCATAGGGTACCTGTAAGTATCATTTTCGATCATGATACCCGATTCTTATCGCACTTCTGGAGGAGTTTACAGGAAAGTTTAGGGACGCGATTGAAGTTTAGCACTGCTTATCATCCTCAGACAGATGGCCAGTCAGAGAGAACGATCCAAACTCTTGAAGATGTGTTGAGAGCTTGTATGTTAGATCTCAAGGGTTCATGGGAGGATCATCTACACTTGGTGGAGTGTTCGTACAATAACAGCTTTCAGGCGACTATTCAAATGGCTCCATTCGAAGCGTTGTATGATCGCAAGTGTCGCTCACCCGTCTGTTGGGACGATGTTGGAGAGCGAAGATTGTTGGGACCGGATCTTGTCAAACCGTAGAGAAAGTTAATACGATCTAGAATCACATTAAGGCGGCACAAGATCGGCAGAAGAGTTAGGACGATACATCGAGAAGACCTCTAGAGTTCGCTGTTGGTGAACTTGTGTTCTTGAAGATATCACCAACTAGGGGAGTGATTCGTTTTGGGAGTCGAGACAAGCTTAGCCCTCGATTCGTGGGGCCTTTCGATATTATCGAGCGCTTTGGAGAAGTAGCTTATCGATTGGCTTTACCACCATGTTTGGTGAGTGTTCATGACGTTTTTCATGTATCTCAACTCCGTAAGTATGTTCGAGAAGAGACGCACGTACTGGATCATTCGGACCTGACAGTAAGGGAGGACCTGACATATGAAGAGCGACCGATGTCGATTGTTGATCGAAGAGAAAAGGTCCTCAAGAACAAGGTTATCCCTCTCTTACTTGTTCCATGGGGGGATCGCTCGTACGGAGAATCGACTTGGGAACGAGAAGACGAGATTCGACAGAAGTTTCCATACCTCTTTTCCTAGATTCATGCTTGTTTGTCTTTTCTTATTTCCGGGAATTTCAAGGACGAAATTCTTTTTGTAGTTGGGTATAATGTAACACCCTAGTTCGTTTATACCAGTTATATTTTTGGGTATTTCTTTATTTATGGTTATTTCTTGATTTATTGTGTTTTGGGTGAGGATGGTGTAATTAGTATTCTGTGTTTGCATCCGACCCGACCCGTATGCTTAGGACCCGTCTTGATTCTTGTTTATGATTGATCCCGGCTAGTTATGAGGATCCGTGCACTTTCATGTTGTATGTCCTGTATATCTGCATTATATCTGGCATATGCATTTTTTTAATAATACAATTATAATCAAATAACATATTTTAAAAATATCTAGCATGGCCTGCATCATACCCCTAATCCTGTCGTGGCATCCGTACATCTTGTTCTCGTTCCGTTTAGTGAAACGGATCCGTTTAGATCGCTACGTGCACGCTATGTGTATCCGTTCTTGGGGGTATGCATTTTCGTTACCCGGATATCATATTTTGGTTTTACTTGACACGTATATTTTCTGTATTTTCAAACCATAATTTTAGACCCAACCCGGACGTATTTTGGAGTATTTTTGTATTAGCCAGAAAACTCAAATTTTATTAATATTATATTCTTTTTTATATAACTCTTCATAATGCGGTTAACACCCAAAATATTTCCAAATATATTTTAATTATTTCTTAAAATCAAATCCTAACCTATTCTATTATGTCTCTCTCTCTCTCCTCTTTTATTATATATATTCCTTTCAAATAAAAAAAAGGACCACCATACTTATAAACCCACAGAACCCCACATCCCTGTTCTCTTCCTCACGTCTTCTTTCCCACTAGTTCCCGCCTTCGCCTCTCGAACCCAAACCCTAGCGTCGCCGCCCGCGCTTCACCGCCGGCCCCCTCCACCGTCGCCGTCTCCTTGACCACCTCCTCGCCGTCCTACCTCTCCTCGCCCACCTCTCTCTTCTCCTTTCCCGATGCAAACCCAGAAACCCATACCACTACCGCCTCACCCATCTCCTTTGTCGCTGTTTCCGTCGCCTTCGCCGCCGGTGATCCTCATCATCATCCTCACCCCTCCTTCCTCTCCTCTCCCCTCTCTCCAACCCAACACCACCTCCTTTCCAGAGCCTCTTTCCCTGCATCAAAACCCTAAGCCCAACACCCGAGCTTCACCTTCACCCAACCGCAACCCACTGCCCATCGCCGAAAAACCCATCGCCTTGTCTCTGTCCCCAGAGCACCAAACCCCAGAGAGCAGCCCCCTTCTCCCTTTCTTCTTCTTCTCCTTCTTCTTTCTTCTCTTTCTCTTGGATTCTTGATACCGATGATCGTCGGAGCCGTGTTGTCGTCGACGATCCGGGCGACCCAGTGGACATCCACAGCCAGCGTGGTTATGTTCTTGCTTTGCCTAGTTTAGTTCTGTACACGCGCGTGTGCATCGCAACATTTACCGATATCGTACGCGACGTACGCACCCCGTCGTGAGATCCGATCAGGAAAGTTTATCTTGCTACATGCTATGATATATATTTTGCATACACATGAATAAAAATATCACATGTTTACTGCATTATACATCCATGTTACTGTTTTACTGTTTTTGGATAGCCGTTCGCATCCGTATCATTTATTGCATCTCTAGTTACATGCCATATCATATAATTTCATGTTACTGTTATGTTAGTACCCCATGCTTGATAATGTACATCATATGACTCATTGACTCATGTTATGATATCACTGCTTATTACTCGTGCATCCGTGT
Source organism: Agapanthus africanus (assembly GCA_030015575.1). Lineage (NCBI taxonomy): Eukaryota > Viridiplantae > Streptophyta > Magnoliopsida > Asparagales > Amaryllidaceae > Agapanthus > Agapanthus africanus. The sequence goes on along the minus strand of CM057344.1, from coordinate 595,822,564 downwards.
TTTTACCGTGATTCGACACTTACTACAGTTTTACTTTGAGCATCCGTGTGATATATATGCACCACATGACATGACCTGATATACTGCTGCTTGACCTATTACTTGATCCTATTACTAATGCTGACAATCCTGACTTGTTGTCCCGACGGACATATCATATTGTCTATTCAGACAAAACATGTACCTGCTTGATCCTGTGTTGGTATTAGCTCCAGATTTATCAATACCTGACTTGAATACATAACCTTGGGGGTAAGGGGAAATCAATGATGAAATCTGACTTGTAACTCAACAGTTCGACGCTTATACTGATCAGTTTTACGGGCTAGGCCAGCCCCGGGATGATGCTGCTGACATCATTCATCTGTACATGTTTCCTGTTTAATACCTAGCGGCATGTCTCGGTTTCAGCCCGAGAATCTGGACCGTGGTCCCGGGCATGCACGGGATACTATTGAGTTATATCGACGATTCCATTAAATTGATTTCACATACTTGAGAATAGATAACCTGGTAGTACAGTTTAGATTACTCACCGCACTTCACGTACACTTTGCACCGCACTGTTTCATATCTATTTACTTGCTATATTCATGTTATCATTTATATCTCACGCCAGCATATCTTGTTACATCCTGGTTACATTTTATTATTTGATATTATGACGCACTGACGTCTGAATTTCGCATGGCCCAGTTTCTCTATCTTTGTCGCAGGCTGATCAGGAGTATTTCAGCTGCCAGGCCGAGCAGTGAGGATCTTGTTAGTGTTAGTTTTCTTTCCGCACTTTCATTTCCTGATGTGAGCCCGTATTTGGGACATACTTTCCATATGTTATTGTTTATTGGATTTATTGCTTTCGCATAATATATATATCTTGACTCGTTTATTCTGGAATTTGGACATGTACTAGATAGTTTATTTTTTTTTATTGTTCTTGATATCTTATAGACAGCCGTAATGTGACTGTGGAGGGATGTTTCCTAACTACAGATAGCATGGTTGGCTCTGTCACGTGCCGATCTTAGCGCACTCTGGGACGCGGGGCGTGACACCTGCCTTATATTGTTTTTCGACCCAATCTTTGAAGACGAAACAGTCCTCAATAGCATGACTTATCACTCTGTGATAGGGGAGTATTTGGGATCGTCAGTCATATTCGCTTCTTGCGGTCTTTTTGATTCTGGCAATTATAGACCGTTCCTCAGGGCGTCTTTGAATATTTTACGGATTTTGTCTCTTCTGAAGGAATAGATCTTATCCGGCTTCTCTTTCAGTGGAGCTTCTCCGCCCTCTCCGAACACTGGCTTCCGATGCTGATTGGCATTAGGCCCGCTCATCTCTCGCTTATTTCGGTTAGCCGAAGTGTTGAAAGATTCAGTATCGTCGGAATTTCCGCCGTTGCGATTATCGTCCATTCAGTTTCTCCAGGACCTATTGTTATTTTGGGAATCCGAGGAGGACTCCTGCTTTGAGCGCTCCAGCATCTGAACTTTCCTGGTCAGCTCTTGGAATGTTTTGAGACCCGCGGTGCATAAAAACGAGGCCATCCAATTGTTGAGATTTCCGACAAGGAGACTGACAGATTGGTCCTGCTCTATCAGCGGTTCACATTTGACGGAGAGATTGTGCCATCGGGTTATAAAATCCGTGCTGCTTTCGTTGTTTTTTGACTTGGTCCTTACGAGATCGGCAATGGTGATCTTATCGCTGACGCTCATGAACCTCTGCCGAAACAGAGACTCCATTTGGACGAAAGTTGTGACAGAGCCATCCGGTATGCTCGCGTACCAGTCGAAAGCAACATTGGTTAAGCTATTAACGAACTGGCGGAGGAGAAGCGCATCATTGCCCCCCAGTATTCCCGCATGAGGCTTTAAAGTGGGCGATGTGCTGATTCGCATTTCCCGTCCTATCGAATCTTCCGAATTTAGGGATGACATAGCCGCTAGGAAATTCTACCAGATCATACTGAGCAGAATATGGTCTCCCGCTACTGCTAACATCTTTTTTCGTTTCGGCTTCGGCTACCAATATTTTGACTTTGTTGGCAACCAAATCCATGATTTGATCTTGAGTTAGCGGGCTACTATCATTAGTAGCCAAGATATTTCACGAGATAAGATGCGACTGACTTTCATGCGGTCCACCCACCTTTGGATTTGAGGGAATAGGCGTCGGCTGTCTCGGGACACCGTTTCCCGGTTCATGAGCAGAGCCCTGCGCTTGATTGGGCGGATGAGAGGCAAGTTGGGCCGTGAGCTGTAAGACGACGTTTGTCAAGTCGTCAATTTTTGAGTAGAGATTGGCCATCTCCTTGTCTTTACTTCTAAGCTGTTTTCGGTGCTCTTGGAGAAGTTGTTGCTCTGCGTTCTTGGGAAGGAAGATTGGCTCCTCTTCGCTTTCCGAGATCGACTCCTCATGAATCGAGGGATCTCTCTGCTTATCAGCTTCACTAGGAGGAGTTTCATTACCTTTCGGAGGATGCTGTTCTTGGGAAGTGACTACCACATTCACACTAGATTGGATTTGAGACGTAGTGGCCGCATCCTTGCTCTTGCTGCGCGTGCCCCCCATGTAGACAGTGTGGACCACATATCCAGCCGTCTTTTTATCTTTGGCGGGGTAATCCTGTTCTTGGAACCTCATGAAGTTCAGCCTAGCATGAGTCCTAGCCCTTTTGTTGGCTCTATATCTGAGTATTTTCTGTCTTAGCTTCTCGATTTACAGAGCTTGGCGGGCATCCATCATCCAGGAATCCATCATGAGCCGATTAACGGGGAGCTTAGAGAAGATACCCAATTGAGCAGTTGTCAGGGGCGTCACTGAAGCTTGCCCGAGATGCCTTGTTACTTTGTTGGTGTTGACGGCCTTGCCCCCAGCTGGGGCCAAGGAAAGTCGTTCAAACACCGACTTGCGTTTGGGTAGTGGTACCCTCGAAATCACCACATTTGGACTGTTGCCTTTCGAGGCCGGTTTGTCTGTTACCGGAGCTTGAGGAGCTAGGATAGCGTTAACTGACACGAACATAATAGAGCCAAATAGTAGCGGCGGCTCCTCCCATTGTCGCCCGAGACTGGCCGGGAGGACCGTCCTTGCATCTATCTTCATCGTGTAGGAGATGGTAGCTGTGTCAAGAGCTGAGCTGATCCTTGGAGACATTTTTGCTGCGTCCGAAGATTGCAATTGGAGATTTGTTAACCTGCACAAAGAAGCATGATTTCAGTACAGGAAATCGATATGTATATTAATTGAGTTCGCGTGAACGTTTAACCCGAAATATGAGAGGAGAGATCGGTCCCACCGGGCGTGCCAGAGTCTGTTGGGTGTTTTTCGTCACCCCTATTAAGATTAGAATATGCGTGCGCTTGTCAAGCGCATTATAGATTCCTCCTGCCTAGGGTAGGCTGGGGTTTATTGATTATGAGGATCCGAATCTCCGGCAGCCGCGGACTAAGCTGCCGTTAATTACCCCTCGTCTTTGGAGCGAGGGAACCTCCGATTGACGGGTTAAACTGGTCGTGCGAACTCAATGCGATGCATTGGTGTGTATGTGTTTAACATATTACAATAGACGTGTTCATTTTGTTTTGTTCCATTTGTAAAAAATAGATATATATATTTTTTTATATATAAAAAAATATTTAGAGAAATGTTTTTTTTTAAAAAAATATTATTTATAATTTATTTTAATTTATTTATTATTATTTTTTAAATAAAAAGATTTTAAAAAAGAAAAAAGAAAAAAAGGCTCCCCACTCACGTGAGGGGAAGAAAGAGGCTCCCATTTAGTGGGAGCCTCCCCCTCACGTGGGGGGAGGGTAAGGCTCCCACCCCCTCACGTGAGGGGGAAAAAAGCTCCCACTAAATGGGAGCCTCCCCCTCACGTGATGAGGGAGAAAGGATCCCATTTAATGGGAGCCTTCCCCTCACAGGAGTGGGCTCCAAATTAATTAATTTTTTAAATTTTATTATTATTATATTTTTTTATATGGAATTCAGCTCCAAAAGAATATTTTAAATGGAGTTTAAACTCCAAAAGAACTTTAAATGTGGAGTTAAACTCCAAAAGAATTTTAAATGGAGTTCAACTCCCAAAAGATTTTTATTGCGGAGTTCAACTCCAAAAGAATTTTATTGTGGAGTTCAACTCCAAAAAGATTTTTATTGTGGAGTTCGACTCCAAAAAGATATTTAAATGGAGTTCGACTCCAAAAGAATTTTATTGTGGAGTTCGACTCCAAAAAGAATTTTATTGTGGAGTTCGACTCCAAAAAGATTTTTAACTGGAGTTCGACTCCAAAAAGATTTTTATTGTGGAGTTAAACTCCAAAAGAATTTTAAATGGAGTTGAACTCCCAAGAAGATTTAATGTGGAGTTAAACTCCGAAAGAATTTTAAAGTTAAACTCCAAAAGGTTTATTTTTATAATAGAGTTAAACTCCAAAAGAATTTTTTTATTGTGGAGTTGAACTACGAAAGAATTTAAATAGAGTTAAACTCCGAAAGAATTTTTTTTTAAATAGAGTTAAACTCCTAAAAAGAGTGGGAGCTTCCTGTTGGGGTAAAAATTTACACCCCGGTTGACCAAGTCAAAATCCAAGTCAACCCCAAGCCAAGTGGGCCCAAGCCCAGATCCAGTGGGCCCATGCCCGGGTCGAGCCCAAACATAAAGCGGCCGGCCTCCCCCCACGCCAAGATAAAAATTTTGTAATAAACAATTTTGTTGTATTTCTTTTCTTTTATTTTATGGATAAATGTAAGAAAAATAGGCATAAAGCCAAATTTTTGTAAAACCCATGGCTTATGTGCAAAAAGAAATGGAACATGAACCATGGGATGGGGAAAATGCCATTTTATGAAGCCCAAGGGGCTATGTGTAAAGTGTACAGCCTATAAAGGCAAAGATAATGAAATATTTCAACAACTTTTTTTCTCTCTCTAAAATTTTTTCAGATCTGAGATCTTTTCTCCTTCTTCAAGGTTCCAAAACCTTCTTCTTTCTCTTGAATTAAATCAAGGGTTTTACTCTTCTTTTTATAAAACAAATTAGTTTTTCACCACAAAACCCATAAAGGGGAACCCAGATCTTCCATTAGATCTCAAAAAGAAGAGATTTTTAAAAATCCCATATCTCTTGATCTTCGAGATCCAGCTAACAGAGGAGGAAGAAGAAGGACCCCTCCCATTAACCCCAAAAAAAACACACTGAGGAGTCCAATCCCTCTCTGATTTCTCTTCCGAGAAATTTGTTTTAGGATAAAAGCCTCTTTTTCTCGCCGGCGCTCAAACGCAGAGTGCCCGCGTGCCGACACGCGGCGCGCTTGCGCTCAAGAGCAAAGCGCCCACGTGCCGACACGTAGCACGTTTGCGCTCGAGCGCAAGTCGCCCCGGTGCCGACACGTGGCGCGCTTGCGCTCAAGCGCAAGCGCTCGAGCGCAAGTCCTCCCGGTGCCGACACGTGGCGCGCTTGCTGGGGTTTTGGATATATGCAGTGTGCGTATGATGTGTTTTGAAAGGGGGTTTTGGATATATCGGAGGCCCGCAGAGTTTTTACGGGGGTCCCGCTACCCGGATAGCGGGCTGGGGGTCAAGGGGGCTAGCAGCCCCCTTGCGGGGTGCAGGGCAGCGCCCCGTTAGAAATTTCTTTCTAACAGGGATAGTGTCGTGGTGTATGTGTGTGTGCACATATGTATATATATGTATACATATATATATATAAGAAAAAAAGGGAAGAAAAGGCATCCAAAGGATGCGTGGGGACAGCACCTTGGGCGCTGTTCGCCCAGGTGCTGTGCGCTCAGGGGCTAGAGTGCCACGTGTCGGCACGTGGGCGCTCTGTGCTTGAGCGCAAGCGCACCACGTGTCGGCACGTGGGTGCTTTGCGCTTCAGCGCCTGACGCTCGAGCGCAAGTGCGCCACGTGTCGGCACGGGGGTGACTTGCGCTTGAGCGCTGGGCGCTGGAGCGCAAGTGCGCCACGTGTCGGCACGGGGGCGACTTGCACCTGAGCGCTTGCGCTTGAGCGAAAACGCGCCACGTGTCGGCACCGGGGGGACTTTCGCTCGTGCGCTCGCGCTTGAGCGCAAGCACGCCACGTGTCGGCACCGGGACGACTTGCTCTCGAGCGCTTGCGCTAGAGCACAAACGCGCCACGTGTCGGCACGTGGGCGCTTTGCGCTCGAACACTGAGCGCTTGAGCGCAAGCGCGCCACGTGTCGGCACGCGGGCGCTCTGCGCTTGAGCGCCGGCGAGAAAAAGAGGCTTTTAGCCTAAAACAAATTTCTCGGAAGAGAAATCAAAGAGGGGTTGGACTCCTCAGTGTGTTTTTTTTGGGGGGGTTAATGGGAAGGGTCCTTCTTCTTCCTCCTCTGTTAGCTGGATCTCGAAGATCAAGAGATATGAGATTTTTAAAAATCTCTTCTTTTTGAGATCTAATGGAAGATCTGGGTTCCCCTTTATGGGTTTTGTGGTGGAAAACTAATTTGTTTTATAAATAGAAGAGTAAAACCCTTGATTTAATTCAAGAGAAAGAAGAAGGTTTTGGAACCTTGAAAAAGGAGAAAAGATCTCAGATCTGAAAAAAAATTTAGAAAGAGAAAAAAAAGTTGTTGAGATATTTTATTATCTTTGCCTTTATAGGCTGTACACTTTACACATAGCCCCTTGGGCTTCACAAAATGGCATTTTCCCCATTCCATGGCTCATGTTCCATTTCTTTTTGCACATAAGCCATGGGCTTTACAAAAATTTGGCTTTATGCCTATTTTTCTTACATTTATCCATAAAATAAAAGAAAAGAAATACAACAAAATTGTTTATTACAAAATTTTTATCTTGGCGTGGAGGGAGGCCGGCCGCTTTATGTTCGGGCTCGACCCGGGCATGGGCCCACTGGATCTGGGCTTGGGCCCACTTGGCTTGGGGTTGACTTGGATTTTGACTTGGTCAACCGGAGTGTAAATTTTTACCCCAACAAATTGCCCCCCATCAATAAATGCACACCACATATGTGGGTCGTGTGCATAAAATTGATGGATCTTCTCTTACTTGGAGGCGACCTGATTTGGTTCCCGCTTTTTGGGAAGCTGGTACTGCCCTTTTTATGACATGGACGGTCATTGCTTGACATGTCTCCAAGACGGAATGTCCGTGATAGACGTTTCCCTGGCCCAGAGTGATCTGGTTCCCGCTTTGTAGGAATCCTGCGCTGCCCTTTTTGCGACTTGGACGGTCGATGCTGCCCTTTTTGCGACTTGGACGGTCGATGTTGCCATTTTAGCGACGTGGACGGTCGGTGCTGCCATTTTAGCGACTTGGACGGTCGGTGCTGCCCTTTTTGCGACTTGGACGGTCGATGCTGCCATTTTAGCGACTTGGACGGTCGGTGCTGCCCTTTTTGCGACTTGGACGGTCGGTGCTGCCATTTTAGCGACTTGGACGGTCGGTTCTGCCCTTTTTACGACGTGGACGGTCGGTGCTGCCATTTTAGCGACGTGGACGGTCGATGCTGCCCTTTTTGCGACTTGGACGGTCGATGCTGCCATTTTAGCAACGTGGACGGTCGGTTCTGCCCTTTTTGCGACTTGGACGGTCGATGCTTCCCTTTTTGCGACGTGGACAGTCAGTGCTGCCCTTTTAGTGACGTGGACGGTCGGTTCTGCCATTTTAGCGACGTGGACGGTCGGTTCTGCCCTTTTTACGACTTGGACGGTCGATGCTGCCCTTTTTGCGACGTGGACGGTCGGTTCTGCCATTTTAGCGACGTGGACGGTCGGTTCTGCCCTTTTTATGACTTGGACGGTCGGTGCTGCCCTTTTTGCGACGTGGACGGTCGGTGCTGCCCTTTTAGCGACGTGGACTGTCGATTCTGGATTTGACTTGCCCTGCTTCTTGCGGCGTCAGGGATGAAGTTGACTTGTTTCCGAGGTGGAATTTGATTCTGCCAGGGAGGTCATCGGTTGTTTGACTTGATGTGATTTGGGTTGACATCAGCATCGCTACGCTGGAATATGGTACCAGGAGCGAATTATCATTTGTCGTGACAGGATTTGGGGATTTTGGTTTTGGTTTGGCATCAGCATGGCTGCACTGGAATATGGTACCAGGAGCAAATCATCATCTGCCATGAGGAGGTTTCCCTCGTTCCCAGTTTAACGACTTAGGGGTCATCTGTTCCCAGTTTAACGACTTAGGGGTCTATTGGATTGGAGTTTGGGATTTTGGGGTTAGGGTAGGCATCAGCGTTGCTAACACTGAAGCACACGTGCCAGGAGCAATTCATCATTTTCCTATTCCTGTTGGGGGAGCGATGGCTTAGGAGACAGGTTTAGGTCCCTATCATCTAAGGCTTTTCAATTTTATGGGCCGTGAGGGTCCCATAAAAGCATTTTCTCCCTACGAGTCGTAAGGATCCCGCAGGTGTATTTTCTCCTTAGGAGTCGTGAGGACTCTTAAGTGTGTTTTTCCTTTATGAGTCGTAAGGATCCCACAAAGGTTTGTTCTCCTCATGTATCGTGAGGACACATGAGTGAGTCTTCTCAATGGAGCATAATTCCAAAGGCGGAGACCAGCCGCGTAACTGGTGATTATGGTGGGGCATGGGTATGACGAGAATTATTTGAGCCCGTGGATTGTATACGGCAGTCAATTTGGGGACTGGCCGTAGGGCTGGAGAATTTTGAGAAATTGGATTTTGGTTGGCGTCTGCATCGCTACACTGGAATATGGTACCAGGAGCGACTCATCATTCGCCGTTTGGGGACTTGGAATTTGGATCTTGTTTGGCATCAGTATTGCTGCACTGGAATAATGCCAGGAGCAACTCATCATTTGCCTTGGGAGGACTTGGGATTTGGGTTTTTGGTCGGCATCAGCACCGCTAACACTGAAGCGAAATGCCAGGAGCGACTCATCATTTGCCGTTGCCCGTTGGGGAACGATGGCTTAGGAGACAGGTTTGGGTCCCTATCACCTAAGGCTTTTCAATTTTATGGGCCGTGAGGGTCCCATAAAAGTATTTTCTACCTACGAGTCGTAAGGATCCCGAAGGTGTATTTTCTCCTTAGGAATCGTGAGGATTCATAAGTGTGTTGCTCCTTTGTGAGTCGTAAGGATCTCACTCAGGGGTTTTCTCCACACAAGGTCGAGAGGACTTTGCGAGTGTATTTCATCTCTTTTCACGAGTTTGCGCCCTTTCGGGTTTTCACAAACTCGCCGGTAGTCCTGCTGTTTTTACTCACGGAGCCCTTTCGGGTTTTCATCCGTGCCCGTTTTGCTTGTGGACATACCTTTTTTTTCTTTTTTCTTTTTTTTCTCTTTTTTTTCTTTCCTTTTTTTTGCCGCTGGTGGGACTTTAAAAGTAGTCTCACCGGCAGGATTTGGGAGAAATAGGGGTCATTTACGCCCGTGAATTGTATACGATTTTGCAGGATGTATGATCCAGACCGTAGGACTGATGTGCTCAATTCGCCTGCGACTTGGAGCATTCACGTGTAGTATTTCTTGAGATATCGGCCATTGATGGGTGGCATGGGCCTTTCTCCCTCGGCACTTATTAGTTGGTAGGATCCTCCGTCGAACACTTTCTCGATGACGTTTGGTCCTTCCCAGTTTGGCTCGAACTTTCCCTTGGCATGTCGATTGAGGATGATCGGTCTTTTGAGGACCAACACCAATTCACCTTTCTTGAAAGCGCGGAGACGGGTTATCTTGTCATAGGCCCGTGACATTTGGGCTCGGTATAGCTCCAGATTTTGCTGCACCGCGAGCCTCTTTTCTTCGAAGGCATCGAGCTCTTCAAGTCGAAGGAGCACGTTTTCCTCCTCCGTCAACTCGTGCTGAACAGCCATTCTTAAGCTTGGAACTTCGACTTCGAGGGGGAGGACCGCCTCCACTCCAAAGAGCAATGAGTATGGAGTGGACTGAGTTGGAGTACGGTGCGTGGTACGATATGCCCACAACGCCTCGTGAAGTTTAAGATTCCAGTCTCTCTTGTTGGCTGAAGCATTTTTCCTCAGGAGCTTGCATAGAGTCTTATTGAAGGATTCGGCTAGCCCATTGGCTCTTGGATTATAGATGGAGGAATATCTCCAGTCTATCTTGTGCTGAGTAGCGAACCTTGAGACATTGAAGCTCTTGAAAGAAGGCCCGTTGTCAAAAATGATTCTTCTTGGTGTACCGAAGCGGTATAGAATATTATGCTGGAAGAATGTCAGAATATCTTTTGTCTTGACTTCATTTAGCGGGACAGCTTCAGCCCATCTGGAGAAGTAGTTTGTCGCGGCCAGTATGAACCGGTGGCCTTTGGATGACGGAGGATCAATTGGGCCAACAATGTCGGTGCCCCAGACTTCGAAGGGCCACGATGCCACCATAGGGTGCAATGGATTGGGATGCTTGTGAATGAAATCACCATAGATTTGGCAGATTTGACATTTCTTTGCATGCTCTCCGCAATCTCGTATCATGGTGGGCCAGTAATACCCAAGCCGTTTGATTTGAAGTCGCATCTTGGGGCTAGATTGGTGAGCACCGCAAACGCCCGAGTGAACATCTTTCATGACCTTTTGGGCTTCAGCCAGTGACAGACACCTGAGCCAGAGTTGGTCATATGACCTGCGGTATAACGTGTCATTTACAAACATGTATCGGAGAGCTCTTTTCTTCAGCTGAATCCTCGCAGATTTTTCTTCGGGCAGCTTGTCGTATCGGAGGTACTCTATGAAGGGTTCTCTCCAATCAGGCTCGTCTTGGATGATCGAAGCTTCTTCGGCAAGACTGCTCTCCTGTTCCGCGCTTTCCTCTTCTCGTAGAGAGACTGGGGGTAGAATTTGTCGGCTCCTGACTGTGATCAGAATTTCGTCCATGTCAGGATCAGCCAGCTCCTTGGCTAGGCGAGCGAGTATGTCGGCTTTTCCGTTCAATGCTCTAGGGACTCTTGTTAGTTCAATGTGGGTGAACCGTTTCATGAGTTCCACCACCCGGCTTCTGTACCGAGCTAACTCGGGTTTGTATATCTTATAGTTGCCGTTTACTTGGTTGAAGACAAGCTGGGAGCCACCGTAAACCCGTAGCCGAAGGATTTCCATTTCTATGGCGAGCTCCAAACCAGCTATCAGAGCTTCATACTTGGCCTCATTGTTTGTGCGAGGCTCGGTGAGAGCAAAAGAGCGCCGTAGGGTTCCCATTGATGGCGTGATGAACACCAATCCTATCCCTGCCTTTATCTCCGGGACGCTTGATTTACTGGAGGTCCTTATTGATGAGGCTCCATCGAAGTAGAGCTCCCAACATGGCCCATCTTCCTCGAGGTGCAGCACTTGTTCTTCGGGTAACTCATAATTTAGCGGCGACCCTTCTGGTATGGGATGAGCAGCGAGAAAGTCTGCAAGAGCTTGCCCTTTCACTGCTTTCTGAGGAGTATAAACTATGTCAAACTCAAGTAGCATGACAGCCCATCTTGCCATTCTGCCGGCTAGGCTTGCTTTGGTCATCAAGTGTTTGAGCGGGTCGACCTTGGAGATCAGCATAACCCGATGAGCCAGCAGATAGTGCCTCAGCTTCTTCACAGCAAATATCAGAGCTAGGCATTGCTTTTCGATTGGGGAATAGTTGTGTTCCGCCCCGACTAGAGTTCGACTGAGGTAGTAGAGGGCATTTTCCTTTCCCTCCTCGTTATTCTGGGCAAGGAGCACACCAAGTGACTCATCTAGCGCGGCAGTGTAGAGAATCAACGGTTTATTTGGAATGGGAGCGGCCAGCACTGGAGGGTGCAACAAGTATTGTTCGATGCTTTCGAACGCTGCTTGACATTCGGCATCCCAGATAAAAGGAGCTCCTTTCTTCATGAGCTTTGAGAAGGGCCTACATCTCCACGATAAATTTGAGATAAACCTCCGTATATAAGCAAGCTTGCCTTGAAAAGATCTTAGCTGCGTCAGACTCTTCGGAGGGGGCATCTCCATGATGGCTTTTATCTTTGATGGGTCAACTTCAATCCCTCGATGTCGGACTATGAAGCCCAGGAATTTTCTCGAAGACACGCCAAAAGCGCATTTCAGAGGATTCATCTTCAGGTCAAATTCCCTCAGTCTGGTGAGAACAGTCCTAAGGTCCTGGATATGATCGGCCTTGGTTTTAGTCTTAACGACCAGATCATCAACATAACATTCAACGACTTTATGAATTAGGTCATCGAAGATATTGGTCATTGCCCTTTGATATGTAGCACCTGCGTTCTTCAATCCGAACGGCATCACCTTGTAGCAATATATTCCGATCGGGGTTTGAAATGCTGTGTGCTTCTCATCCTCAGGCGATAACTTGATCTGATTGTATCCAGACGAGCCATCCATAAAGGTGAACAGCTCGTAATTTGAGGTATCATCGACCATCATTTCCATGACCGGTAGCGGGAAGTCGTCTTTAGGACATGCCTTATTGAGGTCCCTGAAATCGACACAAACTCGGATCTGCCCATTTTTCTTCTTCACTGGGACTATGCATGCGATCCAGTCCGCATATTTCTCTTCCCTGATGAAGCCGGCATCGATGAACTTCTTAGTTTCCTCGATGACCTTTTCTTCTAGTTCCCTTCTCATTCTTCGAGGGGCTTGTTTGACTGGCTTAGCATCAGGAGATATAGCCAACTTATGTACGGCCACTTCAGGGGAAAGGCCAGGCATTTCTTTGTATGTCCACGCGAAGCAGTCGACGAACTCATGCAGCAGGGAAATTATTTGCGCTTTCATTTCCTCTGACAAGAGCGAGCTGATGTAGGTCGGCCTTGGATTATCGGGCGTTCCTAAGTTAATCTCGATTAGCTCGTCAAAGGTTGCTTGTCCGCCATCTTCGAGCTCTTGAGGAGCTTCTTCTGGCTCGGCTATCTCGTCATCATCATTTGAACTTTCGCTGGCCTCACCAACATGGATCATATAGCACGCTTTGGAATCAGGTTGAATGTAGCCTATGCCCCGTCTATCTGGAATTCGTCCATCGATGAGTGCTCGGACCTGGGGCGGATACCATAGCCCTTCGTAAAACTTTGCTTCGGATTCCGTTTGATATAACCGGCACCCGCACTTCTTAAAGTATTCCCGCATCTCGGGCGCATAGTATCTGGAATTGAGGACGGCTCTTATGCCTCTCTCATAGGGAAGGCATGCGACAGAAAGATCGTCCGGATGCACAACGGGGTTTGACCTGTAAAACAGGATGCCCTTCTGTCCATTTTTCCTCCCGGGCACGTAGAAAGTTTTCAGCTGGTCCACGGTAGAGACTGACAATGCGTCGACCTCTTTGCACATCCGTTCCGGCACCCTTGTGATGGCCAGGGACCCTTCTGCGACTTCGAAGGTCTCTCGTAGTTTCGCTTGCTGCATGGGGGTCCAATCTGCACAGCTGTTGCACGGCAGGTCCTCTTCTTCTGACTCTTCAGTGCCACTGCCAAGAAGAGAGCGGACTTTGCTGCTAGATGGGCCTTCAGTAACAGATTCGTCCGTATCGCTGCCAAAACGAGGGCGAGTTTTACGGAAGGACGGGCTTCCAGCGTCGGACTCATCAGTGTCGCTGCCGAAATGCGGGCGCACTTGGGCATTTTTGCTTTTGAAAGTGACAACCGGCACAGATTTGCTTTTGAGTCTTGGGGCCGATCTATCCTCAGTCAGTTGTGGCTTAGCATTTTGGTGATTCATAAAGTACCGAGAATCTTCATAGCGGACTTCATGCACACCGAACGGCTGGATGTCTCCGTTGATGCATTTTTCTTCGCCATTTTTAGTATACTTCATGCATTGATGGAGAGTTGACGGGACGATGCCATAATCGTGGAGCCATGGCCGTCCCAAGAGAATCTTATAAGATGTGTCGGCGTCGATCACGTATATCTTAGCTTCAGTTTGCAAATCCCCGAATTTGATTGGCAAAGCTATAGACCCCAGAACTTGCTGGAAATTTTGGTTGAAGCCTTGAATGACAATCCTTTTCCTTGACAGGTGTCGGACGTCCATTGACAAACTCTTCAGAGTTCGCAAGTTCATGATGTTCACTGAGGACCCCGGATCAATCAATATGCGATTAATCTGATCTCCGTCGCTGTACCTGGTCACGTAAAGCGGCCGATTATGCTCAGCCGTTCCCAGTAGCAAGTCTTCATCCTTAAATGTGACTGCGGCGGCATGCAAAGCGTGCTGGGCTTCTTTCATATTAATTTCCGCAAAGTGAGCCTGATACCGCTCGGGGTTTTGTAGAGCGTGAATGAGAACATCTCTAAACTCCTTAGATAGGACCAAGGCGTCGTAGATGCTCAGGAGAGACGGAAGCTTCTGGAGATGTGCCAAGACATTATAGTCCACCGAGGAAGGACTTATGTTTTCATCAGCCGGTTCTCTGCCATCTTCTTCATTAGCGACTTGTTTTTCTTTCCCTTTTGGGGCGTTGCCCTGATTTGGCGGTAGAGCCCTGCCGCTTCTGAGCTGGATTTGATTGGCCTTTGTGGCGAGCTCCTCGTCCTCTTCGGGAAAACAGAGCTCATCCTCGGAGTCGCTGCCAAGATGGATGGCGTAGCAGGTCACTACTGGGATCTCTTCATTGGAGTCTTCTTCTAACTCCTCCAGAATTTCAGCCGCATGTACAGGGAAGAACTCCTTTAATTGAATCAATGTTCTTTCCTTTTGTTCATATTCTTCGAGGGAATCGATATATTTTTGAATGGTCGATCTCCCTGCAGACTCTTTTTCGCACCGAGCTGCACTTTTCTTCTTCTTGAGCTTCTTGGATTTTGAGCCTGATGGAGCCGCATTGGCAGCTGGACTGGTAGGCTTCTTCTGCCCTTCCCATTCCGTCCTGGGCTCTTTCCGAAGTAGATTTATCATCTTCTTCGTCTTATTAGATATGTGCGTACTCCACGGAGGCCGCGATGAGTCCGTTTCATTTCTCAGGGCAGCGGGTTCAGCTGTCTGCTCCCAGAAGGCTTCAGCTTCTGTCTGTATAAAGTTGGTGGTTGCAACTTGATTGTTCACCAACACACTTTTGGACAGCTCGATCTCTCCAGCCTTGTACTGCTTCTCGACCCAGTCTTTGAAGATATAGCAATCCTCGATCGCATGGCTCACTACTCGGTGGTACGGGCAATACAGAGGATTGTCGGTCATTTTTGCTTCTTGAGGTCTTTTCGACTCCGGCAATTGTAGGCCGTTGTTCAAGGCATCTTTAAATATCTTGCGGACCTTGTCCCTTCTGAAAGAGTAAACCTTGTTCTTTTTCTCCTCTAGGGAAGGCCCATCTCCTCCCAGCAATGGCTTTTGAGACCGGTTGGTTTTGGATTCGCCCGCCCTTCGCTTTTCTTCATTGTCGGAGGCATTGAAGACATTGGTACTGCTGGAACTCCCGCTTCTACGGTTGTCGTCCCGCTTGCTTTTCCAAGTTTTGTCTCTCTGAGAGTCCGGCGGGGACTCTTGCTTCGAGCGTTCCAGCATTTGGACTTTCTTGGTTAGCTCCTGAAATGTCTTGAGGCCCGCTGTACACAAGAATGGGACCATCCAATTGCTGAGGTTCCCAATGAGAAGGCTGACGGACTGGTCCTGCTCCAGCGGCGGTTCGCACTTGACTGTGAGATTACGCCATCGGGCGATAAAATCGGTGTTGCTTTCATTCTTCCCCGGCTTGGTCCTCACAAGGTCGGCAATGGAGATTTTATCACTGACGCTCATGAACCTTTGCCAGAACAGAGACTCTATTTAGGCAAAGGTAATGACGGACCCGTCTGGTATACTCGCATACCAGTCGAAGGCGACGCCGGTCAGGCTGTTGACAAACTGACGAAGAGGGAGCGCGTCACTGCCCCCTGTATTTCCGCACGATGCTTTGAAATGGGCGACGTGCAGATTTGCATTCCCCGTTCCATCAAATCTTTCGAACTTAGGAATGACGTAGCCGCTTGGGAACTCAATCAGATCGTACTGCGCGGGATATGGCCACCCACTACTGCCGATTTCTTTCTGAGCTTCAGCTTCGGCCACCAATATTTTAACCTTGCTGGTGACCAAATCTATTATCCGATCCTGCGTTAGCGGGATAGTGCTATCTGGGGCCAAGGCGTCCCCAGAAGCGGAATGTGGCCGGCTTTCATGTGGCTCGACCAGTCTTGGTCCCAATGGAACAGGCATTGGCTGCCTCAGATTGTCATCACCCGGCTAATTAGTAGCGGCTTGTGCCTGATTGGGAGGCGCTCGAGCAATTTGAGCCGTAAGCTGCATCACCACGTTCGTTAAGTCGTCAATCTTCGAATAGAGCTTGGCCATCTCTTTATCTTTGCTCCTGAGCTGTTTTCGAAGCTCTTGAAGCAGCTCTTGCTCCGCAGTCCTGGGGCGGAAAGTTGGCTCTTCCTCGCTGTCCGAGCTTGACTCTGCATGGACCGAGTGGTCTTTCTGCCTATCATCCTCATCGAGAGGGTTTTCTTCATCCAGCGGGGGCGGCTGTTCTTGGGCGGTGGCAACCACATTCAGGCTAGATTGGGCTTGGGATGTGGTGGCCCCATCCTTGCTTTTGCTGCGAAGTTTGTCGCTGGGTCGCCCGCCCGCCATATAGACCGTATGGATGATATATCCGGCCGTTTTTCTATCATTGGCGGCTGATCTCACGGATCGCTGTCTTGACCCCCTTGCTTCGGTAGCTGGTAGTCGATTGAAGGCGGCTGGCCTAACCAGGTTCTTGAATGGTGCTGGCGCTTCTTTTCTGGATTTGCCCCGCTGCTTTCGTGCGGCACAGAGCACCTGATAGACCCTTGAAGATACAGTGTCATACTTTTTCTGTTGGGCCCGGGACACGTCTCTTTGTAGCACTGTTCGGACCGCTGTCTTCTTGATTCTGGCGGTCATGGCATTTTTCTGAACCCACTTCAGAGGCTCGAAGGAATTGCTGATTCTTACGTCCGACTCAGCCATCGTCGCAGGGCAACCCTGCACTTAGAACTTCACACGATTCCATTTGGCCGAAGCCATGGCCCTCTTGTTGGCTCGATACCTGAGCCGCTTCTGCCTTAACTTTTCTGTTCTAAGCGCCTGGCAGACTTCAGCTCTTTGGGAAGACGCTGCAGACCGGGCGATGGAGGGCCTTAGAGATACGCTCGATTGCGCATTTGTTGGAGTCATCGCCTGAGCTCATCCGCGACATTTGATGTTGCCCTTCGCACCAGAAGTCTTGCCCCCAGCTGGAGCGCCAGGGAGTCGTTCAGACACCATCTTAAGTTTCGGTTGTGGTGCCTTAGCAATCACAACATTCGGCCTCTTGCCCCTTGGGACCGGCTTGGCCACCTGTTCCGCTGGGATTTCCGCCAGATGAGCACTTACGGCAGGGTAGATGATGACGGAGCCAAACTGGAGGGGCGGTTCCTTCCACTGTCGACTGAGGCTTGCGGGGAGAACTACACGAGCGTTGATCTTGACCACGTACGGAATCGGGGTCACGTTGGAAGTTGAATTCGTCTGGGGAGACATTGTCGTCGAAGGTTGATTGCTGCACGGAAAAAAAACATCATTCCAGTATAGGCAATCGATATGTATATTGATTGAGTTCGCATGAACGTTTAACCCGAAATATGGGAGGAGAGATTTGTCCCACCGGGCGTGCCAAAATCTGTAGGGTATTTTTCGTCACCCCATTGAGATGGGAATACGTGCACGCTTATCAGGCGTACTACAGATTCCCCCTGCTTAGGGTAGGCCGAGATTTAATGATTGTGGGGATCCGAATCTCCGGCAGCCGCGGACTAAGCTACCGTTAATTACCCCTCGCCTTTGGAGCGAGGGAACCTCCGATTGACGGGTTAAACTGGTCATGCGAACTCAATGTGCAGTGTGCGTATGATGTGTTTTGAAAGGGGGTTTTGGATATATCGGGGGCACCGCAGAGTTTTTACGGGGGTCCCGCTACCCGGATAGCGGGCTGGGGATCAAAAGGGCTAGCAGCCCCTTTGTGGGGTACGGGGCAGCGCCCCGTTAGAAATTTTTTTCTAACAAGGACAGTGTCGTGGTGTATGTGTGTGTGCACATATGTATATATATGTATACATATATATATATATATATATATATGTATATATATAAGAAAAAAAAGGGAAGAAAGGGCATCCAAAGGATGCGTGGGGACAGCACCTTGGGCGCTGTGCGCCCAGGTGCTGTGCGCTCAAGTGCAGAGCGCCCACGTGCCGACACGTGGCACTCTAGCCCCTGAGTTTTTGTGGAGAATGAATTGTATCCTTTATTCATCATCATATTGCCTTATATAGGCTTACACATTTACATATAGCCCCTTGAGCTTTACAAAATGTCATTTTGCCCATCTCATGCCTCATGTGCTCATTTCTTTTGCACATAAACCTTTACAAAAATTTGGCTTTATGCCCATTTTGCTTACATTCATGCATAAAAAATTACATCAAAATTATTTATTACATGATTTCATTTTGTCATGGAGGAGGCCGACCGCGGGGCTTGACTTGGGCATGGGCCCACTTGACCTGGGCTTGGGCCCACTTGCCTTGGGGTTGATTTTGACTTTGACTTGGTCAACCGGGGTGTAATTTTTGGCCCCAACAGCGTGTAGCTAGCCGAGATGAGTACGGGTCGTTCTCAGGGATATGTGGAATCTTTCAATTTTACTTTAGACGTGTTGATTAGAAAAGAGGAAGGAGAATAGAGAATAGTGAAGAATAGTTTCTAGATCTACGTCGAAAAACGGATGTAGAATACAGATCTAGTTTAAATACGGATGTAGATTTTATAAGAAGAGGGCTTGTAGGGTTCGTTAGGATTTAGTAGTCATGGATGACTAATAAAGATTACTCCTTTTATCTATTGATAGATTTAAAACTAGATATATAGTGATAGAATGAGAATTAGGGTTCTTGGAAGAAACTAGGGTTTCCACACTATTGACCCTGTCCTTTCATTGATCTCTATTCATGTCTAGCTCTTAACAAAAAAATTGTTAATCTGATCTCAATTCACGGTCGAGACTAGCAATAAATTGGTAGCGCGCCCGATAAGGATGTTAACGATTCTTTTACTAAAGTTTATAAACTTCATAAGACTTAAAAGAATTTAAAGTATTTTCTCATCCATTGTTCTACCATAATCCTATGAATCCTATCAAGCGGAAAATTACTCGCGCATGATGGAGATAGAAGAAAAACGGATAGAGATTATAATGTAAATACAGAAAATAAAATTAATCTAATGATCTACCTTTATTAATCAACTTCACAATTAAAAAACCTTCGAGTTTAGATTACAAGAGGAAATAGAAGTTGCTCTTGATCTCTGCCTCGTAGGAAGTAGATGTTCTGTCGAATCTCACGTCGCCTTATCATGTCGAATCGTGGAGCTGTCGTGGATCACTTGTTCTTTGACGGTGATTTGCTTCGTATAAAAGATTTATGATTTCTAAGTTTAGCCCTCGGTCCTTTAAATAGTCCCAAAGCCAGAAACCAAAGATCCTAAGAATTATAGTTTGTTGTAAAGATCCAAACCACAAAATCCCAACTCCTAACTCGATGGATCGCCGTGGATCCGCCGCATCTTGGATGGTTTGGCCACGGAACTACGGCCGTTTGGTGTGATCATGGTTTCAAAAGTCTGGAGCCTCTTCATAGTGACACATGGAGATTTAGTTAATGTCTGGAATCTTCATATCTTTTCTGAGTCTCTGCCAGTATTGATTCTTCAATTTTATTTAACTTCATCGGCAGATTTTTGATTCCCGACATCTTAATATCTCGATCTCCTGACCTGAGCCAACTCATGCACAATATCTCAATAAATAACGTTAGTAATATTTGGTACTTTTGAGATATTATCCTAACCATTTTATATGATATTATATTCTAAGAATATTGATTAAGGATATTTGATATGATATGCATATTTAAATTATCAAAATATTATATAAATATTATATGCATATATTTTCCTTCATAATGTTAATTATAATATATAAATATATGGTAAATAGTATTATTACAGATAAACCCTCATATGTGTCATATTTATAATAAACACCTTTAGATATTTAAAAAAAAGTAAGGAAATGTCATATCAAAAGTGCGATATTTTCGACTGAACAAATACCCCCAAACTTTGATCGTCCCGAGCAAACTATTTATTCAAGAGAGGGAGAAAAAGAAAAAAAAACCTAAGTAGCACACTTTCGTAGGCAACACAATTGCACTGAGCACGTGCAACAAGCCGTTAAACCTCTAGGTGTCCCTAGTAGGAGGAGTGTTATCTCCTGAGGGTTTTCAGTGGATTACACCGACAAAATCTTATAATAAAAGAAAGAAGGTGAAAGTTACATACAAAGATAAGAACTATAAAAGAAATAACTTGAAAATAAGAGTTTCCAACTACACCAGTTTTTCGGTTGTCATGAGCCCTATTTTAATGGTCGTGAAAAAATGTTAGAAATCACATCATCCCGCAATAAAACATCGTCTTTATTCTTCCTCCCTATCTTTCCTCCAAACATCAATCATAGACCCCTACGTGTATATAAAAGACATCCCTATGTTTAGAGAATTCAATTCAAGCCATCATACTGTTGGGACACGGCGGCGCCCCGGCAGTCAAACCGACGCAAAATGTGGAACAAAAAAATTTTTACAGAACCGGCGCCATCGCAGCCCAAAACCCGGATCTTTCCATTAACCGTATTCTAGCAAAATGTAAAAGGAGTTAGGAAATTATACCGATCGATCCGTGTCCTTCGGTCTTTAACCTCCGCGCCAAACTCCTCGCTGCTGCGCCGACAAAGTCCGCTCCCAGTCTCGCTCATCGATGTGGCACCACGTCATTGAATCTTTATACGGGCTCCCGCCTCGAACCGAGCAACTCGGACATGAAGTTTGCTAGCCGACATGTCCAAGAATGAAGTAGAGAGTGTGCGGAATATGTTGTCTCAAGATACCCAAGCATTGGGTGGAGATAAATTGGAGTTGCCATATAGGATGATGTGATGAAAATGGGCTAAGGATATTGCAATGGAAATATTTTTGTGCATCCAAAAATGAGGCCGGACACTTAAAAATGTGCACCTCCAAAAACCCCAGGGGCTCTCTGTGGAATTCCAAGAATGAATAATGGTGAGCCATCAAAACAAAAGGTGAGTGTAGGAATAAATATCATTAAACAATTAATCAATCCTACACCAATCAAGCTGGCGAAAATGGCAGAGAACCCCCAAGCCATGCTGCCCATTAAATGCACACAAGTGAGTCACCAAAAACCCTATTCCCTTCTAGAAAACAACAGTGCAAGGGATGGCAAAGGTTTGACAAAGTCAAGGTCAAAGGTCAATGGTCAATGCTCAATTTAAGACGGAAAAAGAAATAGGCAACTCCCAAAATAATCCCGTAGCGAATTACGAGATTACACCTCAACTGTAAATACATACCCGCATTTGTATTCCGACCGAATACAAATGCAACGAGACAAAAAAATATTCCTACACAATAATACTAGGATCCGGCTTAAACCAAAGCCCGCTAGGATTAGCCGTCCGATCATGATCCGTGCCCAAGTGCACGAATATGATCGAACCCCGCCATATATCCATACGGCCTCTACAATGTTTCGCCCGAACTTGGGAAACTGTCTGTCGGGGACTCTAATGACTCATTAATACACTGGCACTAGGTATAACCACTAGCACGTCAGAGGTACTAGCTGTACGTAAAGGTTGCCCATGTATTGATCGGAAAGGAAGCTGACGAGCGAACTCATCCAGAAACCCTACTGAGCCTGACAGTGACAATATCCGTACAGTCCGGTCCGTTCGTCTATGAGTATCGCATATAGGGCCTAGGGGGCTGGTAAACGTCAGACCCCCAATAGCGGTATAAGTCGTGTCGGAGAGAAGCCCAGAACACCCTGAGATACTACTGGAGTACCTACCAGTAAATCTCGATTACCCTGGCCAGGAATTTCGTGTAATGGCTCTCCTAAACACAGCACGATCTCACCCCCAATACCGGGAGAGACGAATCCATGACGATCCGCTCACTGCCTCCATGTGGCTCGGGACTGTACCCAACTAAAACCTGTTTGCACGACTCCTTTGAGACATGGTAGGGTAGTAATCAAAGCACAGTGGGAACTCACACGAGACAAATGGCGATCTCAGGTCGACAGACTAACCTGTACACATGTCACTTGGGAACTGCTATCTGACGATATGTATAATACCAACTAGCATGTTCCCGGCGAGTCCTGTCTGGTGTACTCATAACCCAATGAGCACCTGTATACATCTTAGGTGAACCAACTGACACCAATGGCTTGTGAGACCGGCCACCGCCCCTCGTCGGGGTCTCGACTGTATACACTAGTCTACTCTAGAGTATCGATGCCCTGTCTCGAAACTCCCACGACTAGGGACATTTTAAGGATGTGCTTATAGACCCCAGCTCCTACATATATGATCGCCATCATACTGTTGGCAGTCAAGCAAGAATCCTATGGGCTCTATCAACATGCAATAGTGAACTAAAGCATGTACACTATGATAAAGACAAACCAGATAGCATACTATCATCTCGAGCAAGACTGTCCTATCGGTATAGGTCCTCCCTCAATCATTGCAATCACGTACCTGCGATCCAATAATTGACTTTGAGGGCACTATATCCAACAATCTCCCACTTGCACTTAAGGCTAATTATTGCGATGTCGCGTACTCACAGCTCGTGTGATACCGAACATCCAACTCCTCTACTAATCAGTTTCACAAAGATCGTTTGTAAAACTATTGTGTTCGAGAAATAGCCTCAGTGAGTGTTTCCGCCCTGATGTTTCTTTCCATGTCTCTCTTTTTCTCAAGTTCGCGGAGAAAGCCATCTCCCGAATTGAGTAATACCTGTCTTAGAATATGTATGGATATATGATGGGACCTAGCTCACAAGTGAACTCCAAATCCAGCAAACTTCTTAGACTGTATCGTCAACTGAATTTAATCAGTATCCTGCGCTAAGCCTTCCTCAGTATCCGCCTGGACTACCTGTCCAAGCTACTGCCCCTTGTCAGAGGGAAAACTATAACTCTGACAGTCACTCTGTCATCCGGGTCACCTTGGAAGCCTGAAATGATAACTGTCTCCCAAAGGAGGCTGTCGTTATCAAATTCCTAGAACAACCACTTATGTTCTAAAACCGCTTCCTAATATTTCTCCAGGATTGGAATAATATATAAACCTATTGCATCTAGTGCAAAAAACAACATATGATATTATATCCATATCCTATGTGGAGAAACTACTGTGTGACAACCACGGTATAACCGATCGTAGTGTAGGAATTTCACTTCCTACTATGTGTATGTCATCCAAGTACCAGGACATCACACCCTACTACCTTCTTAACAGATCCATCTCCTATTCTGATGAAGTCAAAACCAATGACTGTCACATAAAACATAGATGATCTATCTCCGCTATATCTGCTTTAGTCTATAAATAGACACAAGCTACTTATCCACTATGCTTCCGCTGCTCCCACTGACTACAACAACCCTCTGGCAGAGTCATATACACGTGCACTCTTAAAAATAGTTTAGAACGACGCTATACTCATCCTTCTGCCAGGTCTCATAGTCTGGAACAACAGCAATGGAAAGTCTGGGTGAACAAGAACCTCCCTGTCACCGTCCTTGAGGCTACCGGAATACCTCTCGGGTGCCTGAGGTCACCCACCATATCTGCGGAGTGGCTAATGGAATGTCAAACCTGATTGAATGTTTAGGTCCTGTTAAATTTTCAGTAATCGTTTGCGGTTCTGGAATCACCTCCAGTTCTACCACACTCCCATTTCTGTTTTCTGAAAAAATCCATTTTACTAAAACTGTGGCGAGTTAAGAACAATATAAATATTGATCTTCCTGATGGTAGAAAGTTAACCCTCGTCAAAGCCCGGGATAACCCACAAACAGCCATTACTGAAACGTGCCTTGAGTTTATCCGGATTCTGGTTTTAAGCATCAGCCGGACGACTCCCTATACCTTAACATCGTTAAGATATAAATTGATTCTATATATATCTAATATAGAAACAAAGGCACTAATTTAATTGGAACCAGATTCAAATCATGCAGCTGTCTCCAGTGCATGTCAACTAAATGGAGAGAGGACGATCAGCATTACTCAACTTAGGAGTGCATCCAATTATGAGTAATCTGAAAGAGAAGCAAGTTCTCAAAATTATTACTATCAACTGAATACCAAACACAAATATCTACATCTTCGATCACCTTGAAGAATCCCGATACTTGTGACACTTGGTTCTCTATTTTATTCCTACACCTATAACTTCTCAAACTAGGACCTTGTATTTCTAAGAAACACTTGTCTAAAAGTTGAGAAGTCACAAGTAAATAGAATACAGTGCGAGGACCAACCCCATTGTCCTAATGGACACTGGACAATATACAATACTTTGTATAGGTCTCCTGAGTTGAATAACTCAAACTCTGTGCGTCGTAGGTTGAAAACTGTACCCAGGCGATTTCCTCAAATATCACCAATTACAATGAATTCCGATATAATGAGGATGATCACCTAATTCCTAATAGCTTACTCCCACTCATCATCTGTAAAACCATACAGATGTGAGAATCATACCTGGTAAATACATACCCTGGAGCAAGGGCCTAATTGGGAAATCGGTTTCCAATTAACAACGCATGGTGAAACTGAAACATGAAAATGTTTTGAAGGGGTATCCCGGTATTCGTAGTAATGCCTCTTTCATTATCAGATTCACGACTGTAACCGTATATTTCCCTGCCATTTCTCCAATTCCCTTTATTTGTCTTTAGTCGTTACCTTCTGTACACCATCGTTAGGCTTAATGGTTTTCTTCCTTCCCTACCGTTCGGCACCAGCCTATGGTTTGAAAGAAGACTATCCAATAAGCATAATAGGTGTACTGTCCTAATCCTAGGAGCACTCACAACCTGAGAGAAGGTAAGGATAAAAGACAACTGAATAAACCTTATTCTTATTTCTCCTGAACCAGAATCCATCCTCGAAAAAGTTCCTTCGAGTTCGTATATAACCATACGATGGATTTATCCAATTGAAGTGGATGTTCGTAGTGATACGGGGTGTTCTGGAGAAATACAAAGATGAAGTAGGAGTGGCGATGAAATACGTGGTTTGGTCGTGAATGTTAGCAGTCGCAATTTACTTTGCCCTCTTTCTAATCCCTTTATTTGTCTTTACTTATTACCTTCTGCACACCCAACTTAGGCTAATTGGTTTTCTTCATTCCCTACCGTTCGGCACCAGCGTATGGTTTGGAAGAAGACTATCCAATAAGCATAATAGGTGTACTGTCCTAATCCTAGGAGCACTCACAACCTGAGAGAAGGTAAGGATAAAAGACAAATGAATAAACCTTATTCTTATTTCTCCTGAACCAGAATCCATCCTCGAAAAAGTTCCTTCGAGTTCGTATATAACCATACGATGGATTTATTCAATGGAAGTGGATGTTCGTAATAATACGGGGTGTTCTGGAGAAACTCAAAGGGTAAAAGAAGGAGTGGCAATGATGTATGCAACTCAGACAATCCAAAAGCCGGTGTTATAAGAAAGTTCAGTTAACATGGTTACTGAGTTATTGTCTAGGGTCGGGTCATGCTCGCAGTCAAATAGAGAGAGAAACACTCTGCGTGCATGGTTACTGAGTTATTGTCTAGGGTCGGGTCATGCTCGCAGTCAAAGAAACACTCTGCGTGCACTCTAACCTAGATCAGAATGGTTAATCACTTTATCTAATCAGGAAACCTCCCACTGTTTTCTCAAATTCTCCTCCAAACCTGAAAGAAGAATTAGTCGGGGTCACCCGAGGAGTAAACCAACTCATCGGTGGGAATCGGGTTCCAACTATCATCGCATGATAACGTGATGGAATCCACACGCGTTATCACACTCCAGAAGGTATGCACATGCCTGGCAATTTTCCTGTATGTTTGAAACTCCCGATGTGTGTTTTTACCCCTAGGACCCAAGTGATCTTGACACGGTCATTTGACCCCCAATAGCGGTATAAGTCGTGTCGGAGAGAAGCCCAGAACACCCTGAGATACTACTGGAGTACCTACCAGTAAATCTCGATTACCCTGGCCAGGGATTTCGTGTAATGGCTCTCCTAAACACAGCACGATCTCACCCCCAATACCGGGAGAGACGAATCCCTGACGATCCGCTCACTGCCTCCATGTGGCTCGGGACTGTACCCAACTAAAACCTGTTTGCACGACTCCTTTGAGCCATGGTAGGGTAGTAATCAAAGCACAGTGGGAACTCACACGAGATAAATGGCAATCTCAGGTCGACAGACTAACCTGTACATATGTCACTTGGGAACTGCTATCTGACGTTATGTATAATACCAACTAGCATGTTCCCGGCAAGTCCTGTCCGGTGTACTCATAACCCAATGAGCACCTGTATACATCTTAAGTGAACCAACTGACACCAATGGCTTGTGAGACCGGCCACCGTCCCTCTTCGGGGTCTCGACTGTATACACTAGTCTACTCTAGAGTATCGATGCCCTGTCTCGAAACTCCCACGACTAGGGATACTTTAATGATGTGCTTATAGACCCCACCTCCCACGTATATGATCGACATCATACTGCTGGCAGTCAAGCAAGAATCCTATGGGCTCTATCAACATGCAATAGTGAACTAAAGCATGTACACTATGATAAAGACAAACCAGATAGAATACTATCATCTCGAGCAAGACTGTCCTATCGGTATAGGTCCTCCCTCAATCATTACAATCACGTACCTGCGATCCAATAATTGACTTTGAGGGCACTATATCCAACACATACTTGTAGGGTGTTTTTCGTCACCCCATTGAGATGTGAATACGCGCGCGCTTGTCAGGCGTACTACAGATTCTCCCTGTCTAGGATAGGCGGGGGTTTATTGATTGTGGGGATCCGAATCTCTGGCAACCGCGGACTAAGCTGCCGTTAATTACCCCTCGCCTTTGGAGCGAGGGAACCTCCGATTGACGGGTCAAACAGGTCATGCGAACTCAACGTGCAATGTGCGTATGTGTTGAAAGGGTTTTGGATATATCGGGGGTCCCGCTACCCGGATAGCGGGCTAGGGGTCAAGGGGGCTAGCAGCCCCCTTGTGGGGTATGGGGCAGCGCCCCGTTAGAAAAAAATTTCTTACGGGGGACGTGTTTTGTTGTGGAGTGCATAAAAAATGGGGGGAGGAGCGTCTTGAAGACGCGTGCGTGGCACGTGGGCGCATGGTACCCACGGGTCACGTGCTTGGTGCGTGAGCGCTTGGCGCGTGAGCGCTTGGCGCTCGCTGGTCACGTGCGCAGCATGTGGACGCTGGGTGCCAATGGGTCACGTGCGCAGTACGCGACCGTGAGGCGCCCGCGAGTCATGTACGCTGCATGCGATCGCAAGGCGTGCGCGCACGTGGGCGCTTTAGTGCCCGCGGGTCACGTGTACGCACGTGGGCGCTTAAGCGCCCACGGGTCACGTTCCATGCATGCGATCGTGAGGCGCCCGCGGGTCACGTGCGCGGCACGCGGTCGCTGGGCGCCCGCGGTTGTCACGACCCAAAGTTTGAATGTGACCGGCACTTAGATTGCGTAATATCTAAAGATACTCACACAACCTAAGTAAGCCGAAAACCAAGATCAAAAATCCTTTTTGCGGAACTTTTATAAAAATTTAGTTTTTAAGTAAAAATCACAGTTTTTGTGTAATTAAGATATAAAAACAAGTATAAAGTGTTAAGTTAGGTTGCATCCCTAGTTGGGATCAACAATAACAACAGCGGAATAAAAATTTTACAACTTAGGTGAGACCAATAGAATCACAGATATGAATAAAAGAAATATCCTCTAACATAAC
Organism: Agapanthus africanus; assembly: GCA_030015575.1. Lineage (NCBI taxonomy): Eukaryota > Viridiplantae > Streptophyta > Magnoliopsida > Asparagales > Amaryllidaceae > Agapanthus > Agapanthus africanus. The sequence goes on along the minus strand of CM057344.1, from coordinate 595,794,622 downwards.
AACGATCTCACCTACCAAATAATATACATATAATCATCTCTCATTCTAAGTCATAGTACAAGGTCTGATGGAGATTTTCTAGATACAGAAATACAATACCAAAAGAGAAGGTTACTACATATGTAACCCACCTATCAAAAGATGCGATAAAAGCTGAAAAAGTGGATCTGCACTGCCGCTAACTGTCCACTCTACCCCTGCAAGGAACTGTGGCACAACGGGGGTGAGTTGCCAACTCAGTGAGTAAAACTAACATATATCGGCTGATAATGTAAATATGACGATCATAACTAACTGAGATGAGAGCAAATATGATGTATGATAGCATATGGAAAGCATGAATCTGTACTACAAACCACATAACCAAAACTGAAATCTCATCAATTATTCCCAATAAAATTCATCTTTCCGTGTCCATCATCGACACAAAACTTCCATTTCTCTCAGTCATCATTCCCCGAACGATCCTGAAATCAATAATACCGGTCGGTATCCTCTAGATATCCGCCGTATTTCACCACTATCTCCGGTATCGAGTAACCTCGCTAGGCTCCCCCGCCTCAAATGTGGCTATCTTGCCCCTCGGTCTCGACCGGGTCCACCATGTATCCAACTGTATATCTCCCCCACTCAGTCTGGATAACGTATAAATCCGCGACCGTATAGCTCCCCCACTCGGTCCGGAATAAACCAAATCATAAAAACAACATCTCATGGTGGACATCTCATATCAATTTTAAAGAATCACTGAATTTATGCAATAGTCTAAGAAACTCAAAACCATAAATTCTCAATAATACAATTTCTTCTTATATCAACTTTGAACATTTAAATATGAAACATGAAGGCATTTATGCAAAGTACTACTGTTAATGATGTTTAAGATATGATAGAATCATATTTAGCCGGATAATTACTAAGTGTACAAAGTGACATGTTAATATCGACGAGGTGTAGTGTAACATATAAAAATGTGCACATGCGGCATAACTCGTCGATAATTATGTAGTGTTCTAAAATTTGTAATCATAGTGATGCATAGGTATATATGAATGCATATTATTTACTTTGCATATAAAATCATTTTTTTTTTCAAGTTAACAAAATACGGGCGTATCATGCCATCTTCACACAATCCCCCGGTAGATGTTTAGTCTACTCACCGGAATACGTCGTAAACTATTCAGAATTCGCCAATCCCTTTCCTTTCCTTGCGGCCTCCGAAGTTCCCGTATTTGAATATAATCATCGAAAATTAACTTGTATAAGGAACGGCTACATTCCGATTCGGTAAAATAAAGAAACACAAGTTGTATGTGCTAACTACACTACGTACGACTATAGTAAACCATCTAACACTCAACCTCACTGAAATTTAACCCAACTCTGCATCGCGACAGAAAACAAATCGCGATACATTTTAACCGTGTCGTATTTTGGGTTTTTAGATACCTTTTCCTATATTAGATCCCAGATTTTATATACAGTTAAACTAACTTATTTAAACAATACCAAAATAACCAAACACCTACACAGAGACCTACACAACAACCCAAATCACCAATCGTCGGCCCAAATCCGAGCCCTCTGGTTCGTGCTCCTATGGTTTGCTCTTGGTTCAACATACATCATTTAGACCCTGTTTAGTTCAGTTAACTTTTCTCTAAACTAAAGCAGATTCAAACAGAACTTAGTTGTACCTAAAATACGATATTATAGACTCTTGATTTCAAACTTAAACCAATTTCAGAATTAAATCTCTACTGTGAGTAAGGATTTTACCTACAAATAACTTGTTGGAAGAACCCCCTCCAAGATGTACAAGCATCTTGTCCTAGCTTGATGATGAGAAATCCCTAGACTTAGCTCTTTTCTTCTTCTTTCTCTTGTTCTTCCTTGTTTTCTTTAGTTTTCTTTTTCTTTCATAAATTTTCAGATTGTAAATTAGTTAAATGATCTGAACATAACATATATATGAGAAGAGGGAAGGATAAGATGAAGGAGGAGGTGTCAAAGGCCAAAGGGTGCCATTCTCATGCAAGGAAGAGGTGTGGAGTGTGTGTGTGCATGAAAGGAGGTGGTGTCCTTGCATTATCTTATCAATTTGTGTTAATTTGTAATAAAATTCTGAGCTAAAATGTTTTCTACCCCTTTTTCATTTACACCCTTAATACATTCAAATTTGTACAATTTCCTATATTTTGCATAACAACCCCTCACTACCTATGTTATTGTAAAACACCCTTTTTATTAAAATGAAGCTAAAATTCACATTAAAACCCTTATAATTTATTTATGTTGCATACTAAAATTTTAATTTAATTTGTTTTACATACATCTTGTGAAATTGTCTTATTTGGTTTTAATAACTTTTTAATTTAACATTTTATTATTTAATTAATTAATTTTATTTATTTCTAAATTTTCTGAATGTTACTATATTCCCCCCATATTTAAATTCGGTCCCCGAATTTAAATATTAACTAGACATACCTTCGAAAAGATGTGGAAATTTCTTCCGCATCGCATCCTCGGTCTCACAAGTAATCTCCTAGCGATTCTTTTCTTGCCAAAGAACCTTTACAGATGGAAGTACCCTAGATCTTAGTTTCTTTGCCTGCCTGTCTGGAATAGCAACTGGCTGCACTGTATAGGATAAATCCGGCTCATGCTGTAAGGTCCGATGCTGGATCGCGTGAGAAGGATCGTGAAGATACTTGCGAAGCATAGACACGTGAAACACCGGATGCACATCAGGAAAACTCGGTGGAAGTGCTAATCGATAAGCTACATCACCCACTCTCTCCAGAATCTCGTAAGGTCCGACATATCTGGGGTTGAGCTTCCCCTTCTTCCCGAAACGCATCACACCTTTCATCGGAGACACTTGAAGGAACACATGATCTCCCACCTGAAACTCGAGTCTACGACGTCGTCGATCTGCTTATGATTTCTGTCTGCACTGGGCCACCCTCATTCTATCCCGTATCAATTGAATCTTCTCTGTAGTGTACTATCTGCGGTCCCAAGATGCTACTCTCGCTCAGTTCCGTCCAGCAAACGGGTGATCGACATTTCCTCCCATACAAAGCTTCAAAGGGTGCCATCTGGATCGTCTCCTGAAAACTGTTGTTGTACGAGAATTCTATCAAAGGTAAGTGACGATCCCAACTACCACCGAAATCAAGGTTACAAGCCCGAAGCATATCCTCTGGTGTCTGAATGGTCCGCTCCGACTGACCATCTGTCTGTGGGTGAAAAGCCGTGCTAAAGCTCAATCGTGTGCCAAGAGCTTCTTGAAGTTTCTGCCATAGCCTGCTGATAAACCGGGTACCCCGATCTGATACTATGCATGTCGGAACTCCATGTAAATGTACAATCTCATCGATATAAATCTGAGCATACTGTGCAAACCCATACGTCGTCTTCACCGGAAGAAAATGAGCTGCCTTTGTCAATCTATCCACAATCACCCAAATAGAATCATAACCTCTACTAATCCTGGGTAGACCAACAATGAAATCCATGGATATTTGTTCCCATTTCCACTCCGAAATGGGCAAGGGCTGCAACTCTCCTGCCGGCCTCTGGTGCTCGGCCTTGACTTGCTGACAAGTCAGGCATCTCGATACAAACTCTGCAACATCCCTCTTCATTCCTTCCCACCAATAAACATCCCTCAAGTCATGATACATTTTGGTGGAACCAGGATGAATACTATACGTTGATCGATGGGCCTCCTCTAAGATCTCACGTCTCAATCCATCAGAATCTGGTACACAAAGACGAGTCCCAAAACGTAATACTCCACGGTCATCTATCATGAACTCCGACTCTCTGCCCTGCCTAACCTGATCCATGATCTCTGTCATACGAGCATCCGCGGGCTGTGTCTCTGAATACGATCTAATAACTGAGGTTGGGTGCGAACATGTGCTAACTGTCCTCCTGTCGAGGTGAACTCAAACTGTATACGACTATCACATAAAATTTTCCAGTCTGTAGAAGACTGTCTCTGCAAGGTGTGCAAATGAGATAAGCTACCTCCACGTCTCCGACTCAAAGCATCTGCTACAACATTTGCTTTGCCTGGATGATACGAGATCTCACAATCGTAATCTTTCACCAGTTCTATCCATCTATGCTGCCTTAGGTTCAGATCCCTCTGCTGAAAAATATACTTTATGCTCTTATGATCTGTGAAGATTTGGCACGACTCTCCATACAAGTAATGTCTCCAAATTTTCAGTGCGAAAACTACAGCAGCCATCTCCAAATCATGAGTGGGGTAGTTCTGCTCATGCCTCTTCAACTGTCGAGAAGCATAAGCTACAATCCTGCCGTGCTGCATCAATACACAGCCCAAACCCACTCGAGATGCATCACAATACACAACAAAACCACCTGACCCGGAAGGTAAAGATAAGAAAGGTGCAGTCATCAAGCGCGTCTTCAACTGCTGAAAACTCTGCTCACATGCATCTGTCCAAAGAAAGGGAACTTCCTTCCTAGTCAATCCGGTCAACGGTGCAGCGATCCGAGAGAAATCCTGCACAAAGCGTCGGTAATAACCTGCCAGACCTAAGAAACTGCGAATCTCTGTAACTGACACCGGTCTGGGCCAGTGCTGCACTGCTTCGATCTTCTTTGGGTCCATACGTATACCCTCTTTCGTAACCACGTGATCCAAGAAATCCACACTATTTAGCCAGAAAGCACACTTGGAGAATTTAGCGAAGAATTGATGCTCCTTCAAAGTCTGCAACGTGATACGCAAATGCTGCTCGTGCTCCTCCCGACTTCGGGAATAAACAAGGATATCATCTATGAATACAATGATAAACTGATCAAGGAAAGGCCTGAAAATGCGGTTCATCATATCTATAAACGCTGCTGGGGCATTTGTGAGTCCGAACGACATCACCAGAAATTCATAGTGCCCATATCGGGTACGAAAAGCAGTCTTCGGAATGTCATCCTTCCGAACTCTCAACTGGTGGTACCCTGACCGCAGATCAATCTTCGAGAAGTAGCCAGCTCCCTGCAACTAATCGAACAAGTCATCGATACGAGGTAAGGGATACCTATTTCGCACAGTGACGCGATTCAGCTGTCGGTAGTCGATGCACAGTCTCATACTACCGTCCTTCTTCTTTACAAATAATACAGGAGCTCCCCAAGGTGATACACTTGGATGAAAAAGTCCTCTATCTAACAACTCTTGCAACTGGCTTTTGAGTTCCTTCAACTCCGTCGGGGCCATCCGATATGGTGGTATAGAAATAGGCCCCGCACCCGGAATCAAGTCGATGCAAAATTCAATGTCACGGTCGGGTGGCAATCCTGGTAACTCCGCAGGAAACACATCCGGAAATTCTCATGCAATCAGAACCTGGTCTAACGGAATCTCAGCGACTCCTAAGTCCTGAACAAATGCTAAGAACCCATGACAACCCTTCTTCAAGAGTCGTCCCGCACAAAGAGCAGAAATCATGTTGGCAGGAGGTATATTACAGTCTCCCTGCACAACAAAGATCGGTTCACCTGGAAAACAAAATCTAACCGCTTTCCACCGACAATCTACATAGGCATGACAAGCGGCCAACCAATCCATACCGAGAAGTATATCAAAATCTAACATATCCAGGAGAATCATATCAACAAGCGAATCTCTATCATCAATACGAACAGAACATGACCTGAATACGTGTCGAGCTATAAAAGAATCTCCCACCGGAGTAATCACCACTAATGGTAACTCTAACAACGACGACTCTTTCCCCAAAGAAAGTGCAAAGCGTGAAGATACATAAGAATGTGTAGAACCGGGATCAAATAAGATATGGGCTTCTAAGGAACATACTACAAGAGTACCTGTCACAACTGCATTTGATGCCTGGGCATCCTGTGGAGTCAGCGCAAAAACCCGTGCTTAGCCCCTGCCCGCATCCTGTGGTCCTCTACCTCTATCTCCTCGACCTCTCTGAGAGCGTCCTGCAAAGCCTCGACCTCGTGGTGCAACTGCCTGGCGCGTAGTGCCAACTGGGGGAGGAAGTAAAGCCATCGGCGTAGAAGGTGGAGGGGGTAAAGCAGCCTGTGGAACAACGGTCCTTCCCTAGGATCTACAATCCCGCGAAAAATGTCCTGGAAGTCCGCAACTAAAACATATAGATGGGGTCCTCTGATCCTCGGGATAAGAACTGAACATCTGGCCCCGGGTCCAACCTCGTCCGAAACTACGGCCTGGAGTGTACCTACCTCTACCTCTGCCAAACTGCCTAGTCATCGACCCAATCGGTCTACTTCTCTTTGGCTCCGGAACAACCACCGCCTCGCTCAAACGCTCCTCCACTCATATCCCTGCATCCATGGCCTGCGCATAAGTATCAAAATGCTGGGAGCCTATAGCCAGAAACAACTGCGTGTCCGGACTCCTTATGAACCTCTTCACCCGAAGCTCCTCCGTAGGAACTAAGTATGAGGCATAGCGCGACAGCTGGGTGAATCGTAAATCATAATATGCAACCGACATACTTGCAGATTTCCGCAGTGCTTCAAAACTGCTAGCTCTAGCGTCCCTCACACTCTGTGTAAGAAATCTGGCAAGAAAGACCTCGGAAAACTCGATCCACGACATTGGAGGAAGACCCGTAGCTCGCCCTCTCTCCATCGACTCACACCACTCCTGTGCAAGTCCCTCCAAACGAAAGCTAGTCAGCTCAACTGACCTCGCATCAGAACATCGCAATGATCTGCCAATCCTCGCCATCCTATCAAGAAAGGACTGAGGATCCTCCACTACATCGGTCCCCGTAAATACCGGAGGTCTCAACCTCATAAACTCTGAAAGCGATACCTCCATCACCCTCGTATCTACAAGTGCTACCGTCTGCGTGGATTGTACCTCGGACTCTGCCACGGCCAGTACCGGATCCTGTCTATGTACTCGAGTGGCCTCAGCTAACTGACCTACCACTCGCTGTAATCCTAACATGCCCTCCTCTATCCTAGTCATGCGATCTGGAGGAGGAGGATCAACATGCTCATGCACCGCCGGAACGTCCGGTGTACCAGTCGCCGTCATAGGAGGACTAGCCCTAGCTGCATCTCTGGTTGCGGATCGTCTGGCTCGCGTAGCCATAGCAACTGGAACAAAAAACGAGAGTTGATAAGGTTATGAATAGGAACAATCAATAACAGAGAGTCAAAGGAAGAACAAATCAATATATAAATCCTAAGGTTAGTTAGGCTGAGTATGGTAATGTAAATATGTCGCAGAACATACGTACGGTACTGCACTCATCCTAAATCACCTACTCCATCAAACCAAAGGTTCTCCTAAGTAACGAACTCACATCAACTTATCTTAACTCACTACTCGATTCCGTAAGGTTAATCCTAAGCTCTGATACCAACTTTGTCACGACCCAAAGTTTGGATGTGACCGGCACTTAGATTGCGTAATATCAAAGATACTCACACAACCCAAGTAAGCCGAAAACCAAGATCAAAAACCCTTTTTGCGGAACTTTTATAAAAATTTAGTTTTTAAGTAAAAATCACAGTTTTTGTGTAATTAAGATATAAAAACAAGTATAAAGTGTTAAGTTAGGTTGCATCCCTAGTTGGGATCAACAATAACAACAGCGGAATAAAAATTTTACAACTTATGTGAGACCAATAGAATCACAGATATTAATAAAAGAAATATCCTCTAACATAACAACGATCTCACCTACCAAATAATATACATATAATCATCTCTCATTCTAAGTCATAGTATAAGGTCTGATGGAGATTTTCTAGATACAAAAATACAATATCAAAAGAGAAGGTTACTACATATGTAACCCACCTATCAAAAGATGCGATAAAAGCTGAAAAAGTGGATCTGCACTGCCGCTAACTGTCCACTCTACCCCTACAAGGAACTGTGGCACAACGGGGGTGAGTTGCCAACTCGGTGAGTAAAACTAACATATATCGGCTGATAATGTAAATATGACGATCATAACTAACTGAGATGAGAGCAAGTATGATGTATGATAGCATATGGAAAGCATGAATCTGTACTACAAACCACATAACCAAAACTGAAATCTCATCAATTATTCCCAATAAAATTCATCTTTCCGTGTCCATCATCGACACAAAACTTCCATTTCTCTCAGTCATCATTCCCCGAACGATCCTGAAATCAATAATACCGGTCGGTATCCTCTAGATATCCACCGTATTTCACCACTATCTCCGGTATCGAGTAACCTCGCTAGGCTCCCCCGCCTCAAATGCGGCTATCCTGCCCCTCGGACTTGACCGGGTCCACCATGTATCCAACTGTATATCTCCCCCACTCAGTCTGGATAACGTATAAATCCGCGACCGTATAGCTCCCCCACTCGGTCCGGAATAAACCAAATCATAAAAACAACATCTCATGGTGGACATCTCATATCAATTTTAAAGAATCACTGAATTTATGCAATAGTCTAAGAAACTCAAAACCATAAATCCTCAATAATACAATTTCTTCTTATATCAACTTCGAACATTTAAATATGAAACATGAAGGCATTTATGCAAAGTACTACTGTTAATGATGTTTAAGGTATGATAGAATCATATTTATCCGGATAATTACTAAGTGTACAAAGTGACATGTTAATATCGACGAGGTGTAGTGTAACATATAAAAATGTACACGTGCGGCATAACTCGTCGATAATTATGCAGTGTTCTAAAATTTGTAATCATAGTGATGCATAGGTATATATGAATGCATATTATTTACTTTGCATATAAAATCAAATTTTTTTTCAAGTTAACAAAATACGGGCGTATCACGCCATCTTCACACAATCCCCCGGTAGATGTTTAGTCTACTCACCGGAATACGTCGTAAACTATTCAGAATTCGCCAATCCCTTTCCTTTCCTTGCGGCCTCCGAAGTTCCCGTATTTGAATATAATCATCGAAAATTAACTTGTATAAGGAACGGCTACATTCCGATTCGGTAAAATCAAGAAACACAAGTTGTATGTGCTAACTACACTACGTACGACTATAGCAAACCATCTAACACTCAACCTCACTGAAATTTAACCCAACTCTGCATCGCGACAGAAAACAAATCGCGATACGTTTTAACCGTGTCGTATTTTGGGTTTTTAGATACCTTTTCCGATATTAGATCCCAGATTTTATATACAGTTAAACTAACTTATTTAAATAATACCAAAATAACCAAACACCTACACAGAGACCTACACAACAACCCAAATCACCAAACTTCCCCAAAAATCCGGCGACACCGTAGTTTTCCTATTGGTCGCCGGCCCAAATCCGAGCCCTCTGGTTCGTGCTCCTATGGTTTGCTCTAGGTTCAACATACATCATTTAGACCCTGTTTAGTTCACATAACTTTTCTCTAAACTAAAGCAAATTCAAACAGAACTTAGTTGTACCTAAAATACGATATTATAGACTCTTGATTTCAAACTTAAACCAATTCCAGAATTAAATCTCTACCGTGAGTAAGGATTTTACCTACAAATAACTTGTTGGAAGAACCCCCTCCAAGATGTACAAGCTCCTTGTCCTAGCTTGATGATGAGAAATCCCTAGACTTAGCTCTTTTCTTCTTCTTTCTCTTATTCTTCCTTGTTTTCTTTAGTTTTCTTTTTCTTTCATAAATTTTCAGATTGTAAATTAGTTAAATGATCTGAACATAACATATATATAAGAAGAGGGACGGATAAGGTGAAGGAGGAGGTGTCAAAGGCCAAAGGGTGCCATTCTCATGCAAGGAGGAGGTGTGGAGTGTGTGTGTGCATGAAAGGAGGTGGTGTCCTTGCATTATCTTATCAATTTGTGTTAATTTGTAATAAAATTCTGAGCTAAAATGTTTTCTACCCCTTTTTCATTTACACCCTCAATACATTCAAATTTGCACAATTTCCTATATTTTGCATAACAACCCCTCACTACCTATGTTATTGTAAAACACCCTTTTTATTAAAATGAAGCTAAAATTCACATTAAAACCCTTATAATTTATTTATGTTGCATACTAAAATTTTAATTTAATTTTTTTTACATACATCTTGTGAAATTATCTTATTTGGTTTTAATAACTTTTTAATTTAACATTTTATTATTTAATTAATTAATTTTATTTATTTCTAAATTTTCTGAATGTTACACGTGCGCGGCACGCGACCATGAGGAACACCAGCTGGAAGGGGCTTAGCCCCTAGGTTGGGGAGTTAAACTCCCAAAGGGTTTTGGAGTTGAACTCCTAACAGAAATTTAATTTATGGAGTTAAACTCCAACAGATCTAGAAAGGAGTTAAACTCCTAGGAATCTTTGGCTCTTCTTTTGAGCCTTGGATCCTCCCAATATGGGATTTTTGGAGATAGATCTCCTTCTTCTTCCTCTCGGTTGGCTGGCTCTTGGGGGAAAAGGGAGTGAGATTCAAAATCTCCCCTTTCAAAGATTTGATGGGAGATCCGAGCTCCCCTTTGTGGGTTTTGTGGTGAAAAACTACTTCTTTTTGAGAAAGGAAGAGTTAAACTCTTGATTTAATTCAAAAAGAGGAAGAAGGTTTTAGACCCTTGAGAAAAAGGAAGGAGGCACAAACCCTAGAATTTTGGAGAGAATGAATTGTTCTTTTATTTCATTATCATGTTGCCTTTTATAGGCTTACAAATTTACATATAGCCCCTTGGGCTTTGCAAAATGGCATTTTGCCCATCCCATTTCTCAAGTGCTCATTTCTTTTGCACATGAGTCATGGGCTTTACAAAAATTTGGCTTTGTGCCTATCATGCATAAAAAATTACATCAAAATTATTTATTACATGATTTTTATTTTGGCATGGGGGAGGCTGGCAGCGGGGCTCGACTTGGGCATGGGCCCATTTGAGCTGGGCTTAGGCCCACTTACTTGGGGTTGACTTTGACTTTGACTTGGTCAACCGGGGTGCAATTTTTGACCCCAACAATACTCTTGTCCATCTTCCTTAGTATTTTATAGTTGGTGAATAATTTCGATGAAATTGCTCACACATTTTTCATGCGACCGTTAATACTTCTTGAGGTACTAACCAACCGATTACAAAATGTGCTCGCGCATTTAGGCGTAATTCCTCATCTTGCAACACCTAAGGCTTAGCAATGGCTCCCAAACCAGTTGGTCTAAGGTACTAGGTAATAAAGCACTCTCGCTATATTTTTTTATGCTGCCTTAAGTAATTATAAAACCAGTGTTCATTTTTTTCCTTCACCATTTTTTTTTTATTTTACTTCATACCAAGGCTTTTAGACAAGAGCATTTCAAGGTATCCTCTACTATCCCAAGTTTCAAGATGTGTGCAAGTGTGTATAGTAGGGTATCAACGTTCAAATATTTGGCCTCAAGAATAGGGACTATTTTTCAGACTTATTTTTATCCTTAGTTTAGTAATTTCCTTCATCTTACTAACCCTTGGGACAACGGCTCATAACTACTTATTACTAGTTTCGTTTAAAAAAACATCTAATTTTCTTGCTTTTCTTAAACATTTCCTATCTTTCATATGTAAATTTTCACTTTCAAACTTTCATTATCAAAATTTTTTTGTGCTTATATATAGTATAATGCAAAATAATGCGTGAATAAGCACAAACCTCCCCCAAACCTGTTTACAACAATATCCTCACTAATGTCATCTGTTAAGCTTAAAAAAACTGTAGACTTGGGAGGAAAAGTTAGTAACGGGGACAAGAAATAATGAAAGTGAAATCCTCCCCCAAACTTATTTTTGGCCTAAAATTTTATAAAAAATTTGTTTCAAGAGCCAAACGATTTTATCCCCCCTCCAAACTTGAGTAAAATAGTATTAAGCATTTAAAATTATGAGGGGGGTTAAAGTTATAGGTCAATCCTTACAAAGACCAAAAGTCAACACCAACCATTCAAAAATTTTATCAATGTAGCGCACTGGTTGGTAGAAAATTATGTTACCTATAGACATGAAGAAGTGGGGAGGGGATAAGAGGTGGAATAGAACGGGTTTACGTCTTGGTTCATAGAGACGAAACAGTGATGGTGGATTACTTGCATTCTCGTTATTGGGTTGATTCATCACAACTCCCATGTTTTCTAAGAATGCGAGTTCTTCGGCGAAGATTTCTTCAAAACTTTCATCGATATCCCAAATAATAATCTCATCGGAAAGAACGGGATGATACCCGGACTCCATAAATAGTTCATAATAAGTGTTAGATGTTGACCCAGACAACTCGATAGAAGGGTCTGTATGTGTATAACAAATAGCAGGGTCAAACAACAACGTAATAGTGGAGTCGAGATCAGTATCGTGAAGCTTTTCAAGTTTGCTGCTGTCGGAATTTATCGCTTCGACAGAATATACTTCAGCATAGGGTTCGGAGGGTTCACTTCCCAACTTGTAAATGTTAAGCTCAATTGATATCTTCCCGAAGGATAGGTTCATAGAGTCATTTCGACAATTGATTATTGCGTTGGAAGTCACAAGAAAAAGTCAACCAAGAATAACCGGAATTTGGTTTCGTGGGTTCGCTACAGGCTGTGTATCTATAACAATAAAGTTTACAGGGAATATAAATTCCCCGACTTTGATTAACACATCTTCTAGCTCACCCCTAGGTTGGGTGATAGATCGATCGGCCGTCTGAAGAGTGCAGTGTGTCAGTTTTAACTCTCCGATCCCTAATTGCCCATACACAGAATACGGAAGCAAGTTAACACTAGCGCCTAAATCGAGTAGAGCACGATTGATAGTTTTACCCCCAATAGAAATTGATATGGTAGGACTTCGAGGATCCTTTCGTTTGTTAGGTAGTGATTGTTAGTGGTTCTGCGTGTTCAAGTTTTAGTTAAATACCGCAATCAAGACGGTTTCGCTCGTAGCTAGCCGGTTGAGTACGGGTCGTCCGCAGGGAGATGGGAATCTTTTTCTATGTGCTTTAACGAGTTAAGTCCAGTTTTTCAGATTTTGTTGTAATTAATTAAGCGGTAAAATGATATGTAAAGAGAGCTTGTTAGGGTTAGGATTAGGTTAGTTTGAGTTAGGAGTCTCCCACATCTTTCGTTGCCCCTCTTAATCTCGGTGTTAGGGTAATCGGCAACAACGGGGATTAGCACGACTAGGAAGGAACTTGCGAGTATAAGCTAGGCTTTCCAACGCATAAGTTCTTCCTTTTGGTGCTTGTCCGTCCGTTCTTGGCTCTTAGCCATAACCTCCGGTTAATTCAACCACAACCGGTCTCACTACGGAATCACCGCTATCATGTAGGATAGGGTGCCGTAAGGAGCGGATTGTGGTTCAATTAACGGGAGTCGAATTAAGCTGTTGAGCAAGGAAAGAGTGAGAGAGATTTCCTTCTCTCAAACCTCCCTTATCCTACCCTAACAAGTATGAAACTACTCGCACATCATGATACGGAAAAATAAAACAAAACAAAAGAGGAAGATAGAAAGAAGGAGATTAGAAGATAACAACTAGCTATTTGCGACCTCACCTTGGCAAGGATCAAGCGTAAGCATCATGGTTGTTTTAATGATAAAGGAAAAGAGAAGAGAAAGAAAGAACAAGAAATAACAACAACTAAGTTAACAAATTAAAATTACAAGCAATTATAAAAGAACAAGACAAGATATAATAGCAAAAGAGTCTTCTTTATTCATCATTCTTCACTCACAAAGCTCACTACAAGTTTTAATGGAGAAGAGATGAGAAGAGGAAGAAGAAACACAACTAAACCTAGAAAATAAAATACAAGATTATGGACCCTTTCCTTCACAAAGTTCTGAGCTATTTATAGGCTGAAAACTGAAAATCTAGGGCAACCATCTGCCCCTTTACAAAATTACCCAACTGCCCCTAAAAACCCTACCTCTGCCGCCACCATACGGCCGCGGATCCGCGGCCTAAGCCTCCTTATGCCGCGGATCCGCCGCACTCTAGTGGAGTCAGGGCATGGGGTTCTTGGTACGTCCCTGGTCTGCTGTCCCCTCTTGTCTGGTACATGTATTTTCTGAAAATACTTCCACATTTCTTCCAGAATTTCTGTTGAGGGAAAGGTGGACTTTTTGTCATGATTTCCTCGAGCTCCGCATGGATTTCTTGGATCTTGTGCTGCCATTGAGCCTTGTGCATGAAAACGACATTGATTTGACATTTTGTCTTCTTAAACTGGTATCTGGCAACATACGGATGAAGAGCGGAGACCGTGTTTTCTCAGTGGTTGGCAGGAACCCGGATTTTGTCGTGTTTTCCATGAATTTCACCGTTTTAGAACCGAGAACCTGTATCCTGCAATTGACTAGCAAACACGGTTCAAGAGTATCTACCGATAAGCAATGTGATAAAAATTGGGCGGTATAAAAATACAAAAATCTGATATGAACAAATACCCCCAAACTTATCATTTGCTCGTCCCGAGCAAAGCCAATTTATTCACAAAAAATTTCCTAACCTCACTTTCGTAGGGAACGCGATTGCACTGAGCATGTGCAACAAGCCGTTAAACCTCTAGGTGTCCCTAGTAGGAGGAGTGTTGTCTCCTGAGGGTTTTCAGCAGATACTACCCATAAAATCCGGTCAAGTTGGTTTTGTAAAATAACTAAGATTCAAATCCTAAAGTTTTGTTTCAGAAAATAACAATTCTATTATCCTAAGTCTAGACTATCGAACATTTATTTTTCACACCTCGCTTCTTATTTAACTACAGCTTTTATATGTCTTTACATGCAGTGCAAATAGTGTCGTTAAGTTCCCGAAAGGTCGAATAAAATTATTATGTCACACAATAAAGCCCAGATAACAATTTTTAAAAGGATCACATGAGTTTTATAAAGAGTTAAGCATTTTTCAAGTTTCGTTTTCCAGTAAAGTTTCAACTTCAGAATTTCTATCTTCCCTAACAGGAAACTAGGTCTTATTCTTCACTCCACCTTTTTCTTGTTTTCATTTCATACACACCTCTGTGAACGTGCAATAGTCTTTATCATAGAGTAAAATCTTCATATCTCCGCTAAAAAAATTTTTTTTTAAGAGCCTGTCTTTTATCAAGATTATTCTCACACAAAGAACCGTTAGGAATTTTAACTCGGAGAGAACACTTGCTTGATTTTGTTTTTATCTGGAATTTCTAGGCTTCTTAGCGAGCTTTGGGCCAATGCACCCAAACCAGTTGGTTTTAGGGCATTAGGTGTAGAAACACCCCAGCGGACTTAATTACTCAAGTTACCTAGGTCCAAAAACAAAAGACAGTTTGGCGTGAAAAATCATGATGATTTAATACGAACGGAGATATAACCGGCAGTTCAATTATTTTTTTTTTTGGATAAAAGACGTGTTTAGTGGGTTTTGGTGTGTAATCATTCCAATCAAGTTCCAGATGGGTTATTTTTCAGACTTAGTTCCAATTAAGGCATCAATAACATTCCTTCATATTCGCTTTACTTCATAAACTATTCTTGACATTACTTATTTCAGAACAAACCTATTTGATCCTCAGAAAATCATTTATCTATTTAAAAGTTTTTAAACATAAAAGACTTGTCATCTAATTCCCAAAAACTCACGACACGTGTAGTGTGATGTAAAGACGTATATCAGCTATAGTTAACTTCAAAGGAGAGTTATCTTTCAGGTTTTCAAAATCTAAACATAAGATTTAGTTATTCCTATTTTTTCAAACAAAAACCGTCGAAATGTTGAATCAGAGTTCTTCCACAAGCTAACTTGACAGAAAAGTTTTTATATTTCTTTTTTTTTTTTTTAGAAAATTTTCAGATTTTTATGGATTTTATGGATTTAAATATGCAGATGCAAAATATAAATATGAATGCGAAGGTAAGAAATGCGTACCGAGCGTACCCCCAAACTTAAACTGGACAGTGTCCTCACTATCATTGCATGAAGAGATCATTTGAAGGGTCAAAAATGTCGGTTAGTGATACACAATTTTTATTTGTTTTTTGTTTTTAAAGAAAAGAAAAAGAATATACACAAATATATACAAAATGGTTTGTACATACCCCCAAACTTATTTGGAACAGTGTCCGTGTTCTTGGCTGGATAACCGAAGTTTGGTGGTAGGCAGAGGAAGATCATGCAAGGTAAACCGGCTCCTGTAAGAACAGGAGCTCCTCTGTTGGTTCGGCGCTAAGGTACGGTTTAAGTCGGTGTCCGTTCACTTTGAAAAATGAACCGTCCTTTTGATTTTCCAAATCCACAGCGCCCTGCGGATATACATTCCGCACAAAATACGGCCCTTTCCAGCGAGATCTGAGCTTTCCTGGATGGAAATGAAGTCGGGTGTCGTAAAGCAGTACCTGCTGACCAGGTACGAAGGTTTTGCGCAAAAGGTGTTTATCGTGAAACACCTTCGTTCGATTCTTAACGACAACCGCGTTATCGTAAGCCTCATCCCTAAGCTCGTTCAGTTCGTTCAACTGCAGCTTCCGATGGCTGCCCGCATTTTCGAGAGACAGATTCAGCTCCTTTATCGCCCAAAATGCGCGATGCTCTATTTCGACAGGTAGGTGGCAGGCTTTTCCGTACACAAGCCGATAGGGAGACATGCCAAGGTCGGTCTTATAAGCGGTTCGAAATGCCCAAAGGGCATCAGTGAGTTTCAGCGACCAATCCTTACGGTTCTTGGAAACCGTCTTCTCCAATATCTGCTTGATTTGCCGATTTGAAACTTCGGCCTGCCCGCAGGTTTGGGGGTGGTAGGGCATAGAGAGCTTATGATTAATGGAATATTTCCGCATCAAGGCCTCGAAAGTCTTGTTGCAGAAATTACTTCCATTGTCGCTAATGATCGCTCGGGGGTGCCCAAACCGGGAGAAAATGTTTTCTTTAAGGAACCTAACGACAACCTTGTTGTCGTTAGTCCGGCTGGGCACAGCCTCGACCCATTTAGAGACGTAATCAACAGCGAGAAGGATGTACAAGTTCCCAAAAGAGCTGGGAAACGGCCCCATGAAATCTATCCCCCAAACATCGAAAATCTCCACAACCAAGATCGGTTGGAGCGGCATCTCGTTCCTCCGGGATATCCGGCCCATGTGTTGGCACCGGGAGCAAGTCTTGCAATAGTCATTAGCGTCTTTGAAGAGTTGTGGCCAGTAGAAACCACATTGCAAGATCTTCTCAGCTGTCTTTCTGGGGCCAAAATGCCCGCCACACGCTTGATCGTGGCAAAATGACAGCACACTCTTGAATTCCTCGTCAGGGAAACACCGACGAATAATCTGGTCGGGACAGTACTTGAACAGATAGGGTTCGTCCCAGTAAAAGTGTTTTACTTGGGATAAGAAGTGAAGTCTGTCCTGACTTGACCATTCGGTCGGTAGTAATCCCGTGGCCAAATAGTTCACAATATCTGCGAACCAGGGTTCGCAAGATACTGTCAAGAGCTGTTCATCCGGGAACACGTCGTTGATCGGAATTGGAAGCGAAGGCGAAGAAGGAAGTCGTGAGAGATGGTCGGCAACCACGTTTTCACATCCTCATTTGTCCTTAATGACAAGGTCAAATTCTTGAAGCAAGAGGATCCAACGGATTAACCGAGATTTTGCATCTTTCTTCGCAAAAAGATGGCGCAGAGCAGAATGGTCGGTGTAGACAATGACTGGAGAGCCGATGAGGTAGGGCCTGAACTTTTCTAAAGAAAATACAACAGCTAAGAATTCCTTCTCAGTTGTTGTATAGTTGAGTTGGGCGTCGTTCAGGGTTCGGCTCGCATAATAGATTACGTGCGGCATTTTGTTGATGTGTTGTCCAAGGACAGCACCAATGGCAAAGTCGGATGCATCGCACATAATCTCGAATGGGTGCGTCCAGTCAGGTGAAGAAAGAACGGGAGCAGAAGTGAGTGAGCGTTTCAATGACTCGAATGCAGTCACACAGCTCGAGTTGAAGTCGAATGGCGTGTTCTTGGCCAGCAAAAGAGTCAAGGGCCTAGCAATCTTGCTAAAGTCCTTGATGAACCGTCTATAGAAACCGGCATGGCCAAGGAAGGCTCGGATATCTCTGACGCATCGGGGAGGAGGTAGATTGGAAATGACCTCAATCTTTGCTTTGTCAACCTCTATGCCATTTTGCGAGATGATATGTCCTAAGACAATACCTTCGCGCACCATGAAGTGGCATTTCTCCCAATTCAAAGTGAGATTCTTGTCCTTACATCGGGTAAGGACAGCGTCAAGATGCAGCAAACACTCGTTGAAGGAATCGCCGAAGATGGAGAAGTCATCCATGAAAATCTCCAGAAATTTTTCCACCATGTCTGAGAAAATTCCCATCATACACCGCTGGAAGGTAGCGGGCGCATTGCATAACCCAAAGGGCATGCGTCGATATGGAAACGTGCCGAAAGGACAAGTGAAAGTGGTCTTGTCCTGGTCTTTTTCGGCGATGGGAATTTGATTATAGCCGGAGTAGCCATCAAGAAAATAGTAGTACTCGTGTCCGGCCAATCGTTCAAGCATCTGGTCAATGAAAGGTAGCAGAAAGTGGTCTTTCCGCGTTGCGGCGTTGAGTTTTCTGTAATCAATGCATACTCGCCACCCAGTTTGGGTGCGAGTAGGGATTAACTCGTTCGCCTCGTTAGTTATGACCGTGATTCCCGACTTCTTGGGGACAACATGAATGGGGCTCACCCACTGGCTATCAGAGATAGGGTAAATGATACCACTATCTAGACATTTTACGATCTCCTTCTTCACAGCCTCTTTCATGACTGGATTGAGACGTCTTTATGGATCCCGGGCTGGTTTGGCATCATCCATCAGATGAATGTGATGCTCAACGATCAGGGGACTAATCCCCTTGATGTCCGCCATGGACCAGCCAAAAGCTTGCCTGTTGCTGTGTAAGACCGCGAGAAGGGCTTTCTCTTGCTCTGGAGCTAGAGAAGCCGAAATGATGACAGGGAGGGTCTCGTTCTCACCTAAGTAAGCGTACTTAAGGTGAGACGGCAAAGGCTTGAGTTCGAGCGTTGGAGGTGAAACGATGGAAGGCAAGATTGGTGCAGAGGTCTCGAACTCAAAGGACTCCAGCAAAGGTTCGAAACGAGTGTAGGCGACCGAGTCGGATGGTTCAGGTAACTCATCCGGAAATTCGAAAGATTCAAACTCGGGTTGTGCGCGGCTAAGATCGTTTGAAAACGTGAAACACTCGTAGTCGTTGTCGGGCGCAGAAACAGCAGCAGGTTCGAAGAGAAACGCACTAGTGGCGTCAAGATTATCGTGATCAAATAGAAACTCCTCGAATTCACACTCTTCTGGGGTGATCTCCTGGATCGAGCAGACGTACAGTATATGAGCATTAGGTTCGGCGGGCTGATTCCCCAACCTAAAAATGTTGAGTTCAATCGTCATGTTTCCAAAAGAGAGGTTCATCGAACCATTGCGACAATTGATCACAGCATTTGAGGTTGCAAGAAATGGGCGACCGAGTATCACCGGAATTTGATTCCGGGGGTTAGCTACAGGCTGTGTGTCTAATACAATGAAGTCAACGGGGAATATGAAGTCCCCGACTTTTATTAACACATCCTCTAGCTCACCCCTAGGATGGATGATCGATCGGTCGGCCATTTGGAGAGTGCAGTGCGTGGGTTTCAGCTCTCCGACGCCTAATTGCTCGTATACTGAATACGAAAGCAGGTTAACACTGGCACCAAGATCTAATAGTGCGCGGTTGATGTTCTTATCCCAAATAGTAATAGAAATCGTAGGACAGCCAGGGTCCTTCCGTTTTTGTGGTAAAGATTGGGTAAGGGCATCACTCACAGCACTAGCCAAGAAAACTTTCTTGGGTACCTGAGACTTCCTCTTTTTCGTGCACAAGTCCTTTAAGATTTTCGCGTAGGACGGGACTTGTTGGACAGCATCTAAAAGAGGAATGTTAATGTTAACCTGCTTAAATAACTCCAGAATCTTCTCCATTTGAGGATTTTGTTTATTAGACCTCAACCGGTTTGGAAATGGGACATTTTTAAAATTGGTTGAGTCTAATGCTTGTGGAGGAGATTGTGGAGTTGGAACGGATCCCAGAACAGGTGTTTTCGTGGAGTGAGAAGTGGGTCCATTCAAAGCAGAAGAAGAGGAAGGAGAGCCTTGTGAAGAACGGAGAATAGGCTCAGAAGACGAAGAAGCAGGAGATGAAGACGAAGAAGAAGTAGAAGAAGAAGCGGCCGGGGTGTCATCATTGATTCGTGTGCCGATGTTGTTTTGCAGCATCCTTCCCGATCTCAATGTGGTTACGGCACTCACATTATGATTCTGTTGTTCAAGAGCAACATGTACATTCTGTGGGTGACCGGGATTTGGGAGTGGTTGGGACGGGAGCTTCCCCTTCTCTCGCTCGCTTAAGGCCGCATTCAGCTGTGCAATCTGGGCCTCGATGGTCTTGATGCTTTGCCCGTGAGCGGCAGTGTGTTGCACTAAGGACTGAATAGAAGACTGGATGTTTGCGGTGGATTGTGTCGATTGTTTAACGAACGCCTCCAGACTTCGTTCGAGCGAGGAAACATTATCGTTGTTTGACGGAACAAAGTTGTTTGGTGGAAAAGAATTGTTGGGTGCAAAGTTGTTCGTCTGATTTTGGAAAGGTTGGGGTTGGAAGGGCTGCTGAAACTGAGTTTGTTGTTGCGCTTGTTGTTGCGGCGGAGGGGCCCTTTGGAAATTGTTGCCTTGGAATTGATTCTGATTCTGATTCCAGGCGAAATTGGGGTGGTTCCTCCAACCGGGATTGTAGGTGGAAGAGTATGGATCATTCCTCGGTCTTTGCTGGAATGCAGCATTAACCTGATCCTGTCCTTACGAGGGTGGATTGTAAGGACACTCTTCGGTCAAGTGAGAAGGATCGGAACAACAAGCGCAAATGGTACGAAGGGGAAGAACAGGGGTAGGAGCAGGAGAAGAGAATTTGCTCTCTATCGCTTCAAGCTTTCTCGTTATTGCAGCCATTTCAGCTTTCATCGCAATAGAGACGTCAAGTTGGTGAATTCCTACCCTAGACTGACCGGTAGAAGTGGAGGTAGAAGAAGAAGAAGTCGGTCTGGTGCTCTCCCATTGTATCGTTTGCTCCGCAAGGTCGTCAAAGAACTGCCACGCTTCCTCGTCAGATTTCGATAGGAAGTGGCCCTGACAGATGGTTTCCAACAACTGCTTCGTTGCTGGGTTCAGGCCCTCGTATAAGGTTTGGCAGAGTTGCCATTTCTCTATACCGTGGTGAGGACACTGAACAAGAAGGTCTTTGTACCGGTCAAAGCACTTCCAGAAGGGTTCAGAAGGAAGCTGAGAGAATTGGTTGATTTCATTGCGAATCCTTGCGGTTTTATGATTCGGATAGAACTTTTTGAGAAACGCTTTAACAAACTCGTCCCAGCTGGTTATTGAGTGGGAAGCGGTGCTATACAGCCATTTTTCAGCAAGATCGCATAAAGTGAACGGAATGACCCGCAGACGTATAGCATCGTCCGACAACTGGGTGGTTTTCATCATGGCACAGACGTTTTGAAATTTGTTGATGAAGATATAGGCATCTTCAGATTCAAGCCCATGAAATCGTGGAAGCATGTTGATGAAGTGGGGCTTAATTTCAAAGTTGTCCCCATTGGCCGGAGGAAGAGAAAGGCAGGTGGGGAGTGCAGAACGGATGGGATAGAAACGATCCTGGAGCGCAATTCGCGGCGGCGCTACAACAGGCGGGTGTGGTGGGTTATTGGTCTCCGTAGGAGGTGGAGCCAATCCAGGGGTGGTCAAAGAGATGTTCGGATTAAATCCTGACATTGCGGAAGAAGAGGTCGGTGAAAGTGAAGGTGAAGGCGAAGATGTATGAACAGAATTCCGGTCAACGTCGGAGTTGGCCGGCAAAGGAAGGGGTGAAAGAGGAGTGGACGGAGTATCGACGTCTGAGTCGATCGCGTAGTCGGTAGCGACTAACGTAACGCGGACTAGACGGGCGCTAGTGTCCCGAGTCCAAGCGGACATACACTAAACGAGTTTAGTATAGTCAAAGCGGAGAAGGTGAGGGTAAGAAAACGTCAAATGAGAAACGAAGGGTGGTGGGTGAAAAATGGATTTGGCGACAAAGGGCAAGTTTTTATAAAAGTTTTTGATTTTTTCTTTTTTTTTTTTTAGAAAGAGCTTTACAGAAATATGTACGGACTCACGGCTTAAGTAATCACAAACAAGATATGCACAATCACACCTAGATCTAGTGTCTCCTAGGTCTGCTAGACCTGCTCCAGAACTTGATTGTCGAAGCAAAACTGTGTCGAGAAACGGGCTTAAAAATACACTGATCACGAGGCCAGGTAAGTGCAGAGATAAGGGGAGGTTTTCCAACGCTTTCGCGAAGTTCCTTAATTAAATAACCCTTTCTCTTTTGGCGGTTGCGCCGTTAACACTTTCCTAGACACCCCGTAAACAATATACCGTTAAGCGAGGTTCTAAACACGGTTTAGCTTCTCCTAATGAGCGCGAAGTCCTTAGGGCTGAAGTCTAGTATTTTTTAATTTACAATGGACAATGCATATGCTTTTGTGATTTTTGGGGTCCTGGGGAGGGTGATGAAATCCCCACCCAATCTGAATTGGTTTCAAGCCCCTTAAGTCCGTATTAAAGAATGCAAAGCGGTAACAAATCAACTGCAAACAATTTTTATTTTTAGCGCGGCGCAAAGAATCCTGCACAAGAACAGTTTATCGGAAGGGGGAGAGAATTTGCTCAAAGAAGGCTGCAGAAAACACAGTTCAGTGGAGTTCAGAGGAGTGGGAGAGAGAAGGGAGACTCACCAAAAATTTTTGGAACCCTGAAGACTCCAAATGGCCATGGATCCGCGGCCTAAGCTTGCTTATGCCGCGGTTCCGCGGCTATCTTATGGGATTGGGGCTTCAGTTTTGTTGGGTGGGTTCTGTTGGGTGTCCTCTGCTTGTCTGGATGTGCGGAATTTTTATTTGCTCACTGTATCTGTTCCAGATTTTTACAGTAGACCGTTTTTTCGTTTTAATCCGTCGCGGTGGAGCCGCGAAATGTGGGTCTATCTTCCCACGTCTTTGGCACTGAACTTGAACTTCGTATATCCCACGTCTTTAGCACCGAACTCGAACTTCGTATTTTCCTGCGCACTTGCACAAAAACTAATCAAGAATAACAAAAATATTTTTTACAATGTATATTTTTTTTGTTTGTTTTGGTTATATTTATATTCACAAGTTAACCCGAAATTACACAAAGAAATAAACTACCGTCTCCCCGGCAAAGGCGCCATTTGATTGTTAGTGGTTCTGCGTGTTCAAGTTTTAGTTAAATACCGCAATCAAGACGGTTTCGCTCGTAGCTAGCCGGTTGAGTACGGGTCGTCCGCAGGGAGATGGGAATCTTTTTCTATGTGCTTTAACGAGTTAAGTCCAGTTTTTCAGATTTTGTTGTGATTAATTAAGCGGTAAAATGATATGTAAAGAGAGCTTGTTAGGGTTAGGATTAGGTTAGTTTGAGTTAGGAGTCTCCCACATCTTTCGTTGCCCCTCTTAATCTCGGTGTTACGGTAATCGGCAACAACGGAGATTAGCACGACTAGGAAGGAACTTGCGAGTATAAGTTAGGCTTTCCAACGCATAAGTTCTTCCTTTTGGTGCTTGTCCGTCCATTCTTGGCTCTTAGCCATAACCTCCGGTTAATTCAACCACAACCGGTCTCACTACGGAATCACCGCTATCATGTAGGATAGGGTGCCGTAAAGAGCGGATTGTGGTTCAATTAACGGGAGTCGAATTAAGCTGTTGGGCAAGGAAAGAGTGAGAGAGATTTCCTTCTCTCAAACTTCCCTTATCATACCCTAACAAGTATGAAACTACTCGCACATCATGATACGGAAAAATAAAACAAAACAAAAGAGGAAGATAGAAAGAAGGAGATTAGAAGATAACAACTAGCTATTTGCGACCTCACCTTGGCAAGGATCAAGCGTAAGCATCATGGTTGTTTTAATGATAAAGGAAAAGAGAAGAGAAAGAAAGAACAAGAAATAACAACAACTAAGTTAACAAATTAAAATTACAAGCAATTATAAAAGAACAAGACAAGATATAATAGCAAAAGAGTCTTCTTTATTCATCATTCTTCACTCACAAAGCTCACTACAAGTTTTAATGGAGAAGAGATGAGAAGAGGAAGAAGAAACACAACTAAACCTAGAAAATAAAATACAAGATTATGGACCCTTTCCTTCACAAAGTTCTGGGCTATTTATAGGCTGAAAACTGAAAATCTAGGGCAACCATCTGCCCCTTTACAAAATTACCCAACTGCCCCTAAAAACCCTACCTCTGCCGCCACCATACGGCCGCGGATCCGCGGCCTAAGCCTCCTTATGCCGCGGATCCGCCGCACTCTAGTGGAGTCAGGGCATGGGGTTCTTGGTACTTCCCTGGTCTGCTGTCCCCTCTTGTTTGGTACATGTATTTTCTGAAAATACTTCCACATTTCTTCCAGAATTTCTGTTGAGGGAAAGGTGGACTTTTTGTCATGATTTCCTCGAGCTCCGCGTGGATTTCTTGGATCTTGTGCTGCCATTGAGCCTTGTGCATGAAAACGACATTGATTTGACATTTTGTCTTCTTAAACTGGTATCTGGCAACATACGGATGAAGAGCGGAGACCGTGTTTTCTCAGTGGTTGGCAGGAACCCGGATTTTGTCGTGTTTTCCATGAATTTCACCGTTTTAGAACCGAGAACCTGTATCCTGCAATTGACTAGCAAACACGGTTCAAGAGTATCTACCGATAAGCAATGTGATAAAAATTGGGCGGTATAAAAATGCAAAAATCTGATATGAACAGGTAGTTGTTGTGTAAAAACTGTGCTTACATTACTCGTTAAGAATATCTTTTTCGGCACTTGAGTTTTTCTCTTCCTAGTGCATAAGTTCTTTAGAATTTTTGCATATGACGGAACTTGTTGAATAGCATCTAGGAGAGGAATGTTTATGTTAACTAGCTTAAAAATTTCCACAATCTTCTCCATTTGTAGACTTGGTCTGTTGCCCCTTTGCAGGGTTGTCTAGCATGGCAGTAAGGTTTCGGGAGGTATCGTCCATACCAATTTCAAAAATTTGTCCTTCTAGCTAACCCTAACCCTAGAATCGTTACTAAAATCCGACGATATGAAATGTAAACACCTTTACATCTAAGTGAATGAGGAATACAACCTTTGTAAGTTAATATATCAAATATATAATTATACATTAAATTATTAAATCAACACTTGATTTAATAATCCGGCTATATCACATATAACCGACTAATATCATGTGTATCAACTTATCGAATCAACACTTGATTCGATAACCCGGCTATATCACATATAACCGACCGATAACACAAATCGCAAGAATAGAATACAGTATCACATAGCGTATTAATCTCGGTCCTGCACATATCACATATGTGCTCCTACTCCGTTTCGCTTGAGCCAGGAAACCTCTGTGTAGGACTCTAAAGACTCGTCAATACGCCGGCAGTAGGTGATGATCATATCAAACACCCACAAGCCGCAAGCGTTCTGCTAAACGTAACGGCCACCCAGGTATTGAGCGATCAGAAGATCAACAAGCAAGCCTGCTCATACTCCTGCGAATCCAATCAGTAACACTACCATACAGTCCGGTCTCTTCGTCTGATATGTCGCATATCTCGTCTATGGATGGTAAACGTCATACCCCAATAACTCGATAAGTCATGCCGATGTGAGGCTCATAACGGGTCAAGAAACTACTGATAACACTTACCAGTATATCTCCGAATCATCCCTGGCCAGGGACTTCCTGTTATGGCCAATCGAGCACAACGCAACATCAACCCCCAATACCGGGAGAGACGAAATCCCCTCCTTTCGCTCATTGGCTCCATGTGACTTGGGACTGTACCCAAAAACCACCGTTTTGCACGTTCTCTTGAATGTGGTAAGCTGGAAATCAAAGCACAGTGGGAATCACACAAGACTCTATAACGATCTCGGGTCGATAGACTACCCTGTACTAGTGTCACCAGAGAACTGCCATCTGACGTGAGATATAATACCATCTGGGAGTTCTCGGCGAGTCCATCCAGTGTACCCAGTCTCCACTGAGCACCCGTATATCATCTCTGATGTCAAACACCAATGGATATGGGATCATCCATCGCCCATCTACATGGGTCGAGAAGCTATACGCTAGTCTACTCTGGTATATCGATGCCTCGTCTCGATACAAATACGACTAGAGACATTAAAGGATGTACTCACGAACTACCTTTGTCCCACTAGTATGATCTGCATCATAATTCAGGTAATCAAGTAAACATCCTAAGGGCTTTATCAACATGTAACAGAGAGACAATCAATATACATGTTAAGATAAAGAGTAAAAAGATAGCATACTATCATGTCGAGCAAGAAAGTCCTCCCTATGTATGTCCAAGCATCCACTATAATATACATCATATGTACAATAATGGCCTCTAGGGCATACATATAACTAACAATTTCCCACTTGCACTAGGGCCATCTGTTGTAGTATCCAATACCCAACATCCAGCAGTGGTTGTAGTATCCCATACTCAACCATCCTATAAAAGTCTCTCTTGGGAAAAAACCTTTGTGAGTGGATCCGTCGTGTTGTCCTCTGAGTCTACTCTCCTAACCTCGATCTCCCTGGAGATCAACCATCTCCATGATCAGGTGATACTTCCTTAGAATATGTCTGGGTCACTGATGGGACGGGGGTTCCTAGGCATAAGCCACAACTCCATTGTCACACAATGGTAGGAACGAAGTTCATCTCATGAACTAATATACACCCAGACTGCCTCTTTGGTAGCATCTTTGGTAGCGATATATCCAGTCTTTATCATCTAGTTAGCTACGATATCTAGCTTGGAACACTTCCAACATACCGTCCCTCTACTGAGGGTAAGACAATGCCTGTGACTGACATTCAGTCGACCTTACCACCCTGGAAGCTATCCAGTGATTCTCCCCAGGATCGATTGATACCATCTCACTACACCTAGTGAGAATCCTAACATCCACTTAGATCTATCTCATAGATCCAAAAACCTAGGATTTAGGAGGTATCACATTGATCCTATATGGAGAATCCTTGTGATAAGAGGAGATTCACCGAGTGTAGCATAGGAAACTCCTTTCCTATCAAGAGTATGTCATCCACGTACAATACGAGGAAGACCGCCTTACTCTCTACTACCTTGCTGTATATACAAGTTTCATCTACCATTTTGATGAAGTCAAACGCTACCACATCAAAACAGATGTTCCAACTCCGTGATGCCTTCTTTAACCCGTAAAGCAACTTGCACACGTTTCCGCTGCTCCCACTGTCTACGAAGCTATCTGGCTGTGTGCTTATAGACGCTCACTTCTAAATCACTATTTAGAAAAGCAGTCATGACACCCAACCGCCAAATATCGTAGTCATGGTATGTAGCAATGGCAAGTAAGATCCGGATGGACTTAAGCATAGCCACCGGAGAAAAGGTTTCATCATAAACCACACATGATCGATGACGAGAACCTTTTACAACAAGTCTAGCTTTGAAAGACTCAACTTTTCCATCTACACCAAGTAATCTTCTCAAGATATACTTGCTCCTGATGGGGATTTAACCCTTCAGATAAAGCAACAAAAGTCCATACTTTGTTGGTGTATATGGATTCCATCTCAGATCGCTTAGCATCCAGCCATTCTTACAGAGTCCCCACTCTTGATGGCCTGCTCGAAACTAGTTGGGTCATCATCCCATGATGCAATCCTCGCTCCCACTGTCATTGAGAAAACCGAAGTATCTCTCAGGCGGATGAGGAACCCTACCAGATCGGCGGAGAGGCTGAGGTTCGTCGGAAGCTATTGAATCCTCCGGTTCTACCAAATCATCAGCTGTAGTTTGTATAGCTGGAACTTATTCCAGTTCTACCTCATGACCACAAATTTGTTTCCAAAATAAATTCCTTTTCTAAAAAGGTGGTCATGCCGAGAAATAAAACACCTTTTGTTCCTCGGTGCGGTAGAAGATATTCCCTTGCGAATGCTTGGGATATCCAACAAACTTCCACAGAACTGACCTTGCCTCGAGCTTGTCCGGATTTTGCTTTTGACATAGGCCGGACAACCCTAAATCTTAACTTACTTAAGAGATGGGCTCTTCCCATACCATATCTCATATGGAGTGGTAGGCACCTGATTTGGTTGGAATCCTATTCAATAGGTATGCAACTTCTCAAGTGCATAATTCCCAAAAAGGAAATAGGCAACTCAGTAGTACTCATCATAGAGCGCACCATATCTAATAGGGTGCGATTGCTCCGCCCCGATACACCGTTGTGCTGTGGTGTATACGGAGGAGTAATACTGAGAGAGAATCTCATTCTCCTTTTGAATAGTCCAAGAATCCCATGCTCAAGTATTCTCCTCCCTGATCATATCAAAGGACATAATACTTATACCCGTTTTGGTTCTCTACTTCTGACTTATATTAATTGAATTTCTCAAAAAGGTTCAGACTTGTGTTTCAACAGGAACATATGTCCGAATCTTGAGAGACCATCAGTGAATGTAATGAAGTACAAAGAACCAGTCCTGGCATGTGTAGACAGGGGACCTACATACATCATCATGTATCAATCCCAAGAGTTCATTAACTCTTTCTCTGTTTCCAGTAAACGGAGCTATGGTCATTTTATCTTTGTGACATGGCTGGCAAGTTTCACAAGATGTAGATTCAAACTGATTTAAATATGCATCATAATGTAACTTAGCTAGTCGGGTCGCATTGATATGACCTAGTCTACAATGCCTCAAGAAGGATTCGTTCATTTCTGAACTCTTCCTCTTGTGTGTGTTCTGTACGTTAAGAATTGTAGTTTGATTTAGAACGTATATGCCATTAGATAACGTGCCTGAACCGATCAACTTTTGATATAGGAAATGTTCAAAACATTATCCAACAATAAAATATTATATCCTTCTTTAGTAAATAAAGAGATTGATATGATGTTGTATATCAGGTTCGGTATCTAATAACATTCGTTCAGAATCAATGTATTTGATAATACAGGGTGATAACCACCAACGACTTTGGCTGCAAAAATTGCACCGTTTCTAACTCCTAAAACTTATCACCCATTCTCAGTTCTCTACCTATCTGTAGCCCATGTAACAGATTACATATATGGGATCCTGATCCGGTATCTCATACCCAGGACATAGAGGATACTGAGAAATGGTTCTCGGTAATGAACACACCCAAAAAAGATGCATCATGATGCACTTTTTTCGTTTGGGCGGCACGGGAATCCTGGTAATCCCCTATTTCCTGCTCGGTCTTATAACAATTATAAGTTGGAGCGGGACCAACGTTCCCCAACTCAGTATAACAAGCGGGTTCGGTCAATACATCTATATTATTATCTTGATTAAGGCGTGACATGGTCGCTACCTGGAGAGAGAGAGAGAAGAAAACACTCAGCGTACTTGTAAGATTAGATTGGTTATTATTTTATCTAATCAGGATGGCTCCCACTGTTTTTATCAAATCTTCCTTCAAACCCTAAAAGGAAAGACTAGCCGGGATTAATTACACCCTACAAGTTCGCCAATCTTTCAGCCAGGCCAGTGCTGGTACTTTGAGGGAGGTTCCCCATGCTTTCGCACGGACCTAATTAAAATAAACCTCGTTTTCCCAGGGATAACCCCGTTGACATCTTTCTAGACATCTACTTGATCGGCTAATTGTAAAGTGCAAAACTCTTCCAAGAGTAACTCTTACTTGCAGTGGGTATCAGGATCCAACTATCTCATAGAAGGTATGCAATCTCATTGCAAATTTCAACACTTGAAATTCCCGATAATTTTGCCCCGAATGATCTATGACCTTGACAAGGTCAACAAACCATAGACCGCAAGTCAAGTTCAATCCGTCATTTCCTGATTGAATTAAACCCACTCGCACGGCCCTTGGCGAAAGCCAACAAAGTCGCACGACTACCCTAACTCAATCGCATCATATGCTTTTACAGATAAGCATAAATAGCTACCACACACTACGCCTTGACGAAAGCCAACAAACGTAGCACGAATACTATGAAGTATTTATCTGAAATGATGGAGGGCTACGACAGGTTTTTAAGAAAACCTTTTGCGTAATGAACTTGATATCGTTGTAGAATCGAGTGATTTAAATGGAGTGTTTTTTAGGCTTTTGCTAGCTTTGCTAAAGAGGTCACTCCCGGTGAAGGGATCTCGGCTCTTTCCTCGTCGAATGAGGTGCAGGATATTCACAATACCACTATGCAAAGCAAGAACTAGAAAAGCAATCAAAAGACGAAACCGAGGGTTGTAGCATCTTCCAGTTATTGCTAAAGAGGTCACTCCCGGTGAAGGGATCTCGGCTCTTTCCTTATCGAATAAGGTGCTGGATATTCTACAAGGAATACCTCTATGCAAAGCAAGAACTAGAGCTACCTGTTTTTGAAAATTCGATTCCATAACATCTATAGGTTTATTTTATTTCATTAATCTCATTAATGAAGTCCCATCATTTAAGTTACCTAAGCATCACAGATAAATACAACGTACACTTATGCCATCCGCATTCACCTCGATATCCCGTCATGCACCGTTAGGTTAGGTAACTACCGGCAGAGCGGGGCAGAGCTAGCGCGGGTGTAAAACATAAGCAACGTCTATATAATATATCACATATACTATATACAGTATCTATCTCATCATATCAAGTGATCACATCACAGAATATCGCAACAGAAATCAACATATGAAATATTAGATATACTATGATTTCCGGGTTTTAAATTAAGCTTGTATAAAACACGGATTCCACGGTCGTGATGAATAGCCAAACCCACATCCCTAGACCCGTACGAGAGAGGCAAGCAACCCTACCAATTCTAGAGTTAGGAGAGCCGAACTCGACTCCTCGAGATGGTCTCCCACTGGACTCTAGAACCCGGTTACTTGTGCTCCCCTCCTTGGGTCTATCATAATGTGGAAAAGTAAATAATATATATCAAAGGTGACATCTTTCTCAACCCGGAAGTGCCCCAATAAAAGAATATTACATACAAGTTTTTACATGAATGAAAATGAAAAACTCTCATCTCATATAAAAAAAACCCGGCTATTCAAACACGACGATCCAATATAACATATCCCAGTAACACATAACATCACATGTCATGAACGTAAGTAAATATGCGTATCCCAATTGTCGTTGACGTATAGCAACGAAACCGGCGACACACCACATATTACACTTACATTCGCAGAAAAGAAAGTGAAAAACTACAACAATTGGAATCCGCAACCACCTTAGACATCATAAACCCAATGTATCACATACTTTGGATTTCATGCCCAACCAAATGAATTCCTTAAACATCACATGCCTAACAATTATAAACCCCGCATTTTAGTCTCGATATTGAAAACACTTTCCAATAACAAGTCATGTAATTCAACAAGATTCCCGACATCTTGATCGAATGCTCGTCGGAAACTTTAGTAGACGGCCGCACCCCCGATACCATCGACAATGTGCACTTAGGCGGAACACCGCGGCCGCGAGCACCCGGACGGATGCTTTTGGCAACGAGGTTCTCCTACAGTCACTTAGTCGGGGCTATGGGACATGGCTATCTAATATTGTTACCCGACGAGTATCCGCGTACGCTTCGTTATTGCGACGAACTTTTGATCACATCAAAATCCCGTGGCAACCGATCAAATGAGACTAAACTGCTAGATTTATAAAATTCAAATTAGTTTGGATTCCAAGTATTGTATCCCATCACATGATATGTTAGTTATGTATATGCCCTAGAGGCCATTGTTGTACATATGATTTATATTATAATGGATGCTTGGATATATATAGAGATGACTCTCTTGCTCGTCATGATAGTATGCTATTTGGTTTCACTTTATCTTAACATGTTGACTTGTATTGGTTTACTGTTTTTCTCTCACATGTTGATAAAGCCCTTAGGATATGTACTCGACTACTGGGACTATGATGAGATCATACTAGTGGGGCCTTGGTAGTCGATGAGTACATCCTATAACTGTTCCTAGTCGAGGGTATATCGAGACAGGGCATCGATACACCAGAGTAGACTAGCGTATACGCATCTTGACCCATATGATGGGCGATGGATGATCCCACATCCATCGGTATTTGACATCAGAGATGGTGTACGGGTGCTAAGTGGAGACTGGGTACACTGGACGGACTCGCCGAGAACTCCCAGATGGTGATATACCACACGTCAGATGGCAGTTCTCCGGTGACACTGGTACAGGGTAGTCTGTAGACCCGAGTGTAAGGTTCCTAGGCACTCTCAAGAAGTCTCACAAGGCATCAACCATGCCCGTTTCAAAAATTACGGTGCCGAGAAACCCTAGACTACGGATCGTTAGCTAGATGTCTAGGTGAAAGATGCAACTAGTAAACTACTTTACTAAGAGAATGGAAATACAACCTTTGTAGATCCGTTTCTCTACTTCCTAAGCTCCACGTAGGCGTCCTCTCGCTGTCCTAGTTGGATCTCGGACTCTCGCATCGGCTTCATCGAAGAAATGAGCGGAATGGGTCGTCGGCTTCGTGCCGAAGATGATCTACGTCGAGGTTGCACAAGTTCAAGCTCCAACTTCACCAAGTTGAGAAACTTGTGAAGAAAACACCCAAAACAACTTGGCAAGAGGTAGAGGGTGAAGAAATAGGAGGTGGGTTCACTTTAGAATTGGATTTCTCACTTTAGAAATCAAGTTGCCATTGATGGCATCAAGGTTTCTTTCTTGAAGAAGAAGGTCAAGAAGAAGAAAAGAATATGACAAGTATATCTTAAAATGAAAAAGAAAACCATACTTATCATATTCTAACAAGGGTTAAGTGTAGAGAATAGACCATGGTAAGTGGATGGGTTAGGGTTAAGCATGAAGACAAAATGGTCTCCTTGGTCAAAGCTTCATGAAGCTTCAACAAGCTTCATGACAAAAACAAACCATTTTATTTTTATTTATCCAATGAAATAAATGAAGAAATGAATAAATAAATGATAAGGCAAAACCCTAATTATCATTTAACCATGGTTTAATTCTTCACACTTAACCAAATGATCAAGTATCATCAAACATGATACAAATATGTGCACAAAAGTATATCACATATACAACTTGCACATCAAGTGAGAAAATCCATATAAAGTGAACCAATACTAGTTAATGCAAAGTAATATATCAAATATATAATTATACATTAAATCATTAAATCAACATTTGATTCAATGATCCGGTCATGTCGCACATAACCGACTAGTATTCAATGTATCGATTTATCGAATCAATGATTCGATAACTAGGTCATATCGAATATAACCAATCGAAACATTTATCGCGAGAATGAAATGCGGTATCACATACACGCATTATTCTCGCTCCCGCACATATCTCATATGCGCTCCTATTTCGTTTCACTTGAGCCAGGAAACCACTGTGTAGGACTCTAAAGACTCGTCAATACGCCGGTAGCAGATGATGATCATATCAAGCACCCACAAGCCGCAAGCGGTCTGCTAAACGTAACGGCCATCCGGGTATTGAGCGATCAGAAGATCGACGAGCTAGCCCGCTCACACTCCTGTGAATCCAACCAGTAACACTTACCGTACAGTCCGGTCTGTTCGTCTGATACGTCGCATATCAAGTCTAGGGGTGGTAAACGTCAGACCCCAATAACCGATAAGTCATGCCGATGTGAGGCTCATAACGGGTCGAGAAACTACTGATAACACTTACCAGCAAATCTCTGATCAGCCCTGGCCAGGGACTTCCCTGTTACGGCCAATCGAGCACAGCGCAACATCAACCCCCAATACCGGGAGAGACGAAACCCCTCCTATCGCTCATTGCCTCCATGTGACTCGGGACTGTACCCAAAGACCACCGTTTTGCACGCCCTCATGGACGTGGTAAGGTGGAGATCAAAGCACAGTGGGAATCACACAAGACTCTATGACGATCTCGGGTCTACAGACTAACCTGCACAATGGTCACCTGAGAACTACCATCTGACGTGAGGTATAATACCATCTGGGAGTTCTCGGCGAGTCCGTCCAGTGTACCCAGTCTCCACTGAGCACCCGTACACCATCTCTGATGTCAAACACCAATGGATATAGGATCATCCATCGCCCATCTCATGGGTCGAGAAGCGTATACGCTAGTCTACTCTGGTATATCGATGCCCTGTCTCGATACACCCACGACTAGGGACCTTGAAGGATGTACTTATGGACTACCATGTCCCCACTAGTATGATCTGCATCATAGTCCAGGTAGTCAAGTACACATCCTAAGGGCTTTATCAACATGTAACTATAAGACAGTTTAAAGAGACTAGTGTACATGTTAAGATAAAGAGTAACCAGATAGCATACTATCATATCGAGCAAGAAAGTCATCTCTATATATGTCCAAGCATCCAATATAATATACATCATCTGTACAATACTGGCCTCTAGGGCATACATACAACTAACAATCTCCCACTTGCACTAGGGCCAGCTGCTGTAGTATCGCATACCGAGCATCCCGAAGAGTCTCTCAAACTGTATCTGGGGAATGGCCTTCGTGAGTGGATCCGCCGTGTTGTTCTTCGTGTCAACCCTCCTGACCTCGATCTCCCGGCGATCAACTATCTCCCGGATCAGGTGATACCGCCTCAGAATATGCCTGGATCGCTGATGGGACCTGGGTTCCTTGGCCAAAGCCACCGCTCCATTGTTATCGCAATACAAAGGTATTGGATGCTCAATGGATGGAACCACTCCAAGTTCAGTAATGAACTTCTTGATCCAGACAGCCTCTTTGGCAGCATCGTTGGCAGCGATGTATTCAGCCTCCATCGTCGAGTCTGCCACGGTTTCCTGCTTGGAACTCTTTCAGCTAACCGCCCCTCCGTAAAGGGTAAAGACAAATCCCGACTGCGACTTAGAGTCGTCCTTATCACTCTGGAAGCTCGAATCGGTAAAGGACTCCACTTGGAGTTCTCCGTTACCATACACCAAGAGCATCTCTTTAGTCCTTCGCAAGTACTTGAGAATGCTCTTCACAGCTGTCCAGTGACTCTCTCCAGGATCAGCTTGATACCTGCTCACTACACTTAGTGAGTATGCTACATCGGGTCTGGTACATAGTAT
The DNA here is from genome assembly GCA_030015575.1 of Agapanthus africanus. Classification (NCBI taxonomy): domain Eukaryota; kingdom Viridiplantae; phylum Streptophyta; class Magnoliopsida; order Asparagales; family Amaryllidaceae; genus Agapanthus; species Agapanthus africanus. Next base: position 595,759,302 of record CM057344.1, on the reverse strand, counting down.
CGCATACATGATAGAGCCTACTACCGAAGCATAGGGTATCCCTTGCATGCGAGCTCTCTCCAAATCAGTCTTGGGAGACATCTCTTTGGAGAGAGTGACTCCAGAGATCGTGGGCAAGTTCCCACGCTTGGACTCTTCCATACTAAACCTCTTTAGTATGGTGTCAATGTACCTGGATTGGGACAATCCCAAAATCCGTTTGGATCTATCTCTATAGATCCTAATTCCCAATATGCAGGAGGCATCACCAAGATCTTTCATTGAGAATCTTTGTGATAAGAAGAGCTTGACCGATTGCAGCATAGGAATATCATTTCCTATCAAGAGTATGTCGTCCACGTACAATACGAGGAAGACAACCTTACTCTCTGCCACCTTCTTGTAGATACAAGGTTCATCTGGATTTTTGACGAAATCAAACTCTTTGATAACGACGTCAAAGCAGATGTTCCAACTCCGCGATGCTTGCTTTAATCCATAAATGGATTTAAGCAGCTTGCACACCTTCCCGCTGCTCCCACTGTCTACGAAGCCCTCTGGCTGAGTCATGTACACGCACTCTTCTAAATAACCATTTAGAAAGGCGGTCTTAACATCCATTTGCCAGATTTCGTAATCATGATATGCAGCGATGGCAAGCATGATCCGGATGGATTTAAGCATAGCCACTGGAGAAAAGGTCTCGTCATAGTTCACACCTGGTCTTTGACGAAAACCCTTTGCTACAAGTCTAGCTTTGAAAGTCTCCACTTTCCCATCTACACCAAGTTTCTTCTTGAAGATCCACTTGCTCCCAATGGGTTTTACCCTTTCAGGAGCAACATCCAAAGTCCATACTTTGTTGGTGTACATGGATTCCATCTCGGACCGCATTGCATCCATCCATTTCACAGAGTCACCACTCATGATGGCCTGCTCGAAACTAGTCGGGTCATCATCTTCCATGATGCAATCCTCACTTCCACCATCAATGAGAAAACCGTAGTATCTCTCAGGTGGACGAGAAACCCTACTAGATCGGCGGAGAGGCTGGGGTTCGTCGGGTACTACCGAATCTTCTGGTTCCACTAAATCTTCAGTTATAGTTTGTGTTTCTGGAACTTCTTCCAGTTCTACCTCAGAGCCACTAATCTCTTTAGCAAGAAATTCCTTTTCTAAAAAGGTGGCATGTTGAGCAATAAACACTTTTTGTTGTTCACTGTGGTAGAAAAAATATCCATTTGAATGTTTAGGATATCCCACAAACTTACATAGAACTGATCGTGCCTCGAGTTTGTCTGGATTTTGCCTTTTGACATAGGCCGGACAACCCCATATCTTAACTCGTTTAAGACATGGTCTCTTCCCACTCCATATCTCATATGGTGTGGTAGGTACAGATTTAGTTGGAACTTGATTCAATAGGTATGCCGCTGTCTCAAGCGCATACCCCCAGAAGGAAATAGGTAACTCAGCTGTACTCATCATAGAGCGCACCATATCTAATAGGGTGCGATTCCTCCGCTCCGATACACCGTTGTGCTGTGGTGTATAAGGAGGAGTAAGCTGAGAGAGAATCCCATTCTCTTTTAGGAAGTCCAGGAATTCATTGCTCAAGTATTCACCTCCTCGATCAGATCGAAGGATTTTAATACTTTTTTCGGTTTGGTTTTCGACTTCTTGTTTATATTCTCTAAATTTCTCAAAAGCTTCAGACTTGTGTCTTATCAAGTACACATGTCCGTATCTTGAGAGATCGTCAGTGAATGTAATGAAGTACGAAGAACCATCCCTGGCATGTGTAGACATGGGACCGCATACATCACTATGTATTAGTCCCAAGAGTTCGGTAACTCTTTCTCCGTGTCCCGTAAACGGAGTTTTGGTCATCTTGCCTTTGAGACATGACTGGCAAGTGTCATAAGATGAAAATTCGAATGGTTTCAAATACTCATTCTTATGCAACTTAGCCAGTCGTGTCGCATTGATGTGACCCAGTCTACAATGCCACAAGAAGGATTCGTTCAGTTCAGAACTCTTCCTCTTGTGTGTGTTTGTTATACTTAGAACTGTTGATTGATTTAGAACATAAATGCCATTGCACAACGTGCCTGATCCAACCAACTTTTGGTTACGGAAAATGTTCATAACATTATCCTGTAATACAAAATTATATCCCTCTTTACTCAATAAAGAAACTGATATAATGTTGCATATCAGGTTCGGCATGTAATAGCATTCGTTCAGAACCAATGTATTACCAGTTGGTAATGCAAGGTGATATTCCCCGACAGTCTTAGCTGCAACAATTGCACCATTTCCAACTCTAATGTCTTTATCACCTTCTCCAAGTTCTCTACCTTTCCTAAGCCCATGTAACTGATTACATATATGGGATCCTGACCCGGTATCTAATACCCAGGACGTAGAGCAAATGGAGAAACAGTTCTCAGTAACGAACACACCCGAAGAAAATGCATCATCATGTACTTTCTTCAATCGGGTGGCATGGGAATCCTGGTATTCCCCTATATCCTGTTCATTCCTATAACTCTTATAAGAAAGAACGGAACCAACGTTCCCCAGCACAGTATAACATGCGGGTTCGGTCAATACATCCATATTATTATCTTTATTAGGGTATGAACTGGTCGCTACCTGGAGAGAGAGAGAAGAAAACACTTTAGCGTATGCTCGTGCAAGATCAGATTGGTTATTATCTTATCTAATCAGGATGGCTCCCACTGCTTTTTATCAAATCTTCCTTCAAACCCTAAAAGGTAAGACTAGCCGGGATTAATTACACACTACAAGTTCGTCGATCTTTCAGCCAGGCCAGTGTCGGTACTTTGAGGGAGGTCCCCCGTGCTTTCGCACGAACCTAATTAATGTAAACCTCGTTTTCCCAGAGGCGTAACCTCGTTAACACCTTTTTAGACACCTACTTGATCGGTTAATTGTAATGTGTAAAACTCTCCCAGGAGTAACTCTTACTCGCAGCGGGTATCGGGATCCAACTATCTCATAGAAGGTATGCAATCTCATTGCAAATTTCAACACTTGAAATTCCCGATAATATTTTGCCCCTAGTGTGCCATGACCTTGACAGAGGTCAACAAATCATAGTGCACTAGTCAAGTTCAACCCGTCATTTCTTGATTGAATCAAACCCACTCGCACGACCCTTGACAGAGGTCAACAAGGTCGTACGACTACCCTAATCCAATCACATCACATGCTTTGCAGATAACTACTAGTTAGCTACCGCACACTACGCCTTGACAGAGGTCAACAAACGCAGCACGAATACTAAATAGTCTTTATCTGAAATGACGGAGGGTTACGTCAGGTTTTTCTGAAAACCTATTGCGTAATGAACTTGATATCGTTGTAGAATCAAATGAAGTTTTGAAATGGAGTGATTTTGAGGCTTTTCTAGTTTTGCTAAAGGAGTCACTCCCGGTGAAGGGATCTCGGTCCTTTCCTCGTCGAATGAGGTGCGGGATATATCATATATATCACTGTGCAAAGCAAAAACTCTTAAAAGCAATCAATAACCAAACCGAGTGTGTAGCATCTGCCAGTTATTGCTAAAGGAGTCACTCCCGGTGAAGGGATCTCGGTCCTTTCCTCATCGAATAAGGTGCAGGGTATATCATATATACCGCTATGCAAAGCAAGAACTGTAGCTACCTGTTTTGTTTTAAAATTTGATTCTACAACATCTTAGGTTTCTTTTCTTTCATTAATCACATTAATGAAGTCCCATCATTTAAATACCTAAACATCACAGATAGATATGACGTACACTTATGCCATCCGCATTCGCCTCGATGTCCCCTCGTGCACCGTTAGGTTAGGTAACTAACGACAGAGCAGGGCAGGGCTAGTGCGGGTGCAAAACATAAGTAACGTCTATATAATATATCATATATACTATATAAAGTATCTATCACAGAACATTACATGAGCACATCACAGATATCGCAGCAGAAGAATCATATGAAATATTGGATATACTAGGACGTCCGTGTTTTCAATACGAGCCAGTATAAAACACGGATTCCACGGTCGTGATGAATAGCCAATCCCACACCCCTAGACCCCTACGAGAGCGGCAAGCAACCCTGCCAATTCTAGGGTTAGGAGACCCGGACTCGACTCCTCGAGTTGGTCTCCCACTGGACCCCAGAACCCGGTTACTTGTGCTCCCCTCCTTGGGTCTATCCTAATGCGGAAAAGTAAATAATATACAGAGGGTGACATCTTCCGCTACCTGGAAGTGCCCCAATAAAAGAATATTACATACAAGTTTTTACATGAATGAAAATGAAAAACACTCATCTCACATAAAAAACCCCGGCTATTCAAACACGACGATCCAATATAACATATCCAGCAACACATAACATCATATGTCATCAACGTAAGTAAATATGCGCATCCCAATTGTCGTTGACATATAGCAACGAAACCGGCGATATCATATATTACACTTACGGTCACAGAAAAGAAAGTGTAAAACTACAACAATTGGAATCCGCAACTTCTTTAGACATCGCATGCCTAAACAAATGAAATACTTAGACATCACATGCCTAACAGTTATAAACCCCGCATTTTAGTCTCATTATCGAAAACTCTTTTCAATATCAAGTGAAACTAAACCACTAGATTTATAACTTTCATTCAGTTATCTCATAACTGTTTGTGAATTCCAATTATTGTATCACATTCCAGATAAACAGAAAATGTTAAACTTTCCGATCGAACAGTCGAATACCCAAGTTTTCCCGATACAGCTCAACACATGAAATAAGTCTAACAACATTCAGTTCGTGTCTCAGTACCAACGGTCCAGCCGTAGAAGGGTCAAGCCAACGCCTCACATGTGGCACGCCGTACTGCCCCAAACCCAAAGGTTCAAAGGGCAGTTCAAGACGGTCACATAATCGAGTTAAGGTTTGTTGTCTTCTAGAGGGTCCATCGCGTTACTTGCACTACTTAGAACGTCGTTAAACTACGGAAAAATCCAACACTTGGAAATTTCCCGACAGGGGAAAAACTGGGTATTTATATCCGGTCGAACTTTTTAGCATATTCTAAAATTTATCCGGAAAGCAACATAGACAAAATTTGATACTCCGATCGAAACACCGAATCCCCAAAACAACTCCAGAAAATTCAACTCTTGAATAAAATTTAAAAATACCCAGAGAACTCAGCACTGTTAAATAGGAATTACTGTGCAAATTGATAGGGATGACGTCATCAATCTGCCGCGGAACCGCCGCCTAAGGCAGGCTTCTGCCGCGGTTCCGCCGCAGGTTGCACTGTTCATGGGTTCAATTTTGCGCCGTAATTCTTAGAATTCCCTGCTGAGTTTTCTGCATATTTTTAATTTGGAAAAAACCCATTTTTTAAAAAATGTACAGAGAGCCGTTTTCGGGTTAGGGTTTTGATTCGATCGGACTTCAAACGTCGTCTAGACTTCGCCTAAGGCTCTAGCTAGGCTCTGATACCACTGTAAGGTTCCTAGGCACTCTCAAGAAGTCTCACAAGACATCAACCATGCCCGTTTCAAAAATTACGGTGCCGAGAAACCCTAGACTACGGATCGTTAGCTAGATGCCTAGGTGAAAGATGCAACTAGTAAACTACTTTACTAAGAGAATGGAAATACAATCTTTGTAGATCCGTTTCTCCACTTCCTAAGCTCCACGTAGGCGTCCTCTCGCTGTCCTAGTTGGATCTCGGACTCTCACATCGGCTTCATCGAAGAAATGAGCGGAATGGGTCGTCGGCTTCGTGCCGAAGATGATCTACGTCGAGGTTGCACAAGTTCAAGCTCCAACTTCACCAAGTTGAGAAACTTGTGAAGAAAACACCCAAAACAACTTGGCAAGAGGTAGAGGGTGAAGAAATAGGAGGTGGGTTCACTTTAGAATTGGATTTCTTACTTTAGAAATCAAGTTGCCATTGATGGCATCAAGGTTTCTTTCTTGAAGAAGAAGGTCAAGAAGAAGAAAAGAATATGACAAGTATATCTTAAAATGAAAAAGAAAACCATACTTATCATATTCTAACAAGGGTTAAGTGTAGAGAATAGACCATGGTAAGTGGATGGGTTAGGGTTAAGCATGAAGACAAAATGGTCTCCTTGGTCAAAGCTTCATGAAGCTTCAACAAGCTTCATGACAAAAACAAACCATTTTATTTTCATTTATCCAATGAAATAAATGAAGAAATGAATAAATAAATGATAAGGCAAAACCCTAATTATCATTTAACCATGGTTTAATTCTTCACACTTAACCAAATGATCAAGTATCATCAAACATGATACAAATATGTGCACAAAAGTATATCACATATACAACTTGCACATCAAGTGAGAAAATCCATATAAAGTGAACCAATACTAGTTAATGCAAAGTAATATATCAAATATATAATTATACATTAAATCATTAAATCAACATTTGATTCAATGATCCGGTCATGTCGCACATAACCGACTAGTATTCAATGTATCGATTTATCGAATCAATGATTCGATAACTAGGTCATATCGAATATAACCAATCGAAACATTTATCGCGAGAATGAAATGCGGTATCACATACACGCATTATTCTCGCTCCCGCACATATCTCATATGCGCTCCTATTTCGTTTCGCTTGAGCCAGGAAACCTCTGTGTAGGACTCTAAAGACTCGTCAATACGCCGGTAGCAGATGATGATCATATCAAGCACCCACAAGCCGCAAGCGGTCTGCTAAACGTAACGGCCATCCGGGTATTGAACGATCAGAAGATCGACGAGCTAGCCCGCTCACACTCCTTTGAATCCAACCAGTAACACTTACCGTACAGTCCGGTCTGTTCGTCTGATACGTCGCATATCAAGTCTAGGGGTGGTAAACGTCAGACCCCAATAACCGATAAGTCGTGCCGATGTGAGGCTCGTAACGGGTCGAGAAACTACTGGTAACACTTACCAGCAAATCTCTGATCAGCCCTGGCCAGGGACTTCCCTGTTACGGCCAATCGAGCACAGCGCAACATCAACCCCCAATACCGGGAGAGACGAAACCCCCTCCTATCGCTCATTGCCTCCATGTGACTCGGGACTGTACCCAAAGACCACCGTTTTGCACGCCCTCATGGACGTGGTAAGGTGGAGATCAAAGCACAGTGGGAATCACACAAGACTCTATGACGATCTCGGGTCTACAGACTAACCTGCACAAGTGTCACCTGAGAACTGCCATCTGACGTGAGGTATAATACCATCTGGAGTTCTCGGCGAGTCCGTCCAGTGTACCCAGTCTCCACTGAGCACCCGTACACCATCTCTGATGTCAAACACCAATGGATATGGGATCATCCATCGCCCATCTCATGGGTCGAGAAGCGTATACGCTAGTCTACTCTGGTATATCGATGCCCTGTCTCGATACACCCACGACTAGGGACCTTGAAGGATGTACTTATGGACTACCATGTCCCCACTAGTATGATCTGCATCATAGTCCAGGTAGTCAAGTACACATCCTAAGGGCTTTATCAACATGTAACTATAAGACAGTTTAAAGAGACTAGTGTACATGTTAAGATAAAGAGTAACCAGATAGCATACTATCATATCGAGCAAGAAAGTCATCTCTATATATGTCCAAGCATCCAATATAATATACATCATCTGTATAATACTGGCCTCTAGGGCATACATACAACTAACACCGAGATCGTCATAGAGTCTTGTGTGATTCCCACAGTGCTTTGATTTCCACCTTACCACGTCCAAGAGGGCATGCAAAACGGTGGCTTTTGGGTACAGTCCCGAATCACATGGAGACAATGAGCGATAGGAGGGGATTCGTCTCTCCCGGTATAGGGAGTTGATGTTGTGCTGTGTTCGATTGGCTATAACTGGAAGTCCCTGGCTAGGGCTGATATAGAGATTTACTGGTAAGTGTTACTAGTAGTTTCTCGACCCGTTATGATCCACACATCGACACGACTTATCGGTTACTGGGGTCTGACGTATACCACCCCTAGACTTGATATGCGACATATCAGACGAACAGACCGGACTGTACGGGAGTGTTACTGATTGGATTCACAGGAGAACGCACAGGCTAGCTTGTTGATCTTCTGATCGATCAATACCTGGGTGGCTGTTACGTTTAGCTGACCACTTGCAGCTTGTGGGTGTTTGATATGATCATCACCTGCTACCGGCGTATTGACGATTCTTTAGAGTCCTACACAGAGGTTTCTTGGCTCAGGCGAAACGGAGTAGAGGCACATATGTGATATGTGCAGGACCGAGAATAATGCGATATGAGATACCGTATTATATTCTCGCGATATTTAGATATGAACCGGGTCATCGGATCAAGTGTTGATTCGATGAATCGGTACATGATATATTAGTCGGTAATATTCGATATAGCCGGATCGTCGGATCAAGTGTTGATTCGATGATTTAATGTATAATAATATATATGATATATTGTATTACATTATCTAATATTGGCTCGCTTTATTATTTCATTTTCTCACTGGATGATACATTGATATATATGCGATATATGTTAATTGTATTATTTTCTTTTGTTGCAAATATATATAATATATATGTGATATATATTATTGTGACATGATATGATTAATTGTTAAACATGTTTAAGGATGATTAAATGAGGTTAGGGTTTGATTAGGGTTAGTTGCTTCTTGCACCTTCTAGAAGCTATTTCTTTTGTCATGGTTAAGATATTTTTTGATGACACATTTCTAACCCAACCAAACCCTAACTCTAGTTTATTCTCTACACATTCTTAGCCACTCATCCTTGACCATGGTTTATATATCAATCATATACTTTTATTTCTATTCATCACAAAAGGATTTATCATTATCTTTTCCATTATCATCTTCTTCTCTCTTGAAAAAGGTCACTAGAAATTCTTTATGTGATGAATAAATATGAGAAAATGATTTAAAAAGAAAGCAAAAATACTACTCTCTCATCCTCATCTCATCTAGCCCATGAGATTAGTGTGTTCATCTCTTTAGAGTGAGAAAGCTTGAGTCTTTGCAACTTCGACGTAGATCATCGGAGATTTGGAACACTTCAAGCTAGCATGGATCGTTCGAGTCGTGGAGCCTCTCATGAGTCCGGGAGATCGTGGATCGCGGCAAAGGGACTTCTACTCGGAGCTTGTGAAGCGAAGGAGCGGACTACAAAGGTTGTAATCCCTCACACTTAGATAAAAGTTATCATCTTGCATGTTTAACCCTAATAATCTAGCAAAGATCCCGGCTTTGGGTTGTTCGGCACGTCTAAATTTTTATCCGGGCATGTTTGATGCCTTATGAACCTTCACAAGAGTGCCTAGGAACCCTACAGTGGTATCAGAGCCTAGCTAGAGCATTAGGCGATGTGTTTACGAAGTTAAAACTCCGATCGAACCCGAACCGATGAAAATAACCCCCTCTCTGGAAATTTTTCAAAAACTGGGATTTTTCTGAATTAAAAATACGTTAAAAAATCAGCAGGGAATTCTAAGAATTACCATGAAACACGGGCCCACAATTCCTCTAAACGGCGGCGGAACCGCGGCGAAAACATGCTTTTCGCGGCGGTTCCGCGGCGGAATTATGGATTGGTGACACGTGTTTTTCATGGTAATATCCGTAGGTGCTTGTTGATGCTTCTGGGTATTTTTAATCTGTTTAAAGTGTTGAATATTCAGGGGTTTGTTTTGTAATAGTAGATTCGATCGGAATATTTAAATTCGTATTTCTTTCCGGATATTTAGAAACTGTTAAACTAGTTGAACGGGTATCATTAACCCACTTTTTCCCGGCACGTAAAACTTTCAAGTGTTGAATTTTTATCGGGTTTAAATCTTTCGGAAAAATTGTACAAGTTAAGCGGTGGACCCTCTAGAAGACAACAAACCTTAACTCGATTATGTGACCGTCTTGAACTGCCTTTTGAACCTTCGGGTTTGGGGCAGTACGGCGTGCCACATATGAGGCGTTGGCTTGACCCTTCTACGGCTGGATCACTGGTACTTTGACATATTCTGGGATTATTTGAACTCCGCTCAAGAGTTGAGCACTTTGGGAAATCTTGGGTATTTGATTATCTGTTCGGAAAGTTTAATACTGTCTACTTATCTGGAATGTGATACAATATATGGAATTCATAGAGTTAGGCATGAAATGCGAAGTATGTGATATTTCGGATTTACGATGTCTAAAGTGATTGTGGATTCCAAATGTTGTAGTTTTACACTTTCTTTTCTGTGACCGTAAGTGTAATATGTGATATCGCCGGTTTCGTTGCTATATGTCAACGACAATTGGGATGCGCATATTTACTTACGTTGATGATATGTGATATTATGTGTTACTGTGATATGTTATATTGGATCGTCGTGTTCTGAATAGCCGGGGGTTTTATGTGAGATGAAGGTTTTTTTTTATTTTCATTCATGTAAAATTCATTTGTAATGTAATATTCTTTTATTGGGGCACTTCCAGGTTGCGGATGATTTCACTGTTGTATATTATTTACTTTTCCGCATTAGGTAGACCCAAGGAGGGGAGCACAAGTAACCGGGTTCTAGGGTCCAGTGGGAGGCCATCTCGAGGAGTCGAGACCGGGTCTCCTAACCCTAGAATTGGCAGTGTTACTTGCCGCTCTCGTAGGGGTCTTGGGATGTGGGTTTGGCTATTCGTCGCGACCGTGGAATCCGTGTTTTATGCAGGCTCGTATTGAAAACACGGACGTCCTAGTATATCCAATATTTCATATATGTTCTTCTACTGCAATGTTCTGTGATGAGATCATATTACTGCCTGAGACGAATGCTTATACTATATATATATGCTGATATATAAATATTACTGCTTTCGTTTCTTCTGTGATACTTAGGAAGCATAAGCTGATGGGATTTTATTAATGAGATTAATAAAAAGAAAAGAAACCTAAAGATGTTGTAGAATCAAAACTTTATAAAAAGGGTAGCTACAGTTTTGCTTTGCACAGTGATATATATGATATATCCTGCACCTTATTCGATGGGGAAAGAGCCGAGATCCCTTCACCGGGAGTGACCTCTTTAGCGAAACTGGCAGATGCTACAAAACGCGGTTTGTCTTTTGAATGCTTTTAGTGTTTTGCTTTGCACAGCGGTATATATGATATATCCTGCACCTTATTCGATGAGGAAAGGGCCGACGATCCCTTCACCGGGAGTGACCCCTTTAGCGAAACTAAGAAAAAGCCTCAAAAACACTCCTTTTCAAAAACTACATGATTCTACGACGATATCAAGTTCATTACGCTCAGGGTTTTCTGAAAAACCTGCGTAGCCCTCCGTCATTTCAGATAGAGACTAGTTAAGTATTCGTGCTACGTTTGTTGACCTTAGCCAAGGCGTGGTGTACGTGTAAGTGCACGGCGGCGCCCCGGCCGTCAATCCGACGGCCAAATGCGGAAGCGGTGATAAACTTTAATTTTTCTTGAACTGGCAAACCGCCGCGCACTAATATCCGGATCGAACCATTAATTAGTCCTAGCTAACTACAAGATAGGGAATAGAGATATACCGACTGATCCAAGTCCTCCGGTCTTCTCGTCGTCGTCCCGATCTCCTGCGGAATGCTCCGGTCTCCACCTCGTCGCCGGAAGTGCACCACATCGCCTACGTCTTTTACGGGCTCCCACCTCAATGCCGAGGCAACTCGGGCATGAAGCTGGCTAGTCGACGTGCCCAAGATTTGCTGTAGAATGTTGTGTAGAACTTGTGTCTCATTTTGGGGTAGTGGAGGTTGCCATTGGTGGAGGGATTGAACTTGGAGCTTTGGAGATTGATCTTGTGGGATTTTTGCAACATGAAATGAGCCAAAAAACCCCACCAAAAATTTGGGACAGCCCCCACTAGGGAAGTGGCCGGCCATGACTTCAAGAATGGGAGGAATGAGAGAGGAGGTCAATGTATCAAAAGATAACCAATCACATAATGCAAGAGAGAGAGGGAAAAAAGACTATCATGCATAAGCATAATTACAAGCAAAAACCAACACTCCACCTCAACCATCATGATATCCAAAGTCAAGCATCATCAACACAAAGTCAAGGTATGGTCCACCCATCATGAACCATCATGAAGTCAAGAAGTCAAGGTCAAGTGATCAAAGAATGGTGCAACCATCAAGACACAAGAAAATGCAAAGAAACCCTCCACAAATACTTATTTGCAACAATGCAAATAAGCCCTCCTCCACCAATCTTCGGCCAATGAACGATACAAAGGAAATCGGCCGAAACGAAAAGCAAACTGGCAACTCCATAAAACTGGTCCCGTAATAAATTACAGGAAAACCCCGATACTGTGCATACACACCTGCATTTGTATTCCGACCGAAATACAAATGCAATGAGACAAAATCTACACTGAACTATACTAGGATCCGGCTTATACTAAAGCCGGCTAGTGATATCCGTTCGATCCTGATCCGTGCAATACCGCACGTATCTGATCGAACCCTGCCATATATCCATACGGCCTATAGTACAAACTGTCCGATCCTGATCCGTGCAATACCGCACGTATCTGATCGGACCTTGCCATATCTCCATACGGCCTCTACAACCTTTCGCCCGAAAGCTGAGTAACTGAATGTGGGGGACTCTAAAGACTCGTCAACACCTTGGTTGTGGATTTAACCACTAGCACGTCAGAGGTATAAGCCAATACGTAACGGGCTACCAGGTATTGACCAAAAAGGACGTCTGTGAGCGAACTCAGCCTGACACCCTACTGAGCCTGTCAGTGACAATATCCGTACAGTCCGGTCCGTTCGTCTATGAGTATCGCATGGCGGGCCTAGGGGGTTGGTAAAAGTCAGACCCCCAAAAGCGGTACAAGTCGTGTCGGAGTGTAGCCCAGAACACCCTGAGATACTACTGGAATACCTACCAGTAAATCTCCTGCCTTGGCCAAGGACTTCGTGTAATGGCTCTCCTAGACACAGCGCGACCTCACCCCCAATACCGGGAGAGACGAACCCCTGAAGATACGCTCACTGCCTCCATGTGGCTCGGGACTGCACCCAACTAAAACCTGTTTGCACGACTCCTTTGAGCCGTGGTAGGGTAGTAATCAAAGTACAGTGGCAACTCACACGAGACAAATGACGATCCCCAGGTCGATGAACTAACCTGCACACATGTCACCAGGGAACTGCCATCTGACGTCTGGTATATGACCAACTAGCATGTTCCCGGCGAGTCCTGTCCGGTGTACTCATTACCCAATGAGCACCTGTACACATCTTAGGTGATCCAACTGACACCAGTGGCTTGTGAGACCAGCCACCGCCCCTCGTCGGGGTCTCGACTGTATACACTAGTCTACTCTGGAGTATCGATGCCCTGTCTCGAAACTCACACGACTAGGGACCATTTAAGGATATGCTTATAGACCCCAGCTCCCACTTATATGATCGCCCTCATACTGCTGGTGGTCAAGCAAGAATCCTAGGGGCTCTATCAACGTGTAATAGCAACTTGTCAGGTCACCTTAAACAGTACACGATGATAAAGGTAAACCAGATAGCATACTATCATCTCGAGTAAGACTGTCCTACCGGGACAGGTCCTCCATCAATCATTGCAATCACGTACCTGTGACCTAATAATTGACTCTGAGGGCACTATCTCCAACAATCTCCCACTTGCACTCAAGGCTAATTATTGCGATGTCGCATACTCACAGCCCGTGTGATACCGAACACCCAACTCCTCTACTAGTCAGTCTCACAAAGCTCGTTTGCGAGACTATTGCGTTCGAGGAATAGCCTCAGTGAGTGGATCCGCTTAGCTGTTTCTTTCTATGTCCCTCTATATCTCAAGTTCGCGGAGAAAGCCATCTCCCGAAAAGAGCAATACCTGTCTTAGAACGTGTCTGGATGTCTGATGGGACATAGCTCATAAATGAACTCCAAATCTAAACTTCTTAGACTGTATCATCAACTGAACTTAATCAGTATCCTGCGCCATGCCACCCTCAGTATTGCCTTGGACCACCTGTCCAAAATACTGCCCTTCGTCAGAAGGAGAACTATAACTCTGACAACCTCCTTGTCGTCCATGTCACCTTGGAAGCCTGGAATGATAACTGTCTCCCGAATGAGGCTGTCGTTATCATATCCCTAGAACATCCACTTATGTTCTAAAACGGCTTCCGACCGTTTCTCCAGGATTGGATCAATGTCAACTTATTGCATCTAGTGCAAGAACAACATCTGGTGTGGTACTTGACATCTCATGATTGACTCAATTGCCTGAGCAAGTGATCTGCCAATCATGCACATCCCTCTCTACTTTAGTCTGTAAGACACCTTTAGAGAGAGTGACTCCATCACCTGCAGGTACACTACCGCGCCAGGAGTCGTCCATCCTAAATACTCTTAGAATGCTGTCAAAATACCCTGATTGGGAAACCACCCAAACCTAGATCTAAAACCATAGATCTAGCAACCAGTATGTCTGATATAAAATCCATTTCCTTTGTGGAGAAACAATTGTGTGACGACCAAAATATAACCGATTGTAGTATAGGAGTTTCTTTTCCTACTCTGTGTATGTCATCCAAATACCAGGATATCACACCCTACTACCTTCTCAACAGATCCATCCCCTATTCTGATGAAGTCAAACCTATGACTGTCACGTCAGAAATAGATGATCTATCTCCGCTATATCTGCTTTAGTCTATAAATAGACATAAGCTACCTGTCCACCAATGCTTCCGCTGCTCCCACTGACTACGACAACCCTCTGGCAGAGTCATATAGACGTCCACTTCTAAAACTAGTTTAGAACGACGCTATACTCATCCTCCCGCCGGGTCTCGCAGCCTGGAACAACAGCAATGGTAATTGTGGGTAAACAAGAACTTCCCTGTCACCGTCCTTGAGGCTACCATAGTACCTCTCGGGTGCCTGAAGTTACCCACCTTATCTGCGAAGTGGCCAATAGAATGTCAATCCAGATTGAATCTTTAGGTTCCTTATCAAATCTTCAGTAATCGTTTGTGGTTCTGGAATCACTTCCAGTTCTACCATACTCCCACTACTGTTTTATGAAAAAATCCATTTTTAATAAAACTGTGGCGAGTCTAGAACAATATTGCTATTGTTCATCCAGATGGTAGAAAGTCAACCCTCGTCATAGCCTGGGTCAACCCACAAACAGCCATTACAGAAACGTGCCTTGAGTTGTCCAGTGTCTGGTTTTAATCATAAACCGGACAACTCCCCGTACCTTAACAACGTTAAGATATGAACTGTTCTATATCCAATATAGAAACAGAGGAACTGATTTAATTGAACCAGATTCAAATCATGCAGCTGTCTCCAGTGCATGTGAACTTAATGGAAGGAGGCCGATCAGCGTTACTCAACTTAGGAATGCTTCCAATTATGAGTAACCTGAAAGAGAAGCAAGTTCTCTTAATCACTACTATCAACTGAATACCATTGACAAGTATCTACATCTTCGATCACTTTGAAGAATCCCGATACTTGAAACACCTGGTTCTCTACTCTATTCAAATACCTATAACTTCTCAAAATTCGGACCCTGTGTTTCCTACGAAACACCTGTCTAAAAACTAGAGAAGTCATAAGTAAACCGAATATAGTACGAGGACCAACCCCTCTGTCCTGATGGACCCTGGACAACATACAATACTCTGTATAAGTCCCTTGAGTCTGAAAACTCATTCACTGTGTGTCGTAGGTTGAAAACTGTACTTATGGTTAAGAAGAATTACACCGCTGTTTAATGCTCCTTACCTAACCATCCACTGATATAGGTAAATGTCGTAGACATAATTTCAGAAAGGTATATCTCACTCTATGAAAATAGACGTACAGATATATCAATTTGAAATTGGTGCATAACAGCGGATATTCAAAACCAAATATTTGCCAACCGGCAAACTACCCAGGTGACTTCCTCAAATATCACCGATTACAACGAATCCCGATATAATGAGGATGATCACCTAATTCCCAATAACTTACTCCCACTCATCATCTGTAAAACCATACAGATGTGACAATCGTACCTGGTAAATACATACCCTGGAGTAAGTATCTAATCGGGAAATCAGTTTTCCTTTAACATTACACAGTGAAACTGAAACATTGAAATGTTTCGATGGGGTATTCTGGTATTCCTAGTAATGCCTCTTCCAGATTCGCGACTTTAACCGTATAATTCTTTGCCACCTCTCCAAATCCCTTCATATGTCTTTAGTCTTTACCTTCTGTACACCCCTTTAGGCCAAATGGTTTTCTTCCTTCCCTACCGTTCGGCACCAGCCTATGGTTTGGAAGAAGACTATCCAATAAGCATAATGGGTGTACTGTCCCAATCCTAGGAACACTCGCAATGAGAGAGGGTGAAGATAAAAGACAACCGAATAAACCTTATTCCTATTTCTCCTGGACCAGAATCCATCCCCGAACTGGAACAAGTTCCATTCGAGTTCGTATATAACCATACGATGGAGTATCCAAATAAACTGTGGATCTTCGTAGTGATACGGAGTGTCCTGGAGAAATACAAAGGTGATGTGGGAGTGGTAACGAAATATTTGGTTTGGTCGTGAATATCTGTTGCAATTTACTTTGCCCTCTTACTAATCCCTTGCTTTGTCTGAACTTAATACCTTCTGTACACCATCGTTAGGCTAATTGGTTTTCTTCATTCCCTACCGGTCGGCACCAGCCTAAGGTTTGGAAGAAGACTATCCAATTTGCGTAATAGGTGTACTATCTCCTAAACCAAGGAGTACTCGCAACCTGAGAGAAGGTAAAAGGAAAAGACAACTGAATAATCCTATCCGTTTTCTCCAGAACCGGAAACCATCCTCGAATAAATTCTTTCGAGTTCGTATCTAACCATACGATGGTTTTGTCCAATTGAAGTGGACGTTCGTAGTAAAACGGGGTGTCCTGGAGAAAAGGGTAAAAGTAGGAGTGGCAATGAGGTTTGCAACTCTGACAATCCAAAAGCCAGTGTTAAAGAAGGTTCGGTCAACTTGGTCACTGAGTCATAGTCTTAGGGTCGGGTCAATGGTTGCTGCCGAAAAGAGAGAGAAAAGAAACACTCAGCGTGCACTCTAACCTAGATCAGAATGGTTACCAATTTATCTAATCTGGAAACCTCCCACTCTACCGTCAAATTCTCCTCCAAACCTGAAAGAAGAATTAGTCGGGATCACCCGAGGAGTAAACTAACTCATCAGTGGGAATCGGGATCCAACTCTCATCGCATGATAACGTGACGGAATCCGCTCACATCATCACACTCCAGAAGGTATGCGCATATCTGGCAAGTTTCAGTTCTTTTGAAACTCCCGATGTGATTTCTGCCCCATGCTCTTATGACCTTGACTTTGGCCAACAAATCATAAGTCACATGTCAAGTTCTACCCGTCATTCTCCAGGTTGATTCGAATCCACCCGCACAAGCCCTTGACTTTGGCCAACAAGGCTATACGACTGTTCCAAACCAACGCATCTATCTATGCTGCATATGAATAACCAACAGCTACCAAACACTGTGCCTTGACTTTGGCCAACAAACACAGCTTGAATACTATTGACTACCCATATGAAACGACGGAGGGCTACGAATGGTTTCTGGCGAAAACCTTTAACGTAAAGAACTTGATATCGTTGAAGGAACGGATAGCTTTTAAAAATATAGTGACGAAAACCGTTGCTAAAGAGGTCACTCCCGGTGAAGGGATCTCGGCTCTTTCCCCGTAGAATGAGGTGCAGGATATTCCAACTGAATACCACGATGCAAAGCAAAAGTAATCGGCTATAGTGAAGTTAATGCCCTGACGCAAACTTCTGTCTAAGGGGTCACTCCCGGTGAAGGGATCTCGGCCCTTGCCTCGTCGACTGAGGAGCAGGATATTCCAAATGAATACCGCGATGCAAAACAAAAGTGAACATCCTTGCAATAACAGCTTTTTGAAAAGTGTTCCAACAACATCAGATTAGGTTTGTTTTTAACTTGCATTGATCCGAATCAATGCAGTCCCATCAATTGATCACACCACAAAGAACGAAAATATACTGATGTACGTATATGCCATCCGCATTCGCCACTGGGTCCCGTCATTACCCGTTAGGTTAGCTAACTAACGACAGAGCGGGGACTGGACTAGCGCGGATGCAAAACATATACAACATCTACTAATATATATACCAATATATTATATTCGCTCAAGGCGTGAATAAAATGCAACATCACAGAAATGTACAGCATCACAGAAACAATACAGATATCTGGGATCCCCGGGTTTCACAGAGCCGCTGAAACCCGACGTTCCCCTGGTCGTGTGGATAGCCTGTGCAATGAAATCCTAGACCCCTACGGACGCGGCAAGTTACCCGCCAAAACCTGAAGCGAGGCAGCCCCCTTCAGCACCGTGAATGGACCACCCAGCACTTCACGGAATCCGGTAACTTGGGCACCCCTCCTGGGTCAACCTGTACCCCCTACGAGTGCGGCGAACAGCCCGCCAATTCTAGAGTGAAGCCCCCTCCGTCTCAATACCATGAGATGCGGGCTTGTTGCCCTCTAGAACCCGGCTATCCGTGCACCCCTTCGCGGGGTAATCCTAGTACAGAAAGTAAAATATACATACAACGGGTGCAACGACCGCAACCTGGCCGTGCCCCAAAAAAATAATACAAACAGGCAGTGACGGCAGTCCACATGTCGGACGCTCGCCCCGCAATATCAAATGTACATAATACAACCACAACTGTACTAGCATTGCATCCAGGCTATCCCCCACGACCGATCCGCAACATCACAGCAAAATCACAAAACATCAACGTGAAAGTCACGTTCGCAAATTCGTCTAACCGGGCTATAGCAGTTAGACTGGATTTACCGATCAAGTGACATTCACGGTCGCAGATATAATGTAAATACTGTGAAATAATGTGTTTAAAATATCCGATCAATCAAAATTATAATAAGTGGGCCCCAAGCACTACTGTAGCACATCAAGAAAATGTGGGCCCAATATTAATATTCCAAAACCCCAATTTTAACCCCAGAAAGATACTGTAGAAATTTGGTGCAGGGATCTCCACAGTGTGCGGCGGAACCGCGGCGAGAAGGGGGTGTTTGCGGCGGTTCTGCGCTCCCACAGTGGAGTCACTACATCGAATTTTTACAGAGCTCTTATATTTTCCAGTACATCAATTTTTTACAACCTGAAAAATTTTTGGAGACCAAAAAATTTCAACAGAAACTGATGCTAACAAAAATGTAGATTTTGGAATTTTGGTCGATCGGAAATGCAAAACACATTAAACCAAGCTAGACTAAGTTAATGGCGAGGCTCTGATACCACTGTAAGTGCACGGCGGCGCCCCGGCCGTCAATCCGATGGCCAAATGCGGAAGCGGTGATAAACTTTAATTTTTCTTGAACTGGCAAACCGCCGCGCACTAATACCCGGATCGAACCATTAATTAGTCCTAGCTAACTACAAGATAGGGAATAGAGATATACCGACTGATCCAAGTCCTCCGGTCTTCTCGTCGTCGTCCCGATCTCCTGCGGAATGCTCCGGTCTCCACCTCATCGCCGGAAGTGCACCACATCGCCTACGTCTTTTACGGGCTCCCACCTTAATGCCGAGGCAACTCGGGCACGAAGCTGGCTAGTCGACGTGCCCAAGATTTGCTGTAGAATGTTGTGTAGAACTTGTGTCTCATTTTGGGGTAGTGGAGGTTGCCATTGGTGGAGGGATTGAACTTGGAGCTTTGGAGATTGATCTTGTGGGATTTTTGCAACATGAAATGAGCCAAAAACCCCACCAAAAATTTGGGACAGCCCCCACTAGGGAAGTGGCCGGCCATGACTTCAAGAATGGGAGGAATGAGAGAGGAGGTCAATGTATCAAAAGATAACCAATCACATAATGCAAGAGAGAGGGGGAAAAAAGACTATCATGCATAAGCATGATGACAAGCAAAAACCAACACTCCACCTCAACCATCATGATATCCAAAGTCAAGCATCATCAACACAAAGTCAAGGTATGGTCCACCCATCATGAACCATCATGAAGTCAAGAAGTCAAGGTCAAGTGATCAAAGAATGGTGCAACCATCAAGACACAAGAAAATGCAAAGAAACCCTCCACAAATACTTATTTGCAACAATGCAAATAAGCCCTCCTCCACCAATCTTCGGCCAATGAACGATACAAAGGAAATCGGCCGAAACGAAAAGCAAACTGGCAACTCCATAAAACTGGTCCCGTAATAAATTACAGGAAAACCCCGATACTGTGCATACACACCTGCATTTGTATTCCGACCGAAATACAAATGCAATGAGACAAAATCTACACTGTACTATACTAGGATCCGGCTTATATACCAAAGCCGGCTAGTGATATCCGTTCGATCCTGATCCGTGCAATACCGCACGTATCTGATCGAACCCTGCCATATATCCATACGGCCTATAGTACAAACTGTCCGATCCTGATCCGTGCAATACCGCACGTATCTGATCGGACCTTGCCATATCTCCATACGGCCTCTACAACCTTTCGCCCGAAAGCTGAGTAACTGAATGTGGGGGACTCTAAAGACTCGTCAACACCTTGGTTGTGGATTTAACCACTAGCACGTCAGAGGTATAAGCCAATACGTAACGGGCTACCAGGTATTGACCAAAAGGGACGTCTGTGAGCGAACTCAGCCTGACACCCTACTGAGCCTGTCAGTGACAATATCCGTACAGTCCGGTCCGTTCGTCTATGAGTATCGCATGGCGGGCCTAGGGGGTTGGTAAAAGTCAGACCCCCAAAAGCGGTACAAGTCATGTCGGAGTGTAGCCCAGAACACCCTGAGATACTACTGGAATACCTACCAGTAAATCTCCTGCCTTGGCCAAGGACTTCGTGTAATGGCTCTCCTAGACACAGCGCGACCTCACCCCCAATACCGGGAGAGACGAACCCCTGAAGATATGCTCACTGCCTCCATATGGCTCGGGACTGCACCCAACTAAAACCTGTTTGCACGACTCCTTTGAGCCGTGGTAGGGTAGTAATCAAAGTACAGTGGGAACTCACACGAGACAAATGACGATCCCCAGGTCGATGAACTAACCTGCACACATGTCACCAGGGAACTGCCATCTGACGTCTGGTATATGACCAACTAGCATGTTCCCGGCGAGTCCTGTCCGGTGTACTCATAACCCAATGAGCACCTGTATACATCTTAGGTGATCCAACCGACACCAGTGGCTTGTGAGACCGGCCACCGCCCCTCGTCGGGGTCTCGACTGTATGCACTAGTCTACTCTGGAGTATCGATGCCCTGTCTCGAAACTCACACGACTAGGGACCATTTAAGGATATGCTTATAGACCCTAGCTCCCACTTATATGATCGCCCTCATACTGCTGGTGGTCAAGCAAGAATCCTAGGGGCTCTATCAACGTGTAATAGCAACTTGTCAGGTCACCTTAAACAGTACACGATGATAAAGGTAAACTAGATAGCATACTATCATCTCGAGTAAGACTGTCCTACCGGGACAGGTCCTCCATCAATCATTGCAATCACGTACCTGTGACCTAATAATTGACTCTGAGGGCACTATCTCCAACAGTACGGTAGCTAATTAGTATTTATCTGCTAAAACATGAGATGTGATTGAGTTAGGGTAGTCGTGCGACTTTGTTGACCTTAGCCAAGGGTCGTACGGGTGGGCTTAATTCAATCAGGAAATGACGGGTTGAACTTGACTAGCGCTTATGATTTGTTGACCTTAGCCAAGGTCATAAGTTGCTAGGGGTAAAAGCATTATCGGGAATTTCAAGTGTTGAAATTTGCAATGAGATTGCATACCTTCTATGAGATAGTTGGATCCCGATACCCACTGCGAGTAAGAGTTACTCCTGGGAGAGTTTTACACAGGACAATTAGCCGATCAAGTAGGTGTCTAGAAAAGTGTTAACGGGGTTACGCCTCTGGGAAAATGAGGTTTACTTTAATTAGGTCCGTGTGAAAGCACGGGGAACCTCCCTCAAAGTACCGACACTGATCTGGCTGAAAGATTGACGAAATTGTAGGGTGTAATTAATCCCGGCTAATCTTACCTTTTAGGGTTTGAAGGAAGATTTGATAAAAACAGTGGGAGACATCCTGATTAGATAAGATAATAACCAATCTAATCTTGCAAGAGCATATGCTAAAGTGTTTTCTTCTCTCTCTCTCCAGGTAGCGACCATGTCAGGCCATAATCAAGATAATAATATGGATGTATTGACTGAACCCAATTATTGTACTGAGCTAGGGAATGTTGGACCCGTTCTTTCTTATAAGAGTTATAAGACTGAACAGGAAACAGGAGAATATCTGGATTCTCAAGCCGCTCAAAAGAACATGCATGTTGATGCATCTTCTTCGGGTGTGTTAGTTATTGAGAACTGTTTCTCAGTTCACCCTACGTCCTGGGTATTAGATACCGGATCAGGATCCCACATATGTAAATTGTTACATGGGCTACGTAAAGGTAGAGAACTGGGAAAAGGTGATCATTCCGTTCAAGTAGGGAACGGTGCAAGTATTGTAGCCAAAGCAATTGGCGAATATCACCTTGTATTGCCGAGTCGTAATACACTGATTCTAAATGAGTGCTATTATATACCGAACATGATGTGCAATATTATATCAGTTTCTTTATTAAGTAAAGAAGGATATAATTTTGTAGTAAAGAATAATGTTATGAACATATTCCTAGATCAAAAGTTGATTGCATCAGGCTCGTTACATAATGGCATATTCATTCTGAATCAGAATACAGTCCTGAATATACAAAACACACACAAGAAGAAAAGTTCAGATATGAACGAATCCTACTTGTGGCATTGTAGACTTGGTCATATCAATGCGACACGACTGGCTAAGTTACATAAGGATGGTTATTTGAATCCGTTCGAATTATCATCTTATGATACTTGCCATTCATGTCTCAAAGGAAAAATGACCAAAGCTCCGTTTAGTGGACACGGAGAAAGAGTTACTGAACTCTTAGGACTAATACATAGTGATGTATGTGGTCCCATGTCTACGCATGCCAAGAACGGTTCTTCCTACTTCATTACATTCACTGACGATCTCTCTAGATACGGACATTTGTTTCTGATGAAACACAAGTCTGAAGCTTTTGAGAAATTCAGAGAATATAAGCACGAAGTAGAGAACCAAACGGGCAAAAGTATTAAGATTCTTCGATCTGATCGAGGAGGTGAATACTTAAGCAGTGAGTTCCTAGATTATCTAAAAGAGAATGGGATTCTCTCTCAGCTTACTCCTCCTTATACACCACAGCACAACGGTGTATCGGAGCGGAGGAATCGCACCCTATTAAATATGGTGCGCTCTATGATGAGTACAGCTGAGTTACCTATTTCCTTTTGGGGGTATGCGCTGGAGACAGCCATATACCTATTGAATAGAGTTCCAACTAAATCAGTGCCTACCACTCCATATGAGATATGGAATGGGAAGAGACCATCTCTTAAAAGAGTTAAGATATGGGGTTGTCCGGCCTATGTTAAAAAGCAAAATCCGGACAAACTCGAGGCACGATCAGTTCTTTGTAAGTTTGTAGGATATCCAAGCAATTCGTATGGATATTTATTCTACCACAGTGAACAACAAAAGGTGTTTGTTGCTCAACATGCCACCTTTTTAGAAAAGGAATTTCTTGCAAAAGAAATTAGTGGCGATGAGGTAGAACTGGAAGAGGTTCCAGCAACACAAACTACAATTGAAGATTTAGTGGAACTAGAGGATTCAGTAGTACCCGACGAACCCCAGCCTCTCCGCCGATCTAGTAGGGTTTCTCATCCACCTGAGAGATACTACGGTTTTCTCATTGATGGTGGAAGCGAGGATTGCATCATGGATGATGATGACCCGACTAGTTTCGAGCAGGCCATCATAAGTGGTGACTCTGTGAAATGGCTGGATGCAATGCGATCTAAGATGGAATCCATGTACACCAACAAAGTATGGACTTTGGAAAATGCTCCTGAAGGGGTAAAACCCATTGAGAGCAAGTGGATCTTTAAAAAGAAATTTGGTGTAGATGGAAAGGTTGAGACTTTCAAAGCTAGACTTGTAGCAAAGGGTTTTCGTCAACGACCAGGTGTGGATTATGACGAAACCTTTTCTCCAGTGGCTATGCTTAAGTCCATCCGGATCTTACTTGCCATTGCTGCATACCATGACTACAAAATCTGGCAAATGGATGTTAAGACCGCCTTTCTAAACGGTGATTTAGAAGAGAGCGTGTACATGACTCAGCCAGAGGGCTTCGTAGATAGTGGGAGCAGCGGAAAGGTGTGCAAGCTGCTTAAATCCATTTATGGGTTAAAGCAAGCATCGCGGAGTTGGAACATCTGTTTTGATGTTGTAGTCAAAGAGTTTGACTTCATCAAAAATATAGATGAACCTTGTATCTATAAGAAGGTAGCAGAGGGTAAGGTTGTCTTCCTCGTATTGTACGTGGATGACATACTCTTGATAGGAAATGATATTCCTATGCTGCAATCAGTCAAGCTCCTCTTATCACAGAGATTCTCGATGAAAGATCTAGGTGATGCCTCCTGCATATTGGGAATCATGATCTATAGAGATAGATCTAAACGGATACTGGGATTGTCCCAATCCAGGTACATTGACACCATACTAAAGAGGTTTAGTATGGAAGAATCCAAGCGTGGGAACCAACCCACGATCTCTGGACTCACTCTCTCCAAAGAGATGTCTCCCAAGACTGATTTGGAGAGAGCTCGCATGCAAGGGATACCCTATGCTTCGGCAGTAGGCTCTATCATGTATGCGATGCTATGTACCAGACCCGATGTAGCATACTCACTAAGTGTAGTGAGTCGGTATCAAGCAGATCCTGGAGAGAGTCATTGGACAGCTGTGAAGAACATTCTCAAGTACTTACGAAGGACTAAGGAGATGTTCTTGGTGTATGGTAACGGAGAACTCCAGGTGGAGTCCTTTACCGATTCCAGCTTCCAAAGTGATAAGGACGACTCTAAGTCGCACTCGGGATTTGTCTTTACCCTCAATGGAGGGGCGGTATGTTGGAAGAGTTCCAAACAGGATACCGTTGCAGACTCGACGATGGAGGCTGAATACATCGCTGCCAACGATGCTGCCAAAGAGGCTGTCTGGATCAAGAAGTTCATTACTGAACTTGGAGTGGTTCCATCCATTGAACATCCAATACCTCTGTATTGCGATAACAATGGAGCTGTGGCAATGGCCAAGGAACCCAGATCCCATCAAAAGTCCAGACATATTCTGAGGCGGTATCACCTGATCAGGGAGATAGTTGATCGCCGGGAGATCGAGGTCAGGAGAGTAGATACGAAGGACAACACTGCGGATCCATTCACGAAGGCTATTCCCTAGATACAGTTTGAGAGATTATTCGGGATGCTAGGTATGAGATACTACAGCAGCTGGCCTTAGTGCAAGTAGGAGATTGTTAGTTATGTATATGCCCTAGAGGCCATTGTTGTACATATGATGTATATTATAATGGATGCTTGGATATATATAGAGATGACCCTCTTGCTCGTCATGATAGTATGCTATTTGGTTTCACTTTATCTTAACATGTTGACTTGTATTGGTTTACTGTTTTTCTCTCACATGTTGATAAAGCCCTTAGGATATGTACTCGACTACTGGGACTATGATGAGATCATACTAGTGGGGCCTTGGTAGTCGATGAGTACATCCTATAACTGTTCCTAGTCGAGGGTATATCGAGACAGGGCATCGATACACCAGAGTAGACTAGCGTATACGCATCTTGACCCATATGATGGGCGATGGATGATCCCACATCCATCAGTGTTTGACATCAGAGATGGTGTACGGGTGCTCAGTGGAGACTGGGTACACTGGACGGACTCGCCGAGAACTCCCAGATGGTGATATACCACACGTCAGATGGCAGTTCTCCGGTGACACTGGTACAGGGTAGTCTGTAGACCCGAGATCGTCATAGAGTCTTGTGTGATTCCCACTGTGCTTTGATTTCCACCTTACCACGTCTAAGAGGGCGTGCAAAACGGTGGCTTTTGGATACAGTCCCGAATCACATGGAGGCAATGAGCGATAGGAGGGGATTCGTCTCTCCCGGTATAGGGAGTTGATGTTGTGCTGTGTTCGATTGGCTATAACTGGAAGTCCCTGGCCAGGGCTGATATAGAGATTTACTGGTAAGTGTTACTAGTAGTTTCTCGACCCATTATGAGCCACACATCGACACGACTTATCGGTTACTGGGGTCTGACGTATACCACCCCTAGACTTGATATGCGACATATCAGACGAACAGACCGGACT
Source organism: Agapanthus africanus (assembly GCA_030015575.1). Lineage (NCBI taxonomy): Eukaryota > Viridiplantae > Streptophyta > Magnoliopsida > Asparagales > Amaryllidaceae > Agapanthus > Agapanthus africanus. The sequence goes on along the minus strand of CM057344.1, from coordinate 595,732,783 downwards.
GTACGGGAGTGTTACTGATTGGATTCACAGGAGAACGCACAGGCTAGCTTGTTGATCTTCTGATCGCTCAATACCTGGGTGGCTGTTACGTTTAGCTGACCGCTTGCAGCTTGTGGGTGTTTGATATGATCATCACCTGCTACCGGCATATTGACGATTCTTTAGAGTCCTACACAGAGGTTTCTTGGCTCAGGCGAAACGGAGTAGAGGCACATATGTGATATGTACAGTACCGAGAATAATGCGATATGAGATACCGTATTATATTCTCGCGATATTTAGATATGAACCGGGTCATCGGATCAAGTGTTGATTCGATGAATCGGTACATGATATATTAGTCGGTAATATTCGATATAGCCGGATCGTCGGATCAAGTGTTGATTCGATGATTTAATGTATAATAATATATATGATATATTGTATTACATTATCTAATATTGGCTCGCTTTATTATTTCATTTTCTCACTGGATGATACATTGATATATATGCGATATATGTTAATTGTATTATTTTCTTTTGTTGCAAATATATATAATATATATGTGATATATATTATTGTGACATGATATGATTAATTGTTAAACATGTTTAAGGATGATTAAATGAGGTTAGGGTTTGATTAGGGTTAGTTGCTTCTTGCACCTTCTAGAAGCTATTTCTTTTGTCATGGTTAAGATATTTTTTGATGACACATTTCTAACCCAACCAAACCCTAACTCTAGTTTATTCTCTACACATTCTTAGCCACTCATCCTTGACCATGGTTTATATATCAATCATATACTTTTATTTCTATTCATCACAAAAGGATTTATCATTATCTTTTCCATTATCATCTTCTTCTCTCTTGAAAAAGGTCACTAGAAATTCTTTATGTGATGAATAAATATGAGAAAATGATTTAAAAAGAAAGAAAAAATACTACTCTCTCATCCTCATCTCATCTAGCCCATGAGATTAGTGTGTTCATCTCTTTAGAGTGAGAAAGCTTGAGTCTTTGCAACTTCGACGTAGATCATCGGAGATTTGGAACACTTCAAGCTAGCATGGATCGTTCGAGTCGTGGAGCCTCTCATGAGTCCGGGAGATCGTGGATCGCGGCAAAGGGACTTCTACTCGGAGCTTGTGAAGCGAAGGAGCGGACTACAAAGGTTGTAATCCCTCACACTTAGATAAAAGTTATCATCTTGCATGTTTAACCCTAATAATCTAGCAAAGATCCCGGCTTTGGGTTGTTCGGCACGTCTAAATTTTTATCCGGGCATGTTTGATGCCTTATGAACCTTCACAAGAGTGCCTAGGAACCCTATATGATACCCAGACGACATTAAACTTTTCGATCGATTCATCAAAGTCCTATAATTCCCCGAGAGCTCAACACTTGAGCACTGTTTAATATTACCCAGAACATGCCACAGTACCTATGAACTAACCGTAGAAGGGCAGACCCAAGCCTCATTAATGGCACCGCGGAACTGCCGCAAACCCTAAGGTTCGAAAGCGGTTCCATGGTCATTATGTCGAGTTAGGGTTTCATTCTTCTAGAGGATTCACAGAATTACTTGCATGATTTTCCGAATACGTTAAACTTGGAAAAATAGGTTTTTGACATTCGTTCGGACCTTTTAACTTCGCCTAGACAACATGCAAATACCCGAAACAATGTTAAAACTATGAATACGAAACACTCCGAATTGCCTATACTGTAAGGTCACATCACATGCAAACTTAGAAAAAACAAGCAACACCTGAAACACCAAAACCCAGAGACTGGAATACCCTAAAAATTTCAAGTCAAAACCACACAATAGGGCCGGCCTCCTCGGAAATTTCCCCATTGTGCTCGGCCAAAATCCGAGCAACCCACTTGAAATTTTCACAGTGTTCATGTTATATCTCATACAATATTCTGCAGTTGTTTAAAAAAAATTTGAAGACTTTTCAAATTCGACAGAAACTAAGTTCAAGTGTTTCAAGTTTCGGAGTCATTTCGGTTTCGTAATCTAACAAATATCGTCTAATTTTCTAGCATGGCTCTGATACCACTGCAGAGTTGTCTAGCATGGTAGCAAGGTTTCGGGAGGCATCGTCCATGCCAATTTCAAAAATTTGTCGTTCTAGCTAACCCTAACCCTAGAATCATTACTAGAAAATCCGACGATACGAAATATAAACACCTTTACATCTAAGTGAATGAGGAATACAACCTTTGTAGACCGGTCCTTCACTTCTAATGCTCCGTGTAGTAGTCCCTTTGCTGCAAATCATGAACACCCGAACTCTAGAAAGGGTTCTCCTGAAGAAATGAGCAAGCCTGCATGAAGTCTTCGAGGCCGAAGATGATCTACGTCGACGAGACACTAACCCAAGCTACCCCTTCACTAATTGTGGAATTAGTGAAGCAAACACCCTACACTAAATGGCTAGTATTAGAGGATGATGAAGTAGAAATTTTGCTCACTTTAGAAATAATTTTCTCACTCAATTTCATCATCTCCCAAAAGCTAGTGAGCTTTGAGGAAGGAGATGAAGAAATCTCTCATGATAAAAATCAAGTAGTGAATTGCAACCATGGATGAGTTAATATCATATATTAACCTTTGTAGAGACTTAACCATGGCTAGGATAATGGTTGGGTTAATAAAATATCTCAAGCAAAACAAAACTTGTGGACTTTAGTCAATGGTTATCCAAGCTCTACAAGCTTCTAGCCATGACCAATATCCAAGCATTTTTGAATTACTTAATCAATTAAAAACCCTACATTATACATAGCATGGTGTAAGTCACACACACACCCTTGTTGCATGTATCATCAAGCATGACACAAATCATGTACACAAATATATATCACATATATATTATGTGCACAAAATCAAGTGAGAAAAGAAATCCTAAGTGAGCCAATACTAGTTAATGTAAGTTAATATATCAAATATATAATTATACATTAAATTATTAAATCAACACTTGATTTAATAATCCGGCTATATCACATATAACCGACTAATATCATGTGTATCAACTTATCGAATCAACACTTGATTCGATAACCCGGCTATATCACATATAATCGACCGATAACACAAATCGCGAGAATAGAATACGGTATCACATATCATATTAATCTCGGTTCCGCACATATCACATATGTGCTCCTACTCCGTTTTGCTTGAGCCAGGAAACCTCTGTGTAGGACTCTAAAGACTCGTCAATACGCTGGCAGTAGGTGATGATCATATCAAACACCCACAAGCTGCAAGCGTTCTGCTAAACGTAATGGCCACCCGGGTATTGAGCGATCAGAAGATCAACAAGCAAGCCTACTCATACTCCTGCGAATCCAATCGGTAACACTACCGTACAGTCCGGTCTCTTCGTCTGATATGTCGCATATCTCGTCTAGGGGTGGTAAACGTCAGACCCCAATAACTCGATAAGTCATGCCGATGTGAGGCTCATAACGGGTCGAGAAACTATTGATAACACTTACCAGTATATCACTGAATCAGCCCTGGCCAGGGACTTCCTGTTATGGCCAATCGAGTACAGCGCAACATCAACCCCCAATACCAGGAGAGACGAAATCTCCTCCTATCGCTCATTGCCTCCATATGACTCGGGACTGTACCCAAAAACTACCGTTTTGCACGTTCTCTTGAACGTGGCAAGATGGAAATCAAAGTACGGTGGGAATCATACAAGACTCTATGACGATCTCGGGTCGACAGACTACCATGTACCGGTGTCACCAGAGAACCGCCATCTGACGTGAGGTATAATACCATCTGGGAGTTCTCGGTGAGTCCGTCCAGTGTACCCAGTCTCCACTGAGCACTCGTATATCATCTCTGATGTCAAACACCAATGGATATGGGATCATCCATCGCCCATCTACATGGGTCGAGAAGCTATACGCTAGTCTACTCTGGTATATCGATGCCCCGTCTCGATACACCTACGACTAGGGACATTAAAGGATGTACTCTCGGACTACCTTTGTCCCACTAGTATGATCTGCATCATAATCCAGGTAGTCAAGTAAACATCCTAAGGGCTTTATCAATATGTAACAGAAAGACAATCAGTGTACATGTTAAGATAAAGAGTAACAAGATAGCATACTATCATGTCGAGCAAGAAAGTCCTCCCTATGTATGTCCAAGCATCCACTATAATATACATCATATGTACAATAATGGCCTCTAGGGCATACATATAACTAACACCCTTAACCTGTTTGGATAAGGCGCTTTATCAATAAGGGTTGGGTCCAACATTGGAGAGGATTGTGGGGATGGAATGGATCCCGGAATTGGAGTTGGGATTGTTTTAGGTAGACTTGAGGAAGTGGGCTGAGTGTTCAAGCCTGGGGGAAAACGAAGAATAGGCTCGGAAGAAGGTGGACTAAACGAAATAGGAGAAGAAGTAGAAACCGGGGTATTATCAACGTCATCAACATGTTCACCCACTTGGTTATCTAGCACTCTTCCCGATCTCAACGTGGTAACGACACTCACATTATAACTTGGTGAGTAGCCGGGATTAGGTATAGGTTAAGATGGAAGTTTCCCTTTCTCTCCCGCACTCATCGCAGCATTTAACTGTGCAAGTTGTGCTTCTATCGATTTTATGCTTTCATCGTGGGAAGCAGTGTTCTGCAGTAACGTTTGGATAGAAGACGTTAAAATGTCAGTCGTTTGCATGGAATGTTTAATGAACGTGTCGAGTGCAGAGGGTTTATTGGTAATGGAAAAAGAAGAATCAAATTTGTTGGCCGGGTTTTGCAAAGGTTGCGGTTGAAGGGAATGCTGACTCGGTTGTGGTGGTTGCTGTTGCTGTGGAGGAAGTCTTTGATAATTGCTTTGGAACTGGTTTTGATTTTGAGTTTGGTTTTGGTTCCAAGCAAAATTAGGAAGATTCCTCCGCCCCTGATTATATGTGGAAGAATAAGGATCGTTTCTATGTCGATGCTGAAAACTAGCATTAATTTGTTCTAGACCTTGAAACGGTAGGTTCAAAGGACATTCTTCCGTCAAATGTGATGGGTTGGAACAGCAATCACACACGATTTTGGGGAGCATAAATTGGTTTAGGGAGGCTGAAGAGACTTTGTTTTCTATAGCATCGAGTTTCCTTTGTATCGCGGCCATTTCGGCTTTCACTGCGATGGAAATATCGAGCTGATGGATAGCTCCCCTAGACGATGTAGGTCTAACGCTTTCCCACTGTAAAGTTTGTTCAGCGAGATTTTCCAGAAATTGCCAAGCTTCACCATCATCTTTAGACAGGAAATGATATTGACACATGATTTCAAGCATCTGTTTTGTTGTTGGATCAACACCCTCATATATAATGCAACAAAAGTCCCATCTATTGATTCTGTGATGAGGGCATTGTAGAAGAAGTTCCTTAAATCGTTCAAAGCATTTCCAAAATGGTTCATTGGGAAGTTGGGTAAACTAGTTAATCTCGCTTGGGCGGTCTTATGATTGGGATAAAATTTCTTAAGGAATGCTACAACGAATTCGTCCCATTTTGCGATGGAATGTGCGGCAGTGTTATAAAGCCATTTATCTGCTAGATCGCACAAAGTAAAAGGGAGAAGACGTAATCTCATAGCATCCACAGAAAGTTGTGGCGTGCCCATCATTGCGCATACGTTTTTGTCACGACCCGCAGGGTACGGAACGTGACTGGCACTTAAGTTTACGAAACGTCTAAAGACGTCCGTAAAATAAGTAAGCCAAAGCCCAGAAAACAAAACCAATTAAGCAAAAGAGTGAAGAAAACCCAATCAATTGAAAGCGAGTTATCAAATAAGTCATGTACAACCCTTTTTAAAAACAATACCAATTTTTCCGAAAATTTCGGCAGAGTCTCCTTTGTAAATACTGGCCCCCAAAATGGGTACAACAAAAATATATATGAATCCAACAAAATAGGGCATCCCCAAGCGGGAGCTAGCTCTTCGCCACAAGGCGGTCACAAATCCCACGCAATGTAAATGACAGCAAGCATAATAATCATAATAAAGCATAAGAAAACATCATGTCGACTCAAGTGAGCTCGACCCTAAAATACAGCATACAAGTCCCCAAACCTCACAGTCTCATCTCTAGGTCAATATACAATAAATCTGGTAGAAACAGTAGATGGAGTACACTAGATACAAGAATATACAAGGTGGTACAAAATAATAACATAACCCACCTATGAGCAAATCTCGAGCTCAGGCAAAAGAGGCAAAAGGACAAGTGCGCCCGCCGCTACTGAACTGACGGAGCGGACCTGCAAAAGACTGTGGCACAACGGGGGTGAGTTGCCAACTCGTGAGTAATAAATAACATCTACAAAGGCTATCGTATGCATGCACACAAGCATCCTAGCATCTAAAATACAGGTATGACGGGATGCACTAGCAGGTGTGTATACAACATCAGTGTACTAATATGTATGCAACATGAAAATCTGAGGTCTCAATAGGTATATATAAGAAACATTTTATCTCTTTTTGTTTTTGAAACTCTTTTAGAATGCCAGCATAATACTCAAAGAATCGACGAGAACCGGTGTCCAGCAACGACACCCAAAAGCTGTCTCAAATCTCATAAATGTATCTCTGGCCTCAGCCGTCCGGCTGACCCATCTCAAATATCAATATCTCATCATCTAGCGGCCACGGTCGGTATCCTCTGGATATCCGCCGTCCCAAACAGTCACCGGTAGGTAATCCGTCCCCTGCCAGGCTCAACGTCATCACCACATTCCTCTTGCCCCGGGGTACCTTACCGGGCCCACCATGTACCCGTGCCGGTTCCTCCACTCCTCGACACGGATTTCCAAATCCACAGCAAACTCATGGTGGACGACACTTACATCACTAGAAAACCGCAATTTACATATTTTAAAAATATAATAAGTTTAGAAATTTTGCGGCTTTCCCCCTGAAATCCAGCAATATCATAAAATCTCAAGAAATCCTCATAAGTGCATATATCAATGATAATGAATGCATATGGTATCAATAATCAAGCTGCGATGTGTGATTAATGTATTAAACATGAACAATTAATATGATGAAGTACATGCACATGAATAGCAATACCACGGTTTCATTTTTAAGGAATTAAAGGCAATAGCACAAGTTTAAGTATCAATTAGTAACAGGTTTAAATTTAAAGGTTATCTAGTGTGGTGGCATGGCAATTACCAGGGTGTGTGTGTAAGCATGAATAGTGCTCGTGCTGCATATAAAAACCCTGGCAATGGTGCAGGTGTCCTATAAAATGGTTTCGTATAGGTATGTCAATATAATGCATGGATGCAGCAAATAGTCAAATAAGTATTTCACCCCTAATTACTAACATCACTAAGGGTCTTGTAAGTTACTAAAACTATCGGGCGGCTTGCGCCATCCAACGATAGTCCCCCGTAGATATTACATCTACTCACCGGAATCCCTGGCTAGCTGTGTCCAATCACCGCCTTCCCCTTTCGCGCCGCGTCTGACGTCTCCGCGACCGAACCTGGAATTTACATCAATACCAAACATAAAGTTACATATCAAGAACGACGCAAAACCCCAACGAAACTACTAAAGTTCACTAGCTAGGTACAACGTGCACAAAGTGCGCGGAACACACGCGAAAATCGCAAAAACTGCCAAAAAACGCCGATTTGGTCGCCCGGCAAAACTAAAACCCGACTACCCAAAAATCCGCACTCACGCATCCTAAAAGTCGTAGGACAAGCCATTACAATCATCAAGATGTCGAAAATAATCCATCACATAATTTTATAACAAAACTAGTAAGTATTTGCATTCCAAAATCGGTGCAAAAATCGCCGATTTGCGACAAAACGACTACAATCTAGCATAATCACCCAAGTCACACCATTAGATAACCACTACACAAAATTTCAACACATTAACCATGTTCCAAAACCTAAATTTCACAACCAACCCTTTCTTGATTTTTCTCAAAAGCAATTGCAAATCAAAATCCATACTAGAAAAACTTAACTAACACTAATTTCAAGCCCAACTAGCAAGTTAACCTTCTAGATTAGGTTAGCAAAACAACTAGATAACAAATTAGGTTTAATCAACTAAATAATGGTTTCTAAACCTTAATCAACTCACTAATCATGCTTCACAACCCAATCCATACATAACCCTTTCTAGATTTTCCTAAAACAACAATTACAACTAAAATCGAACTTTTAAAGTTAACTAAATTAGCAAAATTTGAAGACTACATAACAAGGTAACCATATAGATTAGTTAAGTAACAATTAGATTAACTACAAAACAACTCAATTAATTATCATGGCTTCAAAACCCTAGTTTAAACAAACTACTCTTTTTTTTAAACTAGATTAGAACTTAGTTAATCTTTTAACACTAAAACCATAAACTTAAAGGAATTTAGCCAAAAGAACTAACTTGATAGAAATTATACCTCAAGATCTATGGATCAAGCAAGTGATTTGCCTCTAAGGATGGCTTCCTAGCTCCAAGATTCAAGCAAGAATGGCTAAGGATAATGATAACATAAGGATTTTGTTTGGATTTTTGAATTAATCATGGATTTTGATGTGGTTTTTTGAAGAAAATTGAAGAAAAATGAAAAGAAAAGAGATGAAGAAGAGGAGGTTCAGGTTTCGGCCAGAATGAGGTATGGGGAGGGGTGTGGGTGAGTGGGGAAAAGTCCTTGGTCAACCCTCCAAAGTCAATGTATCATAACTTATCCATTATAATTAAAATAAAGCCATAAACTAACTAAATCAACTCAAGAAAGCACCCAAGGAAATGAGGCCAGAAATTTCTGGACTTGCACAAGGTGGGTCTGTCCTAGGGCTGAGGAAAAAGAGAGAGGGGTTTTACAAAAGAAATTTTATGCAAAAAGGCCCCCTACAAGTCAAAAATTGCAAGTTTTAGCTCAAAATTCAATAAATTCGTTTCATATCATAAAAATTTGTTAAAAATCAAAATAAATTACTAAAAATTTATGTTATCACTAGATTTTAATTATCATAATTTTAGAGATTAAAATTAGCCCGGAAAAATTTGTATTTATCGCTAATTTATTGTATTTTCTTACCGGCTTAAAATAATATTAAAAAAATTGAAAAATTAGGGAAAATTTTTAAACGACCAGAATTTCATAATTAACTCATTAGCTACTAAAAACAAGCAATTACCTATCCATTTTAGGTATAATTAGCCCTAAGCTGCAAAATAACAAGAAAGACGGTTTTCGGAAAAATACCGAATTTTCACCGAATTTTAGGAAAACACCAAAACGACTTTTCAAGACGCTACAATCTTCCCCCCTAACAGAAATTCGGTCCCCGAATTTAAAAATATAGCTACGCGTACCTTCGAAGAGATGGGGATATTTCTTCCTCATCTCGCCCTCGGTCTCCCAGGTAACCTGCTCGCTGCTCGGGCTACGCCAAAGGACCTTGACGGTTGGTATAATCTTCGACCTCAACTTCTTCACCTGCCGATCCAGGATGGCCACCGGCTGCTCTGCAAAAGAAAGGTCGCGCTCTAGCTGGACTGTCGGGTGCTGAATCGCATGCGAAGGGTCGTGAAGGTACTTGCGGAGCATCGAAACATGGAAGACGGGGTGAACATCGGGAAAGTTGGGAGGAAGAGCCAAACGGTAAGCAACTGCGCCGACACGCTCGAAGATCTCGAAGGGACCTACAAATCTAGGGCTAAGCTTCCCCTTTCGCCCAAAACGCATCACGCCCTTCATCGGAGAGACTTTCAGAAAAACATGGTCGCCAACTGCGAACTCTAATCTGCGACGGCGCCTGTCTGCATACGATTTCTGTCTGCTCTGAGCTGCCCTCATCCGGTCTCGGATCAACTGTATCTTCGCTGTCGTCTCCTCAACAAGCTGCGGCCCCAAAATGCTGCTCTCGCTGAGCTCTGTCCAACAAACGGGCGATCTGCATCTCCTCCCATACAATGCCTCGAAAGGTGCCATCTGAATAGTATCCTGGAAGCTGTTGTTGTAGGAGAACTCCACTAGAGGTAAATGACGATCCCAGCTACCACCAAAGTCTAAAACGCACGCTCTGAGCATGTCCTCGAGAGTCTGAATGGTCCGCTCTGACTGTCCGTCTGTCTGCGGATGAAACGCTGTGCTGAAGCTCAAACGAGTGCCCAAAGCCTCCTGAAGTCTCTGCCAAAGTCGGCTGGTGAACTGAGTGCCTCGATCTGACACGATACAAGTCGGTACGCCATGTAGTCGCACGATCTCGTCAAATAGAGCTGAGCATACTGAGCGAAGCTGAAAGTCGTCTTCACTGGCAGGAAGTGAGCCGCTTTCGTCAATCTATCCATGATCACCCAGATGGAGTCGTACCCTCGACTGGTCCTGGGTAGACCCACAACGAAGTCCATCGAAATCTGTTCCCATTTCCACTCTGGAATGGGTAACGGCTGTAGCTCTCCTGCGAGCCTCTGGTGCTCGGCCTTGACTTGCTGACAAGTCAGGCATCTCGAAACAAACTCCGCAATGTCCCTCTTCATCCCGTCCCACCAGTAGGTCTCTCTCATATCATGGTACATCTTGATGGAACCGGGGTGGACACTATACACTGATCGGTGTGCCTCCTCAAGAATGTCGCGCCGCAATCCATCAGCATCTGGTACGCACAGTCTAGATCCATATCGTAAAATCCCCTGATCGTCAACCACGAACTCGGAAAATCTGCCCTGTCCCATCTGTGCCATGATCTCTGAGCAACGGTCGTCACTGCGCTGTGCCTCATATATACGGTCAAGCAACTGTGGGCGTGCACGAACATGCGCGAGCTGTCCCCCTGTCTGAGTGAACTCGAACTCAACTCGGCTGTCGCATAGCATCTGCCAATCTGCTGACGACTGCCTCTGCACTGCGCGCAAAAAGGATAGACTACCCCCGGGCCTCCTACTCAACGCATCTGCCACCACATTCGCCTTGCCGGGGTGATATAAGATCTCGCAGTCGTAGTCTTTCGCCAACTCCATCCAACGACGCTGTCTGAGGTTCAGGTCTCGCTGCTGAAATATGTACTTTAAGCTCTTGTGATCGATGAATATCTGACACGACTCGCCGTATAGGTAATGTCGCCAAATCTTCAGTGCAAAGACCACTGCAGCCATCTCCAAATCATGAGTGGGATAGTTCTGTTCGTGCTTCTTCAACTGCCGAGAAGCATAAGCGATCACCCGGCCATGCTGCATCAATACGCATCCTAATCCCACTCGTGAAGCATCACAGTAGACAACAAATCCGCCTGATCCCGAAGGCAAAGATAATACCGGCGCCGTAGTCAAACAAGTCCGTAGCTGCTGAAAACTGCGCTCGCACTCCTCTGTCCAAACGGAAGGAACTCCCTTCCGGGTCAAACTGGTCAACGGTGCAGCTATACGGGAGAAGTCCTGAACAAAACGCCTGTAGTAGCCCGCCAGGCCTAGAAAACTACGGATCTCAGTAACCGATGTAGGTCGGGGCCACTGCTGAACAGCCTCAATCTTCTTCGGGTCCACACAAATGCCGTCTCTCGTAACCACGTGACCCAAGAATCCGACGCTGTCCAGCCAGAATACACACTTGGAGAACTTCGCGAACAGCTGGTGCTCCCTCAGCGTCTGTAACGTAATACGCAAGTGCTGCTCGTGCTCCTCTCTGCTCCGGGAGTACACCAAGATATCGTCGATAAACACGATGATGAACAAGTCAAGATACGGCCTGAATGTACGGTTCATCAAATCCATGAATGCTGCCGGGGCGTTGGTGAGTCCGAACGACATCACCAAAAACTCGTAATGGCCGTAGCGCGTGCGGAAAGCTGTCCTCGGTATATCCTCCTGTCGAACTCGCAGCTGATGGTATCCTGATCGCAAGTCGATCCTCGAAAAATACCCCGCACCCTGAAGCTGGTCGAACAAATCATCAATGCGCGGCAACGGATATCTGTTCCGAACGGTAACTTTGTTCAGCTGGCGGTAGTCGATACATAAGCGCAAACTTCCATCCTTCTTCTTGACAAACAGGACCGGAGCACCCCACGGAGAAACACTCGGTCGAATAAGCCCCTTATCTAACAAATCCTGCAACTGATCCTTCAGCTCTCGAAGCTCTGCCGGGGCCATCCGATACGGCGGGATAGAAATAGGCCCCGAACCGGGAATCAAATCAATGCAGAACTCAACATCGCGCTCAGGCGGTAGCCCAGGTAGCTCATCAGGGAAAACATCAGGGAACTCAGAAACAACCGGGACCCGGCCCAACGGAACCTCTGCAGCTCGAGTATCACAAATACACGCTAAGAATCCCTGACATCCCTTCCGCAAGAGCTGACCAGCGCGAAGAGACGAAATTAAGCTGGGAAGGGTGACACTGCGGTCTCCCCGAATAACAAGGACTGGCTCTCCCGGAAAGCTAAATCGGACTGCCTTCTCACGGCAGTCCACCGAAGCATAACAAGTGGCTAGCCAATCCATGCCCAGAAGCACAACAAAGTCCAACATATTGAGGAGTATCAAATCAACTGATGAATCCCTCTCCCCGATACGAACGGAACACAAACGAAATACAAACCGAGCGACAAACGACTCGCCTACCGGAGTAACAACAACAAGCGGCTGATCTAACGACGACGACTCACGGCCCAACATCGGTGCAAAGTGTGTAGAGACGTACGAATGTGTGGAACCTGGGTCGAATAATACCCGTGCGTCGAAAGAACAAACTGGCAAGGTACCTGTCACAACGGCATTGGATGCCTGCGCATCCTGCGGTGTCAAAGCAAATACTCGGGCCTGTCCTCCACCGATAGCGGGCTGACCTCGTCCTCGGCCTCTGCCTCCTCGTCCTCTCTGAACAGGACCGCCGCGTCCACGGCCTCTCGGTGCACCTAACTGGCGTGGAGCATCGCCTGGGGTAGGAAGTAGGGCTCTCTGAGGAGGGGGTGGTGATGGTGGTAGGGTCACATGCGGAACTGTCGCTGCTCCCTGTCGTCTCACCGGACAGTCTCTGACAAGATGGTGCAGACTCCCGCACCCAAAACATCCTGGCGACGGCTGCTGCCCCTGGGGATAAGAACCATATAACTGTCCCCGCCCAAATCCTCTGACAGGCCTATCTCTCGGAAAGAATCTGGCGCGCTGCCTCTGAGACGGTACATCGGTGCGCATCCTCTTCGGCCCAGAAACGGCCGAAGTCCGTGATATGCGTGCCTCCATCCGCAATGCCGTATCCATAGCCGCTGAATAAGTGTCGTAGTGCTGGGCGCCAATGGCAAGATATAGCTGGGCATCAAGTCCCTGTACGAACCTCTTCACCATCTTCTCCTCGGTATCCACCAAATACTGAGCATATCGGGATAACTGTGTAAACTGGATGTCATACTCAGACACCGTCATCCCAGGTGTCTTGACTAAGGCCTCGAAGCTGCGAGCTCTGGCGTCACGAACGCTCTCTGGAAGGAAACGGGCTAGAAAGAGCGCTGTAAACTCGGCCCAAGTCATAGGCGGCAGACCTGCAGCTCGACCTCTCAAGACTGACTCCCACCATGTCTGCGCGAGACCCTCTAGTCGGAAACTCGCAAGCTCTACCCATCGATCATCCGAACATCTCAGCGAACGGCAGATCCTGGCTAAACTGTCAAGGAACGTCTGTGGGTCCTCCGCTGTCTCGGTGCCGGTGAATACTGGAGGTCTCAGCCTCATGAAATCCTGTAGTGAAACCGGAATGGCCACGGTGGTAGTAGTAGGAGCAGGTATCATGGTCGTCTGTGATGTAGTAGGTACGTCATCCGGCCTCGGTGTACGACTGGCTGCAACTAGGGATCCTACCATCTGACGTAGCTCCTGCATGCCTCCCATCATCTGTCGCAACTCCTGCATACCAGTCTCGAGCCTATCCATACGGCCTGGGGAAGGTGGATCGGTCTGTCCCTGCGGCGCAGGCATACCACCCTGCTCAGTCCTAGTCTCGGACGAGCCAGCTCGAATCTCGTCTCTGGCGGCAGCCCTCTGTGCCCTCGTAGCCTTCGGCAGCATAGTGGCTGTTACAGGAAAACGGATAGTAAGGACAGTGCAATAGGATCATAGGATACATGGAATTGAAGAAGGAATTTTTCAAGCAAGTATATCCTAAAGTCACTTAGGCAGAGTACCGTATCGTAAGTATGCCGCGGACATACGCACGCTACGTTACCCTGCTTAAGTCACTTACTCCATCTACCAAGGGTCATCCTACACTCACAAAGGTAAAACCTATCGCTCTGATACCAACTTTGTCACGACCCGCAGGGTACGGAACGTGACTGGCACTTAAGTTTACGAAACGTCTAAAGACGTCCGTAAAATAAGTAAGCCAAAGCCCAGAAAACAAAACCAATTAAGCAAAAGAGTGAAGAAAACCCAATCAATTGAAAGCGAGTTATCAAATAAGTCATGTACAACCCTTTTTAAAAACAATACCAATTTTTCCGAAAATTTCGGCAGAGTCTCCTTTGTAAATACTGGCCCCCAAAATGGGTACAACAAAAATATACATGAATCCAACAAAATAGGGCATCCCCAAGCGGGAGCTAGCTCTTCGCCACAAGGCGGTCACAAATCCCACGCAATGTAAATGACAGCAAGCATAATAATCATAATAAAGCATAAGAAAACATCATGTCGACTCAAGTGAGCTCGACCCCAAAATACAGCATACAAGTCCCCAAACCTCACAGTCTCATCTCTAGGTCAATATACAATAAATCTGGTAGAAACAGTAGATGGAGTACACTAGATACAAGAATATACAAGGTGGTACAAAATAATAACATAACCCACCTATGAGCAAATCTCGAGCTCAGGCAAAAGAGGCAAAAGGACAAGTGCGCCCGCCGCTACTGAACTGACGGAGCGGACCTGCAAAAGACTGTGGCACAACGAGGGTGAGTTGCCAACTCGTGAGTAATAAATAACATCTACAAAGGCTATCGTATGCATGCACACAAGCATCCTAGCATCTAAAATACAGGTATGACGGGATGCACTAGCAGGTGTGTATACAACATCAGTGTACTAATATGTATGCAACATGAAAATCTGAGGTCTCAATAGGTATATATAAGAAACATTTTATCTCTTTTTGTTTTTGAAACTCTTTTAGAATGCCAGCATAATACTCAAAGAATCGACGAGAACCGGTGTCCAGCAACGACACCCAAAAGCTGTCTCAAATCTCATAAATGTATCTCTGGCCTCAGCCGTCCGGCTGACCCATCTCAAATATCAATATCTCATCATCTAGCGGCCACGGTCGGTATCCTCTGGATATCCGCCGTCCCAAACAGTCACCGGTAGGTAATCCGTCCCCTGCCAGGCTCAACGTCATCACCACATTCCTCTTGCCCCGGGGTACCTTATCGGGCCCACCATGTACCCGTGCCGGTTCCTCCACTCCTCGACACAGATTTCCAAATCCACAGCAAACTCATGGTGGACGACACTTACATCACTAGAAAACCGCAATTTACATATTTTAAAAATATAATAAGTTTAGAAATTTTGCGGCTTTCCCCCTGAAATCCAGCAATATCATAAAATCTCAAGAAATCCTCATAAGTGCATATATCAATGATAATGAATGCATATGGTATCAATAATCAAGCTGCGATGTGTGATTAACGTATTAAGCATGAACAATTAATATGATGAAGTACATGCACATGAATAGCAATACTACGGTTTCATTTTTAAGGAATTAAAGGCAATAGCACAAGTTTAAGTATCAATTAGTAACAGGTTTAAATTTAAAGGTTATCTAGTGTGGTGGCATGGCAATTACCAGGGTGTGTGTGTAAGCATGAATAGTGCTCGTGCTGCATATAAAAACCCTGGCAATGGTGCAGGTGTCCTATAAAATGATTTCGTATAGGTATGTCAATATAATGCATGGATGCAGCAAATAGTCAAATAAGTATTTCATCCCTAATTACTAACATCACTAAGGGTCTTGTAAGTTACTAAAACTATCGGGCGGCTTGCGCCATCCAACGATAGTCCCCCGTAGATATTACATCTACTCACCGGAATCCCTGGCTAGCTGTGTCCAATCACCGCCTTCCCCTTTCGCGCCGCGTCTGACGTCTCCGCGACCGAACCTGGAATTTACATCAATACCAAACATAAGGTTACATATCAAGAACGACGCAAAACCCCAACGAAACTACTAAAGTTCGCTAGCTAGGTACAACGTGCACAAAGTGCGCGGAACACACGCGAAAATCGCAAAAACTGCCAAAAAACGCCGATTTGGTCGCCCGGCAAAACTAAAACCCGACTACCCAAAAATCCGCACTCACGCATCCTAAAAGTCGTAGGACAAGCCATTACAATCATCAAGATGTCGAAAATAATCCATCACATAATTTTATAACAAAACTAGTAAGCATTTGCATTCCAAAATCGGTGCAAAAATCGCCGATTTGCGACAAAACGACTACAATCTAGCATAATCACCCAAGTCACACCATTAGATAACCACTACACAAAATTTCAACACATTAACCATGTTCCAAAACCTAAATTCCACAACCAACCCTTTCTTGATTTTTCTCAAAAGCAATTGCAAATCAAAATCCATACTAGAAAAACTTAACTAACACTAATTTCAAGCCCAACTAGCAAGTTAACCTTCTAGATTAGGTTAGCAAAACAACTAGATAACAAATTAGGTTTAATCAACTAAATAATGGTTTCTAAACTTTAATCAACTCACTAATCATGCTTCACAACCCAATCCATACATAACCCTTTCTAGATTTTCCTAAAACAACAATTACAACTAAAATCGAACTTTTAAAGTTAACTAAATTAGCAAAATTTGAAGACTACATAACAAGGTAACCATATAGATTAGTTAAGTAACAATTAGATTAACTACAAAACAACTCAATTAATTATCATGGCTTCAAAACCCTAGTTTAAACAAACTACTCTTTTTTTTAAACTAGATTAGAACTTAGTTAATCTTTTAACACTAAAACCATAAACTTAAAGGAATTTAGCCAAAAGAACTAACTTGATAGAAATTATACCTCAAGATCTATGGATCAAGCAAGTGATTTGCCTCTAAGGATGGCTTCCTAGCTCCAAGATTCAAGCAAGAATGGCTAAGGATAATGATAGCATAAGGATTTTGTTTGGATTTTTGAATTAATCATGGATTTTGATGTGGTTTTTTGAAGAAAATTGAAGAAAAATGAAAAGAAAAGAGATGAAGAAGAGGAGGTTCAGGTTTCGGCCAGAATGAGATATGGGGAGGGGTGTGGGTGAGTGGGGAAAAGTCCTTGGTCAACCCTCCAAAGTCAATGTATCATAACTTATCCATTATAATTAAAATAAAGCCATAAACTAACTAAATCAACTCAAGAAAGCACCCAAAGAAATGAGGCCAGAAATTTCTGGACTTGCACAAGGTGGGGCTGTCCTAGGGCTGAGGAAAAAGAGAGAGGGGTTTTACAAAAGAAATTTTATGCAAAAAGGCCCCCTACAAGTCAAAAATTGCAAGTTTTAGCTCAAAATTCAATAAATTCGTTTCATATCATAAAAATTTGTTAAAAATCAAAATAAATTACTAAAAATTTATGTTATCACTAGATTTTAATTATCATAATTTTAGAGATTAAAATTAGCCCGGAAAAATTTGTATTTATCGCTAATTTATTGTATTTTCTTACCGGCTTAAAATAATATTAAAAAAATTGAAAAATTAGGGAAAATTTTTAAACGACCAGAATTTCATAATTAACTCATTATCTACTAAAAACAAGCAATTACCTATCCATTTTAGGTATAATTAGCCATAAGCTGCAAAATAACAAGAAAGACGTTTTTCGGAAAAATACCGAATTTTCACCGAATTTCAGGAAAACACCAAAACGACTTTTCAAGACGCTACAGTTTTTGAATTTGTTTATAAAAATGTATGCATCTTCGGATTCAAGCCCTTGAAATTTGGGCAACAGTTTGATGAAGTGGGGTTTAATTTCAAAATTATCCCCATTGGTTGGTGGAATAGATAGACAGGTAGGAAGGGGTCCACGGACAGGGTAACATCTCTCTTGGAGAGAGATAAGCGGTGGATTATGAGCACCTACGGGTGGTGGCAGGTGTTGCGCCACGGCAGCGCCCCGGCCGTCTATCCGAGGCCAAAATGCGGAATCAAAATTTTTCTTAACTTTAAACTGGCGCTACCGCGGACAATATACCCGGATCGAAACCATTAACCGATACTAGCTAACAAGAGAAAGGGTGAGAGATATACCGAGTGATCCGAGTCCTCCGGTCTTCTTGTCATCGTCCCGATCTCCCGCGGAAACTCCGGTCGTCGCCTCCTTGCCGGAAGGGCACCACATCGTCTGTATCTTTTACGGGCTCCCACCTCAATACCGAGGCAACTCGGGCACGAAGCTGGCAAGTCGACGTACCCAAGATTTGCTGTAGATTGTGTAGTGCTTTGTCTCTTTGGGGTTTTGTTGCCTTGATGGAGGAATCAACAAGATATGAAGTTGGGGATTTTTGTGGCAATGGAAAAAAGATATGAATGATAATTTTTCCCACACCAAATGAAACTCTCTCATTTTCCCTCATTCCCAAAATTGTGGCCGGCCAAGCTTAAATGGAAATGGTGGAGGGAATCAATTTGTAGCATGAAGGGAGGTGAGTGTAGGATAAAGAGAATGGTGACCACAAACAAACATCAACCATGCTTATTACTTACATCAAACCCATACCCACTCAAAACACATTAAAGCACCATCATGGATGAAAAACAAAAGATGCTTATCATAATGAATACAAGTGCAAGAAACCCCCTCCACAAATGTAATTTGCAAAACTGCAAATTATCCCCTCCATCGGAAAAGTCCGGCCGGGAAAGAACAAAGGAAAACCGGCCGGAACGGAATGCAAACTGGCAACTCCAGAAAACTGGTCCCGTAATAAATTACAGGAAAACCCCGATACTGTGCATACACACCCGCATCTGTATTCCGTCCGGATACAAATGCAAAGAGACAAAATCTACACTGTACTAAACTAGGATCCGGCTTAAACCAAAGCCGGCTAGTATTATCCGTTCGATCCTGATCCGTGCAATACCGCACGCATCTGATCGAACCCTGCCATATATCCATACGGCTACTAGTACAAACAGTCTGATCCTGATTCGTGCAATACCGCACGTATGTGATCGGACCCTGCCATATCTCCATACGGCCTCTACAGCGTTTCGCCCGAAAGCTTGAGTAACTGAAAGTGTGGTGGACTCTAAAGACTCGTCAATACTATGGCTGTGGATTTAACCACTAGCACGTCAGAGGTATTAGCCAATACGTGACGGGCCACCAGTTTTTGACCAAAAGGGACGTCGATGAGCGAACTCATCCTGACACCCTACTGAGCCTGTCAGTGACAATATCCGTACAGTCCGGTCCGTTCGTCTATGAGCATCGCATGGCGGGCCTAGGGGGTTGGTAAAAGTCAGACCCCCAAAGGCGGTACAAGTCGTGTCGGAGTGTAGCCTAGAACACCCTGAGATACTACTGGAATACCTACCAGTAAATCTCCTGCCTCGGCTGAGGGCTTTGTGTAATGGCTCTCCAAGACACAGCGCGACCTCACCCCCAATACCGGGAGAGACGAACCCCTGCAGATCCGCTCACTGCCTCCATGTGGCTCGGGACTGTACCCAACTAAAACCTGTTTGCACGACTCCTTTGAGCCGTGGTAGGGTAGTAATCAAAGCACAGTGGGAACTCACACGAGATAAATGACGATCTCAGGTCGATGAACTAACCTGTACACATGTCACCTGGGAACTGCTATCTGACGTCTGGTATAATCCCAACTAGCAGGTTCCCGGCGAGTCCTGTCCGGTGTACTCATAACCCAATGAGCACCTGTATACATCTTAGGTGATCCAACTGATACCAGTGGCCTGTGAGACCGGCCACCGCCCCTCGTCGGGGTCTCGACTGTATACACTAGTCTACTCTGGAGTATCGATGCCCTGTCTCGAAACTCCCACGACTAGGGACCTTTTAAGGATGTGCTTATAGACTCCAGCTCTCACTTATATGATCGCCCTCATACTGCTGGCCGTCAAGCAAGAATCCTATGGGCTCTATCAACGTGTAATAGTGACATGTAAGGTCACCTGAAGCAGTACACGATGATAAAGGTAAACCAGATAGCATACTATCATCTCGAGTAAGACTGTTCTACCGGGATAGGTCCTCCCTCAATCATTGCAATTAGGTGCCCGTGATCCAATAATTGACTCTGAGGGCACTATCTCCAACAATCTCCCACTTGCACTCAAGGCTAATTATTGCGATGTCGCATACTCACAGCCCGTGTGATACCGAACACCCAACTCCTCTACTAGTCAGTCGCACAAAGCCTGTTTGCGAAACTATTGCGTTCGAGGAAAAGCCTCAGTGAGTGGATCCGCCTGGATGTTTCTTTCTATGTCTCTCTATATCTCAAGTTCGCGGAGAAAACCATCTCCCGAAATGAGCAATACCTGTCTTGGAATGTCTGGATGTCTGATGGGACCTAGTTCATAAATGAATTCCAAATCCAAACTTCTTAGACTGTATCGTCAACTGAACTTAATCAGTATCCTGCGCCATGCCTCCCTCAGTATCTGCCTGGATCACCTGTCCAGAATACTGTCCCTCGTCAGAGGGAGAACTATAACTCTGACAACCTCCTTGTCGTCCATGTCACCTTGGAAGCCTGGAGTGATAACCGTCTCCTAAAGGAGGAAGCCGTTATCATATCCCTAGAACATTCACTTATGTTCTAAAACTGCTTCCGACTGTTCCTCCAGGATTGGATCAATATCAACTTATTGCATCTAGTGCAAGAACAACATCTGGTGTGGTACTTGACATCTCATGATTGACTCAATTGCCAAAGCAAGTGATCTGCCAATCATGCACATCCCTCTCTACTTTAGTCTATAAGACACCTTTAGAGAGGGTGACTCCATTACCTGCAGGTACACTACCATGCCAGGAGTCGTCCATTCTAAATACTCTTAGAATGCTGTCAAAGTACCCTGATTGGGAAACCACCCAAATCTAGATCTAAAACCATAGATCTAGTAACCAGTATGTCTGATATAATGTCCAAGTCCCATGTGGAGAAACTACTGTGTGACGACCAAAATATAACCGATCGTAGTATAGGAGTTTCCTTTCCTACTCTGTGTATGTCATCAAAAACCAGGACATCACACCCTACTACCTTCTTAACAGATCCATCCCCTATTCTGATGACGTCAAACCTATGACTGTCACATCAGAAATAGATGATCTATCTCCGCTATATCTGCTTTAGTCTATAAATAGACATAAGCCTGATGTCCACCAATGCTTCCGCTGCTCCCACTGACTACGACAACCCTCTGGCAGAGTCATATAGATGCGCACTTCTAAAGCTAGTTTAGAACGACGCTATACTCATCCTCCTGCCGGGTCTCGCAGCCTGGAACAACAACAATGGCAAGTGTGGGTAAACAAGAACTTCCCTGTCACCGTCCTTGAGGCTACCGGAGTGCCTCTCGGGTGCCTGAAGTTACCCACCTTATCTGCGGAGTGGCCAATGGAATGTCAAATCAGATTGAATCTTGAGGTTCTTATCAAATCTTCAGTAATCGTTTGCGGTTCTGGAATCACTTCCAGTTCTACCATACTCCCACTACTGTTTTTGAAAAAATCCATTTTTAATAAAACCGTGGCGAGTTTAGAACAATATCTCTATTGATCTTCCAGATGGTAGAAAATCAACCCTCGTCATAGCCTGGGTCAACCCACAAACAGCCATCACAGAAACGTGCCTTGAGTTGTCCAGTGTCTGGTTCTAATCATAAGCCGGACAACTCCCCGTACCTTAACATCGTTAAGATATGAACTGTTCTATATCCAATATAGAACCAGAGGCACTGATTTAAATGAACCAGATTCAAATCATGCAGCTATCTCCAGTGCATGTCAACTAAATGGAAGGAGGCCGATCAGCGTTACTCAACTTAGGAATGCTTCCAATTATGAGTAACCTGAAAGAGAAGCAATTTCTCTTTATCATTACTATCAACTGAATACCATACACAAGTATCTACATCTTCGATCACCTTGAAGAATCCCGATACTTGCTACACCTGGTTCTCTACTCTATTCAAATACCTATAACTCCTCAAAACTTAGACCCTGTGTTTCTACGAAACACATGTCTAAGAACTAGAGAAGTTAAAAGTAAACAGAATATAGTATGAGGACCAACCCCTCTGTCCTAATGGACACTGGACAACATACAATACTCTGTATAAGTCCGCTGAGTCTAACAACTCTTTCACTGTGCGTCGTAAGTTGAAAACTGTACTTATGGTTAAGAAGAATTACACCGCTGTTTGATGCTCCTTACCTAACCATCCACTGATATAGGTAAATGTCATCGACATAATATCAAAAGGTATATCTCACTCTATGAAAATAGACGTACAGATATATCAATTTGAAATTGGTGCATAACAACGGATATTCAAAACCAAATATTTGCCGACCGGCAAACAGCCCAGATGATCTTCCTCAAATATCACCGATTACAACGAATCCCGATATAATGAGGATGATCACCCTATTCCCAATAACTTACTCCCACTCATCATCTGTAAAACCATACAGATGTGAGAATCAAACCTGGTAAATACATACACTGGAGCAAGTGTCTAATCAGGAAATCAGTTTTCTTTTAACAGTACACAGTTGAACTGAAACATTGAAATGTTTCGATAGGGTATCCTGGTATTCCTAGTAATGCCTCTACCATTATCCAGATTCACAACTGTAACCGTATATCTCTTTGCCATCTGTCCAAATCCCTTTATATGTCTTTAGTCATTACCGTCTGCACACCCCTTTAGGCCAAATGGTTTTCTTCCTTCCCTACCGTTCGGCACCAGCCTATGGTTTGGAAGAAGACTATCCAATAAGCATAATGGGTGTACTGTCCTAATCCTAGGAGCACTCGCAATGCGAGAGAAGGTGAAGATAAAAGACAACCGAATAAACCTTATTCCTATTTCTCCTGGACCAGAATCCATCCCCGAACTGGAACAAGTTCCTTTCGAGTTCGTATATAACCATACGATGGAGTATCCAAATAAACTGTGGGATCTTCGTAGTGATACGGAGTGTCCTGGAGAAATACAAAGGTGATTTAGGATTGGCGAAGAAATACTTGGTTCGGTCGTGAATAGCAGTCGCAATTTACTTTGCCCTCTTACTAATCCCTTGCTTTGTCTTAACTTAATACCTTCTGTACACCATTGTTATGCTAATTGGTTTTCTTCATTCCCCACCGTTCGGCACCTGCCCAAGGTTTGGAAGAAGACTATCCAATTTGCGTAATAGGTGTACTATCTCCTAAACCAAGGAGTACTCGCAATGAGAGAGGGTGAAAAGAAAAGACAACTGAATAGTCCTATTCGTTTTCTCCAGAACCGGAAACCATCCTCGAATAAATTCCTTCGAGTTCGTATCTAACCATACGATGGTTTTGTCTAATGGAAGTGGACGTTCGTAGTAATACGGGGTGTCCTGGAGAAAAGGGTAAAAGTAGGAGTGGCAATGAGGTTTGCAACTCTGACAATCCAAAAGCCGGTGTTAAGAAGGTTCGGTCAACTTGGTCACTGAGTCATAGTCCAGGGTCGGGTCAATGGTCGCTGCCAGAGAGAGAGAAAAGAAACACTCAGCGTGCACTCTAACCTAGATCAGAATGGTTATCACTTTATCTAATCTGGAAACCTCCCACTGTACCGTCAAATTCTCCTCTAAACCTGAAAGAAGAATTAGTCGGGATCACCCGAGGAGTAAACCAACTCATCAGTGGGAATCGGGATCCAACTATCATCGCATGATAACTTGACGGAATCCACTCAAGTCACCACACTCCAGAAGGTATGCGCATGTCTGGCAAGTTTCAGTTCTTTTGAAACTCCCGATGTGATTTTTACCCCTAGGACCCAAGTGACCTTGACGAATAATCAACAAATCAAAAGGTCCTAGTCAAATTCAGCCCGTCATTATCTTGATTGCGTTAAACCCACCCGCACGACCCTTGACGAATAATCAACAAAGTCGTACGACTGTCCTAACCAATCCACATATCCATGCGACAGAATAGCACAACAAAGCTACCGCACACTACGCCTCGGCGAATAGCAACGACAAACGCAGCGCGAATACTAAGCAATACTGATCTGAAATGACGGAGGGCTACGACTGGTTTTTGGCGAAAAACCTTTAACGTAATGAACTTGATATCGTTGAAGGAACTGGATAACTTTTTATAAAAATATAGTGACGAAAACCTTTACTAAAGAGGTCACTCCCGGCGAAGGGATCTCGGCTCTTTCCCCGTAGAATGAGGTGCAGGATATTCCAACTGAATACCACGATGCAAAGCAAAAGTAATCGGCTATAGTGAAGTTAATGCCCTGACGCAAACTTCTGTCCAAGGGGTCACTCCCGGTGAAGGGATCTCGGCCCTTGCCTCGTCGACTGAGGAGCAGGATATTCCAAATGAATACCACGATGCAAAACAAAAGTGAACGTCCTTGCAATAACAGCTTTTTGAAAAATGTTCCAACAACATCAGAATAGGTTTGTTTATCTTGCATTGATCCGAATCAACGCAGTCCCATCAATTGATCACACCACAAAGAACGAAAATATACTGACGTACGTATATGCCATCCGCATTCGCCACTGGGTCCCGTCATCACCCGTTAGGTTAGCTAACTAACGGCAGAGCGGGGACTGGACTAGCGCGGATGAAAAACATATACAACATCTACTAATATATATACCAATATATAGTATTTCGCTCAAGGCGTGAATAAAATGCAACATCACAGAAATGTACAGCATCACAGAACAATACAGATATCTGGAAGCCCCGGGTTTCACAGAGCCGCTGCTGAAACCCGACGTTCCCCTGGTCGTGTGGATAGCCTGTGCAATGAAATCCTAGACCCCTACGGGCGCGGCAAGTCACCCGCCAAAACCTGAAGCGAGGCAGCCCCCTTAAGCACCGTGAATGGACCACCCAGCACTTCACGGAATCCGGTAACTTGGGCACCCCTCCTGGGTCAACCTGTACCCCCTATGAGTGCGGTGAATAGCCCGCCAATTCCAGACTAAAGCCCCCTCCGTCTCAATGCCCTGAGATGCGGGCCCGTTGCCCTCTAGAACCCGGCTATCCGTGCACCCCTCCGCGGGGTAACCCTAGTACAGAAAGTAAAATATACATACACCGGGTACATTGACCGCAACCAGGTCGTGCCCCAAAAGAATAATACAAACAGGCAGTGACGGCAGTCCACATGTCGGACGCTCGCCCCGCAATATCAAATGTACATATAAAACAAAACTGTACTAGCATTGCATCCAGGCTATCTCCCATGACCGATCCGCAACAACACAGCATAAACATAGAACATCAACGTGAAAAGTCACGTTCGCAAATCCGTCTAACCGGGCTATAGCAGTTAGACCGGATTTACCGATCGAGTGACATTCACGGTCGCAGATATAATGTAAATACTGTGAAATAATGTGTTTAAAATATCCAATCGATCAAAAATTAACAAGTAGGCCCCTAAGCAATACTGTAGCACTCACAGAAATTCTGGGCCCAATTTTAATATTCCAAAACCCCTATTTCCAGCCCACAAGCCCACTGTAAAAATATGGCAAAGTGATCTCAACTTCATGCGGCGGAACCGCGGCCCAAAAAGAGATTAAGGCCGCGGTTCCGCGGTCGTACGGAAGAATTGGGTTACCAAATTTTTCAGTGTTCTTAGGATTCCCTGTACATAATTCTGCAATGACCTGAAAAATTTTTGGACACCAAAAAAATTCGACAGAAACTGATGTGAAGGAAAAATACGGTTTTTGGGATTTTGGTCGATCGGATAAGTAAAACGCATTAGAACAAGCTAGGCAAGGTTAATGGCGTGTCTCTGATACCATGTTGCGCCACGGCAGCGCCCCGGCCGTCTATCCGAGGCCAAAATGCGGAATCAAAATTTTTCTTAACTTTAAACTGGCGCTACCGCGGACAATATACCCGGATCGAAACCATTAACCGATACTAGCTAACAAGAGAAAGGGTGAGAGATATACAGAGTGATCCGAGTCCTCCGGTCTTCTTGTCATCGTCCCGATCTCCCGCGGAAACTCCGGTCGTCGCCTCCTTGCCGGAAGGGCACCACATCGTCTGTATCTTTTACGGGCTCCCACCTCAATACCGAGGCAACTCGGGCACGAAGCTGGCAAGTCGACGTGCCCAAGATTTGCTGTAGATTGTGTAGTGCTTTGTCTCTTTGGGGTTTTGTTGCCTTGATGGAGGAATCAACAAGATATGAAGTTGGGGATTTTTGTGGCAATGGAAAAAAGATATGAATGATAATTTTTCCCACACCAAATGAAACTCTCTCATTTTCCCTCATTCCCAAAATTGTGGCCGGCCAAGCTTAAATGGAAATGGTGGAGGGAATCAATTTGTAGCATGAAGGGAGGTGAGTGTAGGATAAAGAGAATGGTGACCACAAACAAACATCAACCATGCTTATTACTTACATCAAACCCATACCCACTCAAAACACATTAAAGCACCATCATGGATGAAAAACAAAAGATGCTTATCATAATGAATACAAGTGCAAGAAACCCCCTCCACAAATGTAATTTGCAAAACTGCAAATTACCCCCTCCATCGGAAAAGTCCGGCCGGGAAAGGACAAAGGAAAACCGGCCGGAACGGAATGCAAACTGGCAACTCCAGAAAACTGGTCCCGTAATAAATTACAGGAAAACCCCGATACTGTGCATACACACCCGCATCTGTATTCCGTCCGGATACAAATGCAAAGAGACAAAATCTACACTGTACTAAACTAGGATCCGGCTTAAACCAAAGCCGGCTAGTATTATCCGTTCGATCCTGATCCGTGCAATACCGCACGCATCTGATCGAACCCTGCCATATATCCATACGGCTACTAGTACAAACCGTCCGATCCTGATTCGTGCAATACCGCACGTATGTGATCGGACCCTGCCATATCTCCATACGGCCTCTACAGCGTTTCGCCCGAAAGCTTGAGTAACTGAAAGTGTGGTGGACTCTAAAAACTCGTCAATACTATGGTTGTGGATTTAACCACTAGCACGTCAGAGGTATTAGCCAATACGTGACGGGCCACCAGTTTTTGACCAAAAGGGACGTCGATGAGCGAACTCATCCTGACACCCTACTGAGCCTGTCAGTGACAATATCCGTACAGTCCGGTCCGTTCGTCTATGAGCATCGCATGGCGGGCCTAGGGGGTTGGTAAAAGTCAGACCCCCAAAGGCGGTACAAGTCGTGTCGGAGTGTAGCCCAGAACACCCTGAGATACTACTGGAATACCTACCAGTAAATCTCCTGCCTCGGCCGAGGGCTTTGTGTAATGGCTCTCCAAGACACAGCGCGACCTCACCCCCAATACCGGGAGAGACGAACCCCTGCAGATCCGCTCACTGCCTCCATGTGGCTCGGGACTGTACCCAACTAAAACCTGTTTGCACGACTCCTTTGAGCCGTGGTAGGGTAGTAATCAAAGCACAGTGGGAACTCACACGAGACAAATGACGATCTCAGGTCGATGAACTAACCTGTACACATGTCACCTGGGAACTGCTATCTGACGTCTGGTATAATCCCAACTAGCAGGTTCCCGGCGAGTCCTGTCCGGTGTACTCATAACCCAATGAGCACCTGTATACATCTTAGGTGATCCAACTGACACCAGTGGCCTGTGAGACCGGCCACCGCCCCTCGTCGGGGTCTCGACTGTATACACTAGTCTACTCTGGAGTATCGATGCCCTGTCTCGAAACTCCCACGACTAGGGACCTTTTAAGGATGTGCTTATAGACTCCAGCTCTCACTTATATGATCGCCCTCATACTGCTGGCCGTCAAGCAAGAATCCTATGGGCTCTATCAATGTGTAATAGTGACATGTAAGGTCACCTGAAGCAGTACACGATGATAAAGGTAAACCAGATAGCATACTATCATCTCGAGTAAGACTGTTCTACCGGGATAGGTCCTCCCTCAATCATTGCAATCACGTGCCCGTGATCCAATAATTGACTCTGAGGGCACTATCTCCAACAGCAGGGTGGTGTTATTGAAATCTGATGGAAAACCTTCCATCTCGGTAGATGTGGTGGGTGGAGGGGGAAAAGGAGATGAAGAAGCACCGACTTGGGAGTCGATAGCAGAAACGCGAACAAGACGGGCACTAGAATCCCGTGTCCAGCCGAGCATGCACTAAGCGGGTTTAGCGTAAGTGGCAGCGTGTGTGAACTATTGAAAAATTGGTTCGTTTTGGAAAGTGTCTGACATGAGACAAATCACACAAAAATGCACAAACACCCTAGAACTAAGGTTACCTAGGTCAAGTCTCTAGACCGCTCCTAGACTTCCAAAGGACAAGTCGCAGGATCAATCCTCTACCATCTCTTAATTACTCTTGTAGCCAGATAAGTGCCAGGTAAGAGGGAGGTATCCGCTATACGAATCACCGAAAATAGCGGGCCTAATTAAGTAACCACTTGCCTTAGTCACGCTTGCCTAGACACCATAAAAAAAATGCGGATAAGCGATAGATTACCCACGACCTTCCTCTGTCCTATTTGAGCGCGACGGTCCTTAGAGTCTTAGTCTAGATATTTTTTAATTAATGTAGGGTGATGCGGATGCTCGTTCTGTGATTTGTGGGGCCTAGGAAGGGTGATGAAATCCCCACCTAATCTGAATTTGGTCTGTGTCCCTTAATGTCCGTATTAAAATATGCAAAAACCAATTACAAAACATGCAAAAAGATTTTTTTTTGAGCGGCGATATTTTTGCAAAGAATCCTGCAGAAAAATATATTATTGGATTTTTCAGAGGAGAGAGAAAGAGAAAGGAAAGTTACCAGAGAAGTTTGGAAGCACTATTCCCCAATTCCACCGCGGTTCCGCCGCCAATATGGTGCTTTGGCCGCGGAAACGCCGCAGGAAGGAGGGTCTGTTGAAATCTTTTTTACTGTGGCCTCCTTTGCTCCTATAGTCCTCTCTGAAGGTCTCTGAATCTCTGCTTCCTCGTTCTATTGTCTTCAGATTCCCTCGCAAAAATCGCCCACTAATCGTTAAATAAACAATTTGCTGTTTTGTTTTATTTATGATATTGATCGAATAAGAATTCAACACAAATAATAAGAAAAAAATATTACGCACGTATCCCCGGCAACGGCGCTATTTGATTGATTCTTTATTTTAGAGTTTGTAGTCCTGCAATCAATAACGGTGTCGCGTGTAGCTAGCCGAGATGAGTACGGGTCGTCCTCAGGGATATGTGGAATCTTTCAATCTTATTTTAGACGTGTTGATTAGAAAAGAGGAAAGAGAATAGAGAATAGTGAAGAATAGTTTCTAGATCTACGTCGAAACACGGATGTAGAATACAGATCTAGTTTAAATACGGATGTAGATTTTATAAGAAGAGGGCTTGTAGGGTTCGTTAGGATTTAGTAGTCATGGATGACTAATAAAGATTACTCCTTTTATCTATTGATAGATTTAAAACTAGATAGATAGTGATGAATGAGGATTAGGGTTCTTAGAAGAAATTAGGGTTTCCACACTATTGACTCTTGTCCTTTCATTGATCTCTATTCATGTCTAGCCCTTAACAAAACAATTGTTAATATGATCTCAAATCACGGTCGAGACTAGCAATAAATTGGTAGCACGCCCGATAAGGATGTTAACGATTCTTTTGCTAAAGTTTATAAAATTCATACAACTTAAAAGAAGTTAAAGTATTTTCTCATCCATTGTTCTACTCTAATCCTACGAACCCTATCAAGCGGAGAATTACTCGCGCATGATGGAGATAGAAGAAGAACGGATAGAGATCATAATGTAAATACAGAAAATAAAATTAATATAATGATCTACCTTAATTAATCAACTTCACAATTACAAAACCTTCGAGTTTAGATTACAAGAGGAAGAAGAAGTTGCTCTCGATCTCTGCCTCGTAGAAAGTAGATGTTCCGTCGAATCTCACGTCGCCTTATCACGTCGAATCGTGGAATTATCGTGGATCACTTGTTCTTTGACGGTGATTTGCTTCATATAAAAGATTGATAATTTCTAAGTTTAGCCCTCGGTCCTTTAAATAGTCCCAAAACCAGAAACCAAAGATCCTAAGAATTAGGGTTTGTTGTAAAGATCCAAACCACAAAATCCCAACTCCTAACTCGGTGGATCGGCCGTAGATCCACCGCATCTTGCATGGTTTAGCCGCGGAACCGCGGCCATTTGGTGTGACCATGGTTTCAAAAGTCTGGGGTCTCTTCATAGTGACACATGGAGATTTAGTTGATGTCTGGAATCTGCATATTTTTTCTGAGTCTCTGCCAGTATTGATTCTTCGATTTTATTTAACTTCATCGGCAGATTTTTGATTCCCAACATCTCAATATCTCGATCTCCTGACCTGAGCCAACTCATGCACAATATCTCAATGAATAATGTTAGCAATATTTTGTACTTTTGAGATATTATCCTAACCATTTTATATGATATTATATTTTAAGAATATTGATTAAGGATATTTGATATGATATGCATATTTAAATTATCAAAATATTATATAAATAATATATGCATACATTTTTCTTCATAATGTTAATTATAATATATAAACATATGGTAAATAGTATTTTTACAGATAAACCCTCATATGTGTCATATTTATAATAAACACCTTTAGATATTTAAGAAAAGTAAGGAAAATGTCATATCAAAAGTGCGATATTTTCGACTGAACAGTGACAAAGCCAACCATGCTACCTATAGCTAGGAAATATTATTCCATAGACACATTACGGCTGTCAATCAGATATCAAGAACAGAAAATAAATATCTACCTATCACATGTCCAAACTACCACAATAAATAATAACTAGAAAGATAGCGAAAACAAAATAAAAATCCAACAAGAAATAATATTCTAGTCTCGTCCCTTATGAGATCACAACTTCAAAACCATAACTAGAAAATAAATCTAAAATATCACTAAACTAAATCAACAGAAATCTCTTCATTGCTCAACTTTCCTGTCAAAGTATTCTCGATCTTCCTGCGATAAGGTTAAAGAAACTGGGCGATGCAAAACCCAGACGTCAGTGCGTCATAAACATCATAATATAACAATAAACCGAACAGTATACTATATAAGATGTCACGTGCAAAATAAGGTATGTGTATAAACAATCACAGGTGTTACACGGCAGGCTATAGGTATGTCACGTGTATCCTAAAGTCTTTGTTTCTAGGTTATTATCCTGCAGGTATTTGAAACCAATGAATGTATTCCTCCATGTAACTCAAAAATATATATCCCGTTACCCCCGGGACCACAAATCAAGATGTATAAATCAAGTATGATTATGTTCCATTATTCCCCGGATCTACGGATTAAGTAATATCCTTTTAAGTTACACTTTTGATTTCCCTAGGTTTCGTTTTCCAAGTCAGGTATTAATAATATCTACCTAATACCAACACATGAACAAGCAGGTACATGCTATGTCTATCTAGACAGCAGGTCAAATCTATCAGGACAACAAGTCATGATTATTAGCATCGGTAAATATCACAGGTAAACAGGTACGAGCAAGATAGCAATATCAGTAACAAGATGACGAATTATAAGCATGTCAAAGTAATATATTAATTTATATAAGTGTTTATTGTAACATTATAATGCAAACAGGTCATGATGAGATACGGTTATCTCGGTGCTGTAAATAGCGTAACAAAAATAAATAAACATATTAATTCCTACATTCAATTAACCAAACTAGAATAGTTCGTATAAGTTCTAGTTATAGATGTAATTTTGCATAACTTTATAAACTGTAATTATAAATGTGTTAGTGTTAACTAAGTAATGAAATACAGATTATTTATAAATAAAGCTGTAAATTAATAATAAACTACAGCACTATAGATATAGATATACATAAACTAGCATGTAGCAAGTTATAAACTTGCCTCGGTCGCAACGAATACGGATATGAACACCGCACGACGGCAAATACGAAGCAACTCCAACTTGCTAGGCTCGAAGATGCGAGCTTGGTTACAAGAAGAGGGTTGTCGATTATTGCGAACAAGAAGAAAATAACGTCGACGCTGGAGTTAGCTGGGTGCTCGGTAGAGGTTTGAGGCCGGAGATAGGGTTCCCAATTGTTGCGAGAAGATGACGATGAGGAGATGACGACTGGGGTTAGGAGGCGCCAGCAGTGGAGTCGAGGTCTGGAGTTGAGGGTCGAAGGAGATGATGACGAGAGATAGAGGTGATGGGTTTTGCTAGGTTAATGGGGTGCTCGGAGTTGCGAGGAAGTCGATGGCGAGATGAAAAGAAGAAGGTGTAGGCGATGGGTTTTGAAGGTGATCGGGGTTGGTTTCTTGGCTTTGTTGATTGGGTCGAGTGAAGGCGAGGGGGTGGTGACGGAGGATGAAGACGAGATAGCAAAGGTGGTGTTCGGGATGAAGATGCCGACGATGGTGTTGGTGATGGGTGACGGGGAAAAACGACGACGTGGATGATGGAGTCGAGGACTGGGATCGAGAACGAAGGAGAAGGAGATAGAGGTGGTGGCGACGAGGTGAGGAGATGGTGAGTTGGGAATGAGAGAG
Organism: Agapanthus africanus; assembly: GCA_030015575.1. Lineage (NCBI taxonomy): Eukaryota > Viridiplantae > Streptophyta > Magnoliopsida > Asparagales > Amaryllidaceae > Agapanthus > Agapanthus africanus. Next base: position 595,699,890 of record CM057344.1, on the reverse strand, counting down.
AGAGAAAGAAGGGGGTGAGATGAACGGGAGAAAGAAAGAAAGATACGAGAGAGAGAGAGAGAGAGTTGATTTAAAAAAGAAAATATAAATTTATATATATGTAGTATATTGTATTTATTTTATATTTTAATATATAACTAATAATGTATAAAAGATAATACCAATCTTCGATCCATCTCCACCAAATCTCACGGAAAAATATAAATATTAGAAATTATACATACATACGTAACCTATTTAACTATAATCTAAAAGTTACAATAATATATATCGGGTATCTAGGATGTTTAATATTTAGGCGTAATAGATAATAGTCAATATAAAACATGCGATGCTTAAATAACGTAATGACAATTAATATATATATAATATCCCTAATCGTATGGCTATCAGAAAATATAAGTATATATATTAAATATTATATATTTGTTATTTAGATTTATAAAGATTTAGTTTACGGATAATATCCATAAAATATAATCTGGCACCATAACGGGTTTCACACATGCGGTTCGGGTCAGATAAACACTTCTACTATTCAAACCAATCACAACCCAAATAATTAATAAAATAAAATTTGAAGTACTAATTAATATCGTACTATCGTGTTAGGGTATTACAACCTTCTAGAAGGAGGATACCTCATTTGTGAATATTCATTTATGAATATTCAAGGAAATGGGATAGAGGTGGGGTGAAAAGTGTGGCATGTAGAGAGGGATGGGCTTCAATTCTTTATTTCAAGCATAGTTGCGTATTTTATTTGGATAGTTGAAAATAAAATGAAGTCGTTCTCTCATTCATTCAAACACTTAGCTATTTTTCAGTATGAGAGCTCCTGCTCTTCATCTTCCTCCTCCTCCTCCTCCTTCTTCTTCACTCTCTTGAGTGAACAAAAGAAAAATATTTTAGAGTGGAAAATTCTGACATCCCCACACTCCATTTCTAGCAAGCTTGGAGCGTCAGTTGTTTCACTAAGTGAAACTGGAGCTTGGATCAGTTTCCCTCGGATGGATCATCTTCGGTAAGGACGGTCGCCTCTTAAGTGTATTCCCGACGTCCTATGAGGAGCTTGGAGGGGTCGTCCACGATTGGGTGGACATGCGAGAAAGGTTGTAGTGTCCATAAACTTTGCATGTTTAGTTGCCAGTTTATTGTTTGGAAAGATTACTAGGGATTAGTTTCTAGTGCTTCCCGTAAATATTTTGTTTTTCTATTCCGCATCGGACACGATTTTAGCTGTAAAGGCAATAGGAACTGTCACGCCCCGCTTCCCGGTATACGGTGAAGGAGACGCGACCGGTCCGCTACGTATTTACTGTGAAGTAAATACGCTAAGCGTATCTAAGCAATATAAAGGTAAATCACAAGAGACAAGAGATATAAAAATAACAGCAACTTTATTTATTAACATTCTTTTGTACAATGCATGAAAAGTAAATACATCTGGAATAAAAGCGATGCCTAAACAATGGCATAACAGGAAATGAAAAATACTGAATAGAAAAAGGTACAATGTCTAGAGCTCGGGGTCTTCGAGAAACCGATCCAAGTCTTCACTGGTGGGCTCGATCTCTGCTGTGTCCAAATTACCTGACGACATTCAAAGAAGGAAGAAATAAAATGTCGTCGGCGAACAGGTCGCTCGGTAAGTCCCAAAGATAAAGGAGAATTAGAAAAAACAGAATAAGAGGTATCTTTTAAAGTTGTATAATATTGTAGAATATTGTGTTTACGCTGTTGTTTGTAGCTTGGTATGGAAGGATGCCAGTGTATATGAGAGGGGTCTCAGTATGCTAGAGACCATAGCAAACGGAATGTACAAGGAACCGTTAAGCCACGGTACAACAGCAACGGAATATAGGTTAGGTGTCTTAATCTTACTGTCTCGTACCACTTCTAACACCTTCCGCACCAATCTACCCCTTAAACCCCGTAGTGTTTTGATTGTATTGTTGTATTGTATTGTATAGTTGGATGACTGACCAAAACCATGATATCAGTAAACAGATTGTAACTGCATAATCATGTAAATGGAATAACTGGATAATGGATGTATATCCATGGTTTGATTCAGTCAAGTTGTATAGATTGATAACTGGATTCATGAATTCATGTGTTCATATTGAATTAGAATAATATAGATTGTAGATTGTACTTGAATCATATTCAAGTCAGATATAATCAGACTCAAACCCGAGTCAGACAATTAGAATGTAAATCGAAGTCCTATATTTACTAGGGTCCTTAGGGTAATTTATAAAACTTGAGGGGGGTTTATGTAAAAAATACTTTTATATACTTTTCAAAATATACCCCAAGCATTTATTATTCGTCCTTAGGGTTGTAATGAATGTGGATTTTATATTGTGATATTTCTCATGAAAATATCCTAATTTCATAAATAAGGTATTTATCTGTAATATTGATTATTTTGGAATTCATGGTATTTTAGTGTAAAAATTTATTCTTGTGATTTTTAGAAAAAGTGGAATATTTATATCATAACAAAATAGGTATTTTAATGATAAATATACATATATTTATACAAAAATAATTTTAATATATTTATTATATTCTAAAAATCTCATTTTCTTAAGATGTCGTACTTTAAATCTTTCAAGACCGAATGCTCCTTGCGGAGGTCTGAATCTCGCACTACTAAGCCCGAGGATGTGCGATAATCTGCACCATCCCGAACGGGTTCCCCAAAAATGGGTTGTAGCGGCGCTTTGCAAAGATTGTAAATTACTAAATCCTTTAGAAAACGGTTTTATAAAGTAAATGGTATTTATTTGTAAAAAGTCAATTTTCCGTATTTTAGATTCTAGGGTTTTCTAAGTCAACTAGACTATTTCTAAATAGTCTAAACGATAAGTTGTTAGATATCTCAAATCGCCTCTTCACCACCAATTGTGGCCAGGTAAGTACAAGTGAAGAAAGGAGGGATCCGCTCATGAATCACCGTGAGACGGGCCTTTTAAAGTTACCTTTCTCACTTGCCTAGCCTAGACACCACAAGGTCAGGTTTAGATAAACGACCGATGTCCACAACTTATCGTATTTTCATACTAAGAGGTATTTATTTTAAAAGTGTAACAAAGCTAAAACTTTTAGAAATGGTTTTATTAAGAATATGGTATTTAAATGAAAATATTGTTTTATCGTATTCTAAGTTTTTCAATGGTATCGTGTTAGGTTATATGTAAGTGTGTGAGGAGGTAGGTCGTTATCTCGTGATCTACTTTAAAGGTATAGCAAGTTAATGGGATTAAATGTGAAATCGAAACATTGTGGTATTTAAGTGGAAAAAATACGATAATTTGGGAAAGCTATCATTTCATGTGATGAAACTTGTTCAAATTGTTTAATTAGTGTTTAATAGTCAACATGAGGAAGTTTAATTATGATTGTATTAGTGAGAAGTGGAATTTTATAGAAAACCGAATCGGAAATCGGATTTGTTCCGATTCCGTCGGGTTTTGTAATTTCGTATTTTGTGAATGGAAAAGAGAGATAGAAAAGGAACTTACGGGTTTTAGATTATACAAAGGAGGGAGGGGGAACTAGAGGGATCGCCGATGTGTTGCGTCGTCGCCGGTAGTTCCTAAAACGTTCGCCGGAAGTTCCGCCGAAATTTCGCCGCCTCGAGCTTGTTTTCAAAGTACACAAGTCTTCTTGGAATTTTGAGAGAGTGGGCTCAGAAATTTAGGATGAGAGGGTAGAGGGTAGGGGTGTATTTATAGGGTAAGCTAGGGTTAGGATAGATGTAGGGTTTTTAATTAAAAAATATATAAATGTATTAAAAATCATTAAAAATGGAGTAAATAGGGGTTAATGGGCTCTCTGTAACCGATCTCTCTAAATGAAGCATGCAGGGGGTTTCATAAAGAGAAAAGACAAAATTTTCCAGTTGACAACTCGGCCGTCCGGCCGAGTCCGGCCGGCGGCGCCGGCCCGAGTCGGGGTGCCAGGGGGTGGGGGGTCGTCAGGTGTGGCTTCTGGTGTATTTAACTTTTCAGATGCAGTTCAAGTTTTGGGAGTTATAGTGTGTGGACTGTTGAGCTTCTAAGGAATTTAAAACAAAATAATATTAAAAATAATGTGGGGCAGGGGATTTGAACTCTGGTGGCTTGGTTCAGCAGTGCAAGGTATTACCAATGAGCTACAAGCTCCTTCTTGTAATCATGGTGCTTTTTAATTACTTAAAATGATAGCAGCAAGAATAAATACTCCAAGTATACATTAAATTTAAAGTAATTTCTTTTACACTAAAAATTGAGTTATTACATTCTTGTAACTTGTAATTAAAAAACAAAATAATTAATTATATCTTGTGCTCAAGCTAAAATACCCCTTTATGGATTTTGAGAAAAAAAAAACAATTTAAAATTTTGTATAGAAAAGTGTATAGGAATATTAGGGTTGTTACATTCTACCCTCCTTATAAAAATTTCGTCCTCGAAATTTATAAAAGGAAAGTGTAACAGATTAAATGAAAGTTTGGTGATAGTGTGTGAAGAATAACAAAGTGATGCAAGGGTGTGAAAAAGGTTGAAGAAAATTACCAGGATTATCCTGACCAACCGTATCAGCTTCTACGGCCGCCAAATTGTAAGCCCGGCGTCTCGGCACGTTCCTCCTAGCTGGAGGCATATTCCCCTGTACTCGATGCATGTTTCTCAGTGCCTGATGGAATTGGCGATTTGGTTGAGCAGGAAATCCACGTGGAGGTGGTGCTGGGAGTGCAGGACGAGTTGCAGGAGCCTGGATAGCTGGCTGCTGCGGGTAGTTGATGGGTGGGTGGGCTGGTTTGCGTCTATAAGGACAGTTTCCAATTCCGTGATTGGACGCGCCACAAACCAAGCATAGGCCTTTTGTGCGCCTACAGTCCTTCCACAAGTGTCCTTCCCTCTTGCAATAAAAGCAAAAATCAGGTCTTAGCCGATCCTTGGCTTCTTCCAGTCTTCTGAGTTCGACAGCTGTCCTTGAAGAGGCCCCTCTTGCCATTTGAGTGGCAGAGCGTTTCACTCCTGCAGACTGAGGTCTGCCCCTTGCCTTTATCACTGCCTCATAACTGCGGGCAGCTTCCAGAGCATCTTCATGAGTCGGAAATTTCCCTGTGGCTAGTGCAGCCTGGATTTCTGTGTCCAAACCTTGTTGAAATCGACGGGCTCTGATCTCATCCGTCGGTATCAGGTGTGCCGAAAATCTGTTATGGTCTTTTGTTAGCTGTGTAGTATGTGATACTAAAAATTTGAAATATTGTGACATATCTGTAGGGTTACTATGCACACTAACAAGGCTCTACAAGGCATCGACCATACCAAAATTAAATTTTTATGTGCCGAACAACCCTAAGCAAGATCGTATACTAGAGTTTAGGCGAAACTAATAGCAAGTAAATAACTTTACTCTAAAGGGAATACGAAATACAACCTTTGTAGATCGATCCTTCACTTCTAAGGCTCCTTGTCGTAGTCCCTTTGCTGCGATCATGGTTCTCCTGGGCTCTTGCATGGCTTCACGAGGCGAAAGATGCGACCTTGCTTGAAGTCTCCGAGGCCGAAAATGGTCTACGGCGAGGGAATTCCGACTCAAGCTCTACTTCACTAACTAGAGAATTAGTGAAGTAAACACCATAAACTAAAGTTCTAGTCTAGTAGAGGATGGAGAAATAGGAAGTGGGTTCTCTTTGGAATTTTATTTCTCACAATCTTTTGCTCTCTTTTCAAAACCCTAGTTTGCTTTTTCTTTTGTTCAAATGAAGAAGATGAACAAAAGAAAGAGATGAGGATAATGATCAAGTGTGTGAGCTAACCATGGTGAGTGAGTATCATATACTAAATCTTGTAGAGACTTAACCCTAGGCTAAGTGTTATGGTTGGGTTAATAAAAATCCATAGTAAAAACAAACTCAAGTTGAGTTAGTCAATGCATCCACAAGCTTCATGCATTTTCTAATCCTCCACTTGATTTTGTAATTACTTTAAATATTAAAAACCCAAACTAAAAATTAGCATAGTGTAAGTCTCATACACCCATGGATGATGTATCATCAACCATGATACAAAAATATAACGCATTTTAATATATATCATATATATAGTAAAGATGTGTACATATGAGAAAATACCCTAAGTGAACATGTGTTAGTTAATGTAAACTAGTATATCAAATATACAATTATACAATAAATTATTAAATCAACACTTGACTTAATAATCCGGTCATATCGCATATAACCGACTAACATCCAATGTATCGACTTATCGAATCAACACTTGATTCGATAACCCGACTATATCATATATAACCGACCGATACATAAAGTCGCGAGAATAGAATACGGTATCACATACACGCATTATTCTCGGTCCCGCACATTTCACATATGCGCCCCTATTTCGTTTTGCCTGAGCCAGTAAAACCTCTATGTAGGACTCTAAAGACTCGTCAATACGCCGGCAGTAGGTGATGATCACATCACGCACCCACAAGCCGTCAGCGGTACTAGTTGGACGTAACGGCTACCCGGGCATTGAGCGATCAGAAGATCAGCAAGCAAGCCCGCTCCAACTCCTGTAAAAGCCTGCCGGTAACACTTCCCGTACAGTCCGGTCTCCTCGTCTGATATGTCGCATATCAAGTCTAGGGGTGGTAAACGTCATACCCCAATAACCAATAAGTCGTGCCGATGTGAGGCTCATAACGGGTCGAGAAACTACTGGTAACACTTACCAGTAAATCTCTAAATCAGCCCTGGCCAGGGACTTCCCTGTCACGGCCAATCGAGCACAGCGCAACATCAACCCCTAATACCGAGAGAGACGAAACCCCTCCTATCGCTCATTGCCTCCATGTGACTCGGGACTGTACCCAAAAACCACCGTTTTGCATGCCCTCATGGACGTGGTAAGGTGGAAATCAAAGCACAGTGGGAATCACACAAGACTCTATGACGATCTCGGGTCTACAGACTAACCTGCACAAGTGTCACCAGAGAACTGCCATCTGACGTGAGGTATAATACCATCTGGGAGTTCTCGGCGAGTCCGTCCAGTGTACCCAGTCTCCACTGAGCACCCGTATACCATCTCTGATGTCAAACACCAATGGATATGGGATCATCCATCGCCCATCTCATGGGTCGAGAAGCGTATACGCTAGTCTACTCTGGTATATCGATGCCCTGTCTCAATACACCCATGACTAGGAACATTAAAGGATGTACTTATGGACTACCATGGCCCCACTAGTATGATCTGCATCATATTCCAGGTAGTCAAGTACACATCCTAAGGGCTTTATCAACATGTAGCTATAAGACAGTATCAAGAGACAGGTATACATGTTAAGATAAAGAGCAACCAGATAGCATACTATCATATCGAGCAAGAAAGTCCTCTATATATATGTCCAAGCATCCAATATAATATACATCATCTGTACAATACTGGCCTCTAGGGCATACATACAACTAACAATCTCCCACTTGCACTAGGGCCAGCTGCTGTAGTATCGCATACCGAGCATCCCGAAGAGTCTCTCAAACTGTATCTGGGGAATGGCCTTCGTGAGTGGATCCGCTGTGTTGTTCTTCGTGCCAACCCTCCTGACCTCGATCTCCCGGCGATCAACTATCTCCCGGATCAGGTGATACCGCCTCAGAATATGCATGGATCACTGATGGGACCTGGGTTCCTTAGCCAAAGCCGTCGCTCCATTGTTATCGCAATACAAAGGTATTGGATGCTCAATGGATGGAACCACTCTAAGTTCAGTAATGAACTTCTTGATCCAGACAGCCTCTTTGGCAGCATCGTTGGCAGCGATGTATTCAGCCTCCATCGTCGAGTCTGCCACGGTTTCCTGCTTGGAACTCTTCCAGCTAACCGCCCCTCCGTAGAGGGTAAAGACAAATCCCGAGTGCGACTTAGAGTCGTCCTTATCACTCTGGAAGCTCGAATCGGTAAAGGACTCCACTTGGAGTTCTTCGTTACTATACACCAAGAGCATCTCTTTAGTCCTTCGTAAGTACTTGAGAATGCTCTTCACAGCTGTCCAGTGACTCTCTCCAGGATCGGCTTGATACCTACTCACTACACTTAGCGAGTATGCTACATCGGGTCTGGTACATAGCATCGCGTACATGATAGAGCCTACTGCCGAAGCATAGGGTATCCCTTGCATGCGAGCTCTCTCCAAATCAGTCTTGGGAGATATCTCTTTGGAGGGAGTGAGCCCTGAGATTGTGGGTAAAAACCCACGTTTGGACTCTTCCATACTAAACCTCTTTAGTATGGTGTCAATGTACCTGGATTGGGACAATCCCAATATCCTTTTAGATCTATCTCTATAGATCATAATTCTCAATATGCAGGAGGCATCACCAAGATCTTTCATTGAGAATCTTTGTGATAAGAAGAGCTTGACCGATTGCAGCATAGGAATATCATTTCCTATTAAGAGTATGTCGTCCACGTACAATACGAGGAAGACAACCTTACTCTCTGCCACCTTCTTGTAGATACAAGGTTCATCTACGTTTTTGACGAAATCAAACTCTTTGATAACGACGTCAAAGCAGATGTTCCAGCTCCGCGATGCTTGCTTTAATCCATAAATGGATTTAAGCAGCTTGCACACCTTCCCGCTGCTCCCACTATCTATGAAGCCCTCTGGCTGAGTCATGTACACGCACTCTTCTAAATCACCGTTTAGAAAGGCGGTCTTAACATCCATTTGCCAGATTTCGTAATCACGATATGCAGCGATGGAAAGCATGATCCGGATGGATTTAAGCATAGCTACTGGAGAAAAGGTTTCGTCATAGTCCACACCTGGTCTTTGACGAAAACCATTTGCAACAAGTCTAGCTTTGAAAGTCTCCACTTTCCCATCTACACCAAGTTTTTTCTTGAAGATCCACTTGCTCCCAATGGGTTTTACCCCTTCAGGAGCAACTTCCAAAGTCCATACTTTGTTGGTGTACATGGATTCCATCTCGGACCGCATTGCATCCAGCCATTTCACTGAGTCTCCACTCGTGATGGCCTGCTCGAAGCTAGTTAGGTCATCATCAACCATGATGCAATCCTCGCTCCCACCATCCATAAGAAAACCGTAGTATCTCTCAGGTGGGTGAGGAACCCTACTAGATCGACGGAGCGGCTGGGGTTCATCGGGAACTACCGAATCCTCTGGTTCCACCAAATCTTCTGTTGCAGCTTTTGTAGCTGGAACCTCTTCCAGATCTACCTCATGACTACTAATCTCTTTTGCAAGAAATTCCTTTTCTAAAAAGGTGGCATGCCGAGAAACAAACACTCTTTGTTTCTCAGTGTGGTAGAAGATATACCCTTGTGAATTCTTGGGATATCCTATAAATTTGCATAGAACAGACCGTGCCTCGAGTTTGTCCGGATTTTGTCGTTTGACATAGGCTGGACAACCCCATATCTTTACATAGTTAAGGCATGGTCTCTTCCCTTTCCATATCTCATATGGAGTGGTAGGCACAGATTTGGTGGGGGCCATATTCAATAGATGTATGGCTGTTTCTAGCGCATACCCCCAGAAGGAAATAGGTAACTCAGTTGTGCTCATCATAGAGCGCACCATATCTAATAGGGTGCGGTTCCTCCGTTCTGATACACCGTTGTGCTGTGGTGTATATGGAGGAGTCAGCTGAGAGAGAATCCCATTCTCTTTTAGGAAGTCCAGGAATTCATTGCTCAAGTATTCACCTCCTCGATCAGATCGAAGGATTTTAATACTTTTTCCGGTTTGGTTCTCGACTTCTTGTTTATATTCTCTAAATTTCTCAAAAGTTTCAGATTTGTGTCTTATCAAGAACACATGTCCGTATCTTGAGAGATCGTCAGTGAATGTAATGAAGTACGAAGAACCATCCCTGGCATGTGTAGACATGGGACCGCATACATCACTATGTATCAGTCCCAAGAGTTCGGTAACTCTTTCTCCGTGTCCCGTAAACGGAGTTTTGGTCATTTTGCCTTTGAGACATGACTGGCAAGTGTCATAAGATGAAAATTCGAACGGTTTCAAGTATCCATCCTTATGCAACTTAGCTAGCCATGTCGCATTTATATGACCGAGTCTACAATGCCACAAGAAGGATTCGTTCAGTTCTGAACTCTTCCTCTTGTGTGTGTTTGTTATGCTCAGAACTGTTGATTGATTTAGAACATAAATGGCATTGCACAACGTGCCTGATCCAACCAACTTTTGGTTAAGGAAAATGTTCATAACATTATCCTGTAATACAAAATTATATCCCTCTTTATTTAGTAAAGAAACCGATATAATATTGCATATCAGGTTCGGCATGTAATAACATTCGTTCAGAACCAATGTATTACCAGTTGGCAATACAAGGTGATATTCCCCGACGGTTTTAGCTGCAACAATTGCACCATTTCCAACCCTTATGTCTTTATCACCTTCTCCAAGTTCTTTACCTTTTCTAAGCCCATGTAACTGATTACATATATGGGATCCTGACCCGGTATCTAATACTCAGGACGTAGAGCAAATGGAGAAACGGTTCTCCGTAACGAACACACCCGAAGAAAATGCATCAACATGTACTTTCTTCACACGGGTGGCATGGGAATCCTGGTTTTCCCCTATATCCTGTTCAGTCTTATAACTCTTATAAGAAATAACGGAACCAACGTTCCCCAGCACAGTATAACATGTGGGTTCGGTCAATACATCCATATTATTATCTTGATTAAGGCATGATATGGTCGCTACCTGGAAAGAGAGAGAAGAAAACACTTTAGCGTATGCTCTTACAAGATCAGATTGGTTATTATTTTATCTAATCAGGATGGCTCCCACTGTTTTTATCAAATCTTCCTTCAAACCCTAAAAGGAAAGTCTAGCCGGGATTAATTACACCCTACAACTTCGCCAATCTTTCAGCCAGGCCAGTGTCGGTACTTTGAGGGAGGTTCCCCGTGCTTTCGCACGGACCTAATTAAAGTAAACCTCGTTTTCCCAGAGGCGTAACCCCGTTGACACCTTTCTAGACACCTACTTGATCGGCTAATTGTCCTGTGTAAAACTCTTTCAGGAGTAACAATTACTCGTAGTGGGTATCGGGATCCAACTATCTCATAGAAGGTATGCAATCTCATTGCAAATCTCAACACTTGAAATTCCCGATAATATTTTGCCCCTAACGTGCTATGACCTTGACGAAAGCTAACAAACCATAACGCGCTAGTCAAGTTCAACCCGTACATTTCTTGATTGAATTAAACCCACCCGCACGACCCTTGACGAAAGCCAACAAAGTCATACGACTACCCTAATCCAATCGCATCGTATGCAGCAGATAAGCAGCATATAGCTACCGCAGACTACACCTTGACGAAAACCAACAAATGCAGCACGAATACTATATACAGCTTATCTGAAATGACGGAGGGCTACGACAGGTTTTTCTGAAAACCTATTGCGTAATGAACTTGATATCGTTGTAGAATCAAGTGAATTTTGAAATGGAGTGATTTTGAGGCTTTCATTAGTTTTGCTAAAGAGGTCACTCCCGGTGAAGGGATCTCGGCTCTTTCCTCATCGAATAAGGTGCAGGACATATCATATATATCACTATGCAAAGCAAAACTCCAAAAGCAATCAAAAACCAAACCGAGTTTTGTAGCATCTGCCAGTTTTGCTAAAGAGGTCACTCCCGATGAAGGGATCTCGGCTCTTTCCTCATCAAATAAGGTGCAGGGTATATCATATATACCGCTATGCAAAGCAAAACTGTAGCTACCCTTTTTGAAAAATTGATTCTACAACATCTTTTAGGTTTCTTTTCTTTCATTAATCACATTAATGAAGTCCCATCATTTAAGTCACCTAAACATCACAGATAAATACGACGTACACTTATGCCATCCGCATTCGCCTCGATGTCCCCTCGTGCACTGTTAGGTTAGGTAACTAACGGCAAAGTAGGGCAGGGCTAGCGCGGGTGTAAAACATAAGTAACGTCTATATAATATATCATATATACTATATACAGTATTTATCACAGAACATCAAATGATCACATCACAGATATCGCAGCAGAAGAAACATATGAAATATTGGATATACTAGGACGTCCGTGTTTTATTTTGAGCCTCTATAAAACACGGATTCCACGGTCGCGACGAATAGCCAAACCCACACCCCTAGACCCCTACGAGAGCGGCAAGCAACCCTTCCAATTCTAGGGTTAGGAGACCCGGACTCGACTCCTCGAGTTGGTCTCCCACTGGACCCTAGAACCCGGTTACTTGTGCTCCCCTCCTTGGGTCTATCCTAGTGCGGAAAAGTAAATAATATACAAATGGTGACATCAACCTCATCCCGGAAGTGCCCCAATAAAAGAATATTACATACATATAAATTTACATGAATGAAAATAAAAACTCTCATCTCACATAAAACCCCCGGCTATTCAGAACGCGACGATCCAATATAACATATCCAGCAACACATAACATCACATGTCATCAACGTAAGTAAATATGCGCATCCCAATTGTCGTTGACATATAGCAACGAAACCGACGATATCACATATTACACTTACGGTCGCAGAAAAGAAAGTGTAAAACTACAACATTTGGAATCCACAATCTCTTTAGACATCGTAAATCCGAAATATCACATATTTCGCATTTCATGCCTAACTGTATGAATTCCACATATTGTATCACATTCCAGATAAATAGACAGTATTAAACTTTCCGATCGAATAATCAAATACCCAAGATTTCCATAATAGCTCAACACTTGAGCGGAGTTCAAAAATTCCAGAATACATCACAGTAGCAACGGTCCAGCCGTAGAAGGGTCAAGCCAACGCCTCACATGTGGCACGCCGTACTGCCCCAAACCCTAAGGTTCAAAAGGCAGTTCAAGACGGTCACATAATCGAGTTAAGGTTTGTTGTCTTCTAGAGGGTCCATCGCATCACATGCACATTTTCCGAAAGATTTAAACCCGAGAAAAATTCAACACTTGAATGTTTTTCGTGCCGGGAAATAATGAGTTAATGATATCCGTTCGAACATTTTAGTACTTTCTAAATTATCCGGAAAAACAATAACGAATTTAAAATTCCCGATCGAATCAATCGAATACAAAATAAACCCCTGAATACTCAACACTTGAGTCAAATTAAAAATACCCATAAAGATCCAATAACAGAAGTGAACATCACTGCACAAAAATAAAAACCCAATGTCACTGTACGGCCGCGGTTCCGCGGCACAAGAAGGGTATTGCCGCGGAACCGCGGCGGTCCGTACTGCTTAGGTCATCAAATTTGCACCGTAATTCTTAGAAAACCCTGCTGAATTTTTTAGGTATTTTTAATTCTGAAAAAACCCAGTTTTTAAAATTTGACCAGAGAGGGGGTTATTTCATCGATTCCGGGTTCGATCGGGGTTTTAACTTCGTTAACACATCACCTGATACTCTAGCTAGGCTCTGATACCACTATAGGGTTACTAGGCATACTAACAAGGTTCTACAAGGCATCGACCATGCCAAAATTAAATTTTTATGTGCCGAACAACCCTAAGTAAGATCGTATACTAGAGTTTAGGCGAAACTAATACCAAGTAAAAAACTTTATTCTAAAGGGAATACGAAATACAACCTTTGTAGATCGGTCCTTCACTTCTAAGGCTCCTTGTCGTAGTCCCTTCGCTGCGATCATGGTTCTCCCGGGCTCTTGCATGGCTTCACGAGGCGAAAGATGCGACCTTGCTTGAAGTCTCCGAGGCCGAAGATGATCTACGTCGAGGGAATTCCGACTCAAGCTCCTACTTCACTAACTAGAGAAGTAGTGAAGTAAACACCATAAACTAAAGTGCTAGTCTAGTAGAGGATGGAGAAATAGGAAGTGGGTTCTCTTTAGAATTTTATTTCTCACAATCTTTTGCTCTCTTTTCAAAACCCTAGTTTGCTTTTTCTTTTGTTCAAATGAAGAAGATGAACAAAAAAAAGAGATGAGGATAATGATCAAGTGTGTGAGCTAACCATAGTGAGTGAGTATCATATACTAACTCTTATAGAGACTTAACCCTAGGCTAATTGTTATGGTTGGGTTAATAAAAATCCATAGTAAAAACAAACTCAAGTTGAATTAGTCAATGCATCCACAAGCTTCCACAAGCTTCATGCATTTTCTAATCCTCCACTTGATTTTGTAATTACTTTAAATATTAAAAACCCAAACTAAAAATTAGCATAGTGTAAGTCTCATACACCCATGGATAATGTATCATCAACCATGATACAAAAATATAACACATTTTAATATATATCATATATATAGTAAAGATGTGTACATGTGAGAAAATACCCTAAGTGAACATGTGTTAGTTAATGTAAACTAGTATATCAAATATACAATTATACAATAAATTATTAAATCAACACTGGACTTAATAATCCGGTCATATCGCATATAACCGACTAACATCCAATGTATCGACTTATCGAATCAACACTTGATTCGATAACCCGGCTATATCATATATAACCGACCGATACATAAAGCCGCGAGAATAGAATACGGTATCACATACACGCATTATTCTCGGTCCCGCACATATCACATATGCGCCCCTATTTCGTTTTGCCTGAGCCAGTAAAACCTCTATGTATGACTCTAAAGACTCGTCAATACGCCGGCAGTAGGTGATGATCACATCACGCACCAACAAGCCGTCAGCGGTACTAGCTGGACGTAACGGCTACCCGGGTATTGAGCGATCAGAAGATCAGCAAGAAAGCCTGCTCCAACTCCTGTAAAAGCCTGCCGGTAACACTTCCCGTACAATCCGGTCTCCTCGTCTGATATGTCGCATATCAAGTCTAGGGGTGGTAAACGTCAGACCCCAATAACCGATAAGTCGTGCCGATGTGAGGCTCATAACGGGTCGAGAAACTACTGGTAACACTTACCAGTAAATCTCTAAATCAACCCTGGCCAGGGACTTCCCTGTCACGGCCAATCGAGCACAGCGCAACATCAACCCCCAATACCGGGAGAGACGAAACCCCTCCTATCGCTCATTGCCTCCATGTGACTCAGGACTGTACCCAAAAACCACCGTTTTGCATGCCCTCATGGACGTGGTAAGGTGGAAATCAAAGCACAGTGGAAATCACACAAGACTCTATGACGATCTCGGGTCTACAGACTAACCTGCACAAGTGTCACCAGAGAACTGCCATCTGACGTGAGGTATAATACCATCTGGGAGTTCTCGGCGAGTCCGTCCAGTGTACCCAGTCTCCACTGAGCACCCGTATACCATCTCTGATGTCAAACACCAATGGATATGGGATTATCCATCGCCCATCTCATGGGTCGAGAAGCGTATACGCTAGTCTACTCTGGTATATCGATGCCCTGTCTCGATACACCCACGACTAGGAACATTAAAGGATGTACTTATGGACTACCATGGCCCCACTAGTATGATCTGCATCATAGTCCAGGTAGTCAAGTACACATCCTAAGGGCTTTATCAACATGTAGCTATAAGTCAGTATCAAGAGACAAGTATACATGTTAAGATAAAGAGTAACCAGATAGCATACTATCATATCGAGCAAGAAAGTCCTCTCTATATATGTCCAAGTATCCAATATAATATACATCATATGTACAATACTGGCCTCTAGGGCATACATACAACTAACAATATCTTACCCACTGAGCATGGTGAATTCAGCGTCATACTCATCTACTGACTTGTCCCACATCGAACCTTGTTGTAGATGAATGAACTGTTGTTCCATGGCAAACCTTGCAGTCACAGGGAAGTACTTCGCGTCGAACTTATCGTGAAAAGTCTTCCATTCAATGGGCTGATCAAGACGGCTTTCTTCCGCCTTCCACCAGTTCCGTGCATTGTCCGTGAGCTGCAGCTTTGCAACTCGGACCCAAGCTATTTCTGGCACTTGTGCTGCTGCTAGATCATCCTCGATACCTTGAGCCCATTCCTCAGCTTCCAGTAGGCTCCCCTTTCCTGAGAATTGTTTGGGATGTAAAGCTCTGAATTGTTTCACCCCGGGTGCTTCAGCCTTGGGACGGTTCAAGAGCTGCTGCTGTCCCTCTAGGAGACTGCGGATTGCCTCAAGAAGAACCGTTTGCTCATTGAGTGGAGCAGGAACGGCAGGTGTGAGTGGTAGTGGTAGAGGTGTGTTGTTGACATTGGTGCTGGTGTTGTTTGGTGAATCCATAACCTTGAATGATAAATTTAGGTTAGGACAGATTCAAAGTATGTGATTCAAAGAATAAGAAATGATGGGATTCAAGGAACGTGATTGTAAAGAATGTTTTAGTTGCTGGTTCTTGTGTTATATTGCTTAGGTTGTTCGCACAGAACATAACTGCATGATAATGTTTCATACAGCTCTGACCTGCATGGGCCACCAACAAAACCTGTCACGCCCCGCTTCCCGGTGTACGGCGAAAGGGACGCGACCGGTCCGCTACGTATTTACTGTGAAGTAAATACGCTAAGCGTATCTAAGCAATATAAAGGTAAATCACTAGAGACAAAAGATATAAAAATAACAGCAACTTTATTTATTAACATTCTTTTGTATAATGCATGAAAAGTAAATACATCTGGAATAAAAGCGATGCCTAAACAATGGCATAACAGGAAATGAAAAATACTTAATAGAAAAAGGTACAATGTCTAGAGCTCGGGGTCTTCGAGGAACTGATCCAAGTCTTCACTGGTGGGCTCGATCTCTGCTGTGTCCAAATTACCTGACGACATTCAAAGAAAGAAGAAATAGAATGTCGTCAGCGAACAGGTCGCTCGGTAAGTCCCAAAGATAAGGGAGAATTAGAAAAGACAGAATAAGAGGTATCTTTTAAAGTTGTATAATATTGTAGAATATTGTGTTTACGCTGTTGTTTGTAGCTTGGTACGGAAGGATGCCAGTGTATACGAGAGGGGTCTCGGTATGCTAGAGACCAGGGCAAACGGAATGTACAAGGAACCATTAAGCCACGGTACAACAACAACGGAATATAGGTTAGGTGTCTTAATCTTACTGTCTCATGCCACTTCTAACACCTTCCGTACCAATCTACCCCTTAAACCCCGTAGTGTTTTGATTGTATTGTTGTATTGTATTGTATAATTGGATGACTGACCAAAACCATGATATCAGTAAACAGATTGTAACTACATAATCATGTAAATGGAATAACTGGATAATGGATGTATATCCATGGTTTGATTCAGTCAAGTATAAATTGATAACTGGATTCATGCATTCATGTGTTCATATTGAATTGGAATATTATAGATTGTAGATTTTACTTGAATCATATTCAAGTCATATATAATCAGACTCAAACCCGAGTCAGACAATTAGAATGTAAATCGAAGTCCTATATTTACTAGGGTCCTTAGGGTAATTTATAAAACTTAAGGGGGTTTTATGTAAAAAAATACTTTTATATACTTTTCAAAATATACCCCAAGCATTTATTATTCGTCTTTAGGGTTGTAATGAATGTGGATTTTATATTGTGACATTTCTAATGAAAATATCCTAATTTAAAAATTTATTCTTGTGATTTTTAGAAAAAGAGGAATATTTATATCATAACAAAATAGGTATTTTAATGATAAATATACATATATTTATAAAAAAATAATTTTAATATATTTATTATATTCTAAAAATCCTATTTTCTTAAGATGTCGTACTTTAAATCTTTCGAGACCGAATGCTCCTTGCGGAGGTCTGAATCTTGCACTACTAAGCCCGAGGATGTGCGATAATCCGCACCATCCTGAACGGGTTCCCCAAAAATGGGTTGTAGCGGCACTTTGCAAAGATTGTAAATTACTAAATCCTTTAGAAAACGGTTTTATAAAGTAAATGGTATTTATTTGTAAAAAGTCAATTTTCCGTATTTTAGATTCTAGGGTTTTCTAAGTCAACTAGACTATTTCTAAATAGTCTAAACGATAAGTTGTTAGATATCTCAAATCGCCTCTTCACCACCAATTGTGGCCAGGTAAGTACAAGTGAAGAAAGGAGGGATCCGCTCATGAATCACCGTGAGACGGGCCTTTTAAAGTTACCTTTCTCACTTGCCTAGCCTAGACACCACAAGGTCAGGTTTAGATAAACGACCGATGTCCACAACTTATCGTATTTTCATACTAAGAGGTATTTATTTTAAAAGTGTAACAAAGCTAAAACTTTTAGAAATGGTTTTATTAAGAATATGGTATTTAAATGAAAATATTGTTTTATCGTATTCTAAGTTTTTCAATGGTATCGTGTTAGGTTATATGTAAGTGTGTGAGGAGGTAGGTCGTTATCTCGTGATCTACTTTAAAGGTATAGCAAGTTAATGGGATTAAATGTGAAATCGAAACATTGTGGTATTTAAGTGGAAAAAATACGATAATTTGGGAAAGCTATCATTTCATGTGATGAAACTTGTTCAAATTGTTTAATTAGTGTTTAATAGTCAACATGAGGAAGTTTAATTATGATTGTATTAGTGAGAAGTGGAATTTTATAGAAAACCGAATCGGAAATCGGATTTGTTCCGATTCCGTCGGGTTTTGTAATTTCGTATTTTGTGAATGGAAAAGAGAGATAGAAAAGGGACTTACGGGTTTTAGATTATACAAAGGAGGGAGGGGGAACTAGAGGGATCGCCGATGTGTTGCGTCGTCGCCGGTAGTTCCTAAAACGTTCGCCGGAAGTTCCGCCGGAATTTCGTCGGAGCTTCGCCTCGAGCTCGTTTTCAAAGTACACAAGTCTTCTTGGAATTTTGAGAGAGTGGGCTCAGAAATTTGGGATGAGAGGGTAGAGGGTAGGGTGTGTATTTATAGGGTAGGCTAGGGTTAGGGTAGATGTAAGGTTTTTAATTAAAAAATGTAAAAATGTATTAAAAAATCATTAAAAATGGAGTAAATGGGGATTAATGGGCTCTCTGAAACCGATCTCTCTAAATGAAGCATGCAGGGGTTTCATAAAGAGAAAAGACAAAATTTTCCAGTTGACGACTCGACCGTCCGGCCGAGTCCGACCGAGTCGGGGTGCCAGGGGGTGGGGGGTCGTCAGGTGTGGCTTCTGGTGTATTTAACTTTTCAGGTGCAATTCAAGTTTTGGGAGTTATGGTGTGTGGACTGTTGGGCTTCCAAGGAATTTAAAACAAAATAATATTAAAAATAATGTGGGGCAGGGGATTTGAACTCTGGTGGCTTAGTTCAGCAGTGCAAGGTATAACCAATGAGCTACAAGCTCCTTCTTGTAATTATGGTGCTTTTTAATTACTTAAAATGATAGCAGTAAGAATAAATACTCCAAGTATACATTAAATTTAAAGTAATTTCTTGTACACTAAAAATGGAGTTATTACATTCTTGTAACTTGTAATTAAAAAACAAAATAATTAATTATATCTTGTGCTCAAGCTAAAATACCCCTTTATGGATTTTTTAAAAAAAACAATTTAAAATTTTGTATAGAAAAGTGTATAGGAAAATTAGGGTTGTTACAGGAACTTTCAGTCTTGAGGAGCTTGCACTGCAGCTTGAGGAGAAGATTGTTGTGAAATGCTTTCGCTCAATCTTGAACTTCTTCTAAGAGAAAGAATATATGGATACAACCGCTTTGATGGAAAGTGTTCATAAGTTTTCACCTCATGTGACATGATGGCTGACACTTCCCTAAATGCATATGAGCATGAAGCATATCTATATAATCTTATCAGTCCTAACAATTTTGTAATGTGGAGGATCAACATTTAACACATCATAGGAAAATCTAAGTTTAAATCCCCCCATCCAAGGCAAGCCCAAATTGATTTCAGAAATTAGATCTTTCAGATTTGTCCTATCAATCTCCACTCTAATGGATTTCTATGACTCGCACTCATATTTTATCATTTTAGCTCTTGGAATATTCTTCGAGTAACCACTATGTCTTAACAATATCTCCATATCAACATCCATGTCTAACCTGCATGTAAGGAATTTTCACAGACTCGATATCAAATTAACCCACATTTGTTGTTAAAATTCATAAATATGAACAAACTGAGAAAAAATAACACTGATTTCACAGACTCTCAATATCAAATTAACCTACATTTGAAGAGCAATTTGTTGTGTAGTTCTAAAGTGTATATATGGTGCTTGTTCTTTGAAGAGCAATTCAGAAATAAATAGCCATCTTCTTTATTTTGGTCCCAAAAGAAACGAACGAGAAAAACCAAGAAGAAACTACCAGCTGAACAATAATACCAAATGGTTCTATTAATAAAACGAAGGAGCAAATTTGAGAAAAAATAACACTGATTACATTAAAAGGATAAAAGAGATAGATCAAGCTCTAAAATATCCCTTGTTTACCGCCGAAAACAGAGACGAAACCGCGTAGGTCGTCTTGCCTGAGTTTGGGGGCAGATGCTATTTGGGTTTTATCCGTCCACCTCTCCGAAGATGCCAAGTTGATTTATGGCACCGTGTATCGGAGGTTTGGACAGATGCGGCCGTTGTAGCAGATTTCGTCAGATTCTCTCTCGTTTGTGATGGGTTTTTAATTGTAAGGACACTCTCCCCTGCAGGCGCAAGCCCCTGCAGTTAATTGCGTTATCGCATCGCGATAACCACTTTCTCCTGCTCCAGAAATTCACTTCGTGTCGTGTGTGTTTTTATTTGTTTAGGTTGCCTGTGGATTGTATACGGAGACTAATTTATGTTATCACCCGTAGGGCGTGGATTAGTCCAAAATCCGTATATCTTAGATTTTGGTTTGGGTTGATTTAAGAATCGTTGATCTTTTTGAGATCAAGATCGACTTAAATGTTTGTGAGCAGTTGGGGCTCGATTGGTTTTTTGTTAAGGATATGTTAGTCCAATTTGAGACTAAGATCTATAGGGTGTTAGGATCATTTCTGTTTTAGATCCAACAAGAGAGCATTTGGGCTCTGTTGTTTTAGTTTAAGGACGTTACGGTCCGTTGTTAGTTTAAGGACGTTTTGGTCCGTATATCACCATTTTTGAGGTGAGGGTTTAGTTTGAGGACGTTACGGTCCGTAGTAGTTTGAGGACGTTACGGTCCGTAGATCACCATTTTTGAGGTGAGGGTTTAGTTTGAGGACGTTACGGTCCGTAGAGTTTAGTTTGAGGACGTTACGGTCCGTAGATCACCCTTTTTGAGGTGAGGTTTTAGTTTAAGGACGTTACGGTCCGCAATAGTTCGAGAACGTTACGGTCCGTAGATCGTCATTTTATGCCCGTGTATTTGTTACGTGACGGGATGCATGGCGATGACGTGGGATACACCTATTTGGGGTGTGTTTTGGTTTAAGGTGTGCACGTCAACTTGGGAAGTGCACCCAAAAACAGTTGGTTGTCGGGACCCACCACTTCTCTGAAGACGTTGAGGAATTACAACGACATGCATCAGAGGTATGGAGAGATGTACCCTTGAACCAATTTCCCTATCTGAGGAAAAATGAAGTTGGTGGTCAACCCGAAATCATTAGTCGTATTTTGAGACTAAGATTTCCTCGGGGGAATGTGGGATGAATATCATTTTGGATATCATCAGTTGAGTGGTCATCAGTCATGTTTGAGACTGAGATTAGTTTGGAAAACCTGAGCACAAAGGCTCAGTTGATTTGGAGATCAAAGAGGTTTTGACCTCAGGAAGACTTAGCCAATTTGAGGCTGAAGTCTGATTTCCCAAAAGTGCTAAGCACTGGTATATGTTCAGCACTCACGTGTTCCCATATAAGGCTCCGAATCAGTGTTAAACACTGCACTTTGGAAGCACTCACGTGTGAGCACGTGAGACGCCCCAAAGTGGGATTCGTTTTCTGGGTTCTATTCCCCCTTCCCTTTTTCATATAGAAGTGTTAAACACTTGGCTTTTGGAAGTACTCACGTGTGGGCACGTGAGGCGCCCCAAAATGAGAATTGTTCTCTGGGTTCTATCCCCCTTCCCTTTTTTTTTATATAGAAGTGTTAAACACTTGACTCACGTACGAGCACGCGAGGCGATTTTGTGTATTTCCCTTTTCATTCATCAGAGACGCTCACGTGGAGCACGTGAGATCCTATTGAGTGTTTGGAGATTTTGATCTCATGTCAGGGTTTTGGAGGATCTCATGCCCCTTTTTTGTAAGAATTAAATTCTTATTGTAGGGTTAAACCTGGGTTTTCAGAGGAATTAAATTCCCATATGTTTCTGTAAGAATTAAATTCTTTAAACTCAATTCTTTCCCCTAGATTTTGAATCTGCATGACAAAATCTTCCCGATAAGAATTAAATTCTCAATTTATGCGAAGATCTACTTCTACAGATCTCAACCAGAGGAAGAACTAAGTTCTTATGCGAAGGGTTAAACCCTTAGAAAGGTCAAGATAGAACAATCTCTGTGTATTTCTCTTTTTTTAACCTAGAATGTTCTGATGAAGCAAGTCTTTTCCGAGACTTAAATTCTCTTCTTCCTCTTTGTCTCTGTCTCTTTTTCTTTTTCTCCTCTGTATGTTTCTCTCCCTTCTTCCTCTTTCTCTTTTTTTGTTTGCTCCTATTTATAAGAGAAGAAAAAGAATCAATTTGTTAAGCAAATCTCTCATTGAGAGATCATGATTGATTTCATAATCAATCCAATTGTTCTAGTGAATTTTATTCACCGTTGGATTTTTAATCCAAAGGATTTCTGTTTAACAGAGAAGATTTCTTATTTGTTTTTAACCAGATAAGGAAATATTTTCCTAAGATAGAATTTTATTCTATCAGACGATCACCGTTGGATCTTGATCCAAAGGTCCTTCGTCTAACAAAGAAAATCTTTCTAGTTTAAGAAAGATCAGGGAAATATTTCCCACATATATAGAATTTAATTCTATCGGATAGTTTAAAAAGATTTAAGGAGATGTCTTCCCAATAGAGTTTTGATCTTTTGTTTAGACTTTAATTCTATTCGCTTGGAAAGTGTCTAGGAACATTCACGTGTAGCACTTGACCCCAATAGAATTAACCTTGTTTGCTTATATGCAACAGCATAAGAAGGTATCATGTGTTAACACGTGAGCCTTTCTCTTCTTTCTTTTTTTGCTATCTGTTTGAATGCAGCGCCTATATGTTTTGCATATATGCGCTCACGTGCTTACACGTGAAGCTCAATTTTGTCCTATCAACTGCTTAAATGCAGCGGCTATATGCTTTGCATATATCCGCTCACGTGTGGACACATGAGACATGCACAGTGGGGAATTTTTTTCTTTTTCTTTATATATATTATTATTATTATTATTATTATTATTTATAAGGAAACATCCCTGAAAGCCACAATTTTCTTTTCCCCAAAATCAACACCGATTAGACAGATCGAGCCCCTAAAATACACAGAATAAACCCTACAATATCCCTAAATTTTTAACTGAATACATGCCTAAATGTGAATAAACTCGACGGCTTCAAATGAGTGCTTCGAAGAGAGGTTGAGAGGTTGAGAAAGGGAGAGCGAGGAAGCAGTGGTTGCCTGCGATCTTCATTTAAAGGATTCGAAGTGAGAGAGAGAACGATAAGATCATGGTAGCAGGCAATCTTCAAAACGCTGGTGTCAGAGAGAGGGAGGATAGAGACAGAGACAGAGAGAGTTGTGGGGTAGGTAAAGGGTATCTGAGGTATTACTCACCCAAAAGTAATCATGGTTAAGGTTTAACCTAACATAAGCTTATGGGAGTGGACAAGAGTGGGGTATTTAGTTGACGAAGACTTTTCGAGTGGGTTACGAGCAATTAGTCATATGTGAGTGGGTTTTCGAAAATATTCGATTTTCGAGAGGGCAATATCAAAAAATCATATATATATATAGCAAGAGAGAGCAAAGGCACAGGGCTCCTGTGTCATCGAAAAAATACACCCTCTACAATTTTTCTCGACAATCAACACCTATCATCATCATCTTTATCATGAAAGATGTGGATACACCAAATTTCATATGATTTCATCACTTTTTCACTGTTGATTAGGTGACACCAAATTTCATATGATTTCATCACTTTTTCACCGTTGATCAGGTGGGTGCAAAATTAACGGTTTACTAACAATAAAACTTTTTACATTGCTAATTCAACGGTGAAAAGTGGTGGAATCACATGAAATTTGATGTATCCACATTTTACATGATAAAGATGATGATGATGGATGTCGGTCGTCGAAAAATTATGGAGGGTATAGATATTTGACGCTACCTAACAAAAAAACCTCCTAGGGCTTCTTTTCTTCATTATATATATATATATATATATATATATATAGAGAGAGAGAGAGAGAGAGAGAATAATGGAGGAAGGAGACCATAGGAGGCTTTTTGCGTTAGGTGGCGGCAAAAGGTACGCCCTCCACCATTTTATTCGACGATCGGCACCTTCCAACTTGATATCCATTCTCCAATTTGTCGATATACCAAATTTCATATGATTACAACACCATTTCACGGTTAATTTAGCAATGTAAAAAGTTCTATTGTCGGTAAACCGTTAATTTTGCACCCACTAAATCAATGGTGAAATGATATTGTAATCATATGAAATTTTATGTATCGACAAATTGGAGAATGAATATCAAGTTGGAAAGAGCTGATCGTCAAATAAAATGGTGGAGAGCGTACTTTTTGCTGCCGTCTAACGCCAAAAGCTTCATGTGTGTGTGTGTGTGTGTGTGTGTGTGTGTGTGTATTTCTCTCTCTACACACACACACACACACAAATATATATATATATATATATATATAAAATGAAGAAAAGAGGTACTAGAAGGCTTTTTTGTTAGGTGACGCCAAAAATCTACATCCTCCGTGATTTTTTCCAACGATCGACACCCATCATCTTCTTTATCATGTAAGATACAGATACACCAAATTTTATATGATTCCACCACTTTTTCATCGTTGGATTAGCAATGTAAAAAGTTTTATTGTCGGTAAACCATTAATTTTGCACCTACCAAATCAACTGTGAAATAGCGATGGCATCACATGAAATTTGGTGTATCCACATTTACATGATAAAGATGATGATGATGGATGCCGATCGTTGAAAAAATCGTGGAGGGCGATTTTTTTGACGCCATGGGAGGAAATTTGCTCCTGTGGCACCTTTCTTTCATTTTATATATATAGAGAGAGAGAGAGAATAATGGAGGAAAGAGGCATAAGAGTGGATTTCCTCTTATGGTGTCGAAAAAATACAACCTCCACCATTTTTTCCGATGGCATCCATCATCATCATCATCGTTGTCATCTAAGATGTGCATACACCAAATTTCATATGATTCCACTACCTTTTCACCGTTGAATTAGCAATGTAAAAAGTTCTATTGTCGGTAAACCATTAATTTTGCACCAACTAAATCAACGGTGAAAAAATGGTATAATCATATGAAATTTGGTGTATCCATATCTTGGATGATAAAGATGGACGTGATGTATGCCGATCGTTGAAAAAAATCATGGAGGGTGTATTTTCCGACGTCATAAGATGAAATTCCCTCCCGTGGCACCTTTCCTTCATTAACCTCATATATATATATATATATATATATATATATATAAAAGAAAAGAAAAGAAAGATGCCCCGCACACATGCGTTGGGTGAACGAAAATGTAAGGGGCTGAACAAAATTTCCTAAGAATTTAGAGAGATGAAGAAAGGGTCAAATGCAAATTTACATGGAATCCAACGGAAGCAGTGAAAATATCCAAGGATTTTTCCAGGTGTATTGGAAGTTTGAAGTGGGCTGAGGCTAATTTTCCTGCTAAATGCCAAAAAATAGGCTAAAGATTTGTTGCGCCTAGCTTTAGTAATTACTAGTATTAATACAAACTGCTGTATTTATTTTGATCTACCTATACTCATTTTTATATTTTACATTGTAATAGTAATTTTTTATAATTAGGACAATTTTTTATAGTAAACTAAATTTAAATAATAATTATATAAAATATCACTTTCAAAAATAATTACAAAAAAAGACCACTTTTTGCCTTGTAGACGCCACGTCAGCGCTAGCTTATCACTGGCGTGAAATAAAAGAAAATTTAGGGGCGCAGTTTGAAGCTGCGCCTATAACATTTGTATGGGGCGCAATTTGAAGCTGTGCCCATAAAATTTGTATGGGGCGCAGTTTCAAACTGCGCCCTTTACATTTGTATGGGGCGCAATTTCAAACTGCGTCCCATACAAATGTTATGGGCGCAGTTTCAAACTGCGCTCCATACAAATGTAAAGGGCACAGTTTGAAACTGCGTCCCATACAAATTTTATGAACGCAGTTTCAAACTGTGCCCCTAAAAAGAATTATTTCACGGGAGCGCCCGCGCTGAGCTGACACTGACGTGGCGTCTACGAGGCAAAACGTGGTCTCTTCTTGTAATTACTTTTTAAAGTGATTTTTTTATATAGTTATTATTTAAATTTGGTTTATTATAAAAAAAAATTTGTTCTTCTATATATTCTTGGATAGAACATTGACTCCTAAATATGGTATTTTTTGGGCCTATCGTTTGGTTTGAATTTGAATTTATAAAGTTGGTAACAAAAAGATGTATTTATTACATTTGTCTTATTAAGTTATTTTAGTGACACGGCACCTCTTAATGCATTATAAATAATAACCTTTTTTGTTCTAATTTTCTTGTATTTTTAGAATATGAGTGAGCTAAATAAATTGCCACTGTGATAATAGAGATATATAATATAAAAGAACATACAAGTGCAAGTACATGGCTTGACATCAAAATCTAGTAATGTTTACCCTTAACAATATATAAAGTAATTTGCAAATCAACAGGTAAGTTCAAGCCGCCTACCATCCTCACAATATAATTTGTATGTAAATTGTGTCGATACAAAAGTTTCTTATTTTAGTACCCAAAAAAATATATAAATGTTATGCAGAACAAGAATTCTGATGGTTTATACATTGCCGTATAAAAAAATTCAGGTGGTTTTTATGCACCAGAGGTCTTCCCGTAAAATCTGGGCACCATTATTTATATAACACAACATGATCTCTATTCAGTTTTCAAATTTTCACTTTCATTTTCTTTATATTGAGATTATATTTAAAAAAGAAAAATTGGATTATGAAGATCTCCTCAAATAAGCCATAACACCAAGACCAGCGACAAGTGCAGCCCCAGCAGCAACCGTACTGTATGCAGATGCCCATGTGTCTTTGTTTGCATAGTCTAGACCCGATCCACTCTTCTTCTTGCGAGCACCGCCACCTGAATCTGGATATTCTAAATGCAACCTTAATCCCTGCAGAAGAAGAAGGATAAATTTAGACCTCATTCCAACTCAATAGGCGCATACAAATAAGCTTGGTCTGTCGATCAATCGTCCTATTGACGTTTCTAGAGACTACCTCAAAAAGAAACTGGCTTTGAGAAACATTTTATAACCATTTTTCACTCTTTTCTTCTTTTCTCCCCCCAAATTGGAATGTTGACCAGTATTGAAACTTATCAACCACTTCTGCTTTTGAATTATCGTAAAACTTCATAGTCTGATGATTAACAGTACTCCTGGCATCGAATTCCTAACTGCTGCTGACTAGGTTCTTGACAATTTAGGCGAGATAGGGAAGATGATCACTGAGGCCTGGGGTTATCAAGGTAATTTGTTAAAATTCTGATTGTCAACCATTGGATGAAACCTCCTGAACAGGAATTCAACAAGCTCAATTAGATTTCAACAAATGACATGTATTATGATTGATTGGTAGAAGGTTGTACTTAGGACAAAGAGTGAGTGATTATTTACTTCTTGTTCATTCTATGTCAAGGTTATTTGAGCTAAAACAGTAACTTTTGGATGCTTTATCTCAATTAAATTTGCAACGAACCATCAAGCTTTCGTTTGGAGCCTATTTCTAAGATACCATTTGATTTCAGTGAATGGCCCTCTGGCAGAATGGTCTCAACATTATCAGAACTTCTAAACCAACGTTAGGATGTACAATCAGACACATCTTGAAGGGAAAGCAATGGTTTAGCTTATCATCTAACTTTGGAAGGTCTAATGGGGAACTGTGCTACACCTATCCTATCGACATTCTAAAAAGAATTAGTAGGGCATGCTGCCTCATCTTCTTTACCTAGATTTACATCATTCTTGTAAGTAGTACTCTTATTGATTCATGTAACAAATTAATTGATCAATAAAATCTCAAGGGATAATATACCAGCCGAAAACGACTATCTAAAAGGCCCAGGTTGGAAATTGTTTTTACTTTCTAGTGTGATTCCGGGTATGTCTGAACATTTGCTCGATAAGAAATATTGCGCAAAGATTTATAAACTTGTTGGCTATCTCTGTAGCTTCAGTCAATCCTTAGTGGAAGATAAACCTCAAATGTTGAACACAGAACAAATTATAAAACAAGCCCGTTTACTTGATGCATATTGTAGAACAGATATGGCCCATAATGGAGTTGAATGGAAATTATGGAATACACTTGTATGATTAAGAACACAATTTGCAAAATCGAATTCCATGTGACCACCGATCAGTGGCGAAGAAATACTAATGAAAATTATCAAAATGGAGTGTATGTCCAAGGAAGTGACATTCCCCTTACATTGTTTGGGGGAAATTACATTGTTTAGGGGAAATTGCATACTGCCCCAGACCCCAGACAAAAAATAATAATAATAAAGAAAAGAAAGAAAGAAACCAAGAAGCAAAAAAAGAGGGGGAAAACAAGGAAAAAGAAAAAAATAACGGAAAAAACCCTGTGAGGATTTTTCACTCAAATAAGCCACTAACCTACGGATCACATATTTGACCTCCATTTATGTTCACATCTGGTTAGCAGGCAACCCCTTCTGGCATTCCAAGAGTAGAAAATCCAATGTTCCTTGGATAAATAGATAAAGACTATCAAGTCATCATCGTGAAATAAATCCCCATTTTCGTTTCGTTCTTTTGGGAGAAACCGATAATGGTTTCTCTTCCGGGAACACATGGGATCCTTAATTTGTGATATATCTCATACTAATTAAATTAGGACTCATTTCCAATTGTGGTTGGTCAAATGGAATTTTTCTAGTATGGTTAGTGTTTTATCTTTGGGATGACATTTTAATTCTTCATTTAACTCTTTCTACTGAATATGGTGGGGGTCTAATTAAAATTAACCAACATATCCTCCGAGGAAAAACGAAAACGTAGCACACACTAAACCACCATCATTCACAGAATCCCTTATGGATTAAAATAAATGTATAGGATTCGACATGCAAGAACCTCATCTTAATGTCTGCTTTACAGAAAAGCAATATTTAGGGCCATGGGCATGGGTATCAAGATTAATGATGCCGAGGATACTGTAGGAGGGGAGAAAGGTGTAGAAATATTCTAGCATTAGGGAGTTGTTTAAATATAGAGGTGAAGGATCTATAATTAAATTTTTGGATAAATTGTCAAACCCCCCCCCCCCTCCCCCAGACAGTTTTTCCCACTGACATAAACCCCTGGCCTCGAAGCGGTTATCAAAAACCCCTTGGAAAATTTTATCGATATAGTTGCATATAGTTGCATGCTATATCTAAATAGGTCATAGACAGGCAACAGCATAGATATCGTATGCAACTGTATTGATCTAACATTATAACTAGATATTGCAGGCAACTATACAGATACCGCATGCAGGGTTTTTTTTTTTGACAACTGAAAATTTTTCCGGGGGGGTGGGGGGGTTGACAACCGCTGCGGGGCCTAGGGGGTTTTGTTCATGGGAAAAATTGCTTGGGGGTTGACAATTTACCCTAAAAAATTTTATTAGCATTTAAATGCTTCAGGTCATAATTGAATGTTCTCTAGTCAAACTGAGGAAACTGGATATAGGCATAGTCACAAATTCGCCGTTCGGGAATAATTCGGCGAGGTCGAAAATTCGGATTCGGAGAACTATTCGGAAAAAATCGGCAGGTATTCGGGAAAGATTCGGTAAGTGTTCGGGAAATGTTCGGGAAGGATTTCGAGCAATAAATTAATATATGAGACGCTAGGTTTTGATTTTGTGAATTATTTACAGTTTTTTGAATTATTCGCTGTTTTATCACATAATTCGGGAATAATTCGCGAATTATTCGCGAATAATTCGCGAATTATTCGGCCAGTTCGGCAATGACGAATAATTCGGCGAATAATTCGTTTGATCAAAAATTCGCGAATTATTCGCGAATTCGGCGAATAATTCGCGAATTCTGTGACTATGGATATAGGCAGAAGTCAGGATACCTTCCAGCCAATGAGTCTCACATGGTCGACAGCTGCAGCAAGATCACTGTCTGACGCAAGTACAACCCTGTCATGATCCTCGTCTTCGTACTAGGACACATCATCAAGAACAAAAGTGAATATAAAAAAGAAATAAAAATTAATCTACTTATTTGAGTCGGGTAGAAAAAGGAACTATTAACATTGTGAGAAAAGTTAAAAATAATACCAAAATTTGTGGCAAATTGTTCTTATCGATATCACCGCCAACTCTTTGAAGGATGCAAGCAATAAGGTCTGCCAAACTCTGAGTATCTGAAATGGAACCAATGGCGCCCACATTATTTCAATAATGGAAGGGAAGTAAACCATTTATAAAGGACTTATAAAGGAAATTGCGACAGAGAGCAATACCGCAGTTAAATCTATGCATCCTTCCCTTCCTATCCTGAATCTTGAAGCCAAAGGTAGAGTTTAGGCCTGAAGATGGATAAAAAGCAGACCTCCCTGTCTCAGATTCTGAAGCCAGCTTCAAGGATCCTTCACTGAAATGAAACATGTCAGCTTGGGGTTGAACAAAATCATAATCGGTGAATGGGCATTAGAATATTGACAGTGAAAGTAGAAATGTAACCTTCGGGTATCCTCATCAGTATCGAGAGGCTCTATGGCCATAGCAGTATCCCAAAACTTTTGCAACATAGAGCCAGCTGACTCTACTCCAAGTCCTCCGCTGCTTCCCACCTTAGTGTCATAAAAAACAAGGTGATGAGTACCTAAATAACCACAAGAACATAAGGGAAATGAAAAGATATTACAATAAACCATTACAGAGCAGGAAACCCGCTCCCAATATTGGTGCGTTGCTGTGCTTGACACTTAGCACACATGTATATCTCTGTCTGAGACTCGTATACACACATATCAACCTGTCTAATGTATTTTTAATCTCCATAATGAAATTAATGAATACACTTGAGCTGAGTGTGATGTGGGTTTGATTTCTAAGAGGTTACCTAAATTTAATTGCTTTATCATTAAGTTCTGCTACAATGCTTTTATATAGTGGTAAAACTAAATTGTTGATGTCAGTCTTCTTCATCATCAAGTCCATGAAAGGTTTGACAATATTTTACAAGTATTGTTGTCTCAAGGGAACGTTAAGTAAATTGGTGGAATTTTTTGACTCCCATAATGCTAAATGACCAATTGGCATCCTCCAAATCATAAAGAATATTCTATGATAATAAAGAGGATAGAATATCTTCAGGAAAGTATCCTAGACCTGAAACCAACCCTCCATTTGATGTATGTGTGTAGACTTGGCTCCTTTAGAGCCATATCTGAATTGAAAACACACTATGTTGAACTTAGTCATATCAAGCAAAATTCCTAAAAGCAAAAAATAAAATTTCTCATCTTTTCAGTCCATCCGGTGGGCATAAAACATATAGTTGGCAGAAAGTTGCTCCGATCAACAATGTTTATATGCAACAAACAAAAAAACTTAGTGCAAAAATAAAGGCCTAGATCATCATCAATGGCTTGGATTCCCCATATATATTTTCTGGCTAGTAATTCTAAATAGCTGCTGGTTTTCTACCCACTTGATGGGACTTAAAAAAAATATCACTTCCCTTTTCCATCTTCAGGCGCTCTAAAGTCTAAATGGCGGATCAAGATAAATGGAATGGATGATAATTTGGTTAGCCTACCATTAAAACTTTGATGATAAGGATTTGACTCAAACCCTTCCCACATGAGCCAAGTTTCTACCACTTGCATGTCAGTATATAATATATATGCATGCATACAATTAGGCAATTAGAATTTTGTGTGTGTGAATCAGAAATACTTAAGGCTATTCAAATAAACATGGATATACCAAGTCTCGGTGTGGGAATAAGACGCCGTATCCTGGTCAATAAATCATAGGCTTTTCTCACAGACTAAAACCCAGATAATTTGAAATTTAGTCTCATAGCAGACCATTTGTAAGTCACAAAACAAGACTCGTCTCCATATATTTTGCCAATGAACTGCACAATACTCAACTACCAGAGAGACAAATTCGACACGACTTAACCATCTCTGGATATTAAACAATATATCGGCAAGTTCACCAATAATTAGACCATGACATCTTGTAGCAAGAAGCATCCACATGGAAGGATCCCATTTGCATAGGAGGATAATAAAATAGGAGGGAAATACAACTAAAAGCCCAAAACCAAGCTATGAATGGTCCAAAGAAAGTAGAGAAGTGACTTCCAGTAGTTATTGTAAGTTTGTAACATATGGATGAT
Organism: Agapanthus africanus; assembly: GCA_030015575.1. Lineage (NCBI taxonomy): Eukaryota > Viridiplantae > Streptophyta > Magnoliopsida > Asparagales > Amaryllidaceae > Agapanthus > Agapanthus africanus. The sequence continues at coordinate 595,667,235 of CM057344.1, read as the reverse complement.
ATGAACAACATCAATAAAATCAATCCCATGAATGGCGCAATGAAAATAGAAACATTACTTACTGTAGCTATTGCCGCATGGGTAATATGAATAACGTCAATTACTGAGACAATGTTCCCATCTGTTACAAAGAACAAAATTCGTTAGCAAATCGAAGGGAGAAGAAAAGGAGCTACTGTTCATATCAATTTTTTTTGGGTGCATTTATGTACCTCTATCAACGACAGGGAGGTGTAGAAATCTTCCATCATGCATAGTATGTAAAGCATCTACAATTGGTGTGTCAACTGTGGCACATTCAGGATCTCGAGTCATGACCTGCATATCACAGTTAAGTATTTAACTACTGTAAAGTTCTTATGAACAATAGATGACACATTTATGGTAATGCATGATAAACCATATCGAACTATGTTGAAACATAACATAAGTAAGATAAGATGTTATTAATATATTGTTCATAAGGATTTTGTTATATATTGGAGTAGGAGCACAGCTTGAGCTAAAGGAGAACAAGACGCTGGGTCCTTTTTTATCCAACTCATGTTTAATCTATGCTTGCAAATGCGAACAAGACGATGGTTTGGGTTCCTATCAAGGCTCTGGAGACGACATTTCTAATTAGCTGCATTTCTTGTGATGATTTACTTTTACCAACTTATATATGTTTTAGGAGTATGCATTACTAATAAGCATCCTAACTTTATATATCTTCTGAAAATAAGCACTCATCAACCTCATCAGCAACAGTCTATCTATGATAACAATAAAAAATTATGGCAGTGGACCGTTGGCTTGATAGATACCTAACAAGCTTTCTTTCTTCTCCTGTGAGGCACTCACTATTCATCCTGCTCCCCTGTCTATATTCTTTAAAACTTTTGACTGCATCTTTATCCTTTGAGCAGAAACTTGAAGGGACTCCATCAAATGCCTTACCCAAATAGATGAGGGCATCATGAACTTTCTCTTTTCTCTGAAAGTATTTATCGATTGTCTTGAAAAGTAAATATTTTCTATATCCATGGTACTTTTATCAGATCAGTAATATATCGAAAGTGGTTCTCCAATATTATTTGTTGGCATTGTCACTCGCTACTTTCCATCTCTTAACTTCATTAGATTATTAATATTTTGAAATTTATGGTTGCTGGTTCCCTTTGCATATGAATACTAAATATCTAGGTGTCAATACACTAAAAAAACTTGCATCTTTTACGTGCAATTTTCTTACTACAATTTTCCTGAGAGTTTCTTTACTCGTTGCACAACTGATTTTCCATAAGTACGTGAATTATACTTGAAGAAAACTACAAAGCTAAAGATCAGACTCCTAACCTAATTCAAAATCAAAACTCAAACTCATATCTGCTTCAAACTTAATGATAGAAATCCTATCTAAGTACTCAAATAAAACAAATTATATCAAGAAAGAGAAAAGAATATTTTTCCCTGCATCACTGACATGCCATATAACAAAAAACACTTACCAGTTGGCTCTTTTCATGAATATCAACCCCCTTCTGTCAGAGCAAGATTTAGTGCAAACTCATAAGTCAGGACAGACCGACAAACTTCTAAGAAACTCTCAACCTGCATCCTACTGGACATTGGATCCTTTTTAAGAGATCCTAGATCCCTTGATATTATTTTAGAGCCAAACAGTTTCACTGATATATATGCTTGATTAAGATTAAAAACACACTACATCAGATCCAGATCCTTCATTCCATAGCATTATCCACAACGTGATAAATGAAATCAGTTAAAGTTGAGTATGCTACCAACACATCAAATGAGTATCAAGTCAATAAACAGAATAGCAGCATTTTGTGGTTGAATTGTGTTAGCTATAGCATTTGAGGAGCAACTCCAACTTGGCATATAGACAGAAATAGAACCAATCAATTAGAATATTTAGTTCATCTTTTACTCTCTCGACATGAATATATAAGTTTGTATAAAATTATAGAAACATCAAAACCATTGCTTATCGCCCAAAAAAAAGTAATAATAAAGACTAGGACAAAACTAAAGACAAGCAGCATATTGCGAAGTATCTGAGAAAACAACTGTATTATCATAAGATACCATCTCCACAGGAGTTGATTCAGGAGGAAGATTTTGTGCAATCACACGCATTAAAATATCCTTTGAACTGATACAAAATGAGAAGAAGAAGAAAAATATTCAGCATATCAGTAAAGATTGAAGAAACATTTTCTGCTAAAGTAGGGTCTGCGAGCTTACGTAAGTATCCCCTTAGGTTTGTTTTCAACTGTTATGACTGCCGAACTTATTTTTAGTTCAAGCATCTTTTTCGTCGCAGTTAACACTGAGTCGGATGGCGATACTATCACAACCCTAAAAGAATATAGTATTATCAGCACCACCAAATTCAAGTTGATCCAAGTTTTGCAATAGAAGACTCCAAAATTAAGATATGTGTGTGTGACCAAATCTGTATATAAATTCAAGCAAAGGGTATTACCTACTTTGAATTCTCTGAAATAATGGTAGACAACGCAGGCCGAAACATTCGCTCTCGAAGCGTTTCAATAAAAGTATTAGGACCTGGACAGACAAAAATAAACATTGTAGTGGAACTCAGATATCAATAGTTTCACAAAAACTAAATTTGGTTCACGATCATGATCATCGTCATTGTAAGCCTATATGAAGAAGGTTCAAAAAAAGGAACATAAAAATTGCGACTGGCAGCCCTCTGATTTGGCATGGAAGTCCTGATCCAGGAAACTATCGAATAAAAGGGATTTTTATAGAGAACCAATTGCCATAGAAGTAATACCCCCATAAACTAAGAGCCGGTAAGAATTTGAGCATTCTAGCCTAACATTGTCAAAATTAGAATACCAGATATTGATGTTCCCCATTGCTTCTCCACCCCTTCGACTGCAGCAGCAATGGCCTTTCCTTTCTCTGCAGCCCTCTCCATCCGTGCAATGGCATCATAAAGACACTTAGCTATGTCAAGTAAAGCAATGACCTCACCATTCCCCACAACAGGCAAATGTCGGAACTTCCCTGAAAAATATAAAGGCAAGAGTTGAAACTCCATGGCTTAATAAAGCGGAAATCTCCTTAAATACTGAGTATTTAAATTCATAACAAACCTTGCACCATCTTCTGCAATGCCTCCACAGCTAGAGTGTCTGAAAGAACGAAAATAGGACTCCTAGTCATTACTTTAGAAACAGGAGTCTCCTCTATCTTTACTTCACAAGCAATGACTCTTGTTGATATATCCTTCATTTCAACACGTAGAATAAAACATTAAGTTCTCTATTATATTCAATGAATTCCCAGTAAGTTTTTAAAAAAAAATCCTATTAAATGTCATGCCAAAAGAGCGGGTGCCTACCTTATCTGTTAAGATACCACAGAGCAAACCATTCGAATCTGTCAGCAGCACAGCATCAACCTTTCGAGCAACCATCCTGCGGCAAGCCTCTTGAATAGTTGTACCCTCGGGTATTGTTAAGGCTTTAGACAAGCGCAATCTCTTTACAGTTCTCTCACCAGTCAGAGTCCTGCTACACATAAAACATATGGAATTTATATTGAATATCATTTTCTCAACAAATACAGTGGCAGGTATAATTTGGCAACAAACTGAAGAAAAAAAGTCTATTAAAATGGGAAGGTTAAGCTAGGATTGGTATACAAATCTGCATCATTGGCCATAATTTCCCTATAGAAATAATAACAACTATAACACCATACATAAGTATAATTGAGAAAATTAATTCTTCAATAGATACATAATCAGAATAAATGGCTGAAATGTAACTGGTCATTAACTAATTATTTAATGAACACAACAGATGCCAAAGGATAAAATAATTTTATGGAATTTTTGTGTATCAATTTCTGAACGAGGAAACATAACGGCATATATACCATATATTCTACTTCCTCAGTTCACAATTATTTGTCCTTTTAGGAAGTTTTTTTTGTCCTAGATTACTTGTTTTTTTATGATATAGAGGTGAATAGTATAGAATTTCTCACCACATTTATTATTTTGTTTTTTTTAAATATCTAAACTAACCTAATTTAAAAAGTATTGGTATAAGATTCCAAAGAAAATTTAAGAAGATGAGAAGACACCATTCATTTAATATAAGGGTAATTTAGGAAAATTTACTAGGATGGCATTATTATAATATTTTTTTTCAAATAGACTTTAAATCATATCTTAATTGCCGTGCAAAAATCTAAAAGGACAAGTAATTGAGAACGGAGGGAGTAATATATTTTGGAAACTCAAAATGATGCACAGAATGGATCAGAAAAAATGCCAAGCGATATATGCAAATTTACTTGCAACAAAAGTCAAAGATATTTCAGGTAAAATGTGTAATCTAGGTTGCACGGACACTTCCAATAGGTTTCCGTATCCGTGTCTGACACGTATCGGACACTGACACTTACAAGACACTTACACAACACGTATCGGACGTGTTGTATATATATCATTTACGTATACTATGTGTTTTGTGCGTGTCATATGCGTATAAGCATATTTTTAGTATGTTAACATGCTGGACTTGTTAATTTTTCCTTATTTAATGTTGTAGTAGTTTGATATCTTTTTTATCTTTATAAGATTATATACATAGCCGTGTCCCCGTATCCTATATTTTAATTTTTTGCCGTGACCGTATCACATCGTGCTTCCATATCTGTATCCTCGTATCCATGTCCATGCAACCTTGTGTGTAATGCATTAGTCCTTTTAGTTAAACATACCTGTGTATTATTAATATATCAGATATGCTTAGCATGTAAGACTTAAAAATCCGAAAAGCACACAATTGATATGCAAGAACATAATGTTTCCGTGCTTGCAAGTGGATAAAGGAAATTCAGATACTGGTTAAAGCTGAAGGTAGGAACAACAAATTCCAAAATACTATTTTAGGAAAACTTCATCATGCCCGTCCAAAGAGTAATCCCTACACTATCAATAACTTACTAGATGAAATATATATGATCCAAGGAAATGATCTGGCCCCCAGTTCCTAAACTCATTTATCACTACAACACATGCTAAAAACATCTTTATCATTTGTACTCAGTTGAAGAATATCAATGTTTTAAAAGAGGAACCAAAAAGCGGAGTGGCTGCCTCTTAAGCACCTGCTCAGGCCGCTTAGAAATAAGCAAAGTGGTGTTTTCATCAATTTTGTATCAATAAACATTGATCCTAATAGGGTTCTAACTATATATATGTTCCTTTTGTATTTGCATATGCCTAAATAAGCATTATGGAAGGTGTAAAAACCAAAAATGCAAATTGACTGTGAAGAAAATGCAAATTTCACTAAAACAGATCCACAAATCCAACGAATTCAACCCAAAATTCAACAAATTTGCTCAGAATATATTATTTGCTAAGAAATATGGTAGACAATTCAACCCAAAATCAAAATTCGAAATTCGCTTCAAATTAGTAACAAAATGTTCTACCAAAGCGCACGAATTTATTCACTCAAGATGTTCATAAGCTTTTCAATTCCAAGCATCATAGCTCAAATCAGCAAAACATTAATAAAATCACAAAAAAATTTACCTAGAAGATTGCAACCCGAATCCAAGTCGATTTGAAATTGAATTGGAAATTCAAGGTCGAAATTCAAAAACTACTCGAACTCGAAATACGAAAACCCTAGGATTTGCTCGAAGTCAATTCAGATATCTTGAAGCCGATCAGATCCGCAAGCCTAACTTTTGAAGTTTTGAAACCTAAATCTAAGTTTGTCGAAGTCGGGCAGCTCAATAAACCTAGCCCTCTTGACCCGAGCACACCAGAGAAAAATAGCATGTAAAAAGAGACAAAAGATGGGATTTTGTACTGCTTGGTATTTGTGTTATTCTCACTCCAATTTAAGTACTTATATACCCATTACAACACTTATGAGGTGTATACATCTATAAAAATAAGTTGTATAATATCACTAGCTTAAGTAGGATAAAGCGGAGCGACGAAACCTTCTCTGCCACTTAAGCGGACGTTTTTTAAAACACTAAAGCTTATGCTTTGCGTTTAAAGACGCATGTAGTATCACTCATTCCTTAACCTATCTTTTAAAGCTTGGCACTAACCATCCCATCACTCTCAAATCAACTATATATTGGTGCTAAATGCTTTGCGGTTTTTGACCCATAAAAGCTCAATAGGTACTACATACGTCTTACACATTTGTCCTGCCATATCAAGTAAGAATATTTTTAAATCGCATAAACATCTCCAGTTTAACTTTTCTTCTAAGAATAACCTCCTCCATAGTCTCCTAATATTATAATTTAGAAGTAATTGATCCAAAAAAGCTCAAAATCATGAATTGCATCATAAAATCAACATGCGTCCTAGAAATTTATAAATAATCCAAGAAACCTCGGTTAAAAATCAACTGATAGTATTGTATCTCGTAATCATGAATGTTCAGCTATCAAACAGCAAAATTAATATCATACGATCAATTTAATAACATGGTATAAGTCCAAATCATCACAAAAATAAACATAGGAACAATTAATCGCAAGCAATGGAGACATCTCTTGACCAATTAAAAGATGTTATTTAATGAGAACCTCATCATTCCCCCTCCAAAGAGTATATTGTACATCATCTACCCTATTAACCAATATATAGATGATCCAAGGTAATGACCGGTCCACAGTTCCTCAACTACAAACCTTTTACAAAAATCTAAAACCCTTCTGAGTGATAACTGCTAAACAACAGAGGTAGGAGAAGCCTTTTGTTATAATGAACAATTGTTTTCCTAATGTTACTAAAGTAATGCTTTACATGTGGCATAAAAGCTTTCGAAAGATTTATAATTACTAGAATGAGATAATAGAATTCACCTAATAATACTGCAATAGTACCGTGAGTTATCAGCATACATTTATGGTAAATCACAAGGGTTCTTTTTGATAGAAGTTGGCATGTGTTCTACTGCATTTTAAAACTGAGTTTATCCAAAGCTGGTAACTTAGTTGACTTGTTAACTTCCTCTTTTCTGTTTTGATCCGGAAACATCCTCAGATTTCTCTGTGTTGTTTACATAATGATGGCACGAGTTAATTTTCAGCTCAGATATCATTGGATGGTGACTTTGTTTGAGATAGAAGTTATCTTCATTAAGACCAGACTTTATTACACCACATATTGTTTATAAGAACATATCTTTTGCCTATGGTTTGGAAAGTCTTGCATGATTGCATCAGCTGTAGTACTGTAGCATAGAATATTGCAATATGCATGTTGCATGAGGCCATCTTAGCAAAAGTCTTACATGGTAGCACACTACATTACAAGCTGCGGATTAATATGTTCCACGAACTCAAAAAGAAAACATGAAGAAATTCAATAAAGAATGAAAATATGGTAGCAATTTAATGATGAATTTAGCAGAAAATGTCTTATGTTATGCAATTTCAAATAACAAAATGTTCGAAAATCACAATACCTAATGCATCTGCATAAGAAACCATGTACGCTTGAGGTTGGAGGGGGGAGAGCTGATTCATTTGGGACAAAAAATCTACAAAATCTACAAATTGCTACCTAATTCAGTAATTCTCTGCATATATAAATATGTGTGCCCGATATCTTGTAGTGTCTATCACGTGTCTGAGCTGGTGCAGCATAGTCTAAGATGCAACATATGCAGTGGAGATCAAACATATTTACCACATGGAGTTTCATTTGCACTTCTTTGGGGGGGAAATGAAAATGACTAGCAAATCCATGAGTTGAAAAGAGAATAACACGACCAATTTAGTTTGACAACTAATTGATCCAACCTACAAATGATGATACTAGTGATTGTATGTTCACTGGAGAGTGTAATTACAACGACGGATGGCTAATCAGAGTCGTAGAACACATAAATCCTATATTTGTATTAAACATTATCAAGGCTGTTTTTTTGAATAAACTACTGACTCGCCATTTGTATTTCCCTAATCCAAAGCTTGTTTAGGTCTAAGCATAATCCTAGTCGATCTACTAAATAGTACACATTTCCTAAATTCCTCCTAAGCCACGCCCTCATTCATCTACACTGCAGATGCTAAAACCATACGAATTTTCCTTCTTCATTTACACATAAGTGTTCAAATTTGGTTTAAATTCAGGATTAGTTAGGAATTAAATCTAATCTCTTTAGTTTAGATTTAAATCTAATCTCTAGATTAAATCCATACTTATTTCTAGTTTAAATATTGATTTATCTCCCAGTATTTATTTACCCTATAAATATGAGCCTTTCTCTAGGGTTTTTTGTATCCATAATACTCTTATAACCTAGAGTTTGATTAAAGTGGAAGAGGCGGCCAAGCGCGGCCGTAGATAGAGAAGGGTTTTGTGAGAGAGGGTATTTCTTTGTAAATGTGGGTGAGAAGTCAATGATTCTTTCTCATGGTGGAAGTTCTCGTCACCGTTACAAGATTAGGTGCGAGCTTGCACCAAAGCTGGGTAAATCTTGTATGTTTTTGTTGTTGTTTTAGTGTGCTTTTTTGTGTGATTTGGTATCCGTCGTCGGATAGTATTTTTCATCATACCCTAAAACAAAGGGCTTGCATTTCCCTGAGCAGTAGATACGTGATCCTTACAGCAATAAGTTGAAGCTTATCCACTCATTTCTCATCGTATCTTTACTCAAACCACCTCAAAGTTTTCAACTTCAACTTTGCTTCTAAGAAGAACAATCGATTCAGAGTAGCTCAAAATCATGAAATGCATCCCAAAATCAAACAGCAGCTTAGCAACTTATAAGAGCATGAGATCAAATTAGTTACATGATACAACTTCAAATGTTCATAATAATAAAAAAAATGCGCCCGAAATTGGAACAAATAATCACAAGCATCGAAAAACAATTAAGAAAAAATTTGTAAGAGAGAGAAAGGAGGATGCGTTACTGAGGGCGAGGGAGAGAGACAGAGGTCCGCTTTGCCGCCGCCGCCGCATCGAATCCGACGTTGTTCCTCCTGCTGGAGATGCTGCTCCTTCTAGGAGCGCCGCCTGAGCCGTCCATTCCCGATCGTGCGGCCGAGATTCGCCGATCAGAGACGACGGCGACGGCGAGAGATTGAAGAAAGAAAGAGAGGGGAATTATTTGGATATCTCTTCTCACATTTGACAGGAATATTTGCGTTTTCCTTTTCTGCAAAATAGGATGAGTTACACTAAAATACCGTCGACTCCGATAGTCACTCGCTCGTTTGGTAATCCACTAAATATTTCCATCCTTGTTTTGATATAAAAGTCAATTCCAAGAATATAGAATTATCATGCTAATCAAATATCATATTTCCTCCAAAACATATGTCTGTTCTAAATTACAACGAAATATTACCGTCTAACATGAAATGAGTCATGACCATCCGTCATGGGCCTCCCTCGCCACTTACCGGCCAGCCGGCCCACCACTGATAGTCCGTTCGCCGCCGGCCGGACGACCCCACCGCTAATCATTGGTCGTCCGCAGGTCGGTCCGCCGCCGATCGGTCTTTCGCCGCCGGCCCGCCGCCGATCATCACCGATTGTTCAGCTCGCCGCCGATCAGCTAGCCCGTCGCCGGTCATTGCCAATCGTTCACCGGACGGTCCGCGCCGATCAGCCGTTCGCCGCCGACCGGCTGCCGATTATCCGATCGGCCGTCCACCGCAGACCGGCAGTAGTTTGTCGCCGGTCGTATGACGGCCGGCCTCACCGCCATCCACCAGTCTCACCGCCAGTCGACGGTTGTACATACATATATTACCGGGAATGATTAAATTACACCAAGCAAGTTAATGCAAAATTCCTTGGAATTAGATGCTTGGTCATCTCATTCCCGGATATACGAGGATTTCCGGTAATCTTCCATTTCATGTACCAAGCACATCCTACAAAAAGTTTATACAGTAAGATACCTTAAGTTCTAATTTTGAGGTATTTTAGTGAAATTAAAACCCTAAAACCATAGCTGAAGATATTTTCACTGAAACAAAAAATGCAAGGTATTTTATTTAGTGAAAAATCTAATTGTCAAGGGTGCTTTTCTGGGTGCCAATAAACTAGATGCTTTCCTGTGTTTCTTTGAAAGGCTAGTTTGGGTAAAGGAGATATAAATCATGTCCTAAAAAATTGAAGAAAATGCCTGGAGTGTCCTGATAGGCGATCGATGTCGTAACCATTGACCTGCCTATCTTTGATCCTGACCGTTGGTGATGCTACCTGGTCTATTTAAGACCGTTGGAACTTTTACCTTTTCAATTAATTTTGTTCTTTTCTTCTTCCTAGGATGGAATCTCCTGATACCTGGAAACCTTATCAATTGAAATGGATGATTATCAACGCCGGACGAAAACCACAGCACGCTTTATCCGAAAATTTTAGGATCAGCTATGAATTTGTTTCTTCTATTCTGTTTCATTGAGAGTTGTCTTCTTGGATTATTATCAAACACCGATTGTAATTGTTATGCATGATGAATTGGTTGGTTTTATTAATATCAGTATATCCTATCTATACAAACAAGGCTTTAGAAAATAAGAAGCAAAATATATTGGAAGGAGAAAGATAATATTTTAATTATGACCTACAAATAAAGTAAGAAATCTATATGAAGAATGCAATGTAATTACTCATCAATAGAAAGATAATCATTATGATTTTAGTGACTTTAACATTAATTTTAATTTCCAATTACTATCAATATTAGCCAATAGGGATATGCATGGGTTGGATTGGACGGGTTTTAGACCATAAATAAATCCGAACTCGTTAGAACAGATGGATTTTCGAGCTTCTTTAAACCCGCCCGCTGTAATAGGTAGATAAACCCGAACCCGTATCCAACGGGTTCGGATGGGTTTCAGGCTCTGGTTCGGATTTGTGTTTAGCTATTTCGAACGAGTTGATCATGGTTTCGAACAATAACGGGTTTCACGTATCAACCTTGACATTTATTATATAAAAGAAAGCAATTAACCATAAACCTAGATAAGGTAATTATTAAAACAACAAAGGCAGATAAATCATAAAAAAATTATATTTCAGTAACATGTTTACATGTACATACATATCTTGCACACAGTTACACATTACATAAAACTGAAACAGCCATCATAATTTTACTTAATAATCCAAGTCGGGTGGGTTCGGGTTTGAGTTTGGACAGGTTTTAAAAAATTTAAAACCTGTCCAATTTCAATGCGGGCGGATTCGGGTTTTGTACCCTCTAAATGTGGAGAGCCTAGGATGGGTTTTTTATCCGTCTAATACAGACGGGTCCAACCTGATCCGGTGAACAACCCTATATGATTAATCACGGGACACTATATATGCATCCCGTTTAGATAATATGCTACTCGAATAGGAAAGATCCAATCGAATAAATGTGCCAATGAAAAAAATGGACAGCCCGGAGTCCTAATTGGTTATCTTATTTCTACCAAAAAGCATTAGCATTTTCAGGCTAAATTGCATATAAATATCGAAGAGTTCAGCCGTTTAACAGTTAAATACCTATGTTTTTTTATTAACACATAAATATTCAACGTTTTGCTCCGTCAGCACTTAACTATCTACCGTTAGCCAACCGTCAGAATATTTCTTTTTTGATCCACACACGCATTGCACATGATATTTCTTGATCATTTTGCCCTTCTTTTTCTTATAACGACTCTAAAACCACTGTACATAATTTTCTTGTTATTGTACAAAAAAGAGTATTACAGCCTGTGTAAGAGTTAAAATTTACTTTTGTTAAATAAAAACAAGAAGCAACTTGTAATTTACTGGTACAGTCTCTGCATTGCTGTGACGTAGCCTGTGTGTTTGAATCCCATCAGACACAATTATTTTTTTCTGATTTTTCTTTTTCTTTTTGGAAGCCCAAGAGTTGCACGTGCAATACACGGGGAAATGAAAAGTTTCAAAAAAATCAAACATGCGTAAAATGGAGTAAACACAGAAATACTCACATAGCACGAATCTCGAAGCAGAACCTCGAGATCCGACCGTCCAAATTGCCCTACGGGCCGGCGCCGACGGTCTGATGATCTCTAATAGGCTCCGTGTTTTACACACTTGTCCTTTCAGCTCTCCTTAACTTCTCTGCGCTGTTTGATTTCCCTGCAATCAAACAGAGACTCTTCATTTCACCATTTAACATCTTTTTAATGCAAACCCTAATTCTTCACTATAAATATCACCTCATACCTTAGCTATTCACCATTCTGAAATTCTAGCAAAAATTCCCTAAAAACTTTTAAGTACCAAGTGGAGTTAAGGCCCTCAAGTGGAGTAGCGAGCCAAACTAGACGACCGGAGCATCACCGACGAAACCACGACCCCCGAGAGTTTCTTCAACCTCTTCTTAGTCATATAAAAACAGTAAGTCCCTTCATCTCTCTCTCTTTCTATCTCAAACCATTTTTTAAAACAAACCGACAAAGGAGGAGTTATCTCCAATATCGCTTTCCTTTTAACTTTTACAAGCCATGTGATAAGCATACGAGATCAACTAACATGCTACAATAATCCTAATCTTATTCACATCAATTAGATTTTAGTTTTAACAAAAATTTTATATGAAACGAACATATAACAAACTATGTCATTAAAATACCATGAACTTTAGTATCACCATGTTTCCCCAATAAAAGAGCAAAGCTCTGTTCAAAACTCAAGAGGCAGCGCCTTACGTGTTTGCCATGAGGGCGCTAGTGCCAAAGTTAAAAACTCTTAAAAGAGTAAAGCTCTGTTCAAAACTCAAAAGACAGCGCCTCACGTGTTTGCCACGAGAGCGCCAGCGCTAGAGTTAAAAACTCTTATTGGCGCCGCACGTGCACTGCACGTGAGCGCCGGCGCCTGGTAGAATTAAATTCTACTCTCTGTTAAACAGAATCGTTGGATCGAAAATCTAACGGAAATGATAAATCATCAGAGTGCAGAATTAAATTCTGTTGAGAAAATATTTCTCAAATCTTTCTAAAGAAGAAAGATTACTCTCTGTAAAACAGAGTACCGTTGGATTAAAAATACAATGATGATTAAAGAATCGCCGATCTAAAGAATAAATTCCGTGTGGGAAAATATTTCCCTAATCTTGTTAAAAACAAGAAAAATATCTCCTGTAAAACAGAAGTTATTGGATCAAAGATCCAATGGTGGGTAAAATCCCCAAATCAATTAGGATATTTCAATGAGAGATTTCTTCAACTAATCAACAGATTTGCCTCTACTATATAAAGGACCCAAGACTTCAAGTCTAAAGAGGAGGAACCCCCCATAAACTTCAAGAGAAAAAAAAAGAGAAAGCTTTGAAAGAATAGAGAATTAAATTCTCGAGGAAGAAGAATTCTCTTCTTGGAAATTTTAGGTAAACAAAAAGTAGAAAAAAATCCCGTGGATCATTAAAAAAAGAGTGGGAGAAAAATAAGGAGTGCTTAGCACTCAATGGCTGGCGCTCAGCGCCCCACACGCCCCTCACATGGGCGCCACCAAAATAAGGAGTGCTTAGCACTCGGTGACTGGCGCTCAGCGCCCAGCGCCTCACGTGTCTCTTACGTGGGCGCTACAAAATAAAGAGTGTTTAGCACTCAGTGACTGGCGCTAAGCGTCCAGCGCCTCACGCGTCTCTCACGTGGGCGCTACAAAATAAAGGAGTGCTTAGCGCTCAGTGAGCGACGCCTAGCGCTCAGCGTCCAGCGTCTTACGTGAGCGCCACAAAACATAAGGGTGATTAACACTCATCATTCAGCACCGGCGCCTAGTGCCTCATGTGCTTTGCGCGTGGGCGCTTTAAACAGTTCTCAGCACTCCACATAAAGAGAAAAAAGGGAAAAAAGTAAAGTGTCCAACACTTATTGGGCAAATCTCCCATGACTGAAAATCCCACATGGTTATGTGTGAGCGTCAGAACTCACATAAGTGCTCAGCATTTTTTGCAACAAAAGAGGATTGAGCCCAAACCAGTGCTTAGCACTTCTTCCAAATAAAAGAAAACTGAGTGGGTTAAGCCCAAGTTGGCTAGGTCCCTAATTCAGATCAACTGAGCACATAGGCTCATCGTTTCCTAAGCAGGACTCGTGACATCAAAAAAACAACCGAGCCCTCGACTGCTCGTCTACATTTAAGTCGATCTTGATCTCAAAACAGATCAACGATCTTTAAATCAAACCAAACCCAAATCTAAAAATATACGGATTTGGACAAATCCACACCCTACGGGCGACGACATAAATTAGTCTCCGTATACAATCCACGGGCAACCAAAAATAAAATAAACACACACGACACGAAGTGAACCTCTGGAGCAGGAGAAAGTGGTTATCGCGATGCGATAACGTAATTAACTGCAGGGGTTTGCGCTTGCAAGGAAGAGCGTCCCCACAATAAAAAAACCCTCGCAAACGAGGTAGAATCTGACGAAATCTGCTACAACGGGCGCATCCGTCCAAACCTCCGATATACGGTGCCATAAATCAATTTGGCATCTTCGGAAAGGTGGATGGATAAATCTAAATAGCATCTGCCCCCAAATTCAGGCAAGACGACCTACGCGGTTTCGTCTCCGTTTTCAGCGGTGAACAGATTCTGGCATGCTCGGTAGGACCTTTTCCTTCTTTCCGCTCCACACTTCGTGTGTTGTGTTCGTGAACAAATCGTGGTTTACTATAGTTTCTTATGGATTCGAGGTACAAAGATTTGGTGTCTTGCTCCTGTGCAGAGAAAAGAAGAATCAATGGCTTCCAAGTGTACCTACAACAGCAACTCCCACTCCGTCCCCGCTGGAGGAGTGACGTACGAGCTAAATGCGACATGCATCTTCTCAATGCTAGTGGAATAGGTGACTCAAGCCACCACTGGATTGTTCTTCGGGACCATGCTCCCGCCGACAAGCTTCAGCGCCCCGGTGTCATCACAGGAACCTCCAAAGAAGTCGGTGTTCAATCGACTTGCAGCCACCACGACCCCTCTCAATGGGTCATCCAAGTCTTCCACCTCAGTCTTCAACAGACTGAGCCAAAGCTCCAGTGGGCCTGCAAAGAGGCTCGCAATACCTGAAGGGGTTATCCTGAAGCGGATAGCCATTCCAGTTCCGGCAGATGAAGTCGTCAAAGGGGCTTCTCCTGCTAAAGGATCGGTCTTCGCAAGATTGGCTGTTCCAATTCCTGCTTCCAGCGAATTCATCAAGACTGCTTCCCCTACCAAAAGGTCTGCCTTCGAAAGATTGACCGTCCCCTCTCAACGGACGTCAGTCTTCAACAGGCTGGCACCAGCAGTAGCCCTTCGTCAAAGCAGGAGGCATGACGAAGCCACTCCCACAACCGAGGCAATCCCGTCTACAAGGCATGCTCGACGCCGCCACTGGCGCCGAGTGAGGAAAGCTGGGGGCAACTCCTCCTCTGGACTTACTCCACCAGCTCCAATGGTGGAAGTTGACGCTGCTGTTCCAACCGGGAACAACTTTGATCTGCTTAGGAGGGTGCGAAAGAACTATCCGACCACGGTGCTGAAGAAATCTCCCCCACATGTTGAAAACATGGTACAGGAGAAGCCGGAGCAGCCCCCTCAGCGGCTGTCATCCCGGGTCCACAGAGTCTGGCGGAAAGTCCAGGATTCTGTGATCAACAAGAACTACTTTCGTCGACCGGAGAAAATGAAGGTTCGACAAGAGGAAAGTCATCCCTCTAGCATGCAGCGAGGTACTTCCTAGGCGCCTATTACAATAGCTCCTTCGACTTCGACTTCCCACAAAAAGAGAAGGCCGGAGAATCTCCCACCGCCGGTGGCAAATCCCAAGGGTGATGGATCCAAATGCCCCAAGTCTAGGGGTATGATCGTGTACACGGTGTACATGGCTTCTGGGAAAGAGGAAAGCCGTGCTTCCATGGGTTATCGACCACAAACTCGGTCGTTGACGAAAGCTCAGGAGCAGCAACAAAAGCTCCAGGAGATGCTGACGAAAATGGCAGCACTCACTGGGCAAAAAGAAATCCCGGAATCGACATCTGAGCAGCGCCAGGAACAAGAGACCGACACCGAGTTCTTGCGAAGGGTGCTGGATAGGAAGGATAAGGAGGCCGCGGAACAGGCTGCTAATATAAAGCAGATGGCGCTTCTGTTCCAAGACATGGTTGGGATGATGGTCCAGCCGGAACCTTCAGCCGAAGACCCTCCGATAATTATCGAAGACAACAGAGGGGAAACGTCAAACCCTCCATCGGCTTTCTCAGCAGCCAAGGAGGAAACGATCTCCAAAACTGCCCTCGATGACTATATAGCTCAACAAATACGAGTTCATCAAGCGAGTGAAGCGGCTGGCCAAGTCGTCAGAACTGGGCAACCTTATCCAGGCTGGTATGATCAAATCAAGTACCCACCAGGATATACGATCCCTAAGTTCCATGTGTATAAGGGGACGGGCAATCCACACCAGCATGTTGCTCAATTCATAGCTTTGTGCGGTAATACTGTAGGCGATGACAAACTGCTGCTTCGCCAGTTTTGTTGGCAGCTTGTCAGAGAATTCATTTGAATGGTATTCCGAACTCCCAAATGACTCTGTCAAAACATTTACGGAGATGGAACTACTATTCACACAGCGGTTCGCAAGCGCAAGCGAGCGCATCCCGATCACGGTATTAATCAATGCCAGAGTGAAGCCTGGAGACCTGGGTTCAATACGCAATTCGGTAGCGGAACCTATGGTCAAAATACGAACAACGGATAGAATAAGCTCCTGCCGTGGGCATGTTCGTAAGGACCCTTGATCCTCAAGCGACTATATCTTGATGTTCTTCAAGCCGAACACCTTCCAGGCCTTGATCAACAAGCTGGCCCAAATGGACCAGATGGGCTATAGGCCGTCCTCTTTAAAAACGGATCCCCAAAATGAAAAGTGCAAAGGGAAAGCGACCTTCATTGCCAACACTCAACATCAACCAATTGCCCCGAAACCGATTGCTCGCCAAAGCGACACACGCCCACGCCGATCCCTCGAAGAGAAGCTAGAACGTCCTTACTCGTTTTCCCGGGATAAAACGAGGAGACTGTTCGAACTCGCAGTACGCGATAGACTTATCACTCTGCCGGATCCAAGACGTCCACTGCAGCCTGGTGACGTCAACAATCCCAACTACTGCTCCTACCATAGAGTATTGGGCCACCTAATTGAGGATTGCTACGTCTTCAAAAATGGGGTCGAAGACCAGTACCAACAAGGCAAGTTTGCGCTGTCCGAAAACTGGAGGATGAACCCGCCACAGAAACACGCTCCTAAAAAGGTGGATGATCGGTCGAAAATACTGCATTTTTAACACGGCAATTTCCCTAACATTTGCACTCATCTAGAAGTGTTCGGTATTCATATTGCACATATTAGCAAAACATCTCTGAAATACCAGATTGCATGTGTTAGACTTTTAAACCGACACTTTAAGGGAAATTGACTGTGTTTCATGGCATCGCATCATCCTTGTATTGCGCAACTCTTGTCTTGGGGTCTAATGCAGGAAATTCCAGAAGCAAAGCCCAAAATTGGGAAAAGAGCTGATAAAAGATACGCCAACTCCAAGATGTAAGATCTGGCAGTGATACAGAAGGCCAAATGAGGTTTCACATATTGTATAAAGGCCCATAGGGAAGCCTAAGAATTACCATAAAAAAATAAAGCACCAAGGCCCTTAAAGGACCGCGGATCCGCGGCCCAAACCCCCTTGGCGCCGCGGATCCGCGGTGATGTGATGTGATCAATGCTCCAAATTTTGCCACGTGCTTACCTCTAACGGCCCAAGCTTCCAGAAGACCCCAGAAGCTCCACGTGGCGCATCTAGAAGGCTCGGCTTAACAAACTATTTCTAGAAGGCTCTCTTAACAAACTTTTGGAGGAAAAATTCAAAATTCAAATCCTAGATCTAGGGTTTTGGAGTTCTATAAAAAGGAGCCTAGATCTAGGGTTGAGGTTGTTCAAGAATCACCCATCATCTTCTACCCACAAGTTGAGTGACACAACTTGTGCCTCAAACCCTAACCATAATTCCAATTCAAAATCAAGATCAAGATCCCGAGTGCAATTCAAGCAAGAGAGCCTTCAACCTTTAGAAGCGACGCCGGATTTCAACGGAGCAAGAGATCCAAGCCGATCTGCGACTCAAGGAGCCGAGCGAAGCCGAAATCGACGATCTAGTTCCATCCTTTTTGTAAATTCAAGAGAGTTGTAACGAAATTTGTCGATAAATAAAGGTGAAATTTCTATATCTTGCTTATCTTTTAATTCAAGTATTATGATTAGATCTCAATTTGTGATTGTGTTTGTGATCATGATGTTTGAGTAATCTCCGCTCGTATAGGAGTTGTGATGATCGATAGATGATGATGATTTAGACACTTTTACAATTCTTAAATCCTATAATGTTTGGAAATTCTAGTGAATCAAATGATTAATGACCTAGTTTTGAGATGATGCTTTCTTGATCGTGTTCACTCGAAACTAGGAAATAACTATTGATCATTTGATTAACTAGAAGCTAGAATTTGAATGAGATTCATCGAAAGGACATAGGATGAGTTGCGGAATCCCTAATTTCCTCGCAAGATCCTTAACCCTCGGTAAATTCTCATCGATCTAGTATCAATTCGTTAATGGATAAGAATGAGTAATCATTAGATCTCATCACATCTATAGATCCGATCTACTCCTACGAGCCATACTTCTAATCTTGATTGTTGGTTGGAAATTATCACACATCTCAATTATTGTTTTTAATGTTATTTTTCTAGATCTAGATTTTTCTAATTCTTGATCTTCAATTACAAATCATGAATTGTTTTCTTTTCTTTTCCTTAAATTTTCAACTCATCTAATTCGGAAATTGAACGGATCTCACTTTCCCTGTGGACGATCCGCACTTACTAACACGCTACATCCGACACCGTTATTGATTGCAGTCAAAATATTTTTGGTTCTGATTTTTCTATACATTTTCTAACACATACACAACGAGAAAATATCATTCAATCAAATGGCGCCGTTGCCGGGGATCGTGTGCTAATTTGTTCATTTTTTTTGAAATTTGAGTTGAAAAGTTTATTCCATCAATATTTTTAGATCAAAACTCGCGCAAAACACTAAACGAGTTGTTGTGATTAGTTGCAAGGAAATCTGGAGCTTGCTGTGCAATTGGAAAATTATTTGGAGAATTCCAGAGGGCTCAGGAGTTGAACAGGAGCAGTACCAAATTTTTCTGTGCAGAGATCCCACTAAGCCACCGCGTTTCCGCGGCCCTAGCTCCCTACTGCGGCAGTTCCGCGGCATCTTCAGGGCTTCGCTGCATAAAAATTTTTCAGGTACTTTCTTACTTTCTTATCTCCTTCCTCATCTGCTCCAATTAACAATTTGTTGCAAGCTTCTTTGCAAAAATCGCAGCGCCGCAAAAAGCAAAATAAATTGTGCTTGTTTTTTATTTTGTGGTTGTTTGCATAATTAATACGGACATTAAGGGGCACGGCCAAATCCAGATTAGGTGGGGAGTTCATTACCCTTCCTAAGCCCCAAAAATCACAAACCTGCATCCGCATTACCCTTATTAACTAAAAAATATCTAGAGATGACTCTAAGGACCGTCGCGCTCACTTAGGACAGAAGAAGGCCCTGGGTAATTCATTGCTTATCCGCGTTTCTTTTGTGGTGTCTAAGGCAAGTGTGTCGAAGGCTAGTGGTTACTTAATTAGGCCCACTACTTACGTAATGGAGAATCTCCCACTTACCTGGCACTTACCTGGTCACAGGAGAGACAAAGAGGCAGTGGAGGATTTTATCCTGTGACTTGTCTTTTGGCAGTTAGGAGCGGTCTAGAGCTTTGACCTAGGTGACCATAGATTTTAGGGTTGCTTGTTGCATTTGTTGTGATCGCATCATATTTTCAAAATCCGTATCATTTTTCAAAACAAACACCGCATTCATTCATTCCCCTAATTATAATTCACGCTGCCACTTGTACTAACCCCTTTTAGTGCAAGATAGGCTGGACACGGGATTCTAGTGCCCGACTTGTCCGCGTCCCTTCGATCGACTCCGAAGTCGGTATTTCTCCATTTACCTATCTTTTACCCACCACCACACCTACACCGATGGATCCGTCTCCATCGAACCTCTTTACCGCTGCTCTGCCGCCGTCCGTTGGTGCGCAGAATCCTCCCCGCATCTCTCTCCAAGAGAGGTGTTATCCTTTGCGAGGTCCTCTCTCGACCTGCTTATCCATTCCACCAGCCAACGGGGATAACTTTGAGATTAAACCCCAGTACATCAACCTTCTACCCAAATTCCACGGTCTCGAGACTGAAGACGCATACGTTTTTATCACCAAATTTGAAAACGTATGCGCGATGATGGGTACGTCACAATTTTCTGTGGATGCCATGCGTCTACGACTTCTTCCATTTACCTTGTGCGATATAGCCGAGAAGTGGCTGTATAACACCACCGCACATTCCATCACGAATTGGGAAGAATTCGTTGCGGCATTCCTTAAGAAATTCTACCCTATGCAAAAGACAGCTCGAATCCGTAGCGAACTGTATCAATTCACCCAGCTTCCGGCTGAACCATTCTCAAAATGGTTTGAACGATTCAAGGATATTTTGGTTTAATGCCCACATCACGGCATCCCGAGATGGGATCTTTGCCGAATCATATATGAGAGCATTAACCCTACCACTAAACAAAACCTTGAAAACATGTGTCAAGGCACCTTTATGACCAAGGATGATGGGGAAGCATGGAAATTTTTAGAAGAGTTCGCTGAAAAGTCCTTACAGTGGGAGACTGGAACCCAGCCATCGAGTAGGGGTGGCGTACACCAAATAGACGTGTCCATAGGTGTTCGAGCTGAGATGGCAGCAATGCAAAAGAAGCTCGAAGCTATGGAACACAAATTCTTAGCAGCCTCCCTAAACCCGATGTCGCTCCCCAAAACTGTATGTGGGTGCTGTTCTGATCCTTCTCACTTAACGGAAGAATGTCCATTAAACTCTCAGTTTCAAGGTCTCGAGCATACCAATGCTGCATTTCAATCAGGGTTGGAGGAATCACCCGAATTTTGCTTGGAACCAATCCTAAAACACGGTTCCAAACCCGAATCAATTCCAAAGGGTCCTTCTTCCACAACAGCAACCACTTCAACTCACCCAGCACCCCTACCAGTCATAAAATTTCTAAAACCAGGTCAACCCTCCTGCACCGTCTAATCCTATGCAGTCGACCTGTTCTGACGAGTTCTCTCAATTCACTCAAACCATGAAATCACTCTTGTCAAATTTCATGGAAGTGTCGGCTGAAGTTAGGTCTTCCGTCAATGATATAAAGAAAAACTCAGCGTCCCAAGCTGAGAGTATTAGAACGATGGAAGCTGAAATTGCACGACTTAAGGCCGAAATGAGTGCGAGAGAAAAAGGGAAACATCCGTCTCAACCCCTACCGAATCATGGGCATTACAATGTAAATGCCGTCACAACGTTGAGATCAGGAAGAGTGCTGAATAACCATGTTGGGGAAGAAGTTGATGATATTGAAAATCCTATCAACACCCCAGCTGAGACCTTCCCTCACACACACACTTCTACGTCTGATTCTTGTTCTTCTACCCCACCGCCTTCTCGCGAGCCTATTCTCCATTTCCCTCTAGGCTCGACACCTCAGCAACCTTCTTCTAGTTCTCCACAGACGATCCCCACTCCTCTTTTGGGATCACGTCTACCCCTACTTCCTTCTCCTATGATGGACCCAGCGCTCATTGCTAACGTACCTTACCCGAACCGGTTAAGGGCTAACAAATCGAGTCCACATATGGAGAAAATTATGGAAATATTCAAACAGGTTAATATCAACATCCCTCTCCTAGATGCGATTCAACAAGTCCCCGCTTATGCGAAAATTCTTAAGGACTTGTGCACTAGGAAGAGAAAGACTCAAGTGCCGAAGAAGGTCTTCATGTCCAATAACATTAGCACTGCTTTTATCCCACAGCTACCAAAGAAACGTAAGGACCCAGGATGTCCTACGATATCGATTTCTATTGGGGGTAAAAACATCAACCGTGCTCTTTTAGATCTTGGCGCAAGTGTTAACCTACTTCCATATTCTGTCTATGAGCAGCTAGGGATTGGAGAGTTGAAACCTGCTCACTGCACTCTCCAAATGGCAGACTGTTCAATCACCAAATCTCGAGGTGAACTAGAGGATGTGTTGATAAAGGTCAGGGAATTTGTATTCCCTGTAGACTTCATTGTTCTCGATACACAACCTGTAGCGAACCTCCGGAGCCAAATTCCGGTGATTTTGGGTCGACCTTTCCTTGCCACTTCCAATGCTGTCATTAACTGTAGAAATGGTTCAATGAACTTATCATTTGGAAATATGATCATTGAACTAAACATCTACAAAATTGGAAGTCAGCTATCAGAACCCTCTGCTCATATCCTTGATGTGTGCTCTGTCCACGAGATTGCTCCTGAAAGTTGCGGAGTTGAGGAACTTTGCTTTACAGATCTCGACGACACTACCACATCACTGTTTAACCTGGCACATGATCTTAGTGAGGACACCATTTTCACGCTTGAGTCTGCCACTCCTGATTCATCACCATCCGAGTCTGTATCTTTTACAGGCTATGAGCTTCTTTGTGACTCCGAAAATCATTCGATGATCCCACCTTCTATTATTTCTCCGCCAGCATTAGATCTCAAAATTTTACCTTCTCATCTTAAATATGCATATTTAGGTGAGAATGAATCTTTACCGGTTATCATTTCCGCTTCTCTAGCATCAGAGCAAGAGAATGCACTTTTATCGGTATTGAGATCTAATAAGGAGGCGTTTGGTTGGACCATGGCGGACATCAAAGGGATTAGTCCCTTGATTGTAGAACATCATATACATGTGATGGATGATGCCAGACCAACCCGAGAACCACAGAGACGGTTGAACCCCGTCATGAAGGAAGCGGTGATGAAAGAGATCGTCAAATGCCTTGATAATGGTATCATATACCCAATCTCCGATAGCCAATGAGTGAGTCCAATACATGTCGTCCCTAAGAAGTCTGGCATCACTGTTATTACCAATGAGGCAAATGAGTTGATTCAGACACGCGCCCAAACTGGGTGGCGTGTATGTATTGATTACCGAAAACTCAATGCCGCCACGAGGAAAGACCACTTTCCTCTACCTTTCATTGATCAGATACTGGAACGCTTAGCTGGACTGCCTAACGAATCTTGACGCAGTTCTTACTCGTTGCAAAGAGAAGAACATAATCTTGAATTGGGAAAAATGCCATTTCATGGTCCAAAAGGGAATTATGCTTGAACATGTTATTTCGAGAAAAGGCATTGAGGTTGACAGAGCTAAGATAGATGTCATTCAAAATCTTCCTCATCCCAAAAGCGTCAAGGACATTCGATCATTTCTTGGCCATGCGGGCTTTTACAGGAGATTCATTAAGGATTTTAGCAAAATTGCTAGACCCTTAACTCTTCTCTTGGTCAAGGATACGACCTTCCACTTTGACTCGGATTGTGAGGCAGCATTCGACTCACTCAAACACTCCCTCACTACAGCCCCCGTTCTATCGTCTCCAAATTGGGACTACCCCTTTGAGCTTATGTGTGATGCATCAGACTTTGCAATAGATGCAGTCTTAGGACAGCACATTGAAAAGATGCCACACGTGATCTATTATGCGAGTAAGACCCTGAATGATGCGCAAATCAATTATACAACTACTGAAAAAGAGCTTTTGGCGGTTGTATTTGCACTAGAAAAATTCAGGCCTTACTTGATTGGCTCACCAATAGTTGTGTACACAGACCATTCCGCCTTGAAACATCTTTTGGCGAAGAAAGATGCAAAAGGTAGGCTCATACGTTGGATCCTTCTATTACAAGAGTTTGATCTTGTTATCAAAGATAAGAAAGGATGTGAAAACGTTGTAGCCGACCATCTTTCACGCATCTCATCTTCCCCTGTGACCCTGCCGATCAATGATTCTTTCCCAGACGAACAACTCTTGAACGTATTCGAGGAACCTTGGTTCAGGGATATTGTGAACTATCTTGTCACGGGACTTATACCCAGCGATTGGTCTGTAGGGTTCCTAGGCACACTAATGAGATCTCACAAGGCATCAACCATGCCAATTTTAAATTTTATAAGTGCCGAGAAACCCTAATACGGATTCGTTGACTAGAGATTAGGCGAAAAGTGAAACTAGTTAACACCTTAACTAAAAGAAAGAGGCTACAACCTTTGTAGATCCGGTTCTCCACTTCCTTAGCTCTACGTAGACGTCCCCTCGCTGTCCATATCGGATCTCGGACTCTAGCATCGGCTTCATCAGAAAAATGGGCGGACTAGGTTGTCGACTTCGATGCCGAAGAAGATCTACGTCGAGGCAACTCAAGATCAAGCTCCAACTTCACCAAGTCGTGAAACTTGTGAAGATAACATCCTATACTACTTGGCAAGAGGTAGAGGATGAATAAATAGGAGGTGGGTTCACTTTAGAATTGGATTTCTCACTCATTTTCACAAGTTGCCATTAAAGCTAGTAAGCTTTTCTTCTTGTTAAAGATGATGAAGAAGAAGAAAGAATATGATATGTACTTATTAAAAAGAAAAATAATATGAATACTTATCATATCCTAACCTTGGTTAGGTGTAGAGAATAGACCATGGTTAGTTTGAATGGTTAGGGTTAAGCATGAAGACAAAATGGTCACTTTAGTCAAAGCTTCATGAAGCTTCAACAACAAACAAAGAAAGCCACCATTTTCTCTTTTATCTTTTCCAAAATAAATAAATAAATAAGTAAGTAAGAAAAAGAAAAACCCTAACCATTACATAACCATGGTTTAATCTTTACACAAACTCAAGTAAGCATGTATCATCAAACATGATACAATCAAGTGCATACAAAAATATATCACATATACAATGTGCACATCAAGTGAGAAAATCCTTTTAAAATGAACCAATACTAGTTAATGCAAAGTAATATATCAAATATATAATTATACATTAAATCATTAAATCAACATTTGATTCAATGATCCGGTTATGTCGCACATAACCGACTAGTATCCAATGTATCGATTTATCGAATCAATCTTCGATTCGATAACTAGGTTATATCGCATACAACCAATCGAAACATTCATCGCGAGAATGAAATACGGTATCACATACATGCATTATTCTCGGTCCCGCACATATCTCATATGCGCTCCTATTTCGTTTCGCTTGAGCCAGGAAACCTCTGTGTAGGACTCTAAAGACTCGTCAATATGCCGGTAGTAGATGATGATCATATCAAGCATCCACAAGCCGCAAGCGATCTGCTAAACGTAACGGCCACCCGGGTATTGAGCGATCAGAAAATCGACGAGCAAGCCCGCTCACACTCCTGTGAATCCAACCAGTAACACTTACCGTACAGTCTGGTCTGTTCGTCTGATATGTCGCATATCAAGTCTAGGGGTGGTAAACGTCAGACCCCAATAACCGATAAGTCGTGCCGATGTGAGGCTCATAACGGGTCGAGAAACTACTGGTAACACTTACCAGCAAATCTCTGATCAGCCCTGGCCAGGGACTTCCCTGTTACGGCCAATCGAGCACAGCGCAACATCAACCCCCAATACCGGGAGAGACGAAACCCCTCCTATCGCTCATTGCCTCCATGTGACTCGGGACTGTGCCCAAAAACCACCGTTTTGCATGCCCTCATGGACGTGGTAAGGTGGAGATCAAAGCACAGTGGGAATCACACAAGACTCTATGACGATCTCGGGTCTACAGACTAACCTGCACAAGTGTCACCTGAGAACTGCCATCTGACGTGAGGTATAATACCATCTGGGAGTTCTCGGCGAGTCCGTCCAGTGTACCCAGTCTTCACTGAGCACAATGTCAAACACCAATGGATATGGGATCATCCATCGCCCATCTCATGGGTTGAGAAGCGTATATGCTAGTCTACACTGGTATATCGATGCCCCGTCTCGATACATCCACGACTAGGGACCTTGAAGGATGTACCTATGGACTACCATGTCCCCACTAGTATGATCTGCATCATAGTCCAGGTAGTCAAGTACACATCCTAAGGGCTTTATCAACATGTAACTATAAGACAGTTTAAAGAGACTAGTGTACATGTTAAGATAAAGAGCAACCAGATAGCATACTATCATATCGAGCAAGAAAGTCATCTCTATATATGTCCAAGCATCTAATATAATATACATCATCTGTACAATACTGGCCTCTAGGGCATACATACAACTAACAATCTCCCACTTGCACTAGGGCCAGCTGCTGTAGTATCGCATACCGAGCATCCCGAAGAGTCTCTCAAACTGTATCTGAGGAATGGCCTTCGTGAGTGGATCCACCGTGTTGTTCTTCGTGTCAACCCTCCTAACCTCGATCTCTCGGCGATCAACAATCTCCCGGATCAGGTGATACCGCCTCAGAATATGCCTGGATCGCTGATGGGACCTGGGTTCCTTGGCCAAAGCCACTGCTCCATTGTTATCACAATACAAAGGTATTGGATGCTCAATGGATGGAACCACTCCAAGTTCAGTAATGAACTTCTTGATCCAGACAGGCTCTTTGGCAGCATCGTTGGCAGCGATGTATTCAGCCTCCATCGTCGTGTCTGCCACGGTTTCCTGCTTGGAACTCTTTGTTCCCCTCCGAAAGACGGCGCGACATGACGTCTTGCCTGAGGTTCGGGACAGATGCTAATTGGTGCTATCCGTCCACCTCTCCGAAGATGCCAAGTTGAATTATGGCACCATGTATCGAAGGTTTAGACGGATGCGTCCGATGTAGCAGACTTCGTCAGATTCCCCCTCGTTTGAGGGGTTTTTGATTGTGGGGACGCTCTTCCCTGCAGGCGCAAGCCCCTGCAGTTAATTACGCTACCGCATTGCGGTAACAACTTTCTCCTTCTCCAGCTGGTCACTTTGTGTCGTGGGTGTTTGTTTTGTGTTTTGTTGCCCGTGGATTGTTTACGGAGACTGAGGTATGTCGTCGCCCGTAGGGCGTGGACTAGTCCAAATCCGTATTATCTTAGATTTTGGTTTGGTGGTTTGGTTTGAGGATACGTCAGCCATACTTGAGGCTAAGATCAACTCAAACGTTTGTTAAGGATGCGTTAGTCTAATTTTGTGACTAAGATCAACTTAACGGGATCGTTTAGATCCGACAAAAGAGCGTTTGGACTCTAATGTTCCAGTTTAGGGACATAGTGGTCCATGAATGTATGGCCGTCGGGACCCATCACCTCTCTGACGACGTTGAAGGATTACAACGACGGATGTCAGAGGAGTTCAGAGATGTACCCTCGAGCCAGGGTTAATTGGGGGGATTCATAGTCCACTCTGTTTGAAGGTTTAAGGATACGTTAGCCATCTTTGAGGCTAAGATCAACTTAAACGGGACCGTTTAGATCCAACAAAAGAGCATACGGGGCTCTATTGTTCTAGTTTAAGGACGTTGCGGTCCACGGGTAGTTTAAGGACATTGCGGTCCATGGGTAGTTTAAGGACATTGCGGTCCGCTGTTAGTTTTAAGACATCTCGGTCAAGGTTAAGGACGTCGTAGTCCATGGGTTTAAGGACCCCACAGTCCATTGTTAGTTTTAAGACATCTCGGTCAAGGTTAAGGACGTCGTAATCCATGGGTTTAAGGACCCCACAGTCCGGTATGTGCTCTGGATGCTTCACACGGGTTCACTGCCGTGCTTGGCGAGGACCAGGCTCCGCTCTGGACGTTTTCCACGGGGTCAAAGAGTGACATTATCCGCGTTCCACGTAACCAGGAATTTGCATTAGACATGAGTTTAAGGACCCCACAGTCCATATCAATGTGTGGTCGTCGGGACCCGTCACCTCTTTGAAGACATTGAGGGATTACAATGCCAAGTATCAAAGGAGTGAAGAGATGTACCCTAGAACCGGAATGGATTAAATAGTCCTTAGACCAATTTGGGGGTCAAGACGAATTAATTATGTTATGAGTCCATTGGACCAGTTAATCACCAATTGAGGACTTATGGCCATCTTGGGCTAAGTCCAATCAGGAGAGGCTTTGCCTCTATCCATTTAGGCCAATTGGGCCAAAGCCTAGTGTTAAACACTACAGAACAGTCAGTGTTGAACATTGGGAATGAGGTTGACAAGTTAGTGTTTAACACTAAGAGATAATTGGTGTTAAACACCAGCAACAAGGCTTTTCAAATTAGTGTTAAACACTAACACAGATCAGTGTTGAACACTGCAAATGAAGATCTCAGATTAGTGTTTAAACACTAAGGTAATCAGTGTTGAACACTGCAAATAAAGCTTTTTAATTAGTGTTGAACACTAAAGCCCAACAGTATTTTAACACTGGGTTCGAGAGTTTTAATTTAGTGTTAAACACTAAGACAAGAGGGGTCACGTGGCAGCACGTGAGAGCGCCCTCCCTTCATTTATTCTGAGATTATCGTGTCTTTCAGAGCATCACGTGCCATCACGTGATGGGCATTCAAATGCCTATGTATTAGAGCTTCTGCCGAGGGTCACGTGGGTCACGTGGGGTGCTGCCTCAAAGGGGCTTTCTGTAAATCTCATGGGGGGGTCACGTGATGACACGTGACCCTGCCTCTATGTATTTTGTTTAGAGGCTTTGTTAATCTTCTTTCAGGAATTAAATTCCTCGAACTGTAAATTTCAGAGGAATTAAATTCCTACTTCCTTTCGAAGACTTTGTTTTCTGGAGTAGAGTTTAACTCTGAATTTTCTGTAGGAATTAAATTCCTCATATATGTGGAGAACCAAATAGGGTTAAACCCTAACAAAGCTTTTTTAAGGAATTGAATTCCCATGATGATTAAGGGAATTAAATTCCCGTTGTTTCAACAGAACTAAGTTCTTAATTAGGGTTAAACCCTGTTTCTTTTTATTCTGAAGGAATTAAATTCCCATGATACAGGGTCAAGCCCTAATTTTATTTTCAAGGAATTAAATTCCTATAAAACTGTGAGAATTAAATTCTCATGCTTGCATTCCCTCTCTATGTTTTGGATCTGCATGGCAGGATCTCGACCCATTGAGAATTAAATTCTCAACCTTAAGGGGAGATGTGCACTTTGCAGATCCTCTGTCAAAGAGAGAAGAAATATGTTCTTCTGTTTTTATGTATCAGAGTTAAACTCTGTTGAGAATTAAATTCTCTTCTTCTTTCAAGGAGCTTTTCCCTTTCTTACCTAGGGTTTTTTGCAGAAGATCCAAGTTCTCCAAGTATCGAAGCTCTCTTTCTTTTCTCTTTTTTTTTTCTCTGCGTATGTATATGTATGTCTCTTGGCTCCTATTTATAGGAGAAGCAGCCGAATCAATCAGTTTTTGACGAATCTTCGTGAAAGATTTGATTTGCATCCATCATTCATTTTGGACCTTTGGATTATTAGGTGAATTTTATTCACCATTGGATTTTAAATCCAGAAATTCTCCTTTGTTATTTTGGTTAGATTTAAAGGGGAAATCTTTCCAAACCCGAGATTTTCCCATAGATAGATCACCTCTGAATCTTTAATTCGATTGGTTCCAGATAGTTGCTTTCCTTTGGAAAGATTTGAATTTCTCTCAGAATTTAATTCTGTTAACACAGTGGGCTTTGAAAGCCGGTCACGTGTGACCACGTGACTCATGGTCACGTGTGGGCACGTGACCCCCTTTGGAATGAGCCTTTTCCTTTCTTTTGCGCTCTGTCTTCTTATTGCTGCTTAAACGTCACGTGCTGCCACGTGACCCCTGGTCACGTGTGAGCACGTGACCCTTGTTTGAACTCTCTCTTTCCTTGGTTCAACTGGAGAACGAGTCTGCTGTCTTGAACGTCACGTGCCAACACGTGACCCTGGTCACGTGGAAGCACGTGACCTCTTCTGAAGCCTTTTCCTTGACTTGATCAGGGAACTGGTGTGCCTTTGACGCTTGCATTTAAATGTCACGTGTCGCCACGTGACCCTGGTCATGTGGGAGTACGTGACTCTTTCTGAAGCCCCCTTTTCTTCAACGTAGTCAGGAAACTGAACTTGACTTGATGATGTTTTTAGGTGTCACGTGCCAACACGTGACCGCTAGTCACGTGTAAGCACGTGACTCTCTTCTGAAGCTTTTCCCAGAAGCTTTCCTGATTTTAAATCAGGAAACAAATGCCCCCACAGCGTTGTTCTCACGTGTCTGCACGTGAGTGCAACGCTGTCACCTCTTGCGACCGTTGGATTCTTCTAGGGATCTGGGGAGACGAAACGTTTTCATCGTCTTCTATAAATACCTCTGTCTCTTCATAGGAGCCTTCACTTTGTTCATCTTCTTCTTCTGAGAACTTCTTCTTTGAGAATTTAATTCTCGCTTTCAGAGCTTAGTTCTCTGTCTTGAAACAATCTTCAGAGTTTAACTCTGTTCGAAAGGAATCCTTTTTCCTCAGGTAATGTTCTTGGACAACGATGGACCTTCACATTTCTCTGGATTTTAAATCCAAAACAAGGGTTTTTACCCTTTTTTCTTCATATTTTCCATAAGAACATGAAACTGTTTAATCTTTCAACTGTAGATCTCTTAGGGTTTAGATGATCTTTGGGGAGATGATGATGACGGTTCAAATCCAAGGAATTTAATTCCATCCAAAATGCTTCTGGGAATTTAATTCCCTTTTCTCGATAAGGAATTTAATTCCAATGAAGGACTTGATTTCTTCACACGGAGGCTTCCTGAGGTCTCTTGGCCCTAGGTTGTTCTTCCTGCAATTAATGAAATGGTAATTTTCTAATGAATCTCATGACCTTTATTTCAGGTATCATGGATGCCCATCTGTATGGTCTTGACGAGATCATTTCCTATGGGAATATTCGTGCACTGGGCCGCAGTCAGAACCAGGAGTTCACCGATGCTCAATGTGCCGAGATCATGAGCCGCTTTGATGAGTACGACCATCGGCTACTTCCCCGTCGCTCTTCTCTTCTGAGGCTGATCGTGCTGGCGATCAGGGAGGCTCTCCCTCTATTCTGTGCTGGTGTGCCCCTTGGGGCATTGGACGCTGCCGAGGATAAAGTACACTCGGTGTATCTGATGCACTTGATCTCAAAGAGAAGGCGGGATAATCTCATTGATCTCCTGCATCAGATGTTCCAGCAGTCGGCCATACTTGCCGCCTATCGAAGGGTGGAGGACATTCGTGAGGACCCCGATGCTTGTGATCGTGAGAGGAAGCATACCCGGGAGGTTCGAAATGCTTGGAAAATCTTGGATAAAGTTAATTTTGAGTTTCTCAACCCATGCCCCGCATCCAAAGTTTTACCATTGTAAATGTGTCCTCTATATTTTTGTATGAACCTCTTGAAGTATGAGTGACAAGTTTTATTATGTCTTCCCATGTTTGCCTGCCTTTTCTCTGGGATTTTATCATTTTGCTACTATTGTTGTTTGTGCTCTTAATATGCAGGGTACTACTCCATATATTTCTTTTTAAGTGCACCTCAGGTTTAGGTCTCACGTGTTCTGCACGTGGGTCCCTTGATGGGGCGGTTCATAAAATTTTCTCATGCCGTATTTTCAGCGCACAATATTGGATGCAGGGAAAGAGCCTTGGAAATAGTTTCATTCCCTTGATTTTAGATGCCCTTCCTTTTTTGGGCCTTGGAAATAGCCTTACCATGCAAGATTTTCCGCGCACAGCACTTAATGTATTTCTTTATATATGAGGCTATAGCTTTCTTTTCCTTTCACAAAGAGATTTATATTATTATTATTTTTTTTTTATCTTGAAGTATCTTGTCTTGAGAAACAAACGAGCGCCATGGCCTGCAATCGTCCTCATGCTCGCCGACAGCCATGGGAAGTTCCTATTGAGGAGATGGTCCCTCGCTTTGCTGCTCGGTTGGTGGATCCCCTCCTTACCGACAACGAATGCGACTCAGCCATGCATGAACTCTCGATCCGTAGGGGGTCTCCCCTTCCGATGGGTTCTCTCTGGCTCCGGATGATCCTCACGGCCGTGCTTGCCGACATCCCTCCTCACCCGGCAGAGATGACCCTGGCGATGCTTAATGCGGCGGAAGAAAAGCTCGAGGGCTTTCATGAAGCCTGCCTGATTACTCAGGCTCTGAGGGACTTCTCAATTCATCTGCTGAGCGAGATAAAGGCCCGGCGAGCTGTTATGTTTGCGTTTGCGGACGATCATGGCACCAACCGATGGGGAGCGACTTCTCGCGAGAATCGTCGCTTCGATGTGCTGGAGAAAGCGGAGAGAGAGATGGAGAATTTTGTCCTTTGCTTCATCAACCCCTGTGCCGTTGATCCTGTGTTTGGTGACCTTTTCCGTTAGTGTAGAACCTTTTTAAATTAGTCCCTCCTTTTTGTATGCTTTATGTTGAACTTCCATGTAGGCTTGGTACTCGTATGTATGTTTCTGCTTGCATGAATAAATTTTGTGTTCCTTTTTATGAAAACTTTCTTCAATTATCAATATTGTTGTCATGTCGCGTGCGCATTAAAGCTTCGAATTTTATTTCTTTTTCGGATGTTCATATGATTGCGAGCACATGCTTGATAGGACAATCATCGGAAAGTTTTTCGTTGCTTTTCATGCCAGGTTGTGTGAGCGCGTTCTGGATCGATTATTGCTATCGATCGGAAGCCCATTTATATGGTCTCGAGCGTGTATGTTCTATTTCTAAGGTTGTAGTCGCAAAGTGAGCTTTCATGGCCTGATAGGGTGACACGTAGCGAACATAAGGTTGTGGCTCCCGATAAAGTTGCCATGTTCACTCATGAGAGGGTTGAGGCTCATAAGGCCACTGAGAAAGAGCTTGAAGCCCGGCTCGCTTCGTATCAGGCTCAGCAAGCTCAAGCGGAGGCTCGTCTTCTGGAGATCTTGCATCATGAAGCCGTGGCTCAGCAAAAGCAGGATGAGCTGACCAAGCTGCTGAATCGCCCGCCGGCTTAAGACATTTGTATCTTTCCCTTCCTTTTTGTACATACTCGTGGATGAGAGTATTTTCTTTTTGTTTCTTTCATAAATTGTACTTTGTACTCTGTACTCATTTTGGTTTATGAATAAAAGATACATTTTTTTCTTCTAAATGGTGTGTCTCCTTTTCATTGAATGTATTCTGTGGATATTCTATCTTGATCTCCTTGCAGGACAGCAGTGGCTCGGGACTCAGGGTTAAGATCTGCTCCCTAAGACTTTTGCTTTTTACGAGCCACGAGGGTCTCATAAAGAGTTTTTCTCCCTACAGGTCGAGAGGATCCCATAGGTGTGATTTCTTCTTAAAGATCGTGAGGATCCTTAAGCGGGTCTCCCTTGAGAGTCGTAAGGATCTCACAAGAGAGTTTTTTCTTCCTTACAGGTCGTGAGGACCTGCAAGTGTCGGATGTGATCGTCCTTATCCGTGTTTCACGGAGTCAGGGGTCTCTCCAGGTATCGTAGTTTAAAGACATCACGGTCAAGGTTAAGGACCTCATAGTCCGTGGATTTAGGGACTCCACAGTCCGCTGTTAGTTTTAAGACATCACGGTCAAGGTTAAGGACCTCATAGTCCGTGGGTTTAGGGACTCCACAGTCCGGTGTTTGGTTGCAGGGACCCGTCACCTCTTTGAAGACGTTGAGGAATTACAACGCCGGGCATCAAAGGAGTGAAGAGATGTACCCTTAGACCAAGGCAGAATCCGTAGGGAATCGGGGTGGTTGATCGTTAGTTTTAAGACATCACGGTCGAGGTTAAGGACGTCATAGTCCGTGGATTTTAAGGACTCCACAGTCCGGTATTTGCTCTGGATGCTTCACACGGGTTCACTGCCGTGCTTGGCGAGGACCAGGCTCCGCTCTGGATGCTTCACACGGGTTCACTGTCGTGCTCTGCGAGGACCAGGATCCGCTCTGGACGTTTTCCACGGGGTCAAAGAGTGACATTATCCGCGTTCCATGTAACCAGGAATTTTGCACTAGATGCTTCACACGGGTTCACTGCCACATTAGGCGAGGACTAGGCTCTGCTCTGGATGCTTTGCACGGGTTCACTGCCGTGCTCTGCGAGGACCAGGATCCGCTCTGGACGTTTTCCACGGGGTCAAAGAGTGACATTATCCGCGTTCCACATAACCAGGAATTTTGCACTAGATGCTTCACACGGGTTCACTGCCGCGTTAGGCGAGGACTAGGCTCCGCTCTGGATGCTTTGCACGGGTTCACTGCCATGCTCTGCGAGGACCAGGATCCGCTCTGGACGTTTTCCACGGGGTCAAAGAGTGACATTATCCGCGTTCCACGTAACCAGGAATTTTGCACTAGATGCTTCATACGGGTTCACTGCCGCGTTAGGTGAGGACTAGGCTCCGCTCTGGATGCTTTGCACGGGTTCACTGCCATGCTCTGCGAGGACCAGGATCTGCTCTGGACGTTTTCCACGGGGTCAAAGAGTGACATTATCCGCGTTCCACGTAACCAGGAATTTTGCACTAGATGCTTCACATGGGTTCACTGCCGCGTTAGGCGAGGACTAGGCTCCGCTCTGGATGCTTTGCACGGGTTCACTGCCATGCTCTGCGAGGACCAGGATCCGCTCTGGACGTTTTCCACGGGGTCAAAGAGTGACATTATCCGCGTTCCACGTAACCAGGAATTTTGCACTAGATGCTTCACACGGGTTCACTGCCGCGTTAGGCGAGGACTAGGCTCCGCTCTGGATGCTTTGCACGGGTTCACTGCCATGCTCTGCGAGGACCAGGATCCGCTCTGGACGTTTTCCACGGGGTCAAAGAGTGACATTATCCGCGTTCCACGTAACCAGGAATTCTATCGATTGTATCCGCATTTCACGGAATGGAGGTTTGACTGTTGGCGATATGTGTACCACCGAGCCATGGAACTGGGAGTTGCCGCGGTTCCGCTTAGCTTGAAGTTGTGTCTTCTGCGTCGAGATGATCTCCAGGTTATTTGTGAACCGTCGAGATTTGGCTTCCTCTCATGATGAAACCTGGGGGAGGAATACGACTCCTTCTTTGTTTGCGCCCCTGGATTGTATACAGGGATAGATGTAACATTACCTGTAGGGCGAAGATTTCATTCTTTCGTCATTTTTTTTATTCTTTCCGCGATGCTCTATCATTTCAGCTTTTTATATCGCGAAGGTCGCGATTGCCCAATCATTTCGGCTATTTTTCGCGGTGCCCAATCATTTCGGCTATTTGTTTTATTTTCACTCGCTGCTTTTTATTTCGAGTTGCCCCATCATTTCGGCTATTTTTCATGCATACATTTTTACTTGCTGCTTTTTTATTGCAAGTTGCCCCATCATTTTGGCTATTTTGTAGGCATGTGTGGCTTGCTAGCTTTTTCGCCGCAAGCTCGGATTTTGGACACCGATTTCGGCATCAGCATCGCTGCAACTGGGATGTTGCCAGGAGCGAATCATCATTTTCCATGAAAGAACTTGGGATTTGATACCGGTTTAGGCATCAGCATCGCTGCAACTGGAATATTGCCAGGAGCGAATCATCATTTGCCTCTGTCGATGTTGAACAAAGGTGGCTTAGCAAACAGGGTTAAGGTCCTGTCGACTAAGGCTTTGACTTCATGAGCCGTAAGGGTCTCACAAAGGTATTTCTCCCTACAAGTCGTGAGGATCTTGCAGGTGTATTTTCTCCTTAGGGATCGTGAGGATTCCTAAGTGTATGTTCCTCTGTAAGTCGTAAGGATCCTACAAGAGGGCTTTCTCCTTATGGGTCGAGGGGACCTACAAGGGTTGGACTTTGCTGGGGAAATGTTTATTCGCGCCCGTGGATTGTATACAAGGGTCAGTATTGAGCCTCTTGTAGGGCAATATCGAAGGTTGTGGAGGATTTGCTTAAGAACAGGTTCAGGTTTCTGTATCTTAAGACTTTCAAATCTCATGAGCCGTAAGGGTCCCATAAGAGAATTCTCCTTACGAGTCGTGAGGATCTCGTAAGTGTATTTTCTCCTTAGGAATCGTGAGGATTCCTAAGTGTGTTGCTCCTTTGTGAGTCGTAAGGATCTCACGCAGGTGGCTTCTCCTTACAAGGTCGAGAGGACCCTACAAGTGTCTTTTAACGAGGTTGCGCCCTTTCGGGTTTTCACAAACACTCGCCGGTAGTCCTGCTGTTTTTACTCACGGAGCCCTTTCGGGTTTTCATCCGTGCCCATTTTGCTTATGGACATACCCCTTTTTTTTTCTTTTTCATTCATTTTTTTTTACAAGGTCGCGCCCTTTCGGGTTTTCACGAACACTTGCCGGCAGCCCTGCTGTTTTTACTCACGGAGCCCTTTCGGGTTTTCATCCGTGCCCACTTCGCTTATGGACATACCGTTGTTTTTTTTTCTTTTTTTTTTATTTATCCATCTCGTCAACCTAAGGATGTTGCGGTAGTAGTTTAGGGACGTTTCGGTCCGTCGATAGTTTAAGGACGCTTCGGTCCGCTGTTAGTTTAAGGACGTTTCGGTCCGCTGTTAGTTTAAGGACGTTTCGGTCCGTCGTTATAGGAAGGCCGGCTGCTACTTGTAAAGTCTGAGCTTAGGAAGATAGTGAGCGGACATAGTCGTCGTCATCTATCATTGACCCAGGCTGCGGCTTATTAAGCGTGGTATTTCTTCAAGAAGCGGCCGTTTATTGGCCTGAAAGGCCTTTCACCGTGCATGTCCATGAGTAGGTAGGCTCCACCCTGGTAGACCTTGTCTATGATGTACGGGCCTTCATAGTTTGGCTCAAATTTTCCTCGCTTGGCACGATTGGGGATCATAGGTCTTTTGACCACTAGTACGAGTTCGCCTTGGCGGAATGTCCTCGGCCTGGTCAATCTTTCGTATGAGCGCGTCATCTTTGCTTTGTAGGCTTCTAGATGTTGTTGTGCTATGAGCCGGGTTTCATCGAGGGCATCAAGCTCCTCAAGCCGAAGGTGAGCATTTTCTTCGTTCGTCAGCTCGTGGTGGACTGCTACTCGTAGAGAGGGTAACTCTATCTCGAGGGGGAGCACTGCTTCTGTCCCAAATACCAACGCGTACGGCGTTGTGTTTGTGGCCGTCTTGAATGTAGTTCGATAAGCCCAAAGGGCTTCTTGCAGCTTTTCGTGCCAGTCTCTCTTATTCCTGGAAACGGTCTTTTTTATGTTCTTCGTCAAGGTCTTATTGAAAGCCTCGGCCAGACCGTTAGCTCGTGGATTGTAAACTAAAGAATATCTCCAGTCTATATTGTGCTGCTGTGCGAAGCGGCTAATCTTATGGCTTCGGTAGGCCGGCCCGTTATCGGAGATAATCCGCCGTGGAGTTCCGAACCGATAGATGACGTGCGTCTTGAAGAAATGGAGGATATTCTCCGTCTTCACTTCCTTCAGTGGTACTGCTTCTGCCCATTTGGAGAAGTAATCAGTTGTCGCCAGGATAAAGCGGTGTCCCCGGGACGATGCTGGCTCAATGGGGTCGACTATATCAGTCCCCCACATTTCGAATGGCCAACTAGCCAGCGTCGGGTGCAATGGATTCGGATGTTGGTGGATGAAGTCTCCATGGATCTGGCATGAGTGGCATTGCTTCGCATACTCGAGGCAGTCCTGGATCATCGTGGGCCAGTAATAACCCATCCGTTTAATTTTTAACTTCATCTTCGGGCCTGCTTGGTGAGAACCGCAAAGTCCGTCATGAACTTCCTGAATGACTCTTTCTGCTTCGTCAGGTCCTAAGCATCTCAGCCATAGAGAATCAAACGATCTCTTGTATAGAATATCGTTGACAAAAGCGAAAGATAAAGCTCGTTTCATGAGCTGATGTCTTGAGGAGGCTTCTTCGGGCATTCGGTGGGACTTAAAATAGTCTATGAAGACTTCCCTCCAGTCTTCGGCCTTCTCATGGTCTTTTATTTGTAGGGTCGTCTGCTCAGTCGTTCCCTTTTCTTCGCATGATTCCAGAGATATTTCTGCCGGGGCGAGCACTCGACGGCTTTGTACCACGATTCTGACGTCATCGAGGTTCTCGTCAGCCAGTTCTTTAGCAAGTTTAGCCAACGCGTCTGCTTTGCTGTTTTCCGCGCGCGGTATGTTCTCCAAAGTATAGGAGGGAATTTGGGTCAATAGTTGTTGCACCTTTTCGCCGTACTTCACCAACTCCGGTTTGCACGTTTGGTAGTCACCATTTACTTGACTAACGACCAGCTGAGAATCCCCGTATATAAGGAGGTCTTCAATTCCCATGTCGATGGCGATTTCGAGGCCTGCTATCAGAGCTTCGTATTCGGCTTCATTGTTTGTCCTCGGCTCTGTTAAGGAGAAGGCGAAGCGCATTATCCCTCCTTGTGGAGTTGCAAAGATGAGGCCTATCCCTGATTTGACCATTGGGACACCTTGTTTCTGTTTCTTTATGGAGGATGCTCCATCGAAATAGAGTTCCCATCGGGCGCTTCCGCCGCTAATCGCATCAAATGCATGCTCGTCCGGCAAATCACAGTTCAGAGGAGAATTGGCCGGTATCGAGTGCTCGGCGAGGAAGTCGGCAATGGCCTGGCCTTTCACTGCCTTGAGAGGTTGATACGTTATCGAGAACTCCATCAGGAACAGGGCCCACTTAGCAAGTCGTCCCGTCAGTATGGCTTTCGACATCAAATATTTGAGAGGGTCCACCTTCGAAATAAGACGGATTTCATGTGCTAATGCGTAATGTCTAAGCTTTGTTATTGCGAAGATCAACGCCAGGC
Organism: Agapanthus africanus; assembly: GCA_030015575.1. Taxonomy (NCBI): domain Eukaryota; kingdom Viridiplantae; phylum Streptophyta; class Magnoliopsida; order Asparagales; family Amaryllidaceae; genus Agapanthus; species Agapanthus africanus. The sequence continues at coordinate 595,628,394 of CM057344.1, read as the reverse complement.
AGTGCTTTTCAATGGGGGAATAGTTGCTTTCTACCCCCAGCAGCACTCGACTTAAGTAGTAAAGTGCTCTTTCTTTCCCCTGATCGTTCTCTTGTGCCCATAATGCGCCTAAAGAACCTTCAAGGGCGGTTGTATAAAGAATGAGGGGCTTTCCCCTCACTGGAGCAGCCAACACTGGAGGGTTTTGCAAGTACTGCTTGATTCGTTTAGTGCACCTTGACATTTGTGATCCCAAACGAATGGAGTTCCCTTTTTCATCAGGTGGCCGTAAGGACGGCATTTGCCCGAAAGATTAGCGATAAACCGCCGGATGTATGCGAGTTTCCCTTGGAGAGACCGCAACTGCTTGAGGGTTCTTGGCGAAGGTATTTCCATGATCGCCTTAATCTTTGACGGATCTATTTCAATACCTCGGTGTCGAACGATGAATCCCAGAAATTTGCCCGAGGAGACTCCAAACGCGCATTTGAGGGGATTCATTTTCAAATTATATTGCCGAAGGCGTCGAAATACAGTCTCCAAATGCTTTAAATGATCTTCGTATGACATGCTCTTTACTACGAGGTCGTCGATATAGCACTCGACGACGTCGTGTATGAGGTCATCAAAGATCTTTGTCATGGCCCTTTGATAGGTAGCGCCAGCGTTCTTAAGACCAAAGGGCATAACCCTGTAGCAAAATATACCCAAAGGGGTCCGAAAAGCGGTGTGCTTCTGGTCTTCGGGATGCATTTTTATCTGATTGTATCCTGATGAACCGTCCATAAAGGAGAAAACCTCGTGAGTGGACGTGTTATCTATCATTAGCTCGGTTACCGGCACCGGGAAATCGTCCTTTGGACAGGCTTTATTGAGATCCCTGAAATCCACGCATATGCGTACCGTCCCATTCTTCTTCATTACCGGGACGATATTGGCAATCCAGTCGGGATATTGGACTTCTTGGATAAATCCAGAATCGATCAACTTCTTGACTTCGGCGTTGATGCTCATTTCAAGCTCGAGTCGCATCCTCCTTGGCGCCTGCTTGACTGGCTTGATATCTGGGGATATTGCTAATCTATGCACAGCAATCTCCGGGTCCAATCCTGGCATCTCGGAGTAGTTCCACGCGAAGCAATCTTTATGCCGTAGAAGCACGTTCTTTAACGCAGCCACCTTTTCTTCGGATAACAGCTCGCTGACAAATGTCGGTCGCGGGTCGTCTGCCGATCCCAACTCAATCTTCTTGAGGTTATCTGCAGTAGTATGTATACCATCTTCCAGTTCTTTCGGAGCGGGCGGAAATTCCGAGATCACCTCATCATCGCTGTTCTCAAAGCACCGGTAAAGGTCATCTACGTTCTCGGGCTCTTCTCCTAATATCGTAATCGTATAACAAGTGCGAACCCGCTCCCTGGACTGAGGTGGACCCGGTTTTGCTCTTGCGGCCTTGGGCTCATGCTTTTGTGGTGGCGTCACATTCCAGCCGTCGGATAAAGCGAATATGCCCCGTCGGTACTGGTCCTCGACCCAGTTCTTGAAGGTGAAGCAGTCTTCGGTAGGATGTCCTATGGCTCGGTGATAAGAGCAATAACTCGGATGAGAAGCCTTACTAGCTTGCTCAGGATGTCTAGACTCTGGAAGCGTGATCATTTGATGTTTTATGGCGAGGTTAAGTAACCTCCCCGTTTTGTCTCGGGGGAAGGAGTACGCTCGACTCATCTTCTTCATGAGGGACAAACCCGAGCCGCTTCTTGATTTATTTCCATCTCTGCGTCGGGCCTTTCGTACAACGGATTGACGAGGATAAGCGTCTTTGTCTTTTGCAGCACGTTGAGATAGACGTTGCGTCCTGGCCTTCTCGTAGATGGCCATTTCGCGGTTGTGGTCTTCCCGAGCTTCCTGACCCATTTTCCTGATAGGCTTGCCCACTCGCTCTTCAAACGACGGACTCGGCGCTTTAATTGCGGGGTCTAGTTTTGATGGGTGGTTGGCATCTCCTGACAGGGCGTCCTCCTCTTCATCAAAGGTATATATGGCGTAGCTACTGTGGGCCCGTTCCCGTTTTCCGGCTCTTGCGTATCCAAGCCCGAATGTTTCCATCTTCCCGTTGGGCAATTTGCGTTGAGTCCCGGGGACATCCCAAATCCTGTTGTAGAACCGCGCCTGCCGAACGGTCTGTTCTAAGGGTACTCCTTGGCGCTTCAATAGCTTCTTTAATCCATTTGTATAGTATCTGGGCAGACGGATCGGTTGGAGCCTGTCAAGCGTAGCATCCGCGCCATGCCAGATCTCTTTCTCTATTTTCGACTCTGAGGATCGGTAGAATAGGATCACCTTCTCACCCTTTCGCCTGGGAGGGACGTAGAATGTTTGCAGGTCCTGCACATTGTGAGCTTGAAGCGTGTCGAGATCCTTGTAGTGTTCTCGCGGTACCATGGTGATTTGCAAACTATGGTCATCGCCAAGGGGTGCTTGTGTTGACAGCCGATTGGAGAACACAGCATTAACTTCATCTTCTGAATCACTTCCGAAGACCAACACGGGGGCGGGCGTCCCCAAGTTGTTGCGTTGAGACGGCCCTGCATAAACTATCTCTTCCTCGTCTTCGGTATCGCTCCCGAAAACGGGGATGGTGGCTGCGGTTTTGTTCCCCGGATTGCGACTCCTTTCTGTATCCTCGAAATCTGGCAAAAAGTACTTCGCATCTTCGTATTTGCGGACTTCGTTCACGGAAAATGGGTTCAGCTCGCCTGTTACGGTATACTCGAAACCGTCCTTAAAGTACTTCATACACTGATGTTGTGTAGAAGGGATGATGTTGTACTCGTGTAGCCAAGGACGACCGAGCAAGGCGTTGTAGCAGGTCTTGGCGTCAATGACATGGAATTTGATGTCTGTGACGAGAAGTCCAAAGCGTAATGTTAGTATCACAGATCTGAGAGTCCGTGACGATTGTGAATCGAAACCGGAGATAGTAATTTTGTCACGAGCGAGGTGTTGCACACTCATGCAGATTTCCTTCAACACCCGAACATTAAGGAGGTTGACGGAGGATCCATTATCTACCAGGATCTTGCCTATCTTGATATCATGGCAGTATCCGGAGACATATAGGGGACGGTTGTGGTCGCACGTCCCGAGAAGGAGGTCTTCATCACCGAAAGTGACGTCGGCCGTATGCACTTCCTCCAGTTCATCCTTCATCTTTTCAGTGGCGAGGAAGGCTTGGAATTGCTCGGGTTCTTGTAACGCCTTAATTAGTGAGTCTCGCGCTTCTTTCGATAATAGGAGGGCATCGAGAATGCTAAGCTGAGAAGGTAGCTTCCTTAGGTGCGCGAGGATGTTATAGTCCACTTTACTCTTCCTGGGAGGGTCTTTGACAGCCAGCTCCCTCATGACTTGGTCATCTAAAGTGATATCTTCAGTGACCTTTTCCTTTCCCTTATCCCTTCTATTCCCGGGCCCGAGATTCTTTTCTGGGAGTGTGCGATTGCGCAGCTGAATGTTCTCGCAGGCCTCCGATTCTTCTTCTTTCCCCAAAACGGATTCTTTAAAGAGAGGGCCCAGAGTCATTTCTTCGTCAGAGTCGCTCCCAAAGGTGAGAACTTGTGACCCCCTGGCGTTAACCATGTAACAGTTGCTAGTCGTTCTGTTGTGCCCATCGACAGTACTTCTTCGCTCCCGACGGATCTTGCGTTTCATGCGCTTAACATGTTGCCGACGAGCGACATATCCTTGCCACCATATCTTAAAGGCGTCGCACTCCTCCGTGGGGTGTGAGATTTTCCGGTGATATGCGCAATAATCAGGGTGCCTCTCCACCCCATCGTGTATGTTTCCTTCCGAGGGCGGTAGCTTCATCCCCAGTGACATGGCTTTGGCAAACCTTTTTCTCGTCTTGAATATCTTCTTGTTTACTTCGGATGCCTTTCGCTCTGGTAGTTCAAATCTTTCGTTCAGCTGCCCGCATTTGGCTCCTTCAGATGTGGCCATCTCGCGCTCCTGGTCCGCTTTACATTTTAGACGAATCTCGTCCAGAAAAGCGTCGATCATTTCATCTGTTGGCCATGCACGCTCTGGTACAGGCTCTGTCTCCAGCTTTTCAAGGCCAGGAGTTTTCCCATCGTCGGTAAACGTATGGGAGATTACGTTACAACTCGCCATATATCCTTCGGATTCATCCGACGAGCTTTCTCCATCATCTTCTTCTTGAAAGATGTGGTTGAGGAACTCTTGCAGTGTGACAGGGGTTCGCGCCTTTTGATTGTATTCTTCCAGTGCGTCGATTTGCTTCTGCAAGTTCGTGTGCTCTTTTCCAGGCTTCACGGACTTCTTGGATTTCTTCTTCTTTTTCTTCGAAGATTTTGACGATTGGGCGTGGGTATCTGGGCTCTTGTCGTGAGTCTTTGTAGTCGGGCGGCGCCTTAGCATCCCTTCGATAATCTGAGGTTCAAGAGGGTCCTTCCATTCGATCGCAGGGCACGCATGAAGGTCTCTCAGCATTCTTTTGGTTTTAGTTGATAGCACGACCTCCCATGGAGCTTCTTCAATAAAAGAGCATGTTGCCCCCGGTGTATCCGCTTTCCTAGGAGCATGCGGCTGTGGTGGGTTTACCTTCCACTTTTCGGACAGTACGAACTTCCCCTGGAGGTACTGATCTTCAATCCATCCTTTGAAGACGAAGCAATCTTCAATCGGATGGCCTACCGTTTGATGGTAAGGGCAATAGTTGGGGTTATTCGCCTCGGTGGGTTGCGGCGGTCGCCTTGGATTTGGCAGGTTTATAAGTCTGTTGCGTATTGCCAGCTCGAATAGCCGTTTCGTCTTGTCCCGTGGGAACGAATAGGGACGCTTCATCTTCTCATTATAATACCGACGCCTTTCCTCAAGTTGATCTGCCGGTTTCGGGGCGTTAGGTTGCTGCTGGGCATTCGCAACAAAGGTTGCCCTCCCTTTACCCTTGTCATTCCGAGGTTCCGACTTCGGTGTAGGTGGTCTATGACCCATCTGGTCCATCTGAGCCAACTTGTCGATCAGAGCCTGGAATGTGGTTGGCTTAAAGAACATCATAAACTGGGAGATAGTTGCGTGAGGGTCTAGAGTTCCCACGAACATGCCCACCGCAGGTGCTTCCTCAATGCGTTGCTCACATCTCGACCACAAGTTCCGCCAGCGTATAGCGTACTGGACCCAGGTTTCGCCCGGTTTTACCCTGGCGTTAATAAGTGCAGTTATTGGAGTGCGTTCGCTGGCACTTGCGAATCGCTGAGTGAACAACAACTCCATTTCAGCGAACGTTTTGATAGAATCGTTCGGGAGTTCCGAATACCATTCGAACGCTGTTTCTGATAAGCTGCCCACGAACTGGCGGAGCAACAGTTTATCATCACCGCCGGTGTTACCGCAGAGGGCCCGGAACTGGGCGACATGCTGATGGGGATTGCCGGTCCCCTTATACACGTGGAATTTTGGTATCGTATAGCCTTGCGGGTATTTGATTTGGTCGTACCAGCTCGGATACGGCCGCCCCGTTTTCACGACTTGACCAGCTGCCTCAGTCGCGTGATGAACCCGGATTTGCTGGGCTATGTAGTCAGCCAAGTCAGCCTTAGAGATTGCCTCCTCCTTGGCCGTTGAGAGGGCTGGTGGTGGATTTGACGTTTCTCCTCGGTCGTCTTCAAGAACGATCGGGGGATCCTCGGCGGGTAAGTCCTGCTGGATCATCATTCCTATCACATCTTGGAAGAGAAGGCCCATCCGTTGTATATTGGCCGCTTGTTTAGCAGCCTCTTTGTCCCTTTTCTCCAGTGTCCGGCGAAGGAATTCAGCATCGGTTTCTTCCTCCCGGCGTGCGTCTGAAGACGTTTCTGGGTTTTCTTTTGGCCCGGTGAGCACGGCCATAGCATTCATCATTTCTTGAAGCTTTTGTTGCTGCTCTTGAGCCTTCGTCACGGATCGGGTTAGCGGTCGGTGGCCCGTAGACGTGCGGCTTTCCTCTTTTCCAGAGGCCATGTAAACAGTGTGGACCACCATGCTCCCAGACTTAGGGCGTCTGGGCTCAGTGCTTTTAGCCGTCGTTGCATGCTGTGGGGTTTTCTGTGGCCTCCTCCTTTTATGAGCCATGGAGGTTGAGGGGGCCGTTGAGGTGGGCGTCCAGACAGCCTTTTGGGGTTTAGCCTGGTGACCAGCTTCCGGTTGGATTTTCAGCTTCTTGTGTTGGCGAGAGAAGTTTGGATCGATGATCGAGTCCCGTGCCTGCCGCCAAACCTTATAGATTTTGGAAGACAGCCGTTGAGGAGATCGGGATTGTTCGGGTTTTATTTCGACAACCTTTTTTAATGAGGGAGGAGACCTCTTCAGCACTGCCGTAGGAGAATTCCTTCGCACCTTATTTAGTATTTCAAAGCTGTTCCCAGTTGGAACAGCAGCATTAACCTCTGCCATCGGGGCCGATGGAGTCAACCAGGAGGGGGAATTGCCCCCAGCCTTCCTTTCTTGGCGCCAATGGCGACGTCGAGCGTGTCGAGCGGACGGTGTAGGGTCAGCGGTAAGAATGGTTTCGTCTTGCCCCCTGTCTGGGTGGGGGGTCGCAGTTGGCATTAGCCTGTCAAAGACCGATGTCCTTTGGGCAGTAGGAGCGGGCACTTTCTTAGAAGCAGCCTTCTCTGAGATTGTAGGTCCCATGATGGGTTCGAAGGATTTCTGGCCCAATCTAGAGAAGACCGAGGCGTTGACGCTGGGCGACTCGTTGAGAGGAGCCGCGGCAGGGGTAAGACGATCAAAGACCGACTTCTTGAGAGCTTCCGTTGTCAGCATTGGAGCGGTGAAGTTTGTCGGCGGGAGCATGGTCCCAAAGAACAATCCTGTGGTGGCGCGAGTGACCTTTTCCACGGGCATTGTGAATAGCGAAGCAGCTTGGGGTCCGTAGGCTATACCTCCTGGCGAGCCAGAGCGTTGGTTGCGATTGCAGCCTGAGCAGTTGGAGAATTTCACGGAAGTAGAAGCCATCGATCCTTTGCCTTCTGCAATAAGCAAGACGCCAATTCTTAGTATCTTGAAACCCAAGGGCAACCATTGGCGAACCGCGATTGGTTCGCGAGTCACGACACACGAAGTGTGGAGTGGAAAGAGGAAAAGGTCCCACCGGGCGTGCCAGAATCTGTTCCCCTCCGAAAGACGGCGCGACATGACGTCTTGCCTGAGGTTCGGGGCAGATGCTAATTGGTGCTATCCGTCCACCTCTCCGAAGATGCCAAGTTGAATTATGGCACCATGTATCGAAGGTTTAGACGGATGCGTCCGATGTAGCAGACTTCGTCAGATTCCCCCTCGTTTGAGGGGTTTTTGATTGTGGGGACGCTCTTCCCTGCAGGCGTAAGCCCCTGCAGTTAATTACGCTACCGCATTGCGGTAACAACTTTCTCCTTCTCCAGCTGGTCACTTTGTGTCGTGGGTGTTTGTTTTGTGTTTTGTTGCCCGTGGATTGTTTACGGAGACTGAGGTATGTCGTCGCCCGTAGGGCGTGGACTAGTCCAAATCCGTATTATCTTAGATTTGGGTTTGGGGGTTTGGTTTGAGGATATGTCAGCCATACTTGAGGCTAAGATCAACTCAAACGTTTGTTAAGGATGCGTTAGTCTAATTTTGTGACTAAGATCAACTTAACGGGATCGTTTAGATCCGACAAAAGAGCGTTTGGACTCTAATGTTCCAGTTTAGGGACATAGTGGTCCATGAATGTATGGCCGTCGGGACCCATCACCTCTCTGACGACGTTGAAGGATTACAACGACGGATGTCAGAGGAGTTCAGAGATGTACCCTCGAGCCAGGGTTAATTGGGGGGATTCATAGTCCACTCTGTTTGAAGGTTTAAGGATACGTTAGCCATCTTTGAGGCTAAGATCAACTTAAACGGGACCGTTTAGATCCAACAAAAGAGCATACGGGGCTCTATTGTTCTAGTTTAAGGACGTTGCGGTCCACGGGTAGTTTAAGGACATTGCGGTCCATGGGTAGTTTAAGGACATTGCGGTCCGTTGTTAGTTTTAAGACATCTCGGTCAAGGTTAAGGACGTCGTAGTCTATGGGTTTAAGGACCCCACAGTCCATTGTTAGTTTTAAGACATCTCGGTCAAGGTTAAGGACGTCGTAGTCCATGGGTTTAAGGACCCCACAGTCCGGTATGTGCTCTGGATGCTTCACACGGGTTCACTGCCGTGCTTGGCGAGGACCAGGCTCCGCTCTGGAAGTTTTCCACGGGGTCAAAGAGTGACATTATCCGCGTTCCACGTAACCAGGAATTTGCATTAGACATGAGTTTAAGGACCCCACAGTCCATATCAATGTGTGGTCGTCGGGACCCGTCACCTCTTTGAAGACATTGAGGGATTACAATGCCAAGTATCAAAGGAGTGAAGAGATGTACCCTAGAACCGGAATGGATTAAATAGTCCTTGGCCCAATTTGGGGGTCAAGACGAATTAATTATGTTATGAGTCCATTGGACCAGTTAATCACCAATTGAGGACTTATGGCCATCTTGGGCTAAGTCCAATCAGGAGAGGCTTTGCCTCTATCCATTTAGGCCAATTGGGCCAAAGCCTAGTGTTAAACACTACAGAACAGTCAGTGTTGAACATTGGGAATGAGGTTGACAAGTTAGTGTTTAACACTAAGAGATAATTGGTGTTAAACACCAGCAACAAGGCTTTTCAAATTAGTGTTAAACACTAACACAGATCAGTGTTGAACACTGCAAATGAAGATCTCAGATTAGTGTTTAAACACTAAGGTAATCAGTGTTGAACACTGCAAATAAAGCTTTTTAATTAGTGTTGAACACTAAAGCCCAACAGTATTTTAACACTGGGTTCGAGAGTTTTAATTTAGTGTTAAACACTAAGACAAGAGGGGTCACGTGGCAGCACGTGAGAGCGCCCTCCCTTCATTTATTCTGAGATTATCGTGTCTTTCAGAGCATCACGTGCCATCACGTGATGGGCATTCAAATGCCTATGTATTAGAGCTTCTGCCGAGGGTCACGTGGGTCACGTGGGGTGCTGCCTCAAAGGGGCTTTCTGTAGATCTCATGGGGGGTCACGTGATGACACGTGACCCTGCCTCTATGTATTTTGTTTAGAGGCTTTGTTAATCTTCTTTCAGGAATTAAATTCCTCGAACTGTAAATTTCAGAGGAATTAAATTCCTACTTCCTTTCGAAGACTTTGTTTTCTGGAGTAGAGTTTAACTCTGAATTTTCTGTAGGAATTAAATTCCTCATATATGTGGAGAACCAAATAGGGTTAAACCCTAACAAAGCTTTTTTAAGGAATTGAATTCCCATGATGATTAAGGGAATTAAATTCCCGTTGTTTCAACAGAACTAAGTTCTTAATTAGGGTTAAACCCTGTTTCTTTTTATTCTGAAGGAATTAAATTCCCATGATACAGGGTCAAGCCCTAATTTTATTTTAAAGGAATTAAATTCCTATAGTTCTGTGAGAATTAAATTCTCATGCTTGCATTCCCTCTCTATGTTTTGGATCTGCATGGCAAGATCTCGACCCATTGAGAATTAAATTCTCAACCTTAAGGGGAGATGTGCACTTTGCAGATCCTCTGTCAAAGAGAGAAGAAATATGTTCTTCTGTTTTCATGTATCAGAGTTAAACTCTGTTGAGAATTAAATTCTCTTCTTCTTTCAAGGAGCTTTTCCCTTTCTTACCTAGGGTTTTTTGCAGAAGATCCAAGTTCTCCAAGTATCGAAGCTCTCTTTCTTTTCTCTTTTTTTTTTCTCTGCGTATGTATATGTATGTCTCTTGGCTCCTATTTATAGGAGAAGCAGCCGAATCAATCAGTTTTTGACGAATCTTCGTGAAAGATTTGATTTGCATCCATCATTCATTTTGGACTTTTGGATTATTAGGTGAATTTTATTCACCATTGGATTTTAAATCCAGAAATTCTCCTTTGTTATTTTGGTTAGATTTAAAGGGGAAATCTTTCCAAACCCGAGATTTTCCCATAGATAGATCACCTCTGAATCTTTAATTCGATTGGTTCCAGATAGTTGCTTTCCTTTGGAAAGATTTGAATTTCTCTCAGAATTTAATTCTGTTAACACAGTGGGCTTTGAAAGCCGGTCACGTGTGACCACGTGACTCATGGTCACGTGTGGGCACGTGACCCCCTTTGGAATGAGCCTTTTCCTTTCTTTTGCGCTCTGTCTTCTTATTGCTGCTTAAACGTCACGTGCTGCCACGTGACCCCTGGTCACGTGAGCACGTTTGAACTCTCTCTTTCCTTGGTTCAACTGGAGAACGAGTCTGCTGTCTTGAACGTTACGTGCCAACACGTGACCCTGGTCACGTGGAAGCACGTGACCTCTTCTGAAGCCTTTTCCTTGACTTGATCAGGGAACTGGTGTGCCTTTGACGCTTGCATTTAAATGTCACGTGTCGCCACGTGACCCTGGTCATGTGGGAGTACGTGACTCTTTCTGAAGCCCCCTTTTCTTCAACGTAGTCAGGAAACTGAACTTGACTTGATGATGTTTTTAGGTGTCACGTGCCAACACGTGACCGCTAGTCACGTGTAAGCACGTGACTCTCTTCTGAAGCTTTTCCCAGAAGCTTTCCTGATTTTAAATCAGGAAACACTCTTCCAGCTAACCGCCCCTCCGTAAAGGGTAAAGACAAATCCCGATTGCGACTTAGAGTCGTCCTTATCACTCTGGAAGCTTGAATCGGTAAAGGACTCCACTTGGAGTTCTCCGTTACCATACACCAAGAGCATCTCTTTAGTCCTTTGCAAGTACTTGAGAATGCTCTTCACAGCTGTCCAGTGACTCTCTCCAGGATCAGCTTGATACCTACTCACTACACTTAGTGAGTATGCTACATCGGGTCTGGTACATAGCATTGCGTACATGATAGAGCCTACAGCCGAAGCATAGGGTATCCCTTGCATGCGAGCTCTCTCCAAATCAGTCTTGGGAGACATCTCTTTGGAGAGAGTGACTCCAGAGATCGTGGGCAAGTTCCCACGCTTGGATTCTTCCATACTAAACCTCTTTAGTATGGTGTCAATGTACTTGGATTGGGACAATCCCAATATCCGTTTGGATCTATCTCTATAGATCCTGATTCCCAATATGTAGGAGGCATCACTAAGATCTTTCATTGAGAATCTTTGTGATAAGAAGAGCTTGACTGATTGCAGCATAGGAATATCATTTCCTATCAAGAGTATGTCGTCCACGTATAATACGAGGAAGACAACCTTACTCTCTGCTACCTTCTTGTAGATACGTACAAGGTTCATCTGGGTTTTTGACGAAATCAAACTCTTTGATAACGACGTCAAAGCAGATGTTCCAACTCCGCGATGCTTGCTTTAATCTATAAATGGATTTAAGCAGCTTGCACACCTTCCCGCTGCTCCCACTGTTTACGAAGCCCTCTGGCTGAGTCATGTACACGCACTCTTCTAAATCACCGTTTAGAAAGGCGGTCTTAACATCCATTTGCCAGATTTCGTAGTCATGATATGCAGCGAGGGTAAGCATGATCCAGATGGATTTAAGCATAGCCACTGGAGAAAAGGTTTCGTCATAGTCCACACCTGGTCTTTGACGAAATCCCTTTGCAACAAGTCTAGCTTTGAAAGTCTCCACTTTCCCATCTACACCAAGTTTTTTCTTGAAGATCCACTTGCTCCCAATGGGTTTTACCCCTTCACGAGCAACTTCCAAAGTCCATACTTTGTTGGTGTACATGGATTCCATCTCGGACCGCATTGCATCCAGCCATTTTACTGAGTCTTTACTCGTGATGGCCTGCTCGAAACTAGTTGGATCATCATCCTCCATGATGCAATCCTCGCTACCACCATCCATGAGAAAGCCGTAGTATCTCTCAGGTTGGCGAGGAACCCTACTAGATCGGCGGAGAGGCTGAGGTTCATTGGGAGCTACTGAATCTTCTGGTTCCACCAAATCTTCAGTTACGGTTTGTGTATCTGGAACTTCTTCCAGCTCTACCACTTTGCCACTAATTTCTTTTTCAAGGAATTCCTTTTCTAAAAAGATGGCATATTGAGAAACAAACACCTTTTGTTCTTTAGCATGGTAGAAAAGATATCCTTGGGAATTCTTAGGATATCCCACAAACTTGCAAAGAACTGACCGTGCCTCGAGTTTGTCTGGATTTTGCCTTTTGACATAGGCCGGACAACCCCATATCTTAACTCGTTTAAAATATGGTCTCTTCCCACTCTATATCTCATATGGTGTGGTAGGTACAGATTTAGATGGAACTTGATTCAATAGGTATGCTGCTGTCTCCAGCGCATATCCCCAGAAGGAAATAGGTAACTCAGCTGTGCTCATCATAGAGCGTACCATATCTAATAGGGTGCGGTTCCTCCGTTCTGATACACCGTTGTGCTGTGGTGTATATGGAGGAGTCAGCTGAGAGAGAATCCCATTCTCTTTTAGGAAATCCAGGAATTCATTGCTCAAGTATTCATCTCCTCGATCAGATCGTAGGATTTTAATACTTTTTCCGGTTTGGTTCTCGACTTCTTGTTTATATTCTCTAAATTTCTCAAAAGCTTCTGATTTGTGTTTCATCAGGAACACATACCCGAACCTAGAGAGATCGTCAGTGAATGTAATGAAGTATGAAGAACCATCCCTGGTATGTGTAGACATAGGACCGCATACATCACTATGTATCAGTCCTAAGAGTTCAGTAACTCTTTCTCCGTGTCCCGTAAACGGAGTTTTGGTCATCTTGCCTTTGAGACATGACTGGCAAGTGTCATAAGATGAAAATTCGAATGGTTTCAAATATCCATCCTTATGCAACTTAGCCAGTCGTGTCACATTGATGTGACCCAGTCTACAATGCCACAAGAAGGATTCGTTCAGTTCTGAACTCTTCCTCTTGTGTGTGTTTGTTATACTTAGAACTGTTGATTGATTTAGAACATAAATGCCATTGCACAACGTGCCTGATCCAACCAACTTTTGGTTACGGAAAATGTTCATAACATTATCCTGTGATACAAAATTATATCCCTCTTTACTCAATAAAGAAACCGATATAATGTTGCATATCAAGTTCAGCATGTAATAGCATTCGTTCAGAACCAATGTATTACCAGTTGGTAATGCAAGGTGATATTCCCCGACAGTCTTAGCTGCAACAATTGCACCATTTCCAACTCTAATGTCTTTATCACCTTCTCCAAGTTCTCTACCTTTCCTAAGCCCATGTAACTGATTACATATATGGGATCCTGACCCGGTATCTAATACCCAGGACGTAGGGCAGATGGAGAAACAGTTCTCTGTAACGAACACACCCGAAGAAAATGCATCAATATGTACTTTCTTCATTCGGGTGGCTTGGGAATCCTGGTATTCCCCTATGTCCTATTCATTCCCATAACTCTTATAAGAAAGAACGGAACCAACGTTCCCCAGCACAGTATAACATGCGGGTTCAGTCAATACATCCATATTATTATCTTTATTAGGGCATGACATGGTCGCTACCTGGAGAGAGAGAGAAGAAAACACTTTAGCGTATGCTCTTGCAAGATCAGATTGGTTATTATCTTATCTAATCAGGATGGCTCCCACTGATTTTTATCAAATCTTCCTTCAAACCCTAAAAGGAAAGACTAGCCGGGATTAATTACACCCTACAACTTCGCCAATCTTTCAGCCAGGCCAGTGTCGGTACTTTGAGGGAGGTTCCCCGTGCTTTCGCACGGACCTAATTAAAGTAAACCTCGTTTTCCCAGAGGCGTAACCCCGTTGACACCTTTCTAGACACCTACTTGATCGGCTAATTGTAATGTGTAAAACTCTCCCAGGAGTAACTCTTACTCGCAGTGGGTATCGGGATCCAACTATCTCATAGAAGGTATGCAATCTCATTGCAAATTTCAACACTTGAAATTCCCGATAATATTTTGCCCCTAGCAGCTATATGACCTTAACATAGTCAACAAATCATAAGTGCTAGTCAAGTTCAACCCGTCATTTCCTGATTAAATTAAACCCACTCGCACGACCCTTAACATAGTCAACAAAGTCGCACGACTACCCTAATCCAATCGCATCATATGCTTATACAGATAAGCACTAATTAGCTACCGCACACTACGCCTTAACATAGTCAACAAACGTAGCACGAATACTAACTAGTACTTATCTGAAATGACGGAGGGCTACGATAGGTTTTTCTGAAAACCTATTGCGTAATGAACTTGATATCGTTGTAGAATCAAGTGAAGTTTTTGAAATGGAGTGATTTTGAGGATTTTCTAGTTTTGCTAAAGGGGTCACTCCCGGTGAAGGGATCGTCGGCCCTTTCCTCGTCGAATGAGGTGCGGGATATATCATATATATCACTGTGCAAAGCAGAAACTATAGAAGCAATCAAAAGTCAAACCGAGTGTGTAGCATCTGCCAGTTATTGCTAAAGGGGTCACTCCCGGTGAAGGGATCTCGGCCCTTTCCTCATCGAATAAGGTGCATGGTATATCATATATACCGCTATGCAAAGCAAAACTGTAGCTACCTTTTTATTTAAAATTTGATTCTACAACATCTTTTAGGTTTCTTTTCTTTCATTAATCACATTAATGAAGTCCCATCATTTAAGTCACCTAAACATTACAGATAAATACGACGTACACTTATGCCATCCGCATTCGCCTCGATGTCCCCTCGTGCACCGTTAGGTTAGGTAACTAACGACAGAGCAGGGCAGGGCTAGTGCGGGTGCAAAACATAAGCAACGTCTATATAATATATCATATATACTATATACTGTATCCATCAGAACATATCAAATGATCACATCACAGATATCGCAGCAGAAAATATCATATGAAATATTGGATATACTAGGACGTCCGTGTTTTTAATACGAGCCAGTATAAAACACGGATTCCACGGTCGTGATGAATAGCCAATCCCACACCCCTAGACCCCTACGAGAGCGACAAGCAACCCTACCAATTCTAGGGTTAGGAGACCCGGACTCGACTCCTCGAGATGGTCTCCCACTGGACCCTAGAACCCGGTTACTTATGCTCCCCTCCTTGGGTCTATCCTAATGCGGAAAATTAAATAATATACATCAACGGTGACATCTTCCGCAACCTGGAAGTGCCCCAATAAAAGAATATTACATACAAGTTTTTACATGAATGAAAATGAAAAACACTCATCTCACATAAAACCCCCCGGCTATTCGAACACGACGATCCAATATAACATATCCAGCAACACATAACATCACATGTCATCAACGTAAGTAAGTATGCATACACCGATTGTCGTCGACGTATAGCAACGACAATCGGCAATACCACTACATACTACACTTACGGTCACAGAAAAGAAAGTGTAAAACTATAACAGTTGGAATCCGCAACCTCTTTAGACATCGCATGCCTAATCAAATGAAATACTTAGACATCACATGCCTAACAATTATGAACCCCGCATTTTAGTCTCATTATCGAAAACTCTTTTCAATATCAAGTGAGACTAAACCGCTAGATTTATAACATTCATTCAGTTATCTCATAACTGTTTGTGAATTCCAATTATTGTATCCCATTCCGGATAAATAGAAAATATTAAACTTTCCGATCGAACATTCGAACACCCAAGTTTTCCCGAAACCGTTCAACATATGAAATAAGTTCAAAGACATTCACTTCATGCCTCAGTACCAATAGTCCAGCCGTAGAAGGGTCAAGCCAACGCCTCGCATGTGGCACGCCGTACTGCCCCAAACCCTAAGGTTCAAAGGGCAGTTCAAGACGGTCACATAATCGAGTTAAGGTTTGTTGTCTTCTAGAGGGACCATCGCGTTACTTGCACTACTTAGAACGTGATTAAACTACGGAAAAGTCCAACAATTGAAAATTTCCCGGCAGGGGAAAGATTGGGTATTTACATCCGGTCGAACTTTTTAACATATTCTAAAATTATCCGGAAAAACACATAGACAAAATTTGATAATCCGATCGAATCTTCGATTCCGAATACAACCCCAGAACACTCAACTCTTGAGTCATAATAAAAATACCCAGAAAATATAGCACTGCAAAATAGGAATTACTGTGTAAAATTCATTGAACAAAGAGACCGTACGGCCGCGGAACCGCCGCATAAGCCAGGCTCATGCCGCGGAACCGCGGCGGTTTGATGGACTTAGCCACTCGAATTTCACAGTAACTCTTACCAACTCCTGCTTATTTTTCTGCATATTTTTAATTCACAAAAATCCAAACTTTCAGAAAATTTCCAGAGAGCATTTTGGATGTTGGTTTCGATGTTCGTTCGGATTTCAAACGTCTTCTACACTTCACCTAAGGCTCTAGCTAGGCTCTGATACCACTGTAGGGTTCCTAGGCACACTAATGAGGTCTTACAAGGCATCAACCATGCCAATTTTAAATTTTACAAGTGCCGAGAAACCCTAATACGGATTCGTTGACTAGAAATTAGACGAAAAGTGAAACTAGTTAACACCTTAACTAAAAGAAAGAGGCTACAACCTTTGTAGATCCGGTTCTCCACTTCCTTAGCTCTACGTGGACGTCCCCTCGCTGTCCATATCGGATCTCGGACTCTAACATCGGCTTCATCGGAAAAATGGGCGGACTAGGTTGTCGACTTCGATGCCGAAGAAGATCTACGTCGAGGCAACTCAAGATCAAGCTCCAACTTCACCAAGTCATGAAACTTGTGAAGATAACACCCTATACTACTTGGCAAGAGCTAGAGGATGAAGAAATAGGAGGTGGGTTCACTTTAGAATTGGATTTCTCACTCATTTTCACAAGTTGCCATTAAAGCTAGTAAGCTTTTCTTCTTGTTAAAGATGAAGAAGAAGAAGAAAGAATATGATATGTACTTATTAAAAAGAAAAATAATATGAATACTTATCATATCCTAACCTTGGTTAGGTGTAGAGAATAGACCATGGTTAGTTTGAATGGTTAGGGTTAAGCATGAAGACAAAATGGTCACTTTAGTCAAAGCTTCATGAAGCTTCAACAAAAAACAAAGAAAGCCACCATTTTCTCTTTTATCTTTTCCAAAATAAATAAATAAATAAATAAGTAAGAAAAAGAAAAACCCTAACCATTACATAACCATGGTTTAATCTTTACACAAACTCAAGTAAGCATGTATCATCAAACATGATACAATCAAGTGCAAACAAAAATATATCACATATACAATGTGCACATCAAGTGAGAAAATCCTTTTAAAATGAACCAATACTAGTTAATGCAAAGTAATATATCAAATATATAATTATACATTAAATCATTAAATCAACATTTGATTCAATGATCCGGTTATGTCGCACATAACCGACTAGTATCTAATGTATCGATTTATCGAATCAATCTTCGATTCGATAACTAGGTTATATCGCATACAACCAATCAAAACATTCATCGCGAGAATGAAATACGGTATCACATACACGCATTATTCTCGGTCCCGCACATATCTCATATGCGCTCCTATTTCGTTTCGCTTGAGCCAGGAAACCTCTGTGTAGGACTCTAAAGACTCGTCAATACGCCGGTAGCAGATGATGATCATATCAAGCATCCACAAGCCGCAAGCGGTCTGCTAAACGTAACGGCCACCCGGGTATTGAGCGATCAGAAGATCGACGAGCAAGCCCGCTCACACTCCTGTGAATCCAACCAGTAACACTTACCGTACAGTCCGGTCTGTTCGTCTGATATGTCGCATATCAAGTCTAGGGGTGGTAAACGTCAGACCCCAATAACCGATAAGTCGTGCCGATGTGAGGCTCATAACGGGTCGAGAAACTACTGGTAACACTTACCAGCAAATCTCTGATCAGCCCTGGCCAGGGACTTCCCTGTTACGGCCAATCGAGCACAGCGCAACATCAACCCCCAATACCGGGAGAGACGAAACCCCTCCTATCGCTCATTGCCTCCATGTGACTCGGGACTGTGCCCAAAAACCACCGTTTTGCATGCCCTCATGGACTTGGTAAGGTGGAGATCAAAGCACAGTGGGAATCACACAAGACTCTATGACGATCTCGGGTCTACAGACTAACCTGCACAAGTGTCACCTGAGAACTGCCATCTGACGTGAGGTATAATACCATCTGGGAGTTCTCGGCGAGTCCGTCCGGTGTACCCAGTCTTCACTGAGCACCCGTATACCATCTCTGATGTCAAACACCAATGGATATGGGATCATCCATCGCCCATCTCATGGGTCGAAAGCATATATGCTAGTCTACACTGGTATATCGATGCCCCGTCTCGATACACCCACGACTAGGGACCTTGAAGGATTTACCTATGGACTACCATGTCCCCACTAGTATGATCTGCATCATAGTCCAGGTAGTCAAGTACACATCCTAAGGGCTTTATCAACATGTAACTATAAGACAGTTTAAAGAGACTAGTGTACATGTTAAGATAAAGAGCAACCAGATAGCATACTATCATATCGAGCAAGAAAGTCATCTCTATATATGTCCAAGCATCCAATATAATATACATCATCTGTACAATACTGGCCTCTAAGGCATACATACAACTAACATGGTCAAAACAGGACAAACACCGTTTTTTATCCCAAGTAAAACACTTTTACTGGGATGATCCATATCTGTTTAAGTATTGTCCTGACCAGATCATTCGCCGGTGTGTCCCGAATGAGGAGTTCAAGAGTGTTCTATCTTTTAGTCATGATCAGGCCTGTGGGGGTCACTTCGGTCCTAAAAAGACGGCGGAGAAGCTTTTGCAATGCGGATTTTATTGGCCGAGCTTGTTCAAGGACGCATTTGATCATTGCAAAACCTGTACACAATGTCAGTACACGGGTAGAATTTCCCGGAGAAATGAAATGCCCCAGCAACCCATCTTAGTGGTTGAAATTTTCGATGTTTGGGGCATTGACTTTATGGGTCCCTTTCCCAACTCCTTTGGGAATTTGTACATACTGCTGGCGGTTGATTACGTCTCAAAATGGATTGAAGCCATTCCATGTCGCACTAATGACAAGAAGGTTGTCATTAAGTTCTTAAAAGAAAACATCTTTTCGCGATTTGGACACCCACGCGCTATCATTAGCGATAACGGGACACATTTCTGCAACAGGTCTTTTGAGACTTTGATGCGGAAATACGGAATCAACCACAGACTTTCTACACCCTATCATCCCCAAACGAGCGGGCAGGCTGAGATTTCGAATAGACAGATCAAACAAATCCTGGAGAAGACTGTTGCGAAGAATAGAAAAGATTGGTCGACCAAACTGACGGATGCTCTTTGGGCATTCCGAACTGCATTTAAAACCGACCTAGGGATGTCTCCATATAAGATAGTGTTTGGGAAGGCATGCCACTTACCTGTCGGGATTAAGCATAAAGCATTGTGGGCTATTAAGGAAATCAACTTTGACTTAAACCAAGCCTGCAACTTTCGGAAGCTGCAACTAAATGAGCTAAGCGAACTCCGCGATGAAACTTATGATAACACTGTAATCGTAAAGAATAGGACCAAGGTTTTTCATGATAAAAACATTTTGAGGAAAACATTTTCACCTGGTCAGCAAGTCCTTCTTTATGATTCACGACTACACCTTCACGCGGGTAGGCTTCGATCTCGGTGGAAGGGACCTTTTGTTGTGCGGTCTGTATACCCGCACGGGGCAGTAGAGGTAGAAAATGTTAAAAACGGCACATTTTTCAAAGTGAATGGACATAGACTAAAGCCATATTTTTCCACTGACCCCACGGAGGAGCTCCTGTTCTTACAGGAGCCAGTTTATCTTGATTAAAATTCCTCTGTCTCACCTCCATGTCCTGTATATTACTGCATCATCTTTTTGAATGGAGGTGAGTGAAAAGAATAAGTTTGGGGGAGGATCTTCACTTATATATTTTGCCCCCACTAATAAATTCCTCCCAGGCTTACAGGTTTTGTAGATATAGCGGTTGGCAACAGTGAGGACACTGTTGAAAAAAAGTTTGGGGGAGGTTTGTGCTTAGTTTTGCATCATTTGCATATCATTTGCATAAGCACAAAACATTTCTTTAAAAAAACCCATAAAAATTTAAAAATTTTAAAAACTTATAAAACTTCAAAAAAATTTCAAAACCCATAAAAATTTCAAAATTTTCAAAATATAAAAATATTTAATATTTAAGATAATAAAAGATTAGATAGTGAACAATTACATCCATGAGATTAGAAAAATTTAAGAAAACCAAGAAAATTAGAAGTTTTCTTATACGAACTAGTAATAAGTAGTTATGAGCCGTTGTCCTAAGGGCTAGTAAGATGGAGGAAGTCACTAATCTGAGGATAAAAATAAGTCTGAAAAATAGTTTCTATTCTGGATGCCAAATATTTTGAACGTTGATACCCTGCTATTCGCACTTACACACGTCTTGAAGCCTGGGATAGTAGAGAATACCTTGAAATGCTCTTGTCTTAAAGCCGATGTATGAAGAAAATATAAAAAAAATATGAATAAAATATAAGGTGGTGAGAAAAAAATGGACACTGGTTTTGTTATCGCCGAGGGCAATAAAAAATTTATAGCGAGAGTGCCTCTTCACCTAGTGCCCTAAGGCCAACTGGTCTGGGAGTCACTGCTATGCCTGAGGTGGTGCAAGACGAGGAAAATACACCAAATAAGCAAGCACATGAGTAATCAGTCGGTTAGTACCTCAAGAAGTATTAACGGTCGCATGAAAGTGTGTGAGCAAATTCATCTAAATATTCATTAATTAAAAAGTACTGAGGCTGATGGGCAAGAGTATGATAGCTTGAATTGAATTCTCCGGGTGTAGGGATGTCCTTTATACACACGCAGGGTGATATGATCGATGTTTGGAAGAAAGATAGGAATGAAGAATAAGACGATGTTTTATTGAGGGAGGACGTGATTTCTAACATCTTTTCATAACCATTAAGATAGGGCTCATGACAACCGAAAAGCTAGCTTAGTTGGAAACCCTATTTTTCAAGGCTTTTCTTTTACAATTCTTGTCTTTAAATGTAATATTCATGATCTTTCTTTTATTATTGGATTTTGCGGGTGCAATCCGCTGAAAACCCTCAGGAGACAACACTCCTCCTACTAGGGACACCTAGAGGTTTAAAGGCTTGTTGCACGTGCTCAGTGCAATCGTGTTGCCTACGAAAGTGTGCTTTTCTCTTTCTTTATTTTCTCCTTCTCTTTTTAATAAAACAGTTCGATCGAGACGATCGAAAATAAGTTTGGGGGAATTTGATCAGTCGAAAATACTGCATTTTTAACACGGCAATTTCCCTAACATTTGCACTCATCTAGAAGTGTTCGGTATTCATATTGCATATATTAGCAAAACATCTCTGAAATACCAGATTGCATGTGTTAGACTTTTAAACCGACACTTTAAGGGAAATTGACTGTGTTTCATGGCATCGCATCATCCTTGTATTGCGCAACTCTTGTCTTGGGGTCTAATGCAGGAAATTCCAGAAGCAAAGCCCAAAATTGGGAAAAGAGCTGATAAAAGATACGCCAACTCCAAGATGTAAGATCTGGCAGTGATACAGAAGGCCAAATGAGGTTTCACATATTGTATAAAGGCCGATAGGGAAGCCCAAGAATTACCATAAAAAAATAAAGCACCAAGGCCCTTAAAGGACCGCGGATCCGCGGCCCAAACCCCCTTGGCGCCGCGGATCCGCGGTGATGTGATGTGATCAATGCTCCAAATTTTGCCACGTGCTTACCTCTAACGGCCCAAGCTTCCAGAAGACCCCAGAAGCTCCACGTGGCGCATCTAGAAGGCTCGGCTTAACAAACTATTTCTAGAAGGCTCTCTTAACAAACTTTTGGAGGGAAAATTCAAAATTCAAATCCTAGATCTAGGGTTTTGGAGTTCTATAAAAAGGAGCCTAGATCTAGGGTTGAGGTTGTTCAAGTATCACCCATCATCTTCTACCCACAAGTTGAGTGACACAACTTGTGCCTCAAACCCTAACCCTAATTCCAATTCAAAATCAAGATCAAGATCCCGAGTGCAATTCAAGCAAGAGAGCCTTCAACCTTTAGAAGCGACGCCGGATTTCAACGGAGCAAGAGATCCAAGCCGATCTGCGACTCAAGGAGCCGAGCGAAGCCGAAATCGACGATCTAGTTCCATCCTTTTTGTAAATTCAAGAGAGTTGTAACGAAATTTGTCGATAAATAAAGGTGAAATTTCTATATCTTGCTTATCTTTTAATTCAAGTATTATGATTAGATCTCAATTTGTGATTGTGTTTGTGATCATGATGTTTGAGTAATCTCCGCTCGTATAGGAGTTGTGATGATCGATAGATGATGATGATTTAGACACTTTTACAATTCTTAAATCCTATAATGTTTGGAAATTCTAGTGAATCAAATGATTAATGACTTAGTTTTGAGATGATGCTTTCTTGATCGTGTTCACTCGAAACTAGGAAACAACTATTGATCATTTGATTAACTAGAAGCTAGAATTTGAATGAGATTCATCGAAAGGACAAAGGATGAGTTGCGGAATCCCTAATTTCCTCGCAAGATCCTTAACCCTCGGTAAATTCTCATCGATCTAGTATCAATTCGTTAATGGATAAGAATGAGTAATCATTAGATCTCATCACATCTATAGATCCGATCTACTCCTATGAGCCATATTTCTAATCTTGATTGTTGGTTGGAAATTATCACACATCTCAATTCTTGTTTTTAATGTTTTTTTTCTAGATCTAGATTTTTCTAATTCTTGATCTTCAATTACAAATCATGAATTGTTTTCTTTTCTTTTGCTTAAATTTTCAACTCATCTAATTCGGAAATTGAACGGATCTCACTTTTCCTGTGGACGATCCGCACTTACTAACGCGCTACATCCGACACCGTTATTGATTGCGGTCAAAATATTTTTGGTTGTGATTTTTCTATACATTTTCTAAACATACACAACGAGAAAATATCATTCAATCAGTGGACACACCAGGGGCATCATGCTCGTTTGTAGAAGAAACTCCGTGGGAAGTTGTCCTTTCAGCTAAAACTAAAAGAATGTTGAAGGATCTTCAAGCATGTCCGGCGATCAAATGGAAAAGCCCGCTGGAGCCCGAGATCATTGAGGGGATGCTTAAACCGCGTCCAACACCGAAAGCTGGTAATGATGGGCAAAACACCCAGGTCAAGCCTTCAAAGTCTTTGAAGAAAAAAAAGAAGACCAAGAAGCCCATACAGCCTGATAACAAGCGTACGGACCTGCAAAAATACATCGACGCACTGGAGGAATACAACCAGAAGGTGCGAACCCCAGACACTCTCGAAGAGTTTCTCAATCATATCCTTGATAATGGAGACAGTGACATTGATGAGAGAAACGATTTGTCAGAAGAACCGGAGGATTATGTAGCGAGTTGCCACATGGTTTCTCACTCGTCGTTAAAAGACGAAGAAACTCCCTCAGCGTCGGAGGGCAACGCGAAGAAACCGGGAACAGGATCGGTGCCAAAATCCCTAGAACCGTCAGACGACCTGATTGACAGGCTGCTGAACGAAACCCTTCAAAAGAGCAAAGCAAACCGAGAGCGTGAAACAGCCATATACGAAAAGGCCAAGCGTCGGCGTCAGGATGAAGAAGCTGTGGTGAGGAAGAGTCACAAAGTACTCCAACCAGATCGAAGCACACCTGCGGCAGACAAAAGCAGGTCTAAGACGGGGAAACGGTTCGCCAAAGCCCTGTCAATGGGGATGAAACTGCCACCTTTCAAAAGAAATACTCCCAGGAGGACGTGCCTCGATGAAGAGGATGTACATACGAACTACTGCTTATACCATCGGAGGGTTACACACCCCACCGAAGAGTGCAGTGCCTTCAAGAAGTGGTGTCAATGATACGTTGCCAACCGAAAACACTTCAGGAGGATGAAGCGTGAAGCTCGTCGACAGCGAAAAAATGCGATAGATGAGCGTGGAAAAATGATTGGCAACTTTTTTATGGTTGATACCAGTTCAACAAAAGGGAAAACTCAAGTTCTCATGTTCGAGAGCAATTCTGAGGAACAAATAACCCCTGGTCCTCTGTTCAAAGAATCCACCTTTGGAAAAAAAGAAGAGGCGAAGAAATGCGAAAACATTCAGCTACGTAACCGCATGCTGCCTGAGAAGAACCTCGGGCCAACAAACAAAGGTTCGAGCAAAAGAGATAAGGGGAAGGAAAGAGTCCCCGAGAAAATTTCCCTTGATGATGGAGTCGTCAAAGAACTTGCAGCCAAAGACCCACCTAAGAAAAACAAGGTGGATTACAATGTCCTGGCACACCTGAAAAAGATACCCTCACAACTGAGCATACTGAAGGCTCTCCTCCTGGCCAAAGAGGCACGAAATTCTCTGATCAAGGCACTGCAAGAGCATGATCAGTTCCAAGCTTTCTTTACGGAAGAAAAAAAATGAAGGACGAGCTGGCAGAGGTTTATACAGCCGACATCACATTCGGCGATGAAGATCTCCTCCTCGGAACGTGCGAGCACAACCGCCCTCTATATGTCACAAGGTACTGCCACGACATTAAGATAGGGAAGATCCTGGTCGATAACAGGTCTTCTGTCAACCTTCTCAACGTGAAGGTGCTGAAGGAGATCTGTATGAACGTTCAGGGCCTGGCTCGGGACAAAATTACCATCTCCGGGTTCGACTCACAGTCATCATGGACGCTGGGGTCCGTGATACTGACATTACGCTTTGGGATGCTCATCAATGACATCAAATTTCATGTTATTGACGCCAAGACTTGATATAACGCTCTGCTTGGCCGGCCTTGGTTACATGAGTACAACATTATCCCTTTTACACAACATCAGTGTATGAAGTACTTCAAAGACGGCCTCGAGTACACAGTAACAGGGGAGCTAAACCCATTCTCCGTAAATGAAGTCCGCAAATATGAAGATACCAAGTACTTCTTACCAGACTTCGAAGACACGGAAAGATATCACAAACCGGAGAATAAACAAAAAGTCGTCGCCACTATCCCGAACTTTGGGAGCGATACCGAGGAGGATGAAGAGATAGTCTTCTCAGGGCAACCCCAAGGTAGGAGGCCAGGACCATCTACTCCTATTTTGGTCTTTGGCAGTGACTCTGAGGACGATGCCAACGTAGTGGTCTCCGTCCGCCCGTCAATACAGATCATCGCTGAAGCTGATCAGAGTTTACAAATTACTATGGTTCCGCAGCGGCATTATAAAGAACTCGATGCGCTTGATACATACAGCATACAAGAGTTGCAGACTTTCTACGTCCCTCCTAGGCGAAAAGGTGAAAAGGCGATCCTCTTCTATCGATCTGCGGAGACTAAAGTGAAAAAAGAATTCTGGCATGGTGCCGATTTTACGCTTGACAGGTTTCAACCGATCCGTCTGACCGGATATTATGCAGAGAGATTAAAGAGGCTATTAAGAAGCCAAGGCGTACCTGTTTCCCCCAATCAGAGCAAAACTCTGTTTAAAATTCAAATTTTGAAATGAAGCAACGCTTCAGAAGCAGCGCCAAGTGCGCTACGCCCTAAGCAGCGCACCACGTGCAAAGCACGTGTGCGCTAGCGCTAAGTGCGCTGCGCTTTAAGCAGCGCACCACGTGCAAAGCACGGGTGCGCTAGCGCTAAGTGCGCTGCACTCTAAACAAAGCACTACGTGCAAAGCACCACGTGCAAAGCACGGGTGCGCTAGCGCTGGAATTAAAAGCTCCCTACCGTTAGATCAAAGATCCAATAATAATGATAAATCATCAATTAATCAGAATTAAATTCTGTTAAGGAAAGATTCCTCAAAATCTTGCCGAACAACAAGATTGTGCTCTGTAAATCAGAGCACCGTTGGATCAATGATCCAATGATGATTAAAAATCACCAAAAGTACAGAATAAATTCTATATGGAAAGATTTCTCAATCTTGTTAAAAACAAGAAGACTGCCTTCTGTAAATCGGAAGCCCTTGGATCAAAAATCCAATGATGGGAAAATCTCCAAATCAATTGGAGAAAAGATCTCCTAAACTGATTGAACAAATCAGCTTGCCCTATATAAAGGCTCCAAGACTTCAAGTTTAAGAGATACAGAAGCAAATAGAGGAACCCCCCATAAGCTTTGAGAAAATCGAGAGAGAAGATCCAAGCTCTCGATAGAAGAACAACTTTTCTTCAAGGTAAAAAAGAACAGAGAGATGAAATCATCTCATATTAAAAAGAAGAATTCACTTCTTTAAGATCATAGATCTACAAGACCAAGATCTTTCACAAAGAGATCAAAAGATCTCATCATAAAATAAAAAGAAGAACACAACTCTTCTCACAGATCATAGATCTATAAGACTTAGGTCTTTTACACAAAGAGATCATAGTATCTCATTATAAAAGAAAGGGGGAGAATTATTCAATTCTCTTAGGATCACAGATCCATGAAGGTAAAGCCTTTCATTAATCTAAGAGATTGAAATATCTCCAGTAAAACTAAGAACTTTATTCTTAGAATTTTGAGACAAAGTCTCTTATAAACGAGGATTTATTTCTCGGATCATAAAGTTGATCAGTTAGCGCTTGCACTCATATAATAGCGCTTTGCGCTCTTGGACTGGCGCACAGCGCCAAGCGCACCATGTGCTCCTCACGTGTGCGCTACTTAGCAGAAGAGCTTCAGCGCTCCACATCTAGCGCAAAGCGCTGCTGAGCCTCAGCGCTCCTAATCAAAAAGAGCCTCAGCGCTCCACATCTAGCGCAAAGCGCTGCAGAGCCTTGGCGCTCTTAATTTTGAAGAGCCTGTAAGTCCACGTTGCGACCCCCGGTTCTTACGGGGAGGCGGAAACGGTATAAAATCAAAATTTTAACGCAAGAGGCAACATGGACTAAGCTAGGTCGGGATCTTTACCTAAACTAAAACTAGCATACTAAGCTAAAGATATTTAGCTACTCGGATGAAGATGGTTATACCTAAACTTGAACTCCTTCTCTTCAAGCTCCGATGGTGGTCCGATGGCTCCTTCTCGTCGTCTCCGTACGCCGAAGATAGATCCACTTGAAAGCTCCAACCTTTAGCTCCTTCTTCGTTCTTTGAAGAAACTAGTTCACTTGGTTTGCTAAACCTAGTGAACTAGAATGAGTAGAGAGGAAATAGAATGGGATTTTATCTATGGTTCTTGATTCTCAACTCATGAGACAAGAGAACCATAGATCAAGAGAGGGAGCAAGAGGTTGAGGGTGAGAGCAAGAGGAGAGCTCAAGAACAAGAGAGAGAATGAGCAAGAAAGAATGAGCAACTCTTTTGTCTTTCACCCTCTCATAATCCAAAGTGATCATAACTCATCATATCAAAAAAGTCTTATGTGATGGTTAGAAGCAACCATAACCTTATCATGTCATGCACTCATTTTACTCAAATGAGCAAGCAAGAAAAAGTCTTTGGCATGAAATGATAACCATGGTTATCATGATGGTCAACTAGTCAAGCCTAGTCAACCGGTCAACAAGTCAACAAAAGTCAACAAGTCAACAAAGTCAACAAGTCAACAAAAGTCAACAAGTCAACAACCATATCACCATAATACTTAATTAATATAATAGTTAATCACATATCATATTCTCATTAGGGTTGAGCATAAAGTCAAATAGTCAACGGTCAACAGTCAACAACCCTAATGAGAATCCGCCGCCTCTGCCTCCCTGTCAACTGTGCATACACACCCGCATCCGCGTTCCGAGGAACACGAATGCAAACTGGATAAATCCAATCCCATAAGGTACACTAGGATCTGGCTTAAACCAAAGCCCGCTAGTGTAAACTGTCCGGACACTGTACGTGCACAAGTGCACGGATGTGATCGAACCCTGTCGCAAAACCATGCGACCTGTCGCAATACCATGCGACCTCTACTCTTTTGCCTAAAGGCGAAAAGCTTTCTGTGTGGGACTCTAAAGACTCGACACTACGCTGGCAGTGGGTTTAACCACAGACCGCAAGCGGCACTAGCTGTGCGTAACGGTCCCCAGGTAATGCCGACAAGAAGACCGACGAGGCGAAACCCATCTGAACTCCTACTGAGCCTGAGTGTGACATTCTCCGTACAGTCCGGTCTGTTCGTCTGATACATCGCATGGCGGGCCTAGGGGGCGGTAAACGTCAGTCCCCCAATAGCGGTACAAGTCGTGCCGGAGCGAAGCCCAAAACACCCTGAGATAACACTGGAAACCTACCAGTATATCTCGTTTGCCCTGGCCAGGGACTACTCGTGTAATGGCTCTCCTAGACACAGCGCGATGTCAACCCCCAATACCGGGAGAGACGAATCCTGTCTAACCGTCACTGCCTCCAAGTGCTTCGGGACTGCACCCAACCACCACCTGTTTGCACGACTCCTTTGAGCCGTGGTAGGGTAGTGATCAAAGTACAGTGGGAACACACCCGAGGCGAAGTGACAGTGTCAAGTCAGCGGACTAAGCTGTACTCATGTCACCTGGGAACTGATAACTGACGATAGGTATAATACCAACTAGTCAGTTCCCGACGAGTCCTGTCCAGTGTACCCGTAACCTAACGAGCACCCGTATACTATCTCAAGTACGACGTACTGACGGCTGTGGGACAGACCGTCTCCCACACTGGGATGAGAAGCGCATGCGCTGGTCTACTCCGGAGTATCGATGCCCTGTCTCGACAGTCCTGCGACCAGGGACCTGCATAAGGATGTGCTTATAGATTACCCAGCCCCACTAGTGTGACGGCCATCACATCGCTGGTAATCAAGCAAAGATCCCAAGGGCTCTACTAATGTGTATAGGCGATATACAAAAATAAACACATGTACACATTGAAGTAGAAACAAACCAAGTAGCATACTACTATTTTGAGCAAGATTGTATATACAAGGTGAATATCCCAAGCATCCATTAAGTAATATACAAACCAGTATGATACAGTAATGGCCTCTAGGGCATATACACTAACAATCTCCCACTTGCACTAAGGCCATGTACTGGCGTATCGAAGACCTATCATCTCGATCAGCCGCTCGAACTGAGTCTGGGGCAGGGCCTTGGTGAATGGATCTGCAGTGTTATCTTCTGAAGCGACTCTCCGAACCTCGATCTCCTGGCGATCCACGATCTCCCTGATCAGGTGATACCGCCTTAAGATGTGCCTGGATCTCTGATGGGACCTGGGTTCCTTCGCTAAAGCTATAGCCCCGTTGTTGTCGCAATACAGAGGTATTGGATCAACAATGGACGGAACCACCTGAAGTTCTTTCAAGAACTTCCTCATCCAGACAGCTTCTTTTGCGGCATCAGATGCAGCGATGTATTCCGCTTCCATCGTCGAGTCTGCAACGGTTTCCTGTTTGGAACTCTTCCAACACACCGCCCCTCCATTGAGGGTAAAGACAAAACCCGACATGGACTTGGAATCATCCTTGTCACTCTGGAAGCTGGAGTCAGCAAAGGCCTCGATCTGGAGGTCTTTTCCGCCATACACCAAGAACATCTCCTTAGTCCTTCTCAGGTACTTGAGAATGTTCTTTACCGCTATCCAGTGTTTCTCCCCAGGGTTTGACTGATACCGTCTTACCACACTCAGTGCATAAGCTACATCCGGTCTGGTACACAACATCGCATACATTATAGAGCCTACCGCAGAAGCGTAGGGTATAATAGACATGCGATCCCTCTCTAAATCAGTCTTGGGAGACATCTCTTTAGAGAGGGTGATCCCGTGACAAGCCGGTAGGTTACCGCGCTTGGAATCTTCCATACTGAATCTCTTCAGTATGGTGTCGATGTACCTGGACTGAGAAAGTCCTAATATCCTCTTGGATCTGTCACGGTAGATCCGGATACCCAGAATGTATGAGGCATCACCCAGGTCTTTCATGGAGAACCTGTGTGACAAGAACCCCTTGACAGATTGTAGCATAGGAATGTCATTTCCTATTAAGAGAATGTCATCCACGTATAAAACGAGGAATACTACAGTTCTCGCTACAAATCTACTATAGATACATGGTTCATCTGGATTTTTGATAAAGCCAAATTCCTTGACCGTCTCATCAAAGCAGATGTTCCAACTCCGCGACGCCTGCTTTAGTCCATAGATGGACTTAAGCAACTTGCACACCTTTCCGCTGCTCCCACTCTGAATGAAACCCTCCGGCTGGTCCATATAGACACACTCCTCTAAATTTCCATTTAGAAAAGCTGTCTTTACGTCCATTTGCCAGATCTCATAATCGTGGAAGGCAGCAATGGCAAGAAGGATCCGAATGGATTTCAGCATGGCTACTGGAGAAAAGGTTTCGTCGTAGTCCAAGCCAGGTCTTTGACGAAAACCCTTTGCTACCAGCCTAGCTTTATAGGTCTCAACCTGTCCATCTACACCAATCTTCCTTTTGAAGATCCACTTGCATCCTACGGGTTTTACCCCGTCTGGAGCAATGTCCAACGTCCATACCTTGTTGGTGTACATGGACTCCATTTCGGTCCGCATTGCATCCAGCCATTTCACTGAGTCAACGCTCTGAACGGCCTGCTGGAAGCTAGTAGGCTCATCATAATCTATGATGCAATCCTCTCTATCCCCGTCTATGAGAAAACCGCAGTATCTCTCGGGCGGATGAGACTGCCTACTACTCTTTTGGAGCGGCGTAGGAATGTCCTGTTCTGTTGAACCCTCTGGTTCCACCAACCTTTCAGTAATAGTCTGTGGTTCTGGAATTTCTTCCAGTTCTACTGCGCTCCCACTAATTTCCTTTTCCAAGAACTGGTGTTCTAGAAAGTGGGCATTACGAGAAACAAGGACTTTTTGTTCCTCTGCGTAGTAGAAAAGATACCCCCTGGTGTTCTTTGGGTATCCCACAAACTTGCACAGTACTGAGCGTGCCTCGAGTTTGTCCGCATGCTGCTTTTTAACAAAAGCTGGACATCCCCAGATCTTCAGATATTGAAGATAGGGTTTCTTCCCACTCCACATTTCATATGGGGTGGTAGGCACAGTCTTAGTCGGAACTCGGTTCAAAAGGTACGCAGCTGATTCTAGCGCATACCCCCAGAATGATCGCGGTAACTCAGCGTTACTCATCATGGACCGCACCATATCCAATAGGGTGCGGTTCCGTCTCTCCGATACACCGTTATGTTGCGGGGTGTATGGAGGAGTAAGCTGAGAGAGAATTCCGTTCTCTTTTAGATAGTCCAGGAACTCGGCACTTAAGTATTCTCCACCTCGATCCGATCTTAGAATCTTAATACTTTTGCCGGTCTGTTTCTCTACTTCATTCTTATACTCCTGGAATTTTCCAAAGGCCTCGGACTTATGTTTCATTAAGAAGACATAACCGTACCTTGAGAAGTCATCCGTAAAAGTAATGAAGTAAGAATGTCCGCTTCGGGCATGTGTAGACATTGGACCGCACACGTCACTGTGTACGAGTCCCAAGAGCTCGCTCGCTCTTACTCCTTGTCCAGTAAACGGAGTCTTTGTCATCTTTCCTTTGAGACAAGATTGACAAGTGGCATACGATTGATATTCGAACGTATTCAAATATCCTTCTGTATGTAACTTAGTCAACCTTCTCTCATTGATGTGACCCAATCTACAATGCCATAAGAAAGTCTGATTTAGTTCTGGAGACTTTCTTTTGTGTGTATTCTGGACGTTGAAAATCTGTGGTTGGTTCAACATGTATATACCATTACTCAATGTACCTGACCCAATCAAAACTTGATTAAGGTGAATGTTTACAACATTACTTACAAACGCAAATTCATAACCTTCTTTAGAAACTAAAGATACAGAAATGATATTACAAGTTGCGTTGGGTACAAAAAAGCAATTACGCAAAACCAAAACATGTCCATCTGACATTCCCAGGTGATAGTCCCCCACGGCTTTAGCATCCATGCTAGCTCCGTTCGCAACTCTGAGGGTCATGTCACCTGCCTTCAAAACCCTACGGTTTCTCAACGCCTGCAAAGAATTACAGATATGAGATCCTGATCCGGTATCCAATACCCAGGAAGTAGAGTTTATTGAAAGACAGTTTTCAATAACATACACACCTGAAGCTGAAGCTGCAACCTGCTTCAATTCCTGTGTTCTGGCCTTCCAGGCCCTGCAATCATTCTTCCAGTGTCCTTTCTTATGACAATAGAAGCATTCTTCCTTATCCACAAGCTTCCCCGCTATCTTTGTTGCTTTTCCTTTTCCCTTCGTATCCACTTTACTAACACCGCCCCTTGGTTTGGCGGGGGCCTTCTTCTTCTTTCCCTTGGCTTTCGCCTTGGACCTAGAAGAAGATGATCCTCCTACAAACAAAGTGGATGTATCCCTACTTTTCTGTAGGGTGCCCTCTGCGCTCCTCAGCATGTTGAGGAGCTCTGAAAGTTCAACCTCTTTTTCTTGTAGGTTGAAGTTCAGTATGAACTGGGCGTAAGTGGAAGGAAGGGACTGGAGAACTATATCCGTATATAGCTCACTCTCCAATGTGATCCCTAGGTCAGCGAGCTCCTCAATGAAGCCGATCATCTTTAGCACGTGCTCGGCTACTGATGATCCGACGGCCATTCTTGTCGAAAATAACTTTTTCGACGCTTCGTATCTTGCGATACGTGATTGCTCTCCATACAGTTCTTTTGTATGGAGCAATATGGACTCCATGTCCATATTCTCATGCCTCCTCTGATGTTCGTTGTCCATCGAGGCAAGCAGGAGGCACTTGGCCTTCGTGCTATCAATCTCCCAAGTCTTGCGGATTTCCTTATCCGTGACACTGGAAGTTGGACCAGGGACAGGGGGAGCTTTGGTGGTAAGAAGATACCCCAGCTTGTCATAAGTGATTGCTATCTTGACATTCCTGAGCCAATCTTTGTAGTTTGGCCATGTCAGTTTGTTTTTATCTAGGAGTAACTTAAGTCCAGTCATGTTGATTGGTCGCTGCAATTAGGAGAGAGAAGAAGAAACACTCAGCATGATGCTCTTGCAAGTTTAGAGTGGTTTTTAGTTTGTCTAAACAGGATGGCTCCCACTGTTTCTCGAATCCCTCCTCAAACCATAAAGGAAGAATTAGTCAGGATTAATCCCACCGTACAATACTTGGTTAACCGTTCAGCCATGCCGGTGTCGGTACTTCGAGGGAGGTTTTCCAACGCTTTCGCGAAGTTCCTTAATTAAAGAACCTCTTTTCCCTGGGGGCGTAGCCCCGCTAACACCTTTCTAGGCACCTACTAGGTTTATAGCATTGATCGTTAAGTGAGAAATTTCCCGAGGAGTAGCATATACTCACAGTAGGATCGGGATCCAAATATCATCGCGTGACGAAACTGAAGGAATCCTACCAGAATCATCACACTCCAAATGGTATGCAAATCTAGCAAGTTTCAGTACTTATGAAACTCCCGATGTGGATTTTTGCCCCATGCTCTTATGACCTTGGCGTGAGGTCAAAATGTCATAAGTCACATGTCAAGTTCGTCCCATCATTATCCAGGTTAATTTGAACCCACCCGTACATACCCTTGACGTAGGCCAAAATGGCAGTACGACTGTCTCAAACCAACGCATTCTATCTATGCAACAGATAAATATCCGGCAGCTACCAATCACTATGCCTTGGCGTGAGGTCAAAATACATAGCTTGAATACTACCGAATATTTAACTGAAATGATGGAGGGCTACGGATGGTTTTGGCAAAACCGTGAACGTAGTGAACTTGATTTGGTCGATGGAACGAGATAGCTTTTAAATGGAGTGGCTCAAACTCCGTATTTTAAAAGTTTGTTTTGAAAAGAACCGAGTGGTTTTTCGAAAGTGTTCCAACGACTTTAACTTGGTTTATTATCTTGCATTAGTTCTTTTAATGCGTGATATTCTTGCATTAGTTCTTTTAATGCGTCCCATCATTTAATCCTACCAATGCAGAAAACAACCAAAATATGACGTACGCTTATGCCATTCGCATTCGCCACTGGGCCCCGTCATTACCCGTTAGGTTACTTAACTAACGACAGAGCGGGGGCTGGGCTAGCGCGTCTGTAAAACATAAGCAACGCCTAAATAATATCATATATAGATATACTGCAATGATAAACATTTCAGATCACAGATAAATACATTGGATATACTAGCAATCTGTAATTTGTACGAGCCTGTAACAAAAACAGATAACACGGTCGCGGTGAATAGCCAAAACCCCACCCAAGACCCCTACGGGTGCGGCAAACTACCCGCCAAGTACCCGAAGCGTAGCAACCTCCCTCATCTCCATGAGTAGGCCACTCGACACTTCGGCATACCCGGTAGTTTGTGCACCCCTCCATGGGTCTATCCTAGGAGCAAAAACAGTAAAAAGAAATTATACAATGACGGCTACAACCCCTTCCCGGTTGTGCGGCCATACAAATAATTATTACATCAATTTACAAATTTACATGAATTGCAAGAAAAGAAAACTCTCGTCTCACAACCCCCGGCTATTCACCCGCGACAATCCAACATATTTATATACACATTCCAATATCAAACACAGATCATGTATAACCCCGACCAATCGACTTATAGCGATTAGCCGACGTTCAATACATGCAAGCATCACAGATATAACCATCATAGTCAAAGTGCAGTGAAGTTCGAAAAAATACGGAATTATAGGACCCCAAAAGGAAATTTCTTTTCTGGAAAATCTGGGCACATATAATATATTTCAAAAATCCCAAAACCAATACAGACACACACTGCACGAAAAACGATGCACAGAAGACGACAAAGCGCGGCGCTTCCGCGGCGGATGCCTAGCTCGCGCGGCGGAAGGGCGGCGGTTTGGACGAATTACTGTATCGTTTTTCTTGGGTGTTCACACAAAACCCTGAGCCGAATTTACAAGTGTAAAGTTTTTCATTTTGAGCCAAAAAAAAATTTCAACAGAAACTCAGTTTTTGTAAAAGTTTGGTTTTTGGATTTTTCCGGTTCCGAACTTCGTTACACTTCACTACCAAGCTAGTTTAAGTTTAGTTAGTCTCTGATACCACTGTAAGTCCACATTGCGACCCCCGGTTCTTACGGGGAGGCGGAAACGGTATAAAATCAAAATTTTAACGCAAGAGGCAACATGGACTAAGCTAGGTCGGGATCTTTACCTAAACTAAAACTAGCATACTAAGCTAAAGATATTTAGCTACTCGGATGAAGATGGTTATACCTAAACTTGAACTCCTTCTCTTCAAGCTCCGATGGTGGTCCGATGGCTCCTTCTCGTCGTCTCCGTACGCCGAAGATAGATCCACTTGAAAGCTCCAACCTTTAGCTCCTTCTTCGTTCTTTGAAGAAACTAGTTCACTTGGTTTGCTAAACCTAGTGAACTAGAATGAGTAGAGAGGAAATAGAATGGGATTTTATCTATGGTTCTTGATTCTCAACTCATGAGACAAGAGAACCATAGATCAAGAGAGGGAGCAAGAGGTTGAGGGTGAGAGCAAGAGGAGAGCTCAAGAACAAGAGAGAGAATGAGCAAGAAAGAATGAGCAACTCTTTTGTCTTTCACCCTCTCATAATCCAAAGTGATCATAACTCATCATATCAAAAAAGTCTTATGTGATGGTTAGAAGCAACCATAACCTTATCATGTCATGCACTCATTTTACTCAAATGAGCAAGCAAGAAAAAGTCTTTGGCATGAAATGATAACCATGGTTATCATGATGGTCAACTAGTCAAGCCTAGTCAACCGGTCAACAAGTCAACAAAAGTCAACAAGTCAACAAAGTCAACAAGTCAACAAAAGTCAACAAGTCAACAACCATATCACCATAATACTTAATTAATATAATAGTTAATCACATATCATATTCTCATTAGGGTTGAGCATAAAGTCAAATAGTCAACGGTCAACAGTCAACAACCCTAATGAGAATCCGCCGCCTCTGCCTCCCTGTCAACTGTGCATACACACCCGCATCCGCGTTCCGAGGAACACGAATGCAAACTGGATAAATCCAATCCCATAAGGTACACTAGGATCTGGCTTAAACCAAAGCCCGCTAGTGTAAACTGTCCGGACACTGTACGTGCACAAGTGCACGGATGTGATCGAACCCTGTCGCAAAACCATGCGACCTGTCGCAATACCATGCGACCTCTACTCTTTTGCCTAAAGGCGAAAAGCTTTCTGTGTGGGACTCTAAAGACTCGACACTACGCTGGCAGTGGGTTTAACCACAGACCGCAAGCGGCACTAGCTGTGCGTAACGGTCCCCAGGTAATGCCGACAAGAAGACCGACGAGGCGAAACCCATCTGAACTCCTACTGAGCCTGAGTGTGACATTCTCCGTACAGTCCGGTCTGTTCGTCTGATACATCGCATGGCGGGCCTAGGGGGCGGTAAACGTCAGTCCCCCAATAGCGGTACAAGTCGTGCCGGAGCGAAGCCCAAAACACCCTGAGATAACACTGGAAACCTACCAGTATATCTCGTTTGCCCTGGCCAGGGACTACTCGTGTAATGGCTCTCCTAGACACAGCGCGATGTCAACCCCCAATACCGGGAGAGACGAATCCTGTCTAACCGTCACTGCCTCCAAGTGCTTCGGGACTGCACCCAACCACCACCTGTTTGCACGACTCCTTTGAGCCGTGGTAGGGTAGTGATCAAAGTACAGTGGGAACACACCCGAGGCGAAGTGACAGTGTCAAGTCAGCGGACTAAGCTGTACTCATGTCACCTGGGAACTGATAACTGACGATAGGTATAATACCAACTAGTCAGTTCCCGACGAGTCCTGTCCAGTGTACCCGTAACCTAACGAGCACCCGTATACTATCTCAAGTACGACGTACTGACGGCTGTGGGACAGACCGTATCCCACACTGGGATGAGAAGCGCATGCGCTGGTCTACTCCGGAGTATCGATGCCCTGTCTCGACAGTCCTGCGACCAGGGACCTGCATAAGGATGTGCTTATAGATTACCCAGCCCCACTAGTGTGACGGCCATCACATCACTGGTAATCAAGCAAAGATCCCAAGGGCTCTACTAATGTGTATAGGCGATATACAAAAATAAACACATGTACACATTGAAGTAGAAACAAACCAAGTAGCATACTACTATTTTGAGCAAGATTGTATATACAAGGTGAATATCCCAAGCATCCATTAAGTAATATACAAACCAGTATGATACAGTAATGGCCTCTAGGGCATATACACTAACAGAGCCTTAGCGCTCCAAATATAGCGCACTGCGCTCATTATCTGGCGCTCAGCGCCAAGCGCACCACGTGCTCCTCACGTGTGCGCTACTTAACAGAAGCGCCTCAGCGCTCCACATCTAGCGCAAAGCGCTGCAGCGCCTCAGCGCTCCATAAACTAGCGCTCTGCGCTCTTTGACTGGCGCAAAGCGCCAAGTGTAGGGTTCCTAGGCACTCTAAGGAGGTCTCACAAGGCATCAACCATGCCAATTTCAAATTTTACAAGTGCCGAGAAACCCTAATACGGATCGTTAACTAGATTTTAGGCGAAACTAGAAGCTAGTTAACAACTTAACTAAAGGGTAAACGGAAATACAACCTTTGTAGATCCGGTCCTCCACCTCCAAAGCTCCGTGATGGTGTACCCTCGCTGCGATCATCGGATCCCGGACTCTAGCGTCGGCTTCATCGGAGAAATGGACGGGCTAGGTCGTCGACTTCGATGCCGAAGATGATCTACGTCGAGGCAACACAAGATCAAGCTCCAACTTCACTAAGCCATGAAACTTGTGAAGAAAACACCCTATACTACTTGGCAAGTGGTAGAGGATGAAGAAATAGGAAGTGGGTTCACTTTAGAATTGGATTTCTCACTCTTTTCATCAAGTCACCATTGATGGTTGCAAGCTTTCTTCTTCTTGAAGAAGAAGAAGAAGAAGAAAAAGAATATGATAATATGATAAGAATCTTGAATAATAGAAAATGAGTGATCCTTATCATATTAGCAACCATGGTTATGTGTAGAGAGTAAACTAAGCTTAGGTGAATGGTTAGGTTAGGCATGAAACAAAAATGGTAGACTTTTTCAAAGCTTCATGAAGCTTCAATGTAAAACAAAAGTAGCAACCATTTCATTTCTTGCCAAAATGAAATAAATAAATAAATGAATAAATAAATTAAACAAAACCCTAACCATTTACTTAACCAAGGTTTAAACTAAACATACACACAAACTTGCATGTATCATCAAACATGATACAATCAAGTGCACGAAAATATATCACATATACAATGTGCACATCAAGTGAGAAAATCCATCTTAAGTGAATCAATACTAGTTAATGCAAAGTAATATATCAAATATATAATTATACATTAAATCATTAAATCAACACTTGATTTAACGATCCGGTCATATCGCATATAACCGACTAATATCCAATGTATCGGCTTATCGAATCAATCATTGATTCGATAACTAGGTTATATCGCATACAACCAATCGATACATTCATCGCGAGAATAGAATACGGTATTACATACACGCATTATTCTCGGTCCCGCACATATCTCATATGCGCTCCTATTTCGTTTCGCTTGAGCCAGGAAACCTCTGTGTAGGACTCTAAAGACTCGTCAATACGCCGGCAGCAGGTGATGATCATATCAAACACCCACAAGCCGCAAGCGGTCTGCTAAACGTAACGGCCACCCGGGTATTGAGCGATCAGAAGATCGACGAGCAAGCCCGCTCACACTCCTGTGAATCCAACCAGTAACACTTACCGTACAGTCCGGTCTCGTCGTCTGATATGTCGCATATCTCGCCTAGGGGTGGTAAACGTCAGACCCCAATAGCTCGATAAGTCGTGTCGATATGAGGTCTATAACAGTTCGAGAAACTACTGATAACACTTACCAGTAAATCTCAGCAACCCTGGCCAGGGATTTCCGGTTATAGCCAATCGAACACAGCGCAACATCAACTCCCTATACCGGGAGAGACGAATCCCCTCCTATCGCTCATTGCCTCCATGTGATTCGGGACTGTACCCAAAAACCACCATTTTGCACGCCCTCTTGGACGTGGTAAGGTGGAAATCAAAGCACAGTGGGAACCACACAAGACTCTATGACGATCTCGGGTCAACAGACTACTCTGTACCAATGTCACCAGAGAACTGCCATCTGACGTAAGGTATAATACCATCTGGGAGTTCTCGGCGAGTCCGTCCAGTGTACCCAGTCTCTACTGAGCACCCGTATATCATCTCTGATGTCAAACACCAATGGATATGGGATCATCCATTGCCCATCTGTATGGGTCGAGAAGGTATACGCTAGTCTACTCTAGTATATCGATGCCCCGTCTCGATACACCCACGACTAGGGACCTTGAAGGATGTACTTATAGACTACCATGTCCCCACTAGTATGATCCGCATCATAGTCCAGGTAGTCAAGTACACATCCTAAGGGCTTTACCAACATGTAATAGAGAGACAATCAGTATACACGTTAAGGTAAAGAGCAACCAGATAGCATACTATCATGTCGAGCAAGAAAGTCCTCCCTATATATGTCCCAGCATCCACTACAATATACATCCTATGTACAGTAATGGCCTCTAGGGCATACATATAGCTAACAATCTCCCACTTGCACTAGGGCCATCTGTAGCAGTGGTTGTAGTGTCTCATACTCAACCATCCCATAAAAGTCTCTCTCTGGGAAAAGGCCTTTGTGAGTGGATCCGCCGTGTTGTCCTCTGAGTCTACTCTCCAAATCTCGATCACCCTGGAGATCAACCATCTCCATGATCAGGTGATACTACCTTAGAATATGTCTGGATCACTGATGGGACGGGCGTTCCTAGGCATAAGCCACAACTCCATTGTCACACAATAGGAGGAACAAAGTTCATCTCATGAACAAATATACATCTAGACTGCCTCTTTGGTAGTATCTTAAGTAGCGATGTATCTAGCCTTTATCGTCTAGTAAGCCACGGTATTTAGCTTGGAACTCTTCCAACATACCGTCCCTCCACTGAGGGTAAAGACAATGCCTGTGACTGACATTCAGTCGTCCTTATCACCCTGGAACACTTCCAGTGATTCTCCCCAGGATCAATTGATACCATCTCACTTCAACTAGTAAGAATCCTAACATCCATTTAGATCTATCTCATAGATCCAAAACCCAGGATTTAGTAGGTATCACTTTGATCCTATGTGGAGAATCATTGTGATAAGCGGAGATTGATCGAGTGTAGCATAGGAAACTCCTTCCCTATCAAGAGTATGTCATCCACGTACTCTACGAGGATCGTCACCATACTCCCTACTACCTTTTTGTTTATACAAGGTTCATCTACCATTTTGATGATGTCAAACTCTTTGACTACTTCATCAAAACAGACGTTCCAACTCCGCGATGCCTGCTTTATCCTATAAAGCATCTTGTACACGTTTCCGCTGCTCCCACTGTCTACGAAGCCCTCTGGCTGTGTACTTATAGACGCCCTCTTCTAAAATATCATTTAGAAAAGCTGTCATGATACCCAACCACTAGATATCGTAGTCATGGTATGTAGCCGTGGCAAGTAGGATCTGGATAGACTTAAGCATAGCCACTGAAAAAGGATTCATCATTATCCACGCCTGGTCGATGATGAAAACCTTTAACATGTCTAGCTTTGAAAGTCTCAACTTTTCCAAGTACACCAAGTAATCTTCTCAAGATATACTTGCTCCTGATGGGGATTTAACCCTTCAGATATAGCAACCAAAGTCCATACTTTGTTGGTGTACATGGATTCCATCTCAGATCGCTAAGCATCCAGCCATTCTTATAGAGTCCCTACTCTCGATGGCCTGCTCGAAACTAGTTGGGTCATCATCTCATGATGCCATCCACGCTCCCACTGTCATAAAGAAACCGAAGTATCTTTCAGGTGGGTGAGGAACCCTACTAGATCGACGGAGAGGCTGAGGTTCGTTGGAATCTACTGAATCCTTTGGTTCTATCAAATCATCAGCTGCAGTTTGTATGGCTGGAACATTTCCAGTTCTACATAACAGACCTTGCCTCGAGCTTGTCCGGATTTTGCTTTTAGACATAGGCCGGACAACCCCAAATCTTAACTAACTTAAGATATGGGCTCTTCCCTTTCCATATCACATATGAAGTGATAGGCAACTGATTTGATTGGAACCCTATTCAATAGGTATGCAGCTTCTCAAGTGCATAACTCCCAAAAGGAAATAGGAAACTCAGTAGTACTCATCATAGACCACACCATATCATATAGGGTGCTATTGCTCCGCCCCGATATACCATCGTGCTATGGTGTATACGGAGGAGTAATGCTGAGAGAGAATCTCATTCTCCTTTAGAATAGTCCAGGAATTCCGTGCACAAGTATTCTCTTCCTTGATCGCATCAAAGGACATAATACTTATACCCTCATTTTGGTTCTCTACTTCTAACTTATATTCCGTGAATATCTCAAAAGGTTCGGACTTGTGTTTCAACAGGAACATATGTCTGAATCTTGAGAGATCATCAGAGAATGTAATGAAGTACAAAGAACCGGTCTTGGCATGTGTAGACAGGGGACCTTTACATATCAACATGTATCATCCCAAGAGTTCACTAACTCTTTCTCTGTTTCCATTAAACAGAGCTGGTGTCATTATATCTTTGTGACATGACTGGCAAGTTTCACAAGATGTAAATTCAAACTGATTTAAATATGCATCTACATGTAACTTCACCTAGTCAGGTCGCATTGATATGACCTAGTCAACAATGTCTCAAGAAGGATTCGTTCATTTCTGAACTCTTCCTCTTGTGTGTGTTCTGTATACTAAGAACTGTAGTTTGATTTAGAACT
The DNA here is from genome assembly GCA_030015575.1 of Agapanthus africanus. NCBI lineage: Eukaryota > Viridiplantae > Streptophyta > Magnoliopsida > Asparagales > Amaryllidaceae > Agapanthus > Agapanthus africanus. The sequence goes on along the minus strand of CM057344.1, from coordinate 595,586,415 downwards.
TCAATGCTTTTAGATAACGTGCCTGAACCGATCAACTTTTCATATAGGAAATGTTCAAAACATTATCCAACAATACAAAATTTTATCGTTTCTTTACTAATAAAGAGACAGATATGATTTTGTATATCAGGTTCGGTATCTAATAACATTCGTTCAGAATCAATGTATTGGTAATACAGGGTGACAGTGACCAACAGACTTGGATGCAACACTTGCCCCGTTTTCTGTCTCATGAAACTTATCACCCGTTCTCAGTTCTCTACCTTTTTGTAGTCCTATGTAACAGAATACATATCTGGGATCCTGATCTGGTATCAAATACCCAGGACGTAGAGGATACAGAGAAACAGTTCTTTGTAATGAACACACCCGAAGGAGATGCATCATATGCACTTTCTTCGTTTGGGGGGCACGAGAATTCTGGTATTCCCCAATTTCCTGCTCTGTCTTATAACAATTATAAGTTGGAGCAGGACCAACGTTCCCCAGCTCAGTATAACAAGCGGGTTCGGTCAATACATCCATATTATTATCTTGATTAAGGCGTGACATGGTCGCTACCTGGAGAGATAGAGAAGAAAACACTCAGCGTGCGCTCTTGCAAGATCAGATTGGTTATTATTTTATCTAATCAGGATGGCTCCCACTGTTTTTATCAAATCTTCCTTCAAACCCTAAAAGGAAAGACTAGCCGGGATTAATTACACGCTACAAGTTCGCCAATCTTTCAGCCAGGCCAGTGTCGGTACTTTGAGGGAGGTCCCCCGTGCTTTCGCACGAACCTAATTAATGTAAACCTCGTTTTCCAGAGGCGTAACCTCATTAACACCTTTCTAGACACCTACTTGATCGGCTAATTGTAATGTGTAAAACTCTCCCAGGAGTAACTCTTACTCGCAGCAGGTATCGGGATCCAACTATCTCATAGAAGGTATGCAATCTCATTGCAAATTTCAACACTTGAAATTCCCGATAATTTTGCCCCTAGCATTCTATGACCTTGACGCAGGCCAACAAACTATAGCGCGCTAGTCAAGTTCAACCCGTCATTTCCTGATTGAATTAAACCCACCCGCACGACCCTTGACGCAGGCCAACAAAGTCGCACGACTACCCTAATCCAATCTGCATCATATGCATAAGCAGATAAATATTAGTTAGCTACCGCACACTACGCCTTGACGCAGGCCAACAAACGTAGCACGAATACTAACTACCACTTATCTGAAATGACGGAGGGCTACGACAGGTTTTTCTGAAAACCTATTGCGTAATGAACTTGATATCGTTGTAGAATCAAATGATTTTAAAATGGAGTGTTTTTTAGGCTTTTCTAGTTTTGCTAAAGGGGTCACTCCCGGTGAAGGGATCGTCGGCCCTTTCCTCGTCGAATGAGGTGCGGGATATATCATATATATCACTGTGCAAAGCAAAAACTATAGAAGCTATCACAATACAAACCGAGTGTGTAGCATCTGCCAGTTATTGCTAAAGGGGTCATTCCCGGTGAAGGGATCGTCGGCCCTTTCCTCATCGAATAAGGTGCAGGATATATCATATATACCGCTTTGCAAAGCAAGAACTGTAGCTACCTGTTTTATTTTTGAGTTTCGATTCTACAACATCTCAGGTTTCTTTTATTTCATTAATCTCATTAATGAAGTCCCATCATTTAAGTTACCTAAACATCACAGATAAATACGACGTACACTTATGCCATCCGCATTCGCCTCGATGTCCCCTCGTACACCGTTAAGTTAGGTAACTAATGGCAGAGCGGGGCAGGGCTAGCGCGGGTGTAAAACATAAGTAACGTCTATATAATATATCATATATACTATATACAGTATCTATCACAGAACATATCACATGATCACATCATAGATATCGCAGCAGAAGAAATATATGAAATATTGGATATACTAGGACGTCCGTGTTTTCAGTACGAGCCAGTATAAAACACGGATTCCACGGTCGCGATGAATAGCCAAACCCACACCCCTAGACCCCTACGAGAGCGGCAAGGAACCCTACCAATTCTAGAGTTAGGAGACCCGGACTCGACTCCTCGAGTTGGTCTCCCACTGGACTCCAGAACCCGGTTACTTGTGTTCCCCTCCTTGGGTCTATCCTAGTGCGGAAAAGTAAATAATATACAAAAGGTGACATCTTCCGCAACCTGGAAGTGTCCCAATAAAAGAATATTACATACAACTTTTTACATGAATGAAAAAGAAAAACACCCATCTCACATAAAAAACCCCGGCTATTCAAATACGACGATCCAATATAACATATCCAGCAACACATAACATCACATGTCATCAACGTAAGTAAATATGCGCATCCCAATTGTCGTTGACATATAGCAACGAAACCGTCGATATCACATATTACACTTACGGTCGCAGAAAAGAAAGTGTAAAACTACAATAGTTGGAATCCGCAATCTCTTTAGACATCGCATGCCTAATCAAATGAATTCCTTAGACATCACATGCCTAACAATTATAAACCCCGCATTTTAGTGTCATTATCGAAAACTCTTTTCAATATCAAGTCGGGCAATTCAACAGGATTCCCGACATTCTGATCGAATGCTCGTCGCAAACTTTAGTAGACGGCCGCACCCCCGATACCGTCGACGAAGTGCACTAAGGCGGAACACCGCTGCCGCGAGCACCCGAACGGATGCTTTCGGCGACTGAGTTCTCCTACAGTCACTTGGTCGGGGCTATGGGGCGTAGCTGTCTATTAAGTTTACCGGCGAGTATCCGCGTACGCTACGTGATTGCGACGGACTTTTGATCACATCAAAATTCCGTGGCAACCGATCAAGTGAGACTAAACAGCTATGTTTATAACATTCATTCAGTTATCTCATAACTACTTGTGAATTCCAATTATTGTATCACATTCCGGATAAATAGAAAATGTCAAACTTTCCGATCGAACATTCAAACACCCAAGTTTTCCCGAAACAAATCAATACATGAAATAGGTTTAAAAACATCCAGTTCATGCCTCAGTACCAACGGTCCAGCCGTAGAAGGGTCAAGCCAACGCCTCACATATGGCACGCCGTACTGCCCCAAACCCGAAGGTTCTAAGGGCAGTTCAAGACAGTCACATAATCGAGTTAAGGTTTGTTGTCTTCTAGAGGGTCCATCGCGTTACTTGCACTACTTAGAACGTTATTAAACCACGGAAAGATCCAACACTTGGAAATTTCCCGACAGGGGAAAAGATGGGTATTTATATCTGGTCGAACTTTTTAACATATTCTAAAATTATCCGGAAAAACACAGACGAAGTTAAACTTCCCGATCGAAACGTCGAATTCCCAAAACAACCCCAGAAAACTCAACTGTAGAGTATTATTTAAAAATTCCCAGAAAATACAGAACTAAAATATAAGAATTACTGTGCAATTTTCAAGAGGTGATGTGACAACTTGGCCGCGGAACCGCCGCACAAGCCATGCTTGTGCCGCGGTTCCGCCGCGCTTTAGACGAATCTCTTGGTAAATTTTGCACCGTAATTCTTAGAATCTCCTGCTGAATTTTTAAAGAATTTTTAATTTGGAAAAATCTCAGTTTTGTAAAAATGTCCAGAGAGGGTGAAAAATTGGGGTTTCGGGTTCGATCGGGTTTCTAACATCGTCTACGCATCGCCCAAGGCTCTAGCTAGGCTCTGATACCACTGTAGGGTTCCTAGGCACTCTAAGGAGGTCTCACAAGGCATCAACCATGCCAATTTCAAATTTTACAAGTGCCGAGAAACCCTAATACGGATCGTTAACTAGATTTTAGGCGAAACTAGAAGCTAGTTAACAACTTAACTAAAGGGTAAACGGAAATACAACCTTTGTAGATCCGGTCCTCCACCTCCAAAGCTCCATGATGGTGTACCCTCGCTGCGATCATCGGATCCCGGACTCTAGCGTCGGCTTCATCGGAGAAATGGACGGGCTAGGTCGTCGACTTCGATGCCGAAGATGATCTACGTCGAGGCAACACAAGATCAAGCTCCAACTTCACTAAGCCATGAAACTTGTGAAGAAAACACCCTATACTACTTGGCAAGTGGTAGAGGATGAAGAAATAGGAAGTGGGTTCACTTTAGAATTGGATTTCTCACTCTTTTCATCAAGTCACCATTGATGGTTGCAAGCTTTCTTCTTCTTGAAGAAGAAGAAGAAGAAGAAAAAGAATATGATAATATGATAAGAATCTTGAATAATAGAAAATGAGTGATCCTTATCATATTAGCAACCATGGTTATGTGTAGAGAGTAAACTAAGCTTAGGTGAATGGTTAGGTTAGGCATGAAACAAAAATGGTAGACTTTTTCAAAGCTTCATGAAGCTTCAATGTAAAACAAAAGTAGCAACCATTTCATTTCTTGCCAAAATGAAATAAATAAATAAATGAATAAATAATTTAAACAAAACCCTAACCATTTACTTAACCAAGGTTTAAACTAAACATACACACAAACTTGCATGTATCATCAAACATGATACAATCAAGTGCACGAAAATATATCACATATACAATGTGCACATCAAGTGAGAAAATCCATCTTAAGTGAACCAATACTAGTTAATGCAAAGTAATATATCAAATATATAATTATACATTAAATCATTAAATCAACACTTGATTTAACGATCCGGTCATATCGCATATAACCGACTAATATCCAATGTATCGGCTTATCGAATCAATCATTGATTCGATAACTAGGTTATATCGCATACAACCAATCGATACATTCATCGCGAGAATAGAATACGGTATCACATACACGCATTATTCTCAGTCCCGCATATATCTCATATGCGCTCCTATTTCGTTTCGCTTGAGCCAGGAAACCTCTGTGTAGGACTCTAAAGACTCGTCAATACGCCGGCAGCAGGTGATGATCATATCAAACACCCACAAGCCGCAAGCGGTTTGCTAAACGTAACGGCCACCCGGGTATTGAGCGATCAGAAGATCGACGAGCAAGCCCGCTCACACTCCTGTGAATCCAACCAGTAACACTTACCGTACAGTCCGGTCTCGTCGTCTGATATGTCGCATATCTCGCCTAGAGGTGGTAAACGTCAGACCCCAATAGCTCGATAAGTCGTGTCGATATGAGGTCTATAACAGTTCGAGAAACTACTGATAACACTTACCAGTAAATCTCAGCAACCCTGGCCAGGGATTTCCGGTTATAGCCAATCGAACACAGCGCAACATCAACTCCCTATACCGGGAGAGACGAATCCCCTCCTATCGCTCATTGCCTCCATGTGATTCGGGACTGTACCCAAAAACCACCGTTTTGCACGCCCTCTTGGACGTGGTAAGGTGGAAATCAAAGCACAGTGGGAACCACACAAGACTCTATGACGATCTCGGGTCAACAGGCTACTCTGTACCAATGTCACCAGAGAACTGCCATCTGACGTAAGGTATAATACCATCCGGGAGTTCTCGGCGAGTCCGTCCAGTGTACCCAGTCTCTACTGAGCACCCGTATATCATCTCTGATGTCAAATGACCAATGGATATGGGATCATCCATCGCCCATCTGTATGGGTCGAGAAGGTATACGCTAGTCTACTCTAGTATATCGATGCCCCATCTCGATACACCACCGACTAGGGACCTTGAAGGATGTACTTATAGACTACCATGTCCCCACTAGTATGATCCGCATCATAGTCCAGGTAGTCAAGTACACATCCTAAGGGCTTTACCAACATGTAATAGAGAGACAATCAGTATACACGTTAAGGTAAAGAGCAACCAGATAGCATACTATCATGTCGAGCAAGAAAGTCCTCCCTCTATATGTCCCAGCATCCACTACAATATACATCCTATGTACAGTAATGGCCTCTAGGGCATACATATAACTAACACCAAGCGCACCACGTGCTCCTCACGTGTGCGCCGATAGAACATACATTGTTCTTGAATAAGCCCCAGAGCTATGATGAATGCTCAGCACTCAACAAAAGACAGAAATAATGTCAGAATCCAAATCAATGCTCAGCATTGTTAAAAGGGCCAAGCCCAAATAAATGCTCAACAGTCCAAAATAAATGTTAAATATTTTAACTTGATTGGATTTAGCCCAAGATTGGCCATAAGTCCTTAATTCAGATTAACTGGGCCCATATGCTCACAAATCTTTTGATCTTAGTCTCAAATTGGACTACAGATCCCAACCAAAATTGGTTCAAGGGTACATCTCTTCACTCCTCTGATATTTATCGTTGTAATCCTTCAACGTCTTCAGAGAGGTGACGGGTCCCGACAACCATACATTTCATAGACCATGACGTCTTTAAACTAGACTGTGGGGTCCTTAAACCCATGGACTATGATGTCCTTAATCTCGGACTGTGGGGTCCTTAAATCCATAGACTATGATGTCCTTAATCTCGGACTGTGGGGTCCTTAAACCTATGGACTATGATGTCCTTAACCTTGGACCACCATGTCCTTAAACTGGTAATGGACCGCAATGTCCCTAAACTAAACAATAGAGCCCAAATGCTCTTTTGTTGGATCTAAACGGTCCCGTTAAGTTGATCTTAGTCTAAAATTAGACTAACGTATCCTTAACAAACGTTTAAGTTGATCTTAGTCTCAAATGAGACTAACGTATTCTTAAACCCAACCCCAAACCCAAATCTAAGAAGATACGGATTTAGACTAATCCACGCCCTACGGGCGACAACATAAATTAGTCTCCGTATACAATCCACGGGAAACCAAAAACAAAACAAACACCTACGATACGAAGTGACCATCTGGAGAAGGAGAAAGTGGTTACCGCGATACGGTAGCGTAATTAACTGCAAGGGCTTGCGCCTGTAGGGAAGAGCGTCCCCACAATCAAAACCCCCTCAAATGAGGGGGAATATGACGAAGTCTGCTACATCGGCCGCATCCGACTAAACCTTCGATATACGGTGCCATAAATCAACTTTGCATCTTCGGAGAGGTGGATGGCTAGCACCAATTACCATCTGCCCTCGAAATTCAGGCAAGACGGACCTACACGGTCGCGTCCCCGTTTTCGACGGAGAACAGATTCTGGCACGCCCGGTGGGACCTTTTCCTCTTTCCACTCTACATTTCGTGTGTCGTGTTTCGCTAACGAATCGCGGTTTGACATGGTTGCCCCTGGATTCGAGGTACTAAGATTTGGTGTCTTGCTCCGTGCAGAAAACAGAAGATCAATGGCTTCAAACTGCACTAACTGCAACTGCAACTCTCGCTCCGTCCCGTCCGGAGGAGTGACTTACAGGCCCCAAGCGGCCTCCATCTTCACTATGCCGATGGACCAGGTGACTCAAGCCACCACTAGGCTATTCTTCGGGACCATGCTCCCACCGATGAGCTTTAAATCCCCTGTACCATTGCAAGAAGCTCAGAAGAAGTCGGTCTTTGATCGGCTTACCACTACTGCGGCCCCTCTTAACGGGTTGCCCAAACCAAGCACCTCAGTTTTCAGCAGACTGGGCTAAAGCTCCAACGGGCCCATGAAGAAGCCTGCAATACCAGAAGGCGTTATCCTGAAGCAGATAGCCATTCCTACTAGTGAAGTCACGAAGGTTGTTTTCCCTGTTCGAAAGTCGGCCTTTGCAAGACTGACTACCCCCTCACAATGGGTGTCAGTCTTCGACATACTAGCACCAATAACAGTCTCTCCTCAAAGCAGGAGGCATGAAGAAGCTCATCCAACAGCAGAGGTGATACCGTCTGCTCGACGTAGCCACTGGCGGCGAGTGAGGAAAGCTGGGGGCAATTCCCTTTCTGGACTGACTCCGCCAGCTCCAATGGTGGAAGTTGATGCTGCTGTTCTAACTGGGGACAGCTGTTTCCCCCAATCAGAGCAAAGCTCTGTTCAAAATTCAAATTTTGAAATGAAGCAACGCTTCAGAAACAGCGCCAAGTGCGCAGCGCCCTAAATAGCGCAACACGTGCAAAGCACGTGTGCGCTAGCGCTAGGTGCGCTGCGCTCTAAGCAGCGCACCACGTGTAAAATACGGATGCGCTAGCGCTGGGTGCGTTGCGCCCTAAATAGCGCACCACGTGCAAAGCACGTGTGCGCTAGCGCTAGGTGCGCTGCGCTCTAAGTAACGCACCACGTGCAAAGCACGGGTGCGCTAGCGCTGGAACTAAAAGCTCCCCACCGTCAGATCAAAGATCTAATAATAATAATGATAAATCATTAATTAATCAGAATTAAATTCTGTTAAGGAAAGATTCCTCAAAATCTTTCCAAATAACAAGATTGTGCTCTGTAAATCAGAGCACTATTGGATTAATGATCCAATGGTGATTAAAAATCACCGAAATACAGAATAAATTCTGTATGGAAAGATTTTCCAATCTTTGTTAAAAACAAGAAGATTGCCTTCTGTAAATCAGAAGCTCTTGGATCAAAAATCCAATAATGGGAAATTCTCCAAATCAATTGGAGAAAAGATCTCATTAACTGATTGAACTGATCAGCTTGCACTCTATAAAGGCCCCTAGACTTCAAGTCTCATACAGAAAAACCTCCCCATAAACTTTGAGAAATTCAAAGATAAGAGCAAGCTCTCAGAAGAAGAAAACTTTCTTCAAGGTAAAAAGAAAAAAGAACAAAGAGATGAAATTATCTCATATAAAAGAAGAATTTACTTTTTTTTTAAGATCATAGATCTATAAGACCAATGTCTTTTACAAAGATATAAAAATATCTTATCATAAAATAAAAAGAAGAACATAACTCTTCTCACAGATCATAGATCTATAAGACAAATTGTCTTTTACAAAAAAAGATCATGAACATCTCATTATAAATAGAGAGGGGGAAAGAATAATTCAATTCTCTTAAGGATCATAAATCCATAAAGGTAAAGCCTTTCATCAATACAAGAGATTGAAACATCTCATACAAAATAAGAAATTTTGTTCTTAGAATCTCGAGACAAAGTCCCTTATAAACAAGAATTTGTTTCTCAGATCATAAAATTGATCAGATGTACTTTGCGCCCTTGAACTGCGCTTCTACACTCTTGGACTGGCGCTCAGTGCCAAGTGCGCCACGTGTCCCTTTCGTGTATGCCACTTAACAGTTAGCGCTTTGTGCTCTTGAAATAACGCACTGCGCTCATGGGCTGGCGCTCAGCGTCAGGCGCACCACGTGTGCGCCATTGAACTAATAGCGTAATGCGCTCATAAATTAGCGCAATGCGCCCATCATCTGACGCTTAGCGCCAAGCGCGACACGTGTCCCTCACGTGTGCGCTAATCGATAGAAGCGCGCTGCGCTCTTTGACTGGCGCAAAGCGCCAAGTGCGCCACGTGTTTCGCTGATAGAACATAAATTGTTCTTTAATAAGCCCGGGGTTATGAGGAATGCTCAGCATTCAGTAAAAGACAAAAAAACACTATCAGGGCCAATCCCAAATAAAGGCTCAACAGCCCAAAATAAATGTTAAATATTTTAACTTGATTGGATTTAGCCCAAGATTGGCCATAAGTCCTCAACTCAGATTAATTGAGCCCATATGCTCATAAATCTCTTATCTTAGTCCCAACTGGACTGCAGATCTCCCAACCAAAATTGGTTTAAGGGTATATCTCTTTACTCCTCTGATATTTGTCGTTGTAATTCTTCAACGTCTTCAGAGATGTGACGGGTCCCGACAACCATACATTTCATAGACTATGACGTTTTTAAACTGGACTGTGGGGTCCTTAAACCCACGGACTATGATGTCCTTAACCTCGGACTGTGGGGTCCTTAAACCCATGGACTATGATGTCCTTAACCTCGGACTGTGGGGTCCTTAAACCTATGGACCGAGATATCCTTAAACTAATACTGGACCGTAATGTTCTTAAAATAACATTGGACCGTAATGTCCTTAAACTAATTATCGACCGCAATGTCCCTAAACTAAACAATAGAGTCCAAATGCTCTCTCGTTGGATTTAAACGATCCCGTTAAGTTGATCTTAGTCTAAAATTAGACTAACGTATCCTTAACTAACGTTTAATTTGATTTTAGTCTCAAATGAGATTAACGATCCTTAAATCCAACCCCAAACCCAAATCTAAGAAGATACGGATTTGGACTAATCCACGCCCTACGGGCGACAACATAAATTAGTCTCCGTATACAATCCACGGGCAACCAAAAACAAAACAAACACCCACGACACGAAGTGACTATCTGGAGAAGGAGAAAGTGGTTACCGTGATGCGGTAGCGTAATTAACTGTAGGGGCTTGCGCCTGCAGGGAAGAGCGTCCTCACAATCAAAAACCCCTCAACGAGGGGGAATCTGATGGGCTACATCGGCCGCATCCGTTTATGCCTTCGATACATGGTGTCATAAATCAACTTGGCATCTTCGGAGAGGTGGACGGATAGCACTAATTAGCATCTTCCCCGAAATTCAGCAAGACGAACCTACGCGGTCTCGTCTCCATTTTCGGCGGGGAACAGATTTTGGCACGCCCGTTGGGACCTCTTCCTCTTTCTACTCCACACTTCGTGTGTCGTGTTCGCGAGCGAATCGCGGTTTAATATGGATGCCCTTGGGTTCAAGATACTAAGATTTGGTTTTGCTCTCGCGCAGAAAAAGAGGATCAAATGGCTTTCAACTGCACAAGCTGCAATAATGGCAATAACTCTCACTCCGTCCCCGTAGGAGGAGTGACCTACGGGCCTCAGGCGGCTTCTGTCTTTACAATGCTGGTGGACCAGGTGACTCAGGCCACCACTGGGCTATTTTTCGGGGCCATGCTCCCACCCATGAACTTCAATACCCCACTGCCGTTGCAGGAAGCCCCAAAAAAGTCGTTCTTTGATCGACTTACCACTACCGTGGCCCCTCTCAACGGGTCGCTAAATTCAATGCCTCAGTTTTCAACAGACTGGGTCAAAACGCCAACAAGCCCGCGATACCTGAAGCTGCCATCCCAAAACGGATATCCATCCCGGCTCAAGTAGGCGAAATCATCGAAGAAGCTTCTTCTGCCAAGAAGTCAGTGTTCACAAGGCTGGCCATTCCGGCTCCTGCTCCAGGCGAAGTCCCCAAAACTTCTTCCCCACCCAGAGGTCTGTCTTTGACAGATTGGACATTTCTTCTCAATGGACATCGGTCTTTAAGAGGCTGATAACCGGCGACAACCCTTCGCCAAAACAGGGGGCATGATGAAGTCACCCTACAGCTGAGACAATCCCATCCGCACGACATGCTCGCCGTCGTCACTGGCGCCGAGTAAGGAAGGCTGGGGGCAGCTCCCCTTCTGGACTGACTCCGCCAGCTCCCATGGTGAAAATCGATGCTGCTGTTCCAACTGGGAACAACTTTGAACCACTTAGGAGGGTTCGCAAGAACTCTCCGACTGCCGTGCTGAAGAGATCTCCTCCACCTGTGGAGAATGCTACGGAAAAGAAGCCGGAGCAGCCCCCTCAGCGGCTGTCCTCCAAAATTTACAAATTCTGGCGACAGGTCCAGGAATTGGTGATTGACCAGGACTACTCTCGCGACCAAAGAAGATTAAAGCTCGGCAAGAAAAAAGCCATCTCATGGTGCCATAGAAGATGTCATCCATCTGGGTGCCTGCTGCAACGGCTCCCTCAACGTCAACCGCTCACAAGAGAAGGAGGCCGGAGAAAGCCTCTGTGACCGCGGCGAACCGCAAGGACGCTGAATTTAAACGCCCCAAGTCTGGGGGCATGGTAACACATACCGTTTATATGGCTTCCGAAAAAGAGGAAAGCCGTGCCTCTATGGGTCATCGACCGCTTACCCGATCGATCACAAAGGCTCAGGAGCAATAGCAGCAAAAGCTCCAAGAGATGCTGACTGCAATGGCCGCACTCACTGGGCCGAAAGAAAATCCAGAGACCTTAGAGCAGCGTCAGGAACAAGAAACTGATGCTGAATTCCTCTGAAGACTGCTTGAGAGGAAAGAAAAAGAGGCCGCAGAATAGGCGGCCAACATAAAAAGAATGGCTCTTTTGTTCCAAGACATGGCCGGGATGATGTTACAGCCGGAACCTCCAGCTGAAGACCCCCCGATTATCATTGAAGACGACAGGGGGGAGACATCGAACCCTCCTCCGGCTCTTTCAGCAGCCAAGGAGGAAACCATCTCAAAAGCCGCTCTGGATGATTACATCGCTCAGCAAATACGAGCTCATCAGGTGAGCGAAACGGCCGGGCAGATCATTAAGACTGGGCGACCATATCCAGGATGGTACGATCAGATCAAGTATTCGACATGATACACGATCCCCAAATTCCACGTATATAAGGGGATGGGAAATCCGCATCAGCACGTCGCTCAATTCAGAGTCTTGTGCGGCAACACTAGAGGTGATGATAAACTTCTGCTCTGCCAATTTGTTGGCAGCTTGTCGGAAACGGCGTTCGAGTGGTATTCTGAACTTCCAAATGACTCTATCAAGACATTTGTGGAGATGGAGCTGCTGTTCACCCAGCGATTCACGAGTGCTAGTGAACGCACCCCAATAACGGCATTGATCAATACCAGGGTGAAACCTGGAGAAACATGGGTTCAATACTCAATACGATGGCGGAATTTATGGTCGAAATGCGAGCAGCGCATCGAAGAGGCGCCTGCTGTAGGCATGTTCGTGGGTACCCTAGACCCTCATGCGACCATTTCCCAATTCATGATGTTTTTCAAGCCAACCACTTTCCAGGCCTTGATTGATAAGTTGGCCCAAATGGATCAGATGGGTCATAGACCATCTCCTTCGAAGCTGGAATCTTGGAACGAAAAAGGGAAGGGGAAAGCAACCTTCATCGCTAACACTCAACAACAACCGAGCAACTTAAAGCTAGTTGTTCGCCAAAACAACGTGCGTCCACGCCCATCCCTCGAGGAAAGACTGGGACGTCCTTACTCGTTTCCCCAGGATAAAACGAGGAGACTGTTCGAGCTGGAAGTGCGCAACAGACTCATCAATCTGTCGGATCCAAAACGTCCGTTGCAGCCAGGCGATGTCAACAATCCTAATTACTGCCCTTACCACCAAGCAGTAAGCCATCCAATTGAAGATTGCTTCATCTTTAAAGGCTGGGTTGAGGACCAATACCAACTGGGCAAATTCGCACTGTCTGAAAACTGGAAGATGAACCCGCCACAACCACATGATCCGAAAAAGATGGATATGCCGGGGGCATCGTGCTCATTCATAGAGAAAGCCCCTTGGACCGAAAAGTCCGTAAACTAGAAACTCGCCTCAAATATGGCAACGGCAGACCGAAACATCGTTAAACTAACAATGGATCACTATGTCCTAAAACTGGCTAATGACCGAACGTCGTTAAACTAATAATGGACCACTATGTCCTAAAACTGGATAATGACCGAAACGTCTTTAAACTACTACAAACCCACGGCATCGCCAGGCTGACGTGGTAAAAAAAGGTACGTTCACAAGCAAGATGGGCATGGATGAAAACCCGAAAGGGCTCCGTGAGTAAAAACAGCAGGACTACCGGCGAGTTTTGTGAAAACCCGAAAGGGCGCAATCTCGTTAAAAGACACTTGCAAGGTCCTCTCGATTTTGTGAGGAGAAAATACCTGTGTGAGATCCTTACGATTCACAAGGGAGCAACAAACTTAGGGATCCCCACGATGCCTAAGGAGAAAACACACTTATGAGATACTCACGACTCGTAAGGAGAATTCCCCTTTGAGACCCTCACGGCTCATAGGATTCAAAAGCCTTAAGCTATAGGGATCTGAACCTGTTCTTAAGCCATCACAATCTCCAATCTTGCCCTACAAGCGTTTCGATATCGACCCTTGTATACAATCCACGGGCGCGAATAAACATTTCCCTAACAAAGTCCCACCAGAGACTGGGGATATGCTCATATGGCAAAAGACATTTGTAAGTCCTCTCGACATATAAGGAGAAAAAACTCTTGTAGGATCCTTACGACTTATAAGAGACCATACAATTAAGAATCCTCATGATTCTTAAGAGAGAAAAAACGCACCTACGAGATCCTCATGACTCCCAGGGAGAAATACCTTTATGAGACCCTTACGGCTCATGAAGTCAAAATCCTTAGTCGACAAGATCTTAACCTTGTTTACTAAGCCACCTTTGTTCAACATCGACAAAGGCAAATGATGATTTGCTCCTAGCAATATCCCAGTTGTAGCGATACTGATGCCTAAATCGCTATCAAATCCTAAACTCGCAGCGAAAAGTCAGCGAGCCACAAATGCATATGAAATGGCCGAAATGATGGGGCAACTTGCAACAAAATCAGCAAGTAAAATATATGCATACAAAATAGCCTAAATGGTTGGGCAACTCGCAATAAAAAACAGCGAGTAAATAAAACAAATAGCAGAAATGATTGGGCATCGCGAAAAATAGCCGAAATGATTGGGCAATATCGACTTTCATGATATAAAAGCTAAAATGATAGAGCATTGCGGAAAGAAAAAATATATATAAAATGAAACTTTTTGCCCTACAGATAAGATCGCATCGATCCCTGTATACAATCCAGGGGCACGAACAAAAAGGGAACCACACCTTCCCCCCAGGCTTCATCCGAAAGAGAGCCAAGTCTCGACGGTTCACAGACAACCAAGAGATCACCTTAACATTTGTCTCGTTACAGCAGATGCAACATCAGCAAAGCAGAGTGATGGCAAAATCCCAGCTCCACTTCAACATTCGTCTCGTTACAGCAGACAACGTCAACAAAACGGAGTGACGGCAAAATCCCAACTCCACCTCAGCATTCGTGTAATACCCAGCCTCTTTTTATACGCTATATCTGTATTTCTAATTCACATATAAAATTTATTTAACTTTTTCTGATAATTATTTATTTATTTCTAAAACCCCTTTTAAACACCAAACCAAGTAAATCATTCCTTTTAAATAACCTCAAACACAAACCATATTTTATTCCTTCAGCCCATTGCTTTAAAGATTTAAATTTATTTTATCCCTACGGCCCACTGATTTCCCCAGCAGCCCACTCTTTATCTCATTGTTAAGTAATTAAATTTTAAATCCCATCCAATCCCAACATTTTCCCGGCCCTCTCCCTATATCTCCCCAAATGAATTTCCCTTTTAAAAACTCTCTGGCCCAACTTTTCGGCCCAGCCCCTTTCCCTTTCTCAATTTCCCCTTACATTTTCCTCGGCCCGCTTCACTCCAGCCCGCGCTGCCAACCCGACCCGGCCCACTACCCCCTCATCTTCCTCCAACGGCTATATCCTTTCCCGCTCGCGACCCATTCCTTCGCCGTAACCCACGCTGCCTCCTCCGCCCACACCCACGCTCTTGTCGGCCACGCCCGCGCACCGTTACCCTCGCAATCACCTCCCCATCTCTCCAACTCTCATCACTTCTCCTCCCTCCTACTCCCTCACCCAACCACAACACCTCTCGAGTTCACCTGCACGCCCCCGTCACCGAACACCCAACGTCGCACGCCTTGACGGCGACGACCTCGACCTCTCTTCCTCTCTCCCTCGCCTCCACCTTCGACCACCATCAAACCCGAGCTCCCCACTCCCTCTCTCCCTCGACTTCCTCCTCCTGCACACCCAACCCATTGCCTCTATCAATGCCGGCATCCCCGCCGCTGGACACGCCGGAGCATCAACACAACCTCCCCCACGTCGCCGACGGCCTCCCTCACCCGACCTCCTCTCTCAATCTCTATCTCTTTGCCCTCTCAATCTCTCGATCTCTCTCTCTCCCTTCCTCTGTTCTCACTCTCTCTTTCTCAAGCTCTCTCTGCTTCTCTCTCTCTCTGTTCTCTTTCATCTCTCTCTGCTTGTCTCTCTCTAACTCTCTCTGATCTCTCTCTCTTCCTCCCCTCTCTCTGGTTTCTCTCTCCCCCTCACTCTCACTCTAACTCTCTACCTCTCTCTCTCTCATTCCTCTCTCTCAGTTCTCTATCTCTTTCTCTCAGTTCTTTCTCTCTCATTCCTCTCTCTCTCTCTCTCTCTCTAACACTCTCTCCATCGACCACCACCCTCGCCGTCAAGACCCCAGTAACCAAGCCATCGCTGCCATACTCGAGCTCCGAGGCCGAGCCAAGATCAAGCCGAGGCCCAACCTTGCTGTGTGTTCCTTATCACTGCTGCTGTACAATCCCGTGACGTGTCCAGGTAAGTTCTCTACTTGCTACATGCTATCTTTTGTTAATTACAAATCAATATCGTATATATTTCATGCTTTACCTTTCCGTTAGATTATTCGACATAACTGTTCGATGTGTGTTCTCAATGAGAATACTTATCAAATTTGACGGAACTGAATGTTTTACATTGGCCCTTGTAGTGATGGATATCTTGTGCAAGTTTTGCTGGAAAATATGATCGTTAACGACTAAAATGACTACCCCCAAGTTTACTCGTAAAACTGGAATTTCCTTGTACCTGAAAACCGTTAAAATCACCATAAATTGTATACACACTGGAAAGATGCGTTCGAGGGCTTAAATCGAAGCCGACTCGATGAACTATAACCCTATGTAAATTTCTGATTGTTTCTGTACCTAAACTGTGACAATATTTGGATCGGAGTGCGACTCTGGACTGCAGTCCAGAGCGACTCCAGTTGTTGTTTACTGTCCCGTAATGAACACCACCCTGTTTCCTTAACTCGTAGGTTATGGAACTCCACTGTTTATTATAGGTGAATCTGTTATCTAGACAACGCAAGTGGTTTCACCCTATTTCGTTATCGTTTGCTATTTAATCTGTAATTTAAAAGATGGGGACGTATAACAGTCTCAGCAGAATCAGAACTGACATATTGGTATTGAATAGTGTATAACTCCTAACGTACAGACGCGATTGAAGATCCGTCTATTGCGTTGAAAACCTTTATGAAAACCCTATATTTCATTCAACTGCAGAGTCGCTAAATTCTGATCCCAACTGGGATTAAATTGCGTTGCGAAAAGGACTTCTGATTCTGAAACCGGATTTCCAGCCGCGAGCACTTAAAATGAAATGGTTATAATTAATGATCCTGGAACCCGATTGGCTTGAAACTAAATTCGATGGATGAACAACCAAACATACTAATTATTACCTGTTTATCATTTCGCTAAACTATACACGTACGTTTCATGATAAATCGTGCAAGTGATAGAACACTATTTTTATGACACCATAATCATGCTTCATATACTGTTTACGTATTATATCATACCCATATCATTGCAGTGATAACCTAGTGATATCGTGCATTTACCCAGTGTTAGATTTTAGTGATGATTGTGGCAAGTACGTCAGTGTTCGTGTATCCGTGAATAAGTGAAAGTGATACGTACTTGTACACAATCAGTGACCCTATTATTCTATTGCATTGTCGACGTCTGTGGGATGCGTGTACGTGTGACTATAAGTGGTATGGGACACTTATGGAAGCGCTTGCACGGGTGTCACAGATAAGGCACCAGATACTGCCATTTATCTTAGGTATTAGTCGGGACGTGCTTGATGGAGGTCCTGCCTCCAGTTCTCGCGCAGACTTGTCACGGATCGATTAGTATTTAGGGTTATGGTTAGCGTTTGATGTAGACCACGGGGTGTTGGGTAATTTAAGTGTGAGTTCAACAGAATCTCGGGAGTCCCATGCCGGCTTATATATTTAGGGAGATATATGGAGATTTACAGGGTATGTGATTATCACCGTGATATACATGTTGGGCCCGTGGTCCCTTGCCCTTGGGTTCTACCCTTGGGTGGAGGACACTCGCGAGTGGTTGACTCTCACACTTGGACTGACGATAGGCTTAGTGACCGGTACAGTGAGACTTAGAGACTGATAGGGATACTGGCATTGAGATATCTTATTTACTGTGTTGACATACGTGGCATATCGTTCTACTGCTTTCACCGTTCCGCTGCATTGATCACCGCATGTTCATATCCATACTGCCACTGATCTACTGTTATATAGACTTATGATCACTGTTAGAATTGTTACATGATTTTATATATATTATATTGCTATTGTGTCGCTCTGACGACCTGAGTATGCATGCTCAGTGTGAGGAGAAGATTTAGCCTGGACCAGAAACGTGCATCACGGACTTCTTGATTAGCTATCCAGAGTTATATTCGTTTATTTCCCCTCAGGTCAGTTCTTTACATTGTTTCTTTCAGTTACTGCATTTCTCATTACCTGCGCATCATTTACTGTTTACCATGAAAAACTAGAAGCCGAAATGTGACTACGGCAGGACATTTCCTTGATCGTAGGAGCATGGCTGGCCTTGTCTACTCCTCGTATTCCGTATTTTGGGAAGTGGGGCGTGACATGGTTTAGTTGGTATCAGAGCCAGGTTTTGCTGCGATTGGGATTGCAGTTTTCCGTGTAGAGCTTGACAATCTAAGATATCCTTCAGTCTAGATTGTAAACTTGATATTCTTGATTCATATTCGCATTGAGCGTTCTGCTATCCATTCACTAGGGTTTCAGGTAACTTGGCAAAGTTTCGTGGTTGTAATTGTGAATTACATCACGATTACACTACCATACTCTGTTTAAGTGACTTGGAGTCGTACGGTTGATTCTCCACTTATAATAAATTCAGCACCTCTGATATTCTTGAATCTTTATCCTATCCATATTATATTTTGATTAGTTTGGCTTGTGACTTATATCATTCTTAAAATTGTTGTCTCAGGATCATGTATTCTAACGACTCTTCATTTATATCCGCTCCCCAGAATCAGACCGTTGAGATTCTGAGTGTACTGCAAGGTTTGAAGGAAGCCCAGGAGCGAACAAACGACTTGTTAGCTGAAGGATTGAGAAGGCAGGTGAATCAGGCACCAGCGGGAGTTTCCAATCATAAAGAAATCCCCGTTAGACGAGGAAAAGAGAAGAAGATGAAGCGCCAATTTATCTCCCCGCGACAGAAGCAGCAGAAGACCCCATGCTGTGGGTACTGTAAGAGGCCAGGACATCTTCAGAGGGATTGTCGCCGCGCCCAAGGGAAATGTCTGATTTGCGGATCCAGAGGACATCTTATCAACGGCTGCCCAAGAAGGAATGAGCTATAAGGAGGAGACTCATCCACACTCTCCACTTCTGCCAAGTGATGATTATTGCGTAGTTCAAACACCGAGGATAAGGCGGACCCAGCGCAGGATTCAACTCACGTGACGAGAATGCAACGTTTTAGTAGTCAAAGAAGAATTTTCATGTTTTCTACTTTCAGTAATAATGTTGTAATCCTCTTATGAATATTTCTTTCCGTTTGAAATCTTGTATCCGTTGAACTTTTAGTTGAATTGCAATAAAACTTGAATCGTAATATATGTATCATTCTCTTGCTTTCTCCTTATTCATACTATTCATTATCATAACATTTTAATCCTGATTTTTCAATTCCTACCACCGCATATCTTACCATACTTCATACACTTAGCCATTTTCCTGATGTATTCCATTGTCTAATCATGACTCTTTCTTCAGGCCATGGCCCACCCTGGAGCAGCGCCGCATCTAAATGAGGATGCACAGTCATGCGTTTCCTCAGACCGCACGTTGATGAATTCTGACGATGAGATCAACGGTCCCCAAGTCATTGGTGAAAACAGCGATTCCGAAGACGAAGTAGCAGCCGCCCCAGAGTTTGACATGATAGGCGATTCCGACGAAGAGGAAGGAGAACCTGAAGAGAACCCGATAGAGGAAGATCCCGATGAAGACCCGATAGAAGAAGATCCAGTGGAGGAAAATCACATAGAAGAGAATCCCATGGAATCAGACCTCGATGAATAAGCCCCAGCCGAGGAAGAAGGACCAGAAGATCAAGACCCTGCTGTGGAAGAACTCCCAATGGCGGCCCCTGCGAGGCGCTATGGAAACGGACGTCCCTACCTGAGTGCGCGAGCCTACGGAAACCTGCTGGATCTCCACAACCGCGACTGACGGGAATTTTTTTAGAGGTTGCTTTCTCTGGCCAAATAAAACTGCGTATAGTTTAGGGCCACCTTCGTCTTTGAGAATGCCTTGTTTGAAATCTTCTGGAATAAAATAAATTGCTGAGTTCATTAATCTTTTGATCTTCTTAGTTCACTTGCTGATCGGTTATTTCTTCTATACCATTATTTTTCCTACTGAGATCTATCCATCCCTACTCCTTACATTGTCTTAACCCTCACTAAGATTAACCAGTACCACAACCGATCTTTAGAGGACCACCTTCATCCTTCGTCTGTGCCCCGTTTGAGATCCTTCTGGGAGGAGAACATTTCTTGTGAAACTTCCGAGTTCCCTAACCCTTCAAATTCTTGATTCATAGGATGTACCGACCGTTATCTTTCCCATACTTTTCCCTTGTAGTCCTTTGTTGCTCACCCTTACTCCCTGTGCTGACCCGATCCCAATCTCCTTGATCTTCAGCCTAAAACCGCCACACTCCGACCTTCTGATTGAGCCACACATCCTTGTAATCCCTGCTCTAGCTAGCCCTATATATTTTTTGTGTTTCCTTTTACCCTATATATATTTTGGGACATTATTATTCGAAATTTAGTTTTCACTATCTTGTAATTGTCGAAGAGTGCGTGTTATTGACTACTTAGTTTTATGTATTTTAAAACACACTACTATTACCCTTATATTTTTCAGTAGCGCAACCATACACCGCGCATATTTTGTTCCATATTCTCATTTTCTTTATGTGAGTTTTCTAGGTTATTCTAAAAACTATTCGATCGATAAATTACCCTAAAATGTTTTAACCTACCGACAAATCTTTCGCTACGTTATTATCGTTACTTTATTTTCGGGTTTTGTGCCTATGATTGCTATTATCTATGGTTGTGCTTTACACTTATTACTTCTGTTGTGTTACCTTTGATATACTTATACGTGCACATATTTAAGTTTCGATTTTATCGGGTACGCCTCGAATATCATTGTTCATTACTGTTGTTATTGCTATTCTCGTATACAGGTAGTTGCCGTCATAATTATTCCTGCCTTATACCTATTTAGACTTATCTTTTTGTATGTTGTTCTTACATATTTATACCTTCAAATTTCTTCGTCCACGGATTTCTAGTAAATCTTTATGTGTTAGTTTGCAATATGATAACTTCCGCCTATGCTTGTACATCTTATCGTTTATTTTAAATTTCGAGGACGAAATTTTTATAAGGGTGGTATGATGTAATACCCAGCCTCTTTTTATACGCTATATCTGTATTTCTAATTCACTTATAAAATTTATTTAACTTTTTCTGATAATTATTTATTTATTTCTAAAACCCCTTTTAAACACCAAACCAAGTAAATCATTCCTTTTAAATAACCTCAAACACAAACCATATTTTATTCCTTCAGCCCATTGCTTTAAAGATTTAAATTTATTTTATCCCTACGGCCCACTGATTTCCCCAGCAGCCCACTCTTTATCTCATTGTTAAGTAATTAAATTTTAAATCCCAGCTCAGCCCAACATTTTCCCGGCCCTCTCCCTATATCTCCCCAAATGAATTTCCCTTTTAAAAACTCTCTGGCCCAACTTTTCGGCCCAGCCCCTTTCCCTTTCTCAATTTCCCTTTACATTTTCCCCGGCCCGCTTCACTCCAGCCCGCGCTGCCAACCCGACCCGGCCCACTACCCCCTCATCTTCCTCCAACGGCTATATCCTTTCCCGCTCGCGACCCATTCCTTCGCCGTAACCCACGCCGCCTCCTCCGCCCACGCCCACGCTCTTGTCGGCCACGCCCGCGCACCGTTACCCTCGCAATCACCTCCCCATCTCTCCAACTCTCATCACTTCTCCTCCCTCCTACTCCCTCACCCAACCACAACACCTCTCGAGTTCACCTGCACGCCTCCGTCACCGAGCACCCAACGTCGCACGCCCTGACAACGACGACCTCGACCTCTCTTCCTCTCTCCCTCGCCTCCACCTTCGACCACCATCAAACCCGAGCTCCCCACTCCCTCTCTCCCTCGACTTCCTCCTCCTGCACACCCAACCCATTGCCTCCATCAACGCCGGCATCCCCGCCGCTGAACACGCCGGAGCATCAACACAACCTCCCCCACGTCGCCGACGGCCTCCCTCACCCGACCTCCTCTCTCAATCTCTATCTCTTTGCCCTCTCAATCTCTCGATCTCTCTCTCTCCCTTCCTATGTTCTCACTCTCTCTCTCTCTCTCTTTCTCAAGCTCTCTCTGCTTCTCTCTCTGTCTGTTCTCTTTCATCTCTCTCTGCTTGTCTCTCTCTAACTCTCTCTGATCTCTCTCTCTTCCTCCCCTCTCTCTGGTTTCTCCCTCCCCCTCACTCTCACTCTAACTCTCTACCTCTCTCTCTCTTTCTCTCAGTTCTTTCTCTCTCTCTCTCTCTCTCATTCCTCTCTCTCTATCTATCTCTCTCTCTCTCTAACACTCTCTCCATCGACCACCACCCTCGCCGTCAAGACCCCAGTAACCAAGCCATCGCTGCCATACTCGAGCTCCGAGGCCGAGCCAAGATCGAGCCGAGGCCCAACCTTGCTGTGTGTTCCATATCACTGCTGCTGTACAATCCCGTGACGTGTCCAGACAAGTTCGCTACTTGCTACATGCTATCTTTTGTTAATTACAAATCAATATCGTATATATTTCATGCTTTACCTTTCCGTTAGATTATTCGACATAACTGTTCGATGTGTGTTCTCAATGAGAATACTTATCAAATTTGATGGAACTGGATGTTTTACATTGGCCCTTGTAGTGATGGATATCTTGTGCAAGTTTCGTTGGAAAATATGATCGTTAACGACTAAAATGACTACCCCCAAGTTTACTCGTAAAACTGGAATTTCCTTGTACCTGAAAACCGTTAAAATCGCCATAAATTGTATACACACTAGAAAGATGCGTTCGAGGGCTTAAATCGAAGCTGACTCGACGAACTATAACCCTATATAAATTTCTGATTGTTTCTGTACCTAAACTGTGACAATATTTGGATCGGAGTGCGACTCTGGACTGCAGTCCAGAGCGACTCCAGTTGTTGTTTACTGTCCCGTAATGAACACCACCCTGTTTCCTTAACTCATAGGTGACGGAACTCCACTGTTTATTATAGGTGAATCTGTTATCTAGACAACGCAAGTGGTTTCACCCTATTTCGTTATCGTTTGCTATTTAATCTGTAATTTAAAAGATGGGGACGTATAACAGTCTCAGCAGAATCAGAACTGACATATTGGTATTGAATAGTGTATAACTCCTAACGTACAGACGCGATTGAAGATCCGTCTATTGCGTTGAAAACCTTTCTGAAAACCCTATATTTCATTCAACTGTAGAGTCGCTAAATTCTGATCCCAACTGGGATTAAATTGCATTGCGAAACGGACTTCTGATTCTGAAACCGGATTTCCAGCCGCGAGCGCTTAAAATGAAATGGTTATAATTAATGATCCTAGAACCCGATTGGCTTGAAAATAAATTCGATGGATGAACAACCAAACATACTAATTATTACCTGTTTATCGTTTCGCTAAACTATACACGTACGTTTCATGATAAATCGTGCAAGTGATAGAACACTATTTTTATGACACCTTAATCATGCTTCATATACTGTTTACGTATTATATCATACCCATATCATTGCAGTGATAACCTAGTGATATCGTGCATTTACCCAGTGTTAGATTTTAGTGATGATTATGGCAAGTACGTCAGTGTTCGTGTATCCGTGAATAAGTGAAAGTGATACGTACTTGTACACAATCAGTGACCCTATTATTCTATTGCATTGTCGACGTCTGTGGGATGCGTGTACGTGTGACTATAAGTGGTATGGGACACTTATGGAAGCGCTTGCATGGGTGTCACAGATAAGGCACCAGATACTGCCATTTATCTTAGGTATTAGTCGGGACGTGCTTGATGGAGGTCCTGCCTCCAGTTCTCGCGCAGACTTGTCACGGATCGATTAGTATTTAGGGTTATGGTTAGCGTTTGATGTAGACCACGGGATGTGGGGTAATTTAAGTGTGAGTTCAACAGAATCTCGGGAGTCCCATGCCGGCTTATATATTTAGGGAGATATATGGAGATTTACAGGATATGTGATTATCACCGTGATATACATGTTGGGCCCGTGGTCCCTTGCCCTTGGGTTCTACCCTTGGGTGGAGGACACTCGCGAGTGGTTGACTCTCACACTTGGACTGACGATAGGCTTAGTGACCGGTACAGTGAGACTTAGAGACTGATAGGGATACTGGCATTGAGATATCTTATTTACTGTGTTGACATACGTGGCATATCGTTCTACTGCTTTCACCGTTCCGCTGCATTGATCACCGCATGTTCATATCCATACTGCCACTGATCTACTGTTATATAGACTTATGATCACTGTTAGAATTGTTACATGATTTTATATATATTATATTGCTATTGTGTCGCTCTGACGACCTGAGTATGCATGCTCAGTGTGAGGAGAAGATTTAGCCTGGACCAGAACTAGACGTGCATCACGGACTTCTTGATTAGCTATTCAGAGTTATATTCGTTTGTTTCCCCTCAGGTCAGTTCTTTATATTGTTTCTTTCAGTTACTGCATTTCTCATTACCTGCGCATCATTTACTGTTTACCATGAAAAACTAGAAGCCGAAGTGTGACTACGGCAGGACATTTCCTTGACCGTAGGAGCATGGCTGGCCTTGTTTACCCCTCGTATTCCGTATTTTGGGAAGTGGGGCGTGACAATTCGTCTCGTTACACTAGACGCAATGTCAACAAAGGCGTTCCTTTGTAGTCCAGCAGGATGCAGATGTAACGTCAACGAAAGACCTCATGGTCGAAACAAAATGGAGTGACGGCAAAATCCTAACTCCACCTCAGCATTCGTCTCGTTACACCAGACGCAATGTCAACAACGACGTTCCTTCGTAGTCCAGCAGGATGCAGATGCAACGTCAACGAAATACCTCATGGTCGAAACAAAACGGAGTGACGGCAAAATCCCAACTCCAACTCAGCATTCGTCTCGTAACACCAGACACAATGTCAACAACGACGTTCCTTTGTAGTCCAGCAGGATGCAGATGCAACGTCAACGAAAGACCTCATGGTCGAAACAAAGCGGAGTGACGGCAAAATCCCAACTCCACCTCAGCATTCGTCTCGTTACACCAGACGCAATGTCAACAACGACATTCATTCGCAGTCCAGCAGGATGCAGATGCAACGTCAACGAAAGACCTCACGATCGAAACAAAGCGGAGTGATGGAAAAATCCCAGCTCCACCTCAGCATTCGTCTCGTTACAGCAGACGCAATGTCACCCCAGGGTCAAAACAATGGAGCCATGGCAAAGTCCCTAGTTCCAAATCTCGACGGTTCACCAACAACCTAGAGACAACCGCGACATTCATCTCGATACAGCAGACGCAATGCCAGCAAACGAAATAAAGGCCAAATTCCTAGCTTCAGGGTCTTGACGGCAACTCATATAAAACTTGAAAGACTATCGGAGATCATCCTACACCAACGCAGAGTGGTTATGACTCATCGGGGCTCCCCAAAATGAGCCTAACCTCAAGTAAAAAGCGGCATGGCAAAATTCCTAACGCTTGCTCTTCCGACGGTCAAACTGTCTAGGAAGATTGCTTGAAGACGTCTTGACCAGCCCTGAAGGGATCAGAGACATGACAGTCGCAAGGCTACTCGAACAACAAGATTGCCTATCGAGGGATACATCAGCCAACGCGATGGTATGACAGGAAAAACCCTAGTACCACAGACCCTAACAGACCTCTGTCGTAAAGAGCAAAGGTTAACTGTGACGTTAGGACATTCTTGCGAGAACTTCTCGACTCGTCTCGACTCGTGAGGAAATTAGTGTCTTTGCGAGAACTTCTCGATTCGTCTCGACTCGTAGGAAAAAGCCTTAGGCAGTGGGGATTAAAAAACATCTTTCCTAAGCACTGGGGCCCTGCAAGTCGGTCCAAAATGGACTCTTGCATACTATTCACTGGCCGCACTCTCCAAAGTCGAATCTCGAAAAGAAGGGAAACAACCACTTACGAGTTCTCTCAACTTGTAAGAGGGAAAATTCTCTTGTGAGATCCTTACGACTCTCAAGAGAAAGCACACTTAGGAATCCTCACGATTCCTAAAAAAAAAAATACACCTACGGGATCCTCTCGACCTGTAGGGAGAAAGTTCTTTATGAGACCCTCACGGCTCATAAAGTTGAAAAGCCTTAGGCAGCAGATCTTAACCTGCTTCCTAAGCCATCACTACCCCTCGAAGAGTTCAAGACGGAATGCTCTCTATCATCTACAGGCTACGCTTACTAAGGTAACATGCCGGCAACAAAGAAAAGAGAAGAAAGCAGTAATAGAACAAAAAAATATGTATCTTTTATTCATGAATTCAGTGGAGTACAAGTTGAATCGTATGAAAGAATAAAAAATGGATACATGTTATTCAAAGATTACAAGCAAAACAACTACTGAGAAGAAAGCGTTTTCAACAAGTCCGCAAGCTGCTCTCGCACTCCTTTCAGCGCCTTCTTGTGATCAGCCGCCGCGGCCAGCTCCACTTCAATTCGAGCCCGTTGCTGCAAGCATGATGAAATCTTCTCATCGATTTCCCATTAGGCTGCTTCGCGACTCTGCGTAACCCACTCAATAGAGTCGAGCTTCCGTCTTAATACAAGCCCATCCGAGATATATTGCTGCAAGGTGTCATAAGCAGCTCTCAGTTGCGTGGCGTTCGCTTTAACTTGGGCGCACAGCCGGGCAGATTCACCCGAAGCCTCCTCGCGTTCCTTCCGCCTCAAGGTCGCTTCTTGTTCGAAATGGCGGAGAAAGGACACACTCTGCTTGACCCATGCAGCCCGCTGGGAGTTCAAAGCCTGAATCTCAGGGGCAGGACGCATAAGCTCAAGCTCATGCAGGCAGGCCTCAATCTTCCTGCAGTGGTTAACCCAAGACTCAACCACGCCTTCGTTATGGAAGTTCATAAGCATCGCCAGCATAGGATTAACCTCCTCAGCAAAATCTACAGCGAATGTAGGAGCCTCCATGTCAAGCTCCTCGATGTAATCGCTCAACATGCGCAGACTATTCATAGCGCCTTTTGAAGATGAACATCGAGAAAAAGGGCCTGCTGGCATTATGACTAGAGATTCGAACGGAGCTGAAGTCAGTATCACCGCTGCAAAACAAATCATAGTCAAGTGATGGTTCAAGAAATAGAGGAGGTTCATGAACAATGGAGTTTACTATACCGGCTGCAGCAGGTGGTAAGGCCGGGAGTACCGGTGGTGCAAATGTTCTTTCGTCTCCTCCTTCAATCTGTAGTGCTGCAATCAAAACAAAGAAGAATTAGAAACGATTTGGCTGCCCGTAAAAGAAAAGAAAAGACATTAGCTAAAGGCTGTACTTACTAGCGCCACTAGATGAGGCAATCTCTGACTGGAAGGAGAAATGTGGGTGCAGCACCTAATACAGGTGATCAAAAATGACTCCTACAAGGATATAATAATGCAATGTCAGTACATAAAGTATACTGCCTACGATGAAACCGATGGATCACAAATCCGTACCTTCCAGCATTTGAGAGGATACGAGAGAAGGCAAAAGGGCGGTCACCGTCAAAGCAGCAACTGGAGATGCTTCCTCGGGTGGCATAACCTCAACGCTCACCACACCTGCATCCGAAACAAGAGAAGTACTGTCAGAAGAGATTGAAAAGGGATTGCAGAATGAAATGGAAAGAAATGACCCAAAATCTACCTGGTGAGTCGCCGGTTGAAACCGCGACAAGGGCGTCACTAGATGCAGCGACTGCTTCACCCTCCTCCATCGGAATGGTTTCGCCACCCGTAGCCTCATCCCCCGACTCTACGAGAATCGTCATGATACTCGCAGCTCCCGGCAACAGCAAGGAACCGCAAGGGGAAAGAGTGGCGATTAGGGCAGTTCCAGACTCTTGAGAAAGAGTGGCCACTTCAGGTTCAGTAGTTGCCGCTATCTTACCTACCACTTTCTTATCAAGACTCGGCCCTGCAAGATAGGATATATGAGAATCTGAAGATCAAATTGGGACAAAAGGACCCAATGTTACGTTACCTTGGGACGGCTTTTCAATTGCTTCTCGAGCCGCGCGTACCGCCTGTCTATGAGCGGTAGACAAGGCGGCCAGAGCACCCTGTGAAGAAGCAAGGACGGGGGAAGCAGTGCTCGAGCCTGCACCCGTAGCCAAGGCGATGTTACGCTCTCTTGCTGCACGCATTCTGCGTTTCCTTTCCGCCCGGGCCGTGAGAGCTGATCTTCTCAAGACCTCCGTCAAAAGGACGTCATCGTCCGCGCCAGGAGTTACCTCTGGAGCCGTTACGGTGTCCGTCATCGGTTGCTTAAGTAAAACCTCTTTTGGCAATACTGAGGAGGCCGGGACTTCGATAGTTGGCCCTGGAAGCACTCCACATCAGCCTGCGGGATTGGCACTATACTGGGCATGACCTGAGTCAAGGTAGTCCCTACGATAAGAAGGGGTCAGATTACCCATAAAGAAAGGGGAATGAAGACACAGTAAGCCGAAATATACCAACGCCCAGTGAAGCGCGAACCCTCTCCTCCTCCTCAAAGGTCTTAAGGGAGGCCGCGAGAGCCTCTTCAGTAGAAATGCCTGTTAAAGAAGGAGTGTCAGTCAAAACATCATAACAAAAGCACAGCAGCAAAAAGATACGATTGAAGCTTACTTGATTGTGCGAGAATGACCAGTCCCGCTTTGTGGCTTGCTGGTCGCACAGAAGCTGCAATAGCAGCCTCCAGATCAGTATCGTCCGGCGCTATGAATAGACCCTCGTTGGTCCCATATTCGCCCAAGCCCTCACTATAAGGAGCATGAGGCTCCTGACCAAATACAACGTTGGCAGAGAGGATCAACTTCTTCTTCCTCTTCTGCGAGCGAGCTCCGGCCATAGCTAGCATAAGCTTACGCTTGGTGGGAACCTTGGGACGACGGGTCCCGATATCTGAACCCACGCCAGACTCGAGGGAAGCTACAGTCACCGTTTCCTCGGGAGCATGGGGTATCGATAGCTCGGGTCTATCATGCGGGACTTCGACCGTAGCAACTTCTCGTAAGGGAGGACGGACGACGGTCCGTCGCTTTAGAGGGACGTTCGGATTGCCAGCCGGAGCGGTGCCCTTGCGATCAAGCAGCAATCGCTTCTCCTCTCTAATGACTGCGCCCATCAAGTGTTGATACCACGCCAGATACACATTTAGGGCCTTAGGAACGCAGCTCGGTTCGCTGATAAAGAAGTTGGACCCTGTGTTCAGGCGCATAAAATGATGCAGTGCACTTTGCATTCCCTCTTCGGTAGCAGCAGGTTCTGCCAAGAAAGCCTCAAGCGGGACTCCCTGATTATAGCTCAGCTGCTAGGCGAAACGATGCGGGTTGTATCTCATGAATAATGCCGCATCATTTTGCCTAAACACGAGAAAGCCCGGTCTGATGGAATATAAATGAAGAATTTCCCGAGCTTTCAAAACAGAGGCTCCGTCTTTAAAAATGTCCCGCAATGGCTGCACCGTTGTTGCGGACTCTTTGCCGATAGTTAGAATCATGTCGGTAAAGGTCATGCCATCTCCAACCGTGCGAGGACGAAGGAGCAAACCCCTAGCTTCCCACGGTGACGGATTTACAATGGATGCGTCAACTAGCCGCATAATCCGAGGGAAGCCACACCTGTCGTAGAAGGAAGGCCTTTTATGGATACCGAAAACGCCAAGTGCATATAGCTCGAGCCATGACATGAAGTAATGCATTGAGAAGTTCGCATGCTGCACTCCTGGTTCAGTAGTATCCGCCGCTTGGCTGAGGCCGTAATACAAATGAGCTAACCCAGCAACCCCGACAGCCACTTTCACCCCAATAACCATTCGGTGAGCTGGGTAGAAGACAGACGGCCTCATACGGCGAGGGTGCATCAGAAGCGCAAACTAGCTCAGCCATAACCCGAGAAACCCCAAAAAGAACGTTTCCTCGTCGATCCCAGGAACTGCAACCTCTGCAAAAGAAACGACAGGGGTGTTGGCGAGGAAGAAACTCTTCTGATCTGCCTCCGCCGTTGGCAGATTGTCCAAACCTAAGCCGAAAGGATTGTCAAGTTTGGCGAATTTAGTGGCCTCCTTCGAAAGGACTTCCGGGTGGAGAAAACGAGCGATGAAATCCGTGAAATTAAACCCCCGACTCCCAGATTCGAGGAAA
Source organism: Agapanthus africanus (assembly GCA_030015575.1). Taxonomy (NCBI): domain Eukaryota; kingdom Viridiplantae; phylum Streptophyta; class Magnoliopsida; order Asparagales; family Amaryllidaceae; genus Agapanthus; species Agapanthus africanus. Next base: position 595,556,103 of record CM057344.1, on the reverse strand, counting down.
AGGCCCTCATAAATATTCAACACTTTGATCAAACTAGGTAATTGGCGTTGAATGGCATTCTTCGGGGTAAGGCCTGTCACCACTGACTTGGTACCAAAAACGTATTCATCCGTAGGAAGCAGTTCCTCATAATACTCCCCTATAACCGGTAAGACAGAAATTTCTGCAAATTCCTTTAAAGAGATTGATACTTCTTGATCCAGCAAAAGGAAGGTGTGAGTCGGAATATTCCACTGCTCCAGAAAGGCCTTAACCCACCAAGCAGGAAGCGTAGAATACTGGAAAAGAGAAGCATAAATTGCGGGATACAACCCAAGCCTCAGCAACTGCGACTTCTTCGCTGACAGAATATAGCAGGCCCATTGCAGATAGCCAGCTGGATGACGAGGAGTTAGGCCAATCATATATGGTTGTCCCTACGGGCGTGACTCGCCTTGACAAATACGTCGCCTCAGGGTATCCAAAGCCATTGGAGGCTGAACGGGTATCGAAGCCATAGCAGGCTGAAGAAGACCTCCCGAAGTCCAGTTGACTTCTTCCACGGTATAGTTCACCGGGGGTGAGTCGGCGTAATGGATCGCCATGATGGGCTCTGAGGGTACCGCGCACGAAAAGCTCTGCCGACCCTTAACGATTTGATTGTACCATGTCCCCCATAGATGAAGATTCTTATGTTTCGGGTCATGATCTCTGATCAATGCTAAGACTTCCCTGTCCACACGCGCTCCAGGGAATCCTCCCTCTGAACGAACAAATGGGAAAGAACGATCGAAAGACATGTCACTTGCGCGAAAAAGGACAAAAGTCAACCGTCAGTGCTATAATTTAAATTCTGACACTTGGTACTTTAAAAATTCGTACCGCACTGCAATGCAGTAAAAAGGGACCAAAGGGGACCCACAAAATCTAGATAACAGTTCATCATTAATAAAACAGCCTCATCATTTGATGAGACTATCAATTAAATGAGGAATCCTCGGTTGATTCTCATTTAATGAGAAATCCCTCGGGCTAAGGAGTAAATCTCTTCTTGAGAGCAGTGCTCTGTGACAGAATGACACCTGTCAAGTTCTAATGATGAAGGAAAAAAAAATTCCTCAAGAGCCTTGCTCTAGAAAAAATGATGGAATAATCCATCAGAAAAATTGAAATCAATTTTTATATATGAATGAAAAATTCTGAGATCTTCAAGATCTATGAACAAACTCTAAGAGTTCTTTATAAGCAAAGCTCTGTTCATGGGCTAAGAAACCCAAAGAAAAGATCTCTTTAGATCTATGGGTTCAAGAGAGCAAAGCTCCGTTGATGAAACCTTAAAAGGGTTTTTCTTTAGATTAAAGATCTATGAAGAGCAAATCTCTGTTAATGGGTGAAACCCTAGATTATTAAAAGGTTCTTTAAAAGATCTAATCTTTACCTAAAATTTTTGTCAGAGTTCTGTCCTTAAGAAAGTTCTTAAGCCAAAGAGCTATGCTCTGCAGGAGAATAAAATTCTCAGAAGGAAGAAGATGAATAGAAATCATCTCAAGGGCCAAGGGTCCTATTTATAGGCACTGGGTGCTGTTTCAACTTCTAAGTTGATCTAATGGTGGAGATGTTGCCACCGCTGCACTCACGTGTGAGCCACGTGAGCGCAACGGTGGGGAGGGGCATTTATTTCCCCCGATCAGAGCAAAGCTCTGTTCAAAATTCAAAATTTGAAATCAGCGCCAAGTGCGTTGCGCCCTAAACAGTGCAACACGTGCAAAGCACGTGTGCGCTAGCGCTAGGTGCGCTGCGCTCTAAACAACGCACCATGTGTAAAACACGCATGCGCTAGCGCTGGGTGTGCTGCGCCGGGTGCGCTGCGCCCTAAATAGCGCACCACGTCCAAAGCACGTGTGTGCTAGCGCCAGGTGCGCTGCGCTCTAAGCAGTGCACCACGTGCAAAGCACGGGTGCGCTAGCGCTGGAACTAAAATCTCCCCACCGTCAGATCAAAGATCTAATAATAATAATGGTAAATCATTAAAATCAGAATTAAATTCTGTTAAGGAAAGATTTCTCAAAATCTTTCCAAACAAAAAAATTGTGCTCTGTAAATCAGAGCACTGTTGGATCAATGATCCAATAGTGATTAAAAATCACCAAAATATAGAATAAATTCTGTATGGAAAGATTTCCCAATCTTTGTTAAAAACAAGAAGATTGCCTTCTATAAATCAGAAACCCTTGGATAAAAAATCCAACGATGGGAAATTCCCCAAATCAATTGGAGAAAAGATCTCCTTAACTGATTGAACTGATCAGCCTGCCCTATATAAAGGCCCCTAGACTTTAAGTCTCATACAGAAAAACCTTCCCATAAACTTTGAGAAATTCAAAGACAAGAGCAAGCTCTCAGAAGAAGAAAACTTTCTTCAAGGTAAAAAGAAAAAAGAACAAAGAGATGAAATTATCTCATGTAAAAGAAGAATTTACTTTTTTTTAAGATATAGATCTATAAGACCAAGGTCTTTTACAAAGAGATAAAAAGATCTCATCATAAAATAAAAAGAAGAACATAACTCTTCTCACAGATCATAGATCTATAAGACAAATTGTCTTTTACAAAAAGAGATCATGAACATCTCATTATAAACAGAAAGGGGGAAAGAATAATTCAATTCTTTTAAGGATCATATATCTATAAAGGCAAAGCCTTTCATCAATACAAGAGATTGAAATATCTCCTACAAAATAAGAACTTTTGTTCTTAGAATCTTGAGACAAAGGCCCTTATAAATAAGAATTTGTTTCTCAGATCATAAAATTGATCAGATGTGCTTTGTGCCCTTGAACTGCGCTTCTGTGCCCTTGGACTGGTGCTCAGTGCCAAGTGCGCCACGTGTCCCTTTCGTGTGTGCCACTTAACAGTTAATGCTTTGCGCTCTTGAAATAGCGCACTGTGCTCATGGGCCGGCGCTCTGCGCCAGGCGCACCACGTGTCAATCACGTGTGCGCCATTGAACTAATAGCGCAATGCGCTCATAAATTGGCGCAATACGCCCATCATCTGGCGCTTAGCGCCAAGCGCGACATGTGTCCCTCACGTGTGCGCTAATCGGCAGAAGCGTGCTGCGCTCTTTGACTGGCGCAGCGCCAAGCGCGCCACGTGTTGCGCTGATAGAACATAAATTGTTCTTTAATAAGCCCGGGGCTATGAGGAATGCTCAGCATTCAGTAAAAGACAAAAAAAACACTGTCAGGGCCAAGCCCAAATAAAGGTTCAACAGCCCAAAATAAATGTTAAACATTTTAACTTGATTGGACTTAGCCCAAGATTGGCCATAAGTCCTCAACTCAGATTAATTGAGCCCATATGCTCATAAATCTCAGATCTTAGTCCCAACTGAACTACAGATCTCCCAACCAAAATTGGTTTAAGGGTACATTTCTTTACTTCTCTGATATTTGTCGTTGTAATCCTTCAACATCTTCAGAGAGGTGACAAGTCCCGACAACCATACATTTCATAGACTATGACGTCTTTAAACTGGACTGTGGGGTCCTTAAACCCACGGACTATGATGTCTTTAACCTCGGACTGTGGGGTCCTTAAACCCATGGACTATGATGTCTATGATGTCCTTAACCTCGGACTGTGGGGTTCTTAAACCCATGGACTATGATGTCCTTAACCTCGGACTGTGGGGTCCTTAAGCCCATGGACCGAGATGTCCTTAAACTAACACTGGACCATAATGTCCTTAAATTAACATTGGACCGTAATGTTCTTAAACTAATTATCGACCGCAATGTCTCTAAACTAAATAATAGAGCCCAAATGCTCTCTCGTTGGATCTAAACGATCTCGTTAAGTTGATTTTAGTCTAAAATTAGACTAACGTATTCTTAACTAACGTTTAAGTTGATCTTAGTCTCAAATGAGATTAACGATCCTTAAACCCAACCCCAAACCCAAATCTAAGAAGATACGGATTTGGACTAATCCACGCCCTACGGGCGATAACATAAATTAGTCTCTGTATACAATCCACGGGCAACCAAAAACAAAACAAACACCCACGACATGAAATGACCTTCTGGAGAAAGAGAAAGTGGTTACCGCGATGCGGTAGCGTAATTAACTGCAGGGGCTTGCGCCTGCAGGGAAGCGCGTCCCCACAATCAAAAACCCCTCAACGAGGGGGAATCTGACGAAGTCTGCTATATCGGCCGCATCCGTTTAAACCTTCAATACATGGTGTCATAAATCAACTTGGCATCTTCGGAGAGGTGGACGAATAGCACTAATTAGCATCTGTCCCGAAATTCAGGCAAGACGAACCTACGCGGTCTCGTCTCCGTTTTTGGCAGGGAACAACAGCTTTGAATTACTTAACAGGGTGCTCAAGAACTCACCAGCTGCTGTGCTAAAAAGATCTCCTCCACCTATGGAGAATGCCCCAAAGGCGAAGCTGGAGCAGCCCCCTCAGCGGCTGTCCTCTAAAATTTACAAGGTCTGGCGTCAAGTCCAAGACTCGGTGATTGATCAAGATTATCCCCGCCGACAGAAAAAGATAAAGGTTCAGCAAGAAGAAACCACCCTGTCAAGCCACTGAAGGTGACAGCTACTTGGGTGCCCACTGCAATGGCCCCCTCAACTTCGACCGCCCACAAGATGAGAAGGCTGGAGAAAATCCCTGAGTCTGCGACGAATCGCAAGACCACTGAACCTAAACGCCCTAAGTCTGGGGGCATGGTGGTGCATACCGTCTATATGGCATCCGGAAAAGAGGAAAGCCGTGCTTCTACGGGTCATCGACCGCTTACTCGATCGATAACAAAGGCTCAGGAGCAACAGCAGCAAAAACTTCAGGAGATGCTGACTGCAATGGTCGCACTCACTGGGCCGAAAGAAAATCCAGAGACCTCAGAGCAGTGTCAGGAACAAGAAACTGATGCTGAATTCCTCCGAAGAATGCTCGAGAGGAAAGAAAAAGAGGCCACGGAACAGGCGACCAACATAAAATGAATGGCTTTTCTGTTCCAAGACATAGCCGGGATGATGTTACAGTCGGAACCTCCAGCTGAAGACCCCTCGATTATCATTGAAGGCGACAGAGGGGAGACATCGAACCCTCCTCCGGCTCTTTCAGCAGCCAAGGAGGAGACCATCTCCAAGGCCACTCTGGATGATTACATCGCTCAGCAAATACGAGCTCATCATGCGAGCGAAACGGCCAGGCATATTGTTAAGACTGGACGACCCTATCCGGGCTGGTATGACCAAATAAAGTACCCGCCGGGATACACGATCCCCAAATTCCATGTATATAAGGGGACGGGAAATCCACATCAGCACGTCGCTCAATTCAGAGCCTTGTGCGGAAACACTGGAGGTGACGATAAGCTACTGCTTCGTTAGTTCGTCGGCAGCTTGGCGGAAACGGCCTTCGAATGGTATTCAGAGCTTCCTAACGATTCCGTCAAAACTTTTACGGAGATGGAGTTTCTATTCACCCAGCGTTTCGCAAGTGCTAGCGAACGCACCCCAATCACGGCATTGATTAATGCCAGGGTGAAGCCTGGAGAAACATAGGCGCAATAGGCGATACAGTGGCAGAATTTATGGTCGAAGTGCGAGCAGCGCAGCGAAAAGGCACCTGCGGTAGGCATGTTTGTGGGTACTCTCGACCCTCAAGCGACCATCTCACAATTTATGATGTTTTTCAAGCCAACCACTTTCCAGTCCTTGATTGATAAGCTGGCCCAAATGGACCAGATGGGCCACAGGCCTTCCTCTTCGAAGCTGGAGCCGCGGAATGAAAAAGGGAAAGGGAAAGCGACTTTCATCGCCAATACTCAACAACAGCCGAGCAACTTAAAGCCGGTTGTTCGCCAAAACAACGTGCGTCCACGCCCATCCCTAGAGGAGAGACTGGGACGTCTTTACTTGTTCCCCCGGGATAAAATGAGAAGATTGTTCGAGCTGGCAGTGCGCAATAGACTCACCAATCTGCCAGATCCAAAACGTCCGTTGCAGCCAGACGATATCAACAATCCTAATTACTGCCCTTACCACCAAGCAGTAAGCCATCCAATCGAAGATTGCTTCGTCTTCAAAGGCTGGATTGAGGACCAATACCAACAGGGTAAATTTGCGCTGTCTGAAAAATGGAAGATGAACCCGCCACAACCACATGAACCGAAAAAGATGGACATGCCGGGGGCACCGTGCTCATTCATAGAGAAAGCCCCTTGGACCGAAAAGTCCGTAAACTAGAAATTTGCCTCGAATACGGCAACGACGGACCGAAACGTCTTTAAACTAACGATGGACCATTATGTCCTAAAACTGGCTATTGACCGAGACGTCGATAAACTACTACGGACCGCAGCATCCCAAGGCTGACAAAAAAAAAGGGTATGTCCATAAGCGAAATGGACACGGATGAAAACCCGAAAGGGCTCCGTGAGTAAAAACAGCAGGACTACCGGCGAGTTTTGTGAAAACCCGAAAGGGCGCAATCTCGTTAAAAGACACTTGCAAGGTCCTCTCGACTTTGTGAGGAGAAAATACTTGCGTGAGATCCTTACGACTCACAAGGGAGCAACACACTTAGGGATCCCCATGATTCCTAAGGAGAAATTACACTTGCGAGATCCTCACGACTCGTAAGGAGAACCCTCTTATGAGACCCTCACGACTCATAAGATTCAAAAGCCTTAAGCTACAGGGATCTGAACCTGTTCTTAAGCCATCACAACCCATAGACTGCCCTACAAGCGTCTCGATATCGACCCTTATATACAATCCACGGGCGCGAATAAACATTTCCCTAACAAAAGTCCCACCAGAGACTGGGGATATGCTCATATGGCAAAAGACACTTGTAAGTCCTCTCGACTTATAAGGAGAAAGCACTCTTGTAATATCCTTACGACTTATAAGAGACCATACACTTAAGACTCCTCACGATTCTTAAGGAGAAAACGCACCTACGAGATCCTCACGAATCGTAGAGAGAAATACTTTTATGAGACCCTTACAGCTCGTAAAGTTAAAAACCCTTAGTCAACAGGATCCTAACCCTGTTTGCTAAGCCACCTTTGTTCGAACCGACAAAGGCAAATGATAATTTCGCTTCTGGCAATATCCCAGTTGTAGTGATGTTGATGCCTAAATCGGTACCAGATCCTAAATCCCATATTCGCGATAAAAATCAGCGAGCCAAAAATGCATATGAAATAGCCGAAATGATGGGGCAACTTGCAACGAAATCAGCAAGTAAAAATGTATGCATACAAAAACAGTCGAAATGATTGGGCAACTCGCAATAAAAAGCAGCGAGTAAATAAAACAAATAGCCGAAATGATTGGGCACCGCGAAAAATAGCCGAAATGATTGGGCAATCGCGACTTTCTCAATATAAAAGCTGAAATGCTAGAGCATCGCGGGAAGAAAAATATATAAAATGAAACCTTTTGCCCTACAGGTTATATCACATCATCCCTGTATACAATCCAGAGGTGCAAACAAAGAGGGAACCATATTATCCCACCAGGCTCCATCAGAAAAAGAGCCAAGTCTCGACGGCCACATCTACAGCCTGAAGACCCACAACAGCGTTCCTCCTCATTCCAGCAGGACTCAGACGCAACATCACCAAACGGAGCTACGGCATAGTCCCTAGTTCTAAATCTCAACGGTTCACAGACAATCTAGAGACCATCTCAACATTCATCTCGTTACAGCAGACGCAATGTCAGCAAAGCGGAGTGACGGCAAAATCCCTGCTCCATCTCAGCATTCGTCTCGTTACAGCAGACGCAATGTCACCCTAGGGTCAAAACAATGGAGCCATGGCAAAGTCCCTAGTTCCAAATCTCGACGGGTCACCAACAACCTAGAGACAACCGCGACATTCGTCTCGATACAGCAGACGCAATGCCAGCAAACGAAACAAAGGCCAAATTCCTAGCTTCAGGGTCTTGACGACAAATCATATAAAACCTGAAAGACTATCGGAGATCATCCCACACCAGCGCGGAGTGGTCACCACCTCGACGTTCGTCTCGATACAGCAGATGAGATGTCACTACAGCGTCCTTCCTCCAACAGGATTCGGACACACCAAAACAAACGAAGCGAAGGCCAAATTCCTAGCTTCAGGGTCTTGACGGCAACTCATATAAAACCTGAAAGACTATCGGAGATCATCCCACACCAGCGCGGAGTGGTCACCACCTCGACATTCGTCTCGTTACAGCAGACGCAATGCCAGAAAACGAAGCAAAGGCCAAATTCCTAGCTTCAGGGTCTTGACGGCAACTCATATAAAACTTGAAAGACTATCGGAGATCATCCCACACCACCGCGGAGTGGTCACCACCTCGACGTTCGTCTCAATACAGCAGACGAGATGTCACCACAGCATTCTTCCTCCAACAGGATTCGGACACGCCAAAGCAAACGAAGCGAAAGCCAAATTCCTAGCTTCAGGGTCTTGACGACAACTGATATAAAACTTGAAAGACTATCGGAGATCATCCCACACCAGTGCGGAGTGGTCACCACCTCAACATTCGTCTCGATACAGCAGACGCAATGCCAGCAAACAAAGCAAATGCCAAATTCCTAGCTTCAGAGTCTTGACGGCAACTCATATAAAACCTGAAAGACTATCGGAGATCATCCCACACCAGCACGGAGTGGTCACCACCTCGATGTTCGTCTCGATACAGCAGACAAGATGTCACCACAGTATTCTTCCTCCAACAGGATTCGGACACGCCAAAGCAAACGAAGCGAAGGCCAAATTCCTAGCTTCAGGGTCTTGGCGGCAACTCATATAAAACCTGAAAGACTATCGGAGATCATCCCACACCAGCGCGGAGTGATCACCATCTCGACATTCGTCTCGATATAACAGACGCAATACTAGCAAACGAAGCAAAGGCCAAATTCCTAGCTTCAGGGTCTTGACGTCAACTCATATAAAACCTGAAAGACTATCGGAGATCATCCCACACCAGCGCGGAGTGGTCACCACCTCGACTTTCGTCTCGATACAGCAGACGAGATGTCACCACAACATTCTTCCTCCAGCAGGATTCAGACGCGACACTCAAACAATGGAGCCACGACAAAATCCCTAGTTCCAAATCTCGACGGTTCACCAACAACCTAGAGACAACCGCGACATTCGTCTCGATACAGCAGACGCAATACCAGCAAATGAAGCAAATGCCAAATTCATAGCTTCAGGGTCTTGACGGTAACTCATATAAAACCTGAAAGATTATCGGAGATCATCCCACACCAGCACGGAGTGGTTATGACTCATCGGGGCTCCCCAAACTGAGCCTAACCTCAAGTAAAAAGCGGCATGGCAAAATTCCTAAACGCTTGCTCTTCCGACGGTCAAACTGCCTAGGAAGATTGCTTGAAGACATTTTGTCCAGCCACCGAAGGGATCGGAGACATGACAGTCGCAAGACTACTCGAACAACAAGATTGCCTATCGAGGGATACATCAGCCAACGTGACGGTATGACAGGCAAAACCCTAGTACCACAGACCCTAACGGACCTCTGTCGTAAAGAGCATAGGTTAACTATGACGTTAGGACATCCTTGCGAGAACTTCTTGATTCGTAGGGAAAAGCCTTAGGCAGTAGGGATTAAAAAACCTGTTTTCTAAGTACTGGGGCCCTGCAAGTCGGTCCAAAATGGACTCTTGCATACTATTCACGGACCACACTCTCCAAAGTCGAATCCCGACAAGGAGGGAAACAACCACTTACGAGTCATCTCGACTTGTAAGAGGGAAAATTCTCTTGTGAGATCCTTACAACTCTCAAAAGAAAGCACACTTGGGAATCCTCACGATTCCTAAGGAGAAAATACACCTACGAGATCCTCTCGACTCGTAGGGAGAAATGTCTTTATGAGACCCTCACGGCTCATAAAATGGAAAAGTCTTAGGCAGCAGACCGGAACTTGTTTCCTAAGCCATCGTTACCCTGCAAAGAGTCTAAGATGGACCGTCACTTACTATTTACAGGCCACATTTGCTGAAATTACATGGCAATGACACAGCGAAGAGAAGAAAACAGTAATAGAATAAAAAAAATATGTATCTTTTATTCATGAATTCAATGGAGTACAAGTTGAATCGTATGAAAGAATAAAAAAATGGATACATGTTATTCAAACATTACAAGCAAAACAGCTATTGAGAAGGAAGCATTTTCAACAAGTCCGCAAGCTGCTCTCGCACTCCTTTCGGTGTCTTCTCGTGGTCAGCCGCCGCAGCCAGCTCCGCATCAATTCGAGCCCTTTGCTGCAAGCATGATGAAATCTTTTCATCGATTTCCCGTTGGGCAGCTTCGCGACTCTGCGTAACCCGCTCAATAGAGTCAAGCTTCCGCCTCAATACAAGCCCGTCCGAGATACATTGCTGCAAGGTGTCAAAAGCAGCTCTCAGTAGCGCGGCATTTGTTTTAACTTGGGCGCGCAGCCGGGCAGATTCATCCGAGGCCTCCTCGCGCTCCTTCCGCCTCAAGGTCACTTCTTGTTCAAAATGGCGGAAGAAGGACACACTCTGCTCGACCCATGCATCTCGTTGGGAGTTCATAGCCAGAATCTCAGGAGCAGGACGCCTAAGCTCAAGCTCGTGCAGGCATGCCTCAATCTTTCTGCAGTGGTTAACCTAAGAATCAACGGCGCATTCGTTATGGAAGTTCACAAGCGTCGCCAACATTGGATTAACCTCGGCAGCAAAATCTGCAGCGAATGTAGGGACCTCTGCGTCAAGCTCTTCGATGTAATCACCCAACATACGCAGACTGGTCACAACGCCTTTTGAAAATGGACGTCTGGAAAAGGGCCCTGCTGGCATTATGATTCGAGACTCGAACGGAGCTAGAGTCGGTATCACCGTTGCAAAACAAATCATAATCAGATGACGGCTCAAGAAATAAAAAAATATGCATGAACAATAGAGTCTACTATACCGGCCGCAACAGGTGGCAGAGCTGGAAGTACTGGTGGCGCGGCGATACCCTCGTCCCCTCCTTCAATTTGTAAGGCTACAAGTGATGCAAAGAGGAATTAGCAATGACATGGCTGCCCGTAAAAGAAAATAGAAGATATTAGCTGGAGACTGTATTCACCAACGCCACTAGATGAAGCAATTTCCGACGGGAAGGAGAAATGTGGGTGCAGCACCTGATACAGATGATCAAAAAGGACTCCTGCAAGGGTGTAATAACACGATGTCAGTACATAAAGCATATTTCCTACAACGAAATCGATAAGTCACAAATCCGTACCTTCCAGCATTTAGGAGGACACGAGAGAAGGCAAAGGGTCAACAACCGTCAGAGCAGCAACTGGTGATGTTTTCTCGAGTGGCACAACCTCAACGTTCACCACACCTGCATTAGAAACGAAATAAATACTGTCAGAGGAGATTGAATGGGATTGCAGAATGAAAAGGAGAGCAATGACCGAAAATCTACCTGGTGAGTTGCCGGTCGAAACCGCGATAAGGGCGTCACTGGGTGCAGCAACTGCTTCACTCTCCTCCATCGGAATGGTTTCGCCGTCCGTAGCTTCATCTCCCGACTCCACAAGAGCCGTCGTGATACTCGCAACGCCCGGCAACGGTAAAGAACCGCAAGGGGAAAGAGTGGCAATTGGGGCAGCTCCAGACTCTTGAGAAAGAGTGGCCACTTCAGGCTCAGTAGTTGCCGCTGTCTCGCCTACCACTTCCTCATCAGGACTCGGCCCTGCAAGGTATGACATATGAGAATCTGAGGACCAAACTTTAATAAAAAGACCCAAAGTTATGTTACCTTGAGATGGCCTTTCAGCTGCCTCCCGAGCCGCGCGTATCGCCTGTCTATGAGCGATAGACAGGGCAACCGAAGCACCCTCTGAAGAAGCAGGGACAGAAGAAGCAGCGCTCGAGCCTGCACCCACGGCTAAGGCGGCGTTACGTTCCCTTGCTGCATGCCTCCTGCGCTTCCTTTCCGCCTGGGCCGTGAGAGCTGATCTTCTCAAGACCTTTGTCAAGGAGATGTCATTGTCCGCGACAGGAGCTACCTCTGGAGCCGTTGTGGCATCCGTCATCGGTTGCTTAAGTAAAGCCTCTTTTGACAATGCTGAGGAGGCTGGGACTTCGATAGCTGGCCCTGGAAGCATCTCCGCATCATCCTATGGGATTGGCACTATACTGGGCATGACCTGAGTCGAGGAAGCCCCTGCAATAAGATGAAAAAAGGTTCGGATTACCCATAAGAAAGGGGAATGAAGGCACAATAAGCCGAAATATACCAATGCCCAACGAAGCACGAAGCCTGTTTTCCTCCTCAAAAGTCTTGAGGGAAGCCGCGAGAGCCTTTTCAGTGAAATGCCTATTAAAGGAGGAGTGTCAGTCAAAGCATGATAACAAAAACGTAACAGCAAAAAGATGCGACTGAAGATTACCGGACTCAGCAAGGATGATCAGTCCTGCTTTGTGGCTAGCTAGATGCTCGGAAGCTGCGATGGAAGCCTCCAGATCAGTATCATCTGGCGCCATGAATAGATCCTCATTGGTCCCATATTCGCTCAGGCCCTCGCTATAAGGAGCATGAGGCTCCTGGCCAAATACAACGTCTGCAGAAAGAATCGACTTCTTCTTCTTCTTCTGCGAGCGAGTACCGGTCGCCGCTAGCACAAGCTTACGCTTGGTGGGCACCTTGGGACGACGAGTCCCGATATCTGAACCCACACCAGACTCGAGGGACGCCACAGTCACCGCTTTCACGGGAGCACGGGATATCGGTAGCTCAGGCCTATCATGCGGGACCTCGACCGCAGCAACCCCTCTCAAAGGAGGACGAACGATGGTCCGTTGCTTCAAAGGGATGGATGGATTACCGGCAAGGGGTGCACCCTTACGGTCGAGCAACAACTTCTTTTCCTCCCTGATGACGGCACCCATCGCGTGTTGATACCACGCCACGTATACTTTTAGGGCCTTCGGAACATAACTTGGCTCACTAATGAAGAAATTGGACCCTGTGTTTAGGCGCATAAAGTGGTGCAAAGCGCTCCGGATACCCTCCTCAGTATAAATCGGTTCTGCCAGGAATGCCTCGAGTGGGACGCCCTAATTATAACTTGATTGCTGGTCAAAACGGTGGGGGTTATATCTCATGAACAAAGCCGAGTCGTTATGCCTGAACACCAAGTATCCCAGCCTGATCAAGTACAAATAGAGAATCAACCGAGCTTTCAGGGTAGAAGCTCCGTCGTTAAAGGTGTCCCACAACGGCTGCACCGTCTTAGCGGATTCCTTACCAATGGTCATAACCTTATCAACAAAGGTCATGCCATCCCCGACGGTATGTGGGCGAAGGATTACACCCGGGCCTCTCGCTGACTTGGCTCCATAATGGAAGCATTGACCAGCCGCATGATCCGTGGAAAATTGCAAGTTTCATAGAAAAGAGGCCGCTTATGCATTCCAAAGGCACCGAGCACATGCAACTCGAGCCATGAGGTAAAATAATGCATCGGGAAGTTCATGGGCTGCACCCCCGGCTGAGTAGTGTTGGCCGCCGAACTAAGACCGTGATACAAATGAGCCAGCCCGGCAATTCTAACAGCAACTTGTCTCCCTTCAACCATCCGATGAGCTGGGTAGAAGATAGATGACCTCATGTAGCGAAGGTACATAGGAAGCGCGAACCAGCTTAACCACAAACCGAGGAATCCTAGAAAGAACGCTTCCTCATCGATGCCCGGAGCGGCAATTTCTGAAAAGGGGACGATCGTGACGTTTGGAAGAAAGAAACCCTTGTGATCGGCTTCCAATATTGGCCGGCGATCCAAGCCAAAGCCGAAAGGATCATCAAGTTTAGCAAACTTTTCACCTTGTCGCAATTAAACTTCTGGGCGAAGAAAACGGGCGATGAAATCCGCAAAGCTAACCCCCTGGCTTCCAGATTCAAGAAATAGGCCCTCGTAAATGTTTAGCACCTTGATCAAGCTGGGGAATCGGTGCTGAATGGCATTCTATGGGTTTAGACCCGTCATCACCAGTCGGGTAGCGAAAATATACTCATCAGGGGCAAGATCTCCTCATAATACTCCCCTCTGACAGGAAAGCCAGAGATATCCGCAAACTCTTCCAAAGAGATGGAAACTTCCCGATCTAGCATAAGGAAGGTATGAGTTAGAATGTTCCACTGTTCCAAAAAGGCTTTGACCCACCAGCCTGGAGGTGGAGAATATTGAAATAGGGAAGCATAGATCGCACGGTATAACCCGAGCCTCAGCAACTCTGACTTCTTTGCCGATAGGATGTATCGGGCCCACTGCAGATATCCAGCTGGGTGACGGGGAGTCAGGCCTATGTTGTATGGCTGCCCCCAAGGGCGCGACTCATCCTGGCATATACGCCGCCCTAGAATGTCCAAAGCCATAGACGATTGTACAGGTATTGCAGCCATAGAGGGCTGAAGACAACCCTCTGAAGTCCAATTAACCACCTGCACGGCATAGTTCACCGGGGGTACGTCAGCATAATGAATCACCGAGATGGCCTCTGAAGGTGTTGCGCAAGAGAAGCCGCGTCGAACCATGATGATCTGATTATACCATGTTCCCCATAAATGAAGATTCTTGTGCTCCGGGTCTTGGTCTTTGATCAGCGTAAGGACTTCTCGGTCTATGGGCGCTTCGGGGAATCCGCCTTCTGAGCGGACGAACGGGAAGGAAGTGTCGAAAGACATAGTACCTGCGCGGAAAAGAACAAATTTTTAGCCGCCAATGCTACAGTTTAAGTTCTGTCACTAGGTATTTTAAATCTGTACCATACTGCAATGCAGTGAAAAGGGACCAACGGGGACCCACATAATCGAGATGACATTGCATCATTAATAAAACAACCTCATCATCTGATGAGACTGTCTTTAAATGAGGAAATCCTCAATTGATTCTCATTCAATGAGAACCCCTCGGGCTAAGGAGTAAATCTCCCCTTGAGAGCAGTGCTCTGTGACAGAGTGACATTTGTCAACTCTAATGATGAAGGAATAAAAATTCCTCAAGAGCCTTGCTCTGGAAAAAATGATGGAATAATCCATCAGAAAAATTGAAACCAATTTTTATATGAATTAAAATTCTGAGATCTTCAAGATCCATGAACAAACTCTTAAGAATTCTTTATAAGATATTAATAAATATACATGATTTGAAAAGAGCAAAGCTCTGTTAATAGGTTAAGAAACCCTAAGGAAGATCTCTTTAGATCTATGGAGAGCAAAACTCTGTTAATGGGCAAAACCCTAAAAAACATTTTGAGATCTGTGATCTGAGGAAGAGCAAAGCTCTATTGATAAAGTTCAAATCTTACCAAAAATTTGGCAGAGTTTTGACTTTTGAAAGTTCTTAAAATGAAGAGATATGCTCTGAAGGAGAATAAAAATTCTCACAAAGAAGGAAGATGAACAGAAATCATCCTAAGGGCCAAGGGACTTATTTATAGGCGTTGAGAGCCGTTTCAAATTCTAAGTTGATCCAAGGGCACAGATGCTGCCACCGCTGCACTCACGTGTGGGCCACGTGAGCGCAACGGTAGGGGGGCATTTGTTTGCCCTAATCAGAGCAAAACTCTGTTTAAAATTCAAATTTTGAAATGAAGCAACGCTTCAGAAGCAGCGCCAAGTGCGCTGCGCCCTAAGCAGCGCACCACGTGCAAAGCACGTGTGCGCTAGCGCTAAGTGCGCTGCGCTCTAAGCAGCGCACCACGTGCAAAGCACGAGTGCGCTAGCGCTAAGTGCGCTGCGCTCTAAGCAGCGCAACACGTGCAAAGCACGGGTGTGCTAGCGCTGGAACTAAAAGCTCCCCACCGTCAGATCAAAGATCCAATAATAATGATAAATCATCAATTAATCAGAATTAAATTCTGTTAAGGAAAGATTCCTCAAAATCTTGCCGAACAACAAGATTGTGCTCTATAAATCAGAGCACCGTTGGATCAATGATCCAATAACGATTAAAAATCACCAAAAGTACAGAATAAATTCTATATGGAAAGATTTCTCAATCTTGTTAAAAACAAGAAGATTGCCTTTTGTAAATCAGAAGCCCTTGGATCAAAGATCCAACGATGGGAAAATCCCCAAATCAATTAGAGAAAAGATCTCCTTAACTGATTGAACAAATCAGCTTGCCCTATATAAAGGCCCCAAGACTTCAAGTCTAAGAGATACAGAAGCAAATAGAGGAACCCCCCATAAGCTTTGAGAAAATCGAGAGAGAAGAACCAAGCTCTAGATAGAAGAACAACTTTTCTTCAAGGTAAAAAAGAACAGAGAGATGAAATCATCTCATATTAAAAAGAAGAATTCACTTCTTTAAGATCATAGATCTACAAGACCAAGGTCTTTCACAAAGAGATCAAAAGACCTCATCATAAAATAAAAAGAAGAACATAACTCTTCTTACAGATCATAGATCTACAAGACTTAGGTCTTTTACACAAAGAGATCATAGTATCTCATTATAAAAGGAGGGGGGAGAATTATTCAATTCTCTCAGAATCACAGATCCATGAAGGTAAAGCCTTTCATCAATATAAGAGATTGAAATATTTTCTGTAAAACTAAGAACTTTATTCTTAGAATCTTGAGACAAAGTCTCTTATAAACGAGAATTTATTTCTCGGATCATAAAGTTGATCAGTTAGCGCTTGCGCTCATATAATAGCGCTTTGCGCTCTTGGACTGGCGCACAGCACCAAGCGCACCACGTGCTCCTCACGTGTGCGTTACTTAGCAGAAGAGCTTCAGCGCTCCATATCTAGCGCAGAGCGTTGCTGAGCCTTAGCGCTCCTAATCAAAAAGAGCCTCAGTGCTCCACATCTAGCGCAAAGCACTGCAGAGCCTTGGCGCTCTTAATTTTGAAGAGCCTTAGCGCTCCAAATATAGCGCACTGCACTCATTATCTGGCGCTCAGCGCCAAGCGCACCACGTGCTCCTTACGTGTGCGCTACTTAACAGAAGCGCCTCAGCGCTCCACATCTAGCGTTGCAGCGCCTCAGCGCTCCATAAACTAGCGCTCTGCGCTCTTTGACTGGCGCAAAGGGCCAAGCGCACCACGTACTCCTCACGTGTGCGCTGATAGAACATAAATTGTTCTTGAATAAGCCCCAGAGCTATGATGAATGCTCAGCATTCAACAAAAGACAGAAATAATGTCAGAATCCAAATCAATGCTCAGTATTGTTAAAAGGGCCAAGCCCAAATAAATGCTCAACAGTCCAAAATAAATGTTAAATATTTTAACTTGATTGGATTTAGCCCAAGATTGGCCATAAGTTCTTAATTCAGATTAACTGAGCCCATATGCTCACAAATCTTTTGATCTTAGTCTCAAATTGGACTACAGATCCCAACCAAAATTGGTTCAAGGGTACATCTCTTCACTCCTCTGATATTTGTCGTTGTAATCCTTCAACGTCTTCAGAGAAGTGACGGGTCCCGACAACCATACATTTCATAGACTATGACGTCTTTAAACTGGACTGTAGGGTCCTTAAACCCATGGACTATGATGTCCTTAACCTCGGACTGTGGAGTCCTTAAACCCATGGACTATGATGTCCTTAAGCTTGGACCACCATGTTCTTAAACTGGTAATGGACCGCAATGTCCCTAAACTAAACAATAGAGCCCAAATGCTCTTTTATTGGATCTAAACGATCCCGTTAAGTTGATCTTAGTCTAAAATTAGACTAACGTATCCTTAACAAACGTTTAAGTTGATCTTAGTCTCAAATGAGACTAACGTATCCTTAAACCCAACCCCAAACCCAAATCTAAGAAGATACGGATTTAGACTAATCCACGCCCTACGGGCGACAACATAAATTAGTCTCCGTATACAATCTACGGGCAACCAAAAACAAAATAAACACCCACAACAAGAAATGACCATCCGGAGAAAGAGAAAGTGGTTACCGCGATACGGTAGCGTAATTAATTGCAGGGGCTTGCGCTTGCAGGGAAGAGCGTCCCCACAATCAAAACCCCTTCAAATGAGAAGGAATCTGACGAAGTCTGCTACATCGGCCGCATCCCTCTAAACCTTCGATATACGTTGACATAAATCAACTTGGCATCTTCGGAGAGGTGGACGGATAGAACCAATTAGCATCTTCCCTCAAAATTCAGGCAAGACGGACCTACACGGTCGCGTCCCCATTTTCGGTGGAGAACAGTACCCTTCAAAGAAACCGCTCGACAAGCCCAGTTCTACAACAAGGTTTGGGACATTCCCGGGATCCAGCGAAAGATGCCCAATGGGAGGATAGAGATGACTGGACTTGGATACGTTCGGTCTAAGAAACGGGAGCGGTTCCATGGCTGCCATGTTTTAAATGATTCCGGTGGAGAAGGGAATGCTCTTCCAGATAGAGCTGATATTGAAACACAGCAAAATCCCGCCGTGCGAATACCAAGTCCATCATTCGAAGAACAGATTGAAAAACTAATAAGGGAAGCGGGTCAAAAAGTTCGGGATGACCACAGCCGCGAAATGGCCATTTATGAGAAATCCAGGACGCAACGTCTCATTCAGCAGTCCACGGAAAGAGAAGACTACGATGCCCTTTGTTTACCGCCGAAAACAGAGACAAAACCGCGTAGGTCATCTTGCCTGAATTTGGGGGCAGATGCTATTTGGGTTTATCCGTCCACCTCTCCGAAGATGCCAAGTTGGTTTATGGCACCGTATATCGGAGGTCTGGACGGATGCGGCTGTTGTAGCAGACTTCGTTAGATTCCCCCTCGTTTGCGAAGGGTTTTTGATTGTGGGGATGCTCTTCCCTACAAGCGTAAGCCCCTGCAGTTAATTACGTTACCGCATAGCGATAACCACTTTCTCCTGCTCCAGAAGGTCATTCGTGTCGTGTGTGTTTGTTTTATTTTTGGTTGCCCGTGGATTGTATACGAAGACTAATTTCTGTTGTCGCCCGTAGGGGGTGGATTAGTCCAAATCCGTATTTCCTTAGATTTGGGTTTGGTTTGATTTAAGGATGGTTAATCTCATTTGGGATTAAGATCAAATTAAATATTTGTTAAGGATACGTTAATCCGATATTGGACTAAGATCTACTTAACGGGGGTTCAGGATCATTTTTAATCCAACGAAAGAGCATCTGGGCTCTATCGTTTTATTTAGTGACGTTACGGTCCACAGCTAGTTTAAGGACATTACGGTCCATGGGCTAGTTTAAAGACATCACGGTCCATTGGGATATGTTCATGGGTTTGAGAGTGCATCCAAGAGCTGTTAGTTATCGGGACCCTCCACCTTTCTGATATTATTGAAGAATTACAACGACATATATCAGAGGTGTGGAGAGATGTACCCTTGAACCGAACTCCAGATTGAAGGGAGAGATCTTGGTGGAACGAACATTATTTTAGATGCCACGTGTCAGGAGATCATTGGTCATCTCTGGGACTAAGATCGATTTGGGAGGACCTGAGTATAGGAATGTTCGGTTGATTGATGGTCAAAAGGCTTTTGGCCTCGGGAGACATGGCTAATTTGGGCTAAGGTTGGCCTCTCACAGTGTAAAACACTGATAAATATTTGGCGCTCACGTGCTCCCACGTGAGGCTCTTAAGCAGTGTTAAATACTGAAATTTGGAGCGCTCACGTGTGGCACGTGAGGCACCTGAATATTGGGCACTGTTTCTTTTGGGCTTATTCCCTCGTTCTATACATATAAGTGTTAAACACTTAAATCTTGTAACCATCAGACCGCTCACGTGTGGCACGTGAGGCACCTGAATATTGGGCACTGTTTCTTTTGGGCTTATTCTTTCATTCTATACATGTAAATGTTAAACACTTAAATCTTGTAACCATCACGTGTAGACACGTGAAGCGTCACCAAGTTGGGCACTACCTCATTTGAATTTATCTTACTATTCTTTTCTAAGTGCTAAGCACTATTGGAGGTCATATGGGATCACGTGACTCGATCTCAGTTGTTCCTTTTTGTTCCCCAGAGGTGCTCACGTGGGAACACGTGATATGTTGTTATAGCGTTAAACGCTAAAATGCATGGAGCCCTTAATCTATATCTTGAGAATTTCAAGTCCCTTTTTTTATAAGAATTAAATTCTTGCGCAAGGTTGAACCCTAGTTCTATCAGAGGAATTAAATTCCTATATCTTTGGAAGAATTAAATTCTTCAAACTTGGTTCTTTTCTCTAAGTTTTGGGACTGCATAACAGAATCTTCCCGATGAGAATTAAATTCTCAACTTGTGGGGAGATCTGCTTCCGCAGACCTCAACCAGAGGAAGAACTAAGTTCCTTTTTGGAAGAGTTAAACTCTTGTAAAAAGAGATAAAATAATCTCTAAATCTTTTTCCTCACCTAGGGTTTCTTTTTCTTTAAAGAAAACTCCTCTTCTTTTTTTTTTGTTTTCTCAAATCTTATGGGGGGTCTCCTCTCCTTTCTAGAGAATTAAATTCTCTCTCTATATTTTTCTTCCCCTCCCTCTATGTGTATGTCTTTCCTCTTCTCCTTGCTCCTATTTATATGAGAAGAAAAAGAATCAATTTGTTAAAAAAAAACCTCATCGAGAGATCATGATTGATTCTATGATCTTTTAGATCAATCGGTGAATTTTATTCACCATTGGATTTTTAATCCAAAGGCTCTCTGTTTAACAGAGAGGATTTCTTGTTTGATTAACAAGATTATGAATATCTTGTTAGTTTTAACAAGATCAAAAATATATTCTTAATATAGAATTTAATTCTATCATATCTTTTTAGTTTAACAAGATCAGAAATATATTTTTTAATATAGAATTTAATTCTATCATATCTTTATAGTTTAACAAGATCAGAAATATATATTTTTTATATAGAATCTATCATATGGATATCTCGTTAGTTTAACATAGAATTTTATTCTTACCATATGAATATCTTGTTAGTTTAACAAGATTAGGAAAATATTTTCCTATGATAGAATTTTATTCTACCAAATGATCACCGTTGGATCTTTGATCCAAAGGTCCTCTGTTTAACAGAGAAAATCTTTGAGGAAGATCAGGAAAATATTTCCCAAATAGAATTTAATTCTAGAATTTGACAGGAGCATTTTAAATTGGGACGCTCACATGCTTTGCATGTGAGTAGCAAGAGAACTCACGTGTTTAAAACGTGACCCCTAGTGTGGGTTTTAGCCTGTTTATTTTCAGCGCTCATATGCTTTACATATGAGCGCTCACGTGTTTACACGTGAGGCATATTTGGCCATTGGTGATTTATGTTCAGCGCTCATATGCTTTGCATATGAGCGTTCACGTGTTTTACACGTGAGGCATGTTTGGCCCTCAGTTATTTTCTTTCAGCGTTTATAGACTTTGCATATAAGCGCTCACGTGTTTTACACGTAAGGCCTGTTTGGCCATTAATTGTTTTATTTTCAGCGCCCATATGCTTTGCATATGAGCGCCCATGTGTTTAACACGTGATGCCAAATTTTGAGGGCTCTCCACCCTTTTTATAAGGGAACAAGTAGCCCTTGGCCGAAAATTTTGGCGGGAATACCCTTCATCCTCAACCTGTTGTGCGCTCTCGTGGCAAGGAAAATGTCTGACGCAGAGGCAACAATAGGGTCAAGAACGGGAATGATGTTCAAAAACAGCGAAGCGGATCCAAGAATCCACGCGATCGAGAAAAAGTCAGCTGGAACGGGTCTTTTATGAAGAAGATGGGTCGGGAGTACTCATTCCCTCAAGACAAGGTGAGGAAAATATTCAACCTTGTCGTGAAGTATCAAATGATAACGCTCCCGGAGTCTCGGTACCCCGAACAGATAAACGAGGTCCATCACCCGGATTATTGCTCCTACCACCGAGTAATAGGACATCCTCTTGAAGACTGCTTCACCTTCAAAGACTGGGTTGAAGACTAGTATCATCAAGGCAAGTTTGCTTTATCCGACAGTTGGAGGGTAACCCTACCACAAAAGCATGAGCCAAAAGCAACCTATGTGGTGAGAGTAGAACCAGATCAACATCGGTCTTGGAAACGAACTCGTACCTGCCACGTGATAACATTCTCAATGGAGAGGGAGCACGAGAATATGGACGACCTTTCCCGGTGCTTCGCAAATGAGGATGAGGACGAGGTGATCTTCGAATTTACACCGACACCAAAAGAGCTGGAAGATGGGATACACACCACAGCGGACAACCTGAAAAAAAATCGACTTGGGGACGGAAAATGAGCCGAGGCCAACGTTCGTCAGTGAGCTGCTGTCTGAAAAGCATGTGGCCACGCTAAAGGACGTGCTTATGCAGTATAAATACTTCTTTATGTGGAACTATTCCGAGATACCGGGACTAGATCCAGAAATAGCTGTGCATAAACTGACGATATCACCGAATGTTAAATCAGTCAAACAGGCGCCAAGAAGAATGCTGCTCGAACTCGAGATGAGCATCAATGCCGAAGTCAAGAAAATAATCGACTCCGGCTTCATTCAAGAAGTTGAATATCCTGACTAGATTGCCAACATTGTCCCAGTGATGAAAAAATGGGACGGTGCGTATCTGCGTGGACTTTTGGGATCTCAACAAAGCTTGCCCGAAGGATGACTTCCCAGTGCCTGTTACCGAGCTGATGATCGATAACACGTCCACTCATGAAGTCTTCTCCTTCATGGATGGATCTTCGGGGTATAATCAAATAAAGATGCATCCTGAAGACCGAAAGCATACTGCCTTCCAGACTCTGCTGGGCATATTCTACTATAAAGTAATGCCCTTCGGTCTGAAAAACGCTGGCGCTACCTACCGGAGCGCCATGACGAAGATCTTAGATGACCTCATACACGAAATTGTCGAATGTTATATCGACGACCTCGTAGTGAAAAGCAAATCGTACGAGGAGCATTGGGAGCATTCAAAAATAGTGTTCCAGCGTCTTCGGAAATATAATCTGAAGATGAACCCTCTGAAATGCGCGTTTCGAGTCTCTTCAGGCAAATTCCTAGGATTCATCATACGACATCGAGGTATCGAAATAGACCCATCGAAGATCAAGGCGACTGTGGAAATGCCCGCGCCAAGAACTCTCAAACAACCGCGGTCTCTCTAAGGAAAGCTCGCGTATATCCGACGGTTCATAGCTAACCTCTCCGGCAAATGCCGTCCCTACAGCCATCTAATGAAGAAGGGGACCCCGTTCGTTTGGGATCGTAAATGCCAAAGTGTGTTAGATGAAATCAAGCAATACCTACAGAATCCGCCGGTACTGACTGCCCCCGTTAAGAGGAAAGACCCTCATCCTGTACATAACAGCCCTTGAGGCTTCTTTAGGCGCGCTATGGGCATAAGAGAATGACCAAGGGAAGGAGAGAGCTCTCTACTATTTGAGTCGAGTTCTCCTGGGGGCAGAAAACAACTACTTCCCCATCGAAAAGCATTGTCTGGCATTGATCTTCACGATAACGAAGCTTCGACACTATGCCATGACGCATGAGGTCCATCTCATATCAAAGGTGGATCCTCTCAAATATTCGATGTCAAGAGCCATACTAACGGGAAGGCTTGCCAAATAGGCCCTCCTCTTGATGGAGTTCTCGATAATCTATCGACCCCTCAGGGCAGTGAAGGGCCCTCGCTAACTTCCTCGCTGAACATCCAATACTAGCCGACTCTCCCTTAAATTGCGAATTGCCATATGAACAGCGTCCGACGCAATGAACAGGGAGGAGGAAGGAAATAATGCCCGATGGGAACTCTACTTCGATGGAGCATATTCCATGAAAAAGTGAAAGCAAAACACCCCCATGATTAAAGCCGGGGTGGGCCTTATCTTCGTGACTCCGTAAGGAGGGATAATGCGTTTCGCCCTTTCATTAACAGAGATGAGAACAAACAACGAGGCTAAATATGAAGCTTTGATAGCGGGTCTTGAGATTGCTGTCGACATGGGAATAGAAGACCGCGTCATATATGGAGACTCCCAGCTAGTCATTAGCCAAGTAAATGGCGACTATCAGACATGCCAACCGAAGTTAGTAAAATATGGCGAAAGAGTGGCGCAACTGCTGACTCAAATTCACTCATATATCCTGGAAAGCATTCCGCGTGCAGAAAATAGCAAGGCGGATGCGTTAGCCAAGCTCGCTAAAGAACTGGCCGACGAAAACCTCGATGACGTAAGGATCATTGTGCAAAGCCGCGGGATTCTCGCACCAGAAGAAATATCTCTGGAGTCGTCTAAAGGAAAGGAAGCGACCTGTTCATATCAGATTTTTGCATTTTTATACCACCCATTCTTAATCACATTGCATATAAATAGGTACTTTTGATCCATGTCTGCTAAATAGTTGCAGGTTACAGGCTCTCAGCTCTTTACAGTGAAATTCATGAAAAGTCGCAACAAATGTGGGACTACGACCAACAAATAGAGAAATACGGGTTTCGGCACACTATCCGTATAATGTCGCCTACCAGTTCAAGGAACAAATAGAAAATCATTGAGCATTTCAATGCACAAAGCACAAGGGCAGCACAAGATCCAAGACTTCAAACGCGGAGCTCAAGGCAAAAGTCCATTGTTGAATATCTGGAAGAGAACTGAAGAGTTTTTGAGAAACCAAGTGTTCCAAACAGAAGATAAAAGCAACAGAAAAAATCCCTAAAAAATTGATCACACAAGACCATCAAATGGCCACGGAATCGCGGCCAAACAGGCACATCTGCCGCGGTTTTGCGGTCGTGCTCTGCATATGTTGGTGGGGTGTCGGTGCTTTGACTCGGTTTTTGGGGTTGTTTTGTAACTTCATGTATGGATCAGAATGTAAACCTAGGGTTTTTCCTATCTATAAATAGGAGAGCTCAAGTGCCTCTTTGAGGGTGCCTTTCTTAGATGCCTCTCTTTAGTTTTTATGCCTCTTTTTAATTCTTAGATCTAAATTTTAATTCCAATTGTAATGCATTGTTAAGAGATCATCAATAAAGTAAGTTTTATTTTTTTTATCTTGCATTCTTTTTATCTGAATTTTAATTTCTGTAATTTTTTATCTGTTCTTTTATTATCTGCATTTTAGTTCATCTATTAAAATAAAAAAAAAATTATTTTTATCTTCCTAATGAGTAAGTAATTCCTCACTTGTTAGGAATAGGAGATGGAAGGTTTGAGAGAAGAAAATCTCTCTCACTCATTTCTTTGCCCAAATAATTTTAATCAAGGACTCTTTTTAAATCAACCATAATTCGCTCACTATGGCACCCTATCCTACATGATAGCGGTGATTCCCTAGTTAGACCGGTTGTGGTTGAATTAACCGGAGGTTAGGGCTAAGAGCCAAGAACGGACGGACAATGACCAAAAGGAAGAAACTAAGTTTCTTCATAGTCATGCTAATCCCCGTTGTTGACTATTACCCTAACACCTCTATACTTAACTAGGGCATTGAAAGAAGTGAGAAGAATCCCTATTTCGAACTAACCTAATTCTAACCCTAGCAAGCCTTTATATCAATTTATTCTCATTCTTAGATTTTAAAACAAAACCCAATTCAATTGGACTTAACTCGTTAGAACTTAAAGAAAAGGACACCATTTCCCTGTGGATCGACCCGTACTCAACCGACTAGCTACCAAGCGACACCGTCTTGATTGCGGTAAATTTAAACACAGAAAAACTCTTACAGCCAAATGGCGCTGTTGCCGGGGAGACGGTAGTCTCTTTTTTGTGTAATTTCGGATTAATAAAAAAAAATTATAAAAATTATAAAAATTGAAAATTTTAAAATATAAAAATAAAAATAAAAATCATCTTGTTATTTTTCAAAGGTTTTTGTGCAAGTGTGCAGGCTTGGAGCAAACTCTGTTTCAGATCTGGAGCAAACTCAGTGAACAAATCCAGAAATAGAAGATCTGAACAGGTAGAGGAAAACCAACTCAGCACAGAGACAAAATCAGAAGATCCAAACTCACTGATCCGCCGCAGAACCGCGGCAGAAGCAAGGGTTTGACCACGAAACCGCGGTCAACGGATGACGTCAGCACCCAATTTTCTCGGTAAGTATTTCTTTTCTCCTCTCCTCTCCTATGCACTCCACTGAAAAAAATTTCCTGCAGGTTTCTTTGCACAGATTCTTTTTCTCCTATCCAATAAATTGTTTTTGTGCAGGATTCTTTGCGCTGCCAAATAAAAAAATTTTGCAAGTGTTTTAGATTTTTGGTTTGTTAACCGCTTTGCATAATTAATACGGAATCTAAGGGGCTATAACACCAATCAAGATTGGGTGGGGATTTCATTACCCTTCCTAAGACCCCAAAAATCACAAAAAAGTATATGCATCACCCTTGAGCTAAATTAAAAAATATCTAGACTCAGCCAACTAAGGACTGTCGTGCTCATTAGGACAGAGGAAGGTTGTGGGCATTCAATCGTTTATCTAAACTTGACTTTGTGGTGCCTAGGCTAGACAAGTGAGAAAGGTAATTTTAAAAGGCCCGTCTCACGGTGATTCATGAGCGGAACCCTCCTTTCTTCATTTGTGCTTACCTGGCCATAATTGGCAGTGAAGAGACGATTTGAAGGATATCCCACTTCTTGTCACTTTGGAACAGTTAGGAGCAGTCTAGTGGACTTAGAAGACCATAGCTCTAGGTTTGACTGTGCATGTTTTAATTGTGATTGTTTGAAGTAAGTCCGTATACATTCTTGCAAAACTCTTTCAAAAATTTCTAAACTCCAAAAAACAAACAATTTTTTACAAAATTTTTTTTTAAAAAAATCACATTATTTTTCTTCTCCTTTCTCTCATTACATCATGGGTACCCCACCTCGTAAAACTCTTGCCGAACTTTGGTACCCACAACCAGACATTACTTCCTACGGTTCTTGTTTTGGTCGAATTTCGAACGACCCCTCCATGCCCAAAATTTCTTTGAAAGATCGGATAGACGCGTCTAGGACAACCAATTGGTCTTCGCAATCCACCTTGTATCAACCATTTCAAGCTTCACCACTTTCTTAAGTTGATACTCCCTTTTCGAGTCCTGTTGTAACTCCGAAACCCATGTCTATTGCTGAACATATTGAACAATCTCGTAACCGATCTTTCACTCCTTTTACCAATGCGAATTCTTTGGATCAACAATTCCATTCACTTTCTTATCCGTATTTTGATCCTACCCTTGTCCAACTATTCTATTCCTATCCATCCTACCCAACTTTTACACCTTTCCTGGACATTGCTTCTACACAGCCATTTGGGAGTTTTCAGTATCCAAACAAATTTGAATCTTTTACTGAAACTTCTTCACAACCCATGTCTAGTCTGGAACAGTCGTTGGAAGAATTTAGGGTAGCGTCATGCCAATAGATAATGGATCTGAATGCATCCATGGCCGCTGATTGATCGTTTTTCCCGTTGTGTAGTATGTAGAAAATTTGTAAAGAACTTCACAAACAAAAAAATATTTTGACCGCAATCAAACTACGGTGTCGGATGTAGTTTGTAGTGAGTACGGATCGTCCACAGGGATTGCACGATTCGTTTTTATGATATGCTTGAATTGAAAACTTAATTGACAAGAAAAGAAAACATGATTCAAGAATTTATCAATTGATTCAGGTGTCACGATGTTTAATCAAGAATCAAGAACTGATAAACAATCAAGAATTGGGTTTTGATAATATTTTTCCAATCAACAGTCAAGAATCTAAGAGAGGCTCGTAGGAATCGATCGGATCGATAGACGTGATGTAATCTAAAGATATCGTGTTCTTGTCCTTCGAAGGATTGATACTAGATTGATGATCATCGACGAGAGTTAAGGCTTTCTTGATGAAACTAGGGTTCATCTTTTAACCCTTGTTCTTTCGTCGATATCATTCCTTTTCTAGCCTCTACCAAATTCAAGAAACGATCGTAACTCCCCAATTTCGATCGATGTCAATCAAGAAAGCATCGCAACGAAATGGGTCGTCGTTTCTTGAACTCGCTAGGGTTTACAAAACTCGTAGGACTCAAGAATCGATTAAAGCTATGTTACATCATCATTCTATAGATCGTCTCGACTCCTCGACGAGCGGAGTTTTATTCACACATCACCACACAGAAAAGATTCACAAATTGTAAAGATATCATGATGCAGAATTTAAAGAAAACAAGATAAAAGAATATCACCTTTATTTATCTCAACAATTTTGATTACATTCGCTTCAAGAACTACAAGAGGAAGAATCTAAATCGTTGATCGGGCGTCGCTCGGCTTCGTGAGTCGTGGATCGGCTCGGATCGCTTGCTCCGTTGAAGATCGGCTCCGCTCCTAAAGGTTGTAAGGCTTCTTGCTTAATGGGTACTCGGGATTCTTGATCTCAATTGGAATTAGGGTTAGGGTTTCCTACAAGCCCTCTCACTAGACTTGAGGAGGAAGGGGATGAAGAAGGAGAATGGCTAAAAATGAATCACACCCTCTCTTGGATGTATGATATGTGTTGATATACTAAGATCCTTTATCCTTGAGTCTAGGGTCTTATTTATAGAACACCCAAACCCTAGGTCTAAGTTTGAAATGGTAGTTCCCTCCAAAAGTTTGTTGAGTCTTCTAGAAGATAGTTTGTTAGGAGCTAGCTTAGGGTTTAAGCTAGGATTAATTAAGCTTGGAAACCCTTGTTTGCTGATCTGGCAGAAACCCCTGGAGTCTTCTGGAAGTTGGAGTGCATTTCTGAACTGTAGCCACTGAGACAGGAGTTTTGCACCAAAATTGAGGAGGTAACTCCCTTGTTCAACCGCGGATCCGCGGCATTAGCAAGCCCATGCCGCGGATCCACGGCCATGTTGAGTCCTTGGGCTTGGTGCCTTCTTCTGTGGTCTTGGGATGATGTTTAGGGCTTTGTCTGATATGCTGAATTGTGATTTCTCCTTTGGATTGATACCAGATCTGAAATTAGTGAGTTGACGTATCTTTTGAGCGGTGTAATGTTCGAGCGAGCTTCTCATTTCCTGCACAGACTTCGAAACACGGGTTGCGATATATAGAAAATATGCCATGTAATGAAATGCAGTCAATTTCCCTAGAAATGCCGGTTTTAAGGTCGAATACATGTAATCTGATATTTTGCGACCCATTTGCTAATATGTGAATTATGAATACCGTACACTTCTATATGTATGCAGATGATAGGGAAATTGCCGGTTAAAATATGCAATATTTTCGACTGATCAAATACCCCCAAACTTAATTTCGATCGTCTCGAGCGAATGTTTTATTAAAAAGAGAAGGAGAAAATAAAGAAAGAGAAAAACTAACTAGCACACTTTCGTAGGCAACACGATTGCACTGAGCACGTGCAACAAGCCTTTAAACCTCTAGGTGTCCCTAGTAGGAGGAGTGTTGTCTCCTGAGGGTTTTCAGCAGATTGCACCAACAAAATCCAATAATAAAAGCAAGATCATGAATATTACATTTAAAGAAGAGAATTGTAAAAGAAAAGCTTTGAAAATTAGGGTTTCCAACTAAGCTAGCTTTTCGGTTGTCATGAGCCCTATCTTAATGGTCATGAAAAGATGTTAGAAATCACGTCCTCCCTCAATAAAACATCGTCTTATTCTTCATTCCTATCTGTTTTCCAAACATCGATCATATAACCCTGCGTGTGTGTAAAGACATCCCTACACCCGGAGAATTCAATTCAAGCTATCATACTCTTGCCCATCAGCCTCAGTACTTTTTAATTAATGAATATTTAGATGAGATTGCTCACACACTTTCATGCGACCGTTAATACTTCTTGAGGTACTAACCGACCGATTACTCCTATGCTTGCTTACTTGGTGTATTTTCCTCGTCTTGTACCACCTCAGGCATAGCAGTGACTCCCAGACCAGTTGGCCTTAGGGCACTAGGTGAAGAAGCACCCTCGCTATACATTTTTATTGCCCTCGGTGATAACAAAACCAGTGTCCATTTTTCTCACCACTTTATATTTTCTTATTCATTTTTTTTTTATTTCCTTCATACTTTTGGCTTTAAGACAAGAGCATTTCAAGGTATCCTCTACTATCCCAGGCTTCAAGACGTGTGTAAGTGCGAATAGCAGGGTAGCAACGTTCAAAATGTTTGGCTTCCAGAATAGAAACTATTTTTCAGACTTATTTTTATCCTCAGATTAGTGACGTCTTTCATCTTACTAACCCTTGGGACAACGGCTCATAACTACTTATTACTAGTTCGTATAAGAAAACTTCTAATTTTCTTAGTTTTCTTAAATTTTTCTAATCTCATGGATGTAATTTTTCACTATCTAAACTTTCATTATCTTATTTATATACAAAAAAGTGTAAATATTAAAATTATTTTTATACTTTGAAAATTTTTAAATTTTTTATGGGTTTTGAAAAATTTTCAATTTTTATAGATTTTTAAAAAAAAATGTTTTGTGCTTATGCAGATGATATGCAAATGATGCGAAAATAAGCACAAACCTCCCCCAAACTTGTTTACAACAGTGTCCTCACTGTTGCCAAATGCTATACCTACAAAACTGTAAGCCTGGAGGGAATTATTAGTGGGGGCAAAATATATAAGTGAAGAACTTCCCCCAAACTTATCTTTCACTCACCTTCATTCAAAAGATGATGCAATGATATACTGGACATGAAGGTGAGACGGAGGAATTTTAATCCAAATAAACTGGCTCTTGTAAGAACAAGAGCTCCTCCGTGGGGTCAGTGGAATAATACGGCTTTAGTCTATGTCCATTTACTTTGAAAACAGTGCCGTTTTTAACATTTTCAACTTCTACCGCCCCGTGCGGGTATACAGACCGCACAACAAAAGGTCCCTTCCATCGAGATCGGAGCTTACCCGCGTGAAGGTGTAATCGTGAATCATAAAGAAGGACTTGTTGACCAGGTAAAAATATTTTCCTTAAAATGCTTTTATCGTGAAAAACCTTAGTCCTATTCTTTGTGATTACAGCATTATCATAAGCTTCGTCGCGGAGTTCGCTTAGCTCGTTAAGTTGCAGCTTCCGAAGGTTTAGATCAAAATTTATTTCTTTTATAGCCCACAATGCTTTATGCTCTATCTCGACAGGTAAATGACATGCTTTTCCAAACACTATCCTATATGGAGACATTCCTAGGTCGGTTTTATATGCAGTTCTGAATGCCCAAAGAGCATCCGTCAATTTGGTCGACCAGTCCTTTCTATTTTTAGCAACAGTTTTCTCCAGGATAAGTTTGATTTGTCTGTTTGAGATTTCAGCCTGCCCGCTTGTTTGGGGGTGATAGGGTGTAGAAAGTCGGTGGTTGATTGAGTATTTTCGCATCAGAGTCTCGAAAGATCTGTTGCAGAAATGTGTCCCATTATCGCTAATGATAGCGCGTGGGTGTCCAAATCGCGAGAAGATATTCTCTTTTAAGAACTTAATGACAACTTTCCTGTCATTAGTGCGACATGGAATGGCTTCTACCCACTTTGAGACATAATCAACCGCCAGCAAAATGTACAAATTCCCAAAGGAGTTGGGAAAAGGACCCATAAAATCTATGCCCCAAACATCAAACATTTCAACGACCAGAATGGGTTGCTGAGGCATTTCATTCCTCTGGGATATTCTACCCGTATACTGACATTGTGTACAAGTTTTGCAATATTCAAATGCGTCCTTGAATAAGGTCGGCCAATAAAATCCACATTGCAAAACCTTTTCCGCTGTCTTTCTAGGACCAAAGTGACCCCCACAGGCCTGATCATGACAAAAAGAAAGAACACTCTTGAACTCTTCATTTGGGACGCACCGACGAATGATCTGATCAGGACAATATTTAAACAAATAGGGCTCGTCCCAGTAAAAGTGTTTTACTTGGGATAAAAAACGATATTTGTCCTGTTTTGACCATTCGCTCGGTATCAGTCCCGTGGCATGATAGTTCACAATATCCCTGAACCATGGTTCAGTGGATACGCTCAAGAGTTTGTTCGTCAGGGAACGAGTCATTAATCGGCAGGGTCACAGGGGAAGAAATGATGCGTGAAAGATGGTCAGCTACTACGTTTTCACATCCTTTCTTATCTTTGATAACAAGATCGAATTCTTGTAACAGAAGGATCCAACGTATTAGTCGACCTTTTGCATCTTTCTTCGCCAGAAGATGTTTTAAAGCGGAATGGTCAGTATACACAACTATAGGAGAGCCAATTAAGTAAGGCCTGAATTTTTCTAATGCAAATACAACCGCTAATAGTTCTTTCTCTGTGGTTGTATAATTGATTTGCGCATCATTCAGGGTCTTACTAGCATAGTAAATCACGTGTGGCATCTTTTCAATGTGCTGTCCTAGGACTGCACCTACTGCAAAATCAGATGCATCACACATCAGCTCAAAGGGGTAGTCCCAGTTTGGTGATGATAAAACGGGGGCTGAAGTGAGTGAGTGTTTAAGTGAGTCGAAAGCTGTCTCGCAATCCGAGTCAAAATGGAAGGTCGTATCCTTGGCCAGGAGAAGAGTTAAAGGTCTAGCAATTTTGCTAAAGTCCTTAATGAATCTCCTATAAAAGCCCGCATGGCCAAGGAAAGAGCGAATATCTTTGACGCTTTTGGGATGAGGGAGGTTTTGAATGACATCTACTTTAGCTCTGTCAACCTCAATGCCTTTCTGTGAAATGACATGTCCAAGTACTATTCCTTCTTGGACCATAAAATGGCATTTTTCCCAGTTCAAAGTCAAGTTCTTCTCTTTGCAACGAGTAAGAACAGCGTCAAGATTCGCTAGGCAATCTGAAAAAGAGTCTCCAAAAATCGAGAAGTCGTCCATAAAGATCTCCAGAAAATTCTCTACCATATCAGAGAATATCCCCATCATACACCGCTGAAAGGTAGCGGGAGCATTGCATAGCCCAAAGGGCATGCGACTGTAAGCAAAGGTACCAAAAGGACAAGTAAAAGTGGTTTTATCTTGATCCTTTTTGGCGATGGGGACCTGATTGTAGCCTGAGTATCCGTCCATAAAACAATAGTACTCTCGTCCCGCTAAGCGTTCCAGCATCTGATCAATGAATGGTAGAGGAAAGTGGTCTTTCCTCGTGGCAGCATTGAGTTTTCTATAATCAATACATACACGCCACCCAGTTTGGACGCGTGTCTGAATCAACTCATTTGCCTCATTGGTTATAACTGTGATGCCGGATTTCTTAGGAACGACATGTATAGGACTCACCCACTGGCTATCGGAGATGGGGTATATAATACCATTATCTAAGCATTTGACGATCTCTTTCATGACAGCTTCCTTCATGACGGGATTCAACCGTCTCTGTGGTTCTCGGGTTGGTCTGGCATCATCCATCACATGTATATGATGTTCAACTATCAAGGGACTAATCCCTTTGATGTCCGCCATACTCCAACCAAACGCCTCTTTGTTAGATCTCAATACCGATAAAAGTGCATTTTCTTGCTCTGATGCAAGAGAAGCGGATATTATAACCGGTAAAGACTCATTCTCACCTAGATATGCATATTTAAGGTGAGAAGGTAAAACCTTGAGATCTAATTCAGGCGGAGAAATGATAGAAGGAAGGGTCATAGATTGATTTTTGGATTTACAAAGAAGCTCAGAGCCTGTGAAAGATACAGACTCGGGTGGAGAAAAGTCAGAAGTGCAGGACTCAAGTGTAGAGAAAGTGTCCTCACTAAGATCTAGTGCAAAGTCAAACAGAGATGCGGTAATGTCATCGAGATCAGTAAAGCAAAGTTCCTCGGCTCCACAACTATCGGGAGCGATCTCATGGACAGAGCACACATCTAAAATATGAGCAGAGGGTTCTGATGGCTGACTTCCAACTTTATAGATGTTTAGTTCAATGGTCATATTTCCAAATGATAAGTTCATTGAACCGTTTCTACAGTTTATAACAGCGTTGGAAGTGGCAAGGAAAGGACGACCCAGAATCACCGGAATTTGGCCCCAGGGGTTTGCTACAGGATGTGTGTCGAGCACAATGAAGTCTACAGGGAAAACAAATTCCCCGACCTTTATCAACACATCCTCTAATTCACCCCTTGGTTTGGTGATAGAGCGGTCTGCCATCTGGAGAGTGCAATGAGCAGGTTTCAGCTCTCCAATCCCTAATTGCTCATAGACAGAATAAGGGAGCAGGTTAACACTTGCGCCAAGGTCTAAAAGAGCACGATTTATGTTTTTACCCCCAATCGAAATCGATATTGTAGGACATCCTGGGTCCTTTCTTTTCTTTGGAAGCTGGGGTATAAAAGCAGTGCTGATATTATTAGACATGAAGACCTTCTTCGGCACTTGAGTCTTCCTCTTCCTAGTGCACAAGTCCTTAAGAATTTTCGCATAAGCGGGGACTTGTTGAATCGCATCTAGGAGAGGGATATTGATGTTAACCTGTTTGAACATTTCTAAAATTTTCTCCATATGAGGACTCGTTCTGTTAGCCCTTAGCCGATTCGGGTAAGGAGCTTTCGCAATAAGCGCTGGGTCCATCACAGGAGAAGGAAGAGGGGGTAGACGAGGTCCCAAAAGAGGTGTGGGGACCGTCTGTGGAGAACTATAAGGGTTGGGTGAAGGTGTTGAGCCTAAAGGGAAATGGAGAATAGGCTCGCTAGAAGGTGGTTTGGTAGAAGAAGAAGGATCAGAAGGAGAAGTGTGTGGAAAGGTCTCAGCCGGGGTGTTGATATGATTTTCAGTATTATCAATATCTTCCCCGACATTATTATTCAGCACTCTTCCCGATCTCAACGTTGTGACGGCATTTACATTGTAATGCCCAGGATTCTGTAGGGGTTGAGAGGGAAGTTTCCCTTTTTCTCTCGCACTCATTTCGGCTTTAAGTCGTGCGATATCAGCTTCCATCGTTCTGATACTCTCAGCTTGGGACGCTGAGTTTTTCTTTATCTCACCGGCGGAAGATCTAACCTCAGCCGAAACCTCTATGAAATTTGACAAAAGTGATTTCATGGTTTGAGTGAATTGAGAGAACTCGTCAGAACAGGACTGCATAGGATTAGACTGTGCAGGAGTGTTGCCCTGGTTTTGGAAATTTTGTGACTGGTAGGGGTGCTGAGTGAGTTGAAGGGGTTGCTGTTGTGGTGGAGGAAGAGCCCTTTGAAAATTATTCGTGTTTGGAACCGTGTTTTGAGATTGGTTTTGGTTCTAAGCAAAATTCGGGTGATTCCTCCAATCCTGATTGTACGTGGAAGAATATGGATCGTTTCGAGGTCTTTGAAATGCGGCATTAGAATGCTCGTGACCTTGAAACGCAGAGTTTAATGGACATTCTTCCGTTAAATGTGACGGATCAGAACAGCACCCACAAACAGTTTTGGGGAGTGACACTGGGTTTAGGGAGGCTGCTGCAAATTTGTGTTCCATAGCGTCGAGCTTCTTTTGCATTGCTGCCATTTCTGCTCGAACACCTATGGACACATCTATTTGGTGTACGCCACCCCTATTCAATGGTTGGATTCCACTCTCCCACTGTAGTGATTTTTCAGCGAACTCTTCTAAGTATCGCCAAGCTTCCCCATCATCCTTAGTCATAAATGTACCTTGACACATGTTTTCAAGGCTCTGTTTAGTGTTAGGATTACTGCCCTCATATATGATTCGGCAAAGCTCCCATCTCGGGATGCCGTGATGAGGACATTGAACCAATAGATCCTTGAAACGTTCAAAGTATTTAGAGAATGGTTCAGCAGGGAGCTGGGCAAATTGGTTCAGTTCGCTACGGATTCGAGCTGTCTTTTGGTGTGGGTAGAATTTCTTAAGGAATGCAGCGACGAATTCTTCCCAATTCGTAATAGAGTGTGCGGTAGTGTTATATAGCCACTTCTCGGCTATATCGCACAAGGTAAATGGAAGAAGTCGTAGACGCATTGCATCCACTGAAAGTTGTGACGTACCCATCATTGCTCATACGTTTTCAAATTTGGTAATGAAAACGTAAGCGTCCTCAGTCTCGAGTCCGTGGTATTTGGGTAAAAGATTGATATACTGGGGCTTAATCTCAAAGTTCTCCCTATTGGCTGGTGGTGTGGATAAGCAGGTCGAAAGAGGACCTCTATGTGGATAGCATCTCTCCTGGATTATAATGCGGGGTGGATTCTGCGCACCAACGGACGGCGGCAGATTAGGGTTAAAGAAGTTCGATGGATTCGGGTCCATCGGTGTGGGTGTGGTAGTAGGTAAAGAAAAGGTAAATGGAGAAATATCGACTTCGGAGTCGATAAAGGGTACGCGGACTAAACAGGCACTAGAATCCCGTGTCTAGCCTATCTTGTACTAAAAAGGGTTAGTACAAGTGGCAGCGTTGGCTTATAATTAGGGGTAAATGAATGCGGTGTTTGCTTTTGAAAAAGGGACGGATTTTTGAAAAAATGACGCGACAAAACAAATGCAGCACACAACCCTAAAATCTAGTGGTCACCTAGGTCCGGCTCTAGACCGCTCCTAACTGCCAAAAGACAAGTCGCAGGATAGAATCCTCCACTGCCTCTTTGTCCCCCTGTGGCCGGATAAGTGCCAGGTAAGTGGGAAGGTACTCCACTACGTAAGTAGTGGGCCTAATTAAAAACCACTAGCCTTAGACACACTCGCCTTAGGCACCACAAGAAAACGCGGATAAGCAATGAATTACCCACGACCTTCTCTTGTCCTAATTGAGCGCGACAGTCCTTAGAGTCTTCTCTAGATTTCTTTTAGTTAATGAGGGTAATGCGGATGCAAGTTTTGCGATTTTCGGGGCCTAGGAAGGGTAATGAAATCCCCACCTAATTTGGATTTGGCCGTGCCCCTTAAATTTCCGTATTATAATGCAAACAACCAAGAAATCAAAATCACGCACAATTTTAATTTGCAATTTGCGGCGCTGCGATTATTTGCAAAGAATCCTGCAGCAAAGTGTTAGTTGGAGCTAACAGAGGAGAGGGGAGAGAGCAAGAAATTACCTGCTGCAAAAATTTTGCAGAGAACCCCCAACCTAGCCGCGGAACCGCCGCAATTAGTGGGTTCTGGCCGCTCTTCCGCGGTCTTATGTGCAGATCACTGCACCAATTTTCTTCAGAAGGCTTCTGTGGCCTTCCTCTACTCTCAGGTATATCCCAAATAATTTTTCCACAGCACAGAATGCTCCAGATCACCTTGCAATCAATCACAACACACGTATAAGAGTTTGTACGAATTTTGCTTTCAAGAAGTAGAATGTAATAATTCTTTCACTTCAAAATGTAAAAGAATTAGCGCGCGATCCCCGGCAACGGCGCCATTTTGATTGATCGTTTTTCCCGTTGTGTAGTATGTAGAAAATTTGTAAAGAACTTCACAACCAAAAAAATATTTTGACCGCAATCAAACTACGGTGTCGGATGTAGTTTGTAGTGAGTGCGGATCGTCCACAGGGATTGCACGATTCGTTTTTATGATATGCTTGAATTGAAAACTTAATTGACAAGAAAAGAAAACATGATTCAAGAATTTATCAATTGATTCAGGTGTCACGATGTTTAATCAAGAATCAAGAACTGATAAACAATCAAGAATTGGGTTTTGATAATATTTTTCCAATCAACAGTCAAGAATCTAAGAGAGGCTCGTAGGAATCGATCGGATCGATAGACGTGATGTAATCTAAAGATATCGTGTTCTTGTCCTTCGAAGGATTGATACTAGATTGATGATCATCGACGAGAGTTAGGGCTTTCTTGATGAAACTAGGGTTCATCTTTTAACCCTTGATCTTTCGTCGATATCATTCCTTTTCTAGCCTCTACCAAATTCAAGAAACGATCGTAACTCCCCAATTTCGATCGATGTCAATCAAGAAAGCATCGCAACGAAATGGGTCGTCGTTTCTTGAACTCGCTAGGGTTTACAAAACTCGTAGGACTCAAGAATCGATTAAAGCTATGTTACATCATCATTCTATAGATCGTCTCGACTCCTCGACGAGCGGAGTTTTATTCACACATCACCACACAGAAAAGATTCACAAATTGTAAAGATATCATGATGCAGAATTTAAAGAAAACAAGATAAAAGAATATCACCTTTATTTATCTCAACAATTTTGATTACATTCGCTTCAAGAACTACAAGAGGAAGAATCTAAATCGTTGATCGGGCGTCGCTCGGCTTCGTGAGTCGTGGATCGGCTCGGATCGCTTGCTCCGTTGAAGATCGCTCCGCTCCTAAAGGTTGTAAGGCTTCTTGCTTAATGGGTACTCGGGATTCTTGATCTCAATTGGAATTAGGGTTAAGGTTTCCTACAAGCCCTCTTACTAGACTTGAGGAGGAAGGGGATGAAGAAGGAGAATGGCTAAAAATGAATCACACCCTCTCTTGGATGTATGATATGTGTTGATATACTAAGATCCTTTATCCTTGAGTCTAGGGTCTTATTTATAGAACACCCAAACCCTAGGTCTAAGTTTGAAATGGTAGTTCCCTCCAAAAGTTTGTTGAGTCTTCTAGAAGATAGTTTGTTAGGAGCTAGCTTAGGGTTTAAGCTAGGATTAATTAAGCTTGGAAACCCTTGTTTGCTGATCTGGCAGAAACCCCTGGAGTCTTCTGGAAGTTGGAGTGCATTTCTGAACTGTAGCCACTGAGACAGGAGTTTTGCACCAAAATTGAGGAGGTAACTCCCTTGTTCAACCGCGGATCCGCGGCATTAGCAAGCCCATGCCGCGGATCCGCGGCCATGTTGAGTCCTTGGGCTTGGTGCCTTCTTCTGTGGTCTTGGGATGATGTTTAGGGTTTTGTCTGATATGCTGAATTGTGATTTCTCCTTTGGATTGATACCAGATCTGAAATTAGTGAGTTGACGTATCTTTTGAGCGGTGTAATGTTCGAGCGAGCTTCTCATTTCCTGCACAGACTTCGAAACACGGGTTGCGATATATAGAAAATATGCCATGTAATGAAATGCAGTCAATTTCCCTAGAAATGCCGGTTTTAAGGTCGAATACATGCAATCTGATATTTTGCGACCGATTTGCTAATATGTGAATTATGAATACCGTACACTTCTATATGTATGCAGATGATAGGGAAATTGCCGGTTAAAATATGCAATATTTTCGACTGATCAGCCGCCCTCATACAACCTAGTGACTCGGTAGCTGGTTTCCAACTAGCTCCAAATTTTCTAATGTATGATGAGGCGGCTGGACAGATTGATAATTTGAGTGGAGAGAGTGAGCTGTGCACCCTTCCAAATCAAACCTACCCATCCCCAATTGAATCCCACAACTCCGGTTTTGAATGTCTATCAAGTGTCCCAAATAATTCACCAGTTGAAGATAGAACTTTTAATGAGTTGTGCGACTTTGTAGTGTTTGATTTACTTGATTGTGAAGGGTCCCTTTCGAGTGAAACCATCACCAATCCTTTTGACCTCTACACCTCCACTCTAGAACCTGATTTGATTAATATCCATGCTTTTGATGTGGTGTCTAAGAAAATTGATTTTCACTTGATTGAGGATATCGACGCTGAGAATATTTTGGATGATGAACCCGCAGATTTGACTGAATTTTTCTCTCCAATTCATCATCCCGAGTCATTAAATATTTCTCCCAAACTTCATATGCGTCTTGATTTTGATGAGAATTGCATGGAGAGTATTGAGGAAATTATTGAGGATGAAGCAGTTTTACTTGAGGAGACGGAATTTCCAATTCATTCTATCCCTTTCATTGACTGCGCACACCCTCCTGAATCTGTAACTGTTACCCTTCCTCACTCACTTCCTTCCATCCTCGCTCCGAACTTGCAAGAAACCGTTACACTTTCATTTTCAATGTCTGGTTTACCAAGTTCGACGTACCCATGTTTTCTCACGACTCTTGAGGGATTTGATCTCATTTCTCAGTGGGTTGATAGATTAGCACAATCGATTTTTACACATCGGTCATTACAAATTGTGCTAATTTATACACTCCATCTCCACCCTCAAGTTCGTATTCAGCTTCTTTCTCCCACTTTCTCTAGTTCTTCTTCTAATCTTCCTTTAATGATAGCGAGTGTTAATGAATCACAATTCGATATTTTGAGTTCGATGATTCTAGAAAAACAACTTGATTTAGACTCTTTTGAGAATAAGGTAGATGAGCCTTACGAGTCTCCTACCTCCATAATTTTTGAAAAATCAAGTGTGTTGAATTCTGGCGCTACACTTATTGACATTGAAACGTTCAATCGGACCATCGATGAAAGTTTCGAAGATATTTTCGCCGACGAACTCGCATTCCTAAACGACATGGATTTTGTGATTAATCAATCTCCACCTGAAAAAGTCAAACCACCACCATTTCTTCTTATCCCATACGAGAATGTGACCATTCTTTCCATTCCTAATCATCCACATTCTCGTTTCCGTTCACCATTATTGTTTCGTCTCTACAAATCGAGACATAAACCTTTTCTTTTACACCACTTATCTCTTCCCCACATCTTCCTGGCTCCATACAACATGTTCTTTCACCAACCACACCATTATAACGATAAATTTTTTGAATGGTTGGTGCTAAACTTTGGCCTGTGTAAGGCCTTGTATAGCTTGATACTGTGTTTTTCTCCCCCCCAACTCTGAACTTTAACGCTTAAACAGTGGAAACACTGTTTCACTTAAGTTTGGGGGGACCTTTTTGTGTATATATATTTTGTTTTCTTTTTCTGTTAATAATAATAATAATAATAAAAACAGGGGAGTGCCGACAATTTTGACCCTCTTGGTGTAGTCTGACAGTGAGGGCACTGTCAAGTTTAAGTTTGGGGGTATGCTCGGTAAGCTTTCTTCCTTCGCATTCATGTGTATACTTTTTTTGCATTTGCATACTTATTTTAAAATCCATAAAAATCAAAAAATTTAAAAATTATAAAAAATTGAAATAATTTTGGCCATATTTGACTTAAGTTCAACATGACGGGTGACTAGTTAGGAAAAACTAGATCCTAAACTTAGTAAATTAAAAAGCCTAAAAAATAATCTTTCTTAAAGTTTAACTGTAGAAAATATACGTCCCTGTAATTTATTTAGAAATAAGCATATTTTGAATTCAGTTCTTGGGCTAAATCGAAATAAGGGAAGAGTATTGAAAGCTCTATTAAGTAAACATGTTAGTAACAGAACCTTCTTCAAAGTATAAGTCTGAAAAATAATTCTGAACCTTAATTCCAAATTCTGAAAATATATACCCTATTATATGCACTTACACGCATCTTGAAACTTGGGATAGTAGAGGATACCTTGAAATGCTCTTGTCTAAAATCCTTAGTATGAAGGAAAATAAAATAAAAGTATAAGTGGTGAATAAAGAGATAAAAAATGAACACTGGTTTTGTAATTATTTAAGGCAGCATAAATAAAAAATATAGCGAGGGTGCTTTATCACCTAGTGCCTCAGACCAACTGGTTTGGGAGTCACTGCTAAACCTTATGTATTACAAGACGAGGAATTACGCCTAAATGCGCAAGCACGTTTTGTAATCGGTCGTTTAGTACCTCAAGAAGTATTAACGGTCGCATGAAGAATGTGTGAGCAATTTCATCTAAAATTCACCAACTGAAAGTATTTTGGAAGATGGACAAGAGTATGATAGTTTGAATTGAATTTTCAAGTGTAGGGGTGATAATTACACACACGTAGGGGTATATAATTAGAGTTTGGAGGAGAGATAGGAATAAAAGATAGGGCTTATATCTTCAGTAGAGATGATAAAAATTCCTGAGTTAAGATTGCACCTTATAAGGAAAACTTAGGAGATCCTGAAAACTTTATAAACTTGCAAAACGTATATGATCTTAAGTTAAATGAAAAGGAAGAGTGAAAAATACGGGTTGATGATTTCTAAGTTGAAGATAATAGAATTTCTTGCTAGAATACTAAATTGAAGAATTAGATCAATGGCCAAATTGATCGGATTTTGTGGGTAGTATCCACTGAAAACCCTCAGGAGACAACACTCCTCATACTAGGGACACCTAGAGGTTTAACGGCTTGTTACACGAGCTCAGTGCAATCGCGTTCCCTGCGAAAGTGAGGCTAAGTATTTTCGAGAATAAAATTGGCTTTGCTCGGGACGAGCAAAAGATAAGTTTGGGGGTATTTGTTCATATCAGATTTTTGCATTTTTATACCACCCATTCTTAATCACATTGCATATAAATAGATACTTTTGATCCATGTCGGCTAAATAGTTGCAAGTTAGAGGCTTTCAGCTCTTTACAGTGAAATTCATGAAAAGTCGCAACAAATGTGGGACTACGATCAACAAACAGAAAAATACGGGTTTCCGCACACTATCCGTATAATGCCGCCTACCAGTTCAAGGAACAAA
Source organism: Agapanthus africanus (assembly GCA_030015575.1). Taxonomy (NCBI): domain Eukaryota; kingdom Viridiplantae; phylum Streptophyta; class Magnoliopsida; order Asparagales; family Amaryllidaceae; genus Agapanthus; species Agapanthus africanus. Next base: position 595,513,705 of record CM057344.1, on the reverse strand, counting down.
TGGAAAATCATTGAGCATTTCAATGCACAAAGCACAAGGGCAGCACAAGATCCAAGACTTCAAACGCGGAGCTCAAGGCAAAAGTCCACTGTTGAATATCTGGAAGAGAACTGAAGAGTTTTTGAGAAACCAAGTGTTCCAAACAGAAGATAAAAGCAACAGAAAGAATCCCTAAAAAATTGATCACACAAGACCATCAAATGGTCGCGGAACCGCAGCCAAACAGGCACATCTGCCGCGGTTCCGCGGCTGTGCTCTGCACGTGTCGGTGGGGTGTCGGTACATTGACTCGGTTTTTGGGGTTGTTTTGTAATTTCATGTATGGATCAGAATGTAAACTTAAGGCTTTTCCTATCTATAAATAGGAGAGCTCAAGTGCCTCTTTGAGGGTGCCTTTCTTAGATGCCTCTTTTTAATTCTTAGATCTAAATTTTAATTCCAATTGTAATGCATTGTTGAGAGGTCATCAATAAAGTAAGTTTTATTTTTTTATCTCGCATTCTTTTTATCTGAATTTTAAAACTTGCAATTTTTTATCTGTTCTTTTATTATCTGCAATTTAGTTCATCTATTAAAATAAAAAAAATGAACTTTATTTTTATCATCCTAATGAGTGAGTAATTCCTCACTTGTTAGGGATAGGAGATGGAAGGTTTGAGAGAAGGAAATCTCTCTCACTCCTTTCTTTGCCCAAATAATTTTAATCAAGGACTCTCTTTAAATCAACCATAATCCGCTCACTACGGCACCCTATCCTACATGATAGCAGTGATTCCCTAATTAGACCAGTTGTGGTTGAATTAACCGGAGGTTAGGGCTAAGAGCCAAGAACGGACGGACAAGAATCAAAAGGAAGAAACTAAGTTTCTTCATAGTCGTGCTAATCCCCGTTGTTGACTATTACCCTAACACCTATATTCTTAATTAGGGTATTGAAAGAAGTGAGAAGAATCCCCATTTCGAACTAACCTAATTCTAACCTTAGCAAGCCTTTATATCAATTCTCATTCTTAGATTTTAAAACAAAACCCAACTTAATTGGACTTAACAAGCAGCCTGCCAAATAGAAAATGAAGAAAATGCTAAGGATTGGAGAGAAGTCTTCATAGACTACTTCAAATCCCATCAAACACCCGAAGACGCGTCGTCAAGACATCAGCTCATGAAACGAGCTCTATCTTTCGCCTTCGTCAATGATACTCTATATAAGAGATCGTTCGACAGTTTGTGGCTAAGATGCTTGGGACCGGAAGAAGTAAGGAGGGTCGTCTAAGAAACTCACGACGGACTCTGCGGTTCCTATCGAGCTGGGCCAAAAATGAAGCTGAAGATCAAGAGAATGGGTTACTATTAGCCCACGATGATTCAGGACTGTCTCAAATATACGAAGCAGTGCCACTCATGCCAAATTCACGGGGACATCATCCACCAACTTCCAAATCCGCTACACCCAACGGTAGCTAGGTGGCCATTCGAAATGTGGGGAACCGATGTAATCGGGCCCATCGAGCCGACATCATCCAAAGGACATCGGTTCATATTGGCAACGACCGATTACTTCTCTAAGTGGGCAGAAACAGTACCACTAAAGGAAGTGAGGACGGAGAACATCCTCCAATTCTTCAGGACAAACGTCATCTACCGGTTCGGCACTCCGCGATGAATTATCTCGAATAATGTGCTGGCCTACAGAAGCCATAAGATCAGCCGCATCGCACAGCAACATAATATAGATTGGAGATACTCTTCAGTCTATAATCCCTGAGCTAATGGTCTAGCTGAGGCTTTCAACAAGACCTTAACGAAAATCATAAAGAAAACGGTGTCCAGAAATAAAAGGGACTGGCACGAAAGACTGCATGAAGCTCTCTGGGCATATCGAACCACGTTCAAAACGGCTATGAATACAACGCCATTCGCATTGGTATTCGGCACGGAAGCGGTACTTCCCTTGGAGATAGAGCTACCCTCTCTATGAATAGCAGTTCGATACGAGCCGACAGATGAAGAAAATGCCCATCTTCGGCTTGAGGAGCTCGATGCCCTTGATGAAACTCGTCTCATGGCGCAGTAAAACCTGGAAGCTTACAAAGCAAGAAAGACGCGCTCATATGAAAGACTAATCAGGCCGAGAACATTCCGCCAAGGAAAACTCGTGCTAGTCGTAAAAAGACCCATGATCCCTAACCGTGCAAAGCGAGGGAAATTCGAGCCGAACTATGAAGGTCCGTACATCATAGACAAGGTATACTAAAGTGGGGCCTACTTGCTTATAAACGGCCGGTTCCTTAAGAAATACTATGCTTGACAAGTCATGGCTCAGGTTAATGATAGATGACGACGCTCGTGTCCGCTCGCTGTCTTCCTGAGTCCAAACTCTATAAGTAGTATCCGGCAAAACTTCGCCCTGAAGCTGGCCCCGGACCGAGATGTCCCTAAACTAACAATGGACCGTAATGTCCTTAAACTAAATATGTCGTCTCAAACACGGTGATAGTGGAATTCAAGTCCACAAGTCCCAGCGGCGAGGACTGCAACTCAAATCCCACTGGCTGCACAGCTGCCCCGGTGGCAAAGTCCCTCTAAGTGCCATTGGTAAACAGAGGGGTAAAAAAAACAAAAAAACAAAAAAAAACGGTACATCCACAAGTGAAATGGGCACGGATGAAAACCCGAAAGGGCTCTGTGAGTAAAAACAGCAGGGCTACCGGCGAGTATGTGAAAACCCGAAAGGGCGCAATCTCGTTAAAATAAAAACACCTGCAAGGTCCTCTCGACCTTATGAGGAAAGACACCTGCGTGAGATCCTTACGACTCACAAGGGAGCAACACATTTAGGTATTCCCACGATTCCTAAAGGAGAAATTACACTTACGAGATCCTTACGACTCGTAAGGAGAATTTTCCCCTATGAGACCCTCACGGCTCATAGAATTCAAAAGCCTTAAGATACAAGGACCTGAACCTGTTCTTAAGCCATCACACTTCCCAAGTTTCCCTTCAGGCGGTCAATATTGGTTCTTATATACAATCCATGGGAACAAATAAACGATTCCCTCACTAAGTTCCACCAATGACGAGGAATGTCCTCATGTGGTGAACGACACTTATAAGTCCTCTCGACTTACAAGGAGAAATTACTCTTATGAGATCCTTACAACTTATAAGAAAGAACACCACTTATAAATTCTCGCGACTTCTAAGGAGAACATACACCTATGAGATCCTCACGACTCGTAGAGAGAAATACCTTTTTGAGACCCCTACGGCTCGTGAAGTCGAAAGCTTTAGCCGACATGATCCTAACCCTGTTTGCTAAGTCACCTTGTTCAAATCGATAAAGGAAAATAATGATTCGCTCCTGGAAATATCCCATTCGCAGCGGTGATGATACCAAGATTGGTATCAAATCTAAGTTCCATACTCGCAATAAAAATCAGCGAGCAAAAATATGCATATAAAAATAGCCGAAATGATGGGGCAACTCGCAATAAAATCAACGAGCAAAAAATATGCATATAAAAACAACCGAAATGTTTGGGCAACTCGCAATAAAAAGCAGCGAGTAAAAAAGAAAAAAATAGCCGAAATGATTGGGCACCACGATAAAAGGCCGAAATGATTGGGTAATCGCGACTTTCGTAATATAAAAAGTTGAAATGATAGAGCGTCGCGGAAAGACGAATGAAAATGAAACTTCTGCCCTGCAGGTGAGTCCACATCGACCCCTGTATACAATCTATAGGCACAAACGAAAAGGGAACCACATTTTTCAACCAGGCTCCATCAAAGGGAGAGTCAGATCTCAACGGCAACATCTGCAACCTAGAAGATCAACACGGCATTCCTTCTCACTCCAGCAGGATGCAGACGTGACGTCAATAATTGACCCCAATGTCAAAACATCGGAGCCATGGCAAAGTCCCTAGTTCTAAATCTCGACGGTTCACAGACAGCCTAGAGATCAACAACGGCGTTTCTTCTCACTCCAACGGGATGCAGACGCAACGTCAACAAAACGGAGCCGTGGCAAAGTCTCTAGTTCCAAATCTCGACGGTTTACAGACAGCCTAGAGATCAACAACGGCATTTCTTCTTACTCCAACAGGATGCAGACGCGACGTCAACAAACGGAGCCATGGCAAAGTCCCTAGTTCCAAATATCGATGGTTCACAGACAGCCTAGAGATCAACAACGGTGTTTCTTCTCACTCTAGCAGAATACAGACGCAACGTCAACAAATCGGAACCATGGCAAAGTCCCTAGTTCCAAGCCTTGACGGTTTACAGACAACCTAGAGACAACCTCGACATTCGTCTTGTTACAGCAGACGCAATGCCAGCAAACGAAGCAAAGGAAAATCTCTGGCTTCAGGGTCTTGATGGCAACTCAAATAAAACCTGAAAGACTGTCGGAGATCATCGCACACCAGCGCGGAGTGGTTATGACTCATCGGGGCTCCCAAATTGAGCCTAATCTCAAGTAAAAAAGAAGCATGGAAAATCCCTAACGCTTGCTCTTCCGACGGTAATATGACCTGGGAGATTACCTGAAGACGTCTTGTCCAGCCCCCGAAGGGATCAAAGACACGACAGTCGTAGGGCTACTCGAACAGCAAGATTGCATATCGGGAAATGCATCAGCCAACGCGACAGTACGACGGATAAAAAACCTAGTACCACAGACCCTAACGGACTTTTGTCGTAAAGAGCAAAGGTTAACTGTGACGTTAGGACCAGTTTGCCTATAAGCCCAAAGGAGGTAAACTAAACAATCTCCAAAATGAGTTCATAAACTAAAGACTCCGGGATGAGTGAATAAACTACAAGCTCCGAAATGAGTTCATAAACTAGGGACTCCGGGATGAGTGAATAAACTACAAGCTCCGAAATGAGTGAATAAACTAGAAAGCTCCGAAATGAGCTCATAAACTACAAACTCCACAATGAGTATATAAACTACTTTATACCAAGTCAAGACAGCAAAAGAAAGAAATGCCAGTATGAAATAAGATATGTCTTTTATTCATGAATTCAAGTGAATACTAGATACATTTCATAAAGGAAGCAAAATGAATACATGTTATTCATGAATCACAAGTTTACAACCGGTACAAGAAAAGAGGTAAAATGACAGTTATTAAGGAGGAGGTGTCTGTAACAAATCGACAAGCCGTTCGCACGCTCCTCTCAATCTTTTCTCGTGGTCAGCTACCGTGGCCAACTCCGCTTCAATTTGGGTCCGTTGCTGCAAACAGGATGAAAGCTTTTCATCAATTTCTAGCATGGCAGCTTCGCAGTCCTGCGTGACCCGCTCAGTGAAGTCAAGCGTCCGTCTTAGCGTTAACCTATCCGAAATATATCGCTGGAGGTTGTCGAAATAGCTTTTAACTGCATAGCATTCGCTTCAACCTGGGCGTGCAAATGGACGGATTCACTGGAGGCCGCTTCATATTCCTTTAGTCTTAGGGCCGCCTCTTGTTCAAAATGGCGAATGAAAGGAACACTATGCTCCACCTACGCAGCCCGTTGAGAGTTTGAGGCCAACACCTCAGGAGCGAGACGCTTAAGCTCAATCTCGTGGAGGCAAGCCTCGATCTTCCTGCAATAATCAACGCAAGAACTGAAGAGATCTTCATTATGGAAGTTCACGAGCATCGCCAGCATTGGATTGACTTCGACGGCAAAATCCGTAGCAGAAGTGAGGGCCTCAGCATTGTGATCTTCGATAAACTCGCCGGCTATTCGCGGTGCCCGTGGAGGATGTACATTTAGCGAAGGGCCCCGCGGGCATTAGAATGCGAGACTCAAAATGAGCTGGAGCCGGTGTAATCGCTGCAAAATGAATTACGGTCAAATTTCGACTCGGGAGTCAAAGAAAACACATGAGGGATGGAATCTATCGTACCGGCTGTGGCAGGCGGCAGAATAGGGAGTACCGGAGGAGCGGCTATTCTTTTGCTTCCTCCTCCAACCTGTGATACTGTGGTCAATAGAAGGAAGGCTTAGTAACAATAAGTCTACTCATAAAAAAAGAGGGGGAGAAACATTAGGTGAAGAATATACTGACCAATATCAGAAAGTGAAACGATTTCCGACTGAAAGGAAAAGTGTGGGTTTAACACTTGGTACAGATGGTCGAAAAGTACTCCTGCAGAGTTAAGACAATATACAGTCAATACAAGGTGGAATATATCCACAGTGAAACAAATAAGTGAGAAACCCATACCTTCCAAGATTTGAGGAGGCGCAGAAGAAAGCGAAGGGACAGCGACCGTTAAAATAGCGGCCGATGACACTTCTTCAGCCGGCACAGCTTCAGGGTTTACCGCGCCTATGCTCAAGACAAATAAAATATCATTAAAAGGGCTTAAAAAGATTGAAAAATTCAAAAAAAAAACAAAAAACCCAAGGACTACCTGATAGATCGGAGACCGAAACCGCGCCGGAAGTGTTACCAAGTGTAACAGCTTCCTCGCTCTCTTTCAGGGGAATAGATTCTGCACCCATAGCTTCATCCCATGACTCGATGAGGGCCGTCGTAATGCTTGCGACACCCGCCGATACCAAGGAGCCACAAGGAGAAAGAGCAGCAATCTGGACAGTCCCAGATTCTCAAGAAAGAGTGGCCACTTCGGGCTCTATAATCATCGGTGTTTCACCTACCATACCATCGTCAGGACTCGGCCCTGCTTAAAAGGAAATACGTATGTCAGAATTCGAGGCAAATTCAAATAAAGGACTAGGCATTACGTTACCTTGAAGTAGCCTTCCAGTTTCTTCCCAAGCTGCACGTACAACCTGTCTATGGGCGGTAGACAGGGCAGAAAGAACATCCGCCGAAGGAAGGCCAGCAGGCGGAATATTACTTGAGCCTGCACCTACGGCCAAAATAGCATCGCGTTCCCTCGCCGCATGCTTCCCGCACATCCTTTCAGTCCGAGCAGTGAGAACTGACCACCTTAAGACCTCCGACAGGAGGACGTCGTCGTCCGAACTGAGCTCTGCCTCCCGAGCCGCCACGACGTCCATCATCGGCTACTTCAGCAATGCCTCCTGTGGTGACTTTAGGGTGGCCGTGACCGGAGTAGCTGGCTCTAGAAGCCTTGCTGCATCGCCACTTGGGATTGGCACTGCACTTAGAATGGCCTGAGTTACGATAGTTCCTGCAGTGGGGCAAAAAGAAGGGTCAGATCACGAATAAAAAGAGTAAAGGCGTAATGAAACGAATTATACCAAGGCCCAAAGAAGCGCGGAGCCTCTCTTCCTCCTCGAACGTCCAGAGGGAAGCCGCAAGAGCCTCTTCGGCAGAAATACCTGTTAAAAAAAGCGTCAATAGAAGCATAATAAAGAGAAAAGAGATAGCCGTAGAAGAATATAACCGAAGTATACCTGACTTCGCGATAGTGATCAACACCGCTTCCTCGCGAGTCAGTCGCTCGGAAGCCGCGAGGGCAGCTTGTAGATCAGTATCGGTTACAGACGCGTCGAACAAACCCTCATTAGTGCCATATTCGCACAAGCCCTTGCTGTAGGGAGCATGTGGCTCCTGACCGAATGCGACATCGGCAGAAAATAGAGACTTCTTCTTTTTCTGCGAGCGGACACCAGCGGCCGACGACAAGAGCTTGTGCTTGACAGGAATTTTTGGGCGGCGGGTCCCGATTTCCGTACCAGCGCCAGATTCTGGGGATGCCATGGCTACCGCAGTTACGGGAACATCAGATTGAATCCTCTTAGGGAAGACTCGAGGGACTACGGCTGTAGTAATTTTCCTCAAGGAAGGACGAACGGCAGTCCGTCGCTTTAAGGGGACAGATGGATTACCAGCGGGGACTGCATCCTTGTGATCGAGCAATAATCGCCTTTCTTCCCTGATAACAGCACCCATCGCATGCTGGTACCACGCCACGTAAGCGTTCGAAGCTTTCGGCACATAGCTCGGCTCGCTGATGAGAAAATTGGATCCCGTATTTAGTCGCATAAAGTGGTGCAGCGCGTTACGAATACCCTCTTCTGTAGCGACCGGCTCGGCTAAGAATGCCTCGAGAGGAACACCCTGATTGTAACCCGACTTTTGAGCGAAGCGGTGCGGGTTATACTTCATGAACAATGGTGAGGCGTTCTGCCTGAACACTAAAAAGCCCGGCCTAATAGAATACAAGTGCAAGATTTCCCGAACCTTCAACGTGGGAGCCCTGTCTTTGAAAGTGTCACACAGCGGTTGCACCACCTTGGTAGATTCTTTGCCGATAGTCAAGACTCTATCAACAAAGGTTATGCTGTCCCCAACCATGCGCGGGCGGAGGACCAGTCGCCGAGCCTCTCACTGCGACGGGTCTGACGCAAAAGTGTCAACTAGATACATGACCCGAGGAAAGTTGTGGCTGTCGTAGAATCGGGGTCTTTTGTGAACACCGAAATCACCTAGCATATGCATCTCGATCCACGACATGAAGTAGTGCAACGGGAGATGTACGGGATTTACCCCCGGCCAAGTTGTGTCCGCTGCTAAGCTCAGGCCATGATATAGATGAGCCAACCCTGTGATCCCAACGGCCACACGTCCCTGCAATCATGCGGTGGGCCGGATAAAAGACAGACGGCCTCATATAGAGAGGATGCGTCGGAAGCACAAACCAACTTAACCACAGGCCAATGAACCCCATAAAGAACGTCTCTTCATCGACGTCTGGAGTAGCGAGCTCTGCAAAAGGGGTAACCGGAACGTCCGGAATGAAGAAATTCCTCAAATCCTCCTCTGCCGTTGATTGTTTGTCTTTTGCGTGCATGCGTTTTAGAATCAAAATTAAGAATATACCGCAATCAATAACGGTGTCGCTTGGTAGCTAGCCGGTTGAGTACGGGTCGGTCCACAGGAAAAACATGTTCTTTCTTTAAGTTCTTACGAGTTAAGTCCTATTTTTGGTAGGTTTTGATTTAAAAATCTAAGATTGAAATTAATTTGATTTAAAACCTTGCTAGGGTTAGGATTAGGTTAGTTTGGAAAAATAACTCTACTCACTGCTTCTTTTGCCGTAATTAAGAACATAGGTCTTAGGGTAATAGTCAACAAAGGGGATTAGCACGACTAGGAAGAAACGTAGTTTCTTCCTTTTGGTCCTTGTCCGTCCTTTCTTAACTCTTAACCCTAACCTCTATGTAAATCAATTACAATCGGTCTAACCAGGGAATCACCGCTATCTCGTAGGATAGGGTGCCGTAGTGAGCGGTGTGTGTTTGACTCAAATAGAGTCCTAATTAAAATATTATATGGGCAAGAAAGGAGTGAGAGATTTCCATCTCTCAAACCTACCCAATCCTAACCCTAACAAGTGAGGAATTACTCACTCATTAGGGAAGTTGCGATAGAATTCATTTTTATAGTTTTAATTTAATGACCTAATTTGCTGATAATAAAAGACAGATAATAAAATTGCAGAAATTAAAATCAAATGGAAAATTGCAAGATAAAAAAACTTACTTTATTGACACCTCTTCAACGATTACAATGAAATAAAATTTAATCTAGAAAAATAAAAAGAGGCATGCCAAATTAGGCTGTAGGCTTTCCTATTTATAGATAGGAGAAACCCTAGGTTTTACATTTGATCCATACTTGAAAATTACAAGAATACCCTAAGAAAGCCGGGTCAAAGCACCGACACCCACCGACACGTGCACCGACACGTACACTGCACGGCCACGGAACCGCGGCAGAATGCCAGGTTTGGCCGCGGATCCGTGGCCGTATTGAGGGTTCTCTGTCTCAACTTTTCAGGGTTACTTCATGTTGCTATTTACTTCTATTTTCTTCACTTGGTTCCTCAGAATCTTTTCTACTTTCTTCCAGATTTCCACAGTGCAGAATGTTGTGGACTTTTTGCCGTGAACTTCGCGTTGAAGTCTTTAATCCGGTGCTGCCCTTGTACTTTTTGTATTGAACTGTTCACTGATCTTCGTTTGTTCCTTAAACTGGTAGGCGGCATCACACAGTTTCATCTATTTGTTGGTCGTAGTCTCACATTTGTAGCGTCTTTTCATGAATTTCACTGTATTGTTCTGAGAATCTATAACCTGCAACTATTTAGCAGACATGGATCAAAAGCACCTATTTATTTGTAATATGATTAAGAATGGGGAATATAATAATGCAAAATTCTGATATGAACAGCCGTCGGCAAGTTATCCAAACCAAAACCGAACGGGTCATCAACCTTAGCGAATTTCGCGGCTTGTTTTGACAAGACGTCTGGGCGGAGAAAGCGGACGATAAAATCTGCAAAGCCAACTCCATACCATCCAGACTCTAAGAACAAACTCTCATTAATATTCAACACCTTGATTAGGTTTGGGAACCGGTGTTGAACAACATTCTCTAGAGTAAGGCCCATCACCACTGATTTGGTGGCAAAGATGTACTCATGAGGGGGAAGTATTTCCTCGTAATGTTCTCCTCTGACGGGTAAGCCGGAGATTTCCGCAAACTCCTCTAAGGAAATTGAGACATCTCGGTCCGATAGAAGAAATGTGTGGGTTGGGATGTTCCACTGTTCCAGAAAAGTCTTAACCTACAATACATGAAGCGCGGGATATTGGAAAAGGGACGCATATATGACAGGATATAGCCCAAGCTTCAGCAACAGTGACTTCTTAGCCTACAAGATATACCGGGCCCACTGCAGGTAGCCGGCTGATTGATGAGGAGTTAACCCTATCATATAGACTTGCCCCCAAGGACGCGACTCGTCTTGGCATATGCGCCGCCCTAAAATATCCAAAACCATCGGCGGCTGTACGGGTATTAATGCCATAGAGGGTTGAAGACGACCCTCCGAAGTCCAGTTGACTTCTTTTACGGTATAATTCACTTGAGGCGAATCGGCGTAATGAATCGCTGAAATTGGCTCCGAGGGCGTTGCACAAGAAAAACTGCGCCGACCCCTAATGATCTGATTATACCATGACCCCCATAAGTGAAGAGACTTCTGCTCCGGGTCATGATCTTTAATAAGTGCGAAGACTTTTCGGTCCACGGGCGTTTCGGCAAAGGCGCTCTCTGAACGTACGAAAGGGAAGGAAGAGTCGAAGGCCATTGCACCAGCACAAAAGGAGAAAGTTCAGTTATTGGCGTCATGATTCAGGAATAAGAACTTTAACGTTCTTTGAGACTCAAAATTTTTGTACTGCGTTGCAGTGGGACAAAGAGGGGCCCACAAAATTAAGGTGACGCCCCATCATTGATGGGGCGGTCACTCATTAAGAACAGAATCCTAAAAGGATTCTCATTTAATGAGAAATATCATTGGACTAAGGAGTTAAACTCTATCGAGAGCTGTGCTCTGCAAACAGATTTCATATATGTCAGAAAATTAAGAAGGGAATAAAATTCCCCAAGAATTTCTTAGAGCCATGCTCTGTAAAACAATGGGGTAATCTACCCGAACCCTTAAAAGCAAAGCTTTTTTGTAACAGGGTAAACCCCCAAGATCAATCTTTAAAGATCTGAAAGAAAAATCCTAGGAACTCTAAGAGTTCTTCATGAAAGATGAGAAAAGCTCTGATTAACGGGTTAAAGCAACTATAGAATACATTTTTAAGATCTACGATCTAAGAAAAGCAAAGCTCTGTTAATAGGTTCGATCATAATCATTACCAAAATTTTGGACAAAGCTCTAACTCTAAAAAAGTTTCCTTGGGCAGAGATCTAAGCTCTGGAAAGAGAATTATATTCTCAAAAAGAAGAAGTTTAGAGAAGATGAACGGCAGTCATCTTAAGAGCCAAAGGCCCTACTTATAGGCATAAGGAGACGGTTCCACTTCTGAGGAGATCAAATGGTGGAAAAGATGCCACCGCTGCACTCGCGTGTGAGCCACGTGAGCGCGGCGGTGGGGGGCATTTGTTTCCCCAATAAAAGAGCAAAGCTCTGTTCAAAACTCAAGAAGCAGCGCCTCACGTGTTTGCCACTAGGGCGCTAGCGCCAGAATTAAAAACTCTTAAAAGAGCAAAGCTCTGTTCAAAACTCAAGAGGCAGCGCCTCACGTGTTTGCCATGAAGGCGCCATCGCTAGAGTTAAAAACTCTTATTGGCGTCGCACGTGCACTGCACGTGAGTGCCGACGCCTGGTAGAATTAAATTCTACTCTCTGTTAAACAGAGCCAATGGATCGAACATCCAACGGAGATGATAAATCATCAGAGTGCAGAATTAAATTCTGTTGAGGAAATAGTACTCAAATCTTTCTAAACAAGAAATATTACTCTCCGTAAAACAGAGTACCGTTGGATTAAAAATCCAATGGTGATTCAAGAATCATCGATCTACAGAATAAATTCTGTGTGGGAAAATATTTCCCTAATCTTGTTAATAACAAGAAAAATATTTTCTGTAAAACAGAAGTCCTTGGATCAAATATCCAACAGTGGGTAAAATCCCCAAATCAATTAGGATCTTTCGATGAGAGATTTCTTCAACTAATCAACATATTTGCCTCTACTATATAAAGGACCCAAGACTTCAAGTCTAAAGAGGAGGAACCCCCCCCCAATAAACTTCAAGAAAAAAAAAGATAGAAAGGTTTGAAAGAACAGAGAATTAAATTCTCGAGAAAGAAGAATTCTCTTCTTGGAAATTTTAGGTAAACAAAAATTAGAAAAAGATCCTGTGGATCATTAAAAAAGAGAGAGACAGAGAAAAATAAGGAGTACTTAGCACTCAGTGGCTGGCGCTCAGCGCCCCACGTGTCCCTCACGTTGGTGCCACATAATAAGAAGTGCTTAGCACTCAGTGACTGGCGCTCAGCGTCCAGCGTCTCACGTGTCTCTCACGTAGGCGCTACAAAATAAAGAGTGCTTAGCACTTAGTGACTGACGCTCAGCGCCCAGCGTCCTACGTATCTCTCACGCGGGCGCTACAAATTAAAGGAGTGCTTAGCACTTAGTGAGCGACGCCTAGAGCTCAGCGCCCAACACCTCATGTGACCCTCACGTGGGCGCCACAGAACATAAGGGTGATTAACACTCATCATTCAGCACCTGGCGCCTAGTGCCTCACGTGCTTTGCACGTGGGCGCTTTAAAGAGTGCTCAGCACTCCACATAAAGAGAAAAAAAGGGAAAAGAGTAAAGTGTCCAACACTTATTGGGACCCCATGACTGAAAACCCCACATGGTTATGTGTGAGCATCGGAACTCACATAAGTGCTTATCACTTTTTGCAAGAAAAGGGGACTGAGCCTAAACCAATGCTTAGCACTTCTTCTAAATAAAAGAAAACTAAGTGGGTCAAGCCTAAGTTGGCTAGGTCCATAATTAAGATCAACTGATCCCATAGGCTCATCGTTTCCCAAACACGACTCATGACATCAAAAAAAACCAACCGAGCCCCCAACTGCTCATCTACATTTAAGTCAATCTTGATATCAAAACAGATCAACGATCTTTAAATCAAACCAAACCCAAATCTAAAAATATACGGATTTGGACTAATCCACGCCCTACGGGCGACGGCATAAATTAGTCTCCGTATATAATCCACGGGCAACCAAAAATAAAACAAACACACACGACACAAAGTGAACCTCTGGAGCATGAGAAAGTGGTTATCGCGATGCGATAACGTAATTAACTGCAGGGGCTTGCGCCTGCAGGAAGAGCGTCCCCACAATCAAAAACCCCTCGCAAACGAGAGGGAATCTGACGAAGTCTACTATAATGGCCGCATCCATCCAAACCACCGATATACAGTGCCATAAATCAATTTGTCATCTTCGGAGAGGTGGACGGATAAATCCAAATAGTATATGCTCCCAAATTCAGGCAAGACGACCTACGCGGTTTCGTCTCCGTTTTCTGCGGTGAACACACCCTCTCATCGATAATTAGTTTAAAGACCTTTAGAAAAACTTCACGGGGTAACGACCTACCTCACACGCACACTATGGTTCTATAGCACGGTATTCTAGATCTATGGCTAAGATAAAGAAATAAGCTTTTCATTAAAATACCACACTGTTTCAAAACGGGTTTCTTTAAATCGGTATTTCGAATCCTTGGAAATTACACCTCCACAACCCTCGTTAGGGGACCCGCTAATGGATGGTGTGGATTATCACACATCCTTGGGACAGTAGAGCGAGATACAGAACTCCTCACAGAGTATTCGGTCTCGAAAAGAATAAAAATACGGTTTTTAAGAAACAAGACTTTTTTTAATAAAAACTTATTTTTGGAAAAATTATATAAAAATAAAAACCTGTATTTTCAATAAAAGCATATTAAGAAACTATATTTTTTAAAGAAAGATTAAAAAATTATAAATAAAATATCTCCAAGTTTCCAAAAGTAGTAGTTTTCATAAAAATACCACAAACTTTCAAAAAACTAGGTTTTATCATTAAAATATCCAAATAATTAAAATACATACTCATGAAAACCCTAAATATTATAAATCACACTTAGGGTTTATATTTGAAACCATATTAAATTATTTTTTATAAAACCCCCTCGAGATATGCAAACAATATTTTAAGGACCTTAGATAAATATAGGTTTAAGTAGGATCAATTCTCTTGAGACCCAGGGAGCCGGAGAAAGTGAGTGTTTGTCTATTCAGGTTAGACAATTTAACGGAGTTATCAATGGCAATTGTCTTGGAAAAAGATACAAATTCTGCCGTCCATGTGCAGCAGTTGCCGATTCCTCCCGAACATAAGATTTTAACAATTTATATCAATTCACATGAAAAGACACGAACTCAAATCCAAACTCAAATCTAAATTTGAACTCGAACTCGTATACAAACTCGAACTCTAACCTAACTCGAATCTAAACTCGAATTTGAACTCGAATCCAATCTACTCGAACTAACTTGACTCGAATCCAGATTACAATTGTCATGACTCGCACATTACTCGACTCACTCGAATACAATCTACATCTTTTGCAATCTAGAGTTTCGATCAAGATATGTCAATCAATCAATCAAATCAAATAAGTCTATTAACCAGTTATAATATATTATACACGTGGTGTTTGGGATAGTTTCTTGTGTGAATCTAACAGAATTTCAGGAGTCCCGTATTAACCTCTTTTTTTATTTTACTCGAATATCAGTCGGGTTGACTCATCCACAGCCTAGAGCGCCGATACTAACACATGAAATGGGCCCGTATTTTCTTACTCCTGGGGCCCTACTCTTGAGCTCGTGAATACTTCTATGGCTGCGTTGACATTCACACTTGGAACTTAACGTTAACATAATGACCATCTAGAGACTTATAGTATATATTTATCCATGATCATATACTCTTACTCTTCATATATATATATATATTCTACGCTTGTCATTTTCTTTACTCTTATCTATCTTTGAGACTTACCGAGCGCTCGTTCGCTGACGAGAATTCCATCCATTTTTATTCTCTTGGAATGTTCGTCAGATACTGTCGAGACGGAGGAAGTTGAAGCTACAGAGGAGGACCATGACCAGACAGCTACTCAGGGCTAGCTCAGCCTCATTTTTCTTCAGTTTATGTATTCCACTTGTTTAGACATTTTTCTTATTGTATTTACTTTCCAGCATAAACTCTTGTACTTATACATATTTGAATTTGAATGTAAATAAAGATATTTGTTGAAAAATTTTATGGTCTCAATTTATTTTTGTATTGTATATTATTGTTTCAATACGCTTAGTATATTTATTTAGGGAATGGTGTTCTCTGAATAAATATACCGCGGGCTTACCACGTCATCGTTTCCGTCTATTGGGAAGCGGGGCGTGACAGGTTTTATTGGTGGCCCATACAGGCCAGTTCTGCATGAAGTTGTAAACAATATACCACAAGAATTAATGAGTTCAACAAATGTTTACATTCCTTGCATTTCAAATTCCTTAAATCTATCATAACCTATCTTTTATATCAAGGTGATGAACTCTCTGAACAACATCAGCACGAACGTCAACGGCAATACTCCACCGTCTACTCTACCACCACCACCTACCGTTGCAGCTCCTATCAATGAGCAAACGGTACTGCTTGAGGCTATCAAGAGCATATTGGAGGGTCAGCAGCAGCAGACTACTATCCTCATGCACCGCCCCGAAGCCGAGGCACCCGGAGTTAAGCAGTTTTGGGCACTGCACCTAAAACACTTCTCGGGAAAAGAAAGCCCACTTGAGGCAGAAGAATGGGCTCAAGTGATCAAAAATGATCTTGCAGCAGCTCAAGTGCCAGATATTGCTAGGGTGAGAGTTGCTGAGTTGCAACTGACCGATAACGTCAGAGTTTGGTGGAAGGCTGAGGAGAGCCGTCTCGTACAACCGATAGAATGGAGAACATTCATAGACCTCTTTGATGCCAAGTACTTTCCAGAGACTTCCCGCTTAGACATGGAGCAGCAATTCAACCATCTACAGCAGAGCTCGATGTGGGTCAAGTCCGTGGATGAATATGATATTGAGTTTACCATGCTCAGCCGGTAAGATACTGTCTCAAATTCAATTTTCTAAACTCACTCACTACACTGCAAACACAAGGTCATAACATGTTCACTGCACACCTTATTTCCACTGCTGAGATCCGGGCACAATGATTTCCCAACCCTGAAATCGAAGATGCACTCACTATAGGAGATTTTCCAATCCATGAACTTGCTTTGAAGGCTGTCTGACGCTATGAGGTAATCATGAAGAAGAAGGGCAGGTCGCAGACTGTTGGTGTGAAATGCCCTGTGCACCAAATCATAGGAGGGGCCTCTTCCAGGCCAGCTTTTAACGAACCATCTCGGAGACCAGTAGGTTCGTTCACCAACAACAGGCCAACTTTTGCATCTACTGCAAGAGAACATGACATCTTGTGAAGAACTGTCGCATGGCGAACAACCTGTGCCTGATCTGTGGGTCTTCTACTCACGCCATTGGAGCATACCCCCAGAACCGATGACCTAACAACCCTCCAGCTAAACCGGCGATCCAAGCGCCTCCTACCCGGTTAGCTCTACCAGCTCCAACTCCTCGCATCCAGACCACTCAACCCCAACGCCGAGTATTTAACTAGGCACAGAGGAAAGTGCCGTGACGCTAAGCATTCACCATGTCGGTCGAAGAGGCCGAAGCTATGGGCCAAGTTATCACTGGTAAATCTCTACCCTATTCTCTTTCAAATCCTTTCAATTCATAATCATCTTATATCTGTTATACCTAAACCTATCCCACACGACTTAGGTACAATCTTAGTAGCCTCCTACCTGCTCTAGCGCTCTTCGACACTGAGGCATCATATTGCTTTATGTCACAACGGTTCGTCCGAACTCATGCGATCCCAGTTAAACCGCTCATATCCAGCTGGAATGTCAGTTCAGGGAATGGCGTTCTAAAAGAAACTTTAGGATACGATCTGGGTCCAGTGGTCGTCTGCAGTCGAGAATTTTATGCGGACTTCAAGGTGCTGGACATACCAAACTTCGACGTAGTCTTGGGTATGGACGGCTAGGAACTTTCTTCGCTACTATCGACTGTCGCCAAAGGAGGGTAGTGGTCGAAATACCAGATCATCCAGTGTTCTATTTCAAGAGTGGAGACCGTACCTTGGAACCTAGCGTCTACAAAGCAAAACCAAAGAAGGTAGAGATTGCAGCATTGCAAGCGGAAGAATCGAAGCTAGAGGCAGTTCGAGAGTTTGAGGATATATTCCTGGAAGATATATCAGGTTTGCCTCCTGATCGAGCTCTTGAATTCAGCATCGATTTACAACCCTGCACACAATCAATAATAAAAGCTCCGTACCAATTAAGTCCAGAAAGATTGAAGGAGATCCACATTCAGTTGGACGAACTCCTGAAGAAAGATTAGATTCGTCCCAGTACTTCAAACTGTGGATCTCCGGTGCTACTGGTGAAGAAGAAGGAAGTTTCATACATGATGTGTGTGGATTATCGAGCTCTGAATGAAGTGACGATTAAGAACAAGTATCCACTACCCCGCATCGATGACCTTTTCGATCAGTTAAGTGGGTCTTGTGTCTTTTCAAAGCTAGATCTTCGTTCAGGTTAACATCAAGTGAAGGTCAAAGAGTCTGACATTCCGAAGACGGTGTTTATGACTCGTTATGGTCATTATGAATATCTTGTAATGCCATTTGGAGTGACCAATGCACCTTTCATCTTTATGAACCTGATGAATCAAGTTTTCTGAGAGTACCTAGACAGATTTGTTGTCATCTTCATCGATGAAATCCTGGTGTATTCAAAGAATCGGAAAGAACACGCCGATCACTTACGGATTGTCCTGAAGACATTACGACAACATCATCTCTACGCCAAGTACAACAAGTGTGAATTTTGGCTAGATCAAGTCGGATTTCTCGGACATATTGTTTCAGGCGAAGGAATCTCAGTAGATCCAGCTAAGGTGTCAGCTGTCAGCGAGTGGCCGACACCAAAGACGGTGAAAGATATACGAAGTTTCTTAGGATTAGCAGGATACTACCGCCGATTCATTTAAGGTTCTCAAAAATTGCAGCACCCCTGACCGAGCTCACACATAAAAATGAAGCATTCATGTGGTCAGAAGCATGTGAAAAGGGTTTTGTAGAACTCAAGTCGAGGTTAACCTCTGCACCTATTCTTGTAATACCGGATTAATCTGGAGGATTCGTGATACATTGTGATGCGTCCGGTAAAGGATTAGGATGTGTTATACATCAGCATGGAAAAGTTATGGTTTTTGCATCAAGACAACTAAAGGTTCATCAACGCAACCATCCAACACATGATCTGGAGTTGTGGCAGCCGTCATCTTCGCACTCAAGATTTGGCACCACTATCTTTTGGGAGAACGAGTGGATATATACACTGACCATAAGAGTCTGAAGTATTTATTTACTCAGAGGGAACTAAACATGCGGCAAAGAAGATGGCTAGAACTCCTGGCCTACTTCGACATTAACCTACGGTATCATCCTGGGAAGGTGAACAT
This sequence comes from Agapanthus africanus, assembly GCA_030015575.1. Classification (NCBI taxonomy): domain Eukaryota; kingdom Viridiplantae; phylum Streptophyta; class Magnoliopsida; order Asparagales; family Amaryllidaceae; genus Agapanthus; species Agapanthus africanus. Next base: position 595,494,727 of record CM057344.1, on the reverse strand, counting down.
AGTTACCAATGCCCTTAGTCGCAAGCCATTAGCAATGAACCTCACCGTGCAGTGGAAGCTACAATAAGAATTGAACGGATTGGAGATTGAAGTAGTTGTTCCAGGTAACACTTCATATTTGATGAACTTATAAGTCCAGTCCACTCTTGTCAACCAAATCAAGGCAGCTCAAGCAAATGACGCCAAGCTACAAAGGATCCGAGAACAAGTAGAAAGTGGACTACGAACTGACTTCATCATCCACGAAAATAGATCCTTGCGATATGGAAGTTGTTTATGCGTACCAGTCGGGACTATTCAAGAAGAGTTGATGAAAGAAACTCACAGCTCTCCTTATTCGGTACACCCCGGTGGCACGAAGATGTACAAAGATCTACGGCAACACTACTGGTGGTATGGAATAAAGCGAGAAGTATCAAGGAGCATAGCCAAGTGTTTGGTGTGTTAGCAAGTGAAGGCTGAACATCATAAAACTGCTGATCTACTTCAGCCGTTACCAATCACAGAATGGAAATGGCAGCACATTACCATGGACTTCGTGACTGCCCTTCCTCGCAGCACGAAGGATAACGACGCAATATGGGTTATTGTGGTTCTACTTACCAAGTCGGCTCACTTTATTCCATTTCGAGTTGGCCAGTCAACCGAGACGTTAGCAAAGAAGTGCATGGAGGTAAGCATAAATCTAAAGTAAGATATAAACCCTTCAAGATGTACCATTTTTGATACCCATAAACTCATACAAGAGATCATGAGATTACATGGAGTACCTGTTTGCATTGTCTCCGATTGTGATACAAGATTCCGATCAAAATTTTGTCAGAGTCTACAAGCTAGCCTAAGAACGAGTCTGATTTCAGCACGGCGTATCATCCATAAACAGACGGACAGTCCGAGCGAACAATTCAGATTCTGGAAAATATGCTAAGATCCTGTATGTTAGACTTCGGAGGTTCGTGGGAAGATCACCTACACCTTGTGGAGTTTTCATACAACAACAGCTATCTGGCAAGTATTGGAATGGCACCATTCGCAGCACTCTATGGACGGAAGTGTCATTCACCACTAAATTGGGATGATATTGGAGATCGTGAACTCTTTAGACCAGAGATGATCGTGGCAACTGTGGACATAGTTCGCACGATTAGGGAAAGGATGCGCATAGCCCAAGACCGACAGAAGGATTGGGCAGATGCAAAGCGTCGACATCTGGAGTTCCAACCTGGAGACCATGTATTCCTGAAGATCTATCTAAACAGAGGAGTGATACGTTTTGGAAAAAGGGGTAAGTTAAGTTCAAGATACACAGGACCGTTCGATATACTCGAAGGAGTTGGAGAAGTAGCATATCGTTTAGCACCACCACCATCAGTGGAAGGTGTACACAACATGTTCCACATATCCCAACTACGACGATATATGAGCGACCCCAGCCAAATACTTCATCACTCAGAGCTCACAGTACAAACTGACTTAACCTGTGAGCAACAACTAGTTAAGATTCTGGACCGAAAGGTGAAAACATTATAGAACAAAGAGGTAAACTTGGTCCGAGTGATGTGGAGAAAGGATTCGCCATGAGAATCAACTTGGGAAAGAGAAGAGGATATGCATACACGATACCCTTACCTATTTGAAAATTAGTCCCTATGTAATTGTATATTTCGAGGGCGAAATTTTTATAAAGAGGGTAGAATGTAACGACTCTAAAATCACTGTACAGAATTTTCTTGTTATTGTACAAAAAAAAGTATTACAGCCTGTGTAAGAGTTAAAAGTTACTTTTGTTAAATAAAAGCAAGAAGTAAATTGTAGCTCACTGGTAAGGCCTCTGCATTCCTGTGACGTAGCCTGTGTATTCGAATCTCATTAGACACAACTATTTTTTTTCTGATTTTTCTTTTTATTTTTGGAAGCCCAAGAGTTGCACGTGCAATATACGGGGAAATGAAAAGTTTCAGAAAAATCAAACATGCGCAAAATTGAGTAAACACAGAAATACCCACATAGCACAAATCTCGAGGCAGACCTAAAGATCCGACTGTCCAAATTGCCCTATGGGCCGGCGCCGACGGTCTGATGAGCTCTAATGGGCTCTGTGCTTTGCACACTTATCCCTTCAGCTCCTCTTAACTCCTCTGCATTGTTTGATTTTCCTGCAATCAAACATAGACCCTTCATTTCACCATTTAATATCTTTTTAATGCTTTTAATCCAAAATTTTAATTCCCTGACCCTAATTCTTCACTATAAATACCACGCCATGCCTTAGCTCTTTACCATTATGAAATTCTAGCAAAAATTCTCTAAAAACTTTTAAGTGCCAAGTGGAGTTAAGCCCCTCAAGTGGACTATCGAGCCAAACTCGACGACTAGAGCATCTCCGACGAAACCAAGACCCCCAAGAGTTCTTCAACCTCTTCTTAGTCATATAAAAACAGTAAGTCCTTTCATCCCTCTCTCTTTCTATCTCAAACCACTTTTTAAAACAAACCGATAAAAGAGGAGTTAACTCCGATATCGCTTTTTTTTAACTTTTGCAAGCCATGTGATAAGCAAACGAGATCAACTAATATGCTACAATAATCCAAACCTTATTCACATCAATTAGCTTTTAGTTTTAACAAAATTTTCATATGAAACGAACAAATAACAAACTTTGTCATTAAAATACCATGAACTTTAGTATCACCCTCTCATCGATAATTAGTTTAAATACGTTTAGAAAAACTTCACGGGGTAACGACCTACCCCATACGCACACCATGGTTTTATAGCACGGTATTCTAGATCTGCGGCTATGATAAAGAAATAAGCATTTCATTAAAATACCACACCGTTTCAAAACGGGTTTCTTTAAATCGGTATTTCAAATCCTTAGCAATTACGTCTCTACAACCTTCGTTAGGGGACCCGCTAATGGATGATGCGGATTATAGCACATTTTTAGGACAGTAGAGCGAGATGCAGAACTCCCCACGAAGTATTCGGTCTCGAAAGGAATAAAAATACGGTTTTTAAGAAACGCGACTTTTTCTAATAAAAACTAATTTTTGGAAAAATTATATAAAAATATAAACCCATATTTTCAATAAAAGCATATTTAGAAACTATATTTTTAAAAGAAATATTAAAAATTGTAAATAAAATATCACCAAGTTTCCAAAAGTAGTGGTTTTCATAAAAATACCACAAACTTTCAAAAAGCTAGGTTTTATCATTAAAATACCCCAATAATTAAAATACATGCTCATAAAAACCCTAAATATTATAAATCAATCTCGAGGTTTATTTTTGAAACTATATTAAAATATTTTTTATAAAACCCCATCGAGATATCCAAACAATATTTTAAGGACCTTAGATAAATATAGGTTTAAGTGGGATCAATTATCTTGAGCCCCAGGGAGCCGGAGAAAGTGAGTGCTTGCCTATTCAAGTTAGACAATTTAACGGAGTTATCAATGACAATTATCTTGGAAAAAGACACAAATCCTGCCGTCCATGTGCAGCAGTTGCTGATTCCTCGTGGACATAAGATTTTAATAATTTATATCAATTCATATGAAAAGACACGAACTCAAATCCAAACTCAAATCTAAATTTAAACTCGAACTCGAATACAAGATCGAACTCTAACCTAACTCGAATATGAACTTGAATCCAATCTACTCGAACCAACTTGACTCGAATCCAGATTGCAATTGTCATGACTCGCACATTACTCGACTCACTCGAATACAATCTACACCTTTTGCAATCTAGGATTTCGATCAAGACATATCAATCAATCAATCAAATCAAATAAGTCTATTAACCAGTTAAAATATATTATACACGGGGTGTTTGAGATAGTTTCTTGTGTGAATCCAACGGAGCTTCAGGAGTCCCGTATTAACCTCTTTTTTTATTTTACTCGAATATCAGTCGGGTTGACTAATCCACAGCCTAGAGCCCCGATGCTAACACATGAAATGGTCCCGTGTTTTCTTGCTCCTGTGGCCCCACTCTTGAGCTCGTGAATACTTCTACGGTTGCGTTGACATTCACACTTGAAACTTAACGTTAACATAATGACCATCTAGAGACCTATAGTATATATTTACCCATGATCATATACTCTTACTCGTCATATATATATTCTACACTTGTCATTTTCTTTACTCTTATAATGACTTTGAATTTACTGTATGAAAATTTTTCAATTTAATGTACAGAAAGGAGTTTGCAAGCCTGAGTACAATTTATAAGTTAATTTTTATTTAAGAACGGCAAGAAACAATTTGTAGCTCACTGGTAAAGCATTGCACTGCTGTGACGTAGCCCCTGTGCTCGAACCTCATCAGACACATTATATTTTTCTGATTTTTCTTTTAAACTTTTTGGAAGCCCAAAAGTTTATACGTGCAATGCACATAAAAATGAAAAGTCTGGAAAAATAAACATGTGAAAAAGGGTTTAAATACAGAGATGTACACGTGTCCAAAATCGGACAGCTCCCCTATACAAATCGACCGGCCAAATCCCTTGAAAAACCTACACCGACGATCCACCCGTAGGCAATGATGCCCATGCTTTGCACATAAGTCTCTTGGCCTACCCCTAACTCCCGTGCACTGTTTGATTACTCTGCAATCAAACAGAGACCCTTCAATTCCCCATTTATCACCTTTTTAATTCATATTTTTAATTCTAAAACCCCAATTCCATACTATAAATACTATCTCATGCTCTAGACCTTCCTCATTCTGAAAATTCTAGCCGAAACTCTCAAATTTTCTCAAGTACAAGTGGAGTAGAAGAGGAGTTAGCCAACGACCAACTTCCGGCGAGAAATCGAGGCTATTCCGGCGACCCCGCGACACCATGATGACAACCTACTCTTCTTCTACCTCTCCTTAAACTATTTCACTCGTAAGACCCTCCCTATCCCTCTCTTTCTTCTTGAAAAGTTCTGTTTTTCAAACTATGTCAGTAAGTGGAGTTAACACCGACCTTTTATTCTAAACTCTAAAAAGTTCGCTTTTTCTTACAAACTTTTAATCCATATTCTTACACCATATTTGTAATCATATAACTAATGGTTAGAACAAACTTTCAGTCAAAAATATCATGAAACATAATCTTAATTTAACTTTTACATTAAAATACCATGAACTTTAGATATATCATCTTATTTTCCTTTGTTGAAACATAACTTTAGAAAACTTCACGGAGTAATGACCTACCCCTCACATACACACATGATTGCATAGCACGATTCTTTTTGAACCTATTTTTGTGGCAAATACAATATATTTCATTAAAATACCATCTCTTATAAAAAACGGTTTTGTTTAGAATTGTATTTCAAAACCCTTTGCAAATAAGCCTCTACAACTCTTTTTATGGGACCCGCTATTGGATGGTATGGATTATTGCACATCAAAAACAGATATCTTCTGTACCAAGCTATAAACAACTACGTTAGAATAATAAACTGATACATGTATAACTTAACAGTTTCCTTCCACATTACTTGCTATATTACTGTCTTTCTTTTGGGACTTACCGAGCGCTAGTTCGCTGACGACATTCCTGTCTCTTCTTTCTTTGGAATGTTCATAAGGAGGACCAGACTCTCTCGAGGTCGAACCTAGCCAGGAGGACGTGGATCAGTTCATCGAGCAGCAAGATTTCTAGTTTTTCCTTGTACTTACTTTTCATCTCATATGCCACTGTTTAGGCATTAATTTATATCATTGTACTTTCCTTTTCAAAGCAATGTATTGTAAAGATGAATGTTAATAAAAGTTGCTATTTATATTATATCTCTTGTCATTTCTTGTGCATTTCATATATTGCTTATTTACGCTTAACGTATTTATTTCTGAGTAAATACGTCGCGTGTCCGTCGCGTCTCCGTCTCCGTACATTGGGAAGCGGGGCGTAACAGGTTTTGTTGGTGGCCCATGAAGGTCAGTTCTGCATGGAATCCTAACCAATATATCATAAGAATAATAAGAATCGGCAACCATAGATTCTTTACATTTCAAATTTCTTGAATCTATCCCAACCTTTCTTTTTCTATCAAAGTTATGGATTCTTCCAATAACACCAGCACGAAAGTCAATGGCAACACTCCACCACCTACACTACCATCACCAATTACCGTTGCGGACCTACTGATAAGACCAATGGCATTCCTTAAAGCAATCAGGAGTCTAGTTGAAGGACAGCGGGAGCAGGCTGCTCTCTTTCACCAAGGACTAGTTCGCACTGAGACGGCTTTGAGGGCAGCTCATGGTTATATCAAGAAGAAGGAAATGACACTGCCAGCAAGGACTTGAAATTATTGTAAGAAGCTCGGACATGTGGTAAAGGACTGCAGACGAGCTAATGGTCTTTGTATGATTTGTGGATCGTCTAAACAAACTCTAAGAGCATACTCAAAGTACAAAGCAGAAGCAAAGCCCATACCAAGACTGACTATACAAGCTCCTACCACCCTCTTAGCTTTAACTGCACCACCTTCGCGAGGACCACCTTCATCTTGTCAGTCCGAAGTGTATCAATAGGCATAGAGAAAAGTGACAAGAGGCCAGGCATTCACAATGCCGGTTGGAGAAGCCGAAGTCACTGGCCAAGTTATCACTGGTAATTCCCAATCCTTTCATCTTTTCAAATCCTAGTATATCTCTATATTTTTCCCTATATCTAAAACCAACCCCACACAACTTAGGTACTATACTAGTAGCCACTCTTCCTGCACTTGCACTGTTCGATACTGGAGCGTCACACTGCTTCATGTCACAGCGATTCATGAGAACGCACGCGATTCCCGTGAAGCCACTCGGTTCAAGCTGAAATGTCAATTCCGGGAATGGAGTCTTGAAAGCAACTATGGGATTTGATCAGTGTCCAGTTGTAGTTTCCGGATGAGAATTTTACACGAATTTCAAAGTACTCGACATTCCAAATTTTGATGTTGTGTTGGGATTAGACTGGCTGGGAGTTTTCTATGCTGCGATTGACTGCCGTCAAAGGAGGATAGTATTCGAGACACCAGATCACCTAGTCTGCTAATTCAAGAGTGGAGATAGAACGTTGGAGCTAGGGAGATACCGTGCTAAACCGAAGGATGTAGAAGTGTTTTCTCTCCCGGTGGTACTAAAATGTATAAGGATCTACGACAACACTATTGGTGGTATGGAATGAAGAGCGAAGTAGCCAGAAGCGTAGCCAAGTGTTTAGTGTGTCAGCAAGTAAAGGCTGAACATCACAAGACCGCTGGTTTACTTCAACTATTACCAATCCCAGAATGGAAATGGCAGCACATTACCATGGACTTCGTGACTGGTCTTCCTCACAGCACGAAGGGTAACGACGTAACATGGGTTATAGTGGATCGACTCACCAAGTCGGCTCACTTTATTCCCTTTCGAGTTGGCCAATCTATCGAGACGTTAGCAAAGAAGTACATGGAGACGATTGTGAGATCACATGGAGTACCGGTTTGCATCGTCTCCGATCGTGACACCAGATTCCGATCACAGTTTTGGCAGAGTCTGCAAGCTAGCCTAGGAACGAGTCTGAACTTCAGCACGGCTTACCATCCACAAACGGACGGACAGTCTGAGCGAACAATTCAGATTCTAGAGGACATGCTAAGAGCTTGTATGTTAGACTTCGGAGGTTCGTGGGAAGATCACCTACACCTTGTGGAGTTTTCATACAACAACAGCTATCAGGTGAGCATTAGAATGGCACCATTTGCAACTCTCTATGGAAGGAAGTGTCGATCACCACTAAGTTGGGACGACGTTGGAGATCGTGAACTCGTAGAACCGGAGATGATCGTGGCAACTGTGGACGTAGTTCTCACGATCAGGGAAAGAATGCGCATAGCCCAAGACCGACAGAAGCATTGGGCTGATGCAAAGTGCCGACATTTGGAGTTCCAACCTGGAGATCATGTTTTCTTGAAGATCTCTCCAAACCGAGAAGTAATCCACTTTGTCAAAAGGGGTAAGCTCGGTCCGAAATATATAGGACCGTTCGACATTCTCGAACGAGTCAGAGAAGTGGCATACCGTTTGGCACTACCATCTTCATTGGAAGGAGTGCACAACGTGTCCCACATATCCCAGCTCCGAAGATATGTGAGCGACCCTAGCCACATCCTTGATCACTCTGAACTCACTGTACAGACTGACCTGACTTGCGAGCAACAACCCGTTGAGATCCTGGACAGAAAAATGAAAACACTACGGAATAAGGAAGTAAACTTGGTCCGAGTGATATAGAAAAAAGATTCACCAGGAGAATTAACGTAGGAACGAGAAGATGACGTGCGTGCAAAATACCCTTACTTATTTATAAATTAGTCCTTATGTAATTATAAATTTCGAGGACAAAATTTTTATAAGGAGGGTAGAATATAATGACTCTGAATTTACTGTAAGAAATTTTTTCAATTTAATGTACAGAAAGGAGTTTGCAAGCCTGAGTACAATTTATAAGTTAATTTTTGTTTAAGAACAACAAGAAATAACTTGTAGCTCACTGGTAAAATCTTGCACTGTTGTGACGTAGCCCCTGTATTCGAACCCCATCAGACACATATTTTTTCTGATTTTTCTTTTAAACTTTTTGGAAGCTCAAAAGTTTACACGTGCAATGCACATAAAAATAAAAAGTATGGAAAAATAAACATCTGAAAAAGGGTTTAAATATAGAGATGTACACATGTCCGAAATCCGACGGCTCCCGTATACAAATCGACCGGCCAAATCCTTTGAAAAACCGGTACCGACGGTCCACCCATAGGCAATTATGACCGGACATTGCACACAACTTCCTTGGCCTACCCCTAACTCCCCTGCACTGTTTGATTACTCTGTAATCAAACAAAGACCCCTCAATTCCCTATTTATCACCTTTTTAATGCATTTTAATTCATATTTTTAATTCCAAAAACCTAGTTCCACACTATAAATATTATCCCATATCCTAGCCTTCCTCATTCTGAAAATTCAGCCAAAACTCTCAATTTTCTTAAGTACAAGTGGAGTAGAAGAGAAGTTAGCCAACGACCAACTTCCGGCGAGGAATCGAGGCTATTCCGGCGACCTCGCGACACCACGACGACAACTCACTTGTTTACCGCCGAAAACCGGGAAGACATACGTCTTGCTTAAATTTGGGGGCATATGCTATTTGGATTTATCTGTCCACCTCTCCGAAAATGCCAAGTTGATTTATGGCACCGTGTATCGGAGGTTTGGATGGATGCAGCCGTTGTAGCAGACTTCGTCAGATTCCCCCTCGTTTGCATGAAGGGTTTTTGATTGTGGGGACGCTTTTCCCTGCAGGCGCAAGCCCCTGCAGTTAATTATGTTATCGCATCGCGATAACCACTTTCTCCTTCTCCAGATGTTCACTTCGTGTCATGTGTGTTTGTTTTATTTTTGGTTGCTCGTGGACTGTATACGGAGACTAATTTATGTTGTCGCCCGTAGGGCGTGGATTAGTCCAAATCCGTATATTCTTAGATTTGGGTTTGGTTTGATTTAAGGATCATTAATTTCGTTCGAGATTAAGATCAACTTAAATGTTTGTTAAGGATACGTTAGTCTGATCTTGGACTAAGACCTACTTAACGGGGGTTTAGGATCGTTTTTGATCCAGCAAAGGAGCATTTTGGCTCTATCATTTTAGTTTAGGGACGTTACGGTCCGTAGATCACCATTTTTGGGATGTGGGTTTAGTTTAAGGACGTTGCGGTCCATAGCTAATTTAAAGACGTTGCGGTGCATTATAGTTTAAGGACGTCTCGGTCCATTGGGATGTGCACGTCAATTTGAGAATGCACTAAAGAGTTATTGGTTATCGGGACCCACCACTTCTCTGAAGACGCTGAAGAATTATAACGACATTTATCAGAGGTGTGAGGAGATGTACCCTTGAACCAATATCCGTTGGAAGATCAGTGGTCGTGTTGGGGACTAAGACCAATTTGGAAAATGGTGAGCACGTAGGCTCGGTTGATCTGAATTAGGGACTTTTGCTCAACTTGGAGTCATCCCACTCAGCCTTTGAATAAAGTGTTAAACACTTGTTTGGACTCAGTCCTTTTTCTGTACAAAGAGTGCTGGGCATTGATATGCGTTCTGATGCTCACCCTTTACTTTACCCTTTTTTTGTTTTTATGGAGTGTTAAACACTTTTTATGGCGCCCACGTGCGGAGCACGTGAGGTGGTTGGCGTTGAGCGCCAACCACTGAATGCTAGGCACTCCTTATTGAGCAGCGCCCACGTGAGGGGCACGTGAGGCGCTTAGTGCGGAGCGCAGACCATTGAGTGCTAAGCAATCTTTATTGAGTAGCGCCCACGTAATGGGCACATGAGGCGCTTGGCGCTGAGCGCCCACCATTGAGTGCTAAGCACTCTTTATTGAGCAGCGCCCACGTGAAGGGCATGTGAGGCGCTGGCGCTGGGTTTTCTTTATATGCCCTATTCTGAAGAGTTCAATTCTATGTTCTTTTCTGGATCTTTGATCTCTAAGAACAAATTCATCCCCATGAGAATTAAATTCTCATTTATGGGAGACTTGTTTCATGGATCTCAGATCCAGGGAAAGATCTATGTTCTTTTATGAGGGTTAAACCCTTGGATATGCAGATGAGATGCTCTGATTTCTATTATTATTTTTATTTACCTCGAAGAGAGGTATTCTTCTTTCTTCCTTTTTGAAACTTTCTGCTTTATTTTTTTTTTAAGCTTATGGGGGGTTTCTCTGTACAAGACTTGAAGTCTTGGGTCCTTTATATAGTAGAGGCAAGTATGTTGATTTAGTTGAAGAAATCTCTCATTGAGAGATCCTTAATTGATTTGGGGATTTTATCCACCGTTGGATTTTTGATCCAAGGACTTCTGTTTTACGGAAGATATTTTTCTTATTTTTAACTAGATTGGGGAAATATTTTCCCATACAGAGCTTATTCTGTGGCTTGATGATTTTTTAATCACCATTGGATTTTTAATTCAACGGTTCTCTGTTTTTTAGAGAAAATCTTTCTTATTTAGAAATATTTAAGAAATATTTTCTCAACAGAATTTAATTCTGTACTCAGATGATTTATCATCTCCGTTGGATATTTGATCCAACGGCTCTGTTTAACAGAGAGATTTGGTTCTGGCGCTGGCACCCTCGTGCAAGGCATGTGAGGTGCTACCTCAGAGTTTTTTTAACTCTTGGCGCCGGCGCCCTCGTGCAAGGCACGTGAGGCGCTGCCTCAGAGTTTTTAACTCTTGGCGTGCAAGGCACGTGAGGCGCTGCCTCAGAGTTTTTAACTTTTGGAGCTGGTGCCCTCGTGCAAGGCATGTGAGGCGCTGCCTCAGAGTTTTTAACTCTTGGCGCTGCTTTTCAAATTTTGATCAAAGCTTTGCTCTTTTTATTGGGGAAACAAATGCCCCCCCACCGTTACGCTCACGTGGCTCACACGTGAGTGCAGCGGTGGCAGCTTTTCCACCGTTAGATTTTCTTGGAAGTTGAATCGACTTTCTCTGCCTATAAGTAGGGCCTTTGTCCCTTGAGATGACTGTTGTTCGTCTTCTCTTATTCTTCTTTTTTCTGAGAATTTAATTCTCCTTTCAGAGCTTAGATCTCTACTCAAATCCCTTCTAGAGTTAGAACTCTACCCAAAAATTTGGTAAGGATCCTAATCGAACCCCTTAACAGAGCTTTGCTCTTCTTAGATCATAGATCTTAAGATGTATTTTAGGGTTTCTTAACCCATTAATCAGAGCTTTGCTCATTTTCCATGAAGAACTCTTAGAGTTTGTTTTGTAGATCTTAAAGATCTTGGGGTTTTACCCTGTTAAAAAAAGCTTTGCTTTTGAGGGTTTTGGTAGATTATACCATTGTTTTTACAGAGCACGGCTCTTTAGAAAAATTTTTGGGGAATTTTATTCCCTCATAATTAGAGTTGACAAATGTGAAATCTGTTTGCAGAGCACAACTCTCGAGAGAGTTTAACTCCTTAGCCCAATGAGATTTCTCATTAAATGAAAATCCTCTTAGGATTTCATTCTTAATGAGTGACTGCCCCATCAATGATGGGACGTCATCTTGATCTTATTTTAGACTCTTAAGAATCTTGATTTTTTAATGGATAATCTTTTATTGAATTTTCTTTCCAGATACTATGCCTGTTTATCTGTATGATCTTGACGAGATTATCTCCTATGAAGACATTGGCGTCCAAGACCGCTGTCAAGACTGGGAGTTTACGGATGCCCAATGCGCTGAGGTGATGCGTTGCTTTGATGAACTTAACGATCGACTACTCCCCCATCGCTCCGCTCTTTTGAAAATTATCGTGGGGGCGATTTGGGAGGCACTTCCTGAATTTAACAAGTCCATACCGCTTGAGGCGCTTGATGACGCCGAAGACAAGGTGCACTCAGTATATCTGATGTCACGCCCCGCTTCCCGGTGTATGGGGAAGAGGACGCGACGAGGCCGCTAAGTATTTATTCTGAAGTAAACACGCTAAGCGTATCTAAGTAATATAAGATGTAATGTACACAAGAGATAAGATATAAATGAACAGCAACCTTATTTATTAACATTCATTTTACAATACATCTGAAAAGTAAATACATGGAATGAAAGCAATGTCTAAACAGTGGCATAACAGAAATGAAAAATACAGAAATGAAATGTACAAGTAACTAGAGCTCCGGGTCGAAGGCTAGCTAATCTAAGTCCTCGCTGGTGGGCTCGATCTTATGAAGGTCTGAATCACCTGACGACATTCCAAAGAATAAAAAAGAGAATATCGTCAGCGAACAATCGCTCGGTAAGTCCCAAAGATAAAGGAGAAGTAGAATATACAGAGAGAGAGTGTGTAACTTTTAAAGTGGTATTATATTGTTATAATGTTGTATTTAGTGTTAATGCTATTGTTTGTAGCTTGGTACAAAAGAGGCCAGTGTATATAAGAGGAGTCTCACTAGACCAGAGACTACGGTATATAGAGTACAAGGCTCCGTGATAATACCCGGAAATTCAGGTTAGGTGTCTTACCCCTTATAAACCCTGCGATATCTTGTTTGTATTGTATTGTAAATTGTATTGTATTGTATTATAGATTGTATAGATGGATGACCTACTGAAACCATGATATCGGTAAATAGATATAACTGGAGAATCATGTAGATGGATGTATATCCATGGTTCGGTTTAGTCATTACAGATTGAATATATTGAACAGATTGATTATATGGATTCTTGGATTCATATTGTAATATAGTTTTATACTTGAATCTCATTCAAGTCAGATTGATTATATTGAGACTCGGTCTAAGTCAGACAATTTGAAAAGAAATTGAATCCTGAATTATGTTTTGGTGCTATCGGTAACCGCTGCACATGGACGGCAGGATTTGTGTCTTTTTCAAAGACGATTACCGTGTTGATAACACCGTTTGTTAAGTTGTCTACCTTAAATAGGCAAGTACCCATATCTCCGGCTCTATGAGGCTCAAGAGACTGGTCCCGCTTAAACCTATGTTTACTAGGGTCCTTATTGTAATTTAGTATAACTTGAGGGGGGTTTATATAAAAATAATTTCGTATAATTTTCAAAATACACCTCAAGTATTTTATTTTCGTCTTTAAAGTTTTCATTGATTTATATTTTATCATTGTGACATTTCTAGTGAATAAAACCTATTTTTCATAATATATGGTATTTATATGTAATATTGGAATTGTTAAATGGAATGTTTTTCTTGAATTTTGGAAATGTGGAGTTTTTTATAAATATTAAAATAGGTATTTTGATATTATTTACATATATATTTATTTATTAAAAATATAAGTTTTATTTATAATAGAAATCACATTTTCTAAAGAAAATTGTATTTTTAAATCTTTCGAGACTGTATGCTCCTTACGGAGGTCTGCATCTCGCACTACTAAGCCCGAAGATGTGATATAACCCGCACCATCCTGAACAGTTCCCCAAAATGGGTTGTAGCGGCGCATTGCAAAGATTTGTTAAAAATTCATATCTTGTAGAAAAAAGGTTTTTATAAGTTTGAGGTAATTTTGTGTAAAATCGTATTTTCCCAAAACCATATTCCCAAATATCATCATGCTATGTTACATATGAGTGTTGTGAAGAGGTAGGACATTACCTCGTGAACTATCTAAACGTATAGCAAGGGAAATGATGTTTATGTCGAAACTAAACTATATGGTATTTTTCTGTAAAAGTGCTATAAAAATTGAAATATGAATTATTTTGATATGAAACTTGTCAAGATATTTTGTTAATGTTTAATGATCATGATGAAAGATTTTGGTATTATTGTGTTTAAGAAAAATATGATTTTTAAGGAAAAACCGAATCGGAAGTCGGATTAACTCCACTTCCGTCGGGTTTTAGAATTTTAAATTTTTAGAATAGTAAAAAAGAAGGGGGAGAAGGGACTTACTGGATTGTAGTGGAGAGGAGAGGAAAAGGAAGAAGTAGGAGGTGCCGGTGCGTCGTTTCGTCGCCGAAATCACCTCGGATCACCGCCGGAAGTTCGTCGGAGTTTCGCCCTTTGCTAACTCCACTTGCACACAAAAAGTCTATGAAATTTTCTTGAGAGTTTGGACAGAGATTTGGAAGTGAGGAGGGGTGAGTTTAGGTGTGGTATTTATAGGAAAAATTAGGATTTGGGGTAAATGAAAGGGTGTGAGAAAATTGTATTAAATTTTGCATTTAAAAAATTAAAAGGGGTGTTTTAAATTCTCTGTAAATGTGCAGGAATTTTAAATAGTACAGGATTAATGGGGGTAGGCCAAAGGTCACAGGAGTTCAAGAAAAATTGAGTTTGGGCTGACTCGGGCCGGCGGCGGCGGCCGATTCGCCCGAGTCACCGGCCCGAGTTGGCCGAGTCGGGCCGATTCTTGCCACCACGTGTCCCCTGTCGATTTTTCTACCTCCTGGACTCGTTTGTTTTATGTGTGACTATTGGTTTTTACGGGTTATGCTTGTATAGCCTCTTGGTCTTCTAAAAAGATTAAAAGAAAACTAATAAAAAAATAATGTGGCTGATGGGATTTGAACTTTGGTGCTTTGGTTCAGCAGTGCAAGGTCTTACCAATGAGCTACAAGCTTCTTCTTGTTGTTAAAAAGCAAATCAAATTTATTACTTGTGCTCAGGCTCAAGTACCCCTTTCTGTATTTTTTTGAAAAAACTGTACATAAAGTCTAGGGTTGTTACAACTCAGTATATCTGATGGGTCTGATCTCGAAGAGGCGGCGAGATGATCTTGTTGATATCTTGCATCAGGTCTTCCGACAGACGGCGATAATCTCCACCTACCAGAGGAAGGACGATATCAGCGAGAATCCCGACGCTTGCATTCATGAGAAAATGCATAAGAAAATGGTCAGAGAAGCCAGAAACATTTTGCTCAGACTTGCTTCTGAATTCTTAAATCCATACCCAGGATTTAGTGTTTTGCCTCCGTAAACATTTTGATGATATTTTGTTTTGTTGTTACCACCGATGTATAAATTTTCTCAAGTATGAATGGCAAAATTTCCCTTTTCTTTTATACCACTGCTCATAGGTGCATCATGTGAAGTAGTAGTTACTCGGATATAAAATGCCGGCCCCCCCGTGTTGTGTTAGTGATATATGTCCTAGAGGCCATTATTGTATCATTTTGGTTTGTATATTATTTAATGGAAGCTTGGGATATTCACAGTTGTATTAACAGTCTTGCTCAAAACGGTAGTTTGCTACTTGGTTTGTTTCTACCTCAATATGTGCATGTGTTTATTTTAGTATATCGCTTATACATATTGGTAGAGCCCTTAGCATCTTTGCTTGATTACCAGCGTTGTGATGGCAGTCATACTAGTGGGGGCTGGGTAGTCTACAAGCACATCCTTATACATGTCCCTAGTCGTAGGATTATCGAGACGGGGCATCGATACTCCAGAGTAGACTAGTGTATACGCTTCTCATCCCAACAGGGGAGATGGTCTGTCCCACAGCCATTAGTACGTCGTACTGGAGATAGTATGCAGGTGCTCATTAGGTTATGATTATACTGGACAAGACTCATCGAGGACTGCTGGTGGGTATTATACATATCGTCAGGTAGCAGTTCCCAGGTGACATGAGTACAGCTTAGTCCGTCGACTTGACACTGCTACTTCGCCTCGAGTGTGTTCCCACTGTACTTTGATTATTACCCTACCCCGGCTCAAAGGAGTCATGCAAACAAGTAGTAGTTGGGTGCAGTCCCGAAGCACTTAGAGGCAGTGGCGGTTAGATAGGATTCGTATCTCCCGGTATTAAGGGTTAATATCGTGCTGTGTTCGGAGAGCCATTACACAAAGTCCCTGGCCTGGGCAAGCGAGATTTAATGGTAGGTATTCCAGTAGTTTCTCAGGGTGTTTTGGGCTACACTCCGGCATGACTTATTGCGTTATTAGGGGTCTGACGATTACCGCCCCTAGTCCCGATATGCGATACTCTTAGACGAACAAACCGGACTGTACGGAGATTGTCATATTCAGGCTCAGTAGAAGTTCGGATGGATTTGCTCATTGACCTTCTTATCGACAGATACCTGGGTAGTCGTTGCGTGCAGCTAGTACCACTTGCGGCTTGTGGTTAAACCCACTGCCAGCGTACTGTCAAATCTTTAGAATCCAACATAGAGAGTTTCCTTGCATCGGGTGAAAGATATAGAGGCCATATGGTTTTACGGCAGGGATTCGATCACGTACGTGCACTTGTGCGTGTATGATGTTCGGGCGGATGATACTGGTGGGCTTTGGTTTAAGCCGGATCCTAGTATTATATTGATGGATCAGTTTCGTCTCTTTGTATTCGTGTTTCTCGGAACACAGATGCGGGTATGTATATATGGATAAGAGGGGCATTCTTGTAATTACTCAAGATTGCTTATAGAAGAAGACACCTCATTAGGGTTTTGATTATTTATATGATTAAAACAATTATGAGGTGCAGGAAATATATTGTTATATTGATATATGATAATTCAAGCATGGCTACTTAGTTTGACTATTTGACTTAGATATTTTGTGAGATATTTTTGGCACTAGATATTGGGTGAGATATTTTCTCTTCACATGCTTATGGTTATATCAAGAGAGCCATCACAATTATCATTTGTGAAAATACTTTCTATTTCCTCAAGTTCCATCTTCTTCTTCCTCTCAACCCTTAAGGTCTCATGAGTTGAGTAAATTAGGGTTCCAAGAGACAAATAAATCCATTTTCATTCTCTATATCACCTAGGCCATCTAGTTTAGCAAGCTAGTTGCCTTAGTTATCTCGGATTTGAGGTAGGAGCTCGGACTATAGACACTCAGGTGGATCGTCTTTGACTTGAGGAAGCCGACGAGGACGCTACGATCCGGATCGATCCTCGGAGCCTACGATGACGAGGAGGACAGCGGAGAAGACCTGAAGGACTTGTATCTTGAGGTATAACATTCTTTCCGAGTAGTTAAACCTAAAGTAGTATGCTAGCTAGGGTTTATGATCGATCCTTGGTTCTAGTCGGTGTTGCGAAGCCCGTAAAAATCATTTTTTGCCATTTCCGCCTCCTCACAAACACGTGGCGTGCGCGACATCGACTTACATGTTGTACGTGCGAAGCAAGTGAGGCGCTGCCTCAGAGTTTTCAACTTTCGGCGCTGGCGCCCTCGTGCAAGGCACGTGAGGCTCTGCCTCATTACTGCAAGGCATGTGAGGCGCTGCCTCATTACTGAAGGTGTCTTTTCACCTTCTTTCTCTATTTCCTATGGGTCAACTATCTTGTTCCCTATGCCCCCTTCTACTGTGCATAAAATTTTCCGTGCGTTGATTTGAATATTTCTCTTTATAACCCGAAGCTATGTCTTCCTTCTTCTCTTCAAAGAGAAACCCATTTTTATTAACAGAACTCAAACAAACCAAGATCTATGGCCTGCAATCGTCCTTACACTTGTCGACAACCATGGGAGGTGCCCATCGAGGAAACGATTCCTCGCTTTGCTACACGGCTAGTAGACCCTCTTCTTATCGATGCACAATGTGACGCGGTGATGTATGAGCTCCTAACTCGTAGGGGCTCTCCTCTTCCTATGGGCTCCATTTGGCTCCGGATGATCTTTCTATCCGTGCTTGCCGATATCCCTCCTCATCTGGCAGAGATAACTCCGGCGATTCTCGATGCGGCGGAGGATAAGATCGAGTGCTTTCACGAGGCACGTTTGATTACCCCGTCTTTGAGGGACCGATCAGTTCAGCTACTAAGTCAAATACAGGCTCAACGGGCTATCATGTCCGCCTTCGCTGATGAGCATGGTGCTAATTGATGGGGAGCAACTTCTCGCGAAGACCGCCGCTTCAACATGGCAGAGAGGGCAGAGGGGGAATTGGAGAACTTTGCATTTTATTTTGTCAACCCCTGTATCTCTGATCCCATATTTGGTGATCTCTTCCCCATAAAGTAGTAGGTTTACATCAATGTATTTCTCTTATTATTAACTGTTGAATGTTTATTGTTGAATGCTTCCTTTTCATCGCATATGCATACATGTATCTCGCCTCTGTGCATGAGTTTTATATTTTACCCTTAGGGATTTTTGCTAAGTGCGAGCGCCATTGTAGTGTCGTACATTCCATTGAAGCAGGCATGTAGTCGTGAATGAATGCTTAGTGAGGCGTGACCCAAAGACCCTCCTTACTGCCTTGCACATTACATGGTTAGTGCTCGTGGGTTGCGCCTTTTTGTCTTGACTGGAGATGAAATAATCTGCTCCATTTCCTTTTGAGTCTCGCATTCCAATGCCCACAGGGCCTTTGGCTAAACGCATATCTTCCAGGAGTGCCGCAAATAGTCAGCGAATGTTTAGCGAATTTATCGAAGATCTCGATGCCGAGGACCTCAGTTCTGCTACGGATTTTACCGTTGAAGTCAATCCGATGCTGGCGACACTTGTGAACTTCCATGATGAAGATCTCATCGGCTCTTGGGTTGATTACTGCAGAAAGATTGAGGCTTGCATGCATGAGATTGAGCTCAAGCGTCTCGCTCTTGAGGTGTTGGCTTCGAACTCCCAAAGGGCTACGTGGGTTGAGCATAGCGTTCCTTTCATTTGCCATTTTGAACAAGAGGTGACCCTGAGATGAAAAGAACATGAGGTGGCTTCCAGTGCATCTGTCCGATTGCGCGCCTAGGTTGAAACGAATGCTGCGCGGCTAAAAGCTGTTTTCGACAACCTCCAGCGATGTCTTTCGGATGGGTTGACGCTAAGGCAGGCGCTTGACCGCGGTAGCTGACCACGAGAAAGGGTTGAGAGGAACGCGCGAGCGGCTGGCTGATTTGTTGAAGACGCCTCCTCCATGATAACTGTCTTTGTACCCCCTTCTTTTGTACTGACTGTGAACTTGTGATTCATGAATAACATGTATTCATTTTGATTCCTTTATGAAATGTATCTTGTATTCACTTGAATTCATGAATAAAAGACATATTTTATTTCATCGGCATATAACTGGCAAATGTGGCCAGTAGATAGTCCATCTTGACTTCCTTGTAGGGTAGCGATGGCTTAAGAAATAGGTTCGGATCTGCCGCCTAAGACTTTTCAACTTTATGAGCCGTGAGGGTCTCATAAAGACTTTTCTCTCTACGAGTCGTGAGGATCCCGTAGGTGTATTTTCTTCTTAGGAGTCGTGAGGACTCCTAAGTGCGTTTTCTCTTGAGATTCATAAGAATCTCACAAGAGAATTTCCCCCCTTACAAGTCGAGAGGACTCGTAAGTGATTTTTTCCCTCCTTGTCGATATTCAACTTTGGAGAGTGTGGCCCGTGGATAGTATACAATAGTCCATCTTAGACCTACTTGCAGGGCCCCGGTGCTTAAGAAATAGGTTGATACCCCGTTGCCTAAAGCTTTTCCCTATGAGTCGAGACGGGTCGAGAAGTTCTCGCAGGAACATTGTTTTCCCTATGAGTTGAGACGAATCGAGAAGTTCGCGCAAGGATGTCCTAACGTCACAGTTAACCTCTACTGATAGAAGTTCGTTAGGGTCTGTGGTACTAGAGCTTTTATCCGTCGTACCATCGCGTTAGCCGATGTAATCCCCGATATGCAATCTTGCTATTCGGGTAGCCCCACGACTGTCGTGTCTCTGATCCCTTCGGGGGCTGGACAAGACATCTTCAAGTAATTTCCCAGGTGATATTACCGTCGGAAGAGCAAGCGTTAGGATATTCCATGCCGCTTTTTACATTAGGTTAGACTCAATTTGGGAGCCCCGAGGAGTCATAATCACTCCGCGCTGGTGTGGGATGATCTCTGATAGTCTTTCAGGTCTCATTTGAGTTGCCGTCAAAATCCTGAAGCTAGGGATCTTCCTTTGCTTCATTTGTTGACATTGCATCTGTAATATTGCGACGAATGTCGAGATTGTCTCTGGGTTGTCTGTGAACTGTCGAGTCTTGGAACTAGGGACTTTGCCATGGCTCTTCTTTTTGATGTCACGTCTGCGTCCTGCTGGAGTGAGGAGAAACGCCGGTGTTGATCTCTAGGCTGTCGATGTTGACGTCGAGATCTAGCTTCCCTTCGACGAAGCCTGGTGGGACAATATAGTTCCCTTTTCGTTTGTGCCCATGGATTGTATACAGGGGTCGATGTGGACTCACCTACATGGCAGAAGTTTCATTTTTTTGTTTCTTTCAGCGATGCTCTATCATTTCAACTTTTTATATCGCGAAAGTCGAGATTTCCCAATCATTTCGGCTATTTTATCGCGGCGCCCAATCATTTCGGCTATTTTTCTTTTTACTCGCTGTTTTTTATTGCGAGTTGCCCAAACATTTCGGCTATTTTTATATGCATTTTTGCTCGCTGATTTTTATTGCGAGTTGCTCCATCATTTTGGCTATTTCATATGCATTTTTTGCTCATTGATTTTTGTTGCGAGTATGGGACTTGAGATCTGATACCGATCTTAGCATCAGTATCGCTGCGACTGGAATATTGCCAGGAGCGAATCATCATTTTCCTTGAAAGGACTTGGAATTTGATACCGATTTAGGTATCAGCAGCTACAACTGGGATATATCCAGTAGCGAATCATCATTTGCCTTTGTCGATTTGAACAAAGGTGGCTTAGCAAACAGGGTTAGGATCCTGTTGACTAAGACTTTTCGACTTTACGAGCCGTAAGGGTCTCATAAAGGTATTTCTTCCTACGGGTCGTGAGGAACTCGTAGGTGTATTTTCTCTTTAGGAATCGTGAGGACTTCTAAGTGATATTTTCTCTTGCAAGTCGTAAGGATCTTATAAGAGTGTTTTCTCCTTACAAGTCGAAAGGACTTATAAGTGTCGTTCACCACATGAGGACATTCCTAGTCATTGGTGGAACTTGGTGAGGAAACGTTCTTGATGACTTCGCTAGAAGCGGGAGTTGGAACGTCCAATCTTGCAAAGACCGATTTTTTAGCAGGAGAAGCCCTTTTGACGACCTCATCTGCCGGAACCGGAATGGCTATCTGCTTCGGGATAACCCTTTCAGGTATTACGAGCCTTTTTGCAGACCCACTGGAGCTGTAGCTCAGCCTGTCGAAGACTGAGGTGGTAGACTTGGACGACCGTTGAGAGGGGCCGTGATAGTTGCAAGCCGATCGAAGACCGACTTCTTTGGAGCCTCTTATGATGGCATTGAAGCATTGAAACTCATTGGCGGGAGCATGGTCCCAAAGAACAATCCAGTGGTGGCCTGAGTCACCTGCTCCACTGGCATTGCAAAGATGGAGGCCGCTTGAAGCCCATAAGTCACTCCTCCGGCGGGGACAGAGTGGGAGTTGCCGTTGCAGTTGCACTTAGAAGCCATTGATCTTCTTTTCTCTACACAGAAGCAAGATACCAAATCTTAGTATATCGAATCCATGGGCAACCATAGCAAACCACGATTCGTTCATGAACACGACACACGAAGTGTGGTGTGGAAAGAAGAAGAGGTCCCACCGGGCGTGCCAGAATTTGTTTACCGCCGAAAACCGGGAAGACAGACGTCTTACCTGAATTTGGGGGCAGATACTATTTGGATTTATCCGTCCACCTCTCCGAAGATGCCAAGTTGATTTATGGCACCGTGTATCGGAGGTTTGGACGAATGCGGCCGTTGTAACAGACTTCGTCAGATTCCCCCTCGTTTGCACGAGGGGTTTTTGATTATGGGGACGCTCTTCCCTGCAGGCGCAAGCCCCTGCAGTTAATTACGTTATCGCATCGCGATAACCACTTTCTCCTTCTCCAGATGTTCACTTCGTGTCGTGTGTATTTGTTTTATTTTTGGTTGCTCGTGAACTGTATACAGAGACTAATTTATGTTGTCGCCCATAGGGCGTGGATTAGTCCAAATCCGTATATTCTTAAATTTAGGTTTGGTTTGATTTAAGAATCGTTAATCTCGTTCGAGATTAAGATCAATTTAAATGTTTGTTAAGGATACGTTAGTTTGATCTTGGACTAAGATCTACATAACTGGGGTTTAGGATCGTTTTTGATCCAACAAAAGAGCATTTTGGCTCTATCGCTTTAGTTTAGGGACGTTACGGTCCGTAGATCACCATTTTTGGGATGAGGGTTTAGTTTAAGGACGTTACGGTCCATAACTTAGTTTAAGGATGTTGCGGTTGTTGGGGTCGAAAATTGCACCCCGGTTGACCAAGTCAAAGTCAAGGTCAAGCCCAAGCCAAGTGGGCCCAAGCCTAGATCAAGTGGGCCCATGCCCAGGTCGAGTCCGAACATGAAGCGGCCGGCCCTCCTCCATGCCAAAATAAAAATCATGTAATAAATAATTTTAATGTAATTTTTTTTATGCAAAATGGGTATAAAGCTAAATTTTTGTAAAGCCCATGGCTTATGTGCAAAAAGAAATGGCACATGAGCCATGGGATGGGCAAAATCCATTTTGTAAAGCCCAAGGGGCTATATGTAAATGTAAGCCTATATAAGGCAACACGATGAAAATATCTAAGAGACTTTTTCATTCTTCCCAAAAACTAGGGTTTGTGTCTCTTTCCCCTTTCTCAAGGGTCTAAAACTCTCTCCCTTCTTTTGAATCAAATCAAGAGTTTAACTCTTCCTTTCTAAAAAATAAATAGTTTTTCACCACAAAACCCACGAAGGGGGGTTCGGATCTCCAATCAGATCTCGAAAAGGGGAGACTTTTAAGTCTCACTCCCTTTTCTCCAAGATCCCGCCGATCAAGAGAAGGAAGAAAGAGACCCATCTCCAAAAATCTAACTTTGGACAGATCCAAGGCTCAAAAGAAGAGCCAAAATTCCTAGAAGTTTAACTCCTTTCTAGATCTGTTGCAGTTTAACTCCATAAATTAGTTTCTGTTAGGAGTTCAACTCCAAAAAACCCTTAGGAGTTCAACTCCCCAACCTAGGGGCTAGGCCCTTCCCGCGGGTGTTTTCCATGGTCACGTGTGCGCCACGTAACCCCGGGCGCTAAGGCGCCCATCGGTCACGTGTGCGCTACGTGTCCCCGGGGCGCTAAGGCTCCCAATGGTCACGTGTGCGCCACGTGACCCCGGGCGCTAAGGCGCCCATCGGTCACGTGTGCGCCACGTGACCCCCGGGCGCTAAGGCGCCCATCGGTCACGTGTGCGCCACGTGACCCCGGGCGCTAAGGCGCCCAATGGTCACGTGTGCGCCACGTGACCCCGGGCGCTAAGCGCCCACGTACACCCCACGCGACCCGCTCAACGCCCAGCGGTCGCGTGCAGCGCACGTGACCCGCGCGCGCAAAGCGCCTACATGCACCCCACGCGACCCGCTCAGCGCCCAGTGGTCGCGTGCAGTGCACGTGACCCGCGGGCGCCTCGCGGTTGCGTGCTGCGCACTTGACCGGCGGGCGCCAAGCGCTCACGCATCAGGCACGTGCCTGTGGGCACCATGCGCCCACGTGCCACGCACACGTCTTTAAGACGCTCCTCTCCCATCCTTTTTTAATGCACTCCACATCAAAACACTTCCCCGTTAGAAAAAAATTTCTAACGGGGCGCTGCCCCGCACCCCGCAAGGGGGCTGCTGGCCCTCTTAACCCCCAGCCAGCTATCCGGGTAGCGGGACCCCCGTAAAAAACTCTGCGGGGCCCCCGACATATCGAAAACCCATTCAAAACACAACACTGCACATTGAGTTCGTATGACCGGTTTAACCCGTTAATCGGAGGTTCTCTCGCTCCAAAGGCGAGGGATAATTAACGGCAGCTTAGTCCTCGGCTGCCGGAGATTCGGATCCTCACGATCAATAAACCCCGGCCTACCCTAGGCAGGGGGAATCTGTAGTATGCCTGACAAGCGCATGTGTATTCCCATCTCAATGGGGTGACGAAAAACACCCTACAACGGTCCATAGTTAGTTTAAAGAAGTTGCGGTCCATTGTAGTTTAAGGACGTCTCGGTCCATTGGGATGTGCCCGTCAATTTGAGAGTGCACCAAAAAGTTATTGGTTATTGGGACCCACCACCTCTCTGAAGATGCTGAAGAATTACAATGACATTTATCATAGGTGTGAGGAGATGTACCCTTAAACCAATGTTCGTTGGAAGATCAGTAGTCGTGTTGGGGAATAAGACCAATTTGGAAAATGGTGAGCACGTGGGCTCGGTTGATCTGAATTAGGGACTTTTGGTCAACTTGGACTCAGCCCACTCAGTCTTTGAATAAAGTGTTAAACACTTGTTTGGGCTCAGTCCCTTTTCTATACAAACAGTGTTGGGCATTGATATGGGTTCTAACGCTCACATTTTACTTTACCTTTTTTTTGTTTTTTATGGAGTGTTAAACACTCTTTATGGCGCCCATGTGCGGAGCACGTGAGGCGCTTAGCGCTGAGCGCCAACCACTGAGTGCTAGGCACTCCTTATTGAGCAGCGCCCACATGATGGGCACGTGAGGCGCTTGGCGCTGAGCGCTGACCATTGAGTGCTAAGCACTCTTTATTGAGCAGCGCCTACGTGATGGGCACGTGAGGCGCTTGGCGCTGAGTGCCTACCATTGAGTGCTAAGCACTTTTTATTGAGCAGCGCCCATGTGAGGGGCACGTGAGGCGCTGGCGCTGGGTTTTCTTTGTATGCCCTGTTATGAAGAGTTCAATTCTGTGTTCTTTTCTGGATCTTTGATCCCTAAGAACAAATTCATCGCCATGAGAATTAAATTCTCATTTGTGGAAGACTTGTCTCAAGGATCTCAGATCCAGAGAAAGAACTATGTTCTTTTATGAGGGTTAAACCCTTAGATATGCAGATGAGATGCTCTAGTCTCTATCATTATTTTTATTTACCTCGAAAAGAGGTATTCTTCTTTCTTCCTTTTTGAAGCTTTCTGCTTTGTTTTTTCCTTTTTTTTGAAGCTTATGGGGGTTTCTCTGTACAAGACTTGAAGTCTTGGGTCCTTTATATAGTATAGAAAATTCTGTTGATTTAGTTGAAGAAATCTCTTATTGAGAGATCCTTAATTGATTTGGGGATTTTATCCACAGTTGGATCTTTGGTCCAAGGACTTCTGTTTTACAGAAGATATTTTTCTTGTTTTAACTAGAATGTGGAAATATTTTCCCATACAAAGCTTATTCTGTGGCTTGGTGATTTTTAATCACTATTTGATTTTTAATCCAACGGTGCTCTGTTTTTCAGAGAGTAATCTTTCTTGTTTAGAAAGATTTGACGAATATTTACTCAATAGAATTTAATTTTGTACTCTGATGATATATCATCTCCGTTGGATTTTTGATCCAACGGCTCTATTTAATAGAGAGATTTGGTTCTAGCGCTGGTGCCCTCGTGCGAGGCACGTGAGGCATTGCCTTAGAGTTTTTTAACTCTTGGCGCCGGCGCCCTAGTTCAAGGCACGTAAAGCGCTGCTTCGGAGTTTTTAACTCTTGGCGCTGGCGCTCTCGTATAAGGCACGTGAAGCGCTGCCTTTTAAATTTTGAACAGAGCTTTGCTCTTTTTATTGGGGAAACACCACTCTTCTTCTACCTCTCCTTACACTATTTCACTCGTAAGTCCCTCCCTATCCCTCTATTTCTTCTTGAAAAGTTCTCTTTTTCAAATCACGTCGGTAAGTGGAGTTAACACTAATCTTTTATTCTAAACCCTAAAAAGTTCACTTTTTCTTATAAACTTTTCATCCATATTCTTACACCATGTTTGTAATCATATAACTAATGGTTAGAACAAACTTTCACTCAAAAATATCATGAAACATAATCTTAATTTAACTTTTACATTAAAATACCATGAATTTTAGATATGTCATCTTATTTTCCTTTATTGAAACATACCTTTAGAAAACTTCATGGGGTAATGACCCACCCCTCACATACACACATGATTCCATAGCATGATTCTCTTTGAATCTATTTTTGTGCCAAATACAATATATTTCATTAAAATATCATCTCTTATAAAAAACGGTTTTGTTTAGAATTGTATTTCAAAACCATTTGCAACTAAGGCTCTACAACCCTTTTTAGGGTATCCGCTATTGGATGGTGTGGATTATCGCACATTCTTGGGCTAGTAGAGCGAGATGCGGACCTCCTCACGAAGTATTCAATCTGAAAAGGTTTTAAATACGATTTTTAAGAAAAACGAAATTTCTACTTAATAATCAAAATTAATTTTTAATAATTATATAAATATTACAAATGCATATACTTTCAAAAATATAATAACTTATATTTTTTTTCAAATAAAAGAATTACAAGTTTCATCAAAATACCATCAAGATATCAATACAAGACAAGTTTACAGTAAAATACTATGAACTATTCAACTTAAGGTAATTATCACAAAAATATCTTAATTCTTAAAATACACATCCATGGAAACCCTAAATAATCTAAATAATTTCTCGAGGTTATTTTGAACTATATCTTAAAAATATTTTTCATAAAACCCTCTCGAGTTATATAAAATTATATTTAAGGATTTTAGTAAATATAGGTTTAAGCGGGATCAATTCTCTTGAGCTCCAGGGAGCCGAAGAAAGTGAATGCTTGCCTATATAAGATAGAAAAACCTAACGGTGTTATCAATGGTAATTGTCAGGGAGCCGAAGAAAGTGAATGCTTGCCTATATAAGATAGAAAAACCTAACGGTGTTATCAATAGTAATTGTCTTGGAAAAAGACACAAATCCTGCCGTCCATGTGCAGCAGTTACCGATAACTCCTGAGCATAATTCAGGATCCAAATCAGTTATAAGTGTCTGACTCAAGTCTGAGTCTAAATCAAATTTGAATTCAAACTCAAACCAAAATCTAATTCAAACATGAATCCAAACTCTAACATGTACATTTGAACCTGAACCTGAATACCAGAACAATATCAACATGCAAATATGACTTGACTTGACCGAACCATGGCTATGACATGACTTCTTGACTACGAGCTTACATTCTGAACCTGATTATATGAACAACTTGTATCCATGGTCTCGGCATGTCTGATAATTATAATCTATATAAAACATTACACGGGGTTAACGGGGTAGATTGGTACGGAATGTATTAGAAGTGAAACGAGATGATCACTAAAAGACACCTATATGAACTCTCGTGCCATTGTTCCGTGGGTTTTGATGGGGCCTTGTACTACCTGTTACCATAGTCCACGGAGCAAGTTGGACTCCTCTCGTATACACTGATACTTTCTGTACCAAGCTACATACAACTACGTTAGAATAATAAACTGATACCTGTATAACTTAACAGCTTCCTTCCACATTACTTGCTATATTACTGTCTTTCTTTTGTGACTTACCGAGCGATAGTTCGCTGACGACATTCTTGTCTCTTCTTTCTTTGGAATGTTTGTCAGGAGGACCGAACTCTCTCGAGGTCGAGCCTAGCCAGGAGGACGTGGATCAGTTCATCGAGTAGCAGGATTTCTAGCTTTTCCTTGTACTTAATTTTCATCTCATATGCCACTGTTTAGGCATTATTTTATATCATTGTACTTTCCTTTTCAAAGCAATGTATTGTAAAGATGAACATTAATAAAACTTGCTGTTTATATTATATCTCTTGTCATTTCTTGTGCATTTCATATTTTGCTTATTTACGCTTAACGTATTTATTTCTGAGTAAATACGTTGCGTACCCGTCACGTCTCCACCTCCGTACACCAGGAAACGGGGCGTGACAGCTTTTACTTATTTTGGGGACTTACCAAGCGCTAGTTCGCTGACGGGCATTCCATCTATTTTCTTCTCTTGGAATGTTTGTCAAATACTGTTGAGACGGAGGAAGTTGAAGCCACAGAGAAGGACTACGGCCAGATAGCTACTCAGGGCTAGCTCAGCTTCAATTTTCTTTAGTTTTATGTATGCCACTTGTTTAGGCACTTTCCTTATTCTATTTACTTTCTAGTATAAACTCATGTACTTGTATATATTTGAAGTTGAATGTAAATAAAGATATTTGTTGAAAATTTTTATAGTCTCAATTTATTCTTGCACAGTGTATTATTATTTCAATATGCTTAGTATATTTATTTAGGGAATAACCTTCTCTGGATAAATATATTGCGGGCTTGCCACGTCACCGTTTCCGTCTATTAGGAAGCGGGGCGTGACACTTCTTCTCAAATTGAATCTAAAACTATAACTCCCTTTTTCCATCTTTTTCTTGTTCAATTGAATCCTAACCCTATTCGTTTCCTCCTCCTCCTCCTCTTCTCAAATTGAACCCTAATCTTGCTCTTTTTCCCTCATCATATTCTTCTTTAATTGAACCCTACACATCTTCCTCTCTTCTTCTTCTTTTCAAATAAGTTATAACTGTATCAAAACAGATTTAAATTAATAACCCTAATCTAATTAATGAAGATTCTTCAAGGTTCACAAGTATTCAATGAATTTAACCAAAAAAATAAAGTAAAGGTTAGAAATTACGAAATTGGCTTGGAGTTGGCTTGAATATTGGGGTTTAATCGGCTTGGAATTGGCGACGGCAAGCCCCCAATACAATACAAGTCCACTGCATGATTCGTGAAATTAATGGAGATTCGTGAAGTTAATGCATGATTGAGAAGAAAAAGATTCTTTAAAGAAAGGACAAGGAGAGAGGCGGGAGAGAAGTCGACAGCGGCGAGGCCGAGGCCGAGGAAGAAGAAGATTGGAAGAGGGTTGGGGTTATTTGATTGGGGGTATAATGGTAATTTTGTAATTTTTCATCAACTCCGTTAGTCATCACATTGCTTGTGCGCATTTATGTGCAACTCACAGAAACTTAAGTATTTATCTATCAAACGCAGGAAAGCTTGGATATTTACATGCAATTTAGCCAAATTTTCTATGCAAATCATCAACTATGTTGCACCACTTGCATAGAAGGAGAAACAACACTAATATCCTGCCCACGTTTCTATTAAAAACAAACAAGATCCTCCATGTATCACAAACATTGTCCAACAAATATCACGGCAGGCCTCGTTTGGTAATAAGGTTACGGGATAGAATACAGATTCAAGCCTCGTTTGGTAATAGGGTTACGGGACAGGTTACGGGTATCAGTTTTGTGGGGTTTGGTTGCCTAACTCCAAGAAATTGAAACCATGCCTCATTTGGCAATTAAAATAATGTTTCTCAAACCATGTCTTCAAAAGGTTTCCGCCGTCACAAATACTATATTTCTCTAAACTCCAAAACTCGAACTAAGAAACCTTGTTGTCAAACCAGGGATTAATGGTTCATCTCTAAAAGCTGAGGAAAAAGAACACCAGACATCTCTAGAAAAGCAGAGGAAGAAAACAATCCCCCTTTCATACATTTTGAGATATATAAAGATCTAATGACACCTTAAAGATCAACTGTAACCAGATCCAATGATATCTTAATTCTCAGAGATCAACCATAACCAAGATCATGTAAATGGGTAAATTACACTAAAATATCCTCAACTATTTCAGTTTTTCACCAACTATTTCAGTTTTTCACAAATGTTATAAGTTATTAAGGAAAAATACCTTAAACTATGGTTTTGAAGGGATTTCTTTCCAATAAAATACCCTTAAAAGTACCAATTAAGGTGTTTTACTGGGCAGAGAACTTTAAGGTATTTTAGTGAAAAATGCAATAGTCAGATATATAAGAAAAAGACCAAAGAAGTGGTTTGATAAAATTCTTCCCAATCTTGATGGTAGCAATTCTATCAAAAGGTTTTACTCAATCACACATGCAACCTAGCTTCCACTTAAACCAAAATATAACATGATTCTGAGTGGGGAGAAAAAGAAAAAAAATCAACATTTTACATCTTAATAAAAGTGAGGGAAAATCATCATCAATAGTAGAGAGAGGGAACTCTTTCCTACTGCCAAGAGAAGGAAAGAGCTGCGTGCGAATTGGCGTTCGATGAGCCTTGTTCATGCAGCAAACCATGGCAGTATAAATCTGCGTCGTTGCTGGTGCTACCAGAGATCAACACGCTTCCAGCTTGCTCATGCGGCAAACCACGGCAGCATAAATCTGCGTCGCTGCTGCTGCTACCAGAGATCAACACGCTTCCACCTTGCTCATGCTCCATTACTCCCGAGTAAAAAAAACCATTATTGTGTGAAATGCTAGCATTCGAAGAAGAAGCTCGAAAAGCATCGTGGTAATGCATGGGCATGGAATGAATCCGAGGTTGCTGCTGCTGCTGGCCCATTGATGAGATTCTATCTCCAGAGGTTGGAGATGACAGAAGAGAGAGAGCACATTCAGATTCAAACAGCTTGCGCTGACACGCTGTTGAAGTTGATGCTGCTGCATCGAGATTTTCATTATTGTAGACCCCGCGGGATGAAACTGGGAAGTGTTCATAGTTATTGTGGGGGTGTCCATTGAAGACGAGGCCCTGAGGATAGACAGCCATTTCCTCAGCTTTCGGAGCTGGAGCCCAGGTGTTTGAATTGGTCGAGAAAATTTGCGGGTATGAACTGATGAACCTGGACCCTGTTAATATACCAATGGCAATAGATATTAAGCAAGGAAGAAAAACTATTTTCTATAAGAATTTATTTTTTCTGTTGTTAACTCTAAAATTACAAGTCAACCTTGGTGAGTCAGAAAGGCCTCAGGATTTAGGGAGTGCAGCTGAGGTTTCCTTCGACGTCTGTTGTGGCCCTCGAGTCGTTTCCTACAGCTTCGTTTCTCCCCATCGAACTCCATCAGCAAGTGAAATCTGTGGAACAAATATTTAGAATAATGACAGCGTTATCAAGGTTCTAAATTTAAGAGCATGAATCATATCATTTATTGGGGTTTAAAGAAGATGAATAAGGAAAAGATTGGTAATCAAATTTATTACTAATATATATCTTCATAAGAAGAAATTAAGAAAGCTAAAGATCATATATTTGGCAACTTAGGAATGCAATGAGTGTATACAAAAGAATGAGCAAGGAGAAAGGAACAAGGCTAAATTGTTGGTAAATACCTAAGGTTCTACCATTTTGACAGATAAATACCTAAGTTTCTGTGAGTAGCCGATAAAAACCCAACCTTTTACTCCTTTAGCACTTAACTACCTAGTACCTACGTGTAATATATGAAAGTGGTACAACGGTTATTTTGCCATTGCTGTTACTTTTGTTTTAAAAAAAAATTGCTTGAATCAAAGATGGGTATTTATATGCAACACGTAAAAACTATAAGTATTATCTGTGAAAACGGTGAAACATTGGGTATTTATATGCAATTTAGCCAAGGAATAATACAGGTAGAGTTGCATATCCTAACAAATTTGACGCAAACAGTTGATATCAATGTAAACGAAAGCGTATCATTTTACAAGAATCACTGAATCAGAACACAGAAAGAGAAAGGTGTTTTCTGACTCCCAAAGTAAATGACACGAGTAAGAGAAGCGGAAGGTGAAAGCAGGTCTGATAAGGGAGTATCCAGTAAAGGTGAATAAGAATTACAGGCGAATGAACAGATTGATTAAAAAAATAACAAGGCATTTTCATTTTCGATCAGCTTAAGGAAATTTTGTTGGAAAGGGGAATGCATGTTACATGCAGAAGAATGGAGTTAAGCATCCAGTTCTATATACAGTGAAGAAAATCTTAGAAGGGAATTCATTTTCTAGTCAGAAGAGTGATTAATGGCATAAATTATTTGGCAAGAACACGAAACGTCTCAAATCAAGCCTTTTTCTTTAATCTTTCAGTATCACATGCATCAGGAAACTAGGAGGATCTTAATACCAAAATATTTAAACACTAATATAGATCATTCAAATTTGCATGCACCCAGGAATTAACATCCATCTTGAATATTTAGCCTAAATTTCTAATCCACACATATCATATGATGGCGGAACTAGCAAGGTTTCAAATATCGGATATCAGGGCCGTCTCGAGTGAGCGCTTTTCATATCAGATAGAGGATAAAGGATGTAATATCAGGGACACAGGTCAATATTTGATGCTCATGTTGGAAGTTCATATCGTGGAATTTTATATACATATCGGACGTATCGGATTACATAGGCATTTACATATTTAAATATTTATATTTAATGCACATAGATACATGATTAAAATCTAAAATGTCATCTATTATAGAGATTTATTGTAAGCCACATGCAAGATCAGGCAATAGAATAACCATACCAAAGAAAATGTTTAAAACAAATTATTAAATGACATTAAGTTGAATGAAAGCTATGTTAACATTAGCTAGTGGCAGTGATTTTATTAGATATGACCTCACATTTAGATCTCTGAAGATTTCCTATTTTGAAGACCGGCATTATCACAAAGAACTCAAAGATTTGATGTTATCAGCAAGGCAGACGTCTTAAGCTTAAGCTCATCTCAACAACAGACGTCTACCTCGGCCTCGTACGCGTTATCTTTCCTTATGTAGACGTCTGACCCGTTGAGCTTCAAACGTCTGCCAAGCGCTATATTATTTCGATGAGAATACCAGACGTCTGACCTATCCCTATTCAGACGTTTCGATAGCGCTCTAGAGTTTCGTGACTACAAAGACGTCTGCCAATCTCTTGCGCAAACGTCTTCCGTATGTCTGGGCCGGATATTTTCTTTGTTTGGAAATTAGTTATTTGTGAAATTTTTTTGTATGCTATATATATAATAACTTATTTTATATCTGGATCTGATACCTTTTGTTAATTTGTGAGAACCCTTGATAATTGTGAGAGATCTAGGGTTTGAGAGGGATTTGTACTCCTCTGATATTTGATTATTAATAAAGCCTCATCTTCGCCTATTTGTTTTGTGGTTAGTATTCATATTTATATCTTGCTAGTGGTTTGATTTTCTTCTCGTTATCGATTGTGTGTTTGCTTTGTGATCTCTCGTATACGCAACAAACTGGTATCAGAGCTATTTGTTCCCCTCCGAAACGCAGAGACGTGACCGCGTAGGTCCGTCCTGCCTGAATTTCGGGGCAGATACTAATTGGTGCTATCCGTCCACCTCTCCAAAGATGCCAAGTTGATTTACGGCACCATGTATCGAAAGTTTAAATAGATGCGTCCGATATAGCAGACTTCGTCAGATTCCCACTCATTTGAGGGGTTTTTGATTGTGGGGACGCTTTTCCCTGCAGGCGCAAGCCCATGCAGTTAATTACGCTACCGCATCGCGGTAACAACTTTCTCCTTCTCCAGATGGTCACTTCGTGTCGTGTATATTTGTTTTGTTTGTGGTTGCCCGTGGATTGCATACGGAGACTAAGTTATGTTGTCGCCCGTAGGGCGTGGACTAGTCCAAATCTGTATCTTTCTTAGATTTGGGTTTAAGGATACGTTAGCCTCATTTGAGACTAAGATCAACTTAAACATTTGTTAAGGATACGTTGGTCTAATTTTTAGACTAAGAGCAACTTAACAGGATCATTTAGATCCAACAAGAGAGCATTTGGGCTGCTTCTGTTGTTTAGTTTAGGCACATTGCGGTCGATTAGTTTAAGGACATTATGGTCCATTATTAGTTTAAAGACATCTCGGTCCAATATTAGTTTAAAGACATCAAGGTCGAGATTAAGGACATCACAGTCCGTGGGTTTAAGGACCCCACAGTCCGATGTTGGGTTTAAGGACCCCACAGTCCAATATTAGTTTAAAGACATCACGGTCGAGGTTAAAGACATCATAGTCCATGAGTTTAAGAACCCCACAGTCCGTGAAATGTGTGGTTGTCGGGACCCGTCACCTCTCTGAAGACGTTGAAGGATTACAACGACAAATATCAAAGGAGTGAAGAGATGTACTCTCGAACCAAAGTGGATTAAGTGATCTGTAGCCCAATTTGGAACTAAGATCAATTAATTATATTATGAGCACATTGGCTCAGCTGAGTCTGAATTGAGGACTTATGGCCAATTTGGGTTAAGTCCAATTAAGTTTGAAATATTGGCTCTTTGTTGGACCATCATTTGTTTGGTTTCAGCCCACATTATTTAGCAATGCTAAATAAGAGTTTGAGGGTTTTGGTAACATTTTTTATCTTTGATTGAGCAGTGAACATTATAGCTCTGAATTTTACTCAATTTTGAGATTCAGTTGAAGGAGAGACTTTTGCCTCTGGAGAATTAGCCAATTTGGCTAAAAGTAGTGTTAAACACTAGAGAACAACAGTGTTAAATACTGGAGATAGAACTCTCAAATTAGTGTTAAACACTAAAAGACAATCAGTGTTAAACACTGGAAATATAATCCCCAAATTAGTGTTAGACACTGGAAATAAGGTTTTCAAATTAATGTTAAACACTAAAAGTAAAGTTCTCAAATTAGTGTTAAACACTAGAATACAATCAGTGTTAAACACTGGGAATAAAGCTCTAGAATTAGTGTTAAACACTAAAGAAAAAAGGGTCACGTGTGGACACATGAGGGCGCCCAAAGGTGGGACCAGATCCCTCTACTTCGTTCTGCAATTAAGTGTAAAACACTTTTTTATTTTTATTTTTGAGTATCACGTGTTGGCACGTGATGGACATCCGTGCGCTGATCACTAAGGCATTTGCTAAGGGGTCACGTGGTAACACGTGAGAGCACCCAAAGCTTAGATTTCCTGTCTTTTGGAGGTCACGTGGGAGCACGTAAGGCACTGCCTCTGGGCTGATTCCTTCTTATTTTTGTGGACCTTTTCAGGGTCACGTGGGGACACGTGACCTTAGTCTTTTGCATGCATGGAGATCTTTCAAGTCCCTTTATTTCTTTAAGAATTAAATTCTTTATAGGGTTAAACCCTAATTATGATTTTGGGGGAATTAAATTCCTATTGTGAAAGAATTAAATTCTTATGTAGGGTTATACCCTAATTTCTTTTTAGAGGAATTAAATTCCCATATATGTAAAAGAATTAAATTCTTATATAGGGTGAAACCCTAATTTCATTTAGGAGGAATTAAATTCCTGAAAATTTGAGAATTAAATTCTCAATTAGGGTTAAACCCTAGTTTTGTCCATCTTGAAGGAATTAAATTCCTATAATTTTAGGAGAATTAAATTCTCATATAGGGTTAAACCCTAGTTTTATCATGAAGGAATTGAATTCCTGTGAGTTTTGAGAGAATTTAATTCTCATATAGAGTTAAACCCTAATTTCATCTTGGAGGAATTAAATTCTTATAAATTTAGAAGAATTAAATTCTCTGAACTCAATTCTCCCTCTAAGTCTTGGATCTGCATGGCAAAATCTCAACCCGATGAGAATTAAATTCTCAACCTATGGGGAGATTTGCTTCTGCAGATCTTCAATTTGAGGAAGAACTATGTTCTTTTTGCAAAAGAGTTAAACTCTTAGATTTGAGAATTAAATTCTCTTTTTTTTAAAGTTTTGATCCCCTTTCTTTTCTCACATAGGGTTTTCTTTGTTGAGAATTAAATTTTCCTTTCTTTTCTCTCTGCTATTTGCCTTTTGGAAATTTCAAGATCCTAAAATTCTCTCTTTCTTTTCTTCTTAGCTCCTATTTATAGGAGAAGGAAAAGAATCAATTTGTTTAATAAATCTTTCATTGAAAGATTTTGTTTGTTTTTGTAACCAACATGATCTTTTAGATCACTCGGTGAATTTTATTCACCATTGGATTTTTAATCCAAAAGATATTCTATCTGTTATTCTTGATGAATTTTGGGGAAATCTTTCCTTGTATAAAATCTTTTCATAAATTGGTGATTTTTAATCACCATTGGATTTTTAATCCAATGGTGCTCTAATTTACAGAGCACCATATTTTTTGTTTGGAAAGATTTAAAAAAATATTTTCCCAGTTAGGGTCTTTGATTTCCCTTAATTAGAATTTAATTCTATCATTTCATAGATCTTTAGGAACCTATCATGTATTGGCACGTGACCCCCTGATTAAGCATTTGACCAGAATTTAATTCTGTTGTGTTAAAGAACTCAGGAATTATCACGTGTCAGCACGTGATGCCCCATTGGGGGTTTTCCTTGTTATTTTATTATATTTTTAATTCTTTTCAGTGGGTTTAAAGGCCCATCACGTGTTGACACGTGACCCCACTGATTAATTATTTTCAATTATTTATTTTATTCGGTGCTTCAAGGCTTTGCCTGTAAATGGTCACGTGTCTGCACGTGATGCCCGGTCACGTGTGGGCACACGATACCTCATAACTTTTGATCCCGGATGAATTATGAGACCTATAATATATCAAATCGAAGGATTTTTCGAGACGCTTTCGATACCATCAGAATTTAGCTGTTTCACATTCGAGAGTTTGTCAAAATACAGCCCGGAAAATACTAGTTCACATTTTCTTAAACGTATCGCTGCCATTTGATACCTTGGGCTCTTTTGCACAGAAATTTTTTTGGCGGGAACACTATTGTTGCGTTGTTATGGGATTTTTGGTTGAACCATTAAGTCTCTGATTTTGTGATCTATGTCAACGGTGGGTAACGACAACTACGTTCTCTTCTCCATTTTCTTAGATCGTGATTTTGAAGTTTAGGGTTCGTTAGTACTTAAGATATTTTGATCTCACATCATTTCTCCGACAATCATGAAGTTCGATATCGAGAATTTTGATGGAAATATGAGTTTCTGTTTGTGGCAAGTCCGCATAATTGCCGTTTTGACTCAAAAAAATTTGAAGAAGGCGATCCATGGGAAGGATAAAAAGCCTTCCACCATTACAAAGGAAGTTTGGGAGGAGATGGATGAAAAGACCCTCACGGCTATCCACTTGTGTCTGGCAAACGAAGTTCTACAGAAGGTTTTGGTGGAGAAGACAACGACCGATTTGTGGAATAAATTGAAAGAGTTATATTTAAGAAAATCTCCCACGAATAGATTTCTGTCGAAGCAGCATTTCTACACACTTCGTATGTGAGAAGGCTCTCTAATAAAATCTCACGTTGGTGAGTTTAATGCAATCATTACGGATGTGGGTAAGATCGACATTAAGATTGATGATGAAGATC
Source organism: Agapanthus africanus (assembly GCA_030015575.1). Classification (NCBI taxonomy): domain Eukaryota; kingdom Viridiplantae; phylum Streptophyta; class Magnoliopsida; order Asparagales; family Amaryllidaceae; genus Agapanthus; species Agapanthus africanus. The sequence goes on along the minus strand of CM057344.1, from coordinate 595,457,213 downwards.
AAGTTCTTATCTTGTTGTGTTCGTTGCCACCCTCTTATAAACACTTCCGCGACAGTATAATTTATGGACGAGAAACGATCTCAATCAATGGTGTCAGGAAGAATTTGATGAGTGAAGAGAAGATCGATAAGGAGTTGACTTCCACCGAAACGAATGGTTCATCGTCTGGCTTATTTGTTCGAGGGGGAGCGAATAAGAGAGATCCGGAAGCAAATAGAAAGAAGTCGCGGTCAAAATCCAAAACTAAAAACGTTACCTGCAATTATTGTAAGAAGGAGCACTTCAAAGTCAATTGTTTTAAGTTGCAGAACAAGCTAAAGCACGAAGACAAATCAAAGGAGTTTTCGGCTGAAGCGGGTATAGCGGAAGGAGGAGATCTTATGGTCCTTAATAACACACAGTGATCCAAGAATAAGTGGATCATGAATTCGGGTTGTTCTTACCACATGTGTCCCAATAGGAATTTGTTCACCATGTACGAGTCCGTTGATGGTGAAGTGGTTTTGATGGGCAACAATAGCTCGTGCTGAGCTATTGACAAAGAGACAATCCAAATCAAGATGTTCGATGGTGTTGTGAGTATATTGGCGGAAGTCAGGTACGTACCTGACTTGAAAAAGAATCTCGTCTCTTTAGGTTCACTCGACGACAAGGATTACAAATTTTCTCCTGAATGTGGAGTTTTGAAGATAACCAAAGGTGCTCTCGTTGTGATGAAGGGCTTGAAGAAAGAATTTTTTGTATTCATTACAGGGATCGACGACTTCCAGATTGGTGATTATTTCATCATCCAAATCTATAACGGATTCAGAAAGATTATGACACATGATGCTCGAGCATATGAGAGGGGTATGACCGAGTTGTCGAAACAGAGTCTACTTGGTGGGAAGAATATGACGAAGCTGGAGTATTGTGAACATTGCGTCTTTGGAAAGCAAAACCGTGTTAGTTTCAGTTTGGTGGTGCACAATACGAAAGGTACTCTATATTATATCCATTTGAATCTTTAGGGACCCTCTCCGGTTGTTCTAAAGGAAGCGGTGCTAAGTATCTGCTTACTTTTAGGAAAGTTTGGGTCTATATCTTGAAGCACAAAAATGATGTGCTTATTATATTCAAGTAATGGAAAACGTTGCTCGAGAAGCAGACAGGAAAGCAGATCAAGAGACTGAAGGCGGACAACGAGTTAAAGTTTTGCGATGGAGATTTCAATAATTTCTGCAAAAACGAAGGAATAGTTTGGTATCATACCGTTGTCTATACACCACAGCAGAATGGAGTTGTGGAACGAATGAACCAGACTCTTTTGAAAAAAGCGCAGTGCATGTTGTCCAATGCAGGGCTCGGAAATGAGTTTTGGGTAGAAACAGTAAATAGAGAGTGTTCTATTGTGAATCGGTCACCTCATATATCGCTGGGCTGTAAGACACCGGTGCAGGTATGGTCGGGAAAACACGCTGATTATTCAACATTTAAGATATTTGGTTGTCCTACTTATGCACATTGCCGTGAAAGTAAGTTGGATCCCCGAGCGAAGAAATGTATATTTCTCGGTTATGCTACCGGCGTTGAGGGTTATAGATTGTGATGTTCGGATCCAAAATCGTCTAAATTTATGATTAGCAGAGATGTGACGTTTGATAAATCTGCTATGTTGAAACCGAACAATAAGGAATCTCCAGTTGAAAACGATTCGAAGGATGAGCCGAGAGTTGATATTGAGGTCGGTAATAGGTCGGGTTCGCAGGAGATCTTTCCTTCACTGTCGTCTGAAGAAGCTCAAGATGAGCAGTCCCATGATAAGGAGTATTTGCTCGCTCGTGATCGACAAAGAAGGGACATTAAACCGCCATGGCTACAATGACCTAATGGCGTATGCGCTGTCTGTTGTAAAGACAGTTGATAGTAGCGAGCCGATAAGCTATAAAGAAGTCATCTCATCCGATAAAACAGCTCGTTGGCCAGTCGCTATGAATAAAGAGATTGAGTCTCTTCACATAAAACCAAACTTAAAAGCTCGTGAAGCCCGAAGAAGGAAAGAAGATGACCAAGAGACGGTTGATACGAGATACAAAACGCGGTTGGTAGCTAAAGTTTATTCACAGGAACGGGGAGTTGACTTCACCGAGATATTTTCTCCGGTTGTTAAACACATCTCTATACGTGTCTTTCTCGGTTTGGTAGTTATGCAAGATTTGGAGCTTGAGCAGCTCAATGTGAAGACCACATTCTTACACGGTGATTTGGTACATGCAACAGCCCAAAAGTTTCGAAGTTGAAGGTAAAGAAGACCACGCTGGGTTGTTAGAGAAGCCTATCTACGTTTTGAAACAGTCATCAAGACGTTGGTATAAGATGTTCGACTCCTTCATAAAAGAAATAAGGTTTACGAGAAGTATGGACGGCAATTGTGTATATTCGAAGAAGCTCGTTGATGGTTCTTTCATATATTTGCTACTCTATATTGATGATGTGTTGATAGCAGCAAGATATATGGTTGATATTATGAATTTGAAGGAATAATTAAAAGGTAAGTTTGACACCAAGGATTTAGGAGCGGCCCAGAAAATACTTGATATGAAGATCAGGCACAATCGCAAAGGAAAAAAACTATACTTCTCTCAACAGCGATATGTTGAGAAAATTTTGGAGCGTTTCGGCATGACAGATGCTAAGTCTGTAAGTACTCCGTTAGCAGCTCATTTCAAACTTTCAGCTCGTTCAGTACTGCAGACTGAGGATGATATTAGATATATGTCGAATGTTCTATATGTGAGTGTGCTGGGTAGCGTTATATTTTCCATAGTTTGTACACGGCCCGACATTTCACACGCCGTTAGTGTTGTTAATCGTTATATAGTATCTCCTGGCAAAAGTCATTGGTAGGCGATGAAATGGATATTACGATACCTACAAGGTACATCTAACATGGGGTTGGTGTTTGAAAGGAACGACGATAATTTAGTTGGATTTAGCGACTCCAATTATGTAAGTGATCTTGACAGACGCAGATCGATCACCGATTACGTATTCTTCTTGGGAGGATGTGCCATTAGTTGGCGTGCTTCTTTGCAGCCTACGGTAACGTTGTCTATGACGGAGATGAAGTATATGGCCGTTGCGGCCGTTAAGGAGGCAACCTAGTCTAAGGGACAATTTTCGGAACTTGATATTTAAAAGGATATCATGATAGTCTACTGTGATAGCTAAAGCGTGATTCACTTGACGAAAGATCAGACGTATCATGAGAGAACGAAGCACATTGATGTACGGTACTGGTTTGTGCAGAAAGTCGAGAAAGAAGAGATTATTGTGAAGGTTGGCATATCGGATAATCCGACCGACATGTTGACAAAGTCTCTTTCAGTTGTTAAGTTTGAGCACTGCTTAAACTTAATTAGAGTGCGTCGCACTCATTGAGCCTTTTAGGGGTTTGTGATGAAGATGGAGCTGTTATTATTTTGATGGAGTTTGTGGAATGCAAGGTAAGGTGGAGTATGTTAGATATGCCTTACATTTAGATCCCTATAGATTTCCTATTTTGAAGATTCGGTATTATCACGAAAAACTCGAAAATTTGGTGTTATCAGCAAGACAGACGTTTGAAGCTTTATAGACCTCTGCCTCCGCCTCGTACGCGTGATCTTTCCTTATCAAGACGTCAACCTTGTTGAGGTTCAGACATCTGCCAAGCGTTCTGTTATTTCGATGAGAATACGAGACATCTGACCTATCCTTATTCAGACGTCTGGATAGCACTCTGAAGTTTCATGACTACAAAGATAGACGTCTTTTGTATATCTGGACCGGATATTTTCTTTGTTTGGAAATTAGTTATTTATGGAAATATTTTGTATGTTATATATAATAGCGTATTTTATACCTAGATCTGATACCTTTTGTTAATTTGTGAGAGCCCATTAATAATTGTGAGAGAACTAGAATTTGAGAGGGACTTGTATTCTCCATCGATTTGTACTCCTCCGATATTTGATTATTAATAAAGGTTCGCTTTCGCCTATTTGTTTTATGGTTAGTATTCATATTTCTATCTTGCCTCTGGTTTGATTTTCTTCTAGTTATCGATTATGTGTTTGCTTTATGATCATCTCGTATACGCAACAGATTTAAAAAGCGCACTTAAGCGGGCATGTCTTTCTGCCACTTTGTTTTTACGGTTTAAGCGAGATGATAATCTCACCACATTAATCGGCTAAGTATACTCTATATCTTACTAATTGGGGTGCACTTTAAGGTTAAAGGATTTGATTTTATTACTTTTATGATCACACCCTCTTTATTGATGTTTACATGAAGTCTTATAATAAGTGAATATAAATTGTGTTTGGTATGATAATAACATCTACTTTAACCTTAGATCCCCAATTCTTTTAAAATTGTTTTGTTTTCTCTGTGGCTGAGGCTTGAAATTAAGGTTTTAGGGACTTCAACTTCGATTTGAAGGATTTGACACTAAGTCTGAAACCAGACTTCAACTTGCAGGCATCGAAGCTTTGTCCTCGAGCAGGTAGGGTTTTCGACTTTGGGGTTTAGACTTCGAACATCAAGAGTTTTCGATTTAGATACTTCAACTTCGAGTTTGGAGGAGATTCAATTTGGCTTCAAAGCAAGAGACCTAGCAGCTAAGGTTCTCAAGTTTTGATTTTGATTTCAAAGCTAGGATTTCGAGTAGCTTCGACTTTGAGTTTTGATTTTTATCTTGAGCGATATCAATTTTGACTTCAGCACTCGACTCGAAAGGGGCTCAAGTATTTAAAAATAGGTTTACAATCCCATTATAACCATATTGAACAAACAACTTATAAGAAATAACAAAATCAAATAACACATTGCTGACTTTGAGCAATCGAAGCAGCCACTTATGTGCTCAAGCGGCTAGACACTCCAGTCGCTCGCCTTTTCTCCTCATTTTTAAAGCATGTCTACCGGTTAAAACAAAACCTACCAGATGCCACTTCTCTTATAATATTTTTATTATTGGATATGGGTAACAGGTTTCCCCGCCTTAGAAGTATTATTTAAAATCTCGGTCGCTAACCCCGAACCGAGATGATCGATTCCATGTCCGAGTTCTGACCAAGGTTTGAGGTTTCAGACAAAACCACCGATACGTGGTGGTTTTGTATCGGTTTCGGTCGAGACCGATATGAAACCAACTGAGACCGATATGAAATCAACCATACAATATCGTTTCGGCCAAAACTTTTAAAAACTTATTTTTTATACCATTTTTACTGTCATTGTGATCATTGTAGGTCTTCGTTGTTAGAAAACCGCAAAAAAATGAACCCAAACTCTATATTAATACTTATCTAAATATATTTTTCAATATATTTTGCATCATAGCTAGAATTTTAAATACTAGGATCATTGTCTTGTAATATAGAAGCATAAATTTAAGTATTTAATATATCTACACTTATGTATGTTATATTACCGTCGAAACCGAAACCCGAACCGAAATTAGCGAAACTAACCGAAACCCAGCGAAACTAAGAAAATTATGAGAGACCGAAACCGAGTTCTTGAACCTTGGTTCCGACAGCAAGATTGATATGGAGATTTTAAACCTTAGTATTTGATTCACCAATTGATTACTTTGGTTTTCGTGTTGAGTTTATTTTGGGTTTATGTAATGGGTTATTGATTTCTTCAACATCATTAATAATTACTAATAAAATGTCAAAAAATCTTACAGGTGTCTTTACAACATATTTAAAAGACCATTTTATGCATCATTAATTACTAAGAGATGTGTCAAATTGGTTAGTTATTTTTACTATTGTTTAAATTTTTTATTAATTTCTAAAAAATCGTTTACTCAAATGATAAAAATTTAATATTTATAGGTTCTCCAACTGGTAAAAAAGGGCAGCGATCTATGATGTGATGAATAAATTCTAATATTAAACCAGTCAAAACAAAGGCAATATGACAATTCATCTCATGAACCAAGCCACGAAATGAAGAAATAAATCTACCTCCAAGGCATGCAAAGATATAAGCTATAAAAGAAATTTACAGAAGATACAATTCAGTAATATATAGCAATTCAAGTGACTAACTATTGAGAATGGTAGCATGCAAGTAAAAACAAGGATAAATTGCAGGAAACCCCCCTCACTTATACTCATAAAGCATGATGCCGCCTTCTGTTCAAACTATGTGCACTTTACCTCGTACTTTAACTATGGTTGAACCTTTTCATTTTTCCACTCATAATTTCCAAGATATTTCCAACAATTTTCTGCCATTGTTTCATCAAGAGGTCAAATTAATACTTTTACCCAAAAGAATTTTGGGATAAAAATGACGAAAGCAGAAAATATTTAAAAGGGACTCTAAAATAGACGGCAAAGTGCAGTTGTGAATACAACAAAGGGTGGTATCCTGCTACACGGTTAAAAGTGAGTGAAGTTTCAACCAATGCCTTAGCGGCTAAATATATTTACCGGCTACACTGCTGGCAGAATCGTTGTTCTCGTCCCCCCACCATCACAATCGGGGTCTTGGAGTGGATATCACAGACCTTGTGCTTCCTATGATACTCTTTGCACCTGCTAAGATCTGATACACATCCATCAACCAAGCATGAGGACATCAGGCTTCCATTGCGAATCCTTTTCGATGAACTCGACGATGACGATGAGGAAGATGACACCATTGCCGCCTCCTTTCGCTTAATTGGATTGCTTAAAATCTCCAAGCTCCAGATTGCCTTTATATTCTAATTCTGTGAATACCATAGGAGGCACAATCAAAATTCTATCAAGTTTCAAGTAATCAAATTGCAGAAAATCATACAGCTAGGATCAAAGAAAATTGCAAATTAAGCTTACCAAAACTTCCATATAGATGAAACCCATTGAAGAACAAGGGGATCAACCAAATCAGTTGGAAAAAGCGTGCACTCAAATAATCTAGAAACAATCACTACCCCAATGATAATGAATAAATCAAAAAATTAGAAGAGGTTAAACAAAGAAAGAAAAAAAAGAGCCCATTTCACAACATCAAATTTCATAAAAATCCCAGGATTCAAAACCCACAAGAAAAAATGCAAAAAAAAAAACCAAAAAAAAAACCCAACAAGGGTTCATGAAAACAAAAGGGTTAAAACTTAACAACCCAAGTAGAACAAAGTGCACAATGGCATCACTCACTAAATCAATTTGCAGAGAAATAAAGAACAAAAGGGAAACAATACTTACAAACAACTGAAGAAGAGCTTCCAACAATTCAATCACTGCCTTGGGTTACCTTACAAATCAAATCAATAATCAAAATGGGAAGAAAGTTAAAGATCAGGGATTGGGGTTTTGGGTTTGGGAGGGAGAGATCCTTTTGATGAGTGGTAAGATGGGGTTTGTTTTATAGCTAGTTTTCAGGGGTTGCAGCAATTTAATGCAGTGATGAAATTACAAGGGAGTTTAAAATATAGAAAAGAGTAGAAAAGCCAAAAAAAAAAAAAAGGAAGATGTGGGCATGAGTGGGAAGCAAAGAAAGAGACCGCAGTTGCTATCAGACTTTCTTCTTCTTAGTATTTCTCTCTCACATTTTTCTTTCCAATGTGGGAGGAGAAAGAAAGTATAAAAGGAGATGGGAAAAAATGAGGAATGATCACTGTTTGTATTTTTTCTTTTCTTCTTTTGGTGGTGGGGGGCGGGATTTACTATGGTCATAGTTGATAATAACATCCTTTTCCAACCCGCCTTCTACGAAGCTTCCAACAAATTTCCATCTTCTTGCTTCATGGTATCTTCCCGAGCCTTGGTTTGACTATTTGACCGACAACAGGTTGGCCAGGTTTTTCATCAAAAATATACTGGGCATGAAAATTAAAGCCTAAACCAGAAATCCGTCCGAACCTGATGGGTTCACAAACGACATATCTAAACTCTCAATTTCGTGTTCAGACGGGTTTCGGGTTTCAATGAGCCGGGATCCAATTTTATCGGGTTTATGCATTTATAAATAGAGTCTAACTATGCTCCAACCGATGGTATTTAGAAATATATCTTATCGACATTTTAGCCATTAGATCCATTAAAAAGATTTGTGCATTTAATCATGAGGAAAAAATCTTATTTATTTCAATCATGATATCATTATTTACACAAATCTTGAAGCAAATCTATTGGCTAAATTGATTGGAATTGTTTCCATATCTTATGAGTATGGTCTAACTCGTTGTAAACTTACTTATAACATATGCAATTACAAAATTTTAATAATACCCTACAATTTATCTAACACTTGAGCAATTAAAAATTTAAAAAACACTACAGCGTTTTTAATAGAATGATCTATAAGTAAATATATCTTAAGAGAAAATATGTTGATCCATTTAGAATTAAGATTAGGACTAGAGAAATTGTATTGGTTTTAGCACGGGTGCGGGTTCGGCTGTGAGTCGGGTCAACTTGCACGTTCGGACGGATGGGCGTGGGTTAGGGTTCGGGCCAGGTCCAACTTGCGGGAACGGTTTCGGACGGGTATTGTATACAAAAAGACCCTAAATTTTCGGGTGGATCGGGTTTACCCCTCCCCCCCTCCAATTTTCATCCTAAGAGTGACATTAATTTTAGGCAACAAGGCTACGATTCTGAAACCCAGTTTTGTGTGTCTTCCATATAAAATCCTAAAAATCAAAACCGCAACTCGTTTGACAACCAAAGTAGAGTTTCTCAAACTATGGGTGCAAAAAATTTTGATGAGTTGAAACCACATTTCAATTCGTAAAAGAAAGGAGTTTAGCAAGGTTTCGTTTTATCTCATTTTATTCTCTACCACCAGCAGTTAAAAAGATATAAATTAATTAAAACATCAGTCTCATAAACTATAACCTATGTTTTCAAACAATTCAAAACTTTGCCAAATGGCATCGGAGAATGTGACAATAAAGATGGCATCGATGGTTGATGCTGTAAGGATGTGATGCTAGGGTCGCAACAGTTGCGTACCGCGGTGGAAACAAAGAACAAAAATTTCAAGACTTAGCACCACAAATTACACCCAAAATGATCCAGATACTAGCAATTGCAAAAGACAAGAGAGCTCAACTAGGGTTTTAGAGAGGGCTGCAACCTTTGAAGCGTGTCCACGCTCAACTAGAAGACCCAAACTAAACTCCGAGATGTAGGGATCGAGCTTGATCTATGATCGCCTTGCCGAAGATAATCCATTTCAAAAGAAACTCAACCCAAGCATCAACTTCACCAAAGAACTCTTCTTTATGAAGCAGCTTGCTCTCACAAAGTGCAAGAATGACAGAGGAAGAAGATGTAGAACTCAAGCTTACTCATTTTCTCTTTAGTTCTTCTCTAGTACTTAACTCGTGAGTGAAAAGATGAGGAGAAGAAAATGATAAGACTCGCCTCTATTTCTCTCTCTTCTCTCAATTATATTATGCAGACGGAATGGGGCTTATCTCCTCAAGTGGTCTCCACTTCCCCACATGCCTCCACATGCAAGCTTGCCACTAAAAGACAAGCATAAGTATATGTATCTCATACAATATACATGAATGTATCATATACATACATAGAGAGAGAGAGTATATATCATATACAACATATAATATGTATCATATACATATTAAATAGAGCGAGAGTGCGTGTATAAATAATACCAGAATGCATATCAATATATGTTTTATAAAATCAATATTTGATTTAATAATCCGACTTTATAATAAACCGGCTAGTATTATCAAACGTCCGATTAATATATGTGTATCTCATACACGCATTTAATCGAACCGCCGCACGTATCACATACGTACGTCTACATTGTTTCGCCTGAGCATGGTAACTTTCTGTGTGGGACTCTATAGACCTGACAATATACTGGCAGTAGGTTATTGGATCGCATCCGATTGAATCTGAAAAAGTTTCAGATCAATCCCTTATGGGTTAACCCATAAGCTCGTCAATGACACTAGCTGTATGTAACGGCTACCCAGGTATATGTCAAAAGGAAGGCCAACAAGAAAATTCATCCGAATCCAACAAAACCTATCAATGACAATCATCGTACAGTCCGATCTCTTCATCAAAGAGTGTCGCATACTGAGTCTGGAGGGTGGAAACTGTCAGACCCCCGATAACCCAATAAGTCATACTGATATGAAACTCATAACCATCTCAGATATAACTGATGATCCTTATCAGTTTATCTCAACCGTCCTAGTCAGGGACTTATTGTTAGTTATATGTATGCCCTAAAGGCCATTATTGTACATGATTGTATATTATAATGGATGCTTGGACATATAAAGAGAGGACTTTCATGCTCGACATGATAGTATGTTATATGGTTACTTTTTATCTTAACATGTAGACTGGTATTGTGATACTGTCTTTCTCTCACATGTTGATAAAGCCCCTAGGATGTGTACTTGACTACCACGACTATGATGCAGATCATATTAATGGGGCCAAGGTAGTCCACAAGTTCATCCTTTAATTGTTCATAGTCGAGAGAGTATCGAGACAGGGCATTGATATTCCAGAATAGACTAGTGCGTACGTTTCTTGACCCTGTATGGGGCGATGGTTGATCCTACAGCCATTGATGTTTGACATCAAAGCTTATACATAGGTGCTCATTGGAGAATGGGTACACCGAACAGGACTCGCCGAGAACTCTTAGATGGTATTATACTTATCATCAGATAGCAGTTCTCTGGTGACACTGGTACAGGTTAGTCTGTAGACCCGAGATCATCATAGAGTCTTGTGTGATTCCCACTGTGCTTTGATTTTCTTCCTACCACGCTCAAGAGAGCATGCAAACAGGTGGATTTTGGGTACAGTCCTGAGTCACATGGAGGCAATGAGTGATAGGAGGGGTTTTGTCTCTTCCGGTATTGGGAGTTGATGTTGCGCTATACTCGATTGGATATAACAGGAAGTCCCTGGCCAGGGCAGATGCTGAGATTTACTGGTAAGTGTTATCAGTAGTTTTTCGACCCGTTATGAGCCTCACATCGGCATGACTTATCAAGTTATTATGGTCTGACGTTTACCACCCCCAGACTCGATATGCGACATATTAGACGAAGAGACCGAACTGTACGGTAGTGTTACTTACTGGATTCACGGGAGTATGGACAGGCTTGCTTATTGATCTTCTGATCGCTCAATACCTGGATAGCCGTTACATCCAACTAGTACCGCTGTCGGCTTATGGGTGACTGATATGATCATCAGCTACTGCTGGCGTATTGACGAGTCTTTAGAGTCCTACATAGAGGTTTCCTAAATCAAGCGAAACGAAGTAGGGCACATATGTGATATGTGCGGGACCGAGATTGATACGTGTATGTGATACAGTATTCTAATCTCGCGATATAGGTTATATGTGATATAACCGGATTATTGAATCAAGTGTTGATTCAATAATTTGTTATATGTATATTTGATATACATATAAATGATATTAGTCGGTTGTATACGATATAGCCGGATTATTGAATCAAATGTTGATTTAATAATTTAATATATAATTATATATTTAATATATTAATATATATTAACTAATATTAGCTCACTTAAGAATTTCTCTTCTCTAAATACATATAAATATATATGTGATATATATTAATGTATTTATTTTTGTGTCATGCTTGATGATACATTGGACATGGGTGTATGAGACTCATTACAAACTAAAGATAATTTAGGGATTTAATTATTAAGGGATAAATCAAAATTAGGTAGAAATTGACATGGTTTAGGTTGTTTTTGGAAGTATGTAGAAACCTTAACTTAGTCCACTAATTTTGTTTTACTCTAGATATTTATTAACCCAACCATTATCTTTAGCCATGGTTAAGTCTCTACAAATATCTATGAGATATTTTTTCGCCCAAGGGGTTTACATTAGTTCATCTTCTTCATCTCCTTCTTTGCTTTCTAGCTTTTGAGTGAAGTGAAAAGAAAGAGAGAAAAATAATTCTAAAGTGAGCAAAATTCTTACTTCATCAATCTATACCAAACTAGCCATTTAGTATAGGTTGTTTGCTTCACTAATTTCTCAATTAGTGAAGAGATAGCTTGAGTTAGAGATTCTTCGACGTAGATCATTTTCGGCCTCGAAAATCCTTAAGTAAGCTCGTTCTTTTCGCCTAGTGGAGCCTAAGAAGAGTTCGGGGACCACTACTTGGAACTAAGGAACTACTACACGGAGCTTTAGAAGTGAAGAACCGGTCTACAAAGGATAGCCACGCCCTATAGCCCCGACCAAGTGACTGTAGGAGAACCCCGTAGCCAAAAGCATCCGTTCAGGTGCTCGCGGCCGCGGTATTCTGCCTAAGTGCGCTTCGTCGACGGCATCGAGGGTGCGACCGTCCACTAATGTTTCCGACGAACATTCGATCACTTGTTGGGAATCTTGTTGAATTGCTCGACTCGATATTGAAAAGTGTTTTCAATTTGGGACTAAGATGCCGGGTTTATAACGTTAGGCATGAAATTCGGAATATGTGATATTCCGGGTTTATGATGTTTAAGGAATTTATATGGTTAAGCATGAAATCCGAATTATGTGATATTTCGGGTTTATGATGTCTAAGGTGGTTGCAGATTCCAATTATTGTAGTTTTCATTTTCTTTTCTGGGACCGTAAGTGTAATATGTAGTGTATCGTCGGTTTCGCTGCTATACGTCAATGACAATTGGGATACGCATATTTACTTATGTTGATGACATGCGATGTTATGTGTTGCTGTGATATATTATATTGGATCGTCGTGTTTGAATAGCCGGGTTTTTTTATGTGAGATGAGAGCATTTTCATTTTCATTCATGTAAAAATTTGTATATAATATTCTTTTATTGGAAAACTTCCGGGTTGAGGATGATGTCATCATTGATGTATATTATTTACTTTTCCGCATTAGGATAGACCTAAAGCGGGGAACACAAGTAACCGGGTTCCAGAGTCCAGTGGGAGACCATCTCGAGGAGTCGAGTCTGGGTCTCCTAACTTTAGAATTGGTAGGGTTGCTTGCCGCTCTCGTAGAGGTCTAGAGATGTGGGTTTAGCTATTCATTACGACCGAGGAATCCGTGTTTTTTACTGGCTTGATTTAAAACACGGACCTCCTAATATATCCAATATTTCATATGTTGACTTCTGATGCAATGTTCTGTGTTGAGATCATATAACTGCGTGAGACGAATGCTTTATATTATATATGATATATAATAAACGTTACTTATGTTTTGCATCCGCGCAAGCCCTACCCCCGCATTGTCGTTAGTTAAGTAATCTAACGGTGCATGACGGGACCCCATGGCGAATGCGGATAGCATAAGCGTATGTTGTATTTTCGTTTCTTTATCTGTGAAGCTTAGGAAGCATAAATGATGAGACTTCATTAATAAGATTAATGAAAAAGAAAGAAATTTAAAGATATTGTAGAATCAAATTTTCAAAAATGTAGCTCTAGTTATTGTTTTGCATAGTGGTATTCCTTGATGAATGTCCAGCACCTCATTCGATGAGGAAAGATCCTAGAACCCTTCACCGGGAGTGATCTCTTTAGCAAAAGCTAGCAGATGCTACACCCACTCGGTTTATTTTGAAAAACTAGATTTAAAAAGTGGAGCTTAAACCACTCCTTTTCAAATCACTCGATTCTACAACGATATCAAGTTCAAAGCATTAAAGGTTTTCATAAAAACCATCCGCAACCTTCCGTCATTTTAGGAAGTAGAGTACTTAGTATTCGTGCTACGTTTGTTGACCATAGTTAAGACGTAGTGTACGGTAGCTAAGTGATGTCTTCGTACACAGCATATGATGCGATTAATTAGGACATTTATATGACTTTGTTGACCATAGTTAAGGGTCATATGAATGGGTCTAATTAATCATGAAATGACAGGTAGAATTTGACTAGTACTTATGATTTGTTGACCATAATTAAGGTCATAAGCCACTAGGGGTAAAAACTATATCGAGAATTTCAAGTGTTGAAATTTGTAATGAGATTGTATACCTTCTATGAGATAGTTGGATCTCGATACCCACTGCGAATAAGTGTTACTTCTGAGAGAGTTTTCCACTTTACAATTAGCTAATCAAGTAGGTGTCTAAGAAAGGTGTTAACGGGGTTACGTCCCTGCGGAAACGAGGTTATTTAATTAGTTCCATGCGAAAGCACGGGGAGACTCCCTCGGAGTACTAATACCTGCATGGCCGAATGATTGGCGAATTTGTTGCGTGTAATTAATCCCGTCTAGTCTTACCTTTTAGGGTTTAAAGGAAGATTTAATAAAAACAGTGGGAGCCATCCTGATTAGATAAAATAATAACCAATCTAATTTTGCAAGAGCATACGCTAAAGTGTTTTCTTCTCTCTCTCTCTCCTTGTAGCGACTATGACACGCCTTAATCAAGATAATAATATTAATGTATTGACCAAACCCGCTTGTTATACTGAGCTGGGAAAATGTTGGTTTCGCTCTACCTTATAATTGTTATAAGTCTAAGCAGGAAATAGGGGAACATCCGGATTCCCACGCGAGCCGAATGAGTAATGAGCATGTTGATATATCTTCTTCAGTGTGTATTCGTTACCGAGAATTGTTTCTCAGTACACTCTACGTCCTGGGTATTAGATACCGGATCAGGATCCCACATATATAATATGTTACATGAGCTAAAGAAAGGTAGACAACTAGGAAAAGGTGATCATTCTCTAAAAGTAGGGAATTGTGCAAATGTTGCAGCCAAAGCAGTTGGTGAATATCATCTTGTATTACCAAATGGGAATACATTGATCTTGAACAACTGTTATTACGTACCATCTATGATGTGCAATTTAATATCAGTTTCTTTATTAGATAAAGAAGGATATAATTTTGTCGTAGAGAATAATGTTATGAATATTTTCCTAAATCAAGTGTTGATTGGGTTTAGTACGTTATGTAACGGTTTATACGTTCTGAATCAAAATACAGTTCTTAATGTACAGAACGCACACAAGAGGAAAAGTTCAGAAATGAACGAGTCCTTCTTGTGGCATTGTAGACTAGGGTATATCAATGCGATACAACTAGCTAAGTTACATAAGAATGGATATTTGAACCCGTTCGAATCTATATCTTATGAAACTTGTCAGTCATGTCTCAAAGGCAAAATGACCAAAACTCCGTTTACTGGACATGGAGAAAGAGCTGCTGAACTCTTGGGACTGATACATAGCGATGTATGTGGCCCTATGTCTACACATGCCAGGAATGGTTCCTCGTACTTTACATTCACCGATGATCTCTCAAGGTTCGGATAGGTGTTCTTGTTGAAACACAAATCTGAAGCTTTTGATAAATTCAAGGAATATAAGTACGAAGTAGAGAACCAAATGGGTAGAAGTATTAAAATCCTTCGATTTGATCGGGGAGGAGAATACTTGAGCATGGAGTTCCTGAATTATTTAAAAGAGAATGAGATTCTCTCTTAGCTTACTCCTCCATATACACTACAGCACAATGGTGTATCGTAGCGGAGAAATCACACCCTATTAGATTTGGTGCGGTCAATGATAAGTACTGCTGAGTTACCTATTTCTTTTTCGGGTTATGCACTTGAGATAGCTGCATGCCTATTGAATAGAGTTCCAACCAAATCAATGCCTACCACTCCATATGAGATATGGAATAGGAAGAGACTATCTCTTAAATGAGTTAAGATATGGGGTTGTCCGGCCTATGTTAAAAAGCAAAATCTGGACAAGCTCGAGACAAGATCAGTTCTGTGCAAGTTTGTAGGATATCCCAAGCATTCGCGATGGAATATTTTCTACCACAGTGAGGAACAAAAGGTGTTTGTTTCTAAATATGCCAGCTTTTTAGAAAAGGAATTTCTTGTAAAATAAATTAGTGGTCATAAGGTAGAACTGGAAGAAGTTATAGCTACACAAACTACAACTGATGATTTAATAGAACCAGAGGATTCAATAGTCTCCAACGAACCTCAGCCACTCCGCAGATCTAGTAGGGTTCCTCATCCACCTGAGAGATACTATGGTTTTCTCGTAGACGGTGGGGAGCGAGGATTGTATCATAGAAGATAATGACCCAACTAGTTTCGAGCAGGCCATCATGAGTGGGGACTCTGTGAAATGGCTGGATGCAATGCGATCTGAGATGGAATCTATGTACACCAACAAAGTATGGACTTTGGAAGTTGCTCCTAAAGAGGTAAAACTCATTGGGAGCAAGTGGATCTTGAGAAGATTCTTGGTGTAGATGGAAAAGTTGAAACTTTCAATAGCTAGACTTGTAGCAAAAGGTTTTCGTCAACGACCAGGTGTGGATTATGATGAAACCTTTTCTCCAGTGGCTATGCTCAAGTCCATCCGGATTCTACTTGCCATCACTGCATACTATGACTACGAAATCTGGCAGATGGACGTCAAGACCGCTTTTCTAAATGGTGATTTAGAAGAGAGCGTGTACATGACATTGCCAGAGGGCTTCATGGACAGTGGGAGTAGCGGAAAGGTGTGCAAGCTGCTTAAATCAATGTACGGATTAAACCAGGCATCGCGGAGTTGGAACATCTGTTTTGATATGGCAGTAAAGTTTGACTTCATCAAAAACGTAAATAAACCTTGTATATACAAGAAGCTTGTAGAGAGTAAGGTTGTTTTCCTCATATTGTACATGGATAACATACTCTTGATAGGAAATGATGTTCCTATGCTACACTCGGTCAAGCTCTTCTTATCACAAAGTTTCTCCATGAAGGATATGGGTGATGCCTCTTACATCTAGTGGAGAAACACTGGACAGCTGTGAAGAACATTCTTAAGTACTTGAGAAGGACTAAAGAAATGTTCTTGGTGTATGGTAACGGTGAACTCCATGTCGAGTCCTTTACCGATTCGAGCTTCCGGAGTGATAAGGACGACTGTAAGACAGTCTCGGGTTTTATTTTTACCTTCAGTGGAGGGATGGTATGTTGGAAGAGTTCCAAGCTAGATACCGTAGCAGACTCGACGATAAAGGATGAATACATCACTACCAACGATGTTGCCAAAGAGGCTGTTTAGATGAACAAGTTCATGAGATGAACTTGGTGAGGTTCCTACTATTAAGCATCCAATACTTGTATTGTGATAACAATGGAGCTGTGGCTTTGGCCTAGAAACCCCGGTCTCATCAGTGATCCAAACATATTTTTAGGCGGTATCACCTGATCAGGGAGATAGATGCCAGGAGAGTTGACACGAAGAATAACACGGCAGATCCACTCACGAAGGCTATCCTCCAGAAACAATTTGAGAGACCTTTTGGGATGTTAGGAATGGGATACTACAATAACTGGCCTTAGTGCAAGTGAGAGATTGTTAGTTATATGTATACTCTAAAGGCCATTATTGTACATGATTGTATATTATAATGGATGCTTAGACATATATAGCGAGGACTTTCTTGCTCGACATAATAATATGCTATCTGGTTAATCTTTATCTTTACATGTAGACTGGTATTGTGATACTGTCTTTCTCTCACATGTTGATAAAGCCCTTAGGATGTGTACTTGACTACCAGGACTATGATGCAGATCATACTAGTGGGGTCAGGATAGTCCACAAGTTCATCCTTTAATTGTTCCTAGTCGAGAGAGTATCGAGACAGGGCATCGATATTCCAGAGTAGACTTGTGTGTACGTTTCTTGATCCTGTATGAGGCGATGGTTGATCCCACAGCCATTTGTGTTTGACATCAAATATGTACACATGTGCTCATTGAAGAATGAGTATACCGAACACGACTCACCAAGAACTCCTAGATGGTATTATACCTATCGTAAGATAGCAGTTCTCTGGTAACACTGGTATAGGTTAGTCTGTAGACCCGAGATCGTTATAGAGTCTTGTGTGATTCACACTGTTCTTTGATTTCCTCCCTACCATTCTCAAGAGAGCGTGCAAACAAGTGGATTTTAGGTACAGTCCCGAGTCACATGGAGGCAATGAGCGATAGAAGGGGTTTCGTCTCTTCCGGTATTAGGAGTTGATGTTACGCTTGTAGGGTTCCTAGGCAGTCATACAAAGGTCTATAAGGCATCAACCATGCCCGATTTAAAAATTAGACGTGCCGAAACAACCCAAAGCCGGGATCTTTGCTAGATTATTAGGGTTTAACATGCAAGTAAACATCTTTACAACTAATAGTGAGAGATTACAACCTTTGTAGTCCGCTCCTTCGCTTCATAAGCTCCGAGTAGAAGTCCCTTCGCCACGATCCACGATCTCCCGGACTCAAGAGAGGCTCCATAACTCGAACGATCCATGCTAGCTTGTAGTATTCCTTTTCTCCGATAATCTATCTCGAAGTTTTTATAACTCAAGCTCTCTCACTCTAATGAGGTGAACACCCTAATCTAATTGGCTAGATTAGATGAGGATGATGGAGTAGTATTTATACTTTCTTTTTATATCAAATTCTTGTAGGGATCCTAGGCACCCTAGTGAGGTCTCCCAAGCCATCAACCATGGCAATTTCAAATAATATGGTGCCTACAAACCCTAGTGTACGGATCTATAACTAGATGTCTAGGCGAAACAAAAACAAGCTAACAACTTAGCAAATGAGAATACGGAAATACAACCTTTGTAGATCCGGTGCTCCACCTCCATAGCTCCGCAACGAAGTCGTCTCCGCTGTCCAAAAGAAATCCGGGCTCTAAAGTCGGCTTCGTCGGAGAGAAAGCGAGCTAGGTCGTCGACGTCCATGCCGAAGATGATCTACGTCGAGGCATCGCTAAATCAAGCTCGACCTTCACCAAACCCTAAATTCTTGTGAAGGAAACACACTCTACTTCTTGGCAAGAGGTAGAGGATGAAGAAATAGGATGTGGGTAAACTTTGGAATTGGATTTCTCACTCAAAACATCAATCTACCATTGATGACCTCAAGCTTCTTCACTTGAAGAATGAAGAAGAAGAAGAATAATGATAAGAAAAGATTAATCCAAAAAGAAAAGAATTATCAATTCTTATCATAAGTGAACCATGGTAAAGTGTAGAGTGTTAACCAAGGTTAGTTGAATGGTTAGGGTTAAGAATGAGATAAGAATGGTGGACTTAGGTCAAAGCTTCATGAAGTTTCAACTAAACAACAAAACTAGCAACCATTCTTTTCTCATTTCTTTTATTCATTTATCAAAAAGAATAAAATGAATAATTAAGAAAATAAAACCCTAAACATAAATACAACCATGGTTCAAACTTTACACTTAACCAAAGTGGTATGCATCATCAAACATGATACATCCATGTGCACATAAACATATCGCATATGCAATGCGCACACCCGAGCGAGAAAATCCATCTTAAGTAAACCGATACTAGTTGATGCAAAGTAATATATCATATATATATAAATATGCATTAAATCATTAATATCAACACTTGATTCAATGATCCGGTTATGTCGCACACAACCGACTAGTATACAATATATCGGCTTATCGAATCAACGCTTGAATCGATAACTAGGTTATATCGCATACAACCATTCGATACATTTATCGCGAGAATAGAATACGGTATCACATACACGCATTATTCTCGGTCCCGCACATATCTCATATGCGCTCCTATTTCGTTTCGCTTGAGCCAGGAAACCTCTGTGTAGGACTCTAAAGACTCGTCAATACGCCGGCAGCGGATGATGATCATATCAAACATCCACAAGCCGCAAGCGGTCTGCTAAACGTAACGGCCACCCGGATATTGAGCGATCTGAAGATCGACGAGCAAGCCCGCTCACACTCCAGTGAATCCGACCAGTAACACTACCGTATAGTCCGGTCTGTTCGTCTGACATGTCGCATATCTCGCCTAGGGGTGGTAAACGTCAGACCCCAATAGCTCGATAAGTCATGCCGACGTAGGGTCCATAACATTCGTGAAACTACTGATAACTCTTACCAGTATATCACTGCAACCCTGGCCAGGGATTTCCTGTTATGGCCAGTCGAGCATAGCACAACATCAACCCCCAATACCGGGAGAGACGAATCCCCTCCTATCGCTCATTGCCTCCATGTGAATCGGGACTGTACCCAAAAACCACCTGTTTGCACAACTCAGTAGAGCCGTGGTAGGGTGGAAATCAAAGCACAGTGGGAGACACACAAGACTCTATGACGATCTCGGGTCAACAGACTAAGCTGTACCAGTGTCACCAGAGAACTGCCATCTGACGTGAGGTATAATACCATCTGGGAGTTCTCGGCGAGTCCGTTCAGTGTACCCAGTCTCCACTGAGCACCCGCATACCATCTTCGATGTCAAACACCAATGGATATGGGATCATCCATCGCCCATCGCATGGGTCGAGAAGATATGCGCTAGTCTACTCTGGAATATCGATGCCCCGTCTCGATATTCCCTCGACTAGGAACAATTCAAGGATGTACTCATAGACTACCCAGGCCCCACTAGTATGATCTACATCATAGTCCTGGAAGTCGAGTACACATCCTATGGGCTTTATCAACATGTAATCAGAGAGACAGAAAGTATACATGTTAAGACAAAGTGCAACCAGATAGCGTACTATCATGTCGAGCAAGAAAGTCCTACCTATATATGTCCCAGCATCCACTACAATATACATCCAATGTACAGTAATGGCCTCTAGGGCATACATATAACTAACAATCTCCCACTTGCACTAGGGCCATCTGTAGCAGTGGTTGCAGTATCACATACTCAACCATCCCCTAAATTGTCTCTCTTTGGGAAAAGGGCCTTCGTGAGTGGATCCGCCGTGTTGTCCTCTGAGTCTTCTCTCCTTACCTCGATCACCCTGGAGATCAACTATCTCCATGATCAGGTGATGCTTCCTCAGAATTTGTATGGGTCACTGATGGGACCAGGGTTCCAGGGTCGAAGCCACGCTTCCATTGTCATACAATGGCAGGAACCTAGTTCATCTTATGAATCATTATACACCCAAACAGCCTCTTTGGTAGTATCTTTAATAGCGATGTTACCAGCCTTTATCGTCTAGATTGCCACGGTATCGAGCTTGGAACTCTTCCAACATACCGTCCCTTTACTGAGGGTAAAGACAGTGCCTGTGACTGATATTCAGTCGTCTTTATCACCCTGGAACACTTCCAGTGATTCTCCCCAGGATCGATTGATACCATCTCACTACATCTAGTGAGTATTCTAACATCCATTTAGATCTATCTCATAGATCCAAAATCCAGGATTTAGTAGGTATCACTTTGATCCTATTTGGGGAATCTTAGTGATAAGAGGAGATTGATCGATCGTAGTATAGGAAACTCTTTTCCTATCAAGAGTATGTTGTCTACGTACAATACGAAGATGACCACCTTACTCTCTACTACCCTTTTGTATATACAAGGTTCGTCTACCATTTTGATGAAGTCAAACACTTTGACTATCACATCAAAACAGACGTTCCAACTCCGCAATGCCTGCTTCATTATGTAAAGTAACTTGCTCACGTTTCCGCTGCTCCCACTGTTTACGAAGACCTCTGGCTGTGTTCTTATAGACGTTCTTTTATAAATCAGTATTTAGAAAAGCAGTCATGGCACCCAACCGCCAGATATCGTAGTCATGGTATGTAGCCGTGGTAAGTAGGATCTGGACAGACTTAAGCATAGCTACTGGAAAAAGGTTTCATCATTATCCACGCCTGGTCGATGACGAAAACCTTTAACAAGTCTAGCTTTGAAAGTCTCAACTTTTCCATGTACACCAAGTAATCTTCTCAAGATATACTTGCTCCTGATGGGGATTTAACCCTTCAGATATAGCAACCAAAGTCTATACTTTGTTGGTGTATATGGATTCCATCTCAGACCGCTAAGCATCCAGCCATTCTTACAGAGTCCTTACTCTCGATGGCCTGCTCGAAACTAGTTGGGTCATCATCTCATGATGCAATCCTTGCTCCCACTGTCATCGAGAAACTGAGGTATCTCTCAGGTGGGTGAGGAACCCTACTAGATCGGCGGAGAGGCTGAGTTTCGTCGGAAACTATTGAATTCTTTGGTTCTACCAAATCATTAGCAGTTTTGTACAGCTGGAACCTTTCCAGTTCAACAGAACTGATCTTGCCTCGATCTTGTCCGGATTTTGCTTTTGACATAGGCCGGACAATCCCAAATCTTAACTTGCTTAAGAGATGGGTTCTTCCTATACCATATCTTATATGGAGTGGTAGGCAGTGATTTGATTCCAACCTAATTCAATAGGTATGCAGCTTCTCAAGTGCATAACTCCCAAAAGGAAAAAGGTAACTCAGTAGTACTCATCATAGAGCACACCTTATCATATAGGGTGTGATAGCCCCACCCCGATATACCATCGTGCTATGGTGTATACGGAAGAGTAATACTGAGAGAGAATCTCATTCTCTTTTAGAATAGTGCAGGAATTCTATGCACAAGTATTCTCCTCTCTGATCTCATCATAGGACATAATACTTATACCCGTATTTTGGTTCTCTACTTCTAACTTATATTCTGTGAATACCTCAAAAGGTTCGGACTTATGTTTCAGCAGGAACATACGACTGAATCTTGAGAAATTATCAGAGAATATAATGAAGTATAAAGAACCAGTCCTGGCATATGTAGACAGGGGACCTTACATACATCATCATGTATCGGTCCCAAGAGTTCATTAACTCTTTCTCTGTTTCCAATAAACAGAGCTATGGTCATCTTATCTTTGTGACATGATTGGCGAGTTGCACAAGATGTAAATTCAAAACGATTTAAATATACATCTAAATGTAACTTCAGCCAGTCGGGTCGCATTGATCTGACCTAGTCTACAATACCTCAAGAAGAATCCGTTCATTTCTGAACTCTTCCTCTTGTGTGTGTTCCATATACTAAGAACTGTAGTTTGATTTAGAACATCAATGCTTTTAGATAACGCACCTGAACCGATCAACTTTTGATATAGGAAATATTCAAAACATTATCCAATTATACAAAATTTTATCATTTCTTTACTAATAAAGAGACTGATATGATTTTGTATATCAGTTCAGCATCTAATAGCATTTGTTCAGAATCAATGTATTGGTAATACAGGGTGACAGTGACCAACAGACTTGGCTGCAACACTTGCCCCGGTTTCTGTCTCATGAAACTTATCATCCGTTCTCAGTTTTTCTACCTTTTTGTAGCCCTATGTAACAGATTACATATCTGGGATCCTGATCCGGTATCATATACCCAGGATGCAGAGGATACTGAGAAACAGTTCTTTGTAATGAACACACCCGAAGGAGATGCATCATATGCACTTTCTTCGTTTGGGCGGCATAGGAATTCTGGTATTCCCTTATTTCCTGCTCTGTTTTATAACAATTATAAGTTGGAGCGGGACCAACGTTTCCCAGCTCAGTATAACAAGCGGGTTCGGTCAATACATCCATATTATTATCTTGATTAAGGCGTGATATGGTCGCTACCAGGAGAGAGAGAGAAGAAAACACTCTGCGTGCGCTCTAGCAAGATCAGATTGGTTATATATTTTATCTAATCAGGATGGCTCCCACTGCTTTTTATCAAATCTTCCTTCAAACCCTAAAAGGAAAGTCTAGCCGGGATTAATTACACACTACAAGTTCGCCAATCTTTCAGCCAGGCCAGTGTCGGTACTTTGAGGGAGGTCCCCCGTGCTTTCGCACGAACCTAATTAATGTAAACCTCGTTTTCCCAGAGGCGTAACCTCGTTAACACCTTTCTAGACACCTACTTGATCGGCTAATTGTAATGTATAAAACTCTCCCAGGAGTAACTCTTACTCGCAGCGGGTATCGGGATCCAACTATCTCATAGAAGGTATGCAATCTCATTGCAAATTCCAACACTTGAAACTCCCGATAATGGTTTTTACCCCTAGCACCTATGACCTTAACTATGGTCAACAAATCATAAGTACTAGTCAAGTTCTACCCGTCATTTCGTGATTAATTAGACCCACCCACATGACCCTTAACTAAGGTCAACAAAGTCACGCGACTGTCCTAACTAATCGCATCATATGCGGTGTAGGAAGACATCACTTAGCTACCGTACACTGTGCCTTGACTATGGTCAACAAACACAGCACGAATACTAAGTACTCTACTTCCTAAAATGACGGAGGGTTGCGGCTGGTTTTTGTGAAAACCTTTAACGCTTTGAACTTGATCTCGTTGCGGAATCAAATGGTTTTTAAATGGAATGTTTTTGAAGCTTTTCTAGTTTTGCTAAAGGGGTCACTCCCGGTGAAGGGATCGTCGGCCCTTTCCTCGTCGAATGAGGTGCGGGATATATCATATATATCACTGTGCAAAGCGGAAACTATAGAAGCGATCAAAGACAAACCGAGGGTTGTAGCATCTGCCAGTTATTGCTAAAGGAGTCACTCCCGGTGAAGGGATCTCGGTCCTTTCCTCATCGAATAAGGTGCAGGATGTTCTATAATGAACACCGCGATGCAAAGCAAGAATTGTAGCTACCTGTTTTTATTTTGAAATTCGATTCCACAACATCATTTAGGTTTATTTTCTTTCATTAATCTCATTAATGAATATCCCATCATTTAAATTACCTAAACATCACAGATAGATATAACGTACGCTTATGCCATCCGCATTCGCCTCGATGTCCCCTCGTGCACCGTTAGGTTAAGTAACTAACGGCAGAGCGGGGCAGGGCTAGCGCGGGTGTAAAACATAAGTAACGTCTATATAATATATCATATATACTATAATATCTGTCACAGAACATCAGAACATCGCATGATCACAGATAGAACACAGCAGAAGAAACATATGAAATATTGGATATACTAGGACGTCCGTGTTTTCAATACGAGCCAGTATAAAACACGGATTCCACGGTCGTGATGAATAGCCAATCCCACACCCCTAGACCCCTACGAGAGCGGCAAGCAACCCTGCCAATTCTGGCGTTAGGAGACCCGGACTCGACTCCTCGAGTTGGTCTCCCACTGGACTCCAGAACCCGGTTACTTGTGCCCTCCTCCTTGGGTCTATCCTAGTGCGGAAAAGTAAATAATATACAAACGGTGACTACTTCCGCAACCTGGAAGTGCCCCAATAAAAGAATATTACATACAAGTCATTACATGAATGAAAATGAAAAACACTCATCTCACATAAAAACCCCCGGCTATTCAAACACGACGATCCAATATAACATATCCAGCAACACATAACATCAGATATCATCAACGTAAGTAAATATGCGCATCCCAATTGTCGTTGACATATAGCAACGAAACCGGCGATATCACATATTACACTTACGGTCACAGAAAAGAAAGTGTAAAACTACAACAGTTGGAATCCGCAATATCCTCAGACATCGCATGCCTGACCAAATGAATTACTTAGACATCGCATGCCTAACTATTATAAACCCCGCATTTTAGTCTCATTATCGAAAACACTTTTCAATATCAAGTCGGGCAATTCAACAAGATTCCCGACATCCTGATCGAATACTCGTCGCAAACTTCAGTAGACGGCCGCACCCCCGACGCCGTCGACAAAGTGCACCAAGGCGGAACACCGCTACCGCGAGCACCCGAACGGATGCTTTCGGCGACGGGGTTCTCCTACAGTCACTTGGTCGGGGCTATGGAGTGAGGCTGTCTATTAAGTTTACCGGCGAATATCCGCGTACGCTACGTGATTGCGACGGACTTTTGATCACATCAAAAATCCGTGGCAACCGATCAAGTGAGACTAAACTGCTACGTTTATAACATTCATTCAGTTATCATATAACTTATTGTGAATTCCAATTATTGTATCCCATTCCAGATAAACAGAAAATGTTAAACTTTCCGATCGAACAATTGAACACCCAAGTTTTCCCGATAAAGATCAACACATGAAACTAGTCTAACAACATTCAGTTCGTACCTCAGTACCAACGGTCCAGCCGTAGAAGGGTCAAGCCAACGCCTCACATGTGGCACGCCGTACTGCCCCAAACCCGAAGGTTCAAAGGGCAGTTCAAGACGGTCACATAATCGAGTTAAGGTTTGTGTCTTCTAGAGGGACCATCACGTTACTTGCACTACTTAGAACGTCGTTAAACTACGGAAAAATCCAACACTTGGAAATTTCCCGACAGGGGAAAAATCGGGTATTTATATCCGGTCGAACTTTTTAACATATTCTAAAATTTATCCGGAAAACACATGGACAGAATTAGACTTTCCGATCGAAACAATGATTCCCAAAACAACTCAGAACAACTCAACTCTTGAGTTAAGTTTAAATATTCCAGGAAAATGAGCATTGAATTTTACGAGTTACTGTGAAATTTGACACGTGTCGGCTTCTTATTGGCGGCCCTTCCGCCGCGCAAACCCCCTTTGTGCGGCGCTTCCGCCGCGCTATTGTGGAATTAGGGTACCAAATTTCACAGTAATTCTTAAAAAAGCCTGCTTGTTTTTCTGGATATTTTTAATTGCCAAAAATCAACAGTTTTGAAAAAAGTACAGAGAGCAATTTTGCAATGGGATTTTGGTTCGATCGGGTTTCTAATTCCGTCCGGGGATCGCCTAAGGCTCTAGCTAGGCTCTGATACCACTGTAGGGATCCTAGGCACCCTAGTGAGGTCTCCCAAGCCATCAACCATGGCAATTTCAAATAATATGGTGCCTACAAACCCTAGTGTACGGATCTATAACTAGATGTCTAGGCGAAACAAAAACAAGCTAACAACTTAGCAAATGAGAATACGGAAATACAACCTTTGTAGATCCGGTGCTCCACCTCCATAGCTCCGCAACGAAGTCGTCTCCGCTGTCCAAAAGAAATCCGGGCTCTAAAGTCGGCTTCGTCGGAGAGAAAGCGAGCTAGGTCGTCGACGTCCATGCCGAAGATGATCTACGTCGAGGCATCGCTAAATCAAGCTCGACCTTCACCAAACCCTAAATTCTTGTGAAGGAAACACACTCTACTTCTTGGCAAGAGGTAGAGGATGAAGAAATAGGATGTGGGTAAACTTTGGAATTGGATTTCTCACTCAAAACATCAATCTACCATTGATGACCTCAAGCTTCTTCACTTGAAGAATGAAGAAGAAGAAGAATAATGATAAGAAAAGATTAATCCAAAAAGAAAAGAATTATCAATTCTTATCATAAGTGAACCATGGTAAAGTGTAGAGTGTTAACCAAGGTTAGTTGAATGGTTAGGGTTAAGAATGAGATAAGAATGGTGGACTTAGGTCAAAGCTTCATGAAGTTTCAACTAAACAACAAAACTAGCAACCATTCTTTTCTCATTTCTTTTATTCATTTATCAAAAAGAATAAAATGAATAATTAAGAAAATAAAACCCTAAACATAAATACAACCATGGTTCAAACTTTACACTTAACCAAAGTGGTATGCATCATCAAACATGATACATCCATGTGCACATAAACATATCGCATATGCAATGCGCACACCCGAGCGAGAAAATCCATCTTAAGTAAACCGATACTAGTTGATGCAAAGTAATATATCATATATATATAAATATGCATTAAATCATTAATATCAACACTTGATTCAATGATCCGGTTATGTCGCACACAACCGACTAGTATACAATATATCGGCTTATCGAATCAACGCTTGAATCGATAACTAGGTTATATCGCATACAACCATTCGATACATTTATCGCGAGAATAGAATACGGTATCACATACACGCATTATTCTCGGTCCCGCACATATCTCATATGCGCTCCTATTTCGTTTCGCTTGAGCCAGGAAACCTCTGTGTAGGACTCTAAAGACTCGTCAATACGCCGGCAGCGGATGATGATCATATCAAACATCCACAAGCCGCAAGCGGTCTGCTAAACGTAACGGCCACCCGGATATTGAGCGATCTGAAGATCGACGAGCAAGCCCGCTCACACTCCAGTGAATCCGACCAGTAACACTACCGTATAGTCCGGTCTGTTCGTCTGACATGTCGCATATCTCGCCTAGGGGTGGTAAACGTCAGACCCCAATAGCTCGATAAGTCATGCCGACGTAGGGTCCATAACATTCGTGAAACTACTGATAACTCTTACCAGTATATCACTGCAACCCTGGCCAGGGATTTCCTGTTATGGCCAGTC
Organism: Agapanthus africanus; assembly: GCA_030015575.1. NCBI lineage: Eukaryota > Viridiplantae > Streptophyta > Magnoliopsida > Asparagales > Amaryllidaceae > Agapanthus > Agapanthus africanus. The sequence goes on along the minus strand of CM057344.1, from coordinate 595,429,014 downwards.
GAGCATAGCACAACATCAACCCCCAATACCGGGAGAGACGAATCCCCTCCTATCGCTCATTGCCTCCATGTGAATCGGGACTGTACCCAAAAACCACCTGTTTGCACAACTCAGTAGAGCCGTGGTAGGGTGGAAATCAAAGCACAGTGGGAGACACACAAGACTCTATGACGATCTCGGGTCAACAGACTAAGCTGTACCAGTGTCACCAGAGAACTGCCATCTGACGTGAGGTATAATACCATCTGGGAGTTCTCGGCGAGTCCGTTCAGTGTACCCAGTCTCCACTGAGCACCCGCATACCATCTTCGATGTCAAACACCAATGGATATGGGATCATCCATCGCCCATCGCATGGGTCGAGAAGATATGCGCTAGTCTACTCTGGAATATCGATGCCCCGTCTCGATATTCCCTCGACTAGGAACAATTCAAGGATGTACTCATAGACTACCCAGGCCCCACTAGTATGATCTACATCATAGTCCTGGAAGTCGAGTACACATCCTATGGGCTTTATCAACATGTAATCAGAGAGACAGAAAGTATACATGTTAAGACAAAGTGCAACCAGATAGCGTACTATCATGTCGAGCAAGAAAGTCCTACCTATATATGTCCCAGCATCCACTACAATATACATCCAATGTACAGTAATAGCCTCTAGGGCATACATATAACTAACAATTCTCACTTTTAATCCATCACAAAATGAAACCTAGAAAGCTTTCTCAAAGCTCAAGGTTGAAGAAGAAGAAGAAAAATGAATTAATTTCTTTTGTGATGAATAATGAAATGATATATGATTAATAATACAACCATGGTCAAGGATGATAAGGATAACTCATGTAGAGATTTAACTAGGGCTAGGGTTTGGGTTGGGTTAAACAATGAGTCACTAGAAAATATCAACCATAATATCTAAGCTCATGACAAAAGAAAACCTTCTAGAAGGTTCATGAAAGAACTAACCCAATTCAAACCCTAACCTTGTTTAATCTCCACTAAACAAGTTGCATTAGTAATCATATCATGTTACAATAATATATATCACATATATATTATATATTTGTAACAAAAGAAAACAATACAATTAACATATATCGCATATATATCAATGTATTACCCGGTGAGAAAATGAAATAATAAAGCGAGCCAATATTAGATAATGTAATGCAATATATCATATATATTATTATACATTAAATTATAGAATCAACACTTGATCCGACAATCCGGCTATATCGAATATAACCGACTAATATATTATGTACCGATTCATCGAATCAACACTTGATCCGATGACCCGGCTCATATCTAAATATTGCGAGAATATAATACGGTATCACATATCGCATTATCCTCGGTTGTGCACATATCACATATGTACCCCTACTCCGTTTTGCCTGAGTCAAGAAACCTCTGTGTAGGACTCTAAAGAATCGTCAATACGCCGGTAGCGGGTGATGATCATATCAAACACCCACAAGCTGCAAGCGGTCAGCTAAACGTAACAGCCACCCAGGTATTGAGCGATCAGAAGATCAACAAGCTAGCCTGTACATTCTCCTGTGAATCCAATCAGTAACACTCCCGTACAGTCCGGTCTCTTCGTCTGATATGTCGCATATCAAGTCTAGGGGTGGTATACGTCAGACCCCAGTAACCAATAAGTCGTGTCGATGTGAGGCTCATAACGGGTCGAGAAACTACTTGTAACACTTACCAGTAAATCTCTATATCAGCCCTGGCCATGGACGTCTAGTTATAGCCAATCGAACACAGCACAACATCAACTCCCTATACTGGGAGAGACGAATCCCCTCCTATCGCTCATTGCCTCCATGTGATTCGGGACTGCACCCAAAAGCCATCGTTTAGCACGCTCTCTTAGACGTGGTAAGGTGGAAATCAAAGCACAGTGGGAATCACATAAGACTCTATGACGATCTCGGGTCTATAGACTACCATGTACCAGTGTCACCGGAGAACTGCCATCTGACGTGTGGTATATCACCATCTGGGAGTTCTCGACGAGTTCGTCCAGTGTACCCAGTCTCCACTGAGCACCCGTACACCATCCTTGATGTCAAACACCGATGGATATGGGATCATCCATCGCCCATCATATGGGTCAAGATGCGTATACGCTAGTCTACTCTGGTGTATCGATGCCCTGTCTCGATATACCCTCGACTAGGAACAGTTATAGGATGTACTCATCGACTACCGTGGCCCTACTAGTATGATCTCATCATAGTCCCAGTAGTCGAGTACAGATCCTAAGGGCTTTATCAACATGTGAGAGTAAGACAGTAAACCAATACAAGTCAACATGTTAAGATAAAGTGAAACCAAATAGCATACTATCATGACGAGCAAGAAAGTCCTCTCTATATATATCCAAGCATCCATTATAATATACATCATATGTACAACAATGGCCTCTAGGGCATATACATAACTAACAGTGCTATGCTCGATTGGTTATAACAGGAAGTCCCTGGCCAGGGCTGATGCTGAGATTTACTGTGTTATTAATAGTTTCTCGACCCGTTATGAGCCTCACACCGGCATGACTTATCAAGTTATTGGGGTTTGAAGTTTTACCACCCCCAGACTCGATATGCGACATATCAGACGAAGAGACCGAACTGTACGGTAGTGTTACTTACTGGATTCACGGGAGTATAGACAGGCTTGCTTATTGATCTTCTGATCGTTCAATACCTGGGTAGCCGTTACATCCAGCTAGTACCGCTGACGACTTGTGGGTGACTGATATGATCATCACCTACTACTGGCGTATTGACGAGTTTTTAGAGTCCTACACAGAGGTTTCTTGGCTCAAGCGAAACGAAGTAGGGCACATATGTGATATGTGCGGGACCGAAATTGATATGTGTATGTGATACAGTATTCTAATCTCGCGATATAGGTTATATGTGATCTAACCGGATTATTGAATCAAGTGTTGATTCAATAATTTGTTGTATGTATATTTGATATACATATAAATGATATTAGTCAATTGTATGCGATATAGCCGAATTATTAAATCAAGTGTTGATTTAATAATTTAATATATAATTATATATTTGATATATTAATATATATTAACTAATATTAGCTCACTTAAGAATTTCTCTTCTCTAAATACATATAAATATATATGTGATATATATTCATGTATTTATTTTTGTGTCATGCTTGATGATACATTGGACATGGGTGTTTGAGACTCATACTAAACTAAAGATAATTTGGGGATTTAATTATTAAGGAATAAATCAAAATTAGGTAGAAATTGGCATGATTTAGGATGCTTGTGGAAGCAAGTAGAAATCTTGAGTTAGTCCACTAATTTTGTTTTACTCTAGATATTTATTAACCTAACCATTATCTTTAGCCATGGTTAAGTCTCTACAAATATCTATGAGATATTTTTTCACCCAAGGGGTTCACATTAGTTCATCTTCTTCATCTCCTTCTTTACTCTCTAGCTTTTGAATGAGGTGAAAAGAAAGATAGAGAAATAATTCTAAAGTGAGCAAGATCCCTACTTCATTAATCTATACCAAACTAGCCATTTAGTATAGCTTGTTTGCTTCACTAATTTCTCAATTAGTGAAGAGGTAGTTTGAGTTAGAGATTCTTCGACGTAGATCATTTTCGGTCTCGAAGATTCTTAAGTAAGCTCGTTCCTTTCACCTAGTGGAGCCTAAGAAGAGTTCAGGAACCACTACTTGGAGCTAAGCGACTACTACACAGAGCTTTAGAAGTGAAGGACCGGTCTACAAAGGTTGTATTCCTTGTTCACTTAGTGTAAACTTGTTTACATTCTTTAAAAATCCTAATTCTCTAGTTAGATCCTTGGTTCAGGTTGCTTAGCACTCTAGATTTTTTGAAATTGCATACTTGATGCTTGCCGAAACCTAGCAAGGGTGCTAAGCGAACCCAACACTTATGGTTATAGTTTATCATGCACAATGCGACATCAACTCTCTATACCAGGAAAGATGAATCCCCTCTCGATCACTTATTGTCTCTATGTGCTTCGGGACTATACCTAACTAAAACCTGTATGCACGGCTCTTTAAAACCGTGGTTGGGTAGTATTTAAAGTATTGTGGGAACACATATAAGACACCATGACAATCTCAAGTAAAAAGACTATCATGTACTATTGTCACCAGAGAACCGCTATCTGACAATAGCTATAATTTCATCTAGGAGTTTTCGACGAGTCCGTTCAGTGTACTCATTCTCCAATGAGCTTCTGTATACAATTCGGTATCAAACTCCAATGGATGTGGGACTAACTATCATTCTAGTTGAGGTCAAGAAGCGTATACACTAGTCTACTCTGTAGTACCTGTTCACTGTCGAAAGACAGAGACCGAGACGTTGGGACGTCTGGCCTGAATTTTGGGAGCAGATGCTATTTGGACATATCCATCCACCTCTCCGAAAATACCAAGTTGATTTATGGCACCATATATCGGAGGTTTGTACAGACGCGGCCGTTGTATCGTGGCTTCATCAGATTCCCTCTCGTTTACGAAGGATTTTTTGATTGTGGGGACGCTCTTCCCTGCAGGTGCAAGCCCTTGCAGTTAATTACGTTACCCCATTGCGATAACCACTTTCTCCGGATCCAGTAATTCACTTCGTGTCGTGTGTATTGTTTTGTTTGTTTTAGTTTCCCGTGGATTGTATACGGAGACTAATTTATGTTGTCGCCTGTAGGGTGCGGATCAGTCTAAATCCGTATATTTTAGATTTGGGTTTGTTTTATTTAAGGACCGTTAATCTAGTTTGAGATTAAGATCAACTTAAATATATAAGCATTTGGGTTCAATTTATTTTAACTAAGAATACATTAGTCTTATTTAAGACTAATATCAACTTAGCAAAATTTTAAGGATCATTTAAGGTCCAACAATAGAGCATTTGGGCTCGGCTGTAAGAAACTTTTCAGAGAGAATTGGCCAATTTGGGCTTAGTATGCTCAGTCATTTTTTTTGTTGAAAAGTGCTAAGCACTTATTTGGGCTATGCTTATTCAGCCCCTTTGTTTTTATGCAAAAGTGCTAAGCACTTGTTTGAAGCTCTGGCGCTCACATGGGTATCATGTGAAGCCTTTAGTTATTGGCGTTGTCTCGTCAGTGCTAAGCACTCAGTCATTTTGACTATATATGGTGCTAAACACTTTTATTATATGGCGTACACGTGAGAAGCACTTGAAGCGCTGGGCGTTGCCCAATCAGTACTGAGCACTCAGCCATTTTGGCTGTATATGAAGTGCTAAGCACTTTTTATATGGTGTCCACATGAGAAGCACGTGCGGCTTTATCTCATTCATTTTGTTGGGCGCCCACGTGTGTTTCACGTGAGGCGCTGGGCGCAGCCCAATCAGTGTTAAGCACTCAGCCTTTTTAGCTGTATATGAAGTGCTAAGCATTTTTTACTCAGCGCTCACGTGTATTTCACGTGAGACGCTGGCTTTATGTTTTGGGCACCCATGTGTTTTTCCCGTGAGGCGCTGATTTTCTTTTGTTTTGGGAATTTGTTGAAGGCGCCCATGTGGGAAGCACGTGCAGCACTAATGTTTTTTCGTTTTTAGAGATTGAATATCCGTTAATGGTATTTTGACCATCAATGACACTAAGATCTTTGTTTTGAAGATCTGGGATTAGTTTTCTTTAAGAACTAAGTTCTTATGCCCTCTTTTTTATTATAAGAACTAAGTTCTTTATATGTAGAGAGTTAAACCCTATTTTCAGAGGAATTAAATTCCAATAGGATAAGTTCTTTTTCCCTTTTTTCTTTCTTTTTGACCTAGTCCTTGCTAAATCTTTGATTCTCAAGAACAAGATCTTCCCGATGAGAATTAAATTCTCAATTTGTGGAAGACTTTTCTTGTGCTCAGATTCAGAGGAAGAACTAAGTTCTTTGAGAAGGGTTAAACCCTTAGATATGGTGTGTTAGATAAAAAAGATATTTTGATCTCTTCTTTTTTCTCTATCTAGGGTTTTTAAGAGGGATGTCTTCTTCTTTGAGAGAATTAAATTCTCTATTGTTTGGAGAGTCTTCTGTATTTTTTTTGCAGAAACTTATGGGAGGATTCTCTCTATATCCGAGCGTGTGTCTCCCTTCTGAGACTTGAAGTCTCAGATATTTTATATAGGAGTGGCAAATTGTTAATTAGTTTTGAGAAAATTTCTCATTGAGAGATTCCAATTGATTTAATTGGTCTCAAAGATTATTTTGGGGAATTTTATTCATCGTCGGATCTTTGATCTAGTGATTTCTGTTTTACAGAATATGTCTTCTTGTTTTTAACAAGATTAGGGAAATATTTTCCCCATATACAGAATTTTATTCTGTCAAACGGTGATTTTTAACCACCATTGGATTTTTAATCCAAGGGCTTTCTATTATATAGAGCACATCTTTCTATCTTTCTTTGTTTAGAAAGATATAGGAAAATATTTTCCCATTTCATTGGATCTTTGATCCAACAATTTTTTGTTCATTTAGAAAGATTAGAGGAATATTTTCCCTTAATAGAATTTTATTCTATTATTTGATAATTCATCATCACCATTGGATCTTTGATCCAACGGCTCTGTTTAACAGAGAGTATCCCAGTTTTTAGGGAAATATCCCCTTGTAGAATTTAATTCTACTCGGTTTTAACTTGGGCGCCGGCGCACACGTTATGTGCACGTGGACGCCACTTAAAAATTTAATTCTAGGCGCTCTGTGCTTTGCACATTGGCGCCCACGTCAGGAGCACGTGCGGCGCTATATAAGAATTTAATTCTTATATAATAAGCGCTCCTGTGCTTTACACATTGGTGCCCACATGAGGAGCACGTACGGTGCCACCATAGCATTTAATCCTACAAGATCGGTGCTGGTGCTGGTGCCCTCGTGAAGAGCACGGAGGCATTGCCTCATTCAAATTGAACAGAGTTTAGCTCTTTTTTTATTATGTTTAAATATTGGGGGAACAAATGCCCCCCACCGTTGTTCTCACGTGACCCACATGTGAGTGCAACAGTGTCACTTTTTCAACCGTTTGATTTTCTAGGGAGTTGAACCGTCCCTTCACATCCTATAAATAGGGCCTTTGGCCCTTGAGATGACCGCCGTCTCATCATTTTTCTTAAGTTTTCTTCTTCCTCAAGAATTTAATTCTCATCTCAGTACTTAGATCTCTGCCCACAGAATTCCTTCTGATCAGAGTTAAACACTGCCACACAAAAATTGGTAAGGATCATGAACAGAGTTTAACTTTTAAAAGAACCCTTTTGTTTTGTATTTTTAACAAAAAAAAACGATCTCTCAAAGATCTTACAAAGAACTTTTCACCCTTTTTTTGAGTAGACCGTGGGTCTCAAATTAATGGGCACTCCTGAGAATCGTTAGTTCTCTTCTTATGGTTTTACCCTATCATCGATCTTGATCTTTGAGGGTTTCTGGAATTTAATCCCATTATACTTCCTATCTGTCTCCCAACATGGGGATTTCTGGGATTTAATCCTATTATCTGAGGAATTTAATTCCGTTTTGTCTTACAGAGCTTGGCTCTGAGAATTTTTTTGAACTTTTTGGGAATTTTATTCCTCTTCCTATCCCCTTTTTTATATATAGGGTTCTAATACCTTATTTTTCTACAGATTTGAATCTGCTGCAGAGCTCGTTTTTCGAGAACATTTGGAGTTTTTAACTTCACTGCTCAATATGATTATTCATTTAATGAGAATCCTTTTGGATTCTCACGATGGGTGCATGCCTCATCATTGATGAACCACTATCTTGATTTTGTGGGGCCAACTATTTTTTTGGGACTGTAGTGATTTTAATATGCCATAATGGAGTACAAATTTGGGTGTACTAAAAATGCTAAAGCATTTAGCTGTAGTTAATTACATTATGCCAATAACGAACTCTCTGCGGGTTTTTCTTTTCAGGTACTATGGCTTCCGGCTTCTTTTTCTCTTACGTTCGTTCGGAGAGCGCATTTGCCGACGCACCTACAGATCGTGAAGTCATTGCTTTAATCCGGGACTATGATCCAGAACAGAAATCTCTTCATTTATGGGGGTCTTAGTATAGTTATATTATCCGGGGTTGGCGCAGCTTCACTTGTGCGGTACCATCGGAACCGATCCCGTCAATTCATTATGTTGACCCTCCGCAGGTTGCTTATGCAGTAGAAGAGGTCAATTAGATCGCGGAAGGCCGTCTCCAACCTTCTATGGCGTTGATACCTGTCCAGCCGCCGATGGCCCTAGATATTTTGCGGCGTTGCATGTGTCAAGGAGAAGCACGTCCTTAGGGTCAGGTTTATACAATAGGAATGACCCCTCGACATCCGGCTGGTTATCTCCAATGGGCCCGTTACATTTTATCGGCCAAGAAGTCGCTTCTGCTGAAGACGGGATGTACCCGGCGGTCTACGCATCTCTCTTTTATTACCACACTCCTCATGTGTGGTGGGTTAAATCCTTCTTGGAGCAGTGGAATGTTCTGACCCACACATTTCTTTTATCGGACCGTGAGGTATTGTCTCGCTAGAAGAATTCACAGAAATTTCCGGGTTAACCATCAGAGGGGAGCATTACGAGGAGATATTTCTTCTTGACGAGTACATCTTCGCTACTGAATCGGTAGTCATGGGACTTACCCCGGAAAATGTTATCCAACACAAGTTCCCGGGTTTGATTAAAGTGCTGAATATCTATGAGAGCTTTTTTCTAGAGGGGGGTAAGGAGTTAGCTTTACGAACTTTGTCGCCCATTTCTTTCGTCCGGAGGTTTTATCGAGGAAAGATACGAAGTTTGCCAAGCTCGATGATCCGTTCGGATTTGGTTCAGAAAAATTGCCAACTGCAGAGGCGGATTTAAAGCAGTTTTTTATTCCGGATACCCCCATCGTCCCTTTTGCAGAGATTGCCGCTCCGGATATTGATGAAGAGATGTTTTTCATAGGCTTTTTTGGCTTGTGGCTGAGCTGGTTTGCACTCCCGATGCACCCTCGCTACATGAGACCATCTGTCTTTTATCCGGCTCAGTGCATTGCGGCGGGGATGCGTATGGCTGTTGGTGTTGCCGGACTGGCCTATTTGTATCATGGCCTAAGTATAGCGTCAGACACTGCCCAGCCGGGTTTGAAGCCAGTAAATCTCCCCTTTCACTACTTCACCTCATAGATCGAGATGCACGTGTTGGGTGCCTTTGGTGTGCATAAATGGCCTAGATTTTATGAAAGGTACAACTTCCCCCAGGTCATGCAATTGGTCGACGCTTCTTCTCCAAACCCAACACAGCGAGAGGCTCGGCAATTGCTTCTACGTCCGCGCATGGTCGGGGACAGCATGACCTTCGTTGATAGGGTTCTGACCATTGGTAAGGAACCTTCCAAAGTGATCCAGCCGCTCCACGATGTCTTTAAGGATGGAGCTTCTGCTTTCAAGGCCCTGGAGATTGCGCATTTGTATTCTATCAGGCCGGGTTTACTTGTATTCAGACAAAATGCCTCGGTTTTGTTCATGAGATATAACCTGTATCGCTTTGCCCAGCAATTTGGTTATAACAAAGGTGTTCCCCTTGAAGCGTTTTTCATTGATCCGGTTACTACAAAGGAGAGCGTTCGCAACGCGGCGCACCATTTTATGCGGTTGAATACGAGATCCTATTCCTGATCACCGAGCCGAGTCATATCCCGAAGGCCTCGAATGCTTACATTGCTTGGTATCAGCATGCAACGGGTGCCGTTATCAAGAAGGAAAGGCGGATGCTTCTTGACCATAAGGATTCTGTCCCGGACAGTAATCCTGCGGTTCTACTGAAGTAACGGGCAGTTGTCCGTCCTTCTTTGAGAGAGAGCAGTTCGGTTGTAGTTCCGTGAGCCTTTCCGGCTAAGCCATGACCGGACCTAAGTGCTCCTGTGAATGTGGTGGCCGCGGTGTCTCCTGAGTCGGGTATTGGCTCGGAGATTGGGACTCGTCGTCCCAAGAAGCCTGTAAAGTGAAAGCTTTTGTTGTCGGGTGTTGTTGCCGACTCGTAGAAGAAGAAGAAATCTTTATTTTCGACTGATATTGTATTTGGTTAGGAGACTCATGCTTCTTATAACAAAAGATTGTCCGAATACGGCACCAACGACGGCCTGTTCGAAGCTTCTATTGATGAGAATGTCGCTACTGATTTTCAAGCTGCTATTGAGGCTTCTGAGAGACTAGCCCGCGAGCAAGCAGCGTTTGCTTCTTTTGCGGCATCAGGTATATCTCATTTATGATCTTTTGTATACTTTATAATTTATTATGTTTTATTAACGCTCTGTTCTTAACAGGTATCTCTGCTGAAGAGGCTCTTTTAGCGTCCCTCAAAACATTTAAGGAAGAGGAGAGGCATCGCGCTTCTATGGGCCTCGGTATGGTTCATTTTGTGATGCCTTTGAATTCACATGTTTAGCTCATTTTGTTCACACCTTGACTTCTCTCTTTCTTTTTTATTACAGGAACCACTGCAACTTGTGTTATTCCGAGTGCGATGATGTCCTTAGGTGGTGGTGCGGAGGAGCCTTTAGAGCTACCGACTACAGTTGAGGTCATCCCAGGGCCGCTACGGGAAGCGTCGCTAAAGCAGTCGATGGAGGACGTTGCAGCAGATCTGGAGGCTAAGCCTGATTTAGATAAAGACGTTCCTCTGTCGGAGGTTCTAAGGAGACCTCTTCGTACAGCTAAAGCTGAGAAGAAGTGCCAAAAGCACGTGGTAAGGGAGCGTCAGGCTAACTTGGCCACAAGCACGGGTTCAAGTGATACACGACCCCTTGATGTTTCTATGGAGGACATTCCTTCTGCCTTGTCAAACGCTCATAGGTAGATTGCGCGTGTGGCCCGCGAAGAGGCTGAGCGGTTACTTCAAGATAAAACAGCGCATGATCCCTTATTGAAACCTAGTAGGACTTACTTACTTTTCCAGGTTTCTTCCCACATCAATTTTTCTTGAATTATAACACATTTGTCCTTGAATAGTGCAGCAGGACCGAGTTTAGGTGTTGACGTAGCGGGTGAAGTGCCAGCGTTTGAAGATTCTGGGGTATCGGGCCTTCATTTTGAATCTGGGACTATTCCAACTGCCGCTTCCTCCCCTTGTGGATCCCCGATATCGGCAGATGATGCGAGCATGACGACGACCCTTATTGATTCGGGGGTAAAAGGTGTAGACGCCGAATCCATCTTCCCGGTGATGGTGGAAATCGAGGAAGCTATCATGGCTAGTGACGCTCCAGATACCGCTATGGTTTATGCCCTGTCAAGTATTCCTCGTGTTATTATTTTTGGGTTCTCAGTCCTACTAGACATATTTGCTGATATCTCATTTATTTCAAATATAGGTGCGGTAAACCCTGGCGCTGTGCTGATTGAAGAATCGCCGTCAGCTGTTGCCATGACTGTCGCTGCTCCACCTATCTCTTTTGCACCACCCTTCCCTGAGTTCTCTCGGGTTCAGCGACGGAAGGTAAAGATTTTTTATTTCCTTATTTCAGTATTGATATTATTTCTTTGACTAATTTCTTTACCGTATATTGTAGGAGTGCTTTTCGACCGCTTATGCCAAATGTTAAATTCGCACTTCGCCTTCCAATCAGAATTCGTCCATCCTTCAGGCGTCGGTTAGTATATTCTTCATTTTTTATTTCATCTTTCTATGAGTAATCTTTTTATTGCTAAGCTTTTCTCGTATTGACTACAGTGTTACGACTTGAAGGAAAGGACGAAGGAATAGCTGAGCCTTCTATGCTCCCTGATTTGCCATTTTCGACCATTGATATGTTGGATCTCATTCATCATCATTCTTCTTCTTTTTATTTTTAGGTTGAAATTTGACCCTTCTTTGTGTGTGTCTTACTCTGTAGCAGCTACACCGACTTTGGCTCCTCTTGAGTCTCGCATTTCTATGCCCGCGGGGCCTTTCGCTAAGCGTCAATCTTTCAGGGGTGCGGCAAATAGCAGACGGATGCTAAGTAAATTTATTGAAGAACTTAACGTCGAAACTCTCATTTCTGCTGCGGACTTTGAGGACGAAGTCAACCCCATACTGGCAACTCTTGTGACTTTCCATAATGAAGATTTCGTCGGCATTTGGATGGACTACTATAATCGAATTGAGGCTTGCCTCCATGAGATCGAGCACAAACATCTTGCATCTGAGACATTATCCTCGAAGGCTCAACTGGTCGCAAGGATCAAGCAAAGCACTGCTTCCATTCAATACTTCGAGCAGAAGTTGGTCCTGAAGCAGAAGGAGCATGAGACGGTTTTCAACGAATCAAATCAATTGCGTGTCTAGGTTGAAGCGAATGTTGTGCAACTCCAAGCTATCTTTGAAACTTTTCAACAATGCATTTTCGAAGGAGTGACGCTGAGGCAGAACCTTGACTCTACTGAGCGAGGAATGCGGGACTACGAAGTTGCCAAGCAGGAAATCTCTGAGAAACTTTCTACATGCTTACAACAACGGGCTCAAGTCGAAGCAATACTGGCCGCAATAGTGGAGTGTAAGGAGGAACTACGGCAAGAGAGTGAACAGGTCGCTACTTGATTGATCGTAAAAAAGTATTTGTAGAATAACCGCAATCAATAACGGTGTCGCTCGTAGCTAGACGAGATGAGTACGGGTCGTCCTCAGGGATGCGTGGAATTTTTAATCTTGCTTTAGAAGAGTTGATTAGAAAGAAAGGAGAATAGTTTTAAGATCTAATTTAAATACGGATATAGATTTTATAAGGAAAAGGCTTGTAGGGTTCATTGGATTTAGTAGTTGATGGATGATTAATTAAGATGACTCATTTTATCTTTTGATAGATTTAAAACTAGATTAATAGTGATGAATGAGGATTAGGGTTCTTGGAAAAAACTAGGGTTTCCCTACTATTGACCCTCATCCCTTCATTAATCTTTATTCATGTCTAACCTTTTGATTACCAAAACAATTGTTAATCTAATCTCAAATCGCGGTCGAGACTATCAATAAATTGGTAGCGCGTCCTATAAGGATGTTAACAATTCTTTTGCTAAAGTTTATAAACTTCATAAGATGAAAAAAAGTTAAAATATTTTCTCATCCGTTGTTCTACCCTAATCCTACGAACCCTAGCAAGTTAGGAATTACTCACGCATGTTGTGAGAAGAAGAAGAATGGATAAAGAATGAGATTAAAACGCAGAAAGTCAAAATAAATAATTAAACAAAATGATCTACCTTTATTAATCAACTTCACAAGTACAAATTCTACGAATTTAGATTACAAGAGAAAGAAGTTGCTCTCGATCTCTGTCTCATAGCAAGTAGATGCTCCGTCGATTTTCACGTCGCCCTATCACGTCGAATCATGGACCTGTCGTGGATCTCTTGTTCTTTGACGGTGATTTGCTTAGTGTAAAGGTGATGAATTCTAAGTTTAGCCATTGGTCTTTTATATAGCCCTCAAAGCATAAACCTATATCTCATAGGTTTAGATATACCATAAATATCCAATTTCCAAAATCACAGATCCTACGGCTACCAATTGGCCAGGGATCCACCGCATTTATGGCACATTGGCCATGGAAGCGCCGCTCTCTGGGGGATTTAGGGTTTGAAATTTCAGCTGCGGCCTCATGTTGACACGTGGAGATCTTCTAAATATCTAGATTTTGGAAACATTTTCTGAGTTTCTGCCAGTATTGATTCTACGATTTTAGCAGATTTTTGATCCTGACATCTTGAAAATCTTGATCTCCTGACCTGAGCTAAATTTTGCATAATATCTCCATGAATAATGTTAGTACTGTTTATTAAATCAGAGAGTATCTTAATCACTTTATATGGTAATAAATTTTTAAGAAACTTGATTAAGAATATTTGATATGCTATGCATCTTTTAATTACTAAAATATTGTATAAATATAAAATGCATATATTTTCCTTCATAATGTTAATTATAATATATAAATATATGGTAAATAGTATTTTGCAAATAAACCCTAAATATATTTTATATTTATAATAAACACCTTTAAATATTTAAGGAAAGTAAGGAAAATGTTATTTCAAAAGTGCAATATTTTCGACTGAACAAATACCCCCAAACTTAATTTTGATCATCCCGAGAAAACTATTTATTCAAGAGAGGGAAAAAAGAAAAAAAGAAAAACCTAGCACATTTTCGTAGGCAATCACGATTGCACTGAGCACGTGCAACAAGCCTTTAAACCTTTAGATGTCTCTAGTAGGAGGAGTGTTGTCTTCTGAGGGTTTTCAGCGGATTACACCCATAAAATTCCATAATAAAAGAAAGATGGTGGAAGTTACATACAAAGATATGGACATATAAAAGAAAGAACTTGAAAAGATGAGTTTCCAACTACACAAGCTTTTCGGTTGCCATGAGCCCTATATTAATAGTCGTGAAACAATGTTAGAAATTACATCATCTCTCAATAAAATATCGTTTTTATTCTTCCTCCCGATCTTTTATTCAAACATAAATCATATTCCCCTACATGTGTGTAAAAGACATCCCTACACTTATAGAGTTCAATTCAAGCTATCATACTCTTGTCCATCTGCCAAAATACCTTTTAGTCGGTGAATATTTCAGATGGATTTGCTCACACATCCTTTATACGATTGTTAATACTTCTTGAGGTACTAACCGACCGATTACCAAATGTGCTTGCTTATTTAGGTGTAATATTCTCGTCTTGCAACACCTAAGGCTTATCTATGGCTCCCAAACCAGTTGGTCTAAGGTACTAGGTGATAAAGCACCCTCGCTATATTTTTTTTATGCTGCCTTAAGTAATTACAAAACCAGTGTTCATTTTTTTCACCAATTTTTTTTTTATTATTATTTTTCATACCAAGGCCTTTAGACAAGAGCATTTCAAGGTATCCTCTACTATCCCAAATTTCAAGATATGTGACAGTGCATATAGTAGGGTATCAATATTCAAAAGTTTGGAATCAAGAATAGGGACTATTTTTCAGACTTATTTTTATCCTCAGAATAATAATTTCCTTCATCTTACTAACCCTTGGGACAACGGCTCATAACTACTTATTACTAGTTTTATTTAAGAAAACATTTAACTTTCTTACTTTTCTTAAACTATTCCTATCTTTCATATGTAAATTTTCACTTTCTAATATTTTATTATCAAAAAATTTTGTGCTTATATTTATGATAATGCAAAATAATGTGTGAATAAGCACAAACCTCCCCCAAACATATTTGCAGCAGTGTCCTCACTAATGTCATCTGTTAAGCTTAAAAAAACCTGTAGACTTGGGAGGAAAAGTTAGTAACGGGGATATGAATAAATGATAGTGAAACCCTCCCCCAAACTTATTTTTGGCTCATAATGTTGTAAAAATTTATTTTCTTTTAAGAGGCAAAATATATTTTTTCTCCCCCAAACTTGAGTAAAATAATATTAATCATTTAAAATTATAAAGAGGGGAGATAAAGTTATTGGTCAATATAAAACTTTACAAAGACCAAAATTTAACACCAGCCATTCAAAAAATTTATCAATGTAGCGCACTGGTTAGTAGAAGGTCATGTCACCTATCGATGTGAAGAAGTGGAGAGGGGATAAGAGATGGAATAGAATGGGTTTACATCTCGGTTTATAGAAACGAAACAATGATGGTGGATTATTCGCATTCTCGTTATTGTTAAGAAGAAGAGGTGGCGGTTCAACTTCTTTGTGTTGGGCTTGATTCATCACAACGCCCATGTTTTCTAAGAATGCGAGTTCTTCAGCGATGATTTTTTCAAAGCTTTCATCGATATCCCGAATAATAATTTCATCGGAAAGAACAGGATGATACTCAGACTCCATAAACGGTTCATATTTAACGTTAGATGTTGACCCGGACAGCTCGATAGAAGGGTCCGTATGTGTATAATAAAAAGCAGGGTCAAACAACAACGTAATAACAGAGTCAAGATCAGTATCGTGAAGCTTTTCAAGTTCGCTGCTGTCGGAATTTATCGCTTCGACAGAACATACTTGAGCGTAGGATTCAGAGGGTTCACTTCCCAACTTGTAAATGTTAAGCTCAATTGACATCTTCCCGAAGGATAGGGTCATAGAGCTGTTTCGACAATTGATTATTGCGTTGGAAGTTGCGAGAAAAGGTCAACCTAAAATCACCGGAATTTGGTTTCGTGGGTTTGTTACAGGTTGTGTATCTATAACGATAAAGTCCACAGGGAATATAAATTCCTCGACTTTTATTAACACGTCCTCTAGCTCACCTCTAGGTTGGGTGATAGATCGATCTGCCATCTGGAGAGTGCAGTGCGTTGGTTTTAACTCTCCGATCCCTAATTGCTCATACACAGAATTTGGAAGCAAGTTAACACTAACACCTAAATCGAGTAGAGCATGATTAATATTTTTACCCCTAATAGAAATAGATATTGTAAGACTCCCGTGGTCCTTTCGTTTCATGGGTAATTGTTGGGTAAAAGCAGTGCTCACATTACTTGCTAGAAAAACTTTTTTAGGTACTTGAATTTTCCTTTTTCTAGTGCACAAGTCCTTTAGAATTTTTGCGTAGGACGGAACTTGTTGGATTGCATCTAGGAGAGGAATGTTTATGTTAACTTTCTTACAAACTTCCACAATCTTCTCCATTTATGGACTTGGTCTGTTACCCCTTAACCTGTTTGGATAAGGTGCTTTATCAATAAGGGTTTGGTCCAACATTGGAGGAGTTTGTGGGGATGGAATTGATCCCAGAATTGGAGTGGGGATCGTTTTAGGTAGACTCGAGGAAGTGGGCAGAGGGTTCGAACATAGTGGGAAATGGAGAATAGGCTCGGAAGATGGTGGGAGACTAGACAAATTAGGGCAAGAAGTGGAGGCCGGGGTTTCGATTGATTCCTCATCATCAATCCGTTCACCCAGTTGGTTGTTCAGCACTCTTCCCGATCTCAATGTAGTTACGGCACACACATTATGACTCTGTGAGTGACTAAGATTTGGTATAGGTTAAGATGGAAGTTTCCCTTTTTCTCCCGCACTCATCGCGGCATTTATTTGTGCAAGTTGTGATTCTATCGATTTTATACTTTCATCGTGGGAGGTGGTGGTCCGCGTTAACGTTCGGATAGAAGATTTTAATTCATCCGTCGTTTGCTTAGAATGTTTAATAAACATATCCATGCTTCGTTCGAGTGCGGAGAGTTTTTCGGTACCAGCCGTTTGGAAAGAATCATTAATCGGTGCAGAAGTGTTGGCTGGATTTTGAAAGGATTGTGGTTGAAAGTGGTGCTGACTCGGTTGTGGTGGTTACTGTTGCTGTGGAGGAAGTCTATGATAATTGCTTTGGAACTGGTTTTGATTTTGGGTTTGGTTTTGGTTCCAAGCAAAATTAGGATGATTCCTCCATCCCTGATTATATGTGGAAGAATAAGGATCGTTTATAGGTCGTTACTGAAAAGTAGCATTAATTTGTTCTTGACCTTGAAATGGTGGACTTAAAGGACATTCTTCCGTATGGGTCAGAACAGCAACCACACACGGTTTTGGAAAGCGTAATTTGGTTTAAGGAGGCTGAAGAGACTTTGTTTTCTATAGCATCGATTTTCCTTTGTATAGCGGCCATTTCGGTTTTTACTGCGATGGAAACATCGAGCTGATGGATACCTCCCCTAGACGATGAAGGTCTAACGCTTTCCCGCTGCAAAGTTTGTTCAGCGAGTTCTTTCAAAAATTGCCAAGCTTCAGCATCGTCTTTGGACATGAAATGGTATTGACAAATGGTTTCAAGCATCTGCTTTGTCGCTGGATTAACACCCTCATATATAATTCGGCACAGATCCCATCTATTTATTCTGTGATGAGGACATTGGACAAGCAGATCTTTAAACCGTTCAAAGCATTTCCAAAATGGTTCATTGGGAAGCTGGGTAACCTGGTTGATCTCGCTCCGAACACGGGCGGTCTTATGATTGGAATAAAATTTCTTAAGGAATGCTATAACGAATTCATCCCAATTAGAAATAGAGTGTGCGACAGTGTTATAAAACCATTTTTAATCTCACAAAGTAAAAGGGAAAAGACGCAATCTCATAGTATCCACTGAAAGTTGTGAAGTGCCCATCATTGCGCATACGTTTTCGAATTTGGTGATAAAAACGTATGCGTTTTCAGACTCAAGCCCATGAAATTTGGGCAACAGCTTGATGAAGTGGGGTTTAATTTCAAAATTATCCCCATTGGCTGGTGTAATAGATAGACAAGTAGAAAGGGGACCGCGTACGGGGTAGCATCTCTCTTTGAAATAGATGCGCGGTGGATTCTGCACACCGATGGGTGGTGGCAAGGTGTTGTTTTAATCTTATGGAGAACCGTCCATCTCGGTCGATGTGGTGGGTGGAGGTGAAAAAGAAGATGATGAAGTACCGACTTCGGATTCGAAAGCAGGAACGCGGACAAGACGGGCACTAGAATCCCGTGTCCAGTTGAGCATGCACTAAGCAGGTTTAGTGCAAGTGGTAGCGTGTGTGAGAACTATTAAAAAGGGTTGTTTTGAAAAAGTGTCGGACGTGAGACAAATCACACAAAAATGCACAATCAACCCTAGAACTAAGGTCATCTAGGTCAAGTCACTAGACCGCTCCTAGAATTCCAAAGGACAAGCCGCAGGATCAATCCTCTACCACCTCTTTATCACTCTTGTGGCCAGGTAAGTGCCAGGTAAGTGGGAGGTATCCGCTATACGAATCACCGAAATAACGGGCCTAATTAAGTAACTACTTGCCTTAGTCACACTTTCCTAGACACCACAAACGTGATACGGATAAGCGATAGATTACCCATGACCTTCCGCTGTCCTAATTGAGCGGGACGGTCCTTAGAGTTTTGGTCTAGATATTTTATAATTAATGTAGAGTGATGCAGATGCTCGTTTTGTGATTTGTGGGGCCTAGGAAGGGTGATGAAATCCCCACCTAATCTGAATTTTGGTATTGCCCTTTAAAGTCCCTATTAAAATATGCACGAACAACCCAATTTCAAAACATGCAAAAAGATTTTTGGCGGCGATATGTTGCAAAGAATCCTGCAGAAAAATATATTATTGGAATTTTCAGAGGAGAGAGAAAGAGATAGGAAAGTTACCAGAGAAGTTTGGAACCCTAAGACCCCAACTATGCCGCGGTTCCGCCAAAATGGACTTGTTGTCGCGGTTCTACCGCGAAGTTGAGAGATCTTTTGAAAATTTTTGCTACAGTGGCTTCCCTTGCTCCTCCGGTCCTCTCAAAAAGTCTCTGAATCTTTATCTCCTCGCTAGAGTGACTCCAGATTTCCTCGCAAAAATCGCACACTAATCGTTAAATATGCAAGATACGGTTTTATTTTATTTTATGATATGGATCGAATAAGAATTCAACACGAATAGTAAGAAAAAAATTACGCACGTATCCCGGCAACGACGTCATTTGATTGATCGTGAAAAAGTGTTTGTAGAATAACCGCAATCAATAACGGTGTCGCTCGTAGCTAGCCGAGATGAGTATGGGTCGTCCTCAGAGATACGTGGAACTTTTAATCTTGCTTTAGAGGAGTTGATTAGAAAGAAGGGAGAGTAGTTTTAAGATCTAGTTTAAATACGGATATAGATTTTATATGGAAAAGGCTTGTAGGGTTCATAGGATTTAGTAGTTGATGGATGACTAATTAAGATGACTCCTTTTATCTTTTGGTAGATTTAAAATTAGATTGATAGTGATGAATGAGGATTAGGGTTCTTGGAAGAAACTAGGGTTTCCCCACTATTGACCCTTGTCCTTTCATTGATCTCTATTCATGTCTAGTTTTTACCAAAACAATTGTTAATCTAATTTCAAATCGTGGTCGAGACTAGCAATAAATTGGTAGCACGCCAGATAAGGATGTTAACAATTCTTTTGCTAAAGTTTTTAAATTTCATAAGATGTAAAAGAAGTTAAAATATTTTCTCATCCATTATTCTACCCTAATCCTACGAACCCTAGCAAGCTAGGATTTACTCACGCATGTTGTGAGAAGAAGAAGAAAGGATAGAGAATGAGACTAAAACGCAGAAAGTAAATATAAATAATTAAACAAAATGATCTACCTTTATTAATCAATTTCACAAGTACAAATCCTATGAATTTAGATTACAAGAGGAAGAAGTTGCTCTCGATCTCTACCTCGTAGCAAGTAGATGCTCCGTCGATTTTCACATTGCCCTATCACGTCGAATCGTGGACCTATCGTGGATCTTTTGTTTTTAACGGTGATTTGCTTAGTGTAAAGGTGATGAATTCTAACTTTAGCCCTCAGTCCTTTATAAAGCCATCAAAGCATAAACCCTAGATCTCATAGGTTTATATATACCATAAATATCCAATTTCCAAAATCACAGATCCTACAGCCACCAATTGGCCGCGGATCCGCCACATTTATGGTACATTGGCCGTGGAAGCGCCGCTCTCTGGGGGATTTAGGGTTTGAAATTTCAGCCATGGCCTCATGTTGGCATGTGGAGATCTTCTAAATATCTGGATTTTGGAAATATTTTCTAAGTTTCTGCCACTATTGATTCTACGATTTTAGCAGATTTTTGATCCTGACATCTTGAAAATCTTGACTTCCTGACCTGAGCTAAATCTTGCACAATATCTCCATGAATAATGTTAGTACTATTTATTATATTATAGAGAGTATCTTAATCACTTTATATGGTAATAAATTTTTAAGAAACTTGATTAAGAATATTTGATAGGCTATGCATATTTTAATTACTAAAATATTATATAAATATAAAATGCATATATTTTCCTTCATAATGTTAATTATAATATATAAACATATGGTAAATAGTAATTTGCAAATAAACCCCAAATATGTTCTATATTTATATTAAACATCTTTAAATATTTAAGGAAAGTAAGGAAAATATTATATCAAAAGTGCAATATTTTCGACTGAACACTACTTTATTGAAAGCCCCACCCTCTTAAAGGCTAGAATTGTATCCCTTTTTTATATAAATTATATTTTTCAAATATTTCGATTCATGAATAAAGAATATATATTCTTTTCTTTTACACGCTCTCTTCTGTGTTTGATATCTTGATCTAGCGCGAAGTAGTTTATGTACTCATTTCGGAGTTTGTAGTTTATTCACTCATTTCAGAGTTTCTAGTTTATGTACTCGTTTCGGAGTTCGTACTTTATTCACTCATTTCGGGGTTTCTAGTTTATGTACTCGTTTCGGAGTTTGTAGTTTATTCACTTGTTTTAGAGTTTCTAGTTTATGTACTCATTCCAGAGTTCGTAGTTTATTCACTCGTTTTGGAGTTTCTAGTTTACGGACTCATTTCGGAGTTTTTAGTTTACCTCCCTTGGGTTTACAGGCAAACTTGTCCTAATGTTGTATGTAGATAACCCCCATTCTTTACGAAAAGGGCCCGTTAGGTTTGTGGTACTAAGGTTTTAGTCCGTCGTACCGTTGCGTTGGCTGATATATTCCTCGATACGCAGTCTTTAATCCGCTATTCGATTAGCCCAGCGACTGTCGTGTCTATGATCTCTTCGGGGGCTGGACAAGACGTCTTCGAGTAATCTCCTTAGGTCATATTACCGTCAGAAGAGCAAGCGTTAGGAATTTTCCATGACACTTTTTTACTTGAGGTTAGGCTCAATTTAGAGCCCCAATGAGTCATAACAGCACCCTTTTGGGATGGGATGATCTCTAATGGTCTTTTAGGCTTTATATGAGTTGCCGCTAAGACCCGCAGCTTGGAATATCTAACAACTTGCCTTTTCTTTTGTTTTGACGATGTCGTGCCGATTCTTTGCTGAAGTCAGGAAACATCTGTCTGATCTCTATGCTTTATGTATTGCAATTGAGATCTGGAGGTAGGGATATGGCATTGCTCTAATTTCATTTGATAATTGCGTCCGCATCTTGCTGAAATAAGGAGGAATGCCGAGATAGTCTCTAGGTTGTATATGAACTGTCAAGACTTAGAGCTAGGATTTTTCCATTACTCCATTTTTATTTGACCCTTGGGTCTTTGTTGACGTTGCGTCTACAACCTGCTGGCATGAGAAGTACGTCGAGCTGATCTCTAGGCTGTAGATTTTGCCATTAAGACCTGAAGCTAGGATTTTGCCGTCACTTCATTTTTATTTGATTTTTGTGTCTTCCCCTGCTGGAATGAGGGGGGAACACAGGGATAGTCTCTAGGTGGTATATGAACCGTCAAGACTTGGAGCTAGGATTTTGCCACGGCTCTATTTTTTCTTTGACCTTGAATCTTTTGTTGACATTGCGTCTGCATCCTGCTGGCATGAGAAGGAACGTCTGGATAATCTTTAGGTTGTATATGAACCGTCAAGACTTGGCAAATATGGTCCCTTTTCCTTTATTTGTACCATGGATCGTATAAAAGAGTCAATATGGACATACTTGCAGGGCAAAAAAGTTTCATTTTCATTTCATTTTTTTCCGCGATGCTCTATCTTTTCAACTTTTATATCGCGAAAGTCGCGATTGCCTAATCATTTCGGCTATTTATCGTGGTGCCCAATCATTTCGGCTATGTATTTTTTATTTTTACTCGCTGCTTTTTATTATGAGTTGGGAACTTGAGATCTGATACCAATCTTGACATCAGCATCACTGCAACTTGAATATTGCCAGGAGCGAATCATCATTTGCCGTGAGAGGACATGGAGTTTGACACCTATTTAGGCATCATCATCGCTACAACTGGAATATTTTCAGGAGCAAATCATCATTTTCCTTTGTCGATTTGAACAAAGGTGACTTAGCAAACAAGGTTAGGATCTTGTCGGCCAAGGCTTTTTGACTTTATAAGCCATAAGGGTCTCATAAAGGTATTTCTCCCTGTGAGTCGTGAGGATCTCGTCGGTGTATTTTCTCCTTAGGAATCATGGGGATTCCTAAGTGATATTTTCTCTTATAAGTCGTAAGGATCTTGCAAGAGTGTTTTCTCCTTATAAGTCGAGAGGACTTACAAGTGCCTTTCATCATATGGGGACATTTCTCATCATTAGTGGAACTTGGTGGGGGATACATTTATTTATGCCCGTGGATTGTATACAAGGGTCAATATAGGACCGCCTGTAGGGCAATATTAGGGAAATATGACGGTTTAAGTACAGGTTTAGATCTCTGTAGCTTAAGACTTTTGAATTCTACATGCCGAAAGGGTCTCATAGGGGGAAATTCTCCTTACGAGTCGTGAGGATTTCATAAGTGTATTTTCTCCTTAGGAATCGTGGGGATTCTTAAGTGTGTTGCTCATTTGTGAGTCGTAAGGATCTCATGCAGGTTTTTTTTAACGAGATCGCCCCCTTTCAGGTTTTCGCAAAGCTCGTCGACAGTCCTGCTGTTTTTACTCACGGTGCCCTTTCGGGTTCTCATCCATGCCTATTTCGCTTGTGGACATAGTAATTTTTTTAACGATGGAACTCCCGAGAGTAGTTTCACAGCAGGTGCCCATCTGTTTGCCGATGGGACTTGAGTTGCATCCCTCACCGTTGGAACTTCTATTGCAATATAGATCTCAAGAGAGCACATCGCCGTATTTGGGGCAATGTGCTAGTTTAGGGATATTTCGGTCCATTATCACCATATTTGAGGTGACGCACTAGTTTAGGGATGTCTCGGTCCATTATTGCCATGTTTGAGGCGAAGTTTTAGTTTAGGTACATCTTGGTCCATTGTTAGTTTAGGGACATCTCGGTCCGTTGTTAGTTTAGGGACATCTCGGTCCGTTATCGCCATGTTTGAGGTGAAGATACTACTCTCAAAGTTCTGACTCAAGAGGATAGCGAGCGGACACAAGCGTCGTCATCTATCTCTGACCTACGTCATGACTCTTTAAGCGTAGTACTTTTTGAGCCATCGGCCATTTATTGGCCGGAACGGTCTTTCGCCATGCATATCTATGAGCAGGTAGGCTCCACCTTGGTAGACTTTGTCTATGATGTATGGGCCTTTGTAGTTTGGCTCGAATTTCCCCCACTTTGCACGATTGGGAATCATTGGTCTTTTGACGACTAGCATGAGTTCGCCTTGGTGGAACGTTCTTGGCATGGTCAGTTTTTCGTATGACCGTGTCATCCTAGCCTTATAAGCCTCCAGATTTTGCTGTGCTATAAGGCGAGTTTCGTCAAGGGCATCGAGCTCCTCAAGCCGAAGATGAGCATTTTCTTCATTTGTCAGCTCGTATCGAACCGCTACTCGTAGAGAGGGGAGTTCTATTTCCAGCGGGAGCACTGCTTCCGTGCCGAACACCAACGCTTATGGTGTTGTATTCATGGCCGTCTTGAATGTTGTTCGGTACGTCCAGAGAGCTTCATGCGGCCTTTCATGCCAGTCCTTTTGTTTCTGGATACTGTTTTCTTTATAATTTTTATCAAGGTCTTGTTGAAGGCCTCAGCTAGACCGTTGGCCCGAGAATTATAGACTGAAGACCATCTCCAATCTATTTTATGTTGCTGTGCAAAACGGCTTATTTATGTCTTCTATAAGCTGGCCCATTATTCGAGATAATTCATCGCGGAGGGCCGAGCCGATAGATGACATGGGTTCTAAAGAAATAGAGGATATTCTCCGTCTTCACCTCCTTTAGTGGTTCTGCTTCTGCCCATTTAGAGAAGTAGTCGGTCGTTGCCAATATGAACCCGTGTCTTTTGGAGGACGCTGGTTCGATGGGGCCAATCATATCCGTTCCCCACATCTCAAACGGCCAGCTAGCCACTGTCGGGTGTAGTGGATTCGGATGTTGGTGGATGAAGTCCTTGTGAATATGGCACTAGTGACACTGCTTTGCATATTTGAGGCAGTCCTGAATCATTATGGGCCAATAGTAACCCATTCTTTTTATCTTCAGCTTCATCTTTGGCCCGGCCTGATGAGAACCGCAAAGTCCGTCGTGAATTTCTTGGAAGACTTTCTTTGCTTCCTCCGGCCCTAAGCATCTTAGCCACAGACAGTCAAACAATCTCTTAAATAAAGTATCAATGACGAAGGTGAAAGACAAAGCTCGTTTCATGAGCTGATGTCTAGACGACGCATTTTTGGACGTTCGTTGGGATTTGAAGTAGTTTATGAAGACTTCCTTCCAGTCCTTGACCTTTTCTTCGTCCTCTATTTGAAAGGATACTTGTTCGGCCGTTTTTTTTCTTTCGGATGGCTCTATTAGGTCTTCTGAAGATATATCAATTGGTGCGAGAATCCTGCGGTTTTGCATAATGATCTTACGTCATCGAGGTCTTCATCGGCCAGTTCCTTAGCCAATTTCGCCAACGCGTCCTCCTTGCTGTTTTCTGCATGCAGTATATTCTCTAGGATGTAGAAGGAAATTTGTGTCAGCAGTTGCTGCACTCTTTCTCCATACTTTATCAGCTCTGGCTTGCATGTCTGATAGTCGCCATTTACTTGGAAAGCGATCGACTGGGAGTTTCCATATATGAGGAGGTCTTTGATTCCCATGTCGATAGCGATCTCTAGACCTACTATCAAAGCTTTGTATTCAGCCTCATTATTATTCATTGGCTATGTTAAGGAGAGGGCATAACGCAATATCCCTCCTTGCGGAGTCACGAAGATAAGGCCCACCCCGGTTTTGATTATGAGGGTGTTTTTCTTTCGTTGCTTCATGGAAGATGCTCCATCGAAGTAGAGTTCCCATTGGGAATCATTTTCTTCTTTCTCTTCTTCGATTGCGTCGAACGCATGTTCATTCGGTAACTTGCAATTTAAGGGGGATTCGGCTGGTATCGGATGCTCCGCAAGAAAGTGGGCAATGGCCTGCTCTTTCACTACTTTAAGGGGACGATACGTTATCGTGAACTCCATCAGGAGGAGGGCCCATTTGGCAAGCCTTCCTATTAGTATGGCCCTTGACATTAGATATTTGAGAGGATCGACCTTCGATATGAGATGGACCTCATGTGCCAAGGCGTAATGTCTGAGCTTTGTTATTGCGAAGATCAAAGCCAGGCAATACTTTTCGATGTGGGAATAGTTGTTTTCTGCCCCCAGGAGAGCCCGACTCAAATACTACAGAGCTCTCTCCTTTCCCTGATCGTTCTCTTGTGTCCACAATGCGCCTAGAGAACCCTCAAGGGTTGTTGTATATAGGATAAAGGGTTTTCCCTTAACCGAAGTGGTTAATACCGCCGGATTTTGCAGGTATTGTTTAATTTCGTCTGGTGCATTTTGGCACTTTTGATCCCAGATGAACGGGGTCCCTTCTTCATCAAATGACTGTAGGGATGACATTTTCTGGAGAGGTTGGATATGAACCGCCGGATATACGCGAGCTATCCTTGGTGAGATCGCAACCGTTTAAGGGTTCTTGGCGTGGGCATTTCCATAATTGCCTTGATCTTTGAAGGGTCGATTTCGATACCTCGGTGATGTATGATGAATCCTAGGAATTTGCCTGAGAAAACTCCAAACGCACAATTTAGAGGATTCATCTTCAGATTATACTTCCGAAGACGTTGAAACACTATTTTTAGATGTTCCCAATGTTCCTCGTGAGATTTACTCTTCACCCCAAGGTCGTCGATGTAGCATTCGACGATCTCGTGTATGAGGTCATCAAAGATCTTTGTCATGGCCCTTTGGTAGGTAGCGCCGGCGTTCTTCAGACCGAAGGGCATCACCTTATAACAGAATATGCCCAGTGGGGTCCGAATGGCGGTATGCTTTTGGTTTCTGGATGCATTCTTATTTGGTTGTATCCTGAAGATCTATCCATGAAAGAGAAGACCTCATGGGTAGACGTGTTATCGATCACCAGCTCGGTAACAGGTACTGGAAAGTCATCCTTCGGGCAAGCTTTGTTGAGATCCCGAAAGTCCACGCAGATGCGCACCATCCCATTTTTCTTCATTATTGGAATGAAGTTAGCGATCCAGTCAGGATATTGAACTTCTTGGATGAAGCCGAAGTCGATTAGTTTCTTGACTTCAGCGTTGATGCTCATTTCAAGTTCGAGTCGCATCCTTCTTGGCGCCTATTTGATTGGATTTATACCTAGCGATATAGCCAATTTATGTACTGCCACCTTTGGACCTAGACCCGGAATTTCAGAGTAGTTCCAGGCGAAGAAATCTTTATACTGCATAAGCACGTCTTTTAATGTGGCCACCTATTTTTAAGATAGCAGTTCACTGACGAATGTTGGTCTCGGATCATTTTCCGTCCCTAAGTCAATTTTTCTTAGGTTGTCCGCCGTGGTATGTATTCCATCTTCCATCTCTTTTAGTGCTGGTGGAAACTCAGAGATCGTCTCGTCCTCATCTTCATTTGCAAAGCACCTGAAGAGGTCATTCATAGTCTCGTGCCCTACCTCTTTTGAGAGTGTTATCATATGGCAAGTACGAGTTCGCTTCCATTCTTGATGTTGAGCTGGTCATATCCTGACGTTATAAATCCTTTTTGGCTCATGCTTTTGCGGCGGGGTTACCCTCTAGCCGTCGGATAAAGCGAACCTGCCTTGTTGATATTGGTCTTCTACCCATTCTTTGAAGGTGAAGCAGTCTTCAAGGGGATGACCTATTACTCGGTGATAGGAGCAATAATCCGGATGATGGACCTCGTTTATTTGTTCGGGGTACCAAGACTCCGGAAGTGTCATCATTTGGTACTTCATGACAATGTTTAATATCTTCCTTGTCTTATCTTAGGGGAAAGAGTATTCCCGACCTATCTTCTTTAAAAAGGATGGGCTCCAACCGAGTTTTTCTCGATTGCATGGCGTCTTGGATCCACTTTGTTGTTTTCGAACGTTGTTTGCGTTCTTTACCCTATTTTTGCCTTTGTTTCGGGACTTTCCCCTTTCGCGAGAACATACAGTGAGCCGGAGATGAAGGGCGTTATAGTCTTCCTTCTTCGCAGATTGCTGACAGAGACGTTGCGTCCTGGCCTTTTCATAAATGGCCATTTCGTGGCTGTGATTGTTCCGGCTCTTTTGACAAGCTTTTTTCTATCAACCTGTCATTTTGTTATTCCAGCGACGGAATTAACGTTTTTAGAGTAGGATCTCACTTCGACTTGACGTCACGGCTATTTGGAATAGCGTTTTCCACTTCACCGGAGCTGTTTACGACACAACAACTGTGGATTTGCTCCCGTTTCTTAGACTGAACGTATCCGAGCCCGGTTATCTCCATCTTCCCATTGGGCATCTTTCGCCGAGTCCCGGAAATATCTCAGATCTTTTTGTAGAATTGGGCTTGTTGAACAGTTTGTTCGAGGGGTACATCTTGGCATTTTAACGGCCTTTTCAATCCCCCCGCTTAGTATCTTGGCAGACAGATTGGTTGAAGGCCGTCGGGTGCAAAATCAGCACCATGCCAAACTTCTTTTTCTACTTTTTTCTCCGTAGATTGGTAGAAGAGGATCGCCTTTTCACCCCTTCTCCTATAAGACACGTAGAAAGTTTGCGGTTCTTGTATGCTGTATGTATGGAGTGCATCAAGTTCCTTGTAGTGTCGAGGCGGAGCCATTGTGATTTGCAGACTCTGATCTACTCCGGCAAAAGTTTGTATTGACGGGCGGACGGAGAACACTGTGTTGGCTTCATCCTCTGAGTCGCTGTCAAAGACCAAAATAGGAGTAGATGGTCCGGGATTGTTATTTTATTTCTGTGATTGTCTCGAGTAAACTGTTTGTTCATCTTCCTCTGTTTCCTCCAATCAGAGAGCAAAGCTCTATTCAAAATTTGAAATTTGAAATAAGGCAACGCCTCATGAGAGCGCCAGCGCCAAGAGTCAAAAACTCTGAGGCAGTGTCTCACGTGCAAAACATGAGAGCGCTAGCACCAAGAGCACTAGCACTAAGAGTCAAAGACTCTGAGGCAGCGCCTCACGTGCAAAGCACGAGAGCGCCAGTGCTAAAACTAAATGTTCTCCATCCTTGGATCAAAGATCCAACAAAGATGATAAATCATCAAATTACCAGAATAAAATTCTTTTGAGGGAACACTCCTCAAATCTTTCCAAACAAGAAAAATTGTGCTCTGTGAATCAGAGCGCCGTTGGATCAAAGATCCCATGGTGATTAAAAATCACCAAGATATTGAATAAGTTATGTATGGGAAAATATTTTCCCAATCTTGTTAAAAACAAGAAAAATGTCTTCTGTAATGTAGAAGCCCTTAGATCAAAGATCCAATGGTGGGAAACATCCCCAAATCAATCAGAGATCTCTCAATAAGAGATTTTCTTAACTGATTCAACAAATCAGCCTCCCCTATGTAAAAGACCCAAGACTTCAAGTCTTAGAAGGAAGAACCTCCTCATAAGTTTCAAGAAACTTCAAAGACGAGAGCAATTTCTTCTCAAGGTAAATAGCAAGAAGAGAGATCATGGCATCTGCTCCATATTTTAGAGTTTAACTCTCATATCAGAAGAACTTAGTTCTTTTTCAGATCACAGATCCATGAGACAAAGTCTCCCATAAATAAAAACAAAAGAGATCATAGCATCTCCTCATAAAAGAAGCATTCAGTTCTTAGATCCATGAGACAAAATCTCTTATAAACCGAGAATTTAATTCTCAGAGCACAGAACTGATCAGAGCTGCCAAAGAAGTGCCTTAGTGCTCCAATTTAAAAGAAGTGCTTTAGTGCTCCAAGTCCGGCGCTCAGTGCTAAGCGCTCCACGTGCTCCTCACGAGGGCGCTATTTTATACTAAGCACTTTAGTGCTCCAAGTCTAGCGCTCCACGTGCTCCTCACGAGGGCGCTATTTTATAAGAAGCGTTTTAGCGCTCCAAGACTGGCGCTCAGTGCCAAGCGCTCCACGTGCTCCTCACGAGGGTGCTATTTTATAATAAGTGCTTTAGCGCTCCAAGTCTGGCGCTCAGCGCTAAGCGATCCACGTGCTCCTCACGTGGGCGCCTTTTATAAGAAGCGCCGTAGCGCTCCCAGTCTGGCGCTCAGCGCCAAGCGCTCCACGTGCTCCTCACGTGGGCGCTAAGGAATTACAAAGCGCTCTGTAAATAAGGCCCAAGCGCCATAGAAAGTGTTCAACACTCAATAAAAGACAAAAAGAAAAAGGAGTGTCAGAACCCAAATCAATGCTCGACATTATTGAATAAAAAGGGGCTGAGCCAAAACAAATGTTCAACATTTTATTCAAAATGTGTGGACTGGGTCCAAACAAGTGTTCAAACACTTTATTCAGAACTTAGTGGACTGAGCCCAAGTTGGCCATAAGCCCCTAATTCAAATTAACCGAGCCCATGTGCTCACAATCTTTTTAATTGGTCTTAGTCCCAAACCTGACTATAGATATCCCAACCAACATTGGTTCAAGGGTACAACTCTTCATACCTATGATACATGTCGTTGTAATTCTTCAATGTCTTCAGAGAGATGGGGGGTCCCAATAACCAATAACTTTTGGTGCATCCCCAAATGGTTAAACCAAAACCTTACAGACTATGATGTCTTTAAACCAGACTATGATGTCTTTAAATCGTACAGACTATGATGTCTTTAAACCGTACAGACTATGATGTCTTTAAACCAGACTATGATGTCTTTAAACCATACAGACTATGATGTCTTTAAACCGTACAGACTATGATGTCTTTAAACCGTACAGACTATGATGTCTTTAAACCAGACTATGATGTCTTTAAACCGTATAGATTATGATGTATATAAACCAGACTAAGATGTCTTTAAACCATACAGGCTATGATATCTTTAAACCAGACTACGATGTCTTTAAACTTCACAGACTATGATGTCTTTAAACCAGACTATGATGTCTTTAAACCATACAGACTACGGTGTCTCTAAACCTTACAGACTATGAGGTCCTTAAACTCATGGACTATAATGTCCTTAAACCCAATGGACCGCAATGTCCCTAAACTAAAACGATAGAGTCCAAATAATCTTTCGTTGGATCTAAATGATCCCAAAATCCTGTTAAGTAGATCTTAGTCTAAAATTAGACCAGCGTGTCCTTAACAAGCATTTAAGTTGATCTTAATCTCAAATAAGGTTAACAATCATTAGAACAAACCCAAACCCAAATCTAAGAAAATACGGATTTGGACTAATCCATTCCCTACGGGCGACAACATAAATTAGTCTCCGTATACAATCCACGGGTAACCAAAAATAAAACAAACACACACGATACGAAATGAACATCTGGAGAAGGAGAAAGTGGTTACCGCGAGGCGGTAGCGTAATTAACTGCAGGGGCTTGCGCTTGCAGGGAAGAGCATCCCCACAATCAAAAACCCCTTACAATGAGGGGGAATCTGACGAAGTCTGCTACAACGGCCGTATCTGTCTAAACCTCCGATATACGGTGCCAGAAATCAACTTGGCATTTTCGGAGAGGTGGATAGATAAAACCAAATAGCATCTGCCCCCCAAAATTCAGGCCAGATGTCCCAACGTCTCGGTCGCGTCTTTCGGCGGAGAATATCCTCGGTATCGTTCCCAAATATCGGGATTGTGGCGATGGATTTCTGTTCATTCTCCGGCTTATGACACATTTCCGTATCTTCAAAGTCTGGTAGGAAGTACTTTGCGTCTTCATATTTCCGGACTTCGTTTACCAAGAACGGGTTTAGCTCTCCGGTGACGGTGTACTCCAAACCATCCTTGAAATACTTCATACACTGATGTTGTGTAAAAGGGATGACGTTGTACTCGTGTAACCAAGGCCTACCGAGCAAAGCATTATAGCAAGTCTTGGCGTCAATGACAAGAAATTTGATGTCAGTGACGAGCATCCCGAAGCATAATGTCAGTATTACGGACCCAAGTGTCCGTGACGACTATGAGTCAAACCCAGAGATGATAATTTTGTCTCGGGACAGGTGTTGAACATTCATGCAAATATCATTCAGCACTCTTACGATGAGAAGGTTAATAGAGGATCCGTTATCAATAAGGATTTTCCCTATCTTGATGTCGTGACAGTACTCAGTGACGTATAACGGGCGATTGTGCTCGCATGTACCGAGAAAGAGATCCTCATCGCTGAATGTAATGTCAGCCATGTGGATCTCTGCCAGTTCATCTTTCATCTTCTCTTCTGCGAAGAAAGCTTGGAACTGATCGGCCACTTGTAATGCCTTGATTAAGGAATCTCATGCCGCTTTGGACAGGAGGAGAGATCCTATATGCTCAGTTATGAGGGTATTTTCCTCAGATGTGGTAGGACATTGTAAACCATCTTGTTTTTCTTAGGCAGGTCTCTTGTTGCGAGCTCTTTGACAACACCATAGTCGAGGGTAATTTCCTCAGAGATTTTTTCTTTCCCTTTGTCTTTTTTGCTCGAACCTTTGTTTGTAGGTCCTAAGATCCATTCAGGCAGTGTGCGGTTATGCAGCTAAATATTCTCGCAGCTCTTCTCCTCCTCTTTTTTTTCTGGGGGAGGGGGTCTTTGAAAAGAGGGCTGAAGGGTGTTTCGTCCTCAGAATCGCTCCCGAAGTTAAAAACTTGGGGTCTTTCCCCTTCCGAACTGGTACCAACCATATGACAGTTGCCAGTTGTTTTTGCATTAGTCATACTATTTTGCCGCTGACGGGCACGAGCTTCGTGTTTCATCCTCTTGAAGAGTTTTTGATGGGCAACATATCCTTACCACCACTTCTTGAAGGTACTGCATTCTTCAGTGGGGTGGATGACCCTCCGATGGTATAGGCAGTAGTTTAGATGTGATCCTTCTTCATCGAGGCATGTGTGTTGGATATAGTGCCCTCAGAGTCAATTATTGGATCACAGGCATGTGATTGCAATGATTGAGGGAGGACATATGCCGGTAGGGCAGTCTTACTCGAAATGATAGTATGCTATCTGGTTTATCTTTATCATCGTGTACATGCTTTAGGTGACATTACAGGTCACTATTGCACGTTCATAGAGCCCATAGGATTCTTGCTTGACGGCCAGCAGTATGATGGCGATCATATACGTGGGAGCTGGGGGTCTAAAAGCACATCCTTAAAGTGGTCCCTAGTCGTGGGAGTTTCGAGACTGGGCATCGATACTCCATTAGTAGACTAGTGTATACAGTCGAGACCCCGACGAGGGACGGTGGCCGGTCTCACGAGCCATTGGTGTCAGTTGGTTCACTTAAGATGTATACAGGTGCTCATTGGGTTATGAGTACACCGGACAGGACTCGCCGGGAACATGCTAGTTGGTATCATACCTGACGTCAGATAGCAGTTCCCTGGTGACATGTGTACAGGTTAGTTCATCGACCTGAGATCGTCATTTGTTTCGTGTGAGTTTCCACTGTGCTTTGATTACTAACCTACCACGGCTCAAAGGAGTCATGCAAACAGGTTTTAGTTGGGTACAGTCCCTAGCCACATGGAGGCAGTGAGCGGATCGGCAGGGGTTTCGTCTCTCCCGGTATTGGGGGTGAGATCGCGCTATGTCTAGGAGAGCCATTACACGAAGTCCTTGGCCAAGGCAGGAGATTTACTGGTAGGTATTCCAGTAGTATCTCAGGGTTTTCTGGGCTACACTCCGACACGACTTGTACCGCTTTTGGGGGTCTGACTTTTACCAACCCCCTAGGCCTGACATGCGATGCTCATAGACGAACAGACCGGACTGTACGGATATTGTCACTTACAGGCTCAGTAGGGTGTCAGGATGAGTTTGCTCATCGACCTCTCTTTTGGTCAATACCTGGTAGCCCGTTACGTACGGCTAGTACCACTGACGTGCTAGTGGTTAAATCCACAGCAAAAGTATTGACGAGTCTTTAGAGTCCCCCACAGACAGTTTCTCAAGTTTCGGGCGAAACGTTGTAGAGGCCGTATGATATATGGCAGGGTTCGATCATATACGTGCAGTAGTGCACGGATCATGATCGGGCGGATCATAATAGTGGGCTTTGGTTTAAACCGGATCCTAGTATTAGATTTGTTGGATTACTTTAGTCTCATCGTATTCGCATTCAGTCGGAATGCGGATGCAGGTATGTATATAAAGGTGAGGGGTATTCTTGTGATCCGTCACGAGTTTACTTTAGATGTTGCCGTATCTTTTTGTTGGACCAAACATTTGGATTAATGTTTGGATGGTGGAAATTGTGAGTGGATTTCATCATTTTGTGCATTAAATGAGACATGTACTTCATATGTGACTCATGGTCTCATTTCTTGTGCAAATGTCACATTATGTGATTGATTTTTGAGTTGAAATGATAAGGAGAGAGAGAAGGGCAGCCATATGAGAGCTAGCTCTTGTATTTTTGATATCACTCTCTCATTTTATCATTGCAACAGGAAACAAAAGAAAGCTCTTCTTCTTCCTCCTTCTTTCTTGAGCTCACCATTTCCACCATGGCTTCATCTTCAACCTCCATCCATATACTCTCATGCGTTGAGAATCAATGGATGCTCGAGACAAAGTGATCACACACATTCTCTACATCACCTTGGACACGTCGGCTAGCAAACTTCGTGTCCGAGTTTCGGACGAAGCGGGAGCCCTTAAAAGGATTCGAAGATGTGGTGCCCTTTCCAACGAGGAGACCGGAGATCGGAGATACCGCGAGGAGCTTGGGTTGGTGGCCAAAGACCGAAGGACACGGATCGATCGGTATAGCTTTTCTAACCCTTCTCTAGTTAGCTAGTTGTAGGTTAATGGTTCGATCCGGGATTAAAGTCTGCGATAGCGCTGGTTTCAAGTTTAGAAAAAGTTTTCGTTTCCGCATTTTGGCCTCGGACAGACGGCCGGGGTGCTACCGTAGACTTACAATGTGACACCGGGTGTGTTCTTTATGAGAGGTGGCAGCTTCATCCCCATTGACAGGGCTTTGGCAAACCGCTTCTCTGTTTTGATCCTGCTCTTATTTGTAACAGGTGTGCTTTGGTTTGATCGGAGTACTTTACGACTCGTCCTCGCCGCAGCTTCTTTGTCGTGACGCCGATGCTTAGCCTTTTTGTATATTACTGTCTCACGTTCTCGGTCAACTTTGCTTTTTTGAAAGGCTTCATTTAACAGCCTATCGATCGAGTCTTCTGACAGTTCCAGGGATTTTAGCGCCGATTCTGCCCCCAGTTTCTCTGCGTAGTTTTCTGACGCTGAGGGAGCTTCTTCGCCATATGACGACGAATGGGAAACCATGTGACAACTTGCTACACGGTCTTCGGTGTCTTTTGATGAGTCATTTTCCTCATTGTAGTCACTATCTTCGTCCTCAAGAATATGCTTGAGGAACTTTTCGAGCGTGACTGGTGTCCGCGCCTTCTGGTTGTACTCCTCCAGCGCGTCAATGTATTTTTGTAAATCTATGTGCTGGTCGTCATACTCGGCAAGCTGCACAGGCTTCTTGTTCTTCTTTTTTTTCGTCGAAGACTTTGAAGGCTTGACTTGGGGGTTTTTCCTCTCGTCGTCAATTGTCAGTATGGGACGAGATTTCAGCATCCCTTCGATGATTTCAGGTTCAAGTGGGCTTTTCCACCTGACTGCCGAACATGCTTGTAGATCCTTCAGCATTCTTTTGGTTTTTGCTGAAAGAACGACTTCCTATGGAGTTTCTTCCACGAGTGAGCATGATGCCCCCTGCGCATCCACCTTTTTGGGAGTGTGCTTCTGGGGTAGATTTACCCTCCAGTTATCAGACAGTGTGAATTTTCCCCGTTGATACTGGTTTTCGACCTAATTCTTGAAGACATAGCAATCTTCAATTGGGTGGCTCACCATTCTGTGATAGGATCAGTAGTTAGGGTTGTTGATATCGCCGGGTTGCGGTGGACGCCGCGGGTCTGGCAATGTGATAAGTTTATTACGCACTGCCAATTTGAATAGTCTCCTCGTCTTGTCGTGGGGAAATGAGTAAGCGCGTCCTAGTCTTTCCTCTAAGGATAGGCGCGGACGCTCGTTGTTTTGGCGAGCAGCCGGTTTTGGGCTACTCGGTTGTTGTTGCGTATTGGCAACAAAGGCCGCTTTTCCCTTACGCTTGGCATTTCGAAGGTTCTTATTTGATGAGCATGAACCATCTGGTCCATTTGGGCTAATTTATCCATCAGAGCCTGAAAGGTTGTTGGCTAGAAGAATGTCATGAACTGGGATATGGTCGTATGAGGATCAATGGCCCTGATGAACATGCCTACGGCGGGAGATTCTTCAATGCGCTGTTCGCAGTTAGACCATATGTTCCGCCACCAGATCACGTATTGGACCCAGGTTTCTCCAGGCTTTAGCCTGGCATTGATTAATACCGTAATTGGAGTGCGCTCGCTCGCGCTGGAGAAATGCTGTGTGAAAAACAGTTCCATCTCTGTGAATATTTTTACGGAGTCGTTTGGGAGCTTCGAGTACCATTCAAAGGCCATTTCTGACAGGCTGCCAACGAACTGGTGAAGCAACCGTTTATTGTCGCCTCCAGTGTTGCCGCATAGAGCTCTGAACCGCGCGACGTGCTGGTGACGGTTGCCTGTCCTTTTGTACACATGAAATTTAGGGATTATATATCCCGGCGGGTACTTGATTTGATCATACCAGCTTGGATACGGTCGCCCAGTTCTGACGATTTGGCCAGCAGCTTCATTAGCTTGATAAGCTCTTATTTGTTGAGCAATATAATCATCAAGAGCAGCCTTGAAGATCATTTCCTCCTTGACTGTTGATAAGGCCGAAGGAGGGTTTGATGTTTCCCCCTGTCATCCTCGATGATTATAGGCGGATTTCGGCCGGGGGTTCTGGCTGTATCATCATTCCAACTATGTCTTGGAACAAGAGAGCCATCTGCTTTATATTAGCAACTTGCTCAGTGGCTTCCTTGTCCTTTCTCTCGAGCGCCTTTCGCAGAAACTCTATATCGGTCTCCTGCTCTTAGCGTTGTTCAGCTTCTTTGTCCTGACTTTCTTTCTGTCCAGTAAGTGCTGCCATTTTGGTCAGCATTTCCTGGAGCTTCTGTTGTTGCTCCTGAGCCTTGGTCAGTGACCGAGTTTGCGGTCGGTGACTCAC
The DNA here is from genome assembly GCA_030015575.1 of Agapanthus africanus. Lineage (NCBI taxonomy): Eukaryota > Viridiplantae > Streptophyta > Magnoliopsida > Asparagales > Amaryllidaceae > Agapanthus > Agapanthus africanus. The sequence continues at coordinate 595,391,952 of CM057344.1, read as the reverse complement.
CGAAGCACAATTTTTCTTTTCCTGAAGCCATGTAGACCGTATGTATTGTTATGTCCCCGGCCTTGGGGCGTTTAGGTCTATCGCCTTTAGAATTTGCCGCGGACGGTAGAGTTTTCTCCAATCTCATTCTTTTATGGGAGATTGGAGTTGAAGGAGCCGTTATGACAGGCACCTTCTTAGGAGAAGCCCCCGCTGTATGGCGGAGGAGTAGTCCTTTTCTTTTCGAGCCTTCGATTTCTTCGGTCGACGAGAATAGTTCTAGTCAATCACAGAGTCCTGGACTTTTCGCCAAACCCTATGAATTTGCGAGGAGAGCCGCTGATGAGGCTGCTCCAGCTTTGCTTGCACTGTAACTTCTGCAGGCGGGGGTGATTTCTTTAGCACCGCCGTTAGAGAGTTCTTTCGCACCCTCTTAAGCGGATCAAAGTTGTTCCAGGTTTGAACAGCAGCGTCGACTTCCGCCATTGGAGCTGGTGGAGTGAGTCGAGTTGTCCCTAGCTTTTCTCACTCTGTGCCAGTAGCGACGTTGAGCGTGCCTTGTGAAAAGGACCGCCTCAATTTTGGAAGCGGCTTCATCATGCCCCTGGTTTTGCTGAGGAGCTGCAATTGGTGTCAGCCTGTTGAAGACCGACGTCCTTGTTAAAGTTTGAGGAGGGCCGACCAATCTTTCAAAGACCGACTTTCTGATTGGGGAAGCACTTTTGACGGCTTCACCTGTAGCAGGAGTTGGGAGAGCTAACCGTTTTAGGGTAGCCCCTTCAGGTATCATGAGCTTCTTTGCGGGCCCGTTTGTACTTTTGCTCAGCTTGTTGAAGGCTGAGACGCAAGATTTGGACGACCCGTTGAGAAGGGCCGTTGTGGTTACCAGTCGATCGAAGACCGACCTTTTAGGAGCTTCTTCTTGCGGCACTGAAGCACCGAAACTCATAGGTGGGAGCATGGCCCCAAAGAACAATCCAGTAGTAGCTTGTGTGACTTGCCCTACTGGCATTGAAAAAATAGAGGCCACATTAGGCCCATAAGTCACTCCTCCAGTTGGGGTGGAGCGAGAGTTGCTGTTGCATGTAGTGCATTGAGAAGCCATCGATTTTCTTCATAAGAGCAAGACACCAAGTTTTAGTACCTCGAATCCAAGGGCAACCATAGCGAACCGCGATTTTGTTCACGAAACATGACACACGAAGTGTGGAGTGGAAAGAGAAAAAAGTCCCACCGGGCGTGCCAGAATCTGTTCACCACCGAAAGACAGAGACTAAGACCTTAGAATGTCTGGCCAGAATTTTAAGGGCAGATGCTATTTGGACTTATCCACTCACCTCTCCGAAAATACCAAGTTGATTTATGGTACCATATATCGGAGATTTGGACAGACGCGACTGTTGTAGCGTGACTTCATCAGTTTCCCCTCGTTTACGAGGGGTTTTTGATTGTAGGGATGCTCTTCCTTGCAGGCGCAATCCCCTGCAATTAATTACGTTACTGCATTGCGATAACCACTTTCTCCTGCTCCAGTATTTCACTTCGTGTCGTGTGTATTGTTTTGTTTGTTTTGGTTGCTTGTAGATTGTATACGGAGACTAATTTATGCCGTCGCCCGTAGGGTACGGATCAGTCCAAATCCGTATATTTTAGATTTGGGTTTGTTTTATTTAAAGACCGTTAATCTAGTTTAAGATTAAGATCAACTTAAATATATGAGCATTTTGGCTCAATTTATTTTACCTAAGGATATGTTAGTCTTATTTGAGACTGTTCCTGCCAAAATTTAAGCAATATAGAATGAGCAAAGCTCTGTTGAAAGCCAATGGGGTAGCGCCTCACGTGTTTCTCATGAGGGCGCCAACGCCAGCACCAATTTTGTGGTGGCGCCGCACGTACTCCTTACGCCGGTGTTCTATTTGTTCATACCATAATTTTGCATTATTTTATTCCCCATTCTTATTCAGTTTACAAATAAACAGGTGCTTTTGACCCATGTCTGCTACATAGTTGTAGGTTACAGGTTGTCGGAACAAAAACATTGAAATGATGAAAAGACGATGCAAAAGTGAGACTACGACCAATAAATGGAAGAATCTTGATCAAGCCTACAGTTTGGAGACTAAACGAAGATCAACAAACAAGTTTACAAAGCATAAAGGCAGCGCAAGGTTCAAGACTTCAACACGAAGCAACGGTAAAAGTCCACTACATTATTCACTGTGGAGATCTGGAAGAGAACTAGAAGACAACCTGAGAAAACAAGCAAAGAAACAAGAAGCTAAAGTCCACCAAAATATTCCTTAAAAATCTCAGACCAAGATCACTCTATTTGGCCACGGAACCGTGGCCAAACAGGGGTTTTGGCCGCGGATCCGCGGCCATATAATGCCCGTGTCGGTGCGAAATTCTTGTGAAGTCTGGCGGCGCGTTGACTAGTCTTTTCTTAGGGGGTAAACTTGTAATTGCAGATGTGCGTCGATTGTAACCCTAGGGTTTCTATGATCTATAAATAGAAGCCCTAAAACCTCTTTTAGGTTATGCCTCTTCTTGTGCCTCATTGTAAATCTCAAAATTCAGAATTCATTTCATCTATCTAAATTCAGATCTGTAAATTTCTGTAAAGAAGGAAGAGAGCATCAAATAAAATTAGGAGTAAGTTTTCTTTTCATCGCCCTAGTTAAATTTTATTTCCATGCCCTAGTATAATTTTCTATTCTTTCCCTAGTTTAGATTTAATCCTCTGCCCTAGATAGATAGTTTAGAAATGTTTTTCAATTCCCTAATGAGCGAGTAGTCTCCTCGCTTGTTAGGGTTAGATTTGAGGAAGGCTTGAGAGATGAACATCTCTCACCCCTTTCTTGCCCATCACACGTTTTTATAGGACTCCATGCATACATACACACACCGCTCCCTACGGCACCCTATCCCACGAGGCAGCGGTGATACCATAATATAAACGACCGGTTGAGCGTGTTTTCCATGGAGGTTAGGGTAAGAATTAAGAAAGGAAGGACAAGAACCTAAAGGAAGAAACACCGTTTCTTCCCGATGGTACTAATCCACTTTATTAATAATTACCATAACACCTCATAGATCTTAATTTGGGCATAGAAAGCGGTGAGGAATATTGACTCTCTAAACCTAACCTAAACCTAACCCTAGAAATTTTTTAGTTTAGATCAGTTTAGTTTTTAGATTTAATCAATCCGACACAAATCGGAATTAACTCGTTAGAATAATTAGAAGATACACAAAATCCCTGTGGACCAACCCGTACTCACCGGCTAGCTACCAAGCGACGCCGTTCTTGATTGCGGTTAACAAATATTCTTTGATTCATCTTTCGAAAGCACAAGCACGCTAAAACTCTATCAAATCAGCTGGCGTCAATGTGCAAAACATAGAAACACTTTCTGAATAAGAATTAAATTCTTATATGGCGCCGCACGTGTTTATCACGCGGGCGCCAATATGCATAGCACAGGAGTACCTATCATAAGAATTAAATTCTTAAGTGGCGCCAGTTAGTTGTATGTATGCCCTAGAGGCCAGTATTGTACAGATGATGTATATTATATTAGATGCTTGGACATATATAGAGAGGACTTTCTTGCTCGATATGATAGTATGCTATCTGGTTGCTCTTTATCTTAACATGTATACTTGTCTCTTTATACTGTCTTATAGTTACATGTTAGTAAAGCCCTTAGGATGTGTACTTGACTACCTGGACTATGATGCAGATCATACTAGTGGGGACAGAGTAGTCCATAAGTACATCCTTTAATGTTCCTAGTCGTAGGTGTATCGAGACAGGGCATCGATATACCAGAGTAGACTAGCGTATACGCTTCTCGACCCATGAGATGGGCGATGAATGATCCCATATCCATTGATGTTTGACATCAGAGATGGTATACGGGTGCTCAGTGGAGACTGAGTACACTGGACGGACTCGCTGAGAACTCCCAGATGGTATTATACCTCATGTCAGATGGCAGTTCTCTGGTGACACTTGTGCAGGTTAGTCTGTAAACCCGAGATCGTCATAGAGTCTTGTGTGATTCCCACTGTACTTTGATTTCCACCTTACCACGTCCAAGAGGGCATGTAAAACGGTGGTTTTTGGGTACAGTCCCGAGTCACATGGAGGTAATGAGCGATAGGAGGGGTTTCGTCTCTCCCTGTATTGGGGGTTGATGTTGCACTGTGCTCGATTGGCCATAACAGGGAAGTCCCTGGCCAGGGCTGATTTAGAGATTTACGGTCTCCACCTCCTCGCCGGAAGGGCACCACATCGTCGGCTTCTTTTATGGGCTCCCACCTCTATACCGAGGCAACTCGGGCACGAAGTTGGCGAGCCGACGTGCCCAAGGTTTGCTGTAGAATGTGTGTAGAACCATGTCTCATTTTGGGGTTCATGGAGGTTGCCTTTTGGTGGAGGAAATGAACTAGTGGAATTTTTGATGAACTTGGGAATTTTGTGGCATGAAAAGAACAACAATTCCCACATCCAAAATTTTGGACAGCCCCATGAGGGGATGGCCGGCCACCTTGTGGTGAAGAGAGGAGAGAATGAGGGAGAGTGTAACAAAACAATGAGGGTCTCTCATAATCCAAGAGAGAGAAAAACAAGATAATGAGAAGAAATCATCACAAGGAATAACCAACACTCAACCAACCAATCATTCCAAAAGGTCTAGCCATCATCATCAAGCATGATGACTTCAAAAAGTCAAGCCATCATGAAGAAGGAAAGTCAAGTGATGGTGAGCCATCATGATCCAACAAAATGCAAAGAACACCCTCCACAAATACTTATTTGCACAAATGCAAATAAGCCCTCCTCCACCAATCTTCGGCCAATGAAAGATACAAAGAAATATGGCCGAAACGGAAAGCAAATTGGTAACTCTAGAAAACTGGTCCCGTAATAAATTACAGGAAAACCCCGATACTGTGTATACACACCCGCATTTGTATTCCGACCGAAATACAAATGCAAAGAGACAAAATCTACACTGTACTATACTAGCATCCGGCTTAAACCAATGCCTGCTAGTATTATCCGTCCGATCCTGATCCGTGCAATACCGCACGTATCTGATCGAACCCTGCCATATCTCCATACGGCCTCTACAGCTTTTCGCCCGAAAACTTGAGCAACTGAATGTGGGGGCTCTAAAGACTCGTCAACACCTTGGTTGTGGATTTAACCACTAGCACGTCAGAGGTATAAGCCAATACGTAACGTGCCACTAGCTATTGACCAAAAGGGACGTCGATGAGCGAACTCATCCTGACACCCTACTGAGCCTGTCAGTGACAATATCCGTACAGTCCGGTCCGTTCGTCTATGAGCATCGCATGGCGGGCCTAGGGGGTTGGTAAAAAGTCAGACCCCCAAAAGCGGTACAAGTCGTGTCGGAGTGTAGCCCAGAACACCCTGAGATACTACTGGAATACCTACCAGTAAATCTCCTGCCTCGGCCGAGGGCTTCATGTAATGGCTCTCCTAGACACAGCACGACCTCACCCCCAATACCGGGAGAGACGAATCCCTGAAGATCCGCTCACTGCCTCCATGTGGCTCGGGACTGTACCCAACTAAAACCTGTTTGCACGTCTCCTTTAAGCTTGGTAGGGTAGTAATCAAAGTACAGTGGGAACTCACACGAGACAAATGACGATCCCCAGGTCGATGAACTAACCTGTACACATGTCACCAGGGAACTGCTATCTGACGTCAGGTATAAGACCAACTAGCATGTTCCCGGCGAGTCCTGTCCGGTGTACTCATAACCCAATGAGCACCTATATACATCTTAGGTGAACCAACTAACACCAGTGGCTTGTGAGACCGGCCACCGCCCCTCGTCGGGGTCTCGACTGTATACACTAGTCTACTCTGGAGTATCGATGCTCTGTCTCAAAACTCCCATGACTAGGGACCTTTTAAGGATGTGCTTATAGACCCCAGCTCCCACTTATATGATCGCCCTCATACTGCTGGTGGTCAAGCAAGAATCCTAAGGGCTCTATCAACGTGTAATAGCGACATGTCAGGTCACTTAAAGCAGTATACGATGATAAAGATAAACCAGATAGCATACTATCATCTCGAGTAAGACTGTCCTACTGGGACAGGTCCTCCCTCAATCATTGCAATCACGTGCCTGTGATCCAATAATTGACTCTGAGGGCACCATCTCCAACAATCTCCTACTTGCACTCAAGGCTAATTATTGCGATGTCGCATACTCACAGCCCGTCTGATACCGAACACCCAACTCCTCTACTAGTCAGTCTCACAAAGCCTGTTTGCGAAACTATTGCGTTCGAGGAATAGCCTCAGTGAGTGGATCCGTCTTGATGTTTCTTTCTATGTCTCTCTATAATCTCAAGTTCGCGGAGAAAGCCATCTTCCGAAATGAGCAATACCTGTCTTAGAATGTGTCTGGATGTCTGATGGGACCTAGCTCATAAATGGACTCCAAATCCAAACTTCTTAGACTGTATCGTCAACTGAACTTAATCAGTATCCTGCGCCATGCCTCCCTCAGTATTGCCTTAGACCACCTGTCCAAAATACTGCCCCTCGTCAGAAGGAAAAACTATAACTCTGACAACCTCCTTGTCGTCCAGGTCACCTTGGAAGCCTGGAATGATAACTGTCTCCCGAATGAGGCTGTCGTTATCATATCCCTAGAACATCCACTTATGTTCTAAAACTGCTTCCGACTGTTTCTCCAGGATTGGATCAATGTCAACTTATTGCATGTAGTGCAAGAACAACATCTGGTGTGGTACTTGACATCTCATGATTGACTCAATTGCCTGAGCAAGTGATCTGTCAATCATGCACATCCCTCTCCCCTTTAGTCTGTAAGACACCTTTAGAGAGGGTGACTCCATCACCTGCAGGTACACTACCGTGCCAGGAGTCGTCCATTCTAAATACACTTAGAATGCTGTCTGAGTACCCTGATTGGGAAACAACCCAAATCTAGATCTAAAGCCATAGATCTAGTAACCAGTATGTCAGATATAAAATCCATTTCCTTTGTGGAGAAAACACTGTGTGACGACCAAAGTATAACCGATCGTAGTATAGGAATATCACTTCCTACTCTGTGTATGTCATCCAAATACCAAGACATCATACTCTACTACCTTCTCAACAGATCCATCCCCTATTCTGATGAAGTCAAACCCATGACTGTCACATCAGAAATAGATGATCTATCTCCGCTATATCTGCTTTAGTCTATAAATAGACATAAGCCACTTGTCCACCAATGCTTCCGCTGCTCCCACTGACTACGACAACCCTCTGGCAGAGTCATATAGACGTACACTTCTAAAGCAAGTTTAGAACGACGCTATACTCATCCTCTTAACGGGTCTCACAGTCTGGAACAACAACAATGGCAAGTCTGGGTAAACAAGAACTTCCCTGTCACCGTCCTTGAGGCTACTGAAGTACCTCTCGGGTGCCTGAAGTTACCCACTTTATCTGCGGAGTGGCCAATGAAATGTCAAACCAGATTGAATCTTTAGGTTCCAATCAAATCTTCAGTAATCGTTTGTGGTTCTGGAATCACTTCCAGTTCTACCATACTCCCACTACCGTTTTCTGAAAAAATCCATTTTTTATTAAAACTGTGGCGAGTCTAGAACAATATCGCTATTGTTCATCCAGATGGTAGAAAGTCAACCCGCGTCATAGCCTGGGTCAACCCACAAACAGCTATTACAGAAACGTGCCTTGAGTTGTCCAGTGTATGGTTTTAATCATAAACCGGACAACTCCCCGTACCTTAACATCGTTAAGATATGAACTGTTCTATATCCAATATAGAACCAGAGGCACTGATTTAATTGAACCAGATTCAAATCATGCAGCTGTCTCCAGTGCATGTCAACTAAATGGAAGGAGGCCGATCAGCGTTACTCAACTTAGGAATGCTTCCAATTATGAGTAACCTGAAAGAGAAGCAAGTTTTCTTAATCATTACTATCAACTGAATACCATAGACAAGTATCTACATCTTCGATCACTCTGAAGAATCCCGATACTTGTAGTACCTGGTTCTCTACTTTATCCATATACCTATAACTTCTCAAAATTCGGATCCTGTGTTTCCACGAAACACTTGTCTAAAAACTAGAGAAGTCATAAGTAAACCGAATATAGTACGAGGACCAACCCCTCTGTCCTGATGGACCCTGGACAACATACAATACTTTGTATAAGTCCCTTGAGTCTGATAACTCAATCACTGTGTGTCGTAGGTTTAAAACTGTACTTATGGTTAAGAAGAATTACACCGTTGTTTAATGCTCCTTACCTAACCATCCACTGATATAGGTAAATGTCACAGACATAATTTCAAAAAGGTATATCTCACTCTATGAAAATAGACGTACAGATATGTCGATTTGAAATTGGTGCATAACAGCGGATATTCAAAACCGAATATTTGCCGACCGGCAAACAGCCCAGGTGATTTCCTCAAATATCACCGATTACAACGAATCCCGATATAATGAGGATGATCACCTAATTCCCACTAACCTACTCCCAGTCATCATCTGTAAAACCATACAGATGTGAGAATCATACCTGGTAAATACATACCCTGGAGTAAGGACTAATTGGGAAATCAGTTTTCCTTTAACAGTACACAGTGAAACTGAAACATTGAAATGTTTCGATGGGGTATCCCGGTATTCCTAGTAATGCCTCTTCCAGATTCACGATTGTAACCGTATAATTCTTTGCCACCTCTCCGAATCCCTTTATATGTCTTTAGTCATTACCTTCTGCACACCCCTTTAGGCCAAATGGTTTTCTTCCTTCCCTACCGTTCGGCACCAGCCTATGGTTTGGAAGAAGACTATCCAATAAGCATAATGGGTATACTGTCCTAATCCTAGGAACACTCGCAATGCAAGAGAAGGTGAAGATAAAGACAACCAAATAAACCTTATTCCTATTTCTCCTGAACCAGAATCCATCCCCGAGCTGGAACAAGTTCCTTTCGAGTTCGTATATAACCATACGATGGAGTATCCAATAAACTGTGGATCTTTGTAGTGATACGGAGTGTCCTGGAGAAATACAAAGGTGAAGTGGGAGTGGTAAAGAAATACTTGGTTTGGTCGTGAATATCAGTCGCAATTTACTTTGCCCTCTTACTAATCCATTGCTTTGTCTTAACTTAATACCTTCTGCACACCATCGTTATGCTAATTGGTTTTCTTCATTCCCCACCGTTCGGCACCAGCCTAAGGTTTGGAAGAAGACTATCCAATTTGCGTAATAGGTGTACTATCTCCTAAACCAAGGAGTACTCGCAACCTGAGAGAAGGTAAAAGGAAAAGACAACTGAATAGTCCTATCCGTTTTCTCCAGAACCTGAAACCATCCTCAAATAAATTCTTTCGAGTTCGTATCTAACCATACGATGGTTTTGTCCAATGGAAGTGGACGTTCGTAGTAATACGGGGTGTCCTGGAGAAAAGGGCAAAGTAGGAGTGGCAATGAGGTTTGCAACTCTGACAATCCAAAAGCCAGTGTTCAAGAAGGTTCGGTTAATTTTGGTCACTGAGTCATAGTCTTAGGGTCGGGTCAATGGTCGCTGCCAAAGAGAGAGAGAGAAAAGAAACACTCAGCGTGCACTCTAACCTAGATCAGAATGGTTACCAATTTATCTAATCTGGAAACCTCCCACTGTCACCTCAAATTCTCCTCTAAACCTGAAAAAAGAATTAGTCGGGATCACCCGAGGAGTAAACTAACTCATCAGTGGGAATCGGGATCCAACTATCATCGCATGATAACGTGACGGAATCCGCTCACGCTATCACACTCCAGAAGGTATGCGCATATCTGGCAAGTTTCAGTTCTTTTGAAACTCCCGATGTGATTTCTGCCCCATGCTCTTATGACCTTGGCGTGAGGTCAAAATATCATAAGTCACATGTCATGTTCTACCCATCATTGTCCAGGTTAATTTGAACCCACCCGTACATATCCTTGACGTAGGCCAAAATAGTAGTACGACTGTCCCAAACTAACGCATCTATCTATGCAACAGATAAATACCCGGCAGCTACCAAACACTATGCCTTGGCGTGAGGTCAAAATACATAGCTTGAATACTACCGAATATTTAGCTGAAATGATGGAGGGCTACGAATGGTTTCTGGCGAAAACCTTTAACGTAATGAACTTGATATCGTTGAAGGAACGGATAGCTTTTTGAAAATATAGTAACGAAAACCGTTGCTAAAGAGGTCACTCCCGGTGAAGGGATCTCGGCTCTTTCCCTGTAGAATGAGGTGCAGGATATTCCAACTGAATACCACGATGCAAAGCAAAAGTAATCGGCTATAGTGAAGTTAATGCCCTGACACAAACTTTTGTCCAAGGGGTCACTCCCGGTGAAGGGATCTCGGCCCTTGCCTCGTCGACTGAGGAGCAGGATATTCCAACTGAATACCACGATGCAAAACAAAAGTGAACGTCCTTGCAATAACAGCTTTTTAAAAAGTGTTCCAACAACATCAGATTAGGTTTGTTTTAACTTGCATTGATCCGAATCAACGCAGTCCCATCAATTGATCACACCAAAAAGAACGAAAATATACTGATGTACGTATATGCCATCCGCATTCGCCACTGGGTCCCGTAATTACCCGTTAGGTTAGCTAACTAACGACAGAGCGGGGACTGGACTAGCGCGGATGCAAAACATATACAACATCTACTAATATATATACCAATATATTATATTCGCTCAAGGCGTGATAAAAATGCAACATCACATAAATGTACAGCATCACAGAACAATACAGATATCTGGGATCCCCGGGTTTCACAGAGCCACTACTGAAACCCGACGTTCCCCTGGTCGTGTGGATAGCCTGTGCAATGAAATCCTAGACCCCTACGGGCGCGGCAAGTTACCCGCCAAAACCTGAAGCGAGGCAGCCCCCTTCAGCGACGTGAATGGACCACCCAGCACTTCACGGAATCCGGTAACTTGGGCACCCCTCCTGGGTCAACCTGTACCCCCTACGAGTGCGGCGAATAGCCCGCCAATTCTAGAGTGAAGCCCCCTCCGTCTCAATGCTATGAGATGCGGGCTCGTTGCCCTCTAGAACCCGGCTATCCGTGCACCCCTCCGCGGGGCAATCCTAGTACAGAAAGTAAAATATACATACAACGGGTACATCGACCGCAACCTGGCCGTGCCCCAAAATAATAATACAAACAGGCAGTGACGGCAGTCCACATGTCAGACGCTCGCCCCGCAATATCAAATGTACATAATACAACCACAACTGTACTAGCATTGCATCCAGGCTATCCCCCACGACCAATCCGCAACATCACAGCAAAATCACAGAACATCAACGTGAAAGTCACGTTCGCAAATCCGTCTAACCGGACTATAGCAGTTAGACAGGATTTACCGATCAAGTGACATTCACGGTCGCAGATATAATGTAAATACTGTGAACTAATGTGATTAAAATATCCGATCGATTAAATTTTATCAAGTGGGCCCCAAGTATTACTGTAGCACATCAAGAAATTCTGGGCCCAAAATAATATTCCAAAACCCCTATTTTCAACCCAGAAAGCGACTGCAGAAATATGATACAGCAAGGACATCATTGTGCGGCGGAACCGCGGCCCAAAGGGGGGTTTGGCCGCGGTTCCGCGCTTCAGTAGTCGAGTTACTGTGTCGAATTTCTACAGAGTGCTTAGAACTTCCAGTACATCACAATTTTACAACCTGAAAAATTTTTGGACTTCAAAAAATTTCGACAGAAACTGATGTGAAGAAAACGCGGGTTTATGGAATTATGTTCGATCGGAAATGTAAAACACATTAGACAAAGCTAGACTATGTTAATGGCGAGCCTCTGATACCACTGTAAGTGCACGGCGGCGCCCGGCCTCCATCCCGAGGCCAAATGCGGAAGCGATGGTTAACTTTAATTTTCTTGAACCGGCACCACCGCGCACTAAAACCCGGATCGGGCCATTAACTAGTCCTAGCTAACTACAAGATGGGGAAGAGAGATATACCGAGCGATCCGTGTCCTCCGGTCTTCTCGCCGTCGTCCCGATCTCCCGCGGAATGTCCGGTCTCCACCTCCTCGCCGGAAGGGCACCACGTCGCCGGCTTCTTTTACGGGCTCCCACCTCTATACCGAGGCAATTCGGGCACGAAGTTGGCGAGCCGACGTGCCCAAGGTTTGCTGTAGAATGTGTGTAGAACCATGTCTCATTTTGGGGTTCATGGAGGTTGCCTTTTGGTGGAGGAAATGAACTAGTGGAATTTTTGATGAACTTGGGAATTTTGTGGCATGAAAAGAACAACAATTCCCACATCCAAAATTTTGGACAGCCCCATGAGGGGATGGCTGGCCACCTTGTGGTGAAGAGAGGAGAGAATGAGGGAGAGTGTAACAAAACAATGAGGGTCTCTCATAATCCAAGAGAGAGAAAAACAAGATGATGAGAAGAAATCATCACAAGGAATAACCAACACTCAACCAACCAATCATTCCAAAAGGTCAAGCCATCATCATCAAGCATGATGACTTCAAAAAGTCAAGCCATCATGAAGAAGGAAAGTCAAGTGATGGTGAGCCATCATGATCCAACAAAATGCAAAGAACACCCTCCACAAATACTTATTTGCATAAATGCAAATAAGCCCTCCTCCACCAATCTTCGACCAATGAAAGATACAAAGAAATATGGCCGAAACGGAAAGCAAACTGGCAACTCCAGAAAACTGGTCCCGTAATAAATTACAGGAAAACCCCGATACTGTGTATACACACCCGCATTTGTATTCCGACCGAAATACAAATGCAAAGAGACAAAATCTACACTGTACTATACTAGCATCCGGCTTAAACCAATGCCTGCTAGTATTATCCGTCCGATCATGATCCGTGCAATACCGCACGTATCTGATCGAACCCTGCCATATCACCATACGGCCTCTACAGCTTTTCGCCCGAAAACTTGAGCAACTGAATGTGGGGGACTCTAAAGACTCGTCAACACCTTGGTTGTGGATTTAACCACTAGCACGTCAGAGGTATAAGCCAATACGTAACGTGCCACCAGCTATTGACCAAAAGGGACGTCGATGAGCGAACTCATCCTGACACCCTACTGAGCCTGTCAGTGACAATATCCGTACAGTCCGGTCCGTTCGTCTATGAGCATCGCATGGCGGGCCTAAGGGGTTGGTAAAAAGTCAGACCCCCAAAAGCGGTACAAGTCGTGTCGGAGTGTAGCCCAGAACACCCTGAGATACTACTGGAATACCTACCAGTAAATCTCCTGCCTCGGCCGAGGGCTTCGTGTAATGGCTCTCCCAGACACAGCGCGACCTCACCCCCAATACTGGGAGAGACGAACCCCTGAAGATCCGCTCACTGCCTCCATGTGGCTCGGGACTGTACCCAACTAAAACCTGTTTGCACGTCTCCTTTGAGCGTGGTAGGGTAGTAATCAAAGTACAGTGGGAACTCACACGAGACAAATGACGATCCCCAGGTCGATGAACTAACCTGTACACATGTCACCAGGGAACTGCTATCTGACGTCAGGTATAAGACCAACTAGCATGTTCCCGGCGAGTCCTGTCCGGTGTACTCATAACCCAATGAGCACCTGTATACATCTTAGGTGAACCAACTAACACCAGTGGCTTGTAAGACCGGCCACCGCCCCTCGTCGGGGTCTCGACTGTATACACTAGTCTACTCTGGAGTATCGATGCCCTGTCTCAAAACTCCCACGACTAGGGACCTTTTAAGGATGTGCTTATAGACCCCAGCTCCCACTTATATGATCGCCCTCATACTGCTGGTGGTCAAGCAAGAATCCTAGGGGCTCTATCAACGTGTAACAGCGACATGTCAGGTCACCTAAAACAGTACACGATGATAAAGATAAACCAGATAGCATACTATCATCTCGAGTAAGACTGTCCTACTGGGACAGGTCCTCCCTCAATCATTGCAATCACGTGCCTGTGATCCAATAATTGACTCTGAGGGCACCATCTCCAACAAGTGTTACCAGTAGTTTCTCGACCAGTTATGGGCCTCACATCGGCACGACTTATCGGTTGTTGGGGTCTGACGTTTACCACCCCTAGACTTGATATGCGACATATCAGACTAGGAGACCGGACTGTACGGGAAGTGTTATCGGCAGGCTTTTACAGGAGTTGGAGCGGGCTTGCTTGCTGATCTTCTGATCGCTCAATACCCGGGTAGCCGTTACGTCCAGCTAGTACCGCTGACGGCTTGTGGGTGCTTGATGTGATCATCACCTACTGCCGGCGTATTGTCGAGTTTTTAGAGTCCTACACAGAGGTTTTACTGGCTCAAGCAAAATGAAATAGGAGCGCATATGTGATATGTGCGGGACCGAGAATGATGAGAGTATGTGATACCGTATTCTATTCTCGCGACTATTTGTATCGCGAGGTTATATGTGATATAGCCGTGTTATCGAATCAAGTGTTGATTCGATAAGTCGATACAATGGATGTTAGTCGGTTATATGAGATATGACCGGATTATTAAGTCAAGTGTTGATTTAATAATTTAGTGTATAATTGTATATTAGATATACGAATTTACATTAACTAACATATGTTCACTTATGGATTTTTCTCACATGTGCACAACTTTAATATATATGTGATATATATTAAAAATGTGTTTTCTATTTGTATCATGGTTGATGATACACTTGACATGGGTGTGTAATACATACACCATTCTATTTATCATGGTGGGTTATGATTATTTAAGGTAATTACAAAATTAGTGGAATTTTGGAAAGAGCATGAAGCTTGTAGAAGCTTGCTTTGCTTTGACAAAGTCCACTAGCTTTGTTTTTACTTTAGATTTTTGTTAACCCAACCATTTGGATTAGCCATGATTATGTCTCTACATGAGTTAGTATATGATACTCACTCACCATGGTTAGCTCACTCACTTGATCATTATCTTCATCTTTTCTTTTGTTCATTTTCTTCTTCTTTGAGCAAAAGAAAAGCAAGCTAGGGTTTTCAAGAGAGAGTGAAACATTGTGAGAAACCAAATTCTAAAGTGAACCCACTTCCTATTTCTCCATCCTCTACTAGACTAGCACTTTAGTTTAGGGTGTTTGCTTCATTAATTCTCTAGTTAGTGAAGTAGAAGCTTGAGTTGGCATCCCCTCGACGTAGATCATCTTCGGCCTCGAAGACTTCAAGCAAGGACGCTCGTTTAGCCTCGTGAAGCCATGCAAGAGTCCGGGAGAACCACGATCTCAGCGAAGGGACTTCAACAAGGAGCTAAAGAAGTGAAAGACCGATCTACAAAGGTTGTATTTCGTATTCACTTAGTCATAAATGCTATTTACTTGCATGTGAAACCCTAATTTTCTAGCAAAGATCTTGTTTAGGGTTGTTAGGCATGGCTAAAATTTTAATCGAGTATGGTTGATACTTTCTTAACCCTTGTTAGAGTGCCTAGTAACCCTACAGTGGTATCAGAGCCTAGCTAGAGCATTAGGCGACGTGTATACGAAGTTAAAACTCCGAACGAACTCCGAATCGACGATTTAACCCCCTCTCTGTACAATTTCTAAAAATGTGATATTTTCTGAATTAAAAATACCTAAAAAAATCAGCAGGGAATTCTAAGAATTACCATGAAATACGAACTCATGATACCATTAAGTCGCCGCGGAACCGCGGCAGGAACCTGCTTCCCGCGGCGGTTCCACGGCCGTACTTTGGTATTATTGACACGTGTTTGCACAGTAATACTTGTATCTGTTGTTACTATTTTTTGGGTATTTTTAATCTGACTCAAGTGTTGAGTGTTCTGGGGTTTATTTTGTAATCGTTGATTCGATCGGGATATTTAATTTCGTTATGTTTTCCGGATATTTAGAAACTGTTAAAATGTTCGAGCGGATATCATTAACTCATTATTTCCCGGCACGAAAAACTTTCAAGTGTTGAATTTTTTTTCTTGAGTTTAAATCTTTCGGAAAATCGTGCATGTATCGCGATGGACCCTCTAGAAGACAAAAAACCTTAACTCGATTATGTGACCGTCTTGAACTGCCTTTTGAACCTTAGGGTTTGGGGCAGTACGGCGTGCCACATGTGAGGGTTGGCTTGACCCTTCTATGGCTGGACCGTTGCTACTATGACGTATTCTGGAATTTTTTGAACTCCGCTCAAGTGTTAAGCTATTTAGGAAATCTTGGGTATTTGATTATTCTGAAAGTTTAATACTGTCTATTTATCTGGAATGTGATACAATATATGGAATTCATATAGTTAGGCATGAAATGCGAAGTGTGTGATATTTCGGATTTACGATGTCTAAAGAGAATGTGGATTCCAAATGTTGTAGTTTTACACTTTCTTTTCTGCGACCATAAGTGTAATATGTGATATCGCCGGTTTCGTTGCTATATGTCAACGACAATTGGGATGCGCACATTTACTTACGTTGATGACATGTGATGTTATGTGTTGCTGGATATGTTATATTGGATCGTCGTGTTTCTGAATAGCCGGTTTTTTTATGTGAGATGAGGGTTTTTATTTTCATTCATGTAAAATTAAATGTATATAATATTCTTTTATTGGGGCACTTCCGGGATGAGGTTGATGTCACCATTTGTATATTATTTACTTTTCTGCACTAAGATAGACCCAAGGAGGAGAGCATAAGTAACCGGGTTCTAGAATCCAGTGGGAGACCAACTCAAGGAGTCGAGTCCGGCTCTCCTAACTCTAGAATTGGAAGGGTTGCTTGCCGCTCTCGTAGGGGTCTAGGGGTGTGGGTTTGGCTATTCATCGCGACCGTGGAATCCGTGTTTTATAGAGGCTCAAAATAAAATACGGACGTCCTAATATATCCAATGTTTCATATGTTTCTTCTGCTGCGATATCTGTGATGTGATCATTTGATATGTTGTGATAAATACTGTATATATTATATATGATATATTATATAGACGTTACTTATGTTTTACACCCGCACTAGTCCTGCCCCGCTCTGCCGTTAGTTACCTAACCTAACGGTGCACGAGGGGACATCAAGGCGAATGCGGATGGCATAAGTGTACGTCGTATTTATCTGTGATGTTTAGGTGATTTAAATGATGGGACTTCATTAATGTGATTAATGAAAGAAAAGAAACCTAAAAGATGTTATAGAATCAAATTTTCAAAAAGGTAGCTACAATTTTTGCTTTGCATAGCGATATATATGATATATCTTGCACCTTATTCGATGAGGAAAGAGCCGAGATCCCTTCACCGGGAGTGACCTCTTTAGCAAAACTGGCAGATGCTACAACACTCGGTTTGTCTTTTGATTACTTTTGGAGTTTTTGCTTTGCATAGCGATATATATGATATATCCTGCACCTTATTCCATAAGGAAAGAGCCGAGATCCCTTCACCGGGAGTGACCTCTTTAGCAAAACTAATAAAAGCCTCAAAATCTCTCCATTTCAAAAATTCACTCGATTCTACAACGATATCAAGTTCATTACGCAATAGGTTTTCAGAAAAACCTGTCGTAGCCCTCCGTCATTTCAGATAGGAACTGTTTAGTATTCGTGCTGTGTTTGTTGGCCTTTGTCAAGGCGTAGTGTGCGGTAGCTGAATGGTGCTTATCTGCTTATGCATATGATGCAGATTGTTTTGGGGTAGTCGTACGACCTTGTTGGCCTTTGTCAAGGGTCGTGCGGGTGGGTTTGATTCAATCAAGAAATGACGGGTTGAACTTGACTAGCATCCTATGATTTGTTGGCCTTTGTCAAGGTCATAGGGGTTAGGGGCAAAATATTATCGGGAATTTCAAGTGTTGAAATTTGCAATGAGATTGCATACCTTCTATGAGATAGTTGGATCCCGATACCTACTGCGAGTAATTGTTACTCCTAGGAGAGTTTTACACAGGACAATTAGCCGATCAAGTAAGTGTCTGAAAGGTGTCAATGGGGTTACGCCTCTGGGAAAACGAGGTTTACTTTAATTAGGTCCGTGCGAAAGCACGGGGAACCTCCCTCAAAGTACCGACACTGGCCTGGCTGAAAGATTGGCGAAGTTGTAGGGTGTAATTAATCCCGGCCAGTCTTTTCTTTTAGGGTTTGAAGGAAGATTTGATAAAAACAGTGGGAGCCATCCTGATTAGATAAAATAATAACCAATCTGATCTTGCAAGAACATACGCTAAAGTGTTTTCTTCTCTCTCTCTCCAGGTAGCGACCATATCATGCCTTAATAAAGATAATAATATGGATGTATTGACCGAACCCGCATGTTATACTGTGCTGGGAAACGTTGGTTCCGTTCTTTCTTATAAAAGTTATAAGACTGAACAGGATATAGGGGAATACCAGGATTCCCATGCCACCCGAATGAAGAAAGTACATGTTGATGCATTTTCTTCGGGTGTGTTCGTTACAGAGAACTGTTTCTGCATTTGCTCTACGTCCTGGGCATTAGATACCGGGTCAGGATCCCATATATGTAATCAGTTACATGGGTTTAGGAAAGGTAGAGAACTTGGAGAAGGTGATAAAGACATAAGGGTTGGAAATGGTGCAATTGTTGCAGCTAAAACCGTCCGGGAATATCACCTTGTATTGCCAACTGGTAATACATTGATTCTGAACGAATGCTATTACATGCCGAACCTGATATGCAAGATTATATCGGTTTCTTTGTTGAGTAAAGAGAGATATAATTTTGTATTACAGGATAATGTTATGAACATTTTCTTTAACCAAAAGTTGGTTGGATCAGGCACGATGTGCAATGGCATTTATGTTCTAAATCAATCAACAGTTCTGAGCATAACAAACACACACAAGAGGAAGATTTCAGAAATGAACGAATCCTTCTTATGGCATTGTAGACTGGGTCACATCAATGCGACACGACTAGCTAAGTTGCATAAGGATGGATATTTGAATCCGTTTGAATTTTCATCTTATGACACTTGCCAGTCATGTCTCAAAGGCAAGA
This sequence comes from Agapanthus africanus, assembly GCA_030015575.1. NCBI lineage: Eukaryota > Viridiplantae > Streptophyta > Magnoliopsida > Asparagales > Amaryllidaceae > Agapanthus > Agapanthus africanus. The sequence continues at coordinate 595,372,867 of CM057344.1, read as the reverse complement.
TGACCAAAACTCCATTTACGGGACACGGAGAGAGAGTTACGGAACTCTTAGGACTGGTACATAGTGATGTATGCGGCCCCATGTCTACACATGCCAGGAATGGTTCTGCGTACTTCATTACATTCACTGACGATCTCTCTAGATTCGGGTATGTGTTCCTGATGAAACACAAATCAGAGGCTTTTGAGAAATTTAGAGAATATAAACAAGAAGTCGAGAACCAAACCGGGAAAAGTATTAAAATCCTTCGATCTGATCGAGGAGGTGAATACTTGAGTAATGAATTCCTGTACTTCCTAAAAGGGAATGGGATTCTCTCTCAGCTAACTCCTCCATATACACCACAGCACAACGGTGTATCGGAATGGAGGAACCACACCCTATTAGATATGGTGCGCTCTATGATGAGCACAGCTGAGTTACCTATTTCCTTCTGGGGGTATGCGCTAGAGACAGCAGCATACCTATTGAATCAAGTTCCGTCTAAATCTGTACCTACCACACCATATAAGATATGGAGTGGGAAGAGACCATGTCTTAAACGAGTTAAGATATAGGGTTGTCCGGCCTATGTCAAAAGGCAAAATCCGGACAAACTCGATGCACGGTCAGTTTTATGCAAGTTTGTGGGATATCCCAAACATTAACATGGATATCTTTTCTACCATAGCGAGGAACAAAAGGTGTTTGTTTCTCGACATGACACCTTTTTAGAAAAGGAATTTCTTGCAAAAGAAATTAGTGGTGACAAGGTAGAACTGGAAGAAATTCCGGCTACACAAACTCAAACTGAAGAATTAGTGGAACCGGAGGATTCGGTAGTTCCCAACGAACCTCAGCCTCTCCGCCAATCTAGTAGGGTTCCTCACCCACCTGAGAGATACTACGATTTTCTCATGGATGGTGGGAGCGAGGATTGCATCATGGTTGATGATGACCCAACTAGCTTCGAGCAGGCCATCACGAGTGGGGACTCAGTGAAATGGATGGATGCAATGCGGTCCGAAATGGAATCCATATACACCAACAAAGTATGGACTTTGGAAGATGCTCCTGAAGGGGTAAAACCCATTGGGAGCAAGTGGATCTTCAAGAAAAAACTTGGTGTAGATGGGAAAGTGGAGACTTTCAATGCCAGACTTGTTGCAAAGGGTTTTCGTCAAATACCAGGTGTGGACTATGACGAAACCTTTTCTCCAGTGGCTCTGCTTAAATCCATCCGGATCATGCTTGCCATTGCTGCATATCATGACTACGAAATCTGGTAAATGGATGTTAAGACCGCCTTTCTAAACGGTGATTTAGAAGAGTGCGTGTACATGACTCAGCTAGAGGGCTTCGTAGATAGTGGGAGCAGCGGGAAGGTGTGCAAGCTGCTTAAATCCATTTATGGATTAAAACAAGCATCGCGGAGTTGGAACATCTGCTTTGACGTCGTAATCAAAGAGTTTGATTTCATCAAAAACGTAGATGAACCTTGTATCTACAAGAAGGTGGCAGAGAGTAAGGTTGTCTTCCTCGTATTGTACGTGAACGACATACTCTTGATAGGAAATGACATTCCTATGCTGCAATCAGTCAAGCTCTTCTTATCACAAAGATTCTCAATGAAAGATCTAGGTGATGCCTCCTGCATACTGGGAATTATGATCTATAGAGATAGATCTAAAAGGATATTGGGATTCTCCCAATCCAGGTACATTGACACCATACTAAAGAGGTTTAGTATGGAAGAGTCCAAACGTGGGTTTTTACCCACGATCTCAGGGCTCACTCTCTCCAAAGAGATGTCTCCCAAGACTGATTTGGAGAGAGCTCGCATGCAAGGGATACCCTATGCTTCGGCTGTAGGCTCTATCATGTACGCGATGCTATGTACCAGACCCGATGTAGCCTACTCACTAAGTGTAGTGAGTAGGTGTCAAGCTGATCCTGGAGAGAGTCACTGGACAGCTGTGAAGAGCATTCTCAAGTACTTGCGAAGGACTAAAGAGATGCTTTTGGTGTATGGTAACGGAGAACTCCAAGTGGAGTCCTTTACCGATTCGAGCTTCCAGAGTGATAAGGACGACTCTAAGTCGCACTCGGGCTTTGTCTTTACCCTTTACGGAGGGGCGGTTAGCTGGAAGAGTTCCAAGCAGGAATCCGTGGCAGACTCGACGATGGAGGCTGAATACATCGCTGCCAACGATGCTGCCAAAGAGGCTGTCTGGATCAAGAAGTTCATTACTGAACTTGGAGTGGTTCCATCCATTGAGCATCCAATACCTTTGTATTGCGATAACAATGGAGCGGTGGCTTTGGCCAAGGAACCCAGGTCCCATCAGCGATCCAGGCATATTCTGAGGCGGTATCACCTGATCCGGGAGATAGTTGATCGCCGGGAGATCGAGGTCAGAAAGGTTGACACGAAGAACAACACCGCGGATCCACTCACGAAGGCCATTCCCCAGATACAGTTTGAGAGACTCTTCGGGATACTCGGTATGCGATACTACAGCAGCTGGCCCTAGTGCAAGTGGAAGATTGTTAGTTGTATGTATGCCCTAGAGGCCAGTATTGTACAGATGATGTATATTATATTGGATTCTTGGACATATATAGAGAGGACTTTCTTGCTCGATATGATAGTATGCTATCTGGTTGCTCTTTATCTTAACATGTATACTTGTCTTTTTATACTGTCTTATAGTTACATGTTAGTAAAGCCCTTAGGATGTGTACTTGACTACCTGGACTATGATGCAGATCATACTAGTGGGGACATAGTAGTCCATAAGTACATCCTTTAATGTTCCTAGTCGTAGGTGTATCGAGACAGGGCATCGATATACCAGAGTAGACTAGCGTATACGCTTCTCGACCCATGAGATGGGCGATGGATGATCCCATATCCATTGGTGTTTGACATCAGAGATGGTATACGGGTGCTCAGTGGAGACTGAGTACACTGGACGGACTCGCCGAGAACTCCCAGATGGTATTATACCTCACGTCAGATGGCAGTTCTCTGGTGACACTTGTGCAGGTTAGTCTGTAGACCCGAGATCGTCATAGAGTCTTGTGTGATTCCCACTGTGCTTTGATTTCCACCTTACCACGTCCAAGAGGGCGTGCAAAACGGTGGTTTTTGGGTACAGTCCCGAGTCACATGGAGGCAATGAGCGATAGGAGGGGTTTCGTCTCTCCCGGTATTGGGGGTTGATGTTGCGCTGTGCTCGATTGGCCATAACAGGGAAGTCCCTGGCCAGGGCTGATTTAGAGATTTACAGGTAAGTGTTACCAGTATTTTCTCGACCCGTTATGAGCCTCACATCGGCATGACTTATCGGTTGTTGGGGTCTGACGTTTACCATCCCTAGACTTGATATGCGACATATCAGACGAGGAGACCGGACTGTACGGGAAGTGTTACCGGCAGGCTTTTACAGGAGTTGGAGCGGGCTTGCTTGCTGATCTTCTGATCGCTCAATACCCGGGTAGCCGTTATGTCAAGCTAGTACCGCTGACGGCTTATGGGTGCTTGATGTGATCATCACCTACTGCCGGCGTATTGTCGAGTCTTTAGAGTCCTACACAGAGGTTTTACTGGCTCAGGCAAAATGAAATAGGAGCGCATATGTGCTATGTGCGGGACCGAGAATGATGCGTGTATGTGATACCGTATTCTATTCTCGCGACTATTTGTATCGCGAGGTTATATGTGATATAGCCGGGTTATCGAATTAAGTGTTGATTCGATAAGTCGATACAATGGATATTAGTCGGTTATATGAGATATGACCGGATTATTAAGTCATGTGTTAATTTAATAATTTAATGTATAATTGTATATTAGCTATACTAATTTTCATTAACTAACATATGTTCACTTATGGATTTTTCTCGCATGTGCACAACTTTAATATATATGTGATATATATTAAAAATGTGTTTTCTATTTGTATCATGGTTGATGATACACTTGACATGATTGTGTAAGACATATACCATTCTATTTATCATGGTGGGTTATGATTATTTAAGGTAATTACAAAATTAGTGGAATTTTGGAAAGAGCATGAAGGTTGTAGAAGCTTGCTTTGCTTTGACAAAGTCCACTAGCTTTATCTTTACTTTAGATTTTTGTTAACCTAACCATTTGGATTAGCCATGGTTATGTCTCTACATGAGTTAGTATATGATACTCACTCACCATGGTTAGCTCACTCACTTGATCATTATCTTCATCTTTTCTTTTGTTCATCTTCTTCTTCTTTGAGCAAAAGAAAAGCAAGCTAGGGTTTTCAAGAGAGAGTGAAACATTGTGAGAAACCAAATTCTAAAGTGAAACCACTTCCTATTTCTCCATCCTCTACTAGACTAGCACTTTAGTTTAGGGTGTTTGCTTCACTAATTCTCTAGTTAGTGAAGTAGAAGCTTGAGTTGGCATCCCCTCGACGTAGATCATCTTCGGCCTCAAAGACTTCAAGCAAGGACGCTCCTTTAGCCTCGTGAAGCCATGCAAGAGTCCGGGAGAACCACGATCGCAGCGAAGGGACTTCAACAAGGAGCTAAAGAAGTGAAGGACCGATCTACAAAGGTTGTATTTTGTATTCACTTAGTCATAGATGCTATTTACTTGCATGTGAAACCCTAATTTTCTAGCAAAGATCTTGTTTAGGGTTGTTAGGCACGGCTAAAATTTTAATCGGGCATGGTTGATGCTTTCTTAACCCTTGTTAGAGTGCCTAGTAACCCTACAGCGTCCACATGCACAACACGTGAGCTCCAGCGTCCAAGTCAAGATCAATAGAATTAAATTCTACATGAGAATTTGGGATACTCTCTGTTAAACAGAACCGTTGGATCAATGATCCAATGGAGATGATAAATTATCAAAATATAGAATTAAATTCTATTAGGAAAAAATATCTCCCAAACCTTTCTAAATAAGAAAGATACTCTCGGTTGGATCAATGATCCAATAATAAAATAAAATTCTATTTTGGGAATATATTCCCTCAATCTTTCTAAACAAAAAAAGATTGCTCTCTGTAAAACAGAGAACCCTTAGATTAAAAATCCAATGGTGATAAAAAATCACCGTTCAATAGAATAAAATTCTATATATGGGAAAATATTCCCCTAATCTTGTTAAAATCAAGAAAACATATTCTGTAAAACAGAAATCCTTGGATCAAACATCCAACGGTGAGTAAAATTCCTCAACTCAATTTTGGGACCAATTAAATCAATTGGAATTTCTCGATGAGAGATTTTCTCAAAAAAAATTAACAATTTGCCTCCACTATATAAAGGACCCGAGACTTTAAGTCTCAAAAAGGAGGAGACCACCTCATAAGCTTCTGTAAAAAAAATATATACAGAAGTCTTCCAAAAGCTCCCACAAAACAACAAAGAATTTAATTCTCAAACAAGATCTTCTTGCTCAAAATCCTAGGTAAAGAAAATATCGAGATCAAAACATCTCCTTTACCTATCATATCATATATAAGGGTTTAACGCTTCTCAAAGAACTTAGTTCTTTCTCTGGATCAGAGATCTACAAAACAAGTCTCCCACAAGTTGAAAATTTAATTCTTATCGGAAAGATCTTGTTCTTGAGAATCAAAGAATCAGAAAAGAACTAGGTCCAAAATAAAAACAAAAGGAAAAAGAACCTATAAAAGAACTTAGTTCTTAAAGAAAAACCTAATCCTAGATCTTCAAAAAAATCCGAAGATCTTGGTGATCATTAATGGTCAAAATGCAATTAATAGAGATTTAATCTCTAAAAGGGGAAGAAGACTAGCGTATCACATGCTTCCCACTTGGGCGCCCTTTTAACAGTGCCTGGCGCCTCACGTGAAAAATATGCGGGCGCCCAAAATAGAAGGCCAACGCCTCACGTGAAACACATGTGGGCGCTGAGTAAAAATGCTTAGCACTCCATATAAAGCCAAAACGGTTAAGTGCTTAGCACTGATCGGGCAGCGCCTAGCGCCTCACGTGGACGCCATATAAAAAGTGCTTAGCACTTCATATTTTGCCAAAACGACCGAATGCTTAGCACTAATTGGACAGCACCCAGCGCCGCACGTACACCTCATGTGGACGCCATAAGAAGTGCTTAGGACTTCAAATTTAGTCAAAATGACTAAAGTGTTCAACATTTATTGGGCAGCGCCTATGACTGAATGTTTCATATTGTTAGTGTATATGCCCTAGAGGCCATTACTGTATCATACTAGTTTGTATATTACTTAATGGAAGCTTGGGATATTCACAGTTGTATAGACAATCTTGCTCAAAAATGGTAGTATGCTACTTGGTTTGTTTCTACTTAAATATGTGCATGTGTTTCTTTTAGCATATCGCTTATACATATTAGTGGAGCCCTTAGTATCTTTGCTTGATTACCAGCGTTGTGATGGCAGTCACACTAGTAGAGGCTGGGTAATCTACAAGCACATCCTTATACAGGTCCCTAGTCGTAGGATTATCGAGACGGGGCATCGATACTCCGGAGTAGACTAGCGTATGCGCTTCTCATCCCAGAAGGGGAGATGGTCCGTCCCACAGCCATCAGTACGTCGTACTGGAGATAGTATGTGGGTGCTCGTTAGGTTATGAGTACACTAGACATGACTCGTCAGGAACTGTTGGTTGGTACTATACTTATCGTTAGATAACAGTTCCCAGGTGACAGGAGTACAGCTTAGTCCGTCGACTTGATACTACTATTTCGCCTCGAGTGTGTTCCCATTGTACTTTGACTACTACCCTACCACGGCTCAAAGGAGTCGTGCAAATAGGTAGTAGTTGGGTGCAGTCCCGAAGCACTTGGAGGCAGTAGTGGTTAGATAGGATTCGTCTCTCCCGGTATTGGGGGTTGATATCACGCTGTGTCTAGGAGAGTCATTACACAAAGTCCCTGGCCAGGGCAAGCGAGAATTACTGGTAGTGTTTCCAGTAGTTTCTCAGGGTGTTCTGGGCTACACTCCGGCACGACTTGTACCGCTATTAGGGGTTTGACGTTTACCGCCCCCTAGGCCCGACATGTGATACTCATAGACGAACAGACCGGACCGTACAGAGATTGTCACATTCATGCTCAGTAGGAGTTCGGGTGGGTTTACCTCATCGGCCTTCTTATCGACATCTACCTGGGGACCATTACGTACAGCTAGTGCCGCTTGCGGTCTGTGGTTAAACCCACTGCCAGCGTAGTGTCGAGTCTTTAGAGTCCCATACAGAGAGTTTCCCTACACTGGGCAAAAGGTGTAGAGGCCGTATGGTTTTACGGCAAGGCTACGATCACTTACGTGCACTTGTGCGCGTATGATATTCGGGCAGACGATACTAGTGGGCTTTGGTTTAAGCCGGATCCTAGTATTGTATAGATGGATTAGTTTTGTCTTCTGTGCATTCGCATTCTACGGGATGCGGATGCGGGTGTGTATGCACAGTTGTGAGGAGCGAAGAAGGAGGTGCCTCATTAGGGTTTTAAACGTTGGTTCGGTCAAAACCATTATGAGGTGAGGAAATTATTTACTAATTTTTTTAATGATAATTGTGTTATGGCTAATTGCTTTGACCATTTGACCATGTTGACCATTTGACCATTGTTGACTTGGATATTTCATGAGAGCACTAGATCCTTCTTATTCTTTTGGATTTAATTTTAAGATGATAATGGTCAAATCATAAGTAGCCATCACACTTTATCATGATAAGAGATTAGTGATTATTTCTTCTTATGCATCATTATCTCTTGCTCATTCTCTCTCATCAAAAGAGCTCACCCATGGTTGCTTTATCTTCCTCCTCACTACAAAATCCTTTAGCTCTCATGTGTTAAGAAAATAAGGATCCAAATAGACAAACAAATCCATCTTCTTCCTCTACATCGCCTAGGACATCAAGAGTAGCAAACTTTTTGCCCTAGTTACCTCGGCTTGAGGTGGAGCTGTAGGGTTCCTAGGCACTCTCAAGAGGTCTCAGAAGGCATCAACCATGCCAATTTCAAATTTTACGGGTGCCGAGAAACCCTAAAACGGATCGTTAACTAGAAATTTAGGCGAAAAACGAATCTAGTTAACAACTTAACTAAAGATAAGAAGCTACAACCTTTGTAGATCCGGATATCCACTTCCTTAGCTCCACGTAGGCGTCCTCTCACTGTCCATCTCGAATCTCGGACTCAATCGTCGGCTTGATCGGAGAAATGGGCGGACTAGGTCGTCGGCTTCGTGCCGAAGATGATCTACGTCGAGGCATCACAAGTTCAAGCTCCGACTTCACAAAGTTGTGAAACTTGTGAAGAAAATACCCAAAACAACTTGGAAAGAGGTAGAGGGTGAAGAAATAGGAGGTGGGTTCACTTTAGAATTGGATTTCTCACTTTAGATCTCAAGTTGCCATTGATGGCATCAAGCTTTCTATCTTGAAGAAGAAGATCAAGAAGAAGAAAGAATATGATAAGTGTTAATAATAATAGAAAAGTAAATGAATACTTATCATATACTAACTAGGGTAGAGTGTAGAGAATAGACCATGGTTACTTAGATGGGTTAGGGTTAAGCATGAAGACAAGAATGGTTAAGAAGTCAAAGCTTCATGAAGCTTCAACTAGAAACAAATAAAGCCACCATTCTTATCTAAATCATTTCCAAATAAATAAACAAATAAATAAATGAAAAGGCAAAACTCTAATCATCTCTTAACCATGGTTTAATCCTTTATACTTAACCGCATGATCAAGTATCATCAAACATGATACAAATATGTGCACAAAAGTATATCACATATACTTCTTGCACATCAAGTGAGAAAATCCATTTAAAGTGAACTAATACTAGCTAATGCAAAGTAATATATCAAATATATAATTCTACATTAAATCATTAAATCAACACTTGACTTAACGATCCGGTCATATCGCATATAACCGACTAGTATCCTATGTATCGGCTTATCGAATCAATCCTTGATTCGATATCTAGATTATATCGAATATAACCAGTCGATACATCCATCGTGAGAATGGAATATGGTATCACATACACGCATCATTCTCGGTCCTGCGCATATCTCATATGCACTCCTATTTCGTTTCGCTTGAGCCAGGAAGCCTCTGTGTAGGACTCTAAAGACTCGTCAATACGCCGGTAGCAGATGATGATCATATCAAGCACCCACAAGCCGCAAGCGGTCTGCTAAACGTAACGGCCATCCGGGTATTGAGCGATCAGAAGATCGACGAGCTAGCCCGCTCACACTCCTGTGAATCCAACCAGTAACACTTACCGTACAGTCCGGTCTGTTCGTCTGATATGTCGCATATCAAGTCTAGGGGTGGTATACGTCAGACCCCAATAACCGATAAGTCATGCCGATATGAGGCTCATAACGGGTCGAGAAACTACTGGTAACACTTACCAGCAAATCTCTGATCAGCCCTGGCCAGGGACTTCCCTGTTACGGCCAATTGAGCACTGCGCAACATCAACCCCCAATACCGGGAGAGACGAAACCCCTCCTATCGCTCATTGCCTCCATGTGACTCGGGACTGTACCCAAAGACCACCGTTTTGCATGCCCTCATGGACGTGGTAAGGTGGAGATCAAAGCACAGTGGGAATCACACATGACTCTATGACGATCTCGGGTCTACAGACTAACCTGTACAAGTGTCACCTGAGAACTGCCATCTGACGCGAGGTATAATACCATCTGGGAGTTCTCGGCAAATCCGTCCAGTGTACCCAGTCTCCACTGAGCACCCGTATACCATCTCTGATGTCAAACACCAATGGATATGGGATCATCCATCGCCCATCTCATGGGTCGAGAAGCGTATACGCTAGTCTACACTGGTATATCGATGCCCCGTCTCGATACACCCACGACTAGGGACCTTGAAGGATGTACTTATGGACTACCATGTCCCCACTAGTATGATCTGCATCATAGTCCAGGTAGTCAAGTACACATCCTAAGGGCTTTATCAACATGTAACTATAAGACAGTTTAAAGAGACAAGTGTACATGTTAAGATAAAGAGTAACCGGATAGCATACTATCATATCGAGCAAGAAAGTCATCTCTATATATGTCCAAGCATCCAATATAATATACATCATCTGTACAATACTGGCCTCTAGGGCATACATTCAACTAACAATCTCCCACTTGCACTAGGGCCAGCTGCTGTAGTATCGCATACCGAGCATCCCGAAGAGTCTCTCAAACTGTATCTGGGGAATGGCCTTCGTGAGTGGATCCGCCGTGTTGTTCTTCGTGTCAACTCTCCTGACCTCGATCTCCCGGCGATCAACTATCTCCCGGATCAGGTGATACCGCCTCAGGATATGCCTGGATCGCTGATGGGACCTGGGTTCCTTGGCCAAAGCCACCGCTCCATTGTTATCGCAATACAAAGGTATTGGATGCTCAATGGATGGAACCACTCCAAGTTCAATAATGAACTTCTTGATCCAGACAGCCTCTTTGGCAGCATCGTTGGCAGCGATGTATTCAGCCTCCATCGTCGAGTCTGCCACGGTTTCCTGCTTGGAACTCTTCCAGCTAACCGCCCCTCCGTAAAGGGTAAAGACAAATCCCGACTGCGACTTAGAGTCGTCCTTATCATTCTGGAAGCTCGAATTGGTAAAGGACTCCACTTGGAGTTCTCCATTACCATACACCAAGAGCATCTCTTTAGTCCTTCGTAAGTACTTGAGAATGCTCTTCACAGCTGTCCAGTGACTCTCTCCAGGATCAGCTTGATACTTGCTCACTATACTTAGTGAGTATGCTACATCGGGTCTGGTACACAGCATCGCATACATGATAGAGCCCAGAGCCGAAGCATAAGGTATCCCTTGCATGCGAGCTCTCTCCAAATCAGTCTTGAGAGACATCTCTTTGGAGAGAGTGACTCCAGAGATCGTGGGGAAGTTCCCACGCTTGGAATCTTCCATACTAAACCTTTTTAGTATGGTGTCAATGTACCTGGATTGGGACAATCCTAATATCCGTTTGGATCTATCTCTATAGATCCTAATTCCCAATATGCAGGAGGCATCACCAAGATCTTTCATCGAGAATCTTTGTGATAAGAAAAGCTTGACCGATTGCAGCATAGGAATATCATTTCCTATCAAGAGTATGTCGTCCACGTACAATACGAGGAAGACAACCTTACTCTCTGCCACCTTCTTGTAGATACAAGGTTCATCTGGATTTTTGATGAAATCAAACTCTTTGATAACGACGTCAAAGCAGATGTTCCAACTCCGCGATGCTTGCTTTAATCCATAAATGGATTTAAGCAGCTTGCACACCTTTCCGCTGCTCCCACTGTCTACGAAGCCCTCTGGTTGAGTCATGTACACGCACTCTTCTAAATCACCATTTAGAAAGGCGGTCTTAACATCTATTTGCCAGATTTCGTAATCATGATATGCAGCGATGGCAAGCATGATCCGGATGGATTTAAGCATAGCTACTGGAGAAAAGGTTTCGTCATAGTCCACACCTGGTCTTTGACGAAAACCTTTTGCAACAAGTCTAGCTTTGAAAGTCTCCACTTTCCCATCTACACCAAGTTTCTTCTTGAAGATCCAGTTGCTCCCAATGGGTTTTACCCCTTCAGGAGCAACTTCCAAAGTCCATACTTTGTTGGTGTACATGGATTCCATCTCGGACCGCATAGCATCCAGCCATTTCACTGAGTCCCCACTCGTGATGGCCTGCTCGAAGCTAGTTGGGTCATCATCTTCCATGATGCAATCCTCACTGCCACCATCAATGAGAAAACCATAGAATCTCTCAGGTGGTCGAGAAACCCTACTAGATCGGCGGAGAGGCTGGGGTACGTCGGGCACCACTGAATCCTCTGGTTCTACTAAATCATTAGTTGCAGTTTGTGGTGCTGGAACCTCTTCCAGCTCTACCTCTTTGCCATTAATTTCTTTTGCAAGAAATTCCCTTTCCAAAAAGGTGGCATGTTGAGCAACAAACACTCTTTGTTCCTCAGCTTGGTAGAAAAAATATCCTTGAGAATTCTTAGGATATCCCACAAACTTGCAAAGGACTGATCGTGCCTCGAGTTTGTCCGGATTTTGCTTTTTGACATAGGTCGGACAACCCCATATCTTAATTCGTTTAAAATATGGTCTCTTCCCACTCCATATCTCATATGGTGTGGTAGGTACAGATTTAGACGGAACCAGATTCAATAGGTATATGGCTGTCTCAAGCGCATACCCCCAAAAGGAAATAGGTAACTCAGCATTGCTCATTATTGAACGCACCATATCTAATAGGGTGCGATTCCTTCGCTCCGATACACCGTTGTGCTGTGGTGTATAAGGAGGAGTAAGCTGAGAGAGAATCCCATTCTCTTTTAGATAATCCAGGAATTCACTGCTTAAGTATTCACCTCCTCGATCAGATCGAAGAATCTTAATACTTTTGCCCGTTTGGTTCTCTACCTCATGCTTATATTCTTTGAATTTCTCAAAAGCTTCAGACTTGTGTTTCAACAGGAACACATGCCCGTATCTAGAGAGATCGTCAGTGAATGTAATGAAGTAGGAAGAACCATTTCTGGCGTGTGTAGACATAGGACCGCATACATCACTATGCACCAGTCCCAAGAGTTCAGTAACTCTTTCTCCGTGTCCCGTAAACGGAGTTTTGGTCATTTTTCCTTTGAGACATGAATGGCAAGTGTCATAAGATGATAATTCGAATGAATTCAAATATCCATTCTTATGCAACTTAGCCAGTCGTGTCTCATTGATATGGCCAAGTCTACAGTGCCACAAGAAGGATTCGTTCATTTCTGAGCTTTTCCTCTTGTGTGTGTTTTGTATATTGAAGACTGTATTTTGATTGAGAATGAATATGCCATTATGTAGCGAGCCTAATGCAATCAACTTTTGATCTAGGAATATGTTCATAACATTATCCTTTACTACAAAATTATATCCTTCTTTACTTAATAAAGAAACTGATATAATGTTGCACATCATGTTCGGTATATAATAGCACTCATTCAGGACTAGTGTATCACCATTTGGTAATACCAGGTGATATATGCCAACTGCTTTGGCTGCAACATTTGCCCCATTCCCTACTTGAACGGAATGATCACCTTTTCCCAGTTCTCTACCTTTTCGTAGCCCATGTAACTGCTTACATATATGGGATCCTGATCCGGTATCTAATACCCAGGACGTAGGGTGAACTGAGAAACAGTTCTCAATAACAAACACACCCGAAGAAGGTGCATCATCATGCACGTTCTCCGTTTGGGCGGCGTGAGAATCTAGATATTCTCCTGTTTCCTGTTCAGTCTTATAACATTTATAAGATAGAACGGGTCCAACGTTCCCCTGCACAATATAACATGCGGGTTCGGTCAATACATCCATATTATTATCTTGTTTAGGGCATGACATGGTCGCTACCTGGAGAGAGAGAGAAGAAAACACTTTAGCGTAAGCTCGTGCAAGATCAGATTGGTTATTATCTTATCTAATCAGGATGGCTCCCACTGGTTTTTATCAAATCTTCCTTCAAACCCTAAAAGGAAAGACTAGCCGGGATTAATTACACACTACAAGTTCGCCAATCTTTTAGCCAGGCCAGTGTCGGTACTTTGAGGGAGGTCCCCCGTGCTTTCGCACGAACCTAATTAATGTAAACCTCGTTTTCCCAGAGGCATAACCTCGTTAACACCTTTCTAGACACCTACTTGATCGGCTAATTGTAATGTGTAAAACTCTCCCAGGAGTAACTCTTACTCGCAGTGGGTATCGGGATCCAACTATCTCATAGAAGGTATGCAATCTCATTGCAAATTTCAACACTTGAAATTCCCGATAATGCTTTTGCCCCTAGCGATCTATGACCTTGACTAAGTCAACAAACCATAAATCGCAAGTCAAGTTCAACCCGTACATTTCCCGATTGAATTAAACCCACCCGTACGACCCTTGACTGAGTCAACAAGGCCGTGCGAATGCTCTAATCCAATCACATCTCATGTGGTTACAGATAAACATAATTTAGCTACCATACACTATGCCTTGACTAATGTAGGGTGTTTTTCGTCACCCCATTGAGATGGGAATACGCGCGCGCTTGTCAGGCATACTACAGATTCCCCGGCCTAGGGTAGGCCGGGGTTTAATGATGGTGGGGATCCGAATCTCCGGCAGCCGCGGACTAAGCTGCCGTTAATTACCCATCGCCTTTGGGGCGAGGGAACCTCCGATTAACGGGTTAAACTGGTCATGCGAACTCAGTGTGCAGTATACGTGTGTTCAATTCTGAAAGGGGGGTTTGGAAATATCGGGAGCCACGCAGAGTTTTTACGGGGGTCCCGCTACCCGGATAGCGGGCTGGGGGTCAAGGGGGCTAGCAGCCCCCTTGCGGGGTGCGGGGCAGCGCCCCGTTAGAAATTTTTTTCTAACAGGGACAGTGTCGTGGAGTACGTGTATATATAAATTTGTATACATATGTATATGTGTATATATGTACACAAAAGAGGAGGAAAAGACATCCAAGGGATGCGCAGGTGCGCAAGCGCGCGCGCCACGTGTCGGCACGCGGGCGACTTGCGCACTTGCGCAGTTGCGCAAGCGCGCGCGCCATGTGTCGGCACGCGGGCGACTTGCGCACTTGCGCAGTTGCGCAAGCGCGCGCGCCACGTGTCGGCACGCGGGCGACTTGCGCACTTGCGCAGTTGCGCAAGCGCGCGCGCCACGTGTCGGCACGCGGGCGACTTGCGCACACAACAGGCTTTTAGCCTAAAAAGATTTCTCTGAAGAGAAATCAAAGAGGAGTTAGACTCCTGAATGTGTTTTTTTTTTTTGGGTTAATGGAAGGGTTCTTCTTCTTCCTCCTGTTGCTTGCTGGATCTTGAAGATCAAGAGATGTAAAATCTCAAAATCTCTCCTTTTTAAGATCTGATGGCAGATCCAAGTTCCCCTTTGTGGGTTTTGTGGTGGAAAACTATTTAGTTTTGAAAAAGGAAGAGTAAAACTCTTGATTTAATTCAAGAGAAAGAAGAAGGTTTTGGAACCTTGAAGAAGGAAGAAAGAGCTCAGCTCTAATTTTTTTTTTGGAGAGAGAAAAAAGTTTTTTGATATTTTCATTATCCTTGCCTTTATAGGCCATACATTTTACACATAGCCCCTTGGGCTTCACAAAATGTCATTTTGCCTATCCCATGGCTCATGTGCCATTTCTTTTTGCACATAAGCCATGGGCTTTACAAAAATTTGGCTTTATGCCTATTTTTCTTACATTTATCCGAAAATAAAATAAAAGAAAATGCAACAAAATTATTTATTACAAAATTTTTATCTTGGCATGGGGGGAGGCCGGCCGCTTCATGTTCGGGCTCGACCCGGGCATGGGCCTACTGGATCTGGGTTTGGGCCCAATTGGCTTGGGGTTGACTTTGATTTTGACTTGGTCAACCGGGGTGTAAATTTTTACCCTAACAAATTGCCCCCCATCAATAAATGCACACCACATATGTGGGTCGTGTGCATGAAATTGATGGATCTTCTTTCACGTGGAGGCGACTTGGTTTGGTTCCCGCTTTTTGGGAAGCTGGCACTGCCCTTTTTACGACATGGACGGTCGTTGCTTGACATGTCTCCGAGACGGAGTGTCCGTGATAGACGTTTTCCCTGGCCCGGAGTTATCTGGTTCCCGCTTTGTAGGAATCCTGCACTGCCCTTTTTGCGACTTGGACGGCCGGTGCTGCCCTTTTTGCGACTTGGACGGCCGGTGCTGCCCTTTTAGCGACGTGGACGGTCGGTGCTGCCCTTTTTGCGACTTGGACGGTCGGTGCTGCCCTTTTTGCGACTTGGACGGTCGGTGCTTCCCTTTTTGCGACGTGGACGGTCGGTTCTGCCCTTTTAGCGACGTGGACGGTCGATGCTGCCCTTTTAGCGACGTGGACGGTCGATTCTGCCCTTTTTGCGACGTGGACGGTCGGTCCTGCCCTTTTTGCGACTTGGACGGTCGGTGCTGCCCTTTTAGCGACGTGGACGGTCGGTGCTGCCATTTTAGCAACGTGGACGGTCGATGCTTCCCTTTTTGCGACATGGACGGTCGGTTCTGCCCTTTTAGCGACGTGGACGGTCGATGCTGCCCTTTTAGCGACGTGGACGGTCGGTGCTGCCCTTTTAGCGACATGGACGGTCGGTCCTGCCCTTTTTGCGACTTGGACGGTCGGTGCTGCCCTTTTAGCGACGTGGACGGTCGGTGCTGCCATTTTAGCGACGTGGACGGTCGATGCTTGATTTGACTTGCTCTGCTTCTTGCAGTGTCAGGGGTAGACTTGACTTGCTCCGCTTCTTGCGGTGTTGAGATTGGATTCTGACTTGCTGATTTTGATTGGGTTGACATCAGCATCGCTATATTGGAATATGGTACCAGGAGCGAACCATCATCTGTCATGGAGAGGATTTTGGGATTTTGGTTTTTGTTTGGCATCTGCATTGCTGCACTGGAATAATGCCAGGAGCAACTCATCATTTGCCCCGAGAGAATTTGAGAATTGATGGCTTAGGAGGCAGGTTTAGATCCCTATCACCTAAGACTTTTCAATTTTATGGGCCGTGAGGGTCCCATAAAAGCATTTTCTCCCTACGAGTCGAAAGGATCTCGTAGGCGTATTTTCTCCATAGGAGTCGTGGGGACTCCTAAGTGTGTTGCTCCTTTGTGAGTCGTATGGATCTCACGCGGGAATTTCCTCCTCTCAAAGTCGAGAGGACTTTGAGAGTGCATTTCATCTTCTTTTCACGAGTTTGCGCCCTTTCAGGTTTTCACAAACTCGTCGGCAGTCCTGCTGTTTTTACTCACGGAGCCCTTTCGGGTTTTCCTCCGTGCCCATTTTGCTTGTGGACATACCCTTTTTTTTTATTATTATTTTTTTTTAGTGGGACTTTGAATGTGGTCTCACCGGTAGAACTTAGGAGAGATTGGGATTATTTTACGCCCGTGGATTGTATACGGTTTTGCAGGATGTATGATCCAGACCGTAGGGCCAGAAAGATTTCAGGGATTTGTTGGCGTCTGCATCGCTGCACTGGAATGTGGTACCAGGAGCGACTCATCATTCGCCGTTGGGGTATGGGATTTGGAATTTGGTTGGCGTCTGCATCGCTGCATTAGAATATGGTACCAGGAGCGACTCATCATTCGCCATTGGGGTATGGGATTTGGAATTTGGTTGGCGTCTGCATCGCTACACTGGAATATGGTACCAGGAGCGACTCATCATTCGCCATTTGGGGACTGGGATTTGGAATTTGGTTGGCGTCTGCATCGCTACACTGGAATATGGTACCAGGAGCGACTCATCATTCGCCATTTGGGGACTGGGATTTGGAATTTGGTTGGCGTCTGCATCGCTACACTGGAATATGGTACCAGGAGCGACTCATCATTCGCCATTTGGGGACTTGGAATTTGGATCTTGTTTGGCATCAGCATTGCTGCACTGGAATAATGCCAGGAGCGACTCATCATTTGCCGTTGCCCGTCGGGGAATGATGGCTTAGGAGATAGCTTTGGGTCCCTACCACCTAAGGCTTTTCAATTTTATGGGCCGTGAGGGTCCCATAAAGCATTTTCTCCCTACGAGTCGTAAGGATCCCGCAGGTGTATTTTCTCCTTAGGAATCGTGAGGATTCCTAAGTGTGTTGCTCCATTGTGAGTCGTAAGGATCTCACGCAGGTGTTTTCTCCTCACAAGGTCGAGAGGACTTTGCGAGTGTTTTTCATCTCTTTTCACGAGTTTGCGCCCTTTCGGGTTTTCACAGACTCGCCGGTAGTCCCGCTGTTTTTACTCACGGAGCCCTTTCGGGTTTTCCTCCGTGCCCGTTTTGCTTGTGGACATACCGTTTATTTCTTCTTCTTTTTTTTTCTTTTTCTTTCTTTTTCTTTTTTTTTGCTGCTGGTGGGACTTTAAAAGTAGTCTCACCGGCAGGATTTGGGAGAAATAGGGGTTATTTACGCCCGTGGATTGTATACGGTTTTGCAGGATGTCTGATCCAGACCGTAGGGCTGATGTGCTCAATTCGCCTGCGACTTGGAGCATTCATGTGTAGTATTTCTTGAGATATCGGCCATTAATGGGCGGCATGGGCCTTTCTCCCTCTGCACTTATTAGTTGGTAGGATCCTCCGTCGAACACTTTCTCAATGACGTATGGTCCTTCCCAGTTTGGCTCGAATTTTCCTTTGGCATGTCGATTGAGGATGATCGGTCTTTTGAGGACCAACACCAATTCACCTTTCTTGAAAGCACGGAGACGAGTTATCTTGTCATAGGCCCGTGACATTTGGGCTCGGTATAGCTCCAGATTTTGCTGCACCGCGAGCCTCTTTTCTTCGAGGGCATCGAGTTCTTCAAGTCGAAGGAGCACGTTTTCTTCCTCCGTCAACTCATGTTGGACGGCCATTCTTAAGCTTGGAACTTCAACTTCGAGGGGGAGGACCGCCTCCACTCCGAAGAGCAATGAGTATGGAGTGGACTGAGTTGGAGTACGGTGCGTGGTACGATATGCCCACAATGCCTCGTGAAGCTTGAGATTCCAGTCTCTCTTGTTGGCTGAAGCATTTTTCCTCAGGAGCTTGCATAGAGTCTTATTGAAGGCTTCGGCTAGCCCATTGGCTCTTGGATTATAGATAGAGGAATATCTCCAGTCTATCTTGTGCTGAGTAGCGAACCTTGAGACATCGAAGCTCTTGAAAGAAGGCCCATTGTCAGAAATGATTCTTCTTGGTGTACCGAAGCGGTATAGAATGTTATGCTGGAAGAATATTAGAATATCTTTTGTCTTGACTTCTTTCAACGGGACAGCTTCAGCCCATCTGGAGAAGTAGTCTGTCGCGGCCAGTATGAACCGGTGGCCTTTGGATGACGGAGGATCAATTGGGCCAACAATGTCGGTGCCCCAAACTTCGAAGGGCCACGACGCCACCGTAGGATGCAACGGATTGGGATGCTTGTGAATAAAATCACCGTGAATTTGGCAAATATAACATTTCTTTGCATGCTCTCCGCAGTCCCGTATCATAGTGGGCCAGTAATACCCAAGCCGTTTGATTTGAAGTCGCATCTTAGGGCCAGATTGGTGAGCACCGCAAACACCCGAGTGAACATCTTTCATGACCTTTTGGGCTTCGGCTAATGACAGACACCTGAGCCAGAGTTGGTCATATGACCTGCGGTATAACGTGTCATTTACAAACACGTATCGGAGAGCTCTTTTCTTCAGCTGGATCCTCGCAGATTTTTCTTCGGGAAGCTTGTCATATCGGAGGTACTCTATGAAGGGTTCTCTCCAATCGGGCTCGTCTTGGATGATCGAAGCTTCTTCCGCAGGACTGCTCTTCTGTTCCGCGCTTTCCTCTTCTCGTAGAGAGACTGGGGGTAGAATTTGCCGGCTCCTGACTGTGATCAGAATTTCGTCCATTTCAGGATCAGCCAGTTCCTTGGCCAAGCGAGCGAGTACATCAGCCTTTCCGTTCAACGCTCTAGGGACTCTCGTTAGTTTGATATGAGTGAACCGTTTCATGAGTTCCACCACCCTACCTCTGTACCGAGCTAACTCGGGTTTGTATATCTTATAGTCGCCGCTTACTTGGTTGACGACAAGCTGGGAGTCACCGTAAACTCGTAGCCGAAGGATTTCCATTTCTATGGCGAGTTCCAAACCAGCTATCAGAGCTTCATACTCAGCTTCATTGTTTGTCCGAGGCTCGGTGAGAGCAAAAGAACGCCGTAGGGTTCCCATTGATGGTGTGATGAACACCAATCCTATCCCTGCTTTTATCTCCGGGACGCTTGATTTACTGGAGGTTCTTATCGATGAGGCCCCATCGAAGTAGAGCTCCCAACATGGCTCGTCATTCTCGAGATGCAGCACTTGTTCGTCGGGTAACTCACAATTTAGTGGCGACCCTTCTGGTATGGGATGAGCAGCGAGAAAGTCTGCAAGAGCTTGCCCTTTTACTGCTTTTTGAGGAGTATATACTATGTCAAACTCAAGTAGCATGACGGCCCATCTTGCCATTCTGCCGGCTAGGCTTGCTCTGGTCATCAAGTGTTTGAGCGGGTCGACCTTGGAGATTAGCATAACCCGGTGAGCCAGCAGATAGTGCCTCAGCTTCTTCACAGCAAATATCAGAGCCAAGCATTGCTTTTCGATTGGGGAGTAGTTGTGTTCCGCCCCGACTAGAGTTCGACTGAGGTAGTAGAGGGCATTTTCTTTTCCTTCCTCATTATTCTGGGCGAGGAGCGCACCGAGTGACTCATCTAACGCGGCAGTGTAGAGAATCAACGGTTTGTTTGGAATGGGAGCAGCCAGCACTGGAGGGTGCAACAAGTATTGTTTGATGCTTTCGAACGCTGCTTGACATTCGGCATCCCAGATAAAAGGAGCTCCTTTCTTCATGAGCTTTGAGAGGGGCCTACATCTCCCCGATAAATTTGAGATAAACCTCCGTATATAAGCAAGCTTGCCTTGAAAAGATCTTAGCTGCGTCAGACTCTTCGGAGGGGGCATCTCTATGATGGCCTTTATCTTCGATGGGTCAACTTCGATCCCTCGATGTCGGACTATGAAGCCCAAGAATTTTCCCGATGACACGCCAAAAGCGCACTTCAGAGGATTCATCTTCAGATCGTATTCCCTCAGTCTGGTGAGAACGGTCCTAAGATCTTGGATATGATCGGCCCTGGTTTTAGTCTTGACGACCAGATCATCGACATAACATTCGACGACTTTATGGATCAGGTCATCAAAGATATTGGTCATTGCCCTTTGATATGTAGCACCTGCGTTCTTCAGTCCGAATGGCATTACCTTGTAGCAATATATTCCGATCGGAGTTCGAAATGCTGTGTGCTTCTCATCCTCAGGCGACATCTTGATCTGATTATATCCAGACGAGCCGTCCATAAAGGTGAACAGTTCGTAATTTGAGGTGTCATCGACCATCATTTCCATGACCGGTAGCGGGAAGTCATCTTTAGGACATGCCTTATTGAGGTCCCTGAAATCGACACAGACTCGGATCTGCCCATTTTTCTTCTTTACTGGGACTATGCATGCGATCCAGTCTGCATATTTCTCTTCCCTGATGAAGCCGGCATCGATGAGCTTCTTAGTTTCCTCGATGACCTTTTCTTCTAGTTCCCTTCTTATTCTTCGAGGAGCTTGTTTGACTGGCTTAGCATCAGGAGATATAGCCAACTTATGTACGGCCACTTCAGGGGAAAGGCCAGGCATTTCTTTGTATGTCCACGCGAAGCAGTCGACGAACTCATGCAGCAGGGCGATTATCTGCGCTTTCATTTCCTCTGACAAGAGCGAGCTGATGTAGGTCGGCCTTGGATTATCGGGCGTTCCTAAGTCAATCTCGGTTAGCTCGTCAAAGGTTGCTTGCCCGCCATCTTCGAGCTCTTGAGGAGCTTCTTCTGGCTCGGCTATCTCGTCGTCATCATTTGATCTTTCGCTGGCCTCACCAACATGGATCATGTAGCATGCTTTGGAATCAGGTTGAATGTAGCCTATGCCCCGTCTATCTGGAATTCGTCCATCGATGAGTGCTCGGACCTGGGGCGGATGCCATAGCCCTTCGTAAAACTTTGCTTCGGACTCCTTTTGATATAACCGGCATCCGCACTTCTTAAAGTATTCCCGCATCTCGGGCGCATAGTATCTGGGATTGAGGACGGCTCTTATGCCTCTCTCATATGGAAGGCACGCGACAGACAAATCGTCCAGGTGCGCAACGGGGTTTGACCCATAAAACAAGATGCCCTTCTGTCCACTTTTCTTCCCGGGAACGTAGAAAGTTTTCAGCTGGTCCACGGTAGAGATTGATAATGCATCGAGCTCTTTGCACATTTGCTCTGGTACCCTTGTCACGGCTAGGGACCCTTCTGCAACTTCGAAGGTCTCTCGTAGTTTCTCTTGTTGCATAGGGGTCCAATCTGCATCGCTGTTGCACGGCAGGTCCTCTTCCTCCGACTCTTCAGTGTCGCTGCCAAGATGAGGGCGGACTTTGCTGCTAGATGGGCCTTCAGTAACGGATTCGTCTGTATCGCTGCCGAAACGAGGACGAGTTTTACGGGAGGACGGGCTTCCAGCGTCGGACTCGTCAGTGTCGCTACCGAAATGCGGGCGCACTTGGGCGTTTTTACTTTTGAAAGTGACAACCGGCGCAGATTTGCTTTTGGGTCTTGGGGCCGGTCTATCTTCAGTCAGTTGTGGCTTAGCATTTTGGTGGTTCATAAAGTACCGAGAATCTTCATAGCGGACTTCATGCACACCGAACGGCTGGATGTCTCCGTCAATGCGTCTTTCTTCGCCATTTTTAGTATACTTCATGCATTGATGGAGAGTTGATGGAATGATGCCGTAATCGTGGAGCCACGGCCGCCCCAGGAGAATCTTATAAGACGTGTCGGCGTCGATCACGTATATCTTAGCTTCAGTTTGCAGATCCCCGAATTTGATTGGCAAAGCTATGGACCCCAGAACTTGCTGGCAATTTTGGTTGAAGCCTTGAATGACAATCCTTTCCCTTGACAGATGTCGGACGTCCATTGATAAACTCTTCAGAGTTCGCAAGTTCATGATGTTCACTGAGGACCCCGGATCAATCAATATGCGATTAATTCGATCTCCGTCGCTGTACCCGGTCACGTAAAGCGGCCGATTATGCTCAGCCGTTCCCAGTAGCAAGTCTTCATCCTTAAACGTGACTGCGGCGGCATGCAAAGCGTGCTGGGCTTCTTTCATATTAATTTCCGCAAAGTGGGCCTGATACCGCTCGGGGTTTTGTAGAGCGTGGATGAGAACATCTCTAAGCTCCTTAGATAGGACCAAGGCGTCATAGATGCTCAGGAGAGACGGAAGCTTCCGGAGATGCGCCAAGATATTATAGTCCACCGAGGAAGGACTTATGTTTTCATCAGCCGGTTCTCTGCCATCTTCTTCATTAGCGACTTGTTTTTCCTTCCCTTTTGGGGCGTTGCCCTGATTCGGCGGTAGAGCCCTGCCGCTTCTGAGCTGGATTTGATTGGTCGTTGTGGCGAGCTCCTCATCCTCTTCGGGAAAACAAAGATCATCCTCGGAGTCGCTGCCAAGATGGATGGCGTAGCAGGTCACTACTGGGATCTCTTTATTGGAGTCTTCTTCTAACTCCTCCAGAATTTCAGCCGCTTGTACAGGGAAGAACTCCTTCAATTGAATCAATGTTCTTTCCTTTTGTTCATATTCTTCGAGAGAATCGATATATTTTTGAATGGTTGATCTCCCTGCAGACTCTTTTTCGCCCCGAGGTGCACTTTTCTTCTTCTTCAGCTTCTTGGATTTTGAGCCTGATGGAGCCGCATAGGCAGCTGGACTGGTAGGCTTCTTCTGTTCTTCCCATTCCATCCTGGGCTCTTTCTGAAGTAGCTTTAGCATCTTCTTCGTCTTATTAGATATGTGCGTACTCCACGGAGGCCGCGATGAGTCAGTTTCATTTCTTAGGGCCGCGGGTTCGGCTGTCTGCTCCCAGAAGGCTTCGGCTTCCGTCTGTATAAAGTTGGCTGTTGCAACTTGATTGTTCACCAACACGCTTTTGGATAGCTCGATCTCTCCAGCCTTGTACTGCTTCTCGACCCAGTCTTTGAAGATATAGCAATCCTCGATCGCATGGCTCACTACTCGGTGGTACGGGCAATACAGAGGATTGTCGGTCATTTTTGCTTCTTGGGGTCTTTTCGACTCCGGCAATTGTAAGCCGTTGTTCAAGGCATCTTTAAATATCTTACGGACCTTGTCCCTTCTGAAAGAGTAAACCTTGTTCTTCTTCTCCTCTAGGGAAGGCCCATCTCCTCCCAGCAATGGCTTTCGAGACCGGTTGGTTTTGGATTCGCCCGCCCTTCGCTTTTCTTCATTGTCTGAGGCATTGAAGACATTGGTACTGCTGGAACTCCCGCTTCTACGGTTGTCGTCCCGCTTGCTTTTCCAGGTTTTGTCTCTCTGAGTGTCCGGCGAGGACTCTTGCTTTGAGCGTTCCAGCATTTGGACTTTCTTGGTTAGCTCCTGAAATGTCTTGAGGCCCGCTGTACACAAGAATAGGACCATCCAATTGCTGAGGTTCCCAATGAGAAGGCTGACGGACTGGTCCTGCTCCAGCGGCGGTTCGCATTTGACTGTGAGATTACGCCATCGGGCGATAAAGTCGGTGTTGCCTTCATTCTTCCCCGGCTTAGTCCTCACAAGGTCGGCAATGGAGATTTTATCACTGACACTCATGAACCTTTGCCGAAACAGGGACTCCATTTGGGCAAAGGTAATGACGGACCCGTCCGGTATACTCGCATACCAGTCGAAGGCGACGCCGGTCAGGCTGTTGACAAACTGACGAAGAAGGAGCGCGTCATTGCCCCCTGTATTTCTGCACGATGCTTTGAAGTGGGCGACGTGCTGGTTTGCATTCCCCGTTCCATCAAATCTTCCGAACTTAGGAATGACGTAGCCGCTTGGGAACTCAATCAGATCGTACTGCGCGGGATATGGCCGCCCACTACTGCCGATTTCTTTCTGAGCTTCAGCCTCGGCCACCAATGTTTTAACCTTGCTGGTGACCAAATCCATTATCCGATCCTGTGTTAGCGGGATGGTGCTATCTGGGGCCAAGGCGTCCCCAGAAGCGGAATGTAGCCGGCTTTCATTTGGCTCGACCAGTCTTGGTCCCAAAGGAACAGGCATTGGCTGCCTCGGATTGTCATCACCCGGCTGATTAGTAGCGGCTTGTGCTTGATTAGGAGGCGCTCGAGCAATTTGAGCCGTAAGCTGCATCACCACATTCGTTAAGTCGTCAATCTTCGAATAGAGCTTGGCCATCTCTTTATCTTTGCTCCTGAGCTGTTTTCGAAGCTCTTGAAGCAGCTCTTGCTCCGCAGTCCTGGGGCGGAAAGTCGGCTCTTCCTCGCTGTCCGAGCTTGACTCTTCATGGACCGAGGGGTCTTTCTGCCTATTATCCTCATCGAGAGGGTTTTCTTCATCCAGCGGGGGCGGCTGTTCTTGAGCGGCGGCGACCACATTCAGGCTAGATTGGGCTTGGGATGTGGTAGCCCCATCCTTGCTTTTGCTGCGAAGGTTGTCGCTGGGGCGTCCGCCCGCCATATAGACCGTATGGATGATGTATCCGGCCGTCTTTCTATCATTGGAAGCTGATTTCACGGATCGCTGTCTTGACCCCCTTGCTTCGGTAACTGGTAGTCGATTGAAGGCGGCTGGCTTAACCAGCTTCTTGAATGGTGTTGGCGCATCTTTTCTGGGTTTGCCCCGCTTCTTTCGTGCGGCACAGAGCGCTTGATAGACTCTTGAAGAGATAGTGTCGTACTTTTTCTGTTGGGGCGGGGACACGTCTCTTTGTGGCACTGTTCGAACCGCTGTCTTCTTGATTCTGGCGGTCATGGCGTTTTTCTGAACCCACTTCAGAGGCTCGAAGGAATTGCTGATTCTTACGTCCGACTCAGCCGTCGTCGCGGGGAAACCCTGCACTTGGAACTTCACATGGTTCCATTTGGCCGAAGCCTTGGCCCTCTTGTTGGCTCGATACCTGAGCCGCTTCTGCCTTAACTTTTCTGTTCTAAGCACCTGGCAGACTTCAACTCTTTGGGAAGACGTCGCAGACCGGGCGATGGGAGGCCTTGGTGATACGCTCGATTGTGCATTTGTTGGAGTAATCGCGTGAGCTCGTCCGCAACATTGGATGTTGCCCTTTGTACCGGAGTTCTTGCCCCCCGCTGGAGCACCAGAGAATCGTTCACACACCGTCTTGAGTTTTGGTTGTGGTGCCTTGGCGATCACGACATTCGGCCTCTTGCCCCTTGGGACCGGCTTGGCCACCTGTTCCGCTGGGATCTCTGCCAGATGAGCGCTCCCGGCAGGGTAGATGATGACGGAGCCAAACTGGCGGGGCGGTTCCTCCCACTGTCGACTGAGGCTCGCGGGGAGAACCACACGAGCGTTGATCTTGACCACGTATGGAATCGGGGTCACATTGGAAGCTGAATCCGTCTGGGGAGACATTGTCGTTGAAGGTTGATTGCTGCACGGAAAAAAAACATCATTTCAGTATAGGCAATCGATATGTATATTGATTGAGTTCGTATGGACGTTTAACCCGAAATATGAGAGGAGAGATTGGTCCCACCGGGCGTGCCAGAATCTGTAGGGTGTTTTTCGTCACCCCATTGAGATGGGAATACGCGCGCGCTTGTCAGGCGTACTACAGATTCCCCGGCCTAGGGTAGGCCGGGGTTTAATGATGGTGGGGATCCGAATCTCCGGCAGCCGCGGACTAAGCTGCCGTTAATTACCCATCGCCTTTGGGGCGAGGGAACCTCCGATTAACGGGTTAAACTGGTCATGCGAACTCAGTGTGCAGTATACGTGTGTTCAATTCTGAAAGGGGGGTTTGGAAATATCGGGAGCCACGCAGAGTTTTTACGGGGGTCCCGCTACCCGGATAGCGGGCTGGGGGTCAAGGGGGCTAGCAGCCCCCTTGCGGGGTGCGGGGCAGCGCCCCGTTAGAAATTTTTTTCTAACAGGGACAGTGTCGTGGAGTACGTGTATGTATAAATTTGTATACATATGTATATGTGTATATATGTACACAAAAGAGGAGGAAAAGACATCCAAGGGATGCGCAGGTGCGCAAGCGCGCGCGCCACGTGTCGGCACGCGGGCGACTTGCGCACTTGCGCAGTTGCGCAAGCGCGCGCGCCACGTGTCGGCACGCGGGCGACTTGCGCACTTGCGCATTTGCGCAAGCGCGCGCGCCATGTGTCGGCACGCGGGCGACTTGCGCACTTGCGCAGTTGCGCAAGCGCGCGCGCCACGTGTCGGCACGCGGGCGACTTGCGCACACAACAGGCTTTTAGCCTAAAAAGATTTCTCTGAAGAGAAATCAAAGAGGAGTTAGACTCCTGAATGTGTTTTTTTTTTTTTTGGGTTAATGGAAGGGTTCTTCTTCTTCCTCCTGTTGCTTGCTGGATCTTGAAGATCAAGAGATGTAAAATCTCAAAATCTCTCCTTTTTAAGATCTGATGGCAGATCCAAGTTCCCCTTTGTGGGTTTTGTGGTGGAAAACTATTTAGTTTTGAAAAAGGAAGAGTAAAACTCTTGATTTAATTCAAGAGAAAGAAGAAGGTTTTGGAACCTTGAAGAAGGAAGAAAGAGCTCAGCTCTAATTTTTTTTTTGGAGAGAGAAAAAAGTTTTTTGATATTTTCATTATCCTTGCCTTTATAGGCCATACATTTTACACATAGCCCCTTGGGCTTCACAAAATGTCATTTTGCCTATCCCATGGCTCATGTGCCATTTCTTTTTGCACATAAGCCATGGGCTTTACA
The DNA here is from genome assembly GCA_030015575.1 of Agapanthus africanus. Taxonomy (NCBI): domain Eukaryota; kingdom Viridiplantae; phylum Streptophyta; class Magnoliopsida; order Asparagales; family Amaryllidaceae; genus Agapanthus; species Agapanthus africanus. The sequence continues at coordinate 595,345,417 of CM057344.1, read as the reverse complement.
AAAATTTGGCTTTATGCCTATTTTTCTTACATTTATCCGAAAATAAAATAAAAGAAAATGCAACAAAATTATTTATTACAAAATTTTTATCTTGGTATGGGGGGAGGCCGGCCGCTTCATGTTCGGGCTCGACCCGGGCATGGGCCTACTGGATCTGGGTTTGGGCCCAATTGGCTTGGGGTTGACTTTGATTTTGACTTGGTCAACCGGGGTGTAAATTTTTACCCCAACAACTAAGTCAACAAAAATAGCACGAATACTAAATAATATCTATCTGAAATGACGGAGGGCTACGCGGGTTCTTTCAGAAAAAAACCATGAGCGTAATGAACTTGATATCGTTGTAGAATCAAATGAAGTTTTGAAATGGAGTGATTTTGAGGCTTTTCTAGTTTTGCTAAAGGGGTCACTCCCGGTGAAGGGATCGTCGGCCCTTTCCTCGTCGAATGAGGTGCAGGATATATCATATATATCACTATGCAAAGCAGAAACTATAGAAGCAGTCAAAAGCAAACCGAGTGTGTAGCATCTGCCAGTTATTGCTAAAGGAGTCACTCCCGGTGAAGGGATCTCGGTCCTTTCCTCATCGAATAAGGTGCAGGATATATCACATATACCGCTATGCAAAGCAAGAACTGTAGCTACCTGTTTTGTTAAAAATTTGATTCTACAATATCTTAGGTTTCTTTTCTTTCATTAATCACATTAATGAAGTCCCATCATTTAAATACCTAAACATCACAGATAAATACGACGTACACTTATGCCATCCGCATTCGCCTCGATGTCCCCTCGTGCACCGTTAGGTTAGGTAACTAACGACAGAGCAGGGCAGGGCTAGTGCGGGTGCAAAACATAAGTAACGTCTATATAATATATCATATATACTATATACTGTATCTATCACAGAACATCACATGATCATATCACAGATATCGCAGCAGAAGAAACATATGAAACATTGGATATACTAGGACGTCCGTGTTTTCAATACGAGCCAGTATAAAACACGGATTCCACGGTCGTGATGAATAGCCAATCCCACACCCCTAGACCCCTACGAGAGCGGCAAGCAACCCTGCCAATTCTAGGGTTAGGAGACCCGGACTCGACTCCTCGAGATGGTCTCCCACTGGACCCTAGAACCCGGTTACTTGTGCTCCCCTCCTTGGGTCTATCCTAATGCGGAAATGTAAACAATATACAAAAAGGTGACAACTTCCGCAACCTGGAAGTGCCCCAAATAAAAAGAATATTACATACAAGTTTTTACATGAATGAAAATGAAAAACACTCATCTCACATAAAAACCCCCGGCTATTCAAACACGACGATCCAATATAACATATCCAGCAACACATAACATCACATGTCATCAACGTAAGTAAGTATGCATACCCCAATTGTCGTTGACGTATAGCAACGAAACCGGCGATATGAACATACTACACTTACGGTCACAGAAAAGAAAGTGTAAAACTACAACAGTTGGAATCTGCAACCTCTTTAGACATCACATGCCTAATCAAATGAAATACTTAGACATCACATGCCTAACAGTTATAAACCCCGCATTTTAGTCTCATTATCGAAAACTCTTTTCAATATCAAGTGAAACTAAACCGCTAGATTTATAACATTCATTCAGTTATCTCATAACTGTTTGTGAATTCCAATTATTGTATCACATTCCAGATAAACAGAAAATGTTAAACTTTCCGATCGAACAGTCGAATACCCAAGTTTTCCCGATACAGCTCAACACATGAAATAAGTCTAACAACATTCAGTTCGTGCCTCAGTACCAACGGTCCAGCCGTAGAAGGGTCAAGCCAACGCCTCACATGTGGCACGCCGTACTGCCCCAAACCCGAAGGTTCAAAGGGCAGTTCAAGACGGTCACATAATCGAGTTAAGGTTTGTTGTCTTCTAGAGGGTCCATCGCGTTACTTGCACTACTTAGAACGTCGTTAAACTACGGAAAAATCCAACACTTGGAAATTTCCCGACAGGGGAAAAATTGGGTATTTATATCCGGTCGGACTTTTTTAACATATTCAAAAAATTATCCGGAATCCACATAGACAAAATCTGATAATCCGATCGATTCATCGAATCCCCAAAACAACCTGGAATATTCAACTCTTGAATAAATATTAAAAATACCCAGAGAACTCAGCATTGTTAAATAGGAATTACTGTGCAAATGAGGAGGGATGACGTCATCAATAGGCGCGGAACCGCCGCAGAAGCCATGCTTCTGCCGCGGTTCCGCCGCACATTCTACTGTTCATTGGAAAAAATTTGCACCGTAATTCTTAGAATTCCCTGCTGAATTTTTTAAGCATTTTTAATCTTGAAAAAACCCAGTTTTTAGAAAAAGTCCAGAGAGCAATATTTGAGTTGGGGTTTCGGGTCGATCGGACTTCAAACTCCGTCTAGACTTCGCTTAAGGCTCTAGCTAGGCTCTGATACCACTGTAGGGTTCCTAGGCACTCTCAAGAGGTCTCAGAAGGCATCAACCATGCCAATTTCAAATTTTACGGGTGCCGAGAAACCCTAAAACGGATCGTTAACTAGAAATTTAGGCGAAAAACGAATCTAGTTAACAACTTAACTAAAGATAAGAAGCTACAACCTTTGTAGATCCGGATATCCACTTCCTTAGCTCCACGTAGGCATCCTCTCGCTGTCCATCTCGAATCTCGGACTCAATCGTCGGATTGATCGGAGAAATGGGCGGACTAGGTCGTCGGCTTCGTGCCGAAGATGATCTACGTCGAGGCATCACAAGTTCAAGCTCCGACTTCACAAAGTTGTGAAACTTGTGAAGAAAACACCCAAAACAACTTGGCAAGAGGTAGAGGGTGAAGAAATAGGAGGTGGGTTCACTTTAGAATTGGATTTCTCACTTTAGATCTCAAGTTGCCATTGATGGCATCAAGCTTTCTATCTTGAAGAAGAAGATCAAGAAGAAGAAAGAATATGATAAGTGTTAATAATAATAGAAAAGTAAATGAATACTTATCATATACTAACTAGGGTAGAGTGTAGAGAATAGACCATGGTTACTTAGATGGGTTAGGGTTAAGCATGAAGACAAGAATGGTTAAGAAGTCAAAGCTTCATGAAGCTTCAACTAGAAACAAATAAAGCCACCATTCTTATCTAAATCATTTCCAAATAAATAAACAAATAAATAAATGAAAAAGCAAAACCCTAATCATCTCTTAACCATGGTTTAATCCTTTACACTTAACCACATGATCAAGTATCATCAAACATGATACAAATATGTGCACAAAAGTATATCACATATACTTCTTGCACATCAAGTGAGAAAATCCATTTAAAGTGAACTAATACTAGCTAATGCAAAGTAATATATCAAATATATAATTCTACATTAAATCATTAAATCAACACTTGACTTAACGATCCGGTCATATCCCATATAACCGACTAGTATCCTATGTATCGGCTTATCGAATCAATCCTTGATTCGATATCTAGGTTATATCGAATATAACCAGTCGATACATCCATCGCGAGAATGGAATACGGTATCACATACACGCATCATTCTCGGTCCTGCACATATCTCATATGCACTCCTATTTCGTTTCGCTTGAGCCAGGAAACCTCTGTGTAGGACTCTAAAGACTCGTCAATACGCCGGTAGCAGATGATGATCATATCAAGCACCCACAAGCCGCAAGCGGTCTGCTAAACGTAACGACCATCCGGGTATTGAGCGATCAGAAGATCGACGAGCTAGCCCGCTCACACTCCTGTGAATCCAACCAGTAACACTTACCGTACAGTCCGGTCTGTTCGTCTGATATGTCGCATATCAAGTCTAGGGGTGGTATACGTCAGACCCCAATAACCGATAAGTCGTGCCGATATGAGGCTCATAACGGGTCGAGAAACTACTGGTAACACTTACCAGCAAATCTCTGATCAGCCCTGGCCAGGGACTTCCCTGTTACGGCCAATCGAGCACTGCGCAACATCAACCCTCAATACCGGGAGAGACGAAACCCCTCCTATCGCTCATTGCCTCCATGTGACTCGGGACTGTACCCAAAGACCACCGTTTTGCACGCCCTCATGGACGTGGTAAGGTGGAGATCAAAGCACAGCGGGAATCACACAAGACTCTATGACGATCTCGGGTCTACAGACTAACCTGTACAAGTGTTACCTGAGAACTGCCATCTGACGTGAGGTATAATACCATCTGGGAGTTCTCGGCGAGTCCGTCCAGTGTACCCAGTCTCCACTGAGCACCCGTATACCATCTCTGATGTCAAACACCAATGGATATGGGATCATCCATCGCTCATATCATGGGTCGAGAAGCGTATACGCTAGTCTACACTGGTATATCGATGCCCCGTCTCGATACACCCACGACTAGGGACCTTGAAGGATGTACTTATGGACTACCATGTCCCCACTAGTATGAACTGCATCATAGTCCAGGTAGTCAAGTACACATCCTAAGGGCTTTATCAACATGTAACTATAAGACAGTTTAAAGAGACAAGTGTACATGTTAAGATAAAGAGTAACCAGATAGCATATTATCATATCGAGCAAGAAAGTCATCTCTATATATGTCCAAGCATCCAATATAATATACATCATCTGTACAATACTGGCCTCTAGGGCATACATACAACTAACAGGAGCTCGGACTATAGACTCTCGGGTGGATCGTCTTCGACTTAAGGAGGCCGCGGAGGTGACCAAGATCCGGATCGACCCATGGAGCTTACGGAGACGGGGAGGATACTGGAGAAGACCCGAAGGACTAGTAGCATGAGGTATAATCTCCTTGCATAGTAGATAGAACCTCATGTAGTTTGTTAGCAATGGTTTGGCAAAGATCCTCAAGTGTTAGTCTATGTTACCTTGTGTTAAAAATTTGATTTTTACCTTTTCCGCCTCCCCGTAAGTACCGGGGTGGGTAACGTAAACTTACAGTGGTATCAGAGACTCGCTAAACCATTACTAACTTGTTAGCAAAGTGTTAGAAATTCGATCGCCGAAAAAAATCGCAAAACACGTCAAAAATTGCACTTTTCTGTCGTTTTTAAAAACTGGTCCAAAATTTTTTCCAGGGACCTTAAAAATACGTGCATGCTTTTTGAAGGACACACAAGAAAATTGAGACCATGAATCGGTCAGACCGCTGCGGAAGCGCAGCCAAACCAAGGGTTTGTCCGTGGATCCGCTGCCGAGTCGACACCGAGTCAACTCGGTTTTCTCGCAGCCTGTCCAGATTTGTATTTTGTGATTTTTCTGATAGTTTGTTTTTGCCCAGATTTTGCTGAGTACTGTGTTGTGCTTGGGGTAGTTTCAAATCAAGTTATCGATCGAAATTCTAAGTACTTTAGCTAATCGGATCTTCTGTGATGTGATATATGTATTGAACGTCTACTAATCGCTATACGTCGATTAGTGGGGGTTGTACATATCTATGATCTGTGATGTTGGTTTGTGTATATGAATTTGTTCGATTGTCGTGATGAATAGCCGGGGATGTGAGATGAGAGTTTTCATTTTTCATTCAATGTAAAATTTGTAATTTGATATAATATTATTTATGGCCGCACATCCAGGTTGAGGTTGTAGCCGCCATTGTATATTATTTCTTTTACTGTTTTTGCTCCTAGGATAGACCCAAGGTAGGGTGCACAAACTACCGGGTACTTTGAAGTGCCAAGTGGCCTACTCACGTTGTTGAGAGAGGTTGCTTCACTTCGGATACTTGGCGGGTAGTTTTCTGCACCCGTAGGGGTCTAGGGTGGGGTTTGGCTATTCATCGCAACCGTGTAATCTGTCTTTCGTTGCAGGCTCGAACGAAACGCGGATTCCTAGCATATCCAATATATTCATTTGTGATCTGGAATGGCTATCATTGCATCTGACGAATGTATATATCCATATATGATATTTAATAGGCGTTACTTATGTTTTGCATCCGCGCTAATCCAGCCCCCGCTCTGTCGTTAGTTAAGTAACCTAACGGGTGATGACGGGGCCCAGTAGCGAATGCGGATGGCATAAGCGTACGTCATATTTTCGCTGCTTTCTGCAATGGTAGGATTAACTGATGAGTCGCATTATATTAATGCAAAGAAAATAAACCGAAGCTGAATCGTTGGAACAATTTCAAAACTACTCGGTTTTTTCAAAAACAGAAAACTTTTAAAACGCGGAGCTTAAACCGCTCCTTTTAAAAGCTATCAGGTTCCTTCGATTATATCAAGTTCACTACGTTCACGGTTTCGTCAAAACCATTCGTAGCCCTCCGTCATTTCGGTTAAATATTCAGTAATATTCAAGCTATGTATTTTGACCTTCGCCAAGGCATAGTGATTGGTAGCTGCCGAATATTTATCTGTTGCATAGATAGATGCGTTGGTTTGGGACAGTCGTACTGCTATTTTGGCCTTCGTCAAGGGTATGTACGGGTGGGTTCAAATTAACCTGGATAATGACGGGTAGAACTTGACATGTGACTTATGATATGTTGGCCTTTGTCAAGGTCATAAGAGCATGGGGCAAAAATCCATATCGGGAGTTTCTAAAGAAACTGAAACTTGCTAGCGTTGCATACCATTTGGAGTTTGATAATGTTGGTAGGATTCCTTCGGCATTATCTCACAATGATATTTGGATCCCGATCCTACTGTGAGTATCCGCTACTCCTCGGGAGACTTTTCACTTAACGATCAATGCTATAAATCAAGTAGGTGTCTAGAAAGGTGTTAGTGGGGCTACGCCCACAGGGAAAAGAGGTTATTTAATTAAGGAACTTCGCGAAAGCGTCGTAAAACCTCCCTCGAAGTACCGACACCAGCCTGGCTGAACGGTTAAGCAAGTATTGTACGGTGAGATCAGTCCCGACTAATTCTTCTTTTATGGTTTGGGGAAGGATTCAAGAAACAGTGGGAGCTCGAACCATCCTGTTTAGATAAACTAAAAACCAATCTAACCTTGCAAGAGCATCATGCTAAAGTGTTTTCTTCTCTCTCTCTTAATTGCAGCGACCCAGTGACCAGACATAGGTTACATCTAGATAATAAAATGACTGAATCTGACTGTTATGACTGGCAAAGGTCTGTCCAGATGTCCATTACCCATGACAAGCTGGGACACCTCTTAACTAATCAAACCCCTGCCGTCTCAGGACCAGTTTCCCCTGTCATGGATATTGATATCCGTAAGACATCGGAAAAAGACTGTGTGAATGCCAAGCGCCTCGTGTTGGCCTCAGTTGATGGTACATACCATAGGCAGCACGAGAAGATGGACTTAGTTTCTATCTTCCTCCATAACAAAGGTTTATATGGAGAGCAATCTCGTATCGCAAGATATGAGACCTCGAACGAATTGTTTCAAGCGAGTTTGGCTGTCGGGTCATCTGTAGGGGGCAACGTCCTTACAGAGACTAGTTATTTTGATGAGCTCACGGACCTGAAGACCACGTTGAAGAACGGGTCAAATACTGACTTGATTCTACAGTCTCTGCCCACTACTTATACCCTGAAGGAAACGAGGGAAGAAGAAGGAAAGGGAAGGGCAAAAGTTTTAGGACAAGATATAGTAAAGGAGGGATGTTCCTATTATTACGGGAATGAACATTGGCAGAAAGATTGCAGGGCTAGCAAAGCCAGTAGCCAGGATTCGAAGCATGTTGTGGCTTCGGCTTTGGGCGTGTTTGTAATAGAAAACTGTATGTCAATTAACCCTACTTCCTGGGTACTGGATACCGGATCAGGATCTCACATCTGTAATTCATTACAGGCTCTGAGAAACCGTAGAGTTATCAGGATAGATGATATGACTCTCAGGGTTGCCAACGGAATGAGCGTGGACGCTGAATCCGTAAGGGAATATCACCTTGGATTGACAAGTGGGCAGATATTGATTCTGCGTAACTGTTTGTATGTACCTAGTATAGCTTGTAATATCATATATGTATCCATACTTTCTAAGGAAGGATATGATTTTACTTTTGTAAGCGATGTGGTCCACATCCACCTAAATCAAGTTCTGATTGGATCAGGTACATTAGAAAACAGAATATACGTATTAAATCAAGCTCAAGTTTTCAGTGTCCAAAACACACTTAAAGGAAAGTCTCCGGACACAAATCAGGCTTTCTTATGGCATTGTAGACTGGGTCACATTAATGAGACACGGTTAACAAAGTTACATAAAGAGGGATACTTGAATCCGTTCGAGTATCAGTCTTATGCTACTTGTGAATCTTGTCTCATGGGAAAAATGACAAAGACTCCCTTCAATGGACACGGAGTAAGAGCGGGCGAGCTCTTGGAACTCATACACAATGACGTGTGTGGTCCAATGGCTACACATGCGCGAAGTGGTTATTCATACTTCATAACTTTTACGGATGATTTCTCTAGGTATGGACATGTCTTCTTGATGAAGCATAAATCCGAGGCCTTTGAGAAATTTCGGGAATACAAGAATGAAGTTGAAAAACAAACAGGCAAAAGTATCAAGATACTGAGATCTGATCGAAGTGGTGAATACTTAAGTGCCGAGTTTCTGGAATACTTAAAATAGAATGGAATTCTCTCTCAGTTTACTCCTCCATACACACCACAACACAACGGTGTATCTGAAAGGCGGAATCGAACCGTATTGGATATGGTTCGTTCCATGATGAGTAAGGCTGAGTTACCGTGATCTTTCTGGGGTTATGCACTAGAATCAGCTGCATATCTTTTGAACAAGGTTCCCTCCAAGACTGTGCCTACCACACCATATCAGATGTGGTGTGGGAAGAAACCCTATCTTCAATATCTGAAGATATGGGGATGTCCAGCTTTTGTTAAAAAGCAACATGTGGACAAACTCGAGGCACGCTCAGTATTGTGTAAGTTAGTGGGATACCCAAAGAACTCCAGGGGGTATCTCTTCTATTACGCATAGGAACAAAAGGTTTTTGTTTCTCGACATGCCCACTTTCTAGAACATCAGTTTTTAGAAAAGCAAATAAGTGGGAGCGCAATAGAACTAGAAGAAATTCCAGAAGCACAAGCTATTATTGAAAGCTTGGTAGAACCAGAGGTTTCAGGAGAACCGGACATCCCAGCGCCACTCCGCAGGAGTAGTACGCAGTCTCATCCGCCCGAGAGATACTACGGTTTTCTCATAGACGGGGATCGAGAGGATTGCGTCATTGAAGATAATGAGCCTACTAGCTTCCAGCAAGCCATTCAGAGCGATGACCCAGTAAAATGGCTGGATGCAATGCGGACCGAGATGGTGTCCATGTACACCAACAAAGTTTGGACTTTGGACATTACTCCAGAAGGGGTAAAACCCGTAGGCTGCAAATGGATCTTCAGAAAGAAGATTGGTGTAGATGGGCAGGTTGAAAGCTATAAAGCTAGACTTGTTGCAAAGGGTTTTCATCAAAGACCTGGTTTGGACTTTGATGAAACCTTTTCTCCAGTGGCTATGCTCAAATCCATTCAGATCCTTCTTGCCATTGCTGCCTTCCACGATTATGAGATCTGACAGATGGACGTAAAGACGGCTTTTCTAAATGGAAATTTGGAAGAGTGCGTCTATATGGATCAGCCGGAGGGTTTCATTCAGAGTGGGAGCAGCGGTAAAGTGCGCAAGTTGCTTAAGTCCATTTATGGACTGAAGCAGGCATCGCGGAGTTGGAACATCTGCTTTGATGATACTGTCAAATAATTCGACTTTATCAAAAATCCGAATGAACCATGCATTTACAGTAAGATTGTAGGGAGAACTGTGGTATTCCTCGTCTTGTACGTGGATGACATTCTCCTAATAGGAAATGACATTCCTATGCTACAGTCAGTCAAAGGATTCTTGTCACAGAGGTTCTCCATGAAGGACCTGGGCGATGCCAACTACATTCTGGGGATCTAGATCTATCATGATAGATCTAAGAGGATGTTGGGACTTTCGCAGTCCAGCTACATCGACACCATACTGAAACGATTCAGTATGGAAGATTCTAACCGCGGTAATCTACCGGCTTGTCACGGAATCACCTTCTCCAAAGAGATGTCTCCCAAGACTGATTTGGAAAGGGCTCGCATGTCATCTATACCCTACGCATCTGCGGTAGGCTCTATAATGTATATGATGTTGTGTACCAGACTAGATGTAGCATATGCATTGAGCGTCGTAAGCCGGTATCAGTCAGCCCCAGGGGAGAAAAACTGGATAGCAGTAAAGAACATTCTCAAGTACCTGAGAAGGACTAAGGAGATGTTCTTGGTGTATGGCGGAAAAAACCTCTAGATCGAGGCCTTTGCTGACTCCAGCTTCCAGAGTGACAAGGATGACTCCAAGTCCATGTCGGGTTATGTCTTTACCCTCAATGGAGGAGCGGTCTGTTGGAAGAGCTCCAAGCAGGAAACCGTTGCTGACTCAACTATGGAAGCAGAGTACATAGCTGCTTACGATGCCGCAAAGGAAGCTGTCTGGATGAAGAAGTTCCTCACGGAGCTTCAGGTGGTTCCTACCATTGTTGATCCAATACCGCTGTATTGTGACAACAACGGCGCTATAGCTTTAGCGAAGGAACCCAGGTCCCATCAGAAGTCCAGACACATTTTGAGGTGGTACCACCTGATCAGGGAGATCGTAGATCGCCGGGAGATCGAGGTGAAGAGAGTAGATTCGGAGAATAACACTGCAGATCCATTTACGAAGGCCATACCCTAGATTCAGTTCGAGCGGCTGATCGAGATGATAGGTCTTCGATACGCCAGTACATGGCCCTAGTGCAAGTGGGAGATTGTTAGTGTCTATGACCTAGAGGTCATTACTGTATCATACTAGTTTATATATTACTTAATGGAAGCTTGGGATATTCACAGTTGTATAGACAATCTTGCTCAAAAATGGTAGTATGCTACTTGGTTTGTTTCTACTTAAATATGTGCATACGTTTCTTTTAGCATATCGCTTATACATATTAGTGGAGCCCTTAGCATCTTTGCTTGATTACGAGCGTTGTGATGGCAGTCACACTAGTGGGGGTTGGGTAATCTACAAGCACATCCTTATACAGGTCCCTAGTCGTAGGATTATCGAGACGGGGCATCGATACTCCGGAGTAAACTAGAGTATGCGCTTCTCATCCCAGAAGAGGAGATGGTCTGTCCCACAGCCATCAGTATGTCGTACTGGAGATAGTATGCGGGTGCTCGTTAGGTTACGAGTACACTGGATAGGACTCATCGGGAACTGTTGGTTGGTACTATACCTATCGTCAGATAACCGTTCCCAGGTGACAGGAGTACAGCTTAGTCCGTTGACTTGACATTGATACTTCGCCTCGAGTGTGTTCCCATTGTACTTTGACTACTACCCTACCATGGCTCAAAGGAGTCGTGCAAACAGGTAGTAGTTGGGTGCAGTCCCGAAGCACTTGGAGGCAGTAGCGGTTAGATAGGATTCGTCTTTCCCGGTATTGGGGGTTGATATCGCGTTGTGTCTAGGAGAGCCATTACACAAAGTCCCTGGCCAGGGCAAGCGAGAATTACTGGTAGTGTTTCCAGTAGTTTCTCAGGGTGTTCTGGGCTATACTCCGGCATGACTTGTACCGCTACTAGGGGTCTGACGTTTACCGCCCCCTAGGCCCGACATGCGATACTCATAGACGAACAGACCGGACCGTACAGAGATTGTCACATTCATGCTCAGTAGGAGTTCGGGTGGGTTTACCTCATCGTCCTTCTTATCGACATCTACCTGGGGACCGTTACGTATAGCTAGTGCCGCTTGCGGTCTATGGTTAAACCCACTGCCAGCATAGTGTCGAGTCTTTAGAGTCCCACACAGAGAGTTTCCCTGCACTGGGCAAAAGGTGAAGAGGCCGTATGGTTTTACGGCAAGGCTACGATCACTTACGTGCACTTGTGCGCGTATGATGTTCGGGCAGACGATACTAGTGGGCTTTGGTTTAAACCGGATCCTAGTATTGTATAGATGGATTAGTTTTGTCTTCTGAGGATTCGCATTCTACGGGATGCGGATGCGGGTGTGTATGCACGGTTGTGAGGAGCGAAGAAGGAAGTGCCTCATTAGGGTTTTGAACGTTGGTTCGGTCAAAACCATTATGAGGTGAGGAAATTATTTACTAATCTTTTTAATGATAATTGTGTTATGTCTAATTGCTTTGACTATTTGACCATGTTGACCATTTGACCTAGTTGACCATTGTTGACTTGGATATTTCATGAGACCACTAGATCCTTCTTATTCTTTTGGATTTAATTTTAAGATGATAATGGTCAAATCAAAAGTAGCCATCACACTTTATCATGATAAGAGATTAGTAATTATTTCTTCTTATGCATCATTATCTCTTGCTCATTCTCTCTCATCAAAAGAGAGCTCCCATGGTTGCTTTATCTTCCTCCTCACTACAAAATCCTTTAGCTCTCATGTGTTAAGAAAATAAGGATCCAAATAGACAAACAAATCCATTTTCTTCCTCTACATCACCTAGGACATCAAGAGTAGCAAACTTGTTGCCCTAGTTACCTCGGCTTGAGGTGAAGCTCGGACTATAGACTCTCGGGTGGATCGTCTTCGACTCAAGGAGGCCGTGGAGGTGACCAAGATCCGGATCGACCCATGGAACCTACGGAGACGAGGAGGATAGCGAAGAAGACCCGAAGGACTAGTAGCATGAGGTATAATCTCCTTGCATAGTAGATAGAACCTCATGTAGTTTGTTAGCAATGGTTTGGCAAAGATCCTCAAGTGTTAGTCTATGTTACCTTGTGTTAAAAATTTGATTTTTACCTTTTCCGCCTCCCCATAAGTACCTGGGTGGGTAACGTAGACTTACACATATGACATACATGTGTGCATCAGAGCTCAAATAACTGCTCAGCACTTTTGAATAAAAGAATAAGAAAAAAGATTAAGTAGACTAAGCCTAAATTGGCTAAGTCTCTGAAGTTTTCTTGCAGCTGAGCCCAAATGTTTTTTTGCTGGATCTTAAGTAAAAATGATCCTAAAATGTTGTTAAGTTGATTTTAGTCCCAAATAAGACTAACGTATCCTTAGCGAAAACGAACTGAGCTCAAATGCTCACTTATATATTTAAATTGATCTTAATCTCAAACTAAATTAACGGTCCTTAAATAAAACAAAAATATTTCTGAACTGTAGGAATATACAACCTAAGTTCAAAACCCCGTCAAGAAAATCCTTGACCCAAGCCCAAATCTAAAATATACAGATTTAGACTAATTCGTGCCCTACGGGCGACGACATAAATTAGTCTCCGTATACAATCTACGGGCAACCAAAATAAACAAAAACACACACGACACGAAATGAACTGTTGGAGAAGGAGAAAGTGGTTATCGCAATGCGGTAACGTAATTAACTGCAGGGGCTTGCGCCTGCAGGGAAGAGCGTCCTCACAATCAAAAACCCCTCATAAAATGAGAGGGAATCTGATATAGTCTGCTACAACGGTCGCATCTATCCAAACCTCCAATATATGGTGCCATAAATCAACTTGGTATCTTCGGAGAGGTGGATGGAGAAGTCCAAATAGCATCTACCCCCCAAAATTCAGGCCAGACGTCCCAACATCTCAGTCCGGTCTTTCGGCGGTGAACAAATTCTGGCACACCCGGTGGGACCTCTTCCTCTTTCCACTCCACACTTTGTGTGTTATGTTTTTCCGGGATCAAATAATCGCGATATGCATGTTTGTAGTTGCCCTTGGGTGATGAGATACTGAAGCGGCGTTTCAATTCTTTCCAGAATGGCATTGGCTTCCACTCACAGCAATTCAGGCTTTGTCACATCTGGTGGAGTCAAGTATGGGCCACTAGCAGCCTCAAATCTCTGCAATCCGGCTCTGTAAGAAATCAATGGGCTTCTCTTTAGGTCTATGCTCCCACCTCCCACCCTCGGTACCTCAACACCGAAGGAGGAATCCCAGAAGAAGTTTGTCTTCTATAGAGATGCATTGTGAGTTGATCGAAAACGGACGTACTTCCGGAGAAAAAGGACGTACTTACAGTTAAATGTGAGATCAGTTAGTTGACCAGTTTCGGTTAGGAAGACCTCACCCAGATGCATTGTGAGTTGATAAAAAATAGACGAATGAAGTATATTCCTCTGACGATTTGGAAGATTTCCTAAGGACGTAATTGGCCAGATGCCTTCTACAAGATATTGGAGACGCCGTGTTCATATTTTTGAAAGAGACTCCAGATATGACTATAGTCAATTGGAGCGCACTACACACAGCTACCAAGATACAATTCCGAATTAGACTATACCGAAGGGAAGCGGAGTAAGAGGTTCGTACGAGATCTTGACGAAATGACGTTCCACTCCATTAGTGCCAGAGACTTGTTACACGCGCAGAGGCGTAGGATGCGGACGTACTTTCAGAGAAAGGTTATAATGAGTATCTAGCTGTTCTGGAACAAGAAATAGATTGAGTAAAGAGTACTAACTTCCGGGCAGTCCGGCAGAGATGGTATTGGAGAGAGACCCTGACAAGATCCTTCTGGAACACTACGCGGTAAGACTTGGACCCAAGATCGGTTATATCACACCTACTCATTGGGCCAGAGACTGCCATCGCTGACAAGATACGTTACGAGTGACCATGTTAATTGGTCAGGAGATCTTCAGAGAAGTGCCAGAACGGGACTGTTTCCGTCAGTACCTCGAATCGGGCTGTCAAGCCAAGAGAAAATATAACCGGTAATCCACAGAGAGAGATGAGGACATAAGAGCCGAGGCGCCAAACCGTGAACAGGAGGCAAGTAGATACTTGCTCTGCTAGCTCTAGATGTACCGACACCCTTCGAAATTGATAGATCTAAGTGGATGTTGGAAGTGTCCTAAATCCAGGTACATTAACACCATACTAAAGGGGTTTAGTATGGAGGATTCTAAGCGTTGTGGTTCATCCACTTACCCAGGAATCACTCCCTCCAAAAAGATGTATTCCAAGACTGATTTGGAGAGAGCTCGTGTGCAAGGGATAACCTATGCTTCGGCAGTAGGCTCTATCAGAGTATGCGATGTTATGTACCAGACCAGATGTAGATGACTCATTAGGTGTAGTGATCAGGAATCAATCGGATCTTGGGAGAATCATTGGATAGTTTTGGAGGACATTCTTAAGTACATGAAAAGCACTAAAAGAATGTTCTTGGTTCGAGTTTCCAGAGTGATAAGGTCGACTGAAAGACAGTCACATGCATTGTCTTTACCCTCAGTAAAGGGACGATATGTTGGAAGAGTTCCAAGCTAGATACCGAGACTTACTAGACGATAAATGCTGAATACATTGCTACCAATGATGCTGCCAAAGTGGTTGTCTGGGCATTTCTTGTTCATGAGATGAACAAGGTTCCTACCATTGAGTGTCCAATAACCGTTATTCTGACAACAATGGATTTGCGGCTTTGGCCTAGGAAGGCAGGTCCCATAAGCGTTCCAGCCATATTCTGAGGCAAGTATCACCTGATCAGGGAGATGGTTGATCTCCAAAGGATCAAGGTCAGGAGAGTAGACACGGAGGTTAACACGGTGGATCCACTCACCAAGGCCTGCTTCCCCAAATACTATTTGAGAGATTTTGGGATGGTTGAGTATGGGATACTACAACCACTGCTAAATTGTTGGGTATTGGATACTACAACAGATGGCCTTAGTGCAAGTAGAAGATTGTGTTAGTTATATGTATGTCTTAGAGGCCATTACTGTACATGCGATGTATATTGTAGTGGATGCTTGGACATATATAGGGAGGACTTTCTTGCTCGACATGATAGTATGCTATCTGGTTGCACTTTATCTTAACATGTTAACAAATACTGTTTAGTGATCACATGTTGATAAAGCCCTTAGGATGATTACTCGACTATCAGGATTATGATGCAGATCATACTAGTGGGGACAGGATAGTCGATAAGTACATCCTTCAAATGTTCCTAGTCAGGGGAGTATCGAGACAGGGCATCGATACTCCAGAGTAGACTAGCATATGCGCTTCTTGACCCATATGATGGGCGATGGATGATCCCATATCCATTGGTGTTTGACATCAGAGAAGGTATACAGATGCTCAGTGGAGACTGGGTACACTGGACGGACTCGTCGAGAACTCCTAGATGGTATTATACCTATCATCGAATAGCAGTTCTCTGGTGACACTGGTACAGGTTAGTTTGTAGACCCGAGATCGTCATAAAGTCTTGTGTGATTCCCACTATGCTTTGATTTCCACCATACCACAGTCAAGAGATCGTGCAAAACGGTGGCTTTTAGGTACAGTCCTGAATCTTATGGAGGCAATGAGTGATAGGAGGGGTTTCGTCTCTCCCGGTATTGGGGGTTGATGTTGCACTGTGCTCGATTGGCCATAACAGGAAATCCCTGGCCAGGGTTGCTGAGATTTACTGGTAAGTGTTATCAATAGTTTCTCAAAACGTTATGGACCTCACATCAGCATGACTTATCGGTTACTGGGGTCTGACGTTTACCACCCCTTGACTAGATATGCGATTTATCAGACAAAGAGACCGGACTGTACGATAGTGTTATTGATTGGATTCATAGGAGTTATAGCAGGCTTGCTTGTTGATCTTCTGATTGCTTAATACCCGGGTGGCCGTTACGTTTAGCAGACCGCTTGAGGCTTGTGGATGTTTGATATGATCATCACATACTGCCGGCATATTGACAAGTCTTTAGAGTCCTACACAGAGGTTTCCTGGTTCATGCGAAACGGAGTAGGTGCACAAATGTGATATGTGTGGGACCGAGAATAATGCGAGTATGTGATACCGCATTCTATTCTCGCGATATGTGATATTGGTCGGGTATATGAGATATAGCCGGGTTATCGGATCAAGTGTTGATTCGATAAGTTGATTCATTTGATATTAGTCGGTTATATGTATTATAACCGGATTATTGAATTAAGAGTTGATTTAATAATTTAATGTATAATTATATATTTGATATATTAAATTACATTGACTAATATTAGCTCACTTAAGATTTCTTTTCTCACTTTATGATACATTAATATATATGTGATATATGTTAAATTTATTGTTTTCTTTTAGCATAAAATATATATGTTATATATATTTTTGTGTCATGCTAGGTTACACATGCAACATGTATGTATAAGACTCACACCATGCTAGGGTTAAGTTAGGGTTTTATTTATTTTAAGTAATTCAAACACTTGGATAATGAGTCATGGTGGAAGCTTGGAGAAGCTTGTGAAAAACTTTGACATAGTCCACTTGTTTGTCTAGCTTAAGATATTTTTTTATCCAACCCTTAACTCATAGCTATGGTTAAGTCTCTACAATAGTTAGTGGATGACATACACTAATTATGATTGCATTTCTAACCTCATGGATTCATTCATCACTTGAGCTTCATCTTCTTCTTCCTCATTCAAGCTTTCTAGCTTTTGTGAAAGTGATGATAACTTGTGAGAAAAATATATCTAAAGTGAGCCCACTTCCTACTTCATCATCCTCTACTATTATCCATTTACTTTAAGGTGTTTGCCTACACAATTAGTGAAGAGATAGCATGAGCTAGTATCTCCTCGATGTAGATCATCTTCGGCCTTGAAGACTTCGAAGCAAGCTTGTTTGTTTCTTCATGGAAGCCTCTCTAGAGTCCGGAAGTTCGTGATCGTAGCAAAGGGATTACTACACGGAGCTATTGAAGTGAAGGACTGGTCTACAAAGGTTGTATTCCTTGTTCACTTAGATGTAAAGAGTTTACATATCTCGTTTAACCCTAATTCTCTAGTTAAGATCTTGGTTAGGGTTTGTTTAGCACCCCAAAATTTTAAATTAGCATGATTGATACTTGCCAAAACCTTGCTAAGATACTAAGCTAACCCCACAGTGGTATCAGAGCCAAGCTAGAGCATTAGGCGTTGTCTAGACGAAGTTTAAACTCCGATCGAACTTCGAAAGCCCGAAACGACCCCCTTTCTGGAAATTTTTCCAAAAGTTGGATTTTTCCATGTTAAAAATACTCAGAAAATCATGCAAGGAATTCTATGGACACACCTGAAGAACGAAACCCTAACTCGTCTAAGTGACCGCGGATCTGCGGCCAAAATATACCTTTGGTGGCGGATCCGCGGCGCCACTTGAGAGGCTTGGGTCGGGCCCTTCAGCTGTTGGTCCAAAGGTACTGGGGCATGCTTCTGTGAATTTTTAATTCTGCTTAAGTGTTGAGCTCTTTGGAAATTTTGGGAATTTATTGCATCGATCGAATTATCTAACTTCGCCTAGCTATCTGTGGTTGTGATATAATATTTGGAATCCACATAATTGGTTATGTGATAACTAGTTTGAATTTTATAAATCTAGCACTTTAGTCTCATTTGATAGGTTGCCACGGGATTTTGATATGGATTAAAAGTCCATCGCAATTACGTAGTGTACGCGGATACTCGCCAGGTAACCTTACTAGAGAGCCACACCCCAAATCCCCGACTAAGTGGCTGTAGGAGAACCCCATAGCCAAAAGCATCCGTTCGGGTGCTCATGGCCGCGGTGTTCCTCCTTGGTGCACTTCGTCGACGGCATCGGGGGGTGCGGCCGTCTATTAAAGTTTCCGACGAGCATTTGATTAGGTTATCGAGAATCTTGTTGAATTACCCGAAAGGTTATTGGAAAGTGTTTTCAATATCGAGACTAAAATGCGGGGTTTATAATTGTTAGGCATGCGATGTCTAAGGAATTCATTTGGTTAGGCATGAAATCCAATGTATATAATATATTGGGTTTATGATGTCTAAGGTGATTGCAGATTCCAACTGTTATAGTTTTTCACTTTCTTTTCTGCGACCGTAAGTGTAATAAGTGGTGTATCGCCGGTTTCGGTGCTATATGTCAACGACAATTGGGATACGCATATTTACTTACGTTGATGGCATGTGATGTTATGTGTTGCTGTGATATGTTATATTGGATTGTCGCGTTTTGTATAACCGGGGTTTTTTTTATGTGAGATGAGAGTTTTTCATTTTCATTCATGTAAAAGCTTGTATGTAATATTCTTTTATTGGGGTACTTCCGGGTTGAGAATGATGTCGCTATTGTATATTATTTACTTTTCTGCATTAGGATAGACCCAAGACGGGGAGCACAAGTAACCGGGTTCTAGAGTCCAGTGGGAGACCATCTCAAGGAGTTGAGACCGGGTCACCTAACTCTAGAATCGGTAGGGTTGCTTGCCGCTCTCGTAGGGGTCTAGGGATATGGGTTTGGTTATTCATCACGACCGTAGAATCCGCGTTTTTACTGGCTTAAATAAAACACGGAAATCCTAGTATATCCAATATTTCATATATGATTCTTCTTCTGCTGATATTCTGTGATGTGATCATTTGAACTGTTCTGAGACGAATGCCTATATTATAAATATATGAGACATAATAAATATTGATACTTTCGTTTCTTCTGTGATGCTTGAGAAGCATAATTTGATGGGAATTCGTTAATGAGATTAATGAAATAAAAGAAACCTAAAGATGTTGAAGAAACTTGTTTAAAAACTGGTAGCTCTAGTTCTTCCTTTGCATAGCGGTATTTCTTGTAGAATATCCAGCACCTTATTCGATAAGGAAAGAGCCGAGATCCCTTCACCGGGAGTGACCTCTTTAGTGAAACTACCAGATGCTACAAACTCGGTTTGTCTTTTGATTGCTTCTATAGATTTTGCTCTGCATAGTGGTATTTGTGAAATATCCTGCACCTTATTCGATAAGGAAAGAGCCGAGATCCCTTCACCAGGAGTGACCTCTTTAACGAAACTAGTAAAATCCTCAAAAACACTCCTTTTTCAAAAAACACTTGTTTCTACAACGATTTCAAGTTCATTACGCTCATGGTTTTCTTAAAAACCTGCGTAGCCCTCCGTCATTTCAGATAAGTATTATTTAGTATTCGTGCTACGGTAGTTTGGCTTTCGTCAAGGCGTAGTATGCGGTAGCTATATACTGCTTATCTGCTGCATATGATACGATTGGATTAGGGCATTCGTACGGCGTTGTTTAGCTTTCATCAAGGGTCGTGCGGGTGGGTTTAATTCAATCAAGAAATGTACGAGTTGAACTTGACTAGTGGACTATGGGTTGTTTGGCATTAGTCAAGCTCATAGGACGTTAGGGGTAAAAAGATTATCGGGAATTTCAAGTGTTGAAATTTGCAATGAAATTGCATACCTTCTATAAGATAGTTGGATCCCGATACCCACTGTGAGTAAGAGTTACTCCTGGGAGAGTTTTACACATCACAATTAGCCAATCAAGTAGGTGTCTAGAAAGGTGTTAACGGGGTTACTCCCCTGGAAAAACGAGATTTATTTTAATTAGGTCCGTGCGAAAGCACGGGGAACCTCCCTCAAAGTACCGACACTGGCCTGGCCGAAAGATTGGCGAACTTGTAGGGTGTAATTAATCCCGGCTAGTCTTACCTTTTAGGATTTGAAGGAAGATTTGACTATAACAGTGGGAGCCATCCTGATTAAATAAAATAATAACCAATCTAATCTTGTAAGAGCGCACGCAGAGTGTTTTCTTCTCTCTCTCTCCTGATAGCGACCATGTCACGCCTTAATCAAGATAATAATATGGTTGCATTGACCGAACCTGCTTATTATACTGAGCTAGGGAACGTTGGTTCCGTTCTTTCTTATAATTGTTATAAGACTGAACAGGAAATAGGGGAATATCTGGATTCTCATGCCACCCAATCGAAGAAAGTACATAATGATGCATATTCTTCGGGTGTGTTCATTACCGAGAACTGTTTCTCAGTATCCTCTACGTCCTGGGTATGTGATACCGGATCAGGATCCCACGTATGTAATCTGTTACATGGGCTACTGAAAGGTAGAAAACTGAGAATGAGTGATATATCTCTAAGAGTTAGAGAATGATGCAATTGTTGCAGCCAAATCTGTTGGCAGATATCACCTTGTATTTGATACATTGATTCTGAACAAATGTTACTACATACCGAACCTGATATACAACATTACATCATGTTCTTTACTGAGTTAAAGAAGGATATAATTCTGTATTGGAGGATAATGTTGTGAACATTTTCCTGAATCAAGAGTTGATTCGATCAGGCACGTTATATAATAGCATATACGTTCTAAATCAAACCACAGTTCAAAGTATGTAGAACACACACAAAAGGAGTAGTTCAGAAATGAACGAATCCTTCTTATGGTATTGTAGACTAGGTCATATCAATGCGACACGACCAGCTAAGTTACATGAGGATGAATATAAGAATCTGTTCGAATTTTCATCTTATGCCACTTTCCAGTCTTGTCTCGAAGGTAATATGACCAATATTCCGTTTACGGAAAAAAGAGAAAGAGTTACTGAACTCTTGGGATGGATACATGATGATGTATATGGTCCTATGTCTACAAATTCCAAGCTTGGTTCTTTGTACTTCGTTATATTCACCGATCATCTCTTAGGATTCGGACATATGTTCCTGTTGAAACACAAGTCTGAAACTTTTGAGAAATTCAAGGAATATGAGCTTGAAGTTTAAGAACCAGACAGGTAGAAGTATTAAAGTATTTCGATGTGATCGAGGAGGAGAATACTTGAGTATGGAGTTCCTGAACTTTCTAAAAGGAGAATGTGATTCTCTCTCAGCTTACTCCTGTAGGGTTCCTAGGCACTCTTGTGAAGGTTCAAAAGGCATCAAACATGCCCGGATAAAAATTTAGACGTGCCGAACAACCCAAAGCCGGGATCTTTGCTAGATTATTAGGGTTTAACATGCAAGAAGATAACTTTTATCTAAGTGTGAGGGATTACAACCTTTGTAGTCCGCTCCTTCACTTCACAAGCTCCGAGTAGAAGTCCCTTTGCCGCGATCCACGATCTTCCGGACTCATGAGAGGCTCCACGACCCGAACGATCCATGCTAGCTCGAAGTATTCCAAATCTCCGATGATCTACCTCGAAGTTGCAAAGACTCAAGCTTTCTCACTCAAAAGAGATGAACACACTAATCCCATGGGCTAGATGAGATGAGGATGAGAGAGTAGTAATTTTGCTTTCTTTTTATATCATTTTCTCATATTTATTCATCACTTAAGGATTTTCTAGCAAGCTCTTCAAGAGAGAAGAAGATGATAATGGAAAAACAATAATAAGATTAATCCTTTTGTGATGAATAGAAAGAAGTGTATATGATTGATTTATAAACCATGGTCAAGGATGAGTGGCTAGGATTTAGTAGAGAATAAACTAGAGTTAGGGTTTGGTTGAGTTAAAGAATGTGTCATCCAAAATATCTTAAGAATGACAAAAGCAAAAACTTCTAGAAGATGCATGAAACATCTAACCCAAAACAAACCCTAACCACAATTAATCATCCTTAAACATGTTTAACAATTAATCATATCATGTCACAATAATATATATCACATATATATTATATATTTGCAACAAAGGAAAATAATACAATTAACATATATCGCATATATATCAATGTATCATCCACTGAGAAAATGAAATAATAAAGCGAGCCAATATTAGATAATGTAATACAATATATCATATATATTATTATACATTAAATCATCGAATCAACACTTGATCCGACGATCCGGCTATATCGAATATTACCGACTAATATATCATGTACCGATTCATCGAATCAACACTTGATCCGATGTCCCGGTTCATTTCTAAATATCGCGAGAATATAATACGGTATCCCATATCGCATTATTCTCGTTCCTGCGCATGTCACATATGTGCCACTACTCCGTTTCGCCTGAGCCGAGAAACCTCTGTGTAGGACTCTAAAGAATCGTCAATACGCCGGTAGCAGGTGATGATCATATCAAACACCCACAAGCTGCAAGCGGTCAGCTAAACGTAACAGCCACCCAGGTATTGAGCGATCAGAAGATCAACAAGCTAGCCTGTGCGTTCTCCTATGAATCCAACCAGTAACACTCCCGTACTGTCCGGTCTGTTCGTCTGATATGTCGCATATCAAGTCTAGGGGTGGTATACGTCAGACCCCAGTAACCGATAAGTCGTGTCGATGTGTGGCTCATAACGGGTCGAGAAACTACTAGTAACACTTACCAGTAAATCTCTATATACTTCCAGTTATAGCCAATCGAACACAGCACAACATCAACTCCCTATACCGGGAGAGACGAATCCCCTCCTATCGCTCAGTGCCTCCATGTGATTCGGGACTGTACCCAAAAGCCACCGTTTTGCACGCCCTCTTGGACGTGATAAGGTGGAAATCAAAGCACAGTGGGAATCACACAAGACTCTATGACGATCTCGGGTCTACAGACTACCCTGTACCAGTGTCACCGAAGAACTGCCATCTGAGGTGTGGTATATCACCATCTGGGAGTTCTCGGCGAGTCCGTCCAGTGTACCCAGTCTCCACTGAGCACCCGTACACCATCTCTGATGTCTAACACCGATGGATATGGGATCATCCATCGCCCATCATATGGGTCAAGATGCGTATACGCTAGTCTACTCTGGTGTATCGATGCCCTGTCTCGATATACCCTCGACTAGGAACAGTTATAGGATGTACTCATCGACTACCGCGGCCCCACTAGTATGATCTCATCATAGTCCCAGTAGTCGAGTACAGATCCTAAGGGCTTTATCAACATGTGAGAGTAAAACAGTAAACCATTACAAGTCAACATGTTAAGATAAAGTGAAACCAAATAGCATACAATCATGACGAGCAAGAAAGTCATCTCTATATATATCCAAGCATCCATTATAATATACATCATATGTACAACAATGGCCTCTAGGGCATATACATAACTAACAACTCCTTCGTATATACAACAGCACAATGGTGTATCGGGATGGAGGCATCACACCCTATGAGATATGGCGCGCTCTATGATGAGTATGGCTGAGTTACCCGTTTCCTTTTTTTTTGTTATGCGCTTGAGAAGCTGCATACCTGTTGAATAACATCCAAATCAGGGAGGGAAGAGACCATGTCCTAAATGAGTTAAGATATGGGGTTTTCCGGTCTATGTTGAAAAGCAAAATCCGGACAAGCTCGAGGCAAGGTGATTGTTATAGAAGAATTTCTCATTGTGTATATTTGAGAAAATTGTATTTAGAAATCACAACCAAAAATTATTTGACCGCAATCAACTACGGTGTCGGATGTAGATTGTAAATGAGTGCGGATCGTCCACAGGAAAAGTGAGTTCCGTTCAATTCTTGAATTAGTTGAGTTGAAAATTTAAGCAAAAGAAAAGAAAACAATTCATGATTTGTAATTGTAGATCAAGAAATAAGAAAAATCTAGATCTAGAAAAACATTAAAAAGCAAGAATAGAGATGAGAAATAATTTCCAACCAACAATCAAGATTATAAGGATAGCTCGTAGGAGTAGATCGGATCGATAGATGTGATGAGATCTAATGATTACTCATTCTTATCCATTAATGAATTGATACTAGATCGATGCAATTTCATCGAGGGTTAAGGATCGTGCGGGAAAATTAGGGATTCCGCAACTCATCCTTTGTCCTTTCGATAGATCGCATTCAAATTCTAGCTTCTAGTTAATCAAATGATTAATTGTTGTTCCCTAGTTTCGAGTGAATACGATCTAGAAAGCATCATCTCGAAACTAGGTCATTAATCACTTGATTCACTAGAATTTCAAAGCATTATAGGATTTAAGAATTGTAAGAATATCTAAATCATCATCATCTAAAGATCATCTCGACTCCTACACGAGCAGAGATTACTCAAACATCATGATCACAAACACAATCAAAAATTGAGATCTAATCATTTTGCTTGAATTAAAAGATAAGCAAGAATATAGAAAATTCACCTTTATTTATCGACAAATTTCGTTACAACTCTCTTGAATTTACAAAAGGAAGGAACTAGATCGTCGATTTCGGCTTCGCTCGGCTCCTTGAGTCGTGGATCGGCATGGATCTCTTGCTCCGTTGGAATCCGGCGTCGCTTCTAAAGGTTGAAGGCACTCTTGCTTGAATTGATCTCGGGAATTGATCTTGATTTTGAATTGGAGTGAATTTGAGGCACAAGCTTTTGTCACTAAACTTGTGGGTTGAAGATGGTGGTGATTCTTGAACAATTTCCCCTCTGAATCTAGGTTCCTTTTTATAGACCTCCCAAATCTTAGATTTAGAATTGAAATTTGAATTCCCCCCACAAGTTAGTTATCAAATGATTTAAATTTCCCTCCAAAAAGTTAGTTAGGCTTAAATTTTGAATTTTCCCTCCAAGAATTTGTTAAGCCGAGCCTTCTAGATGTGCCACGTGGAGCTTCTGGGGTCTTCTGGAAGCTTTGGCCGTTAGAATTAGGCATGTGACAAAATTGGGTTGCTTGATCTCTTCATAAGGCCGCGGATCCGCCGCGCCAATGGGGTTTGGGCCGCGGATCCGCGGCCCTTTGATGGCCTTGATGGTTTCTCTTCACATGGTAATACTTGGGCTGACTGGTGGGCCTCTTTCTGATGTTTGGATTTTTATTTAGCCTTCTGAATCATTACCAGATCATACATCTTTTAGTTGGCGTATGTTTTATCAGTCTTTCCCCCAATTTTGGGCCCTGCTTCCGGAAATTCCTGCATAGATTCCAAGACAAGAGTTGCGAAATACAAGGATAATGCGATGCCATGAAAAACACACAATTTCCCTAAAAATGCTGGTTTTAGCACACAGTTCAAGTAATCCCGTATTTTACATGTGTTTTGCAAATATGTGTGATATGAATACCGGATACCTCTACTTGACTGCAAAAGGTAGGGAAATTGCCGTGTTAGAAATACAGTATTTTCGACTGATCAAATTCCCCCAAACTTATTTTCGATCGTCTCGATCGAACTGTTTTATTAAAAAGAGAAGGAGAAAATAAAGAAAGAGAAAAGCACACTTTCGTAGGCAACACGATTGCACTGAGTACGTGCAACAAGCCTTTAAACCTCTAGGTGTCCCTAGTAGGAGGAGTGTTGTCTCCTGAGGGTTTTCAGCGGATTGCACCCACAAAATCCAATAATAAAAGGAAGATCATGAATATTACATTTAAAGACAAGAATTGTAAAAGAAAAGCCTTGAAAATTAGGGTTTCCAACTAAGCTAGCTTTTCGGTTGTCATGAGCCCTATCTTAATGGTCATGAAAGGATATCAGGAATCACGTCCTCCCTCAATAAAACATAGCCTTATTCTTCATTCCTATCTTTATTCCAAAACATTGATCATATCACCCTGCGTATGTGTAAAGGACATCCCTACACCCGGAGAATTCAATTCAAGCTATCATACTCTTGCCCATCAGCCTTAGTACTTTTTAATTTTGATGAGCTCACACACTTTCATGCGACCGTTAATACTTCTTGAGGTACTAACTGACCGATTACTCATGTGCTTGCATGTTTGGTGTATTTTCCTCGTCTTGCACCACCTTAGATATAGCAGTGACTTCTAGACCAGTTGGCCTTAGGGCACTAGGTGAAAAGGCACCCTTGCTATAGATTTTTTTATTATTGCCCTTGGTGATAACAAAACCAGTGTCCATTTTTTTCTCACCACTTTCTTCATTTTTTTCTTCCATACATCGGCTTTAAGACAAGAGCATTTCAAGGTATCCTCTACTAACCCGGGCTTTAAGACGTGTGTAAGTGCGAATAGCAGGGTATCAACGTTCAAAATGTTTGGCTTTCCAGAATAGAAACTATTTTTCAGACTTATTTTTATCCTCAGATTAGTGACTTCCTTCATCTTACTAACCCTTGGGACAACGGCTCATAACTACTTATTACTAGTTCGTATAAGAAAACTTCTAATTTTCTCAGTTTTCTTCAATTTTTCTAATCTCATGGATGTAATTGTTCACTATCTAATCTTTCATTAAATATTTTTATATTTTGAAAATTTTTATGAGTTATGAAAATTTTTGAATTTTTATGGATTTTGAAAATTTTTAAATTTTTATAGGTTTTTATGGGGTTTGAAAAATTATTTACAAAAAAAAACTTTACACAAATTTTTTATGGGTTTTGAAATTTTTTAAATTTTTATGGTTTTTTAAAGAAATGTTTTGTGCTTATGCAAATGATATGCACACGATGCAAAACTAAGCACAAAGCTCCCCCAAACTTGTTTTCAACAGTGTCTTCACTGTTGCCATCAGCTAAATCTTGAAAAACCTGTAAGCTTGGGAGGAATTTATTAGTTGGGGCAAAATATATAAGTGAAGATCCTCCCCCAAACTTGTTCTTTTCACTCACCTCCATTCAAAAAGATGATGCAGTAATATACAGGACATGGAGGTGAGACGGAGGAATTTTAATCAAGATAAACTGGCTCCTGTAAGAACAGGAGCTCCTCCGTGGGGTCAGTGGAAAAATACGGCTTTAGTCTGTGTCCATTTACTTTGAAAAATGTGCCATTTTAAACATTTTCTACCTCTACTGCCCCGTGCGGGTATACAGACCGCACAACAAAAGGTCCCTTCCACCGAGATCGAAGCTTACCCGCGTGAAGGTGTAGTCGTGAATCATAAAGAAGGACTTGCTGACCCGGTGAAAATGTTTTCCTTAAAATGTTTTTATCGTGAAAAACCTTGGTCCTATTCTTTATGATTACAGCGTTATCATAAGCTTCATCGCGGAGTTCGCTTAGCTCATTAAGTTGCAGCTTCCGAAAGTTGCAGGCTTGGTTTAGGTCAAAATTGATTTCCTTAATAGCCCACAATGCTTTATGCTCTATCTCGACGGGTAAATGACACGCCTTCCCAAACACTATCCTATATGGAGACATTCCTAGGTCGGTTTTAAATGCAGTTCAGAATGCCCAAAGAGCATCCGTCAGTTTGGTCGACCAGTCTTTTCTATTTTTAGCAACAGTCTTCTCCAGGACTAGTTTGATCTGTCTATTCGAAATCTCAGCCTGCCCACTCGTTTGGGGATGATATGGTGTAGAAAGTTGGTGGTTGATTCCGTATTTCCGCATCAGAGTCTCAAAAGACCTGTTGCAGAAATGTGTCCCATTATCGCTAATGATAGCGCGTGGGTATCCAAATCGCGAAAAGATATTCTCTTTCAAGAACTTAATGACAACTTTCCTGTCATTAGTGCGACATGGAATGGCTTCTACCCACTTTGAGACATAATCAACCGCCAGCAGTATGTACAAATTCCCAAAGGAGTTGGGAAAGGGACCCATAAAATCAATGCCCCAAACATCGAAAATTTCAACAACCAAGATGGGTTGCTGAGGCATTTCATCTCTCCGGGAGATTCTACCCGTGTACTGACATTGTGTACAGGTTTTGGAATAGTCAAATGCGTCCTTGAATAAGGTCGGCCAATAAAATCCACATTGCAAAACCTTTTCCGCCGTCTTTTTCGGACCGAAGTGACCCCCACAGGCCTGATCATGACAAAAAGAAAGAACACTCTTGAACTCATCTTTCAGGACACACCGGCGAATGATCTGATCAGGACAATACTTAAACAAATATGGATCATCCCAGTAAAAGTGTTTTACTTGGGATAAAAAACGGTATTTGTCCTGTTTTGACCAATCGCTGGGTGTTAGTCCTGTGACAAGATAGTTTACAATATCCCTGAACCATAGTTCATTGGATACGCTCAAGAGTTGTTCATCAGGAAACGAGTCATTGATCGGCAAGGTCACAGGGGAAGAAGAGATGCGTGAAAGATGGTCGGCTACTACGTTTTCACATCCTTTCTTATCTTTGATAACAAGATCAAATTCTTGTAACAGAAGGATCCAACGTATCAGCCGACCTTTTGCATCTTTCTTCGCCAGAAGATGTTTCAAGGCGGAATGGTCTGTGTACACAATTATTGGAGAGCCGATTAAGTAAGGCCTGAATTTTTCTAATGCAAACACAACCGCTAAAAGTTCCTTCTCGGTGGTTGTATAATTGATTTGTGCATCATTCAGGGTCTTACTTGCATAGTATATCACGTGTGGCATCTTTTCAATGTGCTGTCCTAAGACAGCACCTACTGCAAAGTCGGATGCGTCACACATCAGCTCAAAGGGGTAGTCCCAATTTGGAGACGATAGAACGGGGGCTGAAGTGAGTGAGTGTTTAAGTGAGTCGAAAGCTGTCTCACAGTCCGAGTCGAAATGGAAGGTCGTATCCTTGGCCAGGAGAAGAGTTAAAGGTCTAGCAATTTTGCTAAAGTCCTTAATGAATCTCCTATAGAAGCCCGCATGGCCAAGGAAAGATCGAATGTCCTTGACGCTTTTGGGATGAGGGAGGTTTTGAATGACATCTATCTTAGCTCTGTTAACCTCAATGCCTTTCTGTGAAATGACATGTCCAAGAACAATTCCTTCTCGGACCATGAAATGGCATTTTTCCCAGTTCAAAGTTAAGTTCTTCTCTTTGCAACGAGTAAGAACAGTGTCAAGATTCGATAGGCAATCGGAAAAAGAGTCTCCAAAAATCGAGAAATCGTCCATAAAGATCTCCAGAAAATTCTCTACCATATCAGAGAATATCCCCATCATACACCGCTGAAAGGTAGCGGGAGCATTGCACAACCCAAAGGGCATGCGACTGTAAGCAAAGGTACCAAAAGGACAAGTAAAAGTGGTTTTATCTTGATCCTTTTTGGCTATGGGGACCTGATTATAGCCAGAGTATCCGTCCATAAAGCAATAATACGCGCGTCCAGCTAAGTGTTCCAGCATCTGATCAATGAATGGGAGAGGAAAGTGATCTTTCCTCATGGCGGCATTGAGTTTTTGAAAATCAATGCATACACGCCACCCAGTTTTGGTGCGTGTCTGAATCAACTCATTTGCCTCATTTGTAACAACAGTGATGCCAGATTTCTTAGGGACGACATGTATAGGACTGACCCATTGGCTATCGGAGATTGGGTATATGATACCACTATCAAGGCATTTGACGATTTCTTTCATCACCGCTTCCTTCATGACGGGGTTCAACCGTCTCTGTGGTTCTTGGGTTGGTCTGGCATCATCCATCAAGTGTATATGATGTTCGACAATCAAGGGACTGATCCCTTTGATGCCCGCCATGGTCCAACCAAACGCCTCCTTATTAGATCTCAACACCGATAAAAGTGCATTCTTTTGCTCTGATGCTAGAGAAGCGGAAATGATAACCGGTAAAGATTCATTCTCACCTAAATATGCATATTTAAGGTGAGAAGGTAAAGTTTTGAGATCTAATTCGGGCGGAGAAATAATAGAAGGTGGGATCATTGAATGATTTTCGGAGTCGCGGAGAAGCTCGTAGCCTGTAAAAGATACAGACTCGGATGGTGGTGAGTCAGGAGTGGCAGACTCAAGCGTGGAAATGGTGTCCTCACTAAGATCATGTGTCAGGTCAAACAGTGATGTGGCAGTGTCGTCGAGATCTGTAAAGTAAAGTTCCTCAACTCCGCAACTTTCGGGAGCAATCTCGTGGACAGAGCACACATCGAGGATATGAGCAGAGGGTTCTGATGGCTGACTTCCAATTTTATAGATGTTTAGTTCAATGGTCATATTTCCAAATGATAAGTTCATTGAACCATTTCTACAGTTGATGACAGCATTGGAAGTGGCAAGGAATGGCCGTCCCAGAATCACCGGAATTTGGCTCCGGGGGTTTGCTACAGGCTGTGTATCGAGAACAATGAAGTCTACAGGGAATACAAATTCCCCGACCTTTATCAACACATCCTCTAGTTCACCCCTAGGTTTGGTGATAGAGCGGTCTGCCATTTGGAGAGTATAGTGAGCAGGTTTCAACTCTCCAATCCCTAGCTGCTCATAGACAGAGTATGGAAGTAGGTTAACACTTGCGCCAAGGTCTAACAAAGCACGATTGATGTTTTTACCCCCAATAGAAATTGATATCGTAGGACATCCTGGGTCCTTACGTTTCTTTGGTAGTTGGGGGATAAAAGAAGTGCTAATGTTATTGGACATGAAGACCTTCTTCGGCACTTGAGTCTTCCTCTTCCTAGTGCACAAGTCCTTGAGAATTTTCGCATAAGCGGGGACTTGTTGAATTGCATCTAGGAGAGGGATGTTGATGTTAACCTGCTTGAACATTTCCATAATTTTCTCCATATGAGGACTCGATTTGTTAGCCCATAACCGGTTCGGGTAAGGTGCTTTAGCAATGAGCGCTGGGTCCATCATAGGAGAAGGAAGAGGGGGTAGACAAGATCCCGAAAGAGGAGTGGGGATCGTCTGTGGAGGGATAGAAGAGGTGGGCTGAGGTGTCGAGCCTAGAGGGAAATGGAGAATAGGCTCGCGAGAAGGCGGTGGGGTAGAAGAACAAGAATCAGACGTAGAAGTGTGTGTGTGAGGAAAGGTCTCAGCCGGGGCGTTGATAGGATTTTCAGTATCATCAACTTCTTCCCCAACATGGTTATCCAGCATTCTTCCCGATCTCAACGTTGTGATGGCATTTACATTGTAATGCCCAGGATTCGGTAGGGGTTGAGACGGAAGTTTCCCTTTTTCTCTTGCACTTAATTCGGCCTTAAGTCGTGCAATTTCAGCTTCCATCGTTTTGATACTCTCAGCTTGGGACGCTGAGTTTTTCTTTATCTCACCGACGGAAGACTTAACCTCGGCCGACACTTCCATGAAATTTGACATGAGTGATTTCATGGTTTGAGCGAATTGAGAGAATTCGTCAGAACAGGTCGACTGCATAGGATTAGAAGGTGTAGGAGTGTTGATCTGGTTTTGGAAATTTTGTGACTGGTAGGGGTGCTGGGTGAGGTGAAGTGGTTGCTGTTGTGGAGGAAGAGCCCGTTGGAATTGATTAGGGTTTGGAACCGTGTTTTGGGATTGGTTCCAGGCAAAATTCGGGTGATTCCTCCAACCCTGATTGTATGTAGAAGAAAAAGGGTCGTTTCTAGGTCTTTGGAATGCAGCATTGGTATGCTCGAGACCTTGAAACTGGGAGTTCAATGGACATTCTTCTGTTAAGTGAGAAGGGTCTGAACAGCACCCACAAACGGTTTTGGGGAGTGACATTGGGTTTAGGGAGGCTGCTAGGAATTTGTGTTCCATAGCGTCGAGTTTCTTTTGCATAGCTGAAATGTCAGCTCTAACTCCTATGGAAATATCATTGCCTTCCCTAGACGATTGACTCACATCCTCCCACTGTAAAGATTTTTCAGCGAAATCTTCTAGAAAATTCCAGGCTTCCCCATCATCTTTAGTCATAAAGTTGCCTTGACACATGGATTCAAGGGTCTGTCTTGTGTAAGGAGTAATGCCCTCATAAATGATTCGGCATAATTCCCATTTCGGGATGCCGTGATGTGGACATTGGACTAACAGATCCTTGAAACGTTCAAGACACTTTGAAAATGTTTCATTTGGAAGCTGGGTGAATTGATAGATTTCGCTACGGACTCGAGCTGTCTTTTGATGTGGGTAGAATTTCTTAAGGAATGCCGCAACGAATTCTTCCCAATTCGTGATAGAATGTGCGGTGGTGTTATATAGCCACTTCTCGGCTAAATCGCACAAGGTAAATGGAAGAAGTCGTAGACGCATGGCATCCACAGAAAGTTGTGATGTACCCATCATTGCGCATACGTTTTCAAATTTGGTAATAAAAACATACGCGTCTTCAGTCTCGAGACCGTGGAATTTGGGTAGAAGGTTGATGTACTGGGGCTTGATCTCAAAGTTATCCCCGTTGGCTGGTGGAATGGATAAGCAGGTCAAAAGAGGACCTCGCAAAGGGTAGCACCTCTCTTGGAGAGAGACGCGGGGTGGAATCTGCGCACCAACGGACGGCAGCAGAGTAGCGGTAAAGAGGTTTGATGGAGACTGATCCATCGGTGTGGGTGTGGTGGGAGGTAAAAGAAAGGTAAATGGAGAAATACCGACTTCGGAGTCGATCGAGGGGACGCGGACAAGTCGGGCACTAGAATCCCGTGTACGGCCTATCTTGCACTAAAAGGGGTTAGTACAAGTGGCAGCGTGATTTATAATTAGGGGAAATGAAGTGAGTGCGGTGTTTGTTTTGAAAAATGATACGGATTTTGAAAATATGATGCAACAAGCAATACCCTAGAAATCTATGGTCACCTAGGTCTAATCTCTAGACCGCTCCTAACTGCCAGAAGACAAGACGCAGGATAGAATCCTCCACTGCCTCTTTGTCCCTCCTGTGGCCAGGTAAGTGCCAGGTATGTGGGAGGTTCTCCACTACGTAAGTAGTGGGCCTAATTAAGTAACCACTAACCTTCGACACACTTTCCTAGGCACCATAAGAGAAACGCGGATAAGCAATGAATTACCCACGGCCTTCTTCTGTCCTAAGTGAGCGCGACGGTCCTTAGAGTCATCTCTAGATATTTTTTAATTAATGAGGGTAATGCGGATGCAGGTTTGTGATTTTTTGGGGCCTAGAAAGGGTAATGAACTCTCCACCTAATCTGGATTTGGCCGTGCCCCTTAATGTCCGTATTTATTATGCAAACAACCACAAAAATCAAAAACAAGCACACTTTATTTTGCTTTTTGCGCGCTGCGAATATTTGCAAAGAAACCTGCAGCAAATTGTTAATTGGAGCAGATTTTAGGAAGGAGATAAGAAAGTTAGAAATTACCTGCCAAAAATTTTCCAGAGAACCCCTTGATAGACCGCGGAACCACCGCAATTAACTCCCCATGCCGCAGAAACGCGGTGGAATAGTGTGATCTCTGCACTAAATTTTTCCTACAAGCTCTAGATCACTTCCTTAGTCCTCTGGAATTCACCAAATAATTTTCCAATTTTCCAGCAAGCTCCAGATCTCCTTACAATTAACCACAACAACACGTATTAGTATTTTGCGCAAGTTTTGATCTAAAATATTGATGGAATAAACTTTTCAACTCAAATTTCAAAAACCGAACAAATAGCACACGATCCCCGGCAACGGCGCCATTTGATTGTTATAGAAGAATTTCTCGTTGTGTATATTTGAGAAAATTGTATTTAGAAATCACAACCAAAAATTATTTGACCGCAATCAACTACGGTGTCGGATGTAGATTGTAAATGAGTGCGGATCGTCCACAGGGAAAGTGAGTTCCGTTCAATTCTTGAATTAGATGAGTTGAAAATTTAAGCAAAAGAAAAGAAAACAATTCATGATTTGTAATTGTAGATCAAGAAATAAGAAAAATCTAGATCTAGAAAAACATTAAAAAGCAAGAATAGAGATGAGAAATAATTTCCAACCAACAATCAAGATTATAAGGATAGCTCGTAGGAGTAGATCGGATCGATAGATGTGATGAGATCTAATGATTACTCATTCTTATCCATTAATGAATTGATACTAGATCGATGCAATTTCATCGAGGGTTAAGGATCGTGCGGGAAAATTAGGGATTCCGCAACTCATCCTTTGTCCTTTTGATAGATCGCATTCAAATTCTAGCTTCTAGTTAATCAAATGATTAATTGTTGTTCCCTAGTTTCGAGTGAACACGATCTAGAAAGCATCATCTCGAAACTAGGTCATTAATCACTTGATTCACTAGAATTTCAAAGCATTATAGGATTTAAGAATTGTAAGAATATCTAAATCATCATCATCTAAAGATCGTCTCGACTCCTACACGAGCGGAGATTACTCAAACATCATGATCACAAACACAATCAAAAATTGAGATCTAATCATTTTGCTTGAATTAAAAGATAAGCAAGAATATAGAAAATTCACCTTTATTTATCGACAAATTTCGTTTTAACTCTCTTGAATTTTTAAAAGGAAGGAACTAGATCGTCGATTTCGGCTTCGCTCGGCTCCTTGAGTCGTGGATCGGCATGGATCTCTTGCTCCGTTGGAATCCGGCGTCGCTTCTAAAGGTTGAAGGCACTCTTGCTTGAATTGATCTCGGGAATTGATCTTGATTTTGAATTGGAGTGAATTTGAGGCACAAGCTTTTGTCACTAAACTTGTGGGTTGAAGATGGTGGTGATTCTTGAACAATTTCCCCTCTAGATCTAGGTTCCTTTTTATAGACCTCCCAAATCTTAGATTTAGAATTGAAATTTGAATGCCCCCCACAAGTTAGTTATCAAATGATTTAAATTTCCCTCCAAAAAGTTAGTTAGGCTTAAATTTTGAATTTTCCCTCCAAGAATTTGTTAAGCCGAGCCTTCTAGATGTGCCACGTGGAGCTTCTGGGGTCTTCTGGAAGCTTTGGCCGTTAGAATTAGGCATGTGACAAAATTGGGTTGCTTGATCTCTTCATAAGGCCGTGGATCCGCCGCGCCAATGGGGTTTGGGCCGCGGATCCGCGGCCCTTTGATGGCCTTGATGGTTTCTCTTCACATGGTAATACTTGGGCTGACTGGTGGGCCTCTTTCTGATGTTTGGATTTTTATTTAGCCTTCTGAATCATTACCAGATCATACATCTTTTAGTTGGCGTATGTTTTATCAGTCTTTCCCCCAATTTTGGGCCCTGCTTCCGGAAATTCCTGCATAGATTCCAAGACAAGAGTTGCGAAATACAAGAATAATGCGATGCCATGAAAAACACACAATTTCCCTAAAAATGCTGGTTTTAGCACACAATTCAAGTAATCCCGTATTTTACATGTGTTTTGCAAATATGTGTGATATGAATACCGGATACCTCTACTTGACTGCAAAAGGTAGGGAAATTGCCGTGTTAGAAATACAGTATTTTCGACTGATCACAAGGTCAGTTGTGTATGTTTGTCAGGATATCCCAAAACATTAGTGTAACACTTTAGAATGTGATTAGTGGTTAATTAAGCGTTAATGCGGATTTTTAGTAAAAATTTTACCAAACGGTTTTCAAATATTTTATTAAAATTAATGAATCTTTTATTAGTATTTAATTTGGGCTTGCACACACATGTGCATGTTAACCTAGGGCTAATTTGGGGTTAAACCATGCTTAAGTAGCCATGGTGTATTAACCCATTCCATTAGGGTAATATGTAGTTAATTAAGTATATTAGTTTTCAAATTCAAAAAAAAATGATTTTCTTTTTGGTTGACTTGAGAGAGAGAGGAAGAGAGAGAGAGAGAGGGGGAATGATGAGGTTTAGGCATGGAGGACATGCATGCTTAGCATTTAATGAGGAGAGAGGGAGAGCCATGCTTACTCCCATACCCCCTCTCACTCTCTCTATTATTTCCCCCCTCATTTTCTTTCTCTCATTTCTCCTCCACACTCTCTCCCAAACTGAAACCCTTCTTGCCTCTCACCAAACAAATTAAATCCCTCACAAATTCCCCTACACTTCACAAAAACTTACCACTTCCTTCATTAAACTTGATCCTAAACCCCAATTGGTCACTTGGAGCTAGGAAAGCTTGGATTTTGGAGCAAGTTTGTATAGGTATAAATCCCTAGCTGTTAATTAGGTAGTTAATATGTAGGGTTACCTTGAAGTTTCTGTTTAAACCATAAAGCTTCAGTTTTGCGCATAATATCATATTATTAGTTAAGTTTTGGTGTCCCGATTGAATCTGCTATGACCTAGGGTGTTGGTTTTAAAAGTTTCCGTTACAGAGAGGTGTATGTGATACCTAGAACCCACCACGAGAGCCTGAGCCCATCCCCAAAACCTTAGGCCGCAAATTTATTCATTCTGGCCACAATTTGCGACCAGACTTGGGAATGTGGGGTCGTGTCTTTGACGGGGGGTCTCTGGGGTTATTTCTAGGCTCGTGGAACTTGCAACTGTAGGGTTCCTAGGCACACTAATGAGGTCTCATAAGGCATCAACCATGCCAAATTCAAAAATTTCCGGTGCCGAGAAACCCTAATGCGATCGTTAACTAGAATTTTAGGCGAAACAAGCAACTAGTTAACAACTTAACTAAGAGTGAACGAAAATACAACCTTTGTAGATCCAGTCCTCCACCTCCATAGCTCTGTGATGAAGTCCCTCCGCTGTACCCATCGGATCCCGGACTCTCGCAGTGGTTTCATCGAAGAAATGATCGGGCTAGGTCGTCGACTTCGATGCCGAAGATGATCTACGTCGAGGCAACACAAGATCAAGCTCCAACTTCATCAAGTCATGAAACTTATGAAGAAATCACCCTATACTACTTGGCAAGTGGTAGAGGATGAAGAAATAGGAAGTGGGTTCACTTTAGAATTGGTTTTCTCACTCTTTTTCTCATGTTGCCATTGATGGTAGCAAGCTTTCTTCTTTTGTCAAGAAGAAAAAGAAGAAGAAAGAATATGATAAGTGTTTTCAAAATAGACAATAAAATGATACTTATCATATTCTCAACCATGGTTTAGTGTAGAGAACTAACTAAGCTTTAGTTGAATGGTTAGGGTTAGGAGAAGAAGACAAGAACGGTCACTTTAGTCAAAGATGCATGAAGCATCAAGAAGCTTCATGTATGAAAGCAACCATTTTGTTTTCTTTTATCTTTTAACCAAAATGAATAGATAAATAAATAAGTGAAATGAAACCCTAACCATTGACTAAACATGGTTTAAGTCTTTACACAAACCCAAGTTTGCATGTATCATCAAACATGATACAAACAAGTGCACAAAAATATATCACATATACAACTTGTGCATTTCAAGTGAGAAAATTCATTTAAAGTGAACCAATACTAGTTAATGCAAAGTAATATATCAAATATATAATTATGCATTAAATCATTAAATCAATACTTGATTTAACGATCCGGTCATATCGCATATAACCGACTAATATCCAATGTATCGGCTTATCGAATCAATCCTTGATTCGATAACTAGGTTATATCGCATACAACCAATCGATACATTCATCGCAAGAATAGAATACGGTATCACATACACGCATTATTCTCGGTCCCGCACATATCTCATATGCGCTCCTATTTCGTTTCGCTTGAGCCAGGAAACCTCTGTGTAGGACTCTAAAGACTCGTCAATACGCCGGCAGCAGGTGATGATCATATCAAACACCCACAAGCCGCAAGCGGTCTACTAAACGTAACGGCCACCCGGGTATTAAGCGATCAGAAGATCGACGAGCAAGCCCGCTCACACTCCTGTGAATCCAACCAGTAACACTTACCGTACAGTCCGGTCTGTTCGTCTGATATGTCGCATATCTCGTCTAGGGGTGGTAAACGTCAGACCCCAGTAGCTCGATAAGTCGTGTCGATTTGAGGTCTATAACAGTTCGAGAAACTACTGGTAACACTTACCAGTAAATCTCAGCAACCCTGGCCAGGGATTTCCGGTTATAGCCAATCGAACACAGCGCAACAACAACTCCCTATACCGGGAGAGACGAATCCCCTCCTATCGCTCATTGCCTCCATGTGATTCGGGACTGTACCCAAAAACCACCGTTTTGCACGCCCTCTTGGACATGGTAAGGTGGAAATCAAAGCACAGTGGGAATCACACAAGACTCTATGGCGATCTCGGGTCTACAGACTAACCTGTACCAGTGTCACCAGAGAACTGCCATCTGACGTAAGGTATAATACCATCTGGGAGTTCTCGGCGAGTCCGTCCAGTGTACCCAGTCTCCACTGAGCACTCGTATATCATCTCTGATGTCAAACACCAATGGATATGGGATCATCCATCGCCCATCTGTATGGGTCGAGAAGGTATACGCTTGTCTACTCTGGTATATCGATGCCCCGTCTCAATACACCCACGACTAGGGACCTTGAAAGATGTACTTATGGACTACCATATCCCCACTAGTATGATCTGCATCATAGTCCAGGTAGTCAAGTACACATCCTAAGGGCTTTACCAACATGTAACAGAGAGACAATCAATGTACACGTTAAGATAAAGAGCAACCAGATAGCATACTATCATGTCGAGCAAGAAAGTCCTCCCTATATATGTCCAAGCATCCACTACAATATACATCCTATGTATAGTAATGGCATCTGGGGCATACATATAACTAACAGAAACTTTCACCAATTCCTTGTGTATCAAAATCTGGGACCTTTTAGCTTAAATTTGAGCATTTTGGCGATGTGTGATACGGATTATCCGATGTTTGTTTTGGTGTTTCGTGCAATGTGTAGCCGTAGGACTGTTCTAGGAGGTTTACTGCACGTGTTTAGCCGCTAAGGGGATACACTCGGTAGCGCTTGGGAGTCGGGTTGTTGTTGCCATTGTTTGCGAGCGTTATCGATAGATTTCTAATATGCACTTATTATATTGTTGTTGTATGATTTTAGGATCGCAGGCGGGGACTTCGAATGCCGCGAAGAAGGGGAAGCATGTGGTTGGGTATACTTAGCTCGAGATCACCGGTGAGTAGATTTAACATCTACGGGGAAATCGCCCGTATGGCGTTATGCGTCAGGGCTTGATGGGATAGTATAGCCGCATGATTATATATATATGTATGTATACATTGATTTCGCATATCTACCATTGTTGCATACCCTTATTCTCATTGCATACGGACGTAGTATTATTGGGACACAACACTGTTACTAACGGTTCATGTTGTACGAGCACTAACTGCATGCCACACACACACCGTTAGTAATTGCTATGAAACAACACTTCGCTTAGCTTACCTTATCATTGATGATCAGAAATGATTCATGTTCCCTTGCGTACATGTTTCCCCCAATCAGAGCAAAACTCTGTTTTGAATTTCAAAATTCAAAAATCGAAGTAACGCTTCAGATTCTGCGCGCTGCGTGCCACGTGTCAAACGCAGACGCGCTAGCGCCAGGTGCGCTGCGCCCTAGGCAGCGCATCCCCAATCAGAGCAAAGCTCTGTTTTAAAATTCAAAATTTAAAAGCAGAAGCAACGCTTTAAATCCAGCGCTCTGCGCTGCGCGCCACGTGTCAAACACGAGTGCGCTAGCGCAGTTGCGCTGCGCTGCGCACCACGTGTCAAACACGGGTGCGCCAGCGCTGGAATTAAAAATTCTCCACCGTTAGATCAAAAGATCTAATAATAATAAATTATTAATTAATCAGAATTAAAATTCTGTTATGGAAAGATCTTTCCAATTTTATTAAAACAAGAAGATTATCTTCTGTAAAACAGAAGCCTTAGGATCAAAGATCCAACGGTGGGAAATATTCCCAAATCAATCAGAGAAAAATCTCTTAAACTGATTCAACAAATTATTTGGCCCTATATAAGGGCTCCTAGACTTCAAGTCTAGGGGACACAAGAAAAGAGAGAGAAAAATTCTCTGCAAATTTTGAGAAAAAGAAGAGCAAGCTCTTAGAAAAAAGAAGATTTTTTTTCATCTTCAAGGTAAAGAACTATGTTCTTGAATAACAGAGATGAAACTATGTTATAAAAAGAAGAACAATCTTCTAAAAAGATCATAGATCTGAAGAAAGACCAAGGTTTTTTTTTGATAAAAAGAAAAAGATCAAAAGATCTAATCAAAAAAAAAATGAAAGAATTATTTTACTTCATTCATAGATCTTTGATCTATAAAGGCAGAGCCCTTTTATAAAAACAAGAACTTTTGTTCTTGAATCTTGAGGCAAAGCCTCCTTTAAGAAGAACATAAAATTTGTTCTTTGATTTTAAAATTGATCAGATGCGCTTTGCGCTATTGAAAAGTGCCTTGCACTCATGAACTGCGCTTTTGCGCTCCTGGGATCGGCGATCAGCGCCAAAACATGCCACGTGTCAACCATAGACACCACTTGCACTTTGCGTTTTTAAAACAGAGCACTGCGCTCATGGACTGGCGCTAAGCGCCAAGCGCGCCATGTGTCACTCACTGGCGCACCCCTAAACTAGCGCAAAGCGCTCATAAATTAAAAGCGCAATGCGCTAATGAACTAGTGCTTAGCGCTAAGCGCGACACGTGTCCTCTTCGTGTGCGCTACCTGACAGAAGCGCAATGCGCTCTTTGACTGGCGCAAAGATCCTGGCGCGCCACATGGCGCACTGCCAGAACAAACTTTGTTTCTAATGAATGCTATGCATTCAATACCAGACAAAATATGTCAGAGCCCAATGCTTAGCATTATTAAAAGGGCCGAGCCCAAATAAAGGCTTAATAGCCAGAACAAAAATAAAATGTTAAACATTTTTAATTGGACTTTGCCCAATTCTGGCCATAAGTCCTCAACTTATCTTGAATTGAACACATCTGCTCTTTCAACCAACTCATATTGGTTCAAGGGTACATCTCTTCACTCCTTTGATATTTGTCGTTGTAATTCCTCAACGTCTTCAAAGAGGTGACGGGTCCCGACAACCACACATTTCATGGACTGTGGGGTCCTTAAACTCATGAACTATGATATCCTTAATCTCGACCGTGATGTCTTTAAACTAACATTGGACTGTGGGGTCCTTAAACCTACGGACTATGATGTCCTTAACCTCGACCGTGGTGTCTTTAAACTAACATCGGATTATGGGGTCCTTAAACTCACGGACTATGATGTCCTTAACCTCGACCGTGATGTCTTTAAACTAACAATGGACCGAGATGTCCTTAAACTAATATTGGACCGTAATGTCCTTAAACTAATTATCGACCCCAATGTCATTAAACTAAACAATAGAGCCCAATTGCTCTCTTGTTGGATCTAAACGATCCCGTTGAGTTGATCTTAGTCTAAAATGAGACTAACGTATCCTTAACAAATGTTTAAGTTGATCTTAGTATCAAATGAGGCTAACGTATCCTTAAACCCAACCCCCAAACCCAAATCTAAGAAAGATACGGATTTGGACTGGTCCACGCCCTACGGGCGACAACATAAATTAGTCTCCGTATACAATCCACGGGCAACCAAACACAAAACAAACACACATGACTCGAAGTGACCATCTGGAGAAGGAGAAAGTAGTTACCGCGATGCGGTGGCGTAATTAACTGCAGAGGCTTACACCTGCAGGGAAGAGCGTCCCTACAATCAAAACCCCCTCAAATGAGGGAGAATCTGACGAAGTCTGCTATATCGGCCGCATCCGTTTAAACCTTCGATACATGGTGTCATAAATCAACTTGGCATCTTCGGAGAGGTGGACAGATATCACCAATTAGCATCTGCCCCGAAATTCAGGCAAAACAGACCCACGCGGTCGCGTCTCCGTCTTTCGGAGGGGAACAGATTCTGGCACGCCCGGTGGGACCTTTTCCTCTTTCCACTCCACACTTCATATGCCGTGTTCACGAACCAATCGCGGTTTGCTGATGGTTGCTCTTGGGTTCGAGGTATTATGATTTGGCGTTTTGCTTGGTGTAGAAAGCGAAGGATCAACGACGTTCACTTGTGCAAAATGTTCCAGCTGCAACTGCAACGTACGCTCCGCCTCATCTAGAGGCATAGCCTACGGGCCTCAAGCGGCTTCGCCGTTCACAATGCCGGTGGATCAGGTGACTCAGGCTACCACCGGATTGTTTTTCGGGACCATGCTTCCGCCAACGAGCTTCACCGTTCCTGTGCCAACGCCGGAAGCTCCCAAGAAGTCGGTCTTTGATCGGCTTACAACTACTGCGGCCCCTTTCAACGGGTCGCCCAGCTCTAGTACCTCGGTCTTCTCCAGATTGGGC
The DNA here is from genome assembly GCA_030015575.1 of Agapanthus africanus. Classification (NCBI taxonomy): domain Eukaryota; kingdom Viridiplantae; phylum Streptophyta; class Magnoliopsida; order Asparagales; family Amaryllidaceae; genus Agapanthus; species Agapanthus africanus. The sequence goes on along the minus strand of CM057344.1, from coordinate 595,302,750 downwards.
CGAAGTTTCTGTGGGCCCATGTTGAAGCCTGCAGTCCCAGAAAAGGTTGTTCCGAAGAGGATAGCTATCTCTGCTCCTGAAGTCGTCAAGGCGGCTTCTCCTACCAAAGGGTCAGTTTTTACAAGACTGGCTGTTCCGGTTCCCACTACGGTTCCCGTCCCTGCTCAGAAGTCTGTTTTTGACCGGTCGGATACCACTTCTCAATAGACATCAGTCTTCAAGAGGCTGACGCCAGTAACGGCCTGTCACCTGGAGAGGGGGCAAGACAAAGCCGTCCCCATCACTGAACCAACCCCAACAGCTCGACACGCTCGACGTCGCCACTGCCGCCGAGTGAGGAAGGCTGGGGGCAACTCCCCATCTAGGCTAACTCCACCAGCTCTAACAGTGGAAGTCAATGCTACTGTTCCGACCGGGAACAGCTTTGAACTGCTGAACAAGGTGCGTAGGAACTCGCCTACCGCCATACTGAAAAGATCTCCTCCACCGGTGGAGACTGTCGCAGAAGCAAAACCGGAACAACCCCCTCAGCGGCTGTCCTCCAAAGTTTACAAAGTCTGGCGACGTGTCCAAGAGTCAGTGATCGATCAAGACTATCTCCGCCGACAGAAGAAGCTGAGGGTTCAGCCGCAAGGGAACCGTCCCAGTAAGCCGCAAAAGACGACAACCACTTGGGTGCCCGCTACAACGGTCCCCTCCACATCGACTACTCAAAAGAAAAGGAGGCCAGAGAAAGCCCCTGTAAACGTGGCAGACCACAAAAACGCTGAGCCCAGACGCCCCAAGTCTGGGGGCATAGCGGTATATACGGTTTACATGGCTTCCGGAAAAGAGGAAAGCCGCACTTCGATGGGCCACCGGCCGCTCACCCGATCAATAACAAGGGCTCAGGAACAATAACAACAGAAGCTTCAGGAGATGCTGACTGCAATGGCCGCACTTACCGGGCCAAAAGAAAGCCCAGAGGCGTCATCGGAACAACGTCACGAACACGAGACTGATGCTGAATTCCTTCGGAGAATGCTCGAAAAGAAGGACAAGGAGGCTGCGGAACAAGCGTCCAATATAAAGCAAATGGCTCTTCTGTTCCAAGACATGGTGGGTATGATAATCCAGTAGGACCCTCCAGCTGGAGATCCTCCGATTATCCTCGAAGACGACAGAGGAGAAATATCAAATCTACCTCCGGCTCTTTCAGCAGCCAAGGAGGAAACTATTTCCAAGTCCACCCTGGATGATTATATCGCTCAGCAAATACGAGTTCGCCAGGCAAATGAAGCGGCCGGCCAAGTCGTCAAAACTGGGCGACCGTATCCAGGCTGGTATGATCAGATAAAGTACCTGCCGGGCTACGCGATCCCCAAATTCCACGTGTACAAAGGGACAGGCAATCCCCATCAACATGTCGCTCAGTTCAGGGCTCTCTGTAGCAATACTGGTGGCGATGACAAGCTTTTGCTCCGCCAATTCATCGCCAGCTTATCGGAAACGGCGTTTGAGTGGTACTCCGAACTCCCAAACGACTCCGTCAAAACTTTCGCAGAAATGGAGTTGTTGTTCACCCAGCGATTCGCAAGTGCCAGTGAACGCACCCCAATAACCGCATTGATCAATGCCAGAGTGAAGCCAGGTGAGATGTGGGTTCAGTACGCAATCTGATGGCGGAATCTGTGGTCGAAATGCGAACAGCGCATCGAAGAAGCACCAGCGGTGGGCATGTTCGTGGGCACCCTAGACCCTCATGCAACTATTTCACAATTCATGATGTTCTTCAAACCGACCACATTCCAGGCTTTAATCGACAAGCTAGCCCAGATGGACCAGATGGGTCATAGACCGTCTCCTCCGAAGCCGGAGCCACGGAACGAAAAGGGTAAAGGGAAGGCGACATTCGTTGCGAATACCCAACAGCAGTCCAGTGCCCCAAACTAACGGATCAACTGGAAGAGAGACGGTGCTATTATAATGAGAAAATTGTAACACCTTAGAATGTGTTTTGTAGCTAATTATATTTTTATATATAGTTTTTAATAAAAAGGTTTACCAATTTGGTTTTTAATTATTTTATCCTATTTAATGAATATTTTATTAGATTTTTCCTAGGCTTGCATACACTTGTGCATGATAACTAGGATTGTTTTTAGGGTTTAACCATGATTAGCAACATGGTGAACTAACCATTCCCTAATCTAGTTTTATAGTTTTGTTTTAAGTGTTATGGGTTTTAAGCTTGATGGTTGTTTTAAAATGAAAAATGAATTTAAAAGGATTTAAATTTGGGTTGAAGTGTTGACCATGTGAGAGAGGGAGAGAGAGAGTGCATGATGGGGCATGATGGCCTTGCCATGCTTCAATTAATGAAGAGAGAGAGGGAAGGGGGTTGACTTGTTTGTGTTATCATTCTTGCCTCTCATCCTTTTCACTCCTCTCATTTTTCTCACTCTCTCAAACACACCCACCCACACACACACAAGCCATCAGCATCAGCAGCTGAAGCAGCAGCCCCAGCAAAGAGAAGCCCCAGCAGCAGAAGTAGCAGCAGCAGCAGCAGCAGCAGCAGCAGCAGGGCAGCAGCAGTAGCAGGCAGCTTCAGCATCAGCTCCAGCAACTCGAGAGGCAGCAGCAGCAAGCAGCTCGAGTAGCAGCTGAAGCAAGCAGCAGCACCATTAGCATCAGCACCAGAAGCAACACCAGCAGTAACAACAACAGTGTAAGTCCACGTTGCCCATCCCGGTGCTTGCGGGGAGGCGGAAAACAGAATAAAAATCGGATTTTTATGAGCTTAGGCAACATGGACTAGAGCTAGAAGGATCTTTGCTAAACAAAAACTTGCTAAAGCTAACTAGTAACTAGCTAAGTGCTAGAAAGGTTATACCTTGGGCTTTAAGTCCTTCTCTCCTTGCTCCTTGGAGTGGTGGAAGGAGGTCACCTTGGTCGTCTTCTCACGTCGAAGAAAGATCCACCCGAAAGCCTCAACCTTTGGCTTCAACTCCAAGCTAGAAGTAACTAGGGTGCAAGAAGTGCTAGTCCTTGAACCCTAGATAAGAGTAAAGATGATCAAGAGAGGATTTTTCTCAAGCTCAAGTATTTCTCAACACATGAGAGGGAGAGAGCTTGAGGGAGAGGAAGAACAAGAGAGAGAAAAGATATGATAGAATGAGAATAATATGAACCATTCTCACTAATATGTGTATATTATTTTAATTAAATAATTAGCTAGATAATTGTCATGGTTAATCATGACATGACCATTATCATTTCAATTTGCAAGGATCAAAAAGTATCTTCCAAAAGAAATGATGATGGTCAAAGTGTCAACCTAGGTCAACAAGTCAAGGAGGTCAAATGGTCAACAACCATGACCATGCACAATTATCAAACTAATTATCAATTAACTATAACACACACATAAGCATTAGGGTTAATAAAATGACAATAGCCATTAACCCTAATCAAGGTCCTATCCCTCAATCTCAAGCAACTGTGAATACGCACCCGCATTCGTGATCCGAGGAACACGAATACAATGAGAAAAACCAATCCCAAATCATATACTAGGATCCGGCTTAAACCAAAGCCCGCTAGTATAAACTGTCCGGACAGCAAACGTGCACAAGTGCGTGAATGTGAACGAACCCTGTCGCAAAACCATGCGACCTCTACTCATTTTGCCTAAAGGCGAATAGCTCTCTGTGTGGGACTCTAAAGACTCGACACTACGCTGGCAGTGGGTTTAACCACAGACCGCAAGCGGCACTAGCTGTACGTAACGGTCCCCAGGTAGATGTCGATAAGAAAACTGACGAGGTGAACCCCATCCGAACTCCTACTGAGCCTGTATGTGACAATCTCCGTACAGTCCGGTCTGTTCGTCTGATACATCGCATGGCGGGCCTGGGGGGCGGTGAACGTCAGTCCCCTAATAGCGGTACAAGTCGTGTCGGAGTGTAGCCCAGAACACCCTGAGATAACACTGGAAACCTACCAGTATATCTCGCTTGCCCTGGCCAGGGACTACTCGTGTAATGGCTCTCCTGGACACAGCGTGATGTCAACCCCCAATACCGGGAGAGACGAATCCTATCTAACCGTCACTGCCTCCAAGTGCTTCGGGACTGCACCCAAAAACTACCTGTTTGCACGACTCCTTTGAGCCGTGGTAGGGTAGTAATCAAAGTGCAGTGGGAACACACTCGAGGCGAAGTGACAGTGTCAAGTCAGCGGACTAAGCTGTACTCATATCACCTGGGAACTGATAACTGACGATAGGTATAATACCAACCAACAGTCCCCGACGAGTCCTGTCCAGTGTACTCGTAACCTAACGAGCACCCACATACTATCTTAAGTACGACGTACTGACGGCTGTGGGACAGACCGTCTCCCACGCTGGGATGAGAAGCGCATACGCTAGTCTACTCCGGAGTATCGATGCCCTGTCTCGATAGTCCAACGACTAGGGACCTGTATAAGGATGTGCTTAAAGATCACCCAGCTCCCACGAGTGTGAGCGCCATCACAACGCTGGTAATAAAGCAAAGATCGTAAGGGCTCTACTAATATGTATATCAGCAATATGCTAAAAGAAACACATGCACATATTAAAGCAGAGACAAACCAAGTAGCATACTACCATTTCGAGCAAGATTGTATATACAACTGTGAATATCCCAAGCTTCCATCAAGTAATATACAAACTAGTATGATACAGTAATGGCCTCTAGGGCATATACACTAACAATCTCCCACTTGCACTAAGGCCATGTACTGGCGTATCGAAGACCTATCATCTCGATCAGCCGCTCGAACTGAGTCTGGCGCAAGGCCTTGGTGAATGGATCTGCAGTGGTATCCTCTGATGCAACTCTCCGGACCTCGATCACCTGGCGATCTACGATCTCCCTGATCAGGTGATACCGCCTTAAGATGTGTCTGGATTTCTGATGGGACCTGGGTTCCTTCGCTAAAGCTATAGCCCCGTTGTTGTCGCGATACAGAGGTATTGGGTCAACAATGGACGGAACCACCTGAAGTTCTCTCAAGAACTTCCTCATCCAGACAGCTTCTTTTGCGGCATCAGATGCAGCGATGTATTCCGCTTCCATAGTCGAGTCAGCAACGGTTTCCTGTTTGGAGCTCTTCCAACACACCGCCCCTCCATTGAGGGTAAAGACAAAACCCGACATGGACTTGGAATCATCCTTGTCACTCTAGAAGCTGGAGTCAGCAAAGGCCTCAATCTGCAGGTCTTTTCCACCATACACCAAGAACATCTCCTTAATCCTTCTCAGGTACTTGAGAATGTTCTTCACTGCTATCCAATATTTCTTCCCAGGGTTTGACTGATACCTGCTTACCACACTCAGTGCATAAGCCACATCCGGTCCGGTACACAACATCGCATACATTATAGAGCCTACCGCAGAAGCGTAGGGTATAATAGACATGCGATCCCTCTCCAAATCAGTCTTGGAGACATCTCTTTGGAGAGAGTGATCCCGTGACAAGCCGGTAGATTACCGCGCTTGGAATCTTCCATACTGAATCTCTTCAGTATGGTGTCGATGTACCTGGACTGCGAAAGTCCTAATATCCTCTTGGATCTGTCACGGTAGATCCGGATACCCAGAATGTATGAGGCATCACCTAGGTCTTTCATGGAGAACCTGTGTGACAAGAACCCCTTGACAGATTATAGCATAGGAATGTCATTTCCTATTAAGAGAATGTCATCCACGTATAAAACGAGGAATACCACAGTTCTCGCTACAAATCTACAATAGATGCATGGTTCATCTGGATTTTTGATAAAGCCAAATTCCTTGACCGTCTCATCAAAACAGATGTTCCAACTCCGCAATGCCTTCTTTAGTCCATAAATGGACTTAAGCAACTTGTACACCTTTCCGCTGCTCCCACTCTGAATGAAACCCTCTGGCTGATCCATATAGACACACTCCTCTAAATGTCCATTTAGAAAAGCTGTCTTTACGTCCATCTGCCAAATCCCATAATCGTGGAAGGCAGCAATGGCAAGAAGGATCCGAATGGATTTCAGCATAGCTACTGGAGAAAAGGTTTCGTCATAGTCCAAACCAGGTCGCTGACGAAAACCCTTTGCTACCAGTCTAGCTTTATAGGTCTCAACCTGTCCATCTACACCAATCTTCCTTTTGAAGATCCACTTGCATCCTATGGGTTTTACCCCATCTGGAGCAATGTCCAACATCCATACTTTGTTGGTGTACATGGACTCCATTTCGGTCCGCATTGCATCCAGCCATTTTACCGAGTCGACGCTCTGAATGGCTTGCTGGAAGCTAGTAGGCTCATCAAAGTCTATGATGCAATCCTCTCTATCCCCGTCAATGAGAAAACCGTAGTATCTCTCGTGCGGATGAGACTGCCTACTACTCCTGCGGAGTGGCGTGGGAATGTCCTGATCTTTCGAACCCTCTGGTTCAACCAAGCTTTCAGTAATAGCTCGTGGTTCTGGAATTTCTTCCAGTTCTATTGCGCTCCCACTTAATTCTTTTTCTATGAACTGGTGTTCTAGAAAGTGGGCATGGCGAGAAACAAGGACTTTTTGTTCCTCTTCGCAATAGAAGTAATATCCCTTGGAGCTCTTTGGATATCCCACAAACTTGCACTGTACTGAGCGTGCCTCGAGCTTGTCCGCATGCTGCTTTTTTACAAAAGCTGGACATCCCCATGTCTTAATGTGATTAAGATAGGGTCTCTTCCCACACCACATCTGATATGGTGTAGTAGGCACAGTCTTAGTTGGAACTCGGTTCAAAAGGTATGCAGCTGATTCTAGCGCATATCCCCAGAACGATCGCGGCAACTCAGCATTACTCATCATGGACCATACCATATCCAATAGGGTTCGGTTCCGTCTCTCCGATACACCGTTATGTTGCGGAGTGTATGGAGGAGTAAGCTGAGAGAGAATTCCATTCTCTTTTAAGTAACCCAGGAACTCGGCACTCAAGTATTCACCACCTCGATCAGATCTCAGTGCCTTGATACTTTGGCCTGTTTGTTTTTCTACTTCATTCTTATATTCCTTGAATTTTTCAAAAGCCTCGGATTTATGTTTCATTAAGAAGACATAACCGTACCTTGAAAAGTCATCCGTAAAAGTAATGAAGTAAGAATAACCGCTTCGTGCATGTGTAGACATTGGACCGCACACGTCGCTGTGTACGAGTCCCAAGAGCTCGCTCGCTCTTACTCCGTGTCCAGTGAACGGAGTCTTTGTCATCTTTCCTTTGAGACAGGATTGACAAGTTGCATACGAATGATATTCGAACGAATCCAAATATCCTTCTGCATGTAACTTAGTCAACCTTCTCTCATTGATGTGACCCAGTCTACAATACCATAAGAAAGTTTTATCGATTTCTGGAGACTTTCTTTTGTGTGTATTCTGGACATTGAAAATCTGTGGCTGGTTTAATACGTATATACCGTTGTTCAATGTACCTGACCCAATCAAAACTTGATTAAGGTGAATGTTCACTACATTACTTACAAATGCAAATTCATAACCTTCTTTAGATAATAAAGATACAGAAATGATATTACAGGCTGCATTTGGTACATAATAACAACTACGCAAAACCAAAAAGTGTCCATCCGACAATCCCAGGTGATAGTCCCCCACGGCGTCAGCATCCATGCTAGCACCGTTTGCAACTCTGAGGGTCATGTCACCTGCCTTCAAAACTCTACGCTTTCTCAACGCCTGCAAAGAATTACAGATATGAGATCCTGATCCGGTATCCAATACCCAGGATGTAGAGTTTATTGATAGACAGTTTTCAATAACATACACACCTAAAGCTGAAGCTGCAACTCGCTTCAAATCCTGTGTTCTGGCCTTCCAAGCCTTGCAATCCTGTTTCCAGTGACCACTTTTGTGACAATAGAAGCATTCTTCCTTCCCCACGAGCTTTCCCTCTATCTTTGTTGCTTTTCCTTTTCCCTTCGTATCCACTTTACCGACACTGCCTCTTGGTTTGGCGGGGGCTTTCTTCTTTTTACTCTTGGCTTTCGCCCTGGACCTAGAAGAGGAAGATCCTCCTACAAACAAAGTGGATGTCTCCCTACCCTTCTGTAGGGTGCCCTCAGCACTCCTCAACATGTTCAGAAGCTCGGAAAGTTCAACCTCCTTTCCTTGCATGTTGAAGTTAAGAATAAACTGGGCGTAAGTGGAAGGAAGGGACTGGAGAATCAAATCAGTATAGAGTTCATTCTCCAACGTGGTCCCAAGGTCCGCGAGCTCCTCAATGTAGCCAATCATCTTAAGCACGTGTTCCGCTACCGATGATCCGATGGCCAACCTTGCCGAAAACAACTTCTTCAACACTTCGTATCTTGCGATACGAGACTGCTCTCTATACAGTTCTTTTGTATGAAGAAATATGGACTCTAGGTCCATATTCTCGTGCCTCCTCTGATGTTCGTTGTCCATCGAGGCAAGTACGAGGCATCTGGCCTTCGCACAATCTATTTCCCAGGTCTTGTAGATTTCCCTATCTATGACACTGGTTTTGGGACCTGGGACAGGGGGAGCTTTGGTGGTAAGGACATACCCCAACTTGTCATAAGAGATTGCCATCTTGACATTCCTGAGCCAATCTTTGTAGTTTGGCCCTGTCAATATGTTTTTATCTAGTAATAACTTAAGTCCGGTCATGTTGAATGGTCGCTGCAATTAGGAGAGAGAAAAGAAACACTTTAGCATGAAGCTCTTGCAAGTTTAGAGTGGTTTTTAATTTGTCTAAACTGGATGGCTCCCACTGTCTCTCGAATCCCTTCTCAAACCGTAAAGAAAGGATTAGTCAGGATCAATCTCACCGTACAATACTTGCTTAACCGTTCAGCCAGGCCAGTGTCGGTACTTCGAGGGAGGTTTTCCAACGCTTTCGCGAAGTTCCTTAATTAAGTAACCTCTTTTCCCTGTGGGCGTAGCCCCGCTAACACCTTTCTAGACACCTACTAAGTTTATAGCATTGATCGTTAAGTGAGAGTTTTCCCGAGGAGTAGCATATACTCACAGTAGGATCGGGATCCAAATATCATCGCGTGATAAAACCGAAGGAATCCTACCAGAATCATCACACTCCAAATGGTATGCAACGCTAGCAAGTTTCAGTACTTATGAAACTCCCGATGTGGATTTTTTCCCTATGCTCTTATGACCTTGACTTTGGCCAAAATATCATAAGTCACATGTCAAGTTCTACCCGTCATTCTCCTGGTTAATTTGGACCCACCCGTACCTACCCTTGACTTTGGCCAAAATGGCAGCACGACTGTCCCAAACCAACGCATCTATCTATGCTGCACATGAATACCCAATAGCTACAAATCACTATGCCTTGACTTTGGCCAAAATACATAGCTTGAATACTTTTTGACCATTCATGTGGAATGACGGAGGGCTACGAATGGTTTTGGCGAAACCGTGAACGTAGTGAACTTGATCTAATCGATGGAATGAGATAGCTTTTAAAAGGAGTGGTTCAAGCTCCGTGTTTAAAAGTTTAGTTTTGAAAAGAACCGAGTGGTTTTCAAAGTGTTCCAATCGACTTTTACTTGGTTTATTTTCTTGCATTAGTTCTTTTAATGCGTCCCATCATTTAATCCTACCATTGCAGAAAACAACCAAAATATGACGTACGCTTATGCCATTCGCATTCGCCACGGGGCCCCGTCATCACCCGTTAGGTTACTTAACTAACGACAGAGCGGGGGCTGGGCTAGCGCAGCTGTAAAACATAAGCAACGCCTAAATAGTTATCATATATAAATATATAGCAATGATAGACATTACAGATCACAGATGAATACATTGGATATACTAGGAATCCGCAATCCGTTCGAGCCTGCAACGAAAAGCGGATTACACGGTCGCGGTGAATAGCCAAAACCCCACCCAAGACCTCTACGGGTGCGGCAAACTACCCGCCAAGTACCCGAAGCGAAACAACTTCCCTCACCACCGTGAGTAGGCCACTCGGCACTTCGAGACACCCGGTAGTTTGTGCACCCCCTCCATGGGTCTATCCTAGGAGCAAAAACAGTAAAAAGAATTATACAATGACGGCTACAACCCCGACCCGGTTGTGCGGCCAAACAAATAATAATATTACATCAATTTACATATTACAATGAATGAAAGAAAAAGCAACACTCATCTCACATCCACCCCGGCAATTCATCCGCGACAATCCAACCCATTCATATACACAAACCAGTATCAATCACAGATCACAGATATGTATAACCCCGACTAATCGACATATAGCTATTAGCCGACGTTCAATACATTCAAACATCACAGATATAACACTTATAGTCAAAGTGTATTGAAGTTCGGAAAAAAATACGGATTTATAAGCCCCCCAAAAATAAATTTCTATTCTGGAAAATCTGGGCACATATAAACTATCTCAAAAATCCTAAAACCAAGCCAGAGATACACTGCACCAAACTCGACCAAGTGAAGAGCCAAGACGGCCGCGGTTGCGCGGCAATAGCTTGCTATTGCCGCGGAACCGCGGCACATTGGTCGATTCACTTGATCGTTTTTGGTGGCTATCTTTAAAAAAACCTGAGACGATTTTTGGAGTAAAACAAATTTTGTTTTGACCAGAAAAAATTTTAACAGAAAACTAGGGTTTTGATATTTTGGTTTTTCGATTTTTCCGTTTCGAACTTTGACACACTTCACTACCTAGCTAGTTTATATTTAGTTAGGCTCTGATACCACTGTAAGTCCACGTTGCCCATCCCGGTGCTTGCGGGGAGGCGGAAAACGGAAGAAAAATCGGATTTTTATGAGCTTAGGCAACATGGACTAGAGCTAGAAGGATCTTTGCTAAACAAAAACTTGCTAAAGCTAACTAGTAACTAGCTAAGTGCTAGAAAGGTTATACCTTGGGCTTTAAGTCCTTCTCTCCTTGCTCCTTGGAGTGGTGGAAGGAGGTCACCTTGGTCGTCTTCTCACGTCGAAAAAAGATCCACCCGAAAGCCTCAACCTTTGGCTTCAACTCCAAGCTAGAAGTAACTAGGGTGCAAGAAGTGCTAGTCCTTGAACCCTAGATGAGAGTAAAGATGATCAAGAGAGGGTTTTTCTCAAGCTCAAGTGTTTCTCAACACATGAGAGGGAGAGAGCTTGAGGGAGAGGAAGAACAAAAGAGAGAAAAGATATGATAGAATGAGAATAATATGAACCATTCTCACTAATATGTGTATATTATTTTAATTAAATAATTAGCTAGATAATTGTCATGGTTAATCATGACATGACCATTATCATTTCAATTTGCAAAGATCAAAAAGCATCTTCCAAAAGAAATGATGATGGTCAAAGTGTCAACCTAGGTCAACAAGTCAAGGAGGTCAAATGATCAACAACCATGACCATGCACAATTATCAAACTAATTATCAATTAACTATAACACACACATAAGCATTAGGGTTAATAAAATGACAATAGCCATTAACCCTAATCAAGGTCCTCTCCCTCAATCTCAAGCAACTGTGAATACGCACCCGCATTCGTGATCCGAGGAACACGAATACAATGAGAAAAACCAATCCCAAATCATATACTAGGATCCGGCTTAAACCAAAGCCCGCTAGTATAAACTGTCCGGACAGCAAACGTGCACAAGTGCGCGAATGTGAACGAACCCTGTCGCAAAACCATGCGACCTCTACTCATTTTGCCTAAAGGCGAATAGCTCTCTGTGTGGGACTCTAAAGACTCGACACTACGCTGGCAGTGGGTTTAACCACAGACCGCAAGCGGCACTAGCTGTACGTAACGGTCCCCAGGTAGATGTCGATAAGAAGACTGACGAGGTGAACCCCATCCGAACTCCTACTGAGCCTGTATGTGACAATCTCCGTACAGTCCGGTCTGTTCGTCTGATACATCGTATGGCGGGCCTAGGGGGGCGGTGAACGTCAGTCCCCTAATAGCGGTACAAGTCGTGTCGGAGTGTAGCCCAGAACACCCTGAGATAACACTGGAAACCTAACAGTATATCTCGCTTGCCCTGGCCAGGGACTACTCGTGTAATGGCTCTCCTGGACACAGCGCGATGTCAACCCCCAATACCGGGAGAGACGAATCCTGTCTAACCGTCACTGCCTCCAAGTGCTTCGGGACTGCACCCAAAAACTACCTGTTTGCACGACTCCTTTGAGCCCTGGTAGGGTAGTAATCAAAGTGCAGTGGGAACACACTCGAGGCGAAGTGACAGTGTCAAGTCAGCGGACTAAGCTGTACTCATGTCACCTGGGAACTGATAACTGACGATAGGTATAATACCAACCAACAGTCCCCGACGAGTCCTGTCCAGTGTACTCGTAACCTAACGAGCACCCGCATACTATCTCAAGTACGACGTACTGACGGCTGTGGGACAGACCGTCTCCCACGCTGGGATGAGAAGCGCATACGCTAGTCTACTCCGGAGTATCGATGCCCTGTCTCGATAGTCCAACGACTAGGGACCTGTATAAGGATGTGCTTAAAGATCACCCAGCTACCACGAGTGTGAGCGCTATCACAACGCTGGTAATCAAGCAAAGATCCTAAGGGCTCTACTAATATGTATATCAGCAATATGCTAAAAGAAACAACATGCACATATTAAAGCAGAGACAAACCAAGTAGCATACTACCATTTCGAGCAAGATTGTATATACAACTGTGAATATCCCAAACTTCCATCAAGTAATATACAAACTAGTATGATACAGTAATGGCCTCTAGGGCATATACACTAACAAACAGAACAACAACATCAGCATAGCAACAGCAGCAGCAGAGAAGCAGCATGCAGCCCCTGCATCACCAGCAGCAATAGCAACTCAATTCTTCACCTTCACCTGTTTCTTAGGGTTCTCTAGGGTATACTTTTGAACCCAATTCCTAGTTTGCTTAGTTGTGTGATAGTTAGCTTCGGTTTGCGTTTAATTGTGAGTTTAGTGCTAATTAAGGTGATGTATGTGGAACGTTGGTTAAGTGGCGATTGTGTTAGTTAACCCTACTTATTTAAGTGTTGTTAGGGTTACATTAACTGAGAATTAACCCAGATTTCACTAAAATACCATAGGGTTTGTGTTTTGTGCAAAATTGGTGTTTTTAAGCGATATTTGTGACATCTGTGATCTGCTTTTGACCCGGGGCCTTCAGGACAAAATTGAGAAAACTGGGGCATGCACACTAGGTCTAGAACACACCACCAGAACACGAGACCCCCATTCCCAACTGAGGCCGCAGATTTATTGTGTTTGGCCGCAATTTGCGGCCAAGTAGGGGGCAGGGGTGTTAGGGTCTTGGCTAGGGTTGTCTGAAGTGTTGTCTAGTGTTTTGGCATGTCTAGTTTTATAAGATTTGACCTGTATGAAATGACATATTCCACCCCATACCTCACACTTATCTATTCTATGCACAGATTCATATATTGGTAGTACCTGTTAGTGTACCCTTATGATAGTTGCATATTTGCTTTCTCATATCCCTTTTGCATAGTTATTGCATACTATTACCATGTCATCATTACTTCATATATTGATTGTACCTGTTAGTGTACTTTCCATTATTCTGCATTCACATAACATGTCATTACTGTAATCGCATATCTTAGATTCATGTTGTACGTACATTCCTGCGATTACCTGCATATGTTATCTACTATTCATGAGTTGGCAACTCACCCCCGTTGTGTCACAAGTGTTTCAGGTTGTTCCCCAGAGTAGTCGAGGCAGGCTATTCCGCTATTCATCTATCATCTTTTGCTACAGATACTGCATCGGCTCACAGTACTATTTTGCTTAGGTGGGTTGGATGATTATCTGTATTTCATATTGTACATTCGTTCTATTTTGTACTCTCCATCTACTAGTATGTTATTGACTTAGAGACTTGGTGAGGACGATATTGTATATTATTTGTGGACTTGTTGTCTTTTATATACAGCTTTCTCTTTATTGTCTTTATTTCTTCGCTACGGCGTCGTATATTTGTATTGTATTCATCTTGGCTAGTTTTTACAAAAAAGGGGGTGTTGCCAAAATTTTAAAGAAAGAAAGTAAGACTTTTAAAGAATTTGGGTTGCGATTTCAAATGTTTCAAAAACTATACTATCTTTTCCGTATTTTCTTGGTTTAGATTTCTGGGTTTTGGCTTTCTTTTACTGCGTTACGTCTTTTGGCGTTGCGTAGTATTAGGGCCGTCACGGACCAATTTTGGGTCGTGACAAAGTTCACCATGTTGCTAATCATGGTTAAACCCCAAAAACAACCCTAGTTATCATGCATAAGTGTGTGCAAGCCTAGGAAAAACCTAATAAAATATTCATTAAATAGGATAAAATAATTAAAAACCAAATTGGTAAACCTTTTTATTAAAAACTATATATAAAAATATAATTAGCTACAAAACACATTTTAAGGTGTTACAAAAATGAAGCGTCCTTACTCGTTCCTACGGGACAAAACGAAGAGACTATTCGAGCTGGCGATGCGCAACAGGCTTATCAATCTGCTGAATCCAAAGCGACCATTGCAACCCGGCGAAGCGAATAATCCCAATTATTGCCCTTACCACCAAATGGTAAGCCATCCAATCGAAGATTGCTTCGTCTTTAAGGGATGGATCGAGGATCGGTACCAATAAGGCAAGTTTGCGCTGTCTGAGAAGTGGAAAGTAAGCCCACCATAACCGCACACTCCTAAAAAGACGGACACACTGGGGGTATCGTGCTCTTTTGTTGAAGAAGCTCCATGGGAGGTCGTTCTTTCAGCCAGAACCAAAAGAATGCTGAATAATCTCCAGACATGCCCGGCGATCAGGTGGAAGAATCCGTTGGAACATGAGATCATCGAAGGGATGATGAAGCCGCGCCCGACTCCAAAAAACGGTGGTGATAGCCAAAGCACATACACCCAGCCGCCGAAATCTTCGAAAAAGAAGAAGAAATCCAAAAAGCCCATGAAGCCTGGCGACAAGCGCACGGACCTGCAGAAACAGATCGACGCGCTGGAAGAGTATAACCAGAAGGCGCGGACTCCAATCACGCTCCAAGAGTTCCTCAGCCACGTCCTTGAAGACGGAGATGATGGAGAAGACTCGTCGGATGAATCTGAGGATTACGTAGCAAGTTGCCATATGATCTCTCATTCGTCGACAGACGATGAAGAAGCTCCTTGCACCGAAAGACTGGGGGAAGGTCCTGAACCGGAGCTTCCAGGGACATCAGACGAAATGATCGATGCATTCCTAAACGAAGCTCTTCTGAAAAGTAAAGCTGATCGGGAGTGTGAGATGGCCATATTTGAAAAGGCCAAACGCTGACAACTGGATGAAAGAGTCGAGACATTTCCGCCGAATCAAAGGACATCCGTCGCGAATAAAAACAAGTTCAAGACGAGGAAAAGGTTTGCTAAAGCCATATCAATGGGAATGAAACTACCACCCTCCGAAGGAACACTTTTGGAGAAGCAGAGATGCATCCTAACTACTGCCTATATCATCAAAAGATGGCAAACCCCATCGAAGAGTGCAACGCTTTTAATAGATGGTGGCAGGGGTATGTTGCTCACCGGCAACATTTTAAGCGGATGAAATGCAAAACTCGTTGGGAGCAAAGAAGTATGACCGAAGTGTATAAAAGAACTACTGGCAACTGTCGCAAGGTTAACACCGGAGGATCACAAGTTCTCACCTTCGGGAGAGACTCTGATGAAGAAATGACTCTTGGCCCTCTCTTCAAATAATCCACCTCGGGAAAAGAGGAAGAACCAAAGATTTGTGAAAATATTCAGCTGCGCAATCGTACACTACCTGAAAAGAATCTCGGGCCCACGAATAGAAAAGATAAGGGAAAAGAAAAGGTCCCTGAGGATATCATCCTTAATGACCAAGCCGTTGAAAAACTCACAGCCAAGGACCCGCCAAAGAAAAGTAAGGTAGACTACAACGTTCTGGCAAACTTGAGGAAGCTACCCTCACAGCTCAGTATTCTCGACGCCCTGGTGCTATCCAAAGAGGCGAGAGATTCACTGATCAGGGCGCTATAAGAGCCAGAGCAATTCCGAGCTTTCCTCGCCGAAGAAAGGATGAAAGACGAGCTGAAAGAAGTACACACAGCCGATATCACCTTCGGCGATGAAGATCTCCTCCTTGGGACGTGCGAGCACAACCGTCCCCTATATGTCTCCGGATACTGCCATGATATCAAGATAGGCAAAATCCTGGTCGACAATGGGTCTTCCGTCAATCTCCTCAACGTGCGAGTGTTGAAGGAAATCTGCATGAGCGTCCGGCACCTCACTCGTGATAAAATCACCATCTCCGGTTTTGACTCTCAGTCATCACAGACTCTCGGGTCCGTGATACTGACGTTGCGCTTCGGGCTACTTGTCACGGATATTAAATTTCACGCCATTGATGCCAAGACATGCTACAATGCTTTGCTCGGCCGGCCTTGGTTACACGAGTACAACATCATCCCTTCTACACAACATCAGTGTATGAAATATTTCAAGGATGGTCTCGAGTACACTGTGACGGGGGAGTTGAACCCATTCTCCATGAACGAAGTCCGAAAATACGAAGATGTAAAATACTTCTTACCAGATTTCGAGAACACGGAGAGGTGTCACAAACCGAAGGACAAATCTATCACCACTATTCCAGTCTTCAGGAGTGATACCGAGGAGGAAGAAAAGATAGTTCATTCAGGGCCGCCTCAACGCAACAACCCGGGACCGTCCGCCCCCATGTTGATTTTCAGCAGCGACTCGGAAGATAAGGTTAACGCTATATTTTCCGCTTGGCCATCAATACAAGCCTTCTCTGGCGATAATCAGAGTCCGCAAATTACCATGGTTCCACAAGAGCATTACAAAGATCTCAATGCACTTAAAACTTATAGTGTGCAGGAACTGCAAACATTCTACGTCCCTCCCAGGAGAAAAGGTGAAAAAGCGATCCTATTCTACCGATCTGGGGAAACCAAAGTGGCAAGAGAAGTTTGGCATGGCGCCGATTCTAAACTCGACAGGCTCCAGCCCATCCGTCTGCCTAAATATTACACGGAAGGCTTGAAAAGGCTATTGAAGCGCCAAGGGGTACCCTTTAAATAGACCACTCGACAAGCTCGGTTCTACAACAGGATTTGGGATGTCCCTGGAACTCAGCGCAAGTTTCCCAACGGGAGAATGGAAACAAAGGGGCTTGGATATCTTCAATCCAGAAAATGGGAGCGAGTCCATGGCAGCTACGTCTTATATGATTTCGATGAAGAAGGAGACATTCTGTTAAGAGAGACCGATCCTGAACCAAAACAAGGTCCTGTCATCAAAATGCCGAGCCCGTCGTTTGAAGAAAGAATGGACAAGCTGGTAAGGGAAGCGGGTCTAAAGATCCGGGATGACCATAACTGCGAGATGGCCATTTACGAAAAAGTCAGGACACAGCGCCTCCTTCAATAGGCCGCAGAGAATGGCAATTCTCTTCCTTATCGACCTGTCGTACAAAAGGCTCAACGCAGAGGCAAAAATAAATCAAAGAGCGGGAAAAGCGTTCGAGAGAGACAAAGCGGGACCAAGAAGCCACGCGATCGGGAATCGAGCAATCCGGAGTCGTCTCTTATAAAAAAGATGGGTTAAGCATATTCTTTTCCTCAGAACAAAACACGGAAGATACATGATCTCGCCATAAGACATCAGATGATTACATTTCTGGATCCTAAACACCCCGAGCAAGCCAACGAGGTCTCTCACCCAGACTATTGCTCTTATCACCGAGCAATAGGACATCCTCTCGAAGATTGCTTCACCTTCAAGAATTGGGTCGAAGACCAATATCAGCTTGGCAAGTTCGCTCTATCCAGCAGTTGGAGGATAACTCCGCCATAGAAGCATGAACCAAAAACCGCACATACAGCGAGAGTAGAACCAGATCAACATCAGTCTTGGAAGCGAGCTCGTACCTGTCACGTGATTACGCTGTCAGAAGAAGGAGTGCCCGAGAATATGGATAGCCTCCCCTGCTGCTTCGTAAACAACGATGACGAGGTGATCTCATAGTTTCCACCGGCGCCGAAAGAGCTGGAAGATGGAATACATACTACTGCTGATGATCTCAAGAAAATTGATTTGGGGACGGCAAATGACCCGCGACCGACATTCGTCAGTGAGCTGCTGTCTGAAGAAAGGGTGGCTACACTAAAGGACGTGCTTATGCAGCATAAAGATTGTTTCGCCTGGAACTATTCCGAGATGCCAGGACTAGATCCAGAGGTTGCTGTGCAAAAATAGACGATACGCCGTACGTCAAGCCGATCAAACAAGCGCCGAGAAGAATGCGGCTCGAGCTTGAGATGAGCATCAACGCCGAGGTTAAGAAGCTAATCGACTCCGGCTTCATCCAAGAGGTGCAATATCCTGACTGGATCGCCAACATCGTCCCGGTAATAAAGAAGAATGGGACGGTGCGTATATGTGTGGACTTTCGGGATCTTAATAAAGCCTGCCCGAAGGATGACTTCCCGGTACCGGTCACCGAGCTGATGATAGACAATACATCCACCCATGAAGTCTTCTCCTTCATGAACGGGTCGTCAGGATGTAATCAGATAAAGATGAATCCCGAGGACCAGAAGCATACTGCCTTCCGGACCCCTTTGGGTATATTTTGCTACAAGCTGATGCCTTTCGGTCTAAAGAACGCCGGCGCCACCTATCAAAGGGCCATGACGAAGATCTTCGATGATCTCATACATGAAATCGTCGAATGCTATATCGACGACCTCATGGTGAAAAGCAAATCATACGAGGAACATTTAGAGCATCTGAGAATCGTGTTTCAACGCCTTCGACAATACAACTTGAAGATGAACCCGCTCAAATGCGTGTTCGAAGTTTCCTCGGGCAAGTTCCTGGGATTCATCGCCCGACACCAAGGCATTGAAATAGATCCGTCAAAGATCAAGGCAATTATGGAAATGCCTCCGCCAAGGAATCTCAAGCAATTGCGGTCTCTCCAAGGGAAGCTTGCGTATATCCGGCGATTTATAGCCAATCTCTCGGGCAAGTGCCGTCCATACAGCCACCTAATGAAGAAGGGAACCCCGTTCATCTGGGATCATAAATGCCAAAGCGCGCCGGATGAAATCAAGCAATACCTGCAAAATCCGCCAGTGCTGGCTGCTCCGGTCAAGGGAAAACCCCTCATTATGTATACAATCGCCCTTGAAGGTTCCTTAGGCGTATCATGGGCACAAGAGAACGACCAAGGGAAGGAGAGAGCCCTCTACTATTTGAGTCGAGTTCTGCCGGGGGCAGAAAGCAATTATTCTCCCATCGAAAAACACCGCCAGGCATTGATCTTCGCGATAACGAAGCTCAGGCACTATGCATTGGCGCATGAAGTCCATCTCATATCGAAGGTGGATCCTCTCAAGTATTTGATGTCAAAGTCCATATTGATGAGGTGACTCGCTAAATGGGCCCTGCTCTTGATGGAGTTCTCAATAACCTATCAGCCTCTTAAGGCAGTGAAAGGCCAGGCCATCGCCGACTTCCTCGTCGAGCATTCGATACCTGCCGATTCCCCTTTGAATTGCGAACTGCTAGACGGACATGCGTTTGACATGATCGATGGAAGTGATACCCGGTGGGAACTTTACTTCGATGGAGCATCTTCGATGAAGAAGCGCAAACAAAACACCCCCATAATCAAATCGGGGGTAGGCCTCATCTTCGTAACTCCACAAGGAGGGATAATGCGCTTTGCCTTCTCCTTAACAGAGCCGGGGACAAACAATGAAGCCTAGTATGAAGCTTTGATAGCAGGTCTCGAGATCGCCATCGACATGGGAATTGAGAACCTCCTCATATACGGAGACTCCCAACTGGTCGTTAGTCAGGTAAACGGCGACTGTCAAACGTGCAAACCAGAACTGGTGAAGTACGGCGAGAGGGTACAGCAACTGCTGACCCAAATACCTTCATACATCTTGGAAAGAATACCACGTGCGAAAAATAGCAAAGCGGATGTATTAGCCAAGCTTGCTAAAGAACTGGCCGACGAGAACCTCGATGACGTAAGGATCGTTGTGCAAAGCCGTCGGGTTCTTGCACCGGCAGAGATATCTTCGGAGCCGTCCGAGGAGAAGGGAGCGACCGAGCAAATGACTCTACAAATAAAAGACCAAGAAACGGTTGAGGATTGGAGAGAAGTCTTTATAGACTACTTCAAATCCCGTCGTACACCTGAAGATGCGTCCTCGAGACATCAGCTTATGAAACGAGCTCTGTCTTTCGCCTTCGTCAATGATACTCTGTATAAGAGATCATTTGACTCTTTATGGTTAAGATGCCTGGGACCACACGAGGCAAAGAGAGTCATCCAAGAAACTCACGACGGACTCTGCGGTTCTCACCAAGCCGGCCCAAAGATGAAGCTGAAGATCAAACGGATGGGTTATTATTGGCCCACGATGATACAGGACTGCCTCGAGTATGAGAAGCAATGCCACTCGTGCCAGATCCACGGAGACTTTATCCATCAGCATCCAAATCCGCTACACCCGACAGTGGCTAGCTGGCCGTTCGAAATGTGGGGAACTGACATAATCGGCCCCATCGAACCAGCATCGTCCAGAGGACATCGATTCATTTTGGTGACAACTGATTACTTCTCCAAATAGGCAGAAGCAGTACCGCTGAGGGAAGTGAAGACGGAGAATATCCTCTATTTCTTCAAGACACACGTCATTTATCGGTTTGGAACTCCGCGACTAATCAGCCGCTTCATACAACAACACAATATAGACTGGAGATACTCCTCTGTTTATAATCCCCGAGCTAACGGTCTAGTTGAGGCTTTCAACAAGACCTTAACGAAGATCATGAAAATAACGGTGTCACGAAATAAGAAAGACTGGCACGAGAGACTGCATGAAGCTCTCTAGGCGTATCGAACTACGTTCAAGACGACCACGAACACAACGCCGTATGCATTGGTATTCGGTACAGAAGCGGTACTCCCCCTCGAGATAGAGTTACCCTCTCTATGAGTGGCAGTTCATTACGAGCTAATGGACGAAGAGAACGCTCACCTTCGGCTTGAGGAGCTCGATGCCCTTGATGAAAACCGGCTCATAGCGCAACAAAATCTGGAGGCTTATAAAGAAAAGATGACGCGCTCATATGAAAAATTGACTAGGCCGAGGACATTCCACCAAGGCGAACTCGTGCTAGTGGTCAAAAGCCCTATGATCCCCAATCGTGCTAAACGAGAGAAATTCTAGCCGAATTATGAAGGCCCGTATATTATAGAAAAAGTCTACCAGGGTGGAGCCTATCTACTCATAGACATGCATGGTGAAAGACCTTTCAGGCCAATAAACGGTCGCTTCCTGAAGAAATACTACGCTTGACGAGTCACGGTCTAGGTCAATAATAGATGACGACGACTATATCCGCTCGCTATCTTCCTAAGCCCAAACTCTATAGGTAGTAGCCGGCTTCCTTAACAACGGACCGAAACGTCCTTAAACTAACAACGGACCGAAACGTCCTTAAGCTAACGACGGACAGAAACATCCTTAAACTAACAACGGACCACTATGTCCTAAAACTAGCCGTTGACCGAGATGTCGATAAACTACGGTGGATTGCAGCATCCCAAAGTTGATAAAAAAAAAGAATAAAAAAAAAGAAAAAAGAAAAAATAAAACGATATGTCCATAAGCAAAATGGGCACGGATGAAAACCCGAAAGGGCTCCATGAGTAAAAACAGCAGGGCTACCGGCGAGTCTCGTGAAAACCCGAAAGGGCACAACCTCGTCAGAATAAAAAAAAGAAGAAAAAATGGTATGTCCACAAGCAAAAAGGGCACGGATGGAAAACCCGAAAGGGCTTCGTGGGTAAAAACAGCAGGGCTACCGGCGAGTCTTGTGAAAACCCGAAAGAGCGCAACCTCGTTAGAATAAAAAAAAGAAAAAGAAACGGTATGTCCACAAGCAAAAAGGGCATGGATGAAAACCCGAAAGGGCTCCGTGAGTAAAAACAGTAGGACTGCCGGTGAGTTTTGTGAAAACCCGAAAGGGCGCAATCTCGTTAAAAGACACTTGCGAGGTCCTCTCAACTTTGTAAGGAGAAACCACCTGCGTGAGATCCTTACGACTCACAAGGGAGCAATACACTTGGGGATCCTCACGATTCCTGAGGAGAAATTACACTTGCGAGATCCTCACGAGTTGTAAGGAGAATCCTCTTATGGGACCCTCACGGCTCATAAGATTCAAAAGTCTTAAGCTATAGGGATCTGAACCTGTTCTTAAGCAGCCCCCACAACCTCCGATACTGCCCTACAAGCGGCTCAATGCTGATCCTTGTATACAATTCACGGGCGCGAATAAACATTTCCCCAACAAAGTCCCATCTGTGACCAGGGATATGTCTACACGGTGAACAACCCTTGTAAGTCCTCTCGACTTGTAAGGAGAAAGCGCTCTTGTAAGATCCTTACGACTTATAAGATACCATGCACTTAGGAATCCTCACGATCCCTAAGGAGAAAACGCACCTACGAGATCCTCACGACTCGCAGGGAGAAATACCTTTATGAGACCCTTACGGCTCATAAAGTCAAAAGCCTTAGTCGAGAGGATCTTAACCCTGTTTGCTAAGCCACCTTTGTTCGTCATCGACAAAGGCAAATGATGATTCGCTCTTGGCAATATCCCAGTTGTAGCGGTGCTGATGCCGAAATCGGTGTCTAAATCCAAGCTTGCGGCAAGAAGCTAGCGAGCCACACATGCATACGAAATAGCCGAAATGATGGGGCAACTTACAACAAAATCAGCAAGTAAAAAAATGTATGCATGCAAAATAGCCGAAATGATTGGGCAACTCGCAATAAAAAACAGCGAGTAAAAATAAAACAAATAGCCGAAATGATTGGGCACCGCGAAAAATAGCCGAAATGATTGGGAAATCGCGACCTCCGCGATATAAAAGCTGAAATGATAGAGCATAGCGGAAAGAAATAAAAAAATGAAATTTATGCCCTACAGGTGATATCACATCAATCCCTGTATACAATCCAGGGGCGCAAACAAAGAAGGAATCACACCTTTCCTCCCTAGGTTTCATCAGAAGAAGAAGCCAAATCTCAACAGTTCACAGATGGCCTGGAGATCATCTCAACATCCGTTTCATTATGACAAACACAACATCAAGCAAAGTGGAACAGCAGCAACTCCCAGTTCCATGACTCGGCGGTACACAGATGACCGAGAGTCAAACCCTGACTCCGTGAAATGCGGATGAAGCAAAATTCCTGGCTACGTGGAACGCGGCTTATGTCAATCCTGACCCCGTGGGAAACGTCCAGAGCGGATCCTGGTCCTCGCAGAGCACGGCAATGACCCCGTGTGAAGCATCCAGAGCGGAGCCTGGTCCTCGCTGATACGGCAATGAACCTGTGGGAAGCATCCAGAGCAAATTCCTGGCTACGTGGAATGCGGCTTATGTCAATCCTGACCCCGTGAGAAATATCCAGAGTGGATCCTGGTCCTTGTAGAGCACGGCAGTGAACCCATGTGAAGCATCCAGAGCGGAGCCTAGTCCTCGCCGAACACGGCAGTGAACCCGTGGGAAGCATCTAGAGCAAAATTCCTGGCTACATGGAACGTGGCTTATGTCAATTCTGACCCCATGGGAAACGTCCAGAGCGGATCCTGGTCCTCGCAGAGCACGGCAATGACCACGTGTGAAGCATCCAGAGTGGAGCCTGGTCCTCGCCGAACACGGCAGTGAACCCATGGGAAGCATCCAAAGCAAAATTCCTGGCTACGTGGAACGCGGCTTATGTCAATCCTGACCCCGTGGGAAACGTCCAGAGCGGATCCTGGTCCTCGCAGAGCACGGAAATGACCCCGTGTGAAGCATCCAGAGTGGAGCCTGGTCCTCGCCGAACACGGCAGTGAACCCGTGGGAAGCATCCAGAGCAAAATTCCTGGCTACGTGGAACGCGGCTTATGTCAATCCTGACCTCGTCGAAAATGTCCAGAGCAGAGCCTGGTCCTCGCCGAATACGGCAGTGAACTCATGGGAAGCATCCAGAGCAAAATTCCTGGCTACGTGGAACGCGGCTTATCTCAATCCTGACCCTATGGGAAACGTCCAGAGCGGAGCCTAGTCCTTGCCGAACACGGCAGTGAACCCATGGGAAGCATCTAGATCAAAATTTCTGGTTACGTGGAACGCGGATAATGTCAACCTTGACCCCGTGGGAAATGTCCAGAGCGGAGCCTGGTCCTCACAGAACACGGCAGTGAACCCGTGGGAAGCATCCAAAGCAACTCCTGACTCCGTGAAATGCGGATAAGGACAACTTCACCCATCACCTGCGGGTCCTCACGACTCGTAAGAGAGTAAATTCTCTTGTAAGATCCTTATGACTTTCAAGAGAAAACACACTTAGGAATCCTCACGATTCTTAAGGAGAAATTACACCTACGGGATCCTCTCGACCGGTAGGGAGAAAGTTCTTTATGAAACCCCCACGGCTCATAAATTGAAAAGTCTTAGGTGATAGATCCTAACCCTATTTCCTAAGCCATCACCACTCTACAAAGGATCCAAGATTGACGGCTATATACTATCAACAGACCGCACTTACTAAAATCACATGGCAAACAACACAGCAAGAAAGAAGAAAGCAGAGAGATGACATAAGGCATTACAAAAAATGTGTATCTTTTATTCATGAATTCAATTGGGTACAAAATACATCATATGAAAGAATAAAAGAACAAATACATTTTATTCAAAATTACAAATGGTACAAAAAAATTATTACTGAAAGGAAAGCGCTTTCAATAATTCAATCAGCCGCTCACGCACTTCCCTCAGCCCCTCTTCTAGACCAGCTGCCACGGCCAACTCCGCTTCGACCTGGGCTTGCTGCTGCAAGTAAGACGAAAGTTGTTCCTCGACGGCTTGCTGAGCTGCTTCACGATCTTGTGCATCCCGCTCGACGACGTTGAGCTTCTGCCTCAATGTTAACCCATCAAAAATACATCACAGAAGGGCTTCAAAGATAACTTTCAACTGGGCAGCATTCGCATCAACCTCGGCATGCAGTCGAGCAGATTCGCTTGAAGTTTCTTTACATTAATTTTGCTTTAAAGCCACTTCTTGTTCAAGATGGTGGAAGTAAGAAGTGCTCTGCTCGATCCACACAGCCCGTTGAGTGCTCATAGCCGGAATCTCAGGTGCAGGACGCCTAAGCTCAAGCTCATGCAGGCAAGCCTCGATTTCTCTGCAGCGATTAACCCAAGACTCAACGACGCCCTCACCATGAAAGTTCATGAGCATCGCCAGTATAGGATTAACCTCTGCGGCAAAATCCGCAGCAGATGTGGGAGTCTCCGCGTCAAGCTCCTCGATATATTCGCTCAGCATGCGTAGACTGGTCACAGCACCTTTAGATGATGGACGTCTGAAAAAAGGCCCTGCCGGCATTATAATGCGAGACTCGAACGGGGCTGGAGTCGATGTGATTGCTGCAAAATATATCATAATCAGATGTCGACTCAGGAAATAAAAAAAATATGCGAAAAGTAGAGTCTACTATACCGGCTGCAACAGGGGGGCAGGGCTGGGAGTACTGGTGGCGCAACAACAGCCTCGTCCCCTCCTTCAATTCGTAAGGCTACAAGCAAAATAAAGAAGAGTTAGCGGTAATGCGACTGCCTGTTAAAGAAAAGGATGTCATTTAGAGAAAATACTCACCGACACCAGCAGGTGGACTAATCTTTGACAAGAAGGAGAAGTGTGGGTGCAACACTTGATACAGGTGGTCAAAAAGGACTCCTGCAAGGACACAATAGTGCAACGTCAGTACGTAAGTTATACAGCTTAAAAATAAGACCGATGAGTCACGAATCCGCACCTTCCAACATCTAAGATGGTACGAGAGAGGGTAGAGAAGGTGTCACCGTCAAGGCGGTAGCTGATGGCGCTGCCTTGGGTAGTGCGACATCAGCACTAGCTGCACCTGCATTAGAAACAAGATAAACCCTGTCAGGAAAGATTGCAGAATAAAAAGAAGGGCGGTGACCTAAAATCTACCTGATGAGTCGCCAGCCGGAGCCGTGACGAGGGCTTCACTTGATACAA
Source organism: Agapanthus africanus (assembly GCA_030015575.1). NCBI lineage: Eukaryota > Viridiplantae > Streptophyta > Magnoliopsida > Asparagales > Amaryllidaceae > Agapanthus > Agapanthus africanus. The sequence goes on along the minus strand of CM057344.1, from coordinate 595,276,516 downwards.
CAGCGACGTCTCCCTCCTCCATCGGGGTGGTCTCACCTCCCGTCGCCTCATCCCCTGACTCCACGAGAGTCGTCATCACGCTCGCGACGCCAGGAGACGGCAAAGATCCGTAGGAGGGAAGAGCGATGATCGGAGCGGTGCCTGACTCTTGAGAAAGAGCGACCATCTCGGGCCCAGCAATTGTACCCGTTTCGCTCGCCACCACCTCGGGCTCAGTAATTGTAGCTGTCTCATCCACCGCTGCCTTAGGCTCAGCCGTGGTAGCCGTCTCCCCCGCCGCCACCTCGGGCTCGGCAGTGGTAGCTATCTCGGGCATAGCAATCGTGACTTTCTCGTCAGCCACTACCTCGGGCCCAACAATTGCGGCCACATCGCCTACCGCCGCCCCGGGTTCGACAGTAGCAGCTACCTCCTCCACCGCTACCTCAGGCTCGGCGTTCGCCGCCACTTCTTCGGTAAGGCTCAGCCCTGCAAGATAAGGTATATGAGAACTGATAATTTAAAACTTTGACAACGGAACCTCACGGCGCGTTACCTGGAGTTGATTTACCGTTTACTACCTGAGCCGCACGTGCCGTCCGTCTGTAAGCAGTAGACAAGGCAACCGGAGACTCCTCTGAAGGAGTAGCAGCAGGGGTAGCAGCGCTTGAACCCGCTCCCGCAGCTAGAGCAGCACTACGCTCTCTTGCTGCGCGCCTCCGGCGCTTCCTTTCCTCCCGGGCCGTCAAAGCAGACCTTCTAGAAGCCTCTTCAACAGGACGTCATCATCCGCATCCAGTGTTACCTCTGGAGCCGTCAAGGCCTCCGTTATCGGTTGTTTAAGTAAGGCCTTTTTCGGCAATGCCGAAGAGGCCGGGACTTCGGTAGCTGGCCCGGGAAGAATTTCCGCATCAGCTTGCGGGATCGGTATTGTGGTCCCTGCGATAAGACAAAAAAAGGGTCAGATTACTCATAAGAAACAAGAGTAGGAACATGGTGAACCGAAATATACCGATGCCTAAGGATGCTCGAAGTCGTTCCTCTTCCTTGAAAGTCTTGAGAGAAGCAGCGAGAGCTTCTTCGGTAGAAATGCCTGTTAAAGGAAAAAAAATGTTAGTCATAACACAATAATAGAAATATGATGCAATGGCGGAAAATACAGCTAATGAGTACCTGATCGTGCGAGGATAGCCAACCCCTCTTCATGGCTTGCCAACCACTCAGAAGCTGGGATGGCAGCCGCCAGATCAGTATCATCTGGTGGCATGAATAATCCCTCATTTGTCCCATACTCACTCAAGCCCTCACTATAAGGAGCATGAGACTCCTGACCAAATAAGACATCGGCAGAGAAGAGAGACTTCTTCTTCTTCTTCTGTGAGCGAGCTCCGGTGCAGCCAAAACCAGCTTGCTCTTCGTGGGCACTTTGGGACGGCGAGTCCCGATATCCGAGCCCATGCCAGATTCGGGTGAAACTACGTTTACCGTCTCCATGGGAGCACGGGGCACCGATGGCACATCCACCGTCTCTACAGGAGCATGGGGCAATCCACGCGTAGGGCTTAGCACCCGTGGAGGCTCAACTGCGGCAACCTCTCTTAGCGAAGGGGGGGCAGCGATCCGTCGCTTTAAAGGGATGTTGCGATCCCTGGCAGGGGGCGCACTCTTGCGATCGAGCAGCAGCCGCCTCTCTTCCCTGATAACAGCACCCATCACATGTTGATACCAGGCCCCGTGTATGTTAAGGGCCCTCGGAATGCAACTCGGCTCGCTAATAAAGAAGTGGGAGGCCGTATTCATAAATTGATGCAGCGCACCCCGTATTACCTCTTTGGTAGCAGCAGGTTTTTCCAAGAACGCCTCCAGTGGAACCCTTGGTTATAACTCAGCTGCAGAGCAAAATGATGGGGGTTGTACCTCATAAAAAGCGCCGCATCATTTTTCCTGAATACGAGAAAGCCCGGCCTGATGGGGTATAGATGTAGAATCTCCCGGGCTTTCAACACGGAGGCCCCATCCTTAAAAACGTCACGCAATGCCAGCACCATCTTGGAAGTTTCTTGGCCGATCGTCAAGACTTTGTCTGTAAAAGACATACCAGCTCCGACCGTGCGCGGACGAAGAAGCGAGGCCCTAGCTTCCCGCTGAGACGGATTCACGATAGAAGCGTCAACCAGCCGCATAATTCTCGGGAATTTGCATTGCTCGAAAAACGAAGGTCTTTTATGAATGCCGAATACCCCGGGCACGTGCATTTCCATCCACGAGGTAAAGTAATGCATCGGGAAGTTGGCGGAATGCACCCCCGGTTCAGTTGTATCCGCCTCCACGCTATGACCATGGTATAGGTGGGCTAACCCGGCGATCCCGATGGCCACTTGTATTCCAGCCACCATTCGATGCGCTGGGTAGAACAAGGACGGCCACATAAGCGAGGGTGCATAGAGAGCGCGAACCAGCACAACCACAGCACAAGAAACCCAAGAAAGAAAGCCTCCTCGTCAATGCCCGGAGCGGCGATTTCTGACAGAGGAATGATTGCGACATCAGGAAAAAAAAGCCCTTCTGATCGTCTTCCAGTACTGGTCGACAGTCCAAGCCAAAGCCGAAGGGGTCGTCAAGCTTGGCAAATTTTTCGCCTCGTTGCGATAGAATCTCGGGCGAAGAAACCGGGTAATGAAGTCTGCGAAACTGACCCCCCGGCCTCCGGATTCCAAGAAGAGGCTCTCGTACATGTTCAGCACCTTTATCAGACTAGGAAACTGGTGCTGAATGGAGTTCTCCGGCGTTAGGCCCATCACCACTGGCTTGGTGGCAAAAACGTATTCATCTGGAGGAAGCAGCTCCTCATAGTGCTCCCCCCTAACCGGAAAACCGAAAATCTCAGCAAATTCTTCTAAGGAGATGGAGACTTCTCTATCCAGTAGAAGAAAGGTATGGGTTGGGATGTTCCACTGCTCCAAGAACGCCTTAATCCACCATGTGGGAGGAGCAGAATATTGGAACAACGAAGCATAAACCGCAGGGTATAGGCCGAGCTTCAGCAGTTGCATTTTCTTCGCTGACAAAATATACCTGGCCCACTGCAAATACTTGGCCGAATGTCGAGGAGTCAACCCGATGTTGTAGGGTTGTCCCCAAGGACGCAACTCGCCCTGGCATATGCGCCGCCCTAAGGTATCCAAAGCTGCCAGCAGCTGCATGGGTATGGCGACAATCGAAGGCTGAAGAAGACCCTCAGAAGTCCAATTAATAACCTCCACGGCATAGTTCACCGGGGGCGCATCTGCATACGAAATCAACGAGATTGGCTCCAACGGCGTCACACAAGAAAAGCTTCGACGACCTCCGATAATCTGGTCGTACCACCTACCCCACAAGTGAAGGTTTTTGTGTTCCGGGTCATAGTCCCTGATGAGCGCGAGAACCTCCCGGTCCACAGGTGCCTCAGGGAATCCTCCCTCTGAACGAAAAAATGGGAAAGAGAGATCGGAAGACATGTCGCCTGCAAGAAAGAACAGAATTTGATTGTCAGTACTATAATTTAATTTTAAAATTCTGACACTCGGCACTTTAAAATTTGTACCACACTGCAATGCAGTGGAAAGGGGACCAAAGGGGGACCCACAAAATCCAGATGATAATTCATCAATCAATAAAACAGCCTCATCATTGGATGAGACTGTTAATTAATAAGGAAATCCTCAAGGAAATTCTCATTGAATGAGAGATCTCTCGGGAGAAGGAGAAAATCTCCCTTTGAGAGCAAAGCTCTATGACAGAGTGACACTTGTCAAACTCTGATCATGAAGGAATAAAAGTCCTTAAAGAGCCTGGCTCTGTAATGATGATGGAAAATCCATCAAAGATTAATTAAAATTAATTCTTGAGAATTAAAAATTCTGGGATCTTCAAGATCAATGAAAAAACTCTTAAGAGTTCTTCATCAAAGATCAAAAGATCCACATACTATCGAAGAGCAGAGCTCTGATTCATGGGATAAGAAACCCCAAGAAAAGATCTGTTTAGATCTATGGGTTTATGAGAGCAGGGCTCTATTAATGAAACCCTAAAAGGGTTTTCTTTAGATCAAAGATCTATGAAGAACAAGGCTCTGTTAATGGGTAAAAACCCTAATTAATTAAAATTAAAATTTTTAATTTTACCTAAGAGTTCTGACTCTTGAAAGTTCTTAAAAAAAGAGCAAGGCTCTGAGCAAAAATTCTCAAGAAGAAGATAATAATCATCTAAAGGACCAAAAATCCTATTTATAGGCACTGAACCGCCTCTTCAACTTCTGAGTTGATCCAAGGGCTCAGATGTTGCCACCGCTACATTCACGTGTGCGCCACGTGAGCGCAACGGTGGGGGGGCATTTATTTCCCCCAATCAGAGCAAAGCTCTGTTTTGAATTTCAAAATTCAAAAATCGAAGCAAAGCTTCAGATTCTGCGCGCTGCGCGCCACGTGTCAAACACAGACGCGCTAACGCCAGGTGCGCTGCGCCGTAGGCAGCGCATCCCCAATCAGAGCAAAACTCAGTTTTAAAATTCAAAATTTAAAAGCTGAAGCAACGCTTCAAATCCAGCGCTCTGCGTTGTGCGCTACGTGTCAAACATGGGTGCGCTAGCGCAGTTGCGCTACGCTCTGCGCTGCGCGCCACGTGTCGAACGTAGGTGCGCTAACGCAAGGTGCGCCAGCGCTGGAATTAAAAATTCTCCACCGTTAGATCAAAAGATCTAATAATAATAAATTATTAATTAATCAGAATAAAATTCTGTTATGGAAAGATCTTTCCAATCTTATTAAAACAAGAAGATTATCTTCTGTAAAACAGAAGCCTTAGGATCAAAATCTCTTAAACTGATTCAACAAATCATTTGGCCCTATATAATGGCCCCTAGACTTCAAGTCTAGGGGACACAAGAAAAGAGAGAGCAAAATCCTCTGTAAATTTTAAGAAAAAGAAGAGCAAGCTCTTAGAAAAAAAGAAGATTTTTCTTCATCTTCAAGGTAAAGAACTATGTTCTTGAATAACAGAGATGAAACCATCTCATAAAAAGAAGAACCATCTTCTAAAAAGATCATAGATCTGAAAAAAGACCAAGGTTTTTTTTTTGATAAAAAGAAAAAGATCAAAAGATCTAATCATAAAAAAAAATAAAAGAAGTATTTTACTTCATTCATAGATCTTTGATCTATAAAGGCAGAGCCCTTTTATAAAAACAAGAACTTCTGTTCTTGAATCTTGAGGCAAAGCCTCCTTTAAGAAGAACATAAAATTTGTTCTTTGATTTTAAAATTGATCAGATGCGCTTTGCGCTATTGAAAAGTGCTTTGCACTCATGAACTGCGCTTTTGCGCTCCTAAGATCGGCGCTCAGCGCCAAAACATGCCACGCGTCAACCATAGACACCACTTACGCTTTGTGCTTTTAAAACAGAGCACTGCGCTCATGGACTGGCGCTCAGCGCCAAGCGCGCCATGTGTCACTCACTGGCGCACCCCTAAACTAGCGCAAAGCGTTCATAAATTAAAAGCGCAATGTCAAGACCCGAAAGTACGGAACATGACCGGCACTTAAACTACGAACATCTCGAGGCGTACGTAATCTAAGTAAACCGAAAACCCAGAAATCCAAACCAAGAAAAGATGTAGAGTGCAGGAAAAACCAACTTAAAGCAAGTAGTTTCAATAGCATAAGCCGAATTATGCAGTTTTTAAAAACATCAAATATTTTCTGAAAATTTCGGCAGAGTCTCCTTTGTAAATACTGGCTCCCAAACGGCATACAACATGAATAGTATACGAAATCAATAAAAGGCATCCCCAAGCGGGAGCTAGCTCTTCGTCAATCGAAGGTCACAACCACACAAGCAATATAATATACAACGCCAAGGGCGAGGATCAAAACTCAAAAGGAAACTCAAAACAACAAGAAATCCACAGAAATACAACGCGCGACTCTAAGGTCGAAAGAATAACATCACTGGTCTCTATCTCAAAAATAAATACATGTTTGGTTGATGGAATTTACTAGATACAACTGAATAATATTATACAAAGTAATATGATGGGTATGATACCAATAAACCCACCTACTAGCAAGTCACCCGAAAGAAGCAGTGCCAGCAAAGCCGTAATGAAACCTGTACGGCAAACCTGCAAGAAACTAGGGCACAACGGGGGTGACTTGCCAACTCGTGAATAGAAAAACATCTACGAATAGAAATCGCATGTATGACGCAATCCTACGTCATACTATCATAATATATCCTCAAATATATATAACATGCAGCCTATAACAATGGCTAGGGTAAATATCTAACCCAAGTGTAATCCCATATGCCCGTGTCAGTGCCTCAGATAGCAATATATCATATGGATGATGTATGAATGCATGAAACAGAATGCATGTACTGAAGAAACTATTTTCATAATTTAGTGAGATTTCTGTATTTTAAAAGTGAGGTACCATAAATGAAATCGGCATAAAACAGTGCCCAGCATCGACACAAAACAAGTGTCCAAATATCTCGATATCTCTGTATCACAATCTCTGTACCTCAATATCTCAAAATCTCAATATCTCAATCACAATATCTAGGGCGCCGTCAATCCAGACCGGCCCCTACCATCCATCTCATGACCACGACGGTATCCTCCGGATATCCGACGCGTCGGGTAATATCACCGGTCGGTAGTGCTCCCCTGCCGGGCTCAACGTCAACAACACATTCCTCTTGCCTCGGGGTACCGCACCGGGCCCACTATGTACCCGAAACGGTTCCTCCACTCCTCGAATCGGGTCTCGAAATCCATCAGCAAACTCATGGTGGACGACTCATACATCATGGGAAAACCGCACTTTTTATTTTAAAAGATAGAAAAGGTTTATTTATGTTTTTGCGGTTTTTCTCCAAATCCAAGAAATCTCATGAAATCCGAATCCAAGTCATCAATAGCAGGTAAACATTGAATATAGGCATGAGAATCCATGAATGCGACACAACAGTGAATAATAACATGCATGAAGTAGTAGGCAATAACTACAATGTCTAACTAGCATATAAGGCAAGTACACTAATATCATGTCTAAACTATTAGCTAACAACCTATGTCAAATGAAATAGTATTTTCTAAAGTGTTCGTGACATGGCAATTACCGATGAAGATGTGTGTGAGCCGGCAAGTAAGTGTATGTGGTACATTCGCGTCATCGGTAATGGTGCTGGTGTCCTAACAGCATGATATTAATAATGCAATAAGAAATTATAATATAAGTATGCGATGCGGAGCGAACAGTAAAAATGAGCGGGAGCTGAATACTAGACGCAACTATAACTAATCTGCACTAATCTAATATAAGTCCTACAAATGGTGCCTTTTGAAATAACACGAATCATGGGGTTTTGAAAGTAGGGGCTACAGTGTTTTTATGAAAAGATACGTCTTTTGAAATATCCGTAGGATCCCTTTGGCTGTCTTTAAAAAAATACCCACGATTCGTTAGTTTTTGAAATAGGTAAGAATCGAATCTAATCTAACAACTAAACTAAACTAAAGGGCTAAGCTAAAAAGCTGGACTACAGGTAAGGAAACCGTCTATCATCTGAGTCGATACATATACATACCTGTATATGTATAGTCGGTGATCCCGCCTCAATAATATCATATCCGATACCGTATCTATAATCAGACATCCCGAGTCAAGAGTGCGGATCAATCATCAATATATAGCTCGTACATAAATCCGTCGTACGGCATCCCAAATCGGGGTACGGGTCAATATCACATTCATCATACTAATCATCTGGTATCCTCTTTATCAAATATCATGATCGGGGTACTGATCTACGTCTAGTACAATACTGATACCGCCTAAATATGCATGCACGTGTGTGAAACACTATGTCAAGGACCCGCTACAACGTCATGTCGTATCTCAAATACGAACCCTGCTATATCACCGATCTCACGGCCTCAAATCAAATCTCATCGACTCATCTTAAATCCCAAGTACTATCCTCATTATCCATGCATGCGTATATGAATGTACATATGCATAGTCCCATACGCACGCATATATACATATATACACATCCCAATCTACGCACAAGAAAGTAATATATGCAAGTCTGTGTGTGCGTATGGGGGTATAACAACCACTCTAGGGTTTCGAAACTAACCCAAAGCTAATCCATGAACACATAATCATATCATGAATAAACATTCTCGTATCACAAAACACCTATATAAACATATATATATGAACTATACTACGGACTGCGGGGGTGCTATACGCCATCCACCCGACTCCTCCCCGTAGATATAAATCTACTCACCTGGTCCTCGCTCGCCGGTGCCGACGTCGCCACACGCTTGCTTGTCATCTCGAAGTCCACATGAGGTACCTACATATCATAACGCACCGTATCGCATTAAAATCCGACTCATGACCAAAACGACACACGAATCCCACATAGGTCAAAACCTATGGCTGCTATCACAAATCAACCCAAAAACCCTCGACGTCGGCGTACAAACGCCAAACCATCGAGAAAAACCCAAACACACTCATTTGCACGATCACAAGCACTAATTATACTATAAAATAGGTTAAAATTCACAAAAACCCCATACTCACTTTAAAAGCCATTTTTCCGAAAATCTAGCAAGCAAATATTACCCGTTTTAGTACAAAACTCGACGTTTAAACAATCTAGCGGTCATAATACTTATTAAACATCTTAAATAAGTCATAAAAACAATTTCCACAATTTAATCTCATTAAATTTCATTAACCCCAAAATTCTAGTTTACAATATAGCCAATTTTAACAATTTTATAGCAAAAATGCACAAATAACAATTTAGCTTGGATTTTCATGAACTAAAGTATTAAACTACATTTTATAATGTTAAAGAAGTCATGAAAAACCTAATTACATTTTTAAACCAAATTATTTAACCAATTTTGAAAACCAAGTTAGCAAAATAGCTTAACTATTACAAATTTAATTTAACAAAAATGCAAACTAGCAACTAGATTAATTTTAGCAAGCAATAACATGTTAATCTACCCATCACAACCATAATCCAATAATCAAACCTTAAACAACTTCAAACCATATTCTTGAATTTTCAAATTAGCAACAAGAACCAAATTAACACTTAATTATGTTAGATTAAGCAATTTAAACAACAAATTCTATATAGGGTTAAGATTTATACCTCCCAATTTTAGAGATCTAGCTTGGAAATTTGCCTCCAAAACACCAACTTTCCTCTAAGATCCAACTTAGAATAGGTCATGAGGAAATGGGTAGAGATTGGATTTGGAATTAGCCTTGATTTTGTAGGGATTTTGAGGCATTTTTATGGATTTTTTGATGCAAAATTGTGTGGGATTTGGGGGAGGGCTACTGCAGTTTGGAGAGAGGGAGGGCTCGGCCAGCATCAAGGGGGAGAGGGAGAGAGAGAATGAGGGTGTTGGGTGTAAGTCAAACAAGCCCACACTCCAAGTCAACACTTATACATCCTTTCTTTATTCATTCTTCTCTTTTTCCCCTTTGTTTTTTTTTCAAATCTTTGGAGGTGGGGACATTTGGAGAGTGGCCTGCACATTCGACCAGCAAGAGGGGGAAAAAGAGATGTGGTGTTTTGTGTGAAGCAATGAACACCAAACACCAATTCAATATGCACCAAATCCCTTTTATTTTCACAAAAAAGCATTTTTCTTCAATATTTTCTAAAACCATTTAACAACTTAATTTCATTTCAAAATCAACACGTTAAAATTTTAATTAATGTGTTATGATGCACAAAAATTGTTTCAACTCATTCCAATTCGTAATTTTCCCTAATTAAATGTATTAGTGACGGCTTAAAATAGTATTAAAATAATTTTTTTCAGAAAATTTGAAATTTCACCAGTGGCTCAATAAACACCAAATACTAGCAAATTCATAGCAAGAATATGTATATTTAATTTTATAATAAAGATATTTGTATTTTGGTTTTTTTACAGAAAACCCCCTTATTTTACCGTTTTTTCGAAATTTCACCGAAACGATTTTCAAAACGTTACACGCAATGCGCTAATGAACTAGCGCTTAGCGCTAAGCGCGACACGTGTCCTCTTCGTGTGCGCTACCTGACAGAAGCGCAATGCGCTTTTTGACTGGCGCAAAGCGCCTGGCGTGCCACGTGGCGCACTGCCAGAACAAGCTTTGTTCCTGATGAATGCTATGCATTCAATTCCAGACAAATATGTCAGAGCCCAATGCTTAGCGTTATTAAAAGGGCCGAGCCCAAATAACGGCTTAATAGCCAGAACAAAAATAAAATGTTAAACATTTTTAATTGGACTTAGCCCAATTCTGGCCATAAGTCCTCAACTTATCTTGAATTGAGCACATCTACTCTTTCAACCAACTTACCATAGTTCAAGGGTACATCTCTTCACTCCTTTGATATTTGTCGTTGTAATTCCTCAACATCTTCAAAGAGGTGACGGGTCCCGACAACCACACATTTCATAGACTGTGGGGTCCTTAAACTCATGGACTATGATGTCCTTAACCTCGACCGTGATGTCTTTAAACTAACATTAGACTGTGGGGTCCTTAAACCCACGGACTATGATGTCCTTAACCTTGACCGTGATGTCTTTAAACTAACATCGGATTATGGGGTCCTTAAACTCACGGACTATGATGTCCTTAACCTCGACCGTGATATCTTTAAACTAACAATGGACTGAGATGTCCTTAAATTAATATTGGACCGTAATGTCCTTAAACTAATTATCGACCGCAATGTCATTAAACTAAACAATAGAGCCCAATTGCTCTCTTGTTGGATCTAAACGATCCCATTGAGTTGATCTTAGTCTAAAATGAGACTAACGTATCCTAAACAAACGTTTAAGTTGATCTTAGTCTCAAATGAGGCTAACGTATCCTTAAACCCAATCCCCAAACCCAAATCTAAGAAAGATACGGATTTGGACTAGTCCACGCCCTACGGACGACAACATAAATTAGTCTCCGTATACAATCCACGAGCAACCAAACACAAAACAAACACACACGACTCGAAGTGACCATGTAGAGAAGGAGAAAGTGGTTACCGCGATGCGGTAGCGTAATTAACTGCAGGGGCTTGCGCCTGCAGGGAAGAGCGTCCCCACAATCAAAAACCCCTCAAATGAGGGAGAATCTGACGAATTCTGCTACATCGGCCGCATCCGTTTAAACCTTCGATACATGGTGTCATAAATCAACTTGGCATCTTCGGAGAGGATAGCACCAATTAGTATCTGCCCTGAAATTCAGGCAAGACGGACCCACGCGGTCGCGTCTCCGTCTTTCGGAGGGGAACAGTACATACCTATTGTACACTCATACTTGCGTATATACATATTGTACACTCATACTTGCGTACATACCTATTGTACACTCATACTTGCGTACTTTCATATTGTACACTCATACTTGCGTATATACATATTGTACACTCATACTTGCGTACATCTATATTGTACACTCATACTTGTATATATACATATTGTACACTCATACTTGCGTACATACCTATTGTACATTCATACTTGCGTACATATCTATTGTACACTCATACTTGCGTACATCCATATTGTACACTCATACTTGCGTACATACATATTGTACACTCATACTTGCGTACATCCATATTGTACACTCATACTTGCATACATCCATATTGTATACTCATACTTACGTATATACATATTGTATACTCATACTTGCGTATATATATATATATATTGTACACTCATACTTGCATACATCCATATTGTACATTCATACTTGCGTACATACTTATTGTACACTCACACTTGCGTATATACCTATTGTACATTTATACTTGCGTACATCCATATTGTACACTCATACTTGTATACATCTATATTGTACACTCATACTTGCGTACTTACATGTTGTACACTCATACTCGCATACATGCATATTGTACATCCATACCTGTGTACATATATATTTGCACATACATAGATGATGTTGGCTTGATTTTGAGGATTCGGAACCGCATGATATACTTTGAAAACTGGATCATTTAAAAGAGCGGTTTATTTTCCCTTTTATGCTCATGGTACGATTTTATGATGCATATATCACATTGCATGGATTTACGCATTAAGTTATGGATTTAATATGATTTCTGGATTTGAGAACCGTGGTATTTTTTTTGAAAGTATGCATTGTTTCGAAAACCCGGTTTCTCTTGATATGATATTTCAGTGCGTCCACCATGAGTTTTCACGGTTTTGAAAGCTTGTGCGAGTATACCCGATTCGAGGAGTGGTAGGCACCGTCTGCGGGTACATGGTGGACCCGGTATGGTACTCCGGGGCAAGAAGACTCGTATAGATAGACGGTGAGCCCAGCGGAAGGACTACTACCTGCCGGTGATAGTATGGAGCCCGACGGATGTCCGGAGGATACCGTCTAGGAGTATGACATGAGATATATTGAGGGCCGATCTGGTATGCGGCGCCTGAGAGTTGAGTATTTTCATGTCGATACTGGACACGAGTATTTCATGATGTTTTCGAGTGCCGATATTGGGCACTCAAGTTCCATGAGATTTACAGGAGATGAGGGTCGATTGGAGTGACGGTGCCTGAGGTATTGGGATTTGGGGTGTATTGATGGACACCGGGTTTTTCCACGATGATTCGTGTTAATGATATGTTTTATCCCATGCTCAGCATTCCTTTTTATGCACTGCATCATGTATTTCTAGTACCTGATAAAGTACCTCGCATGATTATTGCATACCCAGATTATCATATCGATGTTATCAGATTGGATTTGTTAGAGTAGCGCAGTAGTGCATACCTGCGATTACCTGTATATGTTATTTACTATTCACGAGCTGGCAACTCCCCCTGTTGTGCCACAGTATTTTGCAGGTTGACCCTCAGAGTAGTCGCGGCAGGGCTACATCATTGTATCTTTTTGCTATGGATACTGCTACAGTTGGCGTGTGAGCCGTTTTGCTTATAGGTGGGTTTGCGGTTATCCGTTTATATTTCATTGTACATCTTATTGTATCTAGTACTCTCCATCTACCATTTCATGTATTGACTTAGAGACCAGTTGAAAGGACGACGTTGCATATTATTTTTGTGACTCTGGATGTCGAGCTCGTGTGAGTCGACTTTATTTATGCAGTTGTACCTTTTATGATGTTTTTCACTTATATTGTTCATTTCTTCGCTACGGCGTCGTATATTATTCCTTGTGGTGGTTGTTTCCGTCGTTGGGCATGATTGCTCCCGTTTGGGGATGCTTTATTTATATCATGTATTGTTTTACCTTTATCTCATGTTGTACCCGTTTCAGGACTAGTTTTTACAAAGAAGGTGCTGCCGAAATTTTTAAGAAAATAATTTAAATTTCGAAGATTTTACTTAAGATTTCCGAATGCTTTTAACAAATGTTTTCTTAACTCACCATTTTTAATGGTTTAGATTTCTGGGTTTCGGCTTACTTAAATTGCGTTACGCCTATAGACGTTACGTGGTTTAAGTGCCGGTCACGGGCCGAATTTTGGGTCGTGACAATTAGTGAGGGAATATTTTCTACCACTCTGAGGAGCAAAAGGTGTTTTGTTTCTCAGCATGCCCCTTTTTTAGAAAAGGAATTTCTTGTGAAGAAAATTAGTGGTCATGAGGTAGAACTGGAAGGAGTTCCAGCTAGACAAACTAATAACTGATGATTTGGTGAAACCAAAACATTCAATAGTCTCCAACGAATCTCAGCCTCTCCACGAATCTGGTAGGGTTTCTCATCCACTTGAGAGATACTACGGTCTTCTCGGTGACAGTGGGAGTGAGAATTGCATCATGAGATGATGGCTCAACTGGGTTCAGACAGTCAGGAAAGTCTGTTTTGATGTGATAGTCAAAGAGTTTGATTTCATCAAAATGGTAGATGAACCTTGTATATACAAGAAGGTTGTAGAGAGTAAGGCTGTCTTCCACGTATTGTACGTAGATGACATACTCTTGATAGGAAATGGTTTCCTATGCTACACTCGGTCAAGCTCCTCTTATCATAAGGATTCTCAATAGAAGATCTGGATGATATCTACTACATCTTCTGAATTATAATCTATGGTGATAGATCTAAGTGGATGTTAGGAGTGTCCCAAATCCAGGTATATTAACACCATACTAAAGGGGTTTAGTATGGAAGATTCTAAGCGTGGTGGTTCGCCCACTTACTCTTGGATCACTCTCTCCAAAAAGAAGTCTCCCGAGACTGATTTGAAGAGAGCTCGCGTGAAAGGGATACCCTATGCTTGGGCAGTAGGCTCTATCAGAGTATGCGATATTATGTCACAAGAGTCATTTTACACTAAAATACCATGAATTCCATACAAAATTAATATTACAAATAAATACCTTTATTTCTGAAACTATGATATTTTCACTAGAAATATCACAATATAAAATCTACATTCATTACAATTCTAAAGACGAATAATAAATACTTGGGGTGTATTTTGAAAAGTATATAAAAGTATTTTTACATAAAACCCCCTCAAGTTCTATAATTTACCATAAAGACCCTAGTAAACATAGGTTTAAGCGGGACCAATCTCTTGAGCCTCAGGGAGCCGGAGAAGTGGGTGCTTGCCTATCTAAGGTAGACAACTTAGCAACGGTGTTATCAATACGATAATCGTCTTTGAAAAAGACACAAATCCTACCGCCCATGTGCAGCGGTTACCGATAACATCAAAACAATCAGGACTTCAATTTACTTTTCTAATTGTCTGACTCAGTTTGAGTCTCATTATAATCTGACTTGAATATGATTCAAGTACAATTTACAATCTACAATCTACAATCTACAATTTACAATATTACAATTCAACATGAATCCATGAATCCAATTATCAATCTATACAACTTGACTGAACCGAACCATGGATATACATTCCATTTACATGATCTCCAGTTTACATCCATTTACATGATTCTACGGTTACATCCGTTACAGATATCATGGTTTCGGTCAGTCATCCAATTATACAATCTATACAGTTTACAATACAATACAATCAAAACACTACGGGTTTAAGTGGTAGACTGGTACGGAAGGTGTTAAAAGTGGTATGAGACCGCAAGATTTAAGACACCTAACATGAATCCAATTGCCGTTGTTCCGGGCCTTCTAACGGAGCCTTGTACTCTATATTCTGTTTGCCCTGGTCTCTAGCATATTGAGATCTCTCTCGTATACACTGGCATTCTTCTGTACCATGCTACAAACAACAGCGTTAATAAAACATTACAACAATATAATACAACATTAAAAGCTACTCTCTCTCTCTCTTTTACTCTCTGTTTATTTCTTCCTTATCTTTGGGAATTACCGAGCGACCTGTTCGCTGACGACATTCTATTTCTTTCTTCTTTGAATGTCGTCAGGTGTTTTGGACCCGTCAGAGAACAAGCCCACTGCTGAAGACTTGGACCAGTTCAATGAAGACCCCGAGCTCTAGTCATTGTACACTTTCCATTCAGTACTTTTCAGTTCCTGTTATGCCATTGTTTAGGCATTGCTTTTTATTCAGTTGTATTTACTTTTCATGCATTGTACAAAATAATGTTAATAAATAAAGTTGCTATTCAGTTTACATCTCTTGTCTCTTGTGCTTACTTTTATATTGCTTAGATACGCTTAGCGTATTTACTTCACAGTAAATACGTAGTGGACCAGTCGCGTCCCCTTCGCCGTACACCGGGAAGCGGGGCGTGACAGGTTTTGTTGGTGGCCCATGTAGGTCAGAGTTGTATGGAACACTGCCTTGCAATTCTGTTCTGCGTGAACAACCTAAGCAATATAACACAAGAACCAGCAACTAAAACATTCTTTACAATTCATGTTCCTTGAATCTTACAATTTCATATTTCTTGAATCTTATCATTTCATGTACTTGAATCTGTCATAACCTAAATTTTTCTTCAAGGTTATGGATTCACCAAACAACACAAGCGCCAACTTCAACAACACTCCACCTCTACTACCAATCGTTCCTACTATTCCTGCTCCACCCACCGAGCAAACAGTTCTGCTTGAGGCGATCCGCAGCCTCCTTGAGGTACAGCAACAGCTTTTGAACCATCCCGAGACTGACGCACCTGGGATAAAGCAATTCAGAGCTTTGCATACCAAACAGTTCTCCGGAAAGGGAAGCCCACTTGAAGCTGAGGAATGGGCACAGAGCATAGAAGATGATCTGGCAGCGGCACAAGTGCCAGATATAGCTTGGGTTCGTGTGGCAAAATTACAGCTCACGGACAATGCACGGAACTGGTGGAAGTCAGAAGAAAGCCGTCTTGATCAGCCCATTGAATGGAAGACTTTTCGCGATAAGTTCGACGCAAAGTACTTCCCTGTGACTGCCAAGTTTGCTATGGAACAGCAGTTCATTCATCTACAACAAGGTTCGATATGGGACAAGTCAGTAGATGAGTATGACGCTGAATTCACCATGCTCAGTCGATAAGATATGTCACAGTATTTTAAATTTTTAATATCACATACTACACAGCTAACACAAGACCGTAACAGATTTGCGGCACACCTGATACCGACGGATAAGATCAGAGCCCATCGATTTCAACAAGTCTTGAACACGGAAATTCAGGCTGCACTAGCCACAGGGAAATTTCTGGCTCATGAAGATGCTCTGGAAGCTGCCCGCAGTTATGAGGCAGTAATAAAGGCGAGGGGCAGACCCCAATCTGCCGGTTTGAAACGCTCTGCTACTCAAATAGCAGGAGGAGCCTCTTCCAGGCCATCGTTTGAACCCAGGAGGCCAGAAGAAACCAATAACCAGTTGAGTCCAGATTTCTGCTACTACTGCAGAAGAAAGGGACGCTTGTGGAAGGACTGTAGGCGCGCAAAAGGCATGTGTCTAATTTGTGGCGCATCCAACCGCAGAATTAGGAACTGTCCTTACAATAGCAACTCAGCTCACATACCCACCAACTACCCGCAGCGGCCAGCTATCCAGGCTCTTGCACCTCATTATGCACTACCTGCTCCACCACCTGAACAGCCTACTCGCTAATTCCAACAAGCAATGAGGGACATGCCTAGAGGGCAGAGAAACAGGCTCCAAGGACAGAATGTGCCTCCAGCTAGAAGGAATGTACCACGGCGACAGACATTTACGTTAGCAGCCGTAGAAACCGAGACTGTAGGTCAAGATAACACCGGTAAGTCTTTTTCACACTTTTTAAAACCCTTGCACCACCTTGTTATTTTTTTTCACACACTGTCAGTACTCCAGTCACCAAACTTTTCTTGAATCTGTTACACTTTCCTGTTATAAATTTCGAGGACGAAATTTTTATAAGGAGGGTAGAATATAGCAACCCTAATTTTCCTATACAACTTTTTTTTACAAAAAATTTTCAAAAATCCACAAAGGGGTATTTATTGCCTCAGCACAAGACTTAAGTAATTAATTAGCAATTTAATTACAAGAAAGAGCTTGTAGCTAATCGGTAATACCTTGCACTGCTGAACCAAGCCACCAGAGTTCAAATCCCATACCCCATTATTTTTAAAATTTATTTTGTTTTAAAATTTATAGAAGCCCAACAGTCCACACGAGATAACTCCCAAACTTTCCACTGAACCTGAAAAACTGAGTATACCAAAGGCTACATTAGGCGACCCCCATCTCCCGAGCCCCCGACTCGGCCTGACTCGGGCCGGCGCCGCCGGCCGGACTCGGCCGGTCGGCCGAGTCGTCAACTAAAAATTTGTGCCTCTTCACATGCCCTACCCCCTGCATACTTTAAATCTACAGACCACTTCCAGAGAGCTCATTATACCCTATTTACTCCAATTTTTAATGATTTTCAATACGTTTTTACATTTTTTAATTTAAAACCCTTCATCTATCCTAACCCTAGCCTAACCCTATATATACACCCCTACTCTCTACCCCCTCACCCCAAAACTCTGAGCCAACTCTCTAGAATTTTCAAGAAACTTTTGTGTGCAATCGAAGTGGGCGAAAGGCGAAGCTCCGGCGAATTCTTCGGCGGATTTTCCGGCAACGACCGTAGGAACTCCCGGCAAAGAAACGACGCACCACCGACTCCTTACGAACCATCTCCCTCTTATAGTTGTCCAAAACCCTTAAGTCCCATTTCTATCTTCCTTTTTCTATTCTAAAAATACGGATTTACAAAACCCGACGGAATCGGAACAAATCCGATTTCCGATTTGGTTTTCTTATAAAACTTCACTTCTCGTTAATACAGTTATACTTAAACTCTCTCATGTTGACTATTAAACACTAATCAACCAAATTGATCAAGTTTCATTTCATAAAATGATGGCTATTTCACTTTATCGTATTTTTCATTTAAATACCACGTTATTTCAATTATACATTTAAACCATTAAACTTGTTATACCTTTAAGTAGATCACGAGGTAATGACCTACCTCCTCACACACTCATATGCAATATAGCATGATACCCTCGGGAACATAGAATACGGAAAATCGACATCTTTACAAATAAATACCATTTACTTAATAAAACCGTTTTCTAAAAGATTTAGTATTTATACAAATCTTTGCAAAGGGCCGCTACAACCCATTTTAGGGAACCCGTTCGGGATGGTGCGGATTATCGCACATCCTCGGCTTTAGTAGTGCGAGATGCAGACCTCCGCAAGGAGCATTCGGTCTCGAAAGATTTAAAATACGACATCTTAAGAAAACGAGATTTCTAGAATATTATATATATACTAAAATTATTTTCATATAAATATATTTATATGTAACATAAAAATATCTATTTTGAATTATTTCAAATATTCCACTTTTTCTAAAAATGTCACAAGAGTCATTTTACACTAAAATACCATGAATTCCATACAAAATCGATATTACAAATAAATACCTTTATTTATGAAATTAGGATATTTTCACTAGAAATATCACAATATAAAATCTATATTTATTACAATTCTAAAGACGAATAATAAATACTTGGGGTGTATTTTGAAAAGTATATAAAAGTATTTTTACATAAAAACCCCTCAAGTTCTATAATTTACCATAAGGACCCTAGTAAACATAGGTTTAAGCGGAACCAAACTCTTGAGTCTCAGGGAGCCGGAGAAATGGGTGCTTGCCTATCTAAGGTAGACAACTTAGCAACGGTGTTATCAATACGGTAATCGTCTTTGAAAAATACACAAATCCTGCCGTCCATGTGCAGCAGTTACCGATAACATCAAAACAATCAGGACTTCAGTTTACTTTTCTAATTGTCTGACTCAGTTTAAGTCTCATTATAATCTGACTTGAATATGATTCAAGTACAATCTACAATCTGTAATTTATAATATTACAATTCAAGATGAATCCATGAATCCAATTATCAATTTATACAACTTGACTGAACCGAACCATGGATATACATTCCATTTACATAATCTCCAGTTTACATCCATTTACATGATTCTACGATTACATCCGTTACATATATCATGGTTTCAGTCAGTCATCCAATTATACAATCTATACAGTTTACAATACAATACAATCAAAACACTACGGGGTTTAAGGGGTAGACTGGTACGGAAGGTGTTAAAAATGGCACGAGACTGCAATATTTAAGACACCTAACATGAATCCAATTGCCTTGTTCCGGGCCTTCTAACGGAGCCTTATACTCTATATTCCGTTTGCCTTGGTCTCTAGCATACCGAGACCCCTCTCGTATACACTGGCATTCTTCTGTACCAAGCTACAAACAACAGCGTTAATACAACATTACAACAATATAATACAACATTAAAAACTACTCTCTCTCCCTCTCTTACTCTCTGTCTATTTCTCCCTTATCTTTAGGAATTACCGAGCGACCTGTTCACTGACGACATTCTATTTCTTTCTTCTTTGAATCTCGTCAGGTGTTTTGGACCCGTCAGAGAACAAGCCCGCTGCTGAAGACTTAGACCAGTTCAGTGAAGACCCCGAGCTCTAGTCATTGTACACTTTCCATTCAGTACTTTTCAGTTCCTGTTATGCCATTGTTTAGGCATTGCTTTTTATTTAGTTGTATTTACTTTTCATGCATTGTATAAAAGAATGTTAATAAATAAAGTTGCTGTTCAGTTTATATCTCTTGTCTCTTGTGCTTACTTTTATATTGCTTAGATACGCTTAGCGTATTTACTTCACGGTAAATACATAGCGGACCAGTCGCATCCCCTTCGTCGTACACCGGGAAGCGAGGCGTGACATGCACATATGTGATATGTGCAGGACCGAGATTAGTATGTGTATATGATACCGTATTCTATTCTCGCGATATGTGACATTTGTTGGTTATATGTGATATAGCCAAGTTATCGAATCAAGTGTTGATTCGATAAGTTGTTGCTGTTGATATTAGTCGGTTATATGAGACATAGCCGGATTATTAAATCAAGTGTTGATTTAATAATTTGATGTTGAATTATATATTTGATATATTAAATTACATTAACTAATATTATCTCACTTAAGTGTTCATTTTTCTCACTTATGATACATAGATATATATGTGATGTACGGTAGGGAATGAAAAAAACCAATTAGCTTAAGTGTGGTATACAGGAGGTAACAAGTAAAGACAAATAAAGGGATTAGAAAGAGGGCAAAGTAAAATGCGACTGCTATCATTCACGACCAAACCAAGTATTTTATCGCCACTCCTATTTCATCTTTGTATTTCTCCAGAACACTCCGTATCACTACGAAGATCCACAGTTTATTAGATAATCCATCGTATGGTTATATACGAACTCGAAAGAACTTGTTCCAGTTCGGGGATGGATTTTGGTTCAGGAGAAATAAGAATAAGCTTTATTCAGTTGTCTTTCATCCTTACCTTCTCTCGGGTTGCGAGTGCTCTTAGGATTAGGACGGTACACCTATTACGCTTATTGGATAGTCTTCTTCCAAACATAGACTGGTGCCGAACGGTAGGGAAGGAAGAAAACCATTTAGCCTAAGAAGGTCTACATAAGGTAATGAGTAAAGACAAATAAAGGGATTTGGAGAGATGGAAAGGAAATATACGATTACAGTCATGAATCTGATAATGGAAGAGGCATTACTAGGAATATCCGGAAACCCCTTCGAAACATTTTCATGTTTCAGTTTCACTATGCGTTGTTAATTGAAAACTGATTTCCCAATTAAACCCTTACTCCAGGGTATGTATTTACCAGGTTTGATTCTCACATCTGTATGGTTTTACAGATGATCAGTGGGAGTAAGTTATTGGGAATTAGGTAATCATCCTCATTATAACGGGATTCGTTGTAATTGGTGATATTTGAGGAAATCGCATGGGTTTTTGCCGAACGGCAAATATTTGGTTTTAAATATCCGTTGTTATGCACCAATTTCAAACTAATATATCTGTACGTTTATTTTATAAAGTGAGATATAACTTTTTGAAATTATGTCTATGACATTTACCTATATCAGTTGATGGTTAGGCAAGGAGTATTCAACAGCGGTGTAATTCTTCATAACCATAGTAAAGTTTTCAACCTACGACACACAGGGTTTGAGTTATTCAACTCAGGGGACTTATACAAAATATTGTATGTTGTCCAGTGTCCATTAGGACAGAGGGGTTGGTACTCGTACTGTATTCTGTTTACTTGTGACTTCTCTAGTTTTTAGACAAGTGTTTTGTAGAAATATAAGGTCTAAATTTTGAGAAGTTATAGATATAAGAATAAAGTAGAGAACCAGGTGTTGCAAGTATCAGGATTCTTCAAGGTGATCGAAGATGTAGATACTGGTGTATGGTATTCAGTTGATAGTAATAGTTTTGAGAAACTTGTTTCACTTTCAGGTTACTCATAATTGGATGCACTCCTAAGTTGAGTAATGCTAATCAGCCTCTCTCCATTTAATTGACATGCACTGGAGACAGCTGCATGATTTGAATCTGGTTTCAAATTAAATCAGTGTCTCCGTTTCTATATTAGATATAGAATGGATCATATCTTAACGATGTTAAGCTATATGGAGTTGTTCGGCTTATGCTTAAAACCAGACTCTGGATAACTCAAGGCACGTTTCTGTAATGGCTGTTTGTGGGTTGACCCGGGCTATGACAAGGGTTGACTTTCTACCATCTGGAAGATCAATAGTGATATTGTTCTTGACTTGCCACAGTTTTAGTAAAATGGATTTTTTTTCAGAAAATGGTAATGGGAGTATGGTAGAACTGGAAGTGATTCCAAAACCGCAAACGATTACTGAAAATTTAATAGGACCTAAAGATTCAATCAGGTTTGACATTCCATTAGCCACTCCGCAGATATGGTGGGTAATCTCAGGTACCCGAGAGGTACTCCGGTATCCTCAAGGACGGTGACAGAGAGGTTCTTGTTTACCCAAACTTGACACTACTATTGTTTCAGGCTATGAGACCCGGCAGGAGGATAAGTATAGCGTCATTCTAAACTAGATTTAGAAGTGCACGTGTATATGACTCTGACAGAGGGTTGACGTAGTCAGTGGGAGCAGCGGAAGCATAGTGGGCAAGTAGCTTATGTCTATTTATAGACTAAAGCAGATATAGCGGAGATAGATCATCTATTTCTGATGTGACAGTTATAGGTTTGACTTTATCAGAACAGGGGATGGATCTGTTAAGAAAGTAGTAGGGTGTGATGTCCTGATATTTACACATAGTAGGAAGTGAAATTCCTATACTACGATCAGTTACACTTTGGTTGTCACACAGTGGTTTCTCCACATAGGGCTTGGATATTATATCAGACATTCTGATTACTAGATCTATGGTTTTAGATCTAGATTTGGGTAGTTTCCCAATCTGGGTACTAAGACAGTATTCTAAAGGTGTTTTAGAATGGACGACTCCTGGCACAGTAGTATACCTGCAGGTGATGGAGTCACCATCTCTAAGGTTGTCTTATAGACTAAAGGGGAGAGTGATGTGCATGATTGGCATATCACTTGCTTAGGCAATTGAGTCAACCATGAGATGTCAGGTACCACACCAGATGTTGTTTTTGCACTAGATGCAATAAGTTGAGATATTAATCCAATCCTGGAGAAACGTTCAGAAGCAGTTTTAGAACATAAGTTGATGTTCTAGGGATATGATAACGACATCCTCCTTCGGGAGACAGTTATCATTCTAGGCTTCCAAGGTGACCTGGATGACAGAGTGACTGTCAGAGTTATAGTTTTCCCTCTAAAGAGGGGCAGTAGTTTGGACAGGTGGTCCAAGCGGATACTGAGGGAGGCATGGCAAAGGATACTGATTAAATTCAGTTAACGATACAGTCTAAGAAGTTTTCTGGATTTGGAGTTCATTTGTGAACTATGTCCCATCAGATATCCAGACATATTCTAAGACAGGTATTGCTCATTTCGGGAGATGGCTTTCTCCGCAAACTTGAGATAAGGAGAGACATAGAAAGAAACATCAGGACGGATCCACTCACTGAGGCTATTCCTCGAACGCAATAGTTTCACAAACGGGCTTTGTGAGACTGATCAGTAGAGGAGTTGGGTGTTCGGTATCACACGGGATGTGAGTATGCGACATCTCAATAATTAGCCTTGAGTGCAAGTGGGAGATTGTTGGATATAGTGCCCTCAAAGTCAATTATTGGATCGCAGGCACGCGATTGCAAAAATTGAGGGAGGACCTATGCCGGTAGGACAGTCTTACTCAAGATGATAGTGTGCTATCTGGTTTATCTTTATCATCATGTACATGCTTTAGGTTATATTACAGATCACTATTACACGTTGATAGAGCCCTTAGGATTCTTACTTGACTACCAGCAGTATGATGGCGATCATATACGTGAGAGTTGGGTAGTCTATAAGCACATCCTTAAAAGTGTCCCTAGTCATGGGAGTTTCGAGACTGGGCATCGATACTCCATTAGTAGACTAGTGTATACAGTCGAGACCCCGACGAGGGGCGATGGCCGGTCTTACAAGCCATTGGTGTCAGTTGGTTCACCTAAGATGTATACAGGTGCTCATTGGGTTATGAGTACACCGGACAGGACTCACCGGGAACCTGCTAGTTGGTATTATACCTAGCGTCAAATAGCAGTTCCCTGGTGACATGTGTACAGGTTAGTTCATCGACCTGAGATCGTCATTTGTCTCATGTGAGTTCCCACTGTGTTTTGATTACTACCCTACCACGGCTCAAAGGAGTCGTGCAAACTGGTTTTAGTTGGGTACAGTCCCGAGCCATATGGAGGCAGTGAGCGGATCGGCAGGGGTTTCGTCTCTCCCGGTATTGGGGGTGAGATCGCACTGTGTCTAGGAGAGCCATTACACGAAGTCCTTGGCCAAGGCAAGTGATATTTACTGGTAGGTATTCCAGTAGTATCTCAGGGTGTTCTAGGCTACACTCCGACACGACTTGTACCGCTTTTGAGGGTCTGACGTTTACCAACCCCCTAGCCTGACATGCGATACTTATAGACGAACGGGCCGGACTGTATGGATATTGTCACTGACAGGCTCAGTAGGGTTTCAAGATGAGTTCGCTCATTGGCCTCCCATTTGGTCAATACCTGGGCGCCCGTTACGTACAGCTAGTACCACGGACGTGCTAGTGGTTAAATCCACAGCCAGTGTATTGACGAGTCTTTAGAGTCCCCCACAGATAGTTTTCCCAAGGTTCGGGCGAAACATTGTAGAGGCCGTTTGGTTTTATGGTAGGGTTCGATCATATACGTGCACTTGTGCACGGATCATGATCGGACGGATCATACTAGTGGGCTTTGGTTTAAGCCGGATCCTAGTATTAGATTTGTTGGATTACTTTAGTCTCATTGCATTCGCATTCAGTCGGAATGTGGATGCAGGTATGTATATATAGGTGAGGGGTATTCTTGTGATCCGTCCAAGTTTACTTTAGTTGACGCCATATCTTATTGTTGGACTAAACATTTGGATTAATGTTTAGATGGTGGAAATTGTGAGTGGATGTCATGATTTAGTGCATTAAATGTGACATGTGCTTCATTGGTGAGTCATGGTATTATTTTTTGTGCTAATGTCACATTTAATGATTGATTATTGTGTTGAAATGAGAGGTGGAGAGAGAGTGGACAGCCACTTAGCCTTGGGCTTACTCTTGAGATTATTCTAGTGCTCTCATTTTTCATTCTAACACAATAGAAAAGAAAAGTTTCTTCTTCTTCTTCTTCTTCTTCCTCTAGCTCACTACTTCCACCATGGCATCATCTTCAACCTCCATCCATACACTCTCATGTGTTGAGAATCAATGGATGCTTGAGATAAAGTTATCACACACATTCTCTACTTCATCTAGGACATGTCGGCTAGCAAACTTCATGTCCGAGTTGCTTCGGTTTGAAGCGGGAGCCTGTAAAAAGACTTCTTGATGTGGTACCCTTTTCGACGAGGAGACCGGATATCGAGCGAGATCGGAGATGCCGCGAGGAGCTAGAGATGGTGGCTAAAGACCGAAGGACACGGATCGATCGGTATAGCCTTTCTATCATCTTTCTAGTTAGCTAGTTTAGTGTTAATGGTACGATCCGGGTAAAAGTCTGCGTTAGCGCCAGTTTCGTAAAAAGTTTTTGTTTCTGTGTTTGGCCTCGGATTGACGGTCAGGGCGCTACCGTAGACTTACAGGTTGCATTTCTAATCTCATGAGTTTCATTCATCATCTTCTTCCTCACTTGAGAAAAAGCTTGCTAGTTTTTTCTAAGTGATGAAACCTTGTGAGAAAAATAAATCTAAAGTGAGCTTACTTCCTAATTCATAATCCTCTACTATTATCCATTTAGTTTAGGGTGTTTGCTTCACTAATTTCACTATTAGTGAAGAGGTAGCATGAGCTCGAGTCTTCTCGACGTAGATCATCTTCGGCCTCGAAGACATTGAGCAAGCTTGTTCGTTTCTTCATGTGAACCCTTACTAGAGTCCGGGTCTTCACAACTTGCAGCGAAGGGACTAAGACACGGAGCTTTAGAAGTGAAGGACCGGTCTACAAAGGTCGTATTCTCTCATTCACTTGGTTGTAAAGTGTTTACATATCGTTTCGTCGGATTTTCTAGTACCGATTCTAGGGTTAGGGTTAGCCAGAACGGTAAATTTTTGAAATTAGCATGGACGATACCTCCCGAAACCTTGTTGCCGTGCTAGACAACCCTGCAGTAGTATCAGAACCATGCTAGAAAATTAGACAATGTTTGCTAGGATTACGAAACCAAAACTACTCCGAAACACCCGATACGATGACCTAGTTTCTGTCGAATTTTTAAAGGCCTCTAAAATTTTTTTAAACAACTGCAGAGTATTGTGTATGATATGATATGAACACAGTACAAAACTCACCCTCCCCCCCAGCGGAATTTGGCCGGCCAGACACCCCATAAAACCGGCCGCTCGGCCCAATGGTGAGGAAAAAAGTTGAATTTTGTAGTGTGTTCCAGTCTCTGGGTTTTGCTGCTTCAGGTGTTGTTTGTTTTTGCTAAATTTTTATGTGATGTTAACTTTCTGCAAAAGCAATTCGGAGTGTTTTGTAACCATAATTCTAATATGTATTCGGGTTATTTAAAAGACGTTAAAAAGTTTGGACGGATATCAATAACTCATATTTTCCCTCGCTGGAAATTTTCCAAGTGTTGAATTTTTCCTAGTTTAAAATATTCAGAAAATCATGCAGGTGATTCTGTGGACCCTCTAGAAGAACGAAACCCTAACTCAATTCTGTCACCGTCAGAACCGCCATCAAACCCTAAGGTTTATGGTAGTTCAGCGGTGCCAAAGGTGAGGCATTGGTTGACCCTTCTACGGCTGGTTCATAGGTGTTGTGGCATGTTCTGGGTGCTTTTTTACACTCCGCTCAAGTGTTGAGCTTGTTGGGAAATTTTGGGTATTTGTTTATTCGATCGAAAAGTTTAACTTCGTCTAGCTATCTGTGATTGTGATACAATATTTGGAATGCACAAAATTAGTTATGAGATAACTAGTTTGAATTTTATAAATCTGGCAGTTTAGTCTCAATTGATTGGTTGCAACGGAATTTTGATGTGGATCAAAAGTCCGTCGCAATTACGTAGTGTACGCGGATACTCAACGGGTAACCTTACTAGATAACCACGCCCCATAGTCCCGACCAAGTGACTGTAGGAGAACCCCGTCACCAAAAGCATCCGTTCGGGTGCTCGCGGCCGCGGTGTTCCGCCTTAATGCACTTCGTCGACGGCATCAGGGGTGCGGCCGTCTACTAAAGTTTCCGACGAGCATTCGATCAGGTTATCGGGAATCTTATTGAATTACCCGATAAGTTATTGGAAAGTGTTTTCAATATCGAGACTAAAATGCGGGGTTTATAATTGTTAGGAATGTGATGTCTAAGGAATTCATTTGGTTAGGCATGAAATCCAAAGTATGTGATACGTTAGGTTTATGATGTCTAAGGTGGTTGCGGATTCCAACTGTTGTAGTTTTTCATTTTTTTTGCGACCGTAAGTGTAATATGTAGTGTATCGCCGGTTTCAATACTATATGTCAACGACAATTGGGTTACGCATATTTACTTACGTTGATGACATGTGATGTTATGTGTTGCTATGATATGTTATATTGGATCGTCGTGTTTTGAATAGCCGTGGTTTTTATGTGAGATGAGAGTTTTTAATTTTCATTCATATAAAAGCTTGTATGTAATATTCTTTTATTGGGACACTTCCGGGTTGAGGAAGATGTCACCATTGATATATATTATTTACTTTTCCGCATTAAGATAGACCCAAGGCGGGGAGCACAAGTAACCGTATTCTAGGGTCCAGTGGGAGACCATCTCGAGGAGTCGAGACCGGGTATCCTAACTCTAGAATTGGTAGGGTCGCTTGCTGCTCTCGTAGGGGTCTAGGGATGTAGGTTTGGCTATTCATCGCGACTGTGGAATCTGCGTTTTTTATTGGCTTAATTAAAATACGGAATTCTTAGTATATCCAATATTTCATATGTGATTCTTCTGCTACTGATATTTTGTGATGTGATCACTTGATATGTTCTGAGACGAATGCCTATATACTATATATGATATATAGTAAATATTGATGCTTTCGTTTCTTTTATGATGCTTGGGAAGCATAAAATTTGATGGGATTTCATTAATGAGATTAATGAAATAAAAGAAACCTAAAGATGTTGTAGAAACTTGTTTAAAAACTATAGCTCTAGTTCTTGCTTTGCATAACGGTATTCCTTGTAGAATATCCAGCACCTTATTCGATAAGGAAAGAGCCAAGATCCCTTCATTGGGAGTAACCTTTTTAGCGAAACTAGCAGATGTTACAACCCACTCGATTTGTCTTTTGATGGCTTCTATAGTTTTTGCTATGCATAGTAGTATTTGTGAAATACCCTGCACTTTATTCGATAAGGAAAGAGCCGAGATCCCTTCACCGGGAGTTACCTCTTTAGCAAAACTAGTAAAAGCCTCAAAAACACTCATTTTCAAAATCATTCGATTCTACGACGATATCAAGTTCATTACGCAAAAGGTTTTCTTAAAAACCTATCATAGCCCTCTGTCATTTCAGATAAATAGTATTTAGTATTCATGCTACGTTTGTTGACCTTTGTCAAGGCGTAGTGTGCGGTAGCTGACTAGTGCTTATCTGTTTAATCATATGATGCGATTGGATTAGGGCAGTCGTGCGACCTTGTTGGCCTTTGTCAAGGGTTGTGCAGGTGGGTTTAATTCAATCAGGAAATGACGGGTTGAAGTTGACTAGCACCCTATGGTTTATTGGCCTTTGTCTAGGTCATAGGAGGTTAGGGGCAAAAATATTATCGGGAATTTCAAGTGTTGAAATTTGCAATGAGATTGCATACCTTCTATGAGATAGTTGGATCACGATATCCACTGTAAGTAAGAGTTACTCCTGAGAGAGTTTTACACATTACAATTAGTCGATCAAGTAGGTGTCTAGAAAGGTGTTAACGGGGTTATGCCCCTGGGAAAACAAGGTTTATTTTAATTAGGTCCATGCGAAAGCACGGGGAATCTCCCTCAAAGTACCGACACTGGCCTAGCGAAAGATTGGCGAATTTGTAGGGTGTAATTAATCCCGGCTAGTCTTACCTTTTAGAGTTTGAAAGAAGATTTGACAAAAACAGTGGGAGCCATCCTGATTAGATAAAATAATAACCAATCTGATCATGCAAGAGTGCACACAGAGTGTTTTCTTCTCTCTCTCTCCTGGTAGCGACTATGTCACGCCTTAATCAAGATAATAATATAGATGCATTGACCGAACCTGCTTATTATTCTGATCTAGGGAACGTTGGTTCCGCTCTATTTTATAACTGTTATAAGTCCGAGCAGGAAATAGGAGAATATCCGGATTTCCACGCGACCCAATAGAGGAATAAGCATGTTGATGTATATTTTTCGGGTGTGTTCATTACCAAGAACTGTTTCTCAGTATCCTCTACGTCCTGGGTATGTGATACCAGATCAGGATCCTGCATATGTAAGATGTTACATGGGCTACAGAATGGTAGAGAACTGGGATTGGGTTATATGTCTCTAAGTGTAGAGAATGGTGCAATTGTCGCAGCCAAGTCAGTTGGCAGATATCACCTTGTATAAATATAATGATTCTGAACAAATGTCATTCGATACCGAACCTGATATACAACATTACATCAGATTCTTTATTAAGTTAAAGAAGGATATAATTCTGTATAAGGGATAATGTTGTGAAAATTTTCCTGAATCAAGAGTTGATTAGATCAGGCACGTTATATAATAGCATATACGTTCTAAATCAAACCATAGTTCAAAGTATACCGAACACACACAAGAGGAATAGTTCATAAATGAATGAATCCTTCTTGTGGTATTGTAGACTAGGTCATATCAATGCGACACGACTAGCTAAGTTACATAAGGATGAATATGAGAATCTGTTCGAAGTTTCAACTTATGATACTTGCCAGTCTTATCTCAAAGGTAAGATGACCAATACTCCGTTTACTGGAAACAGAGAAAGAGTTATTGAACACTTAGGACGGATACAGTCCGATGTCTACAAATGCCAGGGTTGGTTCTTGTACTTCATTACATTCATCGACTATCTCTCAAGATTCAGACATGTGTTTCTGTTGAAACATGAGTCTGAAACTTTTGAGAAATTCAAGGAATATAAGCTTGAAGTTAAAGAACCAGACGGGTAGAAGTATTAAAGTCCCACGATGTGATCGAGGAAGAGAATATTTGGGCATGGAGTGCCTAGATTATTTAAAAGGAGAATGAGATTTTCTCTCATCTTACTCCTTCGAATACACCACAGCACAACGGTGTATCGGGGCGGAGGTATCACACCCTACGAGATATGACACGCTATATGATGAGTACTGCTGAGTTACCTGTTTCCTTTTAGAGTTGTGCACTTGAGAAGATGCATACTTATTGAATGGGGTTCCATCCAAATCAGGGCCTACCACTACATATGAGATATGGAATGGGAAGAGACCATGTCTTAAACGAGTTAAGATATGGGGTTGTCCGGCCTATCTTGAAAGATAGAATCCGGACAAGCTCGAGGCAAGGTCAGTTGTGTATAAGTTTGTTAGGATATCCCAAATATTTGTGAGTGAATATCCTCTACCACTCTGAGGAGCAAAAGATGTTTTGTTTCTCAGCATGCCACCTTTTTAGAAAAGGAATTTCTTGTGAAGAAATTAGTGGTCATGAGGTAGAACTGGAAGGAGTTCCAGCTAAACAAACTAACAGCTGATGATTTGATGAAACCAAAGGATTGAATAGTCTCCAACGAATCTCAGTCTCTCCGCGAATCTGGCTGGGTTCCTCATCCACTTAAGAGATACTACGGTCTTCTCGATGACAGTGGGAGCGAGGATTGCTTCATGGTTGATGATGGCCCAACTAGGTTCAGGCAGGCCATCACGAGTGGTGACTCGGTGAAATGGATGGATACTATGCGATCAAAGATGGAATCCATGTACACCAACAAAGTATGACTTTGCATGTTGCACCTGAAGGGGTAAAACCCATTGGGAGAAAATGGATCTTGAGAAGATTCATATAGATGGAAAAGTTGAGAATTTCAAAACTATGCTTAAATCCATCAGGATCAATACAAGCATCGCGGAGTTGGAACATCTGTTTTGATGTGATAGTCAAAGAGTTTGACTTCACCAAAATGGTATATGAACCTTTTATATACAAGAAGGTTGTAGAGAGTAAGGTTGTCTTCCACGTATTGTACGTAGATGACATACTCTTGATAAGAAATGGTTTCCTATGCTACACTCGGTCAAGCTCCTCTTATCACAAAGATTCTCAATAGAAGATCTGGATAATACCTACTACATCTTGTGGGTTACGATCTATGGTGATAGATCTAAGTGGATATTGGGAGTGTCCCAAATCCAGGTACATTAACACCATACTAAAGGGGTTTAGAATGGAGGATTCTAAGCGTGGTGCTTCGTCCACTTACCCAGGAATCACTCCCTCCAAAAAGATGTCTTTCAAGACTGATTTGGAGAGAGCTCGCATGCAAGGGATAACCTATGCTTGGGCAGTAGGCTCTATCAGAGTATGCGATGTTATGTACCAGACTAGATGTAGATGACTCACTAAGTGTAGTGACCAGGAATCAATCGGATCTTAGGAGAATCATTGGATAGTTTTGGAGGACATTCTTAAGTACTTGAGAAGCACTAAAAGAATGTTCTTGGTTCGAGCTTCCAGAGTGATAAGGTCGACTGAAAGTCAGTCGCATGCATTGTCTTTACCCTCAGTAAAGGGACGGTATGTTGGAAGAGTTCCAAGATAGATACCAAGACATACTAGACGATAAAGGCTGAATACATTGCTACCAATGATGCTGCCAAAGTGGCTGTCTGGGCATTTCTTATTCATGAGATGAACAAGGTTCCTACCATTGAGTGTCCAATAACTGTTATTGTGAAAACAATGGAGTTGTGGATTTGGTCTAGGAATGCAGGTCCCATCAGCGTTCCAGACATATTCTGAGGCAAGTATCACCTGATCACGGAGATGGTTGATCTCCAAGGGATCAAGGTCAGGAGAGTAGACACGGAGGTTAACACGGTGGATCCACTCATCAAGGCCTGCTTCCCCAAATACTATTTGAGATATTTTGGGATGGTTGAGTATAGGATACTACAACCACTGCTAAATTGTTTGGTATTGGATACTACAACAGATGGCCTTTGGGCAAGTGGAAGATTGTTAGTTATATGTATGCCCTAGAGGCCATTACTCTACATGGGATGTATATTGTAGTGGATGCTTGGACATATATAGAGAGGACTTTCTTGCTCGATATGATAGTATGCTATCTGGTTGCTCTTTGTCTTAACATGTTGACTTGTATACGTGATGCTGTCTTGCTCTCATATGTTAATAAAGCCCTTAGGATGTGTACTTGACTACCATGACTATGATGCAGATCATACTAGTGGGGACAAGGGTAGTCCACAAGTACACCCTATAATTGTTTCTAGTCGTGGGAGTATCGAGACAGGGCATCGATACTCCAGAGTAGACTAGCGTGTACGCTTCTCGACCCATGTGATGGGCGATAGATGATCCCATATCCATTGTTGTTTGATATCAGAGAAGGTATACGGATGCTCAGTGGAGACTGGGTACACTGAACGGACTCGCTGAGAACTCCTAGATGGTATTATACCTATCGTCGGATAGCAGTTCTCTGGTGACACTGGTACAGGTTAGTCTGTAGACCAGAGATCGTCATAGAGTCTTATGTGATTCCCACTGTACTTTGATGTCCACCATACTACGGTCAAGAGATCATGCAAAAAGGTGGTTTTTGGGTACAGCCGCGAGTCACATGGAAGTAATGAGTGATAGGAGAGGTTTCATCTCTCCCGATATTGGGAGTTGATGTTGCGCTATGCTCGATTGGCCATAACAGGAAATCCCTGGCCAGGGTTGCTGAGATCTATTGGTAGGTGTTATCAGTAGTTTCTCGAACCATTATGAACCTTGCATCGGCATGACTTATCAGGCTATTGGGGTCGACGTTATACCACCCCCAGGCTATGATATGCGACATATCAGACGAAAAGACTGGACTGTACGGTAGTGTTACTGATTAGATTCGCAGGAGTACGAGCAGGCTTGCTTGTTGATCTTCTGATTGCTCAATACCCGGGTGGCCGTTACGTTTAGCAGACCGCTTGCAGCTTATGGGTGTTTGATTTGATCATCACCTACTGCCGGCGTATTGACGAGTCTTTAGAGTCCTACACAGAGGTTTCCTGGTTCATGCGAAATGGAGTAGGAGCACATATGTGATATGTGCGGGACCGAGATTAGTATGTGTATGTGATACCATATTCTATTCTCGCGATATGTGACATTCGTCGGTTATATGTGATATAGCCAAGTTATCAAATCAAGTGTTGATTCGATAAGTTGTTACTGTTGATATTAGTCGGTTATATGAGACATAGCCGGATTATTAAATCAAGTGTTGATTTAATAATTTAATGTAGAATTATATATTTGCTATATTAAATTACATTAACTAATATTAGCTCACTTAAGTGTTCATTTTTCACACTTATGATACATTGATATATATGTGATATATGTTAAATGTATTGTTTTCTTTTTGCACAAAATATATATGTGATATATATTGTTGTGGCATGAAAGGTTACACATGCAACATATTTGTAAGAGACTCACACCATGCTAAGTTAATGCTAGGGTTATATTAGTTTTAAGTAATTCAAACATTTGGAATTAGTCATGGATGAGCTTGGAGAAGCTAGTAGAACATTGACTTAGTCCACTTGTTTGTCTAGCTTAAGATATTTGTTTACCCAACCCTTAACTCATAGCTATGGTTTAATCTCTACAATGGTTAGTGCATGACATGCACTCACTATGGTTGCATTTCAAACCTCATGAGTTTCATTCATCATCTTCTTCCTCACTTGAGAAAAAGCTTGCTAGTTTTTTCTAAGTGATAAAACCTTGTGAGAAAAATAAATCTAAAGTGAGCCCACTTCCTACTTCATCATCCTCTACTATTAGTCATTTAGTTTAGGGTGTTTGCTTCACTAATTTCACCATTAGTGAAGAGGTAGTATAAGCTCGGGTCTCCTCGACGTAGATCATCTTAGGCCTCGAAGACATTGAGCAAGCTTGTTCGTTTCTTCATGTGAACCCTTACTAGAGTCTGGGTCTTCCCAACTTGCAGTGAAGGGACTACGATACGGAGCTTTAGAAGTGAAGGACCGGTCTATAAAGGTTGTATTTCCTCATTCACTTCGTTGTAAAGTGTTTACATATTATTTTATCGGATTTTCTAATAACGATTCTAGTGTTAGGGTTAGCTAGAACGGGAAATTTTTGAAATTAGCATGGACGATGTTTCCCGAAACCTTGCTGCCGTACTAGACAACCCTGCATATTTGTGCACACCCGTTACACTCAGTTTTGTTTTTGTGCACATTCGTGGCACCTGTATTTGGTTTCGATTTCCGTGCGCACCAGACGCACGTGGTATTTTTGGTATGCTATATTTGAGATTGATTTCATTTTGAGCATCATGTTTTTTTTACGATATATACTATATGGTTTAGGAACTGAGCAGGACTGATCTGAGGACAGTACCTGAGTATTTTGCATGCATCGATATTTACCGAAAAGATTTTCAAAAAAAGAAAGGAGCTATTGTCTCAATATTTTCCCACGTGTCCATGATGACACGAAACTTTATAAAGAACACCCTTCTAAATTCTTTTTAAAAAGGCGGAACGTATATGTTAAACAAAGGATATGTATGTAGCTATTTCTTTATAATAAACGTCTGCCACTTATGCCATGATACGCGCATCGCATGACAATTTGAAAAAGATTTTGCATGCATTTCTATTTGGATGTTTTGACGATTTTACAACGATGTGTACTATATACTTATTATAGTTTAGAGTATATCATATTGGTTTTCGTATTGGATTTTGACATTCGTATTTTCGCCATAACTCCGATGATTACGTGATACTTGACGGTGTTTTGATTTTGAGTTTAACACTTGTTTTCATTACGCATGCATTGCGTTATGATATATTTTAAGTATTCATGATTTCGGAGTCCCAACGACTTGATCATTTTACTGAAATGTTTTAGTTTTTTGGGGGAAGTTTTAAATTTAAATTCGGGGACTGAATTTATTTAAAGGGGGAAGATTGTAATATTTCAGGAAA
The DNA here is from genome assembly GCA_030015575.1 of Agapanthus africanus. Classification (NCBI taxonomy): domain Eukaryota; kingdom Viridiplantae; phylum Streptophyta; class Magnoliopsida; order Asparagales; family Amaryllidaceae; genus Agapanthus; species Agapanthus africanus. Next base: position 595,241,126 of record CM057344.1, on the reverse strand, counting down.
ATAAAAATATTTTTTTCGGAATTTAAATAATTAAAATAATAAATTTCATGAATATTATTAAAAAAATGTGAGAATTGGTTTTAATGATGCTGTATAATTATACATGTATAGTTGGAAAATAATTTGGAAAAATTAATATAATTATTGATTTTGAAAGAAGGAAATGTGATTTGGATATTTTATAAATGTTATACGATTAATTATATGCTAATTATGTTAAAATTGAATTAACATTTCACTAATTATGCATTAATCTTGTTTATGCTTGTGACATGCAAGATAGCATGTTGCAAAACACTTGATACATTTTATTGTTTTTGAACCATGGCATTTTCTTTTCTTTGTAAATGATTTTATCTTTTTTTAAAAAAAGATAAAAGATAAAACAGGAATAATAATAATATATGGCATGGCATGGGGACAAGGAGGTATGGGCTAGTGAGGGTGAGAGAGAGAAAGAGATTTCTTCATCCCACCATGGTTCTTCTAATCTTCTTCATTTTTCCTTCTTCATTTTCTTGACCTCCTCCCTCCTCATCATCCACCTCCTCTATCTCACAAACCACCATCAAAACTTAGCCAAAACACCCAAGTCCCTTCACAAAATATGTGCTCAACACTTTGGATGCATCAAGTTGCCATTTTGAAGACTTTGAGCAACTCAAGAAAATTTTTGAGTTGCCAAATGAGGTATATTCTTAGACCTTTAGTTATGTTTTTGGTTTCCTTTATATTCTAGTGTAGTTTAGAGTTAAATGTGTGAGGTTTGGTGATCTTGGGAGATTCCTAGATGAGGTTTATGGGAGATTATGAGTTGTGAAGGTGTAGTTGAGATGTAATAGTGGCCACAAAACCCTGTTAGTGTTAGAATTATTGGATAACTTGAGATTAGAATATCTCCCGTGTCGGTTTTCATTGATTTTGAGGACTATTTGGAAATCTGGAGCAACTTGGATGATTGTAAGAAAAACAAACAACTATATTGACTTAATTAGACCACCAGGAGACCACTACAGAAGAACGAGGCCAAAATACAAAAATTGTGCCGGCGACACCGTTACTGTAGCAATTCTCGCCGGCCAAATTTTGGAGTCTGGCGTTGGGTTTTTGCATGTAGCTCACACACCCTATAATCTTGCCTCCTGTACTGTTTGTTTAGCCCCAATTTACCTGACCAAAAATCTGGGAGCATTTAGTGTTGGTTTTAACTATGTTTTCTGATTTCAAAAACTTGGTTTTTGGTATTTGAATGTGGATTTGGTCATTGGACGTTTGTACGTCAATGACGAGGGTTTTATGATTGTTTTCGCATGCGTAGGCTATAGGTTCTAACCTATATGCATATCGCGTGTCGTATCGGTTTTTGAATCGGATATTTGATGCGATACGATATGCTGTGATATGTAGGTACCTCCGCGTAGACTTCGGGACGACAAGGGAGTGCGTGTCATCACCGACTTCGGTAAAGTGAGGATCGAGGTGGGTAGATATATATCTACGGGGGAAGTCGGGTGGATGAAGTATAGCACCCCCGCAGCTGTAGAACAGGGTATTATTGTATTAGTAAGTTTGGATGCGATATTTGGATACTTAGGGAATAGTGTATTTAGAAGACCTTAGGTTAGATTAGCTTGATCTAAGAAGACCTATCCATAAGATGATTATCTTGGTGGAGAATCACAGGTTATATGTAGTCATATGCACGCACACACAAACACACTTGATTTTGTGTGTGTGCGTGTGTGTGTGTGTGTGTGTACATATACACGGGTGATGAGGATAGTATGTGATATGTGGAGATGAATCGATATGATCGGGCATGATGCTATGAGATTTTGATATATGATTGAGCCGTGATATGGTACATGATATGATATTATAATGGATAGTTGGGCGATATGTATTCATACAAACGATAATATGTGAGTTGATAATATTTGAATATGTCACGCCCCGCTTCCCAAAATACGGAAAACGAGGGATGACTAGGCCAGCCATGCTCCTACGGTCAAGGAAACATCCCGCCGTAGTCACACTTCGGCTTCTAGCATTACATGGTAATCAGTAGATAAAGCACAGTAGTAAAGGAATCACATCACTAATTTATTGCATTAAAATCCATTGTTCACAAATTACAGATAACAAGAACAATTACTAACCAAGTTCAATCTCACGATCACTTTTATGGAAAACAGTGAAGATAGAAAGTACACCAGACTATATCTCCATGAACTCGAAAGGTAGATCCGTCTCCTGTGCTGGTCCTTCCAGAGAATCTGAGCATGCATACTCAGGTCGTCAGAGCGACACAATAATAATATTATTATAATAAGATGAAACAGGTAAATGAGGTAATACTAGTGTAAGAACAATGCAAGTAATCACTATGTCACTATATGATGCAGAATATGTTCTGTGTCCCTGTTGGTCTCTAGGCCATGTTTGAAATCGCATAGTGGAAGGAGAATCATGTTTAACAGGAGTCTCGTACATACCCGAGACAACGGCCCACATGCCCGGGACATAACCCTGTCAGCCGGATCGCTAGATCCTACCTAATATATATATCGCTGCTCGAATGATCATCCTCTAAAACACGGTCCCGCTAAATACGATTCTCTTTCCACTTCGATTTCCCCTTTATCCCCAGATTTACACTATTTATGATCTTGATTCAGTCGTGTACAAATATACCAATGACACGGTTTTATCACTGCTCACTGTATCAATCACTGTCACGAATATTCACATCCCATTGGTATACTCGTCACTCCTAAACCAACATCAACCACGCACGATAATACAATGTCCACTGACTCTAACACGCACTAACACTAAGTATATGGCAAATGGGGTATGATATATGTATGTATGCCATCATTAAGCTAAGTGTATTATGAATCAATATACATGTCATTATCTTACAAAAATTGCATAAATTCATATGTTAAGAATTCAACAAAATGATACAAGTAAGATAAATAGAACACTCAGTCAGAAATTCATCAAAATTAGTTTCAGTTTAATCGGGATTCCGGTTTTCAAGATACAGCTGTTTCATTTTAAATGCTCGCGGCTGGAAATTCAGTTTCAGAACTTAACGTCCGTTTCGCGACACGAATTGCATCCAGTTGGGTTCAGAATTTAGCGATAATACAGTTGAATAAAATCTAGGGTTTTCAGTATAGTATTCAATGCAATAGACGGATCCTCAATCGCGTCTGTACATCGAAAGTTACACACAGTTTAACATCAGTATGTCACTTCTGAATCTGTTCTGGACAGTTATACGTTCTGCCATTTTATTTACAGTTTAAAATAGCAAACGGCAATGAAACGGAATGGAACCACTTGTTTTGTTTAGCTAACAGATCCATATTTAATCCAATGCAGAGTTCCGTAAAACACGAATTCAGGAAACAAAGCGACACACATTTTGGGACAGTACACAGTAATCAGAGTCGCTCTGGACTGCAGTCCAGAGTCGCACTCCGATCTAAATATTATCGCAGTTACAGAACAGAAATCATTAGAGGTTTACATAGAGTTAAATTTAGTCGAGCCGGCTTCGATTTAAGCCCTCGAACGCATCATTCCAGTATGTACATAATTTACAGTAATTTTTACCATTTTCAGATACAGGGAATTTCTAGTTTTAACGGTATATTTGGGGGTATCAATTTTAGTCACTAACAGTCGTATTCTCCAGTGAGATTTATACACGATATTCGTCATCATATGGGCCAACAGAAAACATCTATTTCCGTCAGATTAATCAAGAATTTTCATTGGAGTCTAGCATCGAACACATAAGTCGCATAATATATCGGGAATCGGTAAATTATAATCTAAATGATTTAAGTTTGTATCACAATTATATTAGCATGTAGAAAGTAAAACACTTGTCTGGAAATGTCTCGGGGTTGCACGGCAGCAGTGGAGTCATGAACGCGTGATGTACGTCGTGAAACGATTTCCGCGAGCTTGGCTCGAGATACGGAATTGGTGTCGGAAGTGCCCGAAGACTTCTTGTGCGCGCTGGAAGCGTGAAGGAGGCTCTGTGGATCTCCTGAGAAGTGTTGGGGTCGCCGACGTTCGACGGCGTCGCTCCGGCGATGGGCAGCAGCAAGGGTGTTTGGAGTTGGGTGATTTTGGTGTGGTTTTAGAGAGAGAGAGAGAGAGTAGGTAGTAGGGCTTAGCTATAGTGATAATGATGCGGGGGTTCCAGTGGAGGTGTCGACGAGGGGTTTGAGTGCAGTGGAGAGCTCGCCGGCGTGGGGTGCAGGGTGGCCGAGCTCGGTGTGCAGGGGGTTTGGTCGATGAAGGGTGCAGGGGCTCGTGGGGGTGAGTTTCCTGAGAGAAGAGAGTGAAGGAGGATGAATGAGGGATCGCCGAGGGGGTTGTCGTCGTCGGAGGGGTCGAGTGAAGTTAGGTCGATGTGGCTTTCGAGAGGGAGAGAGATGAGAAATGGGTTCTGGAGAGTGAGGGAGATAGGAGTTGGAGAGGCGAGGGATTTCGGAAAGTGAAAGAGAAGAGAGAGGTGTGGAGGAGATAATGGAGACGAGAGGGTGCGCGTCGCGAGTGTAACGGCAGGCGACGTGCTCGCGAACGTCTGCGAGAAATGAGGATCGAGGAATAATGAGGGAGTGAGCGGGAAATGAGGGAGCTGTTGGGGAAGGAGATAGGAAATAGTAGCGGGTCGGGTTGGGTGAAGCGGGCACGGTGAAGAGGGAAGGGTGTTGGGCTGAGAGGGAGTGGACTGGGCCGACAATTCCTTAAGGAAATCATAATAAATTTTTCGTGGGCTAAGGAAAGGGAAACGAGCTGACTGCTTGTTTTATTTGTTTTAAATTTTGAATGGGAAATTTCTATGGGTCGGCAGCGAAAAAATGGGGATTTTTGGGAATGGGCTGGGGTTTAAGAAATTTAAAGGTTAATTTAAATTTGATTTTATTTGTTTTAGTTTTGGCTTTCCAAATTGGTTTTAATTCTGGGTTTTGACTTTTAGGGTTAGGGAAATTATAAATATTGGAATTCAAGCAACCACCTTTCTACAAAAATATATACGAGGAACAAGAAAGGAAAACTCTGGGATTTAGAAAAAAGTAGAAAACTTCTATTAAGATGGTAACGGGGATTTACATCATACCCCCCTTAACAAATATTTCGTCATCGAAATTTAACAAGGATACAAATAAACAATATACTAAACAAAGAGATGTGGATAACGAGCATGGATATCTTCCTCCCGCTCCCAGGTGGATTCTCCTGGGGAACGACCGCCCTAAGACACTCGGACTAAAGGAATAACCTTATTCTTCAGCACTTTCTCTCTGCAGTCGAGGATGGTAGTGGGCTGCTCTTCGTATGACAGATCGGTACCCAAAACTAGCTCCGAATTGTCCAGGACATGGCTCTCATCCCGAACATAACGCCGCAACTGTGACACGTGGAAGGTATTGTGCACACCAGCTAGCGATGGAGGCAAGGCAAGTCGACAGGCCACCTCTCCTACTCGCTCTAGCACTTCAAAAGGTCCGATAAAACGGGGACTAAGCATTCCCCGGCCTCCGAACCTGATAACTCCACGGATAGGGGAAATCTTCAAGAACACGTGATCTCCAACTTCGAATTCTAATGCCCTCCTGCTGGTATCTGCCCAACTTTTCTGTCGATCCTGAACCGTCTTAATACGCTGCCGGATCATTTGGACCTTGTCGACTGTCTGAACAATGAGTTCGGGGCCCAGTAATCTTCGTTCTCCCATATCATCCCAACAAACTGGGGATCGACACTTCCGCCCGTAAAGTGCTTCAAAAGGAGCCATCTGAATACTAGCCTGATAACTATTGTTATAAGAGAACTCGACTAGATGCAGATGGTCCTCCCAGGAACCCTGAAAGTCCAACATACCGGCTCTCAACATATCCTCGAGCGTCTGAATCGTACGCTCGGATTGTCCATCCATCTGCGGGTGATACGCTGTGCTGAATTTAAGGCGGGTTCCCAAACTCTCCTGTAGGCTCTTCCAAAAATGTGACAAGAATCTAGTGTCCCGGTCTGACACAATGCAGACTGGAACACCGTGAAGTCGTACAATCTCTTGCATATATCTTTCTGCTAGTGATTCTGTCGTCTGTCCCACTCGGAAAGGTAGGAAGTGTGCAGCTTTTGTGAGGCGATCGACGATAACCCAAATGGCGTTATTGCCCCTAGGGCTCCGTGGTAAGGCCGTCATAAAATCCATGGTAATGTGCTCCCACTTCCATTCTGGTATCGGCAGTGGTTGTAATAATCCTGTTGTCCTCTGATGTTCCGCCTTCACCTGCTGACATACCAAGCACCTGGATACGAATCTCGCAATTTCCCACTTCATTCCGTTCCACCAAAAGTGCTGCTTTAGGTCCTGATACATTTTTGTACCTCCTGGATGCACAGAATAAGCTGAACTGTGTGCTTCAGCCAATACTTCTTCTCGAACATCTCCCTTAGGTACGCAGAGTCGGCTACCAAATCTCAGAGAGCCATCTTCATGTATAATCAAGTCCGTTCTCAGTCCGGCTTCCACTTGCTCTCTGAACCTTTGCAATCGGGGATCATCCGCTTGTGCAATTTTGATGCCATCCACCAGAGAAGATTGCACCTGTAGTTGCCAAAGTTGACTGAGTGCGTTCGGCATAACGACTTCAAGTTCAAGTCTCTGAAAGTCCTCAATAATGCTCCTCTGATCGGTCAACATCATGACCGCTGGCTTGCGACTGAGCGCATCTGGTACAACATTCACCTTCCCCGGGTGATACTGAAGGTCCAAGTCATAATCTGCCATCAGCTCTAGCCATCGGCGCTGCCTCATGTTTAGTTCCTTCTGAGTGAAAACATACTTCAAACTTTTATGATCTGTGTATACCTCCACTTTCTCACCCAATAGATAGTGCCTCCAAATCTTCAACGCAAAGACTACCGCAGCTAACTCCAAGTCATGCGTAGGGTAGTTCTTCTCATGGTTTCTCAGTTGTCGAGAGGCGTAAGCAACCACTCGGCCGTGTTGCATTAGAACACAGCCTAAACCCTTCCCTGAGGCATCACTGTGTATCACCAAACCACTGGAATCATCTGGTACTGTAAGAATAAGCACCGTGGTTAATTTCTGCTTCAGTGTGTCAAATGCCTGAGTGCACTCCTCTGTCCACGTAAACGGTACGTCCTTCCATGTCAGCCTCGTCAATGGTTCAGCGATTCTTAAGAAATCTTGGACGAATCTCCGATAATAACCTGGCAATCCCAGAAAACTCCTGATCGCCACTGACTTCGGCGTTGGCCAATCTCTGACAGATTCTATTTTTGCCGGGTCTACTGAGATGCCTTCACCCGAAACAATATGTCCCAAAAACTGAACCTTGTCAAGCCAGAATTTACACTTGCTTAGCTTCGCATACAACTTCTCTTCCCGAAGAATCTGTAGGACTGTGCGCAAATGTTCAACATGCTCTTCCCGGGTCTTCGAGTAGACAAGTATGTCGTCGATAAACACAACGACAAACGTGTCCAAGTACTTTGCGAACACCCTGTTCATCAAGTCCGTGAATATTGCTGGGGCATTGGTAACACCGAACGGCATCACAAGGAACTCGTAATGTCCGTATCGGGTCCTGAAAGCCGTCTTGCATACATCCTCGGCTGCTACTCTGATCTGATGATATCCAGAACGGAGGTCCAACTTCGAGAACACCTTGGCTCCACTTAGCTGATCGAATAAGTCGTCAATGCGCGGGATTGGGTACTTGTTCTTTATTGTGACCTTGTTCAGCTCCCGATAATCTATACACATTCGCAGCGATCCATCCTTCTTCTTTACTAACAGAACTGGTGCACCCCATGGTGAAGTGCTTGGCTGAATAAATCCCTTCTCCAATAGTTCTTCAACCTGCTTCTTCAATTCCGCCAACTCAACTGGTGCCATTTTGTATGGGGCTCTGGATACTGGGGCTGTACCTGGAGTCAAATCGACCGAGAACTCCAAGATTCGAGGAGGTGGTAGACCTGGTAAATCTTCAGGAAATACGTCCAGAAAGTCCCGAACAATTTCTGGGACTGGGCTCTTATCAATCTCCATAGCTGTCAGCACCTTAGGCTTTGCTCTGTATTTAGCTGGCTCCAAAGATTCGCTTCCGCCTTCGAAAATAAACTCCGGGTGATTGGGAATGCGGAAGATCACATTCCTTGCACGACAATCGATAACCGCATGAAAAGTGCTCATCTAATCCATCCCAAGAATTGCGTCGTAACTGCCTGTCCCAATCAGGAGGAAATTCGCATAGAATTCCCTGCCACACACTACAACCGGGCATAACCTACATTCTCGACTAGATATTATAATGCCGTTACCCGTATGTATTTCCCATCCCTTGGTTAATGGTTCATGTGGTATTGAGTGTGTATCAGTGAAATGCTCAGAAAAGAAACAATGCGATGCTCCCGAATCAAATAGTACTCTAGCTGGCAAGGAATGTATGAGTAGAGTACCTGTAACAACGTCTCCTGATGCCTCTGCCTGCTCGGCGGTCAAGGTGAAAGCCCGTCCCTGACCGCGACCTGTAAAGGGTTGCCTCTGCTCCTGTGGCCTCTGCTGTGGTGGTCCAGAACCTTCCTGTATCTCAGCTCGCTCAGGACAACTGCTAATCTTGTGCTGACTAGATCCGCAAATCAAGCACTGTCCCTTGGCACGGCGACAGTCCTTCTGGGTATGCCCACCTCTACCGCAATAGCCGCAAACTACGCCCTGTCTCTGGGGGCGATGCTGTGGTACGAACGGGCGCTTCATTTGTGTCGTTCCTGGCCTGTGAACCGGTATGGCTTTTCAAGAAGGCGTGTGGGTACGTGCTGGAACGACTGGGGGTCTCCTGAACTTGTTAATCAATTGCTCCTGAACTCTCGCCGCGTTGAGTACCTGTGCGAAAGTCTGCAAATCCAGCGATGCAATCAACTGCTGCAACTCGAAATCTAGCCTCTGAAGGAAACGTCTGGCCCTGGTGGCCTCTGAGACGACCATGTATGGAGCAAAACGGCTCAGACGGTTGAACTCTGCCGCATAAACGTCCACTGGGCGTCCATTCTGCTTCAAAAGAATAAATCTTTCCTCCATTTCTGCCTTGGCTGTGGAAGAAAAATAATGATCTAGGAAACACTCCTTAAATTTGCTCCATTCAATCGGCCCGTCTAACCTACTTTCTTCCACCGACCATCATGTACGGGCTTCATCTTCCAATTTTATCTTTATCACGTCCACCCTATCTTCCTCTGGAACCCTGGCGGCTGTCAATAAGTTCTCCATGTTCACCAGCCATTGCTCAGCCTCAAGGGGTTCAGCTAGCCCTGTGAATGCAACTGGATGTAACCGCCGGAAGTCTGATACGGTACCAGCCCTAGCATGATAAGCTGGTGGAGTAGCGCCCTCGGAGGCGGTAATGAGTGCAGAGGGTCCTCCTGCGGCGGTAATTGCCCTGAGTCCCTCAGTGAGTAAATCTGTCTTCCTTTCCTGAGCTTCCGTGAGAGAGGTCAGTGCACTAAGTATTCTTTCCGTGCGGTCCTGAGTGCTGGAGTCCGAGGAAGGGTCGTTCGGGGACGTCATATCACTGGAGGATTCAAAAGGATAAGATCAGATTCAAGGATGAAAATTAAGAGTAGTGAAACGTGAATAACGTAATACAGTATAGTTAATGTTATCCCTCGATACTAAACACGGCTCTGATACCAACTAAACCATGTCACGCCCCGCTTCCCAAATTACGGAAAACGAGGGATGACTAGGCCAGCCATGCTCCTACGGTCAAGGAAACATCCCGCCGTAGTCACACTTCGGCTTCTAGCATTACATGGTAATCAGTAGATAAAGCACAGTAGTAAAAGAATCACATCACTAATTTATTGCATTAAAATCCATTGTTCACAAATTACAGATAACAAGAACAATTACTAACCAAGATCAATCTCACGATCACTTTTATGGAAAGCAATGAAGATAGAAAGTACACCAGACTATATCTCCGTGAACTCGAAAGGTAGATCCGTCTCCTGTGCTGGTCCTTCCACGGAATCTGAGCATGCATACTCAGGTCGTCAGAGCGACACAATAATAATATTATTATAATAAGATGAAACGGGTAAATGAGGTAATACTAGTGTAAGAACAATGCAAGTAATCACTATGTCACTATATGATGCAGAATATGTTCTGTGTCCCTATCGGTCTCTAGGTCATGTTTAAAATCGCATAGTGGAAGGAGGATCATGTTTAACAGTAGTCTCGTACATACCCGAGACAACGGTCCACATGCCCGGGACATAACCATGTCAGCCGGATCGCTAGATCCTACCTAATATATATATCGCTGCTCGAATGATCATCCTCTAAAACACGGTCCCGCTAAATACGATTCTCTTTCCGCTTCGATTTCCCCTTTATCCCCAGGTTTACACTATTTATGATCTTGATTCAGTCGTGTACAAGTATACCAATGACACGGTTTTATCACTGCTCACTGTATCAATCACTGTCACGAATATTCACTTCCCATTGGTATACTCGTCACTCCTAAACCAACATCAACCACGCACGATAATGCAATGTCCACTGACTCTAACACGCACTAACACTAAGTATATGGCAAATGGGGTATGATATATGTATGTATGCCATCATTAAGCTAAGTGTATTATGAATCAATATACATATCATTATCTTACAAAAATTACATAAATTCATATGTTAAGAATTCAACAAAATGATACAAGTAAGATAAATAGAACACTCAGTCATAAATTCATCAAAATTAGTTTCAGTTTAATCGGGATTCCGGTTTTCAAGATACAGCTGTTTCATTTTAAGTGCTCGCGGCTGGAAATTCAGTTTCAGAACTGAACGTCCGTTTCGCGACACGAATTGCATCCAGTTGGGTTCAGAATTTAGCGATATTACAGTTGAATAAAATATAGGTTTTTTGGTAGAGTATACAACGCAATAGACGGATCCTCAATCGCGTCTGTACGTCGAAAGTTACACACAGTTTAACATCAGTATGTCACTTCTGAATCTGTTCTGGACAGTTATACGTTCTGCCCTTTTATTTACAGTTTAAAATAGCAAACGGCAATGAAACGGAATGGAACCACTTGTTTTGTTTAGCTAACAGATCCATCTTTAATCCAATGCAGATTTCCGTAAAACACGAATTCAGGAAACAAAGCGACACACATTTTGGGACAGTACACAGTAATCAGAGTCGCTCTGGACTGCAGTCCAGAGTCGCACTCCGATTGAAATATTATCGCAGTCACAGAACAGAAATCATTAGAGGTTTACATAGAGTTAAAGTTCGTCGATTTGTCTTCGATTTAAGCCCTCGAACGTATCATTCCAGTATGTACATAATTTACAGTAATTTTTACCATTTTCAGATACAGGGAATTTCTAGTTTTAACGATATATTTGGGGGTATCAATTTTAGTCACTAACAGTCGTATTCTCCAGTGAGATTTATACACGATATTCGTCATCATATGGGCCAATAGAAAACATCTATTTTCGTCAGATTAAGCAAGCATTTTCATTGGAGTCTAGCATCGAACACATATGTCGCATAATATATCGGAAATCGGTAAATTATAATCTAAATGATTTAAGTTTGTATCACAATTATATTAGCATGTAGCAAGTAAAACACTTGCCTGGAAACGTCTCGGGGTTGCACGACAGCAGTGGCATCACGAACGCGCGATGTACGTCGTGAAACGATTTGCGCGAGCTTGGCTCGAGATACGGAATTGGTGTCGGAAGTGCCCGAAGACTTCTTGTGCTCGCTGGAAGCATGAAGGAGGCTCTGTGGATCTCCTGAGAAGTGTTGGGGTCGCCGACGTTCGACGGCGTCGCTCCGGCGATGGGCAGCAGTAAGGGTGTTTGGAATTGGGTGATTTTGGTGTGGTTTTAGAGAGAGAGAGAAAGTAGGTAGTGGGGCTTGGCTATAGTGATAATGATGCGGGGGTTCCATTAGAGGTGTCGACGAGGGGTTTGAGTGCAGTGGAGAGCTCGCCGGCGTGGGGTGCAGGGTGGCCGAGCTCGGTGTGCAGGGGGTTTGGTCGATGAAGGGTGCAGGGGCTCGTGGGGGTGAGTTTCCTGAGAGAAGAGAGTGAAGGAGGATGAATGAGGGATCGCCGAGGGGGTTGTCGTCGTCGGAGGGGTCGAATGAAGTTGGGTCGATGTGGGTTTCGAGAGGGAGAGAGATGAGAAATGGGTTCTGGAGAGTGAGGGAGATAGGAGTTGGAGAGGCGAGGGATTTCGAAAAGTGAAAGAGAGGAGAGAGGTGTGGAGGAGATAATGGAGACGAGAGGGTGCGCGTCGCGGGTGTAACGGCGGGCGACGTGCTCGCGAACGTCTGCGAGAAATGAGGATCGAGGAATAATGAGGGAGTGAGCGGGAAATGAGGAGCCGTTGGGGAAGGAGATAGGAAATAGTAGCGGGTCGGGTTGGGTGAAGCGGGCACGGTGAAGAGGGAAGGGTGTTGGGCTGAGAGGGAGTGGGCTGGGCCGACAATTCCTTTAGGAAATCATAATAAATTTTTCGTGGGCTGAGGAAAGGGAAACGGGCTGACTGCTTGTTTTATTTGTTTTAAATTTTGAATGGGAAATTTCTATGGGCCGGCAGCGAAAAAATGGGGATTTTTGGGAATGGGATGGGGTTTAAGAAATTTAAAGGTTAATTTAAATTTGATTTTATTTGTTTTAGTTTTGGCTTTCCAAATTGGTTTTAATTCTGGGTTTTGACTTTTAGGGTTAGGGAAATTATAAATATTGGAATTCAAGCAACCACCTTTCTACAAAAATATATACGAGGAACAAGAAAGGAAAACTCTGGGATTTAGAAAAAAATAGAAAACTTCTATTAAGATGGTAACGGGGATTTACAGAATGTACGAGACTTTAGAACCATACCCATGATCATGATATTGTACGATGATGATACCGTACGAAGGATGATATTATGTATGATAATTGACCCGTACCCTCGATTTTTTTGAGGATGTCGTACAATGGATATTACCGTACGAGACATATAAATGATTAATCCGCACTCTTGACTCAAGAATGCCGTACTATGTATTATACAGTACGTGACGCTATGAGGCTGGATCGCCGACTACTAGGTATATCGACTCGGGATATATATATAGTTTTCTTATCCTTCGGACTAGTTTCTTAGTTAGTCTTTTAGTTGTTTAGGTAGATGCTAGACTAGGTTCGAGTCATGCCTATTTTCAAAACCAACGAATCATGAGTATTTTTAAATGACAAACCGAGGAATGCTACGGAATTTTTCGAAGCACATATATTTTCTCAAAAACACCGTAGCCCCTACTTTTCTAAAAACCACGATTCATGCTATTTCAAAATACTAAAACCATATGACTCGTATACAAATATGTATACTTTTTAAATGTTGCGTTTACTATTCATTTCTCCGTTATATTCATATTATTTTCTTTGCATTGTGGATTAAATTGTGTTTTTTACTAGCTGTTATGATCTCGCCTGTTTAGACACCAGCACCATTACCGATGATGCGTATGTTGCACGTACACTTGCTTGCCGGCTCACACACATCATCATCGGTAATTGCCATGTCACGTAAACTTTAGAAAACGTTACTTCATTAGTATAACCTGCTAGCTGGTAGTTTAAACATATTAATAGTATGCTTGCTCTCATACACTAGTTTAGATATTGCATTCCTTACTTAGATACCCGATGCATTCATATATTCTTTCTGTTATGTACTATTGTGGGGCTTTATGCCGATATTCACTGTTCATTGACTCGTGAATTTGAGATTTCGGATCTTTCATGAGATTTCTGGATTTAGGAAACCGCAAGTGAATTTTTATAAACTTATGATTATTTTAAAAGAGGATGATGCGATTTTCCTTGGTATGATATTTCGTGTCCACCATGATATTTTCTCGGTTCCGAGCTTGGTTTTCGAGACCCGATTCGAGGAGTAGGATGAACCGTCTGCGGATACATGGTGGACCCGGTAAGTTACCCGGGGCAATAAGCTCGAGTTGTAGACGATGAGCCGGCAAGAGAGCACTACCAACTGGTGATAGTTTGGACCCGGCGGTTATCCAGAGGATACCGACCGCAGTCGTGAGATGGATACGAGGGCCGATCAGAGGATGCGGCGCCTAAAATTCGAGGATTTACGTGTCGATGCTGGACACGAGTTTCATGATGTTTAAGTGTCGGTGTAGGACACTCCAGTTTTATTATGATTTTTGTGTGTCGTTGCTGGACACACCCACCTGATGATGCATTCGTACAAGATTCACATTTTATGACATGGATACGAGGGTATCACTTTTATGCTACTGTTACCCTTGCTTTTATTTGATGTCAGTGTATTATTATTATTATTTGTACTTTATGACCTAGGAGATCGTCATACATGCGATTTTTTCTTGGTAATGTTTTCTACTCACGAGTTGGAAACTCACCCCCGTTGTGCTACAGTTTCTTGCAGGTTTGGCCGTACAGGTTTCATAGCGGCTTGCTGGCATACCGCTCCTTCAGGGTGATTGCTTGTTAGATGGGATACATTGCTTCATGACCACCAGTATATACATTTGTATATCTATTTCTGTTGTATCTTTTTAAGCTCCATCAACCAGACTTGTGTATTTAGTAGACTTAGATAACCACAGTTTGTATATTCTTTCGGCTTTAGAGTCGCGCTTTTGTATTTGTAGTTTTTTCTGGTTTTCTTGGTGATGTTTAGTTTCTCGCTTCTTTCTGAGTTTTGATCCTCGCCTTCGGCGTTGTATACTTATATTACTTGTGTGGTTGTTTCTGCCAATTGGCGAAGAGCTGGCTCCCGCTTGGGGTTGCCTTATATATTATTGCTTGTACCGTTTTCGGGTTAAAAATTACAAAGGAGATGCTGCCCAAATTTTCAATGATGAAAATGTTTTCAAATAAAATACATACAATGTGTTTTCGTATACTATTATCTATGTTATGTAGAAAAAACTTGATTTCAGTAAAACCTTATTTCAAAACTGCACCTCCACTTTTGGTTTACTTGAATTAGGTGGGGTCCTATAGACTTCATATGATTCAAGTGCTGGTCACGTGCCTTTTCCGGGTCGTGACATTTAATCTCTAAAAAGGGGAAGAAGACTAGCGCCTCACGTGCTTCCTATGTGGGCACCTTTTTAACAGCGCATGGCGCCTCACGTGAAAAACATGCGGGCGCCCAAAACAGAAGGCCAACACCTTACGTGAAACACACGTGGGAGCTGAGTAAAAGTGCTTAGCATTCTACATACAGCTAAAACGGCTAAGTGCTTAGCACTAATCGGGCAACGTCTAGCACCTCACGTGCTCCTCACGTGTGCGCCATATAAAAAGTGCTTAGCACTTCATATGTAGCCAAAACGGCTGAGTGCTTAGCACTAATTGGGCAGCGCCCAAGGACGCATGTGCACCTCACGTGGACGCCATAAGAAGTGCTTAGCACTTCACATTTAGTCAAAACGACTAAAGTGTTCAATATTTACTGGGCAGCGCCCATGGCTGAATGCTTGATATGACATACATGTGAGTATCAGAGCCCAAATAAGTGCTTAGCACTTTTGAATAAAAAAAAGAAGAAAAAAACTAAGTTGACTAAGCCCAAATTGGCTAAGTCTCTGAAGTTTTCTTGCAGCTGAGCCAAAATGCTCTTTTGTTGGATCTTAAGTAAAAATAATCCTAAAATGTTGTTAAGTTGATCTTAGTCCCAAATAAGACTAACGTATCCTTAACGAAAACAAACTAAGCCCAAATACTCACTTATATATTTAAGTTGATCTTAATCTCAAACTAGATTAACGGTCCTTAAATAAAACAAAAATATTTTTGAACTGTAAGAATATACTAAGTTCAAAACCCCGTCAAGCAAATCCTTGACCCAAACACAAATCTAAAATATACGGATTTGGACTAATCCGCGCCCTACGAGCGACGACATAAATTAGTCTCCGTATACAATCCATGGGCAACCAAAACAAACAAAAACGCACACGACACGAAGTGAACTACTGAAGAAGGAGAAAGTGGTTATCGTAATGCGGTAATGTAATTAACTGCAAGGGATTGCGCCTGCAGGGAAGAGCGTCCCCACAATCAAAAACCCTTCATAAAATGAGGGGGAATCTAATATAGTCTGCTACAACGGTCGCATTTGTCCAAACCTTCGATATATGGTGCCATAAATCAACTTGGTATCTTCAGAGAGATGGATGGATAAGTCCAAATAGCATCTGTCCCCTAAAATTAAGGCCAGACGTCCCAACGTCTCAGTCCGATTTTTCGGCGGTGAACAGAGACTAAGATCAACTTAGCAAAATTTTAAGGATCATTTAAGATCTAACAACAGAGCATTTGGGCTCGGCTATAAGAAACTTTTCAGAGAGACTAGCCAATTTGGGCTTAGTCTGCTCAGTCATTTTTTTGTTCAAAAGCGCTACGCACTTATTTGGGCTTTGCTTATTCAGCCCCTTTGTTTTTATACAAAAGTGATAAACACTTGTTTGAAGCTCTGGCGCTCACATGAGTATCATGTGAAGCCTTCAGTTATTGGCGTTGTCCCATCAGTGCTAAGCACTCTTTCAATTTGACTATATATAGTGCTAAGTACTTTATTTATATGGTGTCCACGTGAGAAGCACGTGAGGCGCTAGGTGCTGCCCAATCAGTACCAAGCACTCAGCCGTTTTGGCTGTATATAAAGTGCTAAGAACTTTTATATGGCGTCCATGTGAGGAGCAGATGCGGCGCTATCCCGTTCATTTTGTCAGGCGCCCACGTGTGTTTCACGTGAGACGCTGGACGCTGCCCAATCAGTGCTAAGTACTCAGCCATTTTGGCTGTATATGAAGTGCTAAGCACTTTTTACTCAGTGCTCACGTGTATTTCACGTAAGGCGCTGGCCTTCTGTTTCGGGTGCCCTGATTGTTAGAGGTTCTGCGTGTTCAAGTTTTAGTTTAAATACCGCAATCAAGACGGTTTCGCATGTAGCTAGCCGGTTGAGTACGGGTCGTCCGCAGGGAGATGGGAGTCTTTTTCAATGTGTTTTAACGAGTTAAGTCCCGTTTTTTTTTTCAGATTTTGTTGTGGTTATCTAAGTGTTGAGTTGATATTTAAAGAGAGCTTGTTAGGGTTAGGATTAGGTTAGTTTGAGTTAGGAGTCTCCACATCTTTCGTTGCCCCTCTTAATATCGGTGTTACGGTAATCGGCAATAACGGGGATTAGCACGACTAGGAAGGAACTTGCGAGTATAAGCTAGGCTTTCCAACGCATAAGTCCTTCCTTTTGGTGCTTGTCCGTCCGTTCTTGGCTCTTAGCCATAACCTCCGGTTAATTCAACCACAACCGGTCTCACTACGGAATCACCGCTATCATGTAGGATAGGGTGCCGTAAGGAGCGAATTGTGGTTCAATTAACGGGAGTCGATTTAAGCTGTTGGGCAAGGAAAGAGTGAGAGAGATTTCCTTCTCTCAAACTTCCCATATCCTACCCTAACAAGTATGAACTACTCACACATCATGATATGGAAAAATAAAACAAAACAAAAGAGGAAGATAGAAAGAAGGAGATTAGAAGAATACGACTAGCTATTTGCGACCTCACCTTGGCGAGGATCGAGCGTAAGCATCATTGTCGTATTAAGGATAAAGAAAAAGAGAGAAGAAAGAAACAACAAGAAAATAACAACAACTACTTAACGAATTAAAATTACAACAATTATAAAAAAGGCAAGACAAGCATGATAATAAAATGATCTTCTTTATTCATCACTCTTCACTCACAAGCTCACTACAAGTTTAATGGAGAAGAGATGAGAAGAGGAAGAAGAAAAACACTAAACCTAGCAAAATAAAAATACAAGAATGGACCCTTTCCTTCTCTCAGTTCTGGGCTATTTATAGGCCAAAAAATGAAAACCTAGGGCAACCACCAGAACACATATACAAAGACCAAAATACCCCTAAAAAATTATCAACTGCCGCCACCATATGGCCGCGGATCTGCGGCCTAGACCCCCTATTGGCCACGGATCCGCGGCCCTTTAGAGGAGTTGGGCCCTCTTCTTTTTTGTGCTTCCCTGTTCTTCAGTGTACATAATTCTGGTACATGTATTTTCTCAATTTGGCTCCACGATTTTTCCAGAATTTCTGTTGAGGGAAAGGTGGACTTTTTGTCAAGATTTGGCATGATTGCCTCGAGCTCCGCGTAGATTTCTTGGAACTTGTTGTTGCCATTGAGCCTTGTGCATGAAGGTGACAATCGATTTGCCATTTTGTCTTCCTAAACTGGTATCTGGCAACATACGGATGAAGAGCGGAGACCGTGTTTTATCTGTGGTTGACAGAAACCCGGATTTTGTCGTGTTTTCCATGAATTCCACCGTTTTAGAACCGAGAACCTGTATCCTGCAATTGACTAGCAAACACGGCTCAAGAGTATCTACCGATATGCAATGTGATAAAAATTGGGCGGTATGAAAATGCAAATATCTGATATGAACAAATACCCCCAAACTTATCATTTGCTCGTCCCGAGCAAAGCCAATTTATTCACAAAAATTTCCTAACCTCACTTTCGCAGGGAACGCGATTGCACTGAGCATGTGCAACAAGCCGTTAAACCTCTAGGTGTCCCTAGTAGGAGGAGTGTTGTCTCCTGAGGGTTTTCGGCGGATACTACCCACAAAATCCGGTCAAGTTGGTTTTGTAAAATAACTAAGATTCAAACCCTACAGTTTTGTTTTTAGAAAATAACAATTCTATAATCCTAAGTCTAGACCATCGAACCTTTATTTTTCACACCTCGCTTCTTATTTAACTACAGATTTTATATGTCTTTACGTGCAGTGCAAGTAGTGTCATTAAGTTCCCGAAAGATCGAATAAAGTCATCATGTCGCACAATAAAGCCCAGATAACAATTTTAAAAGGATCACATAAGTTTTATAAAGAGTTAAGCATTTTTCAAGTTTCGTTTTCCAGTAAGGTTTCAACTTCAGAATTTCTATCTTCCTTAACAGGAAACTAAGTCGTATTCTTCACTCCACCTTTTTTTTGTTTTCATTTCATACACACCTCTGTGAACGTGCAATAGTCTTTATCACAGAATAAAACCTTCATATCTCCGTTAAAATTTTTTTTATAAAAGCCTGTCTTTTATCAAGATTATTCTCACACAAAGAACCGTTAGGAATTTTAACTCGGAGAGAACACTTGCTTGACTTTATTTTAAACTGGACTTTCTAGGCTTCTTAGCGAGCTTTGGGCCAATGCACCCAAACCAGTTGGTTTTAGGGCATTAGGTGTAGAAACACCCCAGCGAACTTAATTACTCAAGTTACCTAGGTCCAAAAACAAAAGACAGTTTGGCGTGAAAATCAGATGATTTAATACGAACGGAGATATAACCGGCAGTTCAATTATTTTTTTTTGGATAAAAGACGTGTTTAGTGGGTTTTGGTGTGTAATCATTCCAATCAAGTTTCGGGTGGGTTATTTTTCAGACTTAGTTCCAATTACGGCATCAATAACATTCCTTCATATTTGCTTTACTTCATAAACTATTCTTGACATTACTTATTTCAGAACAAACCTATTTGATCCTCAGAAAATCATTTATCTGTTTAAAAGTTTTTAAACATAACAGACTTGTCATCTAATTCCCAAAAACTCACGACACGTGTAGTGTGATGTAAAGACGTATATCTGCTATAGTTAACTTCAAAGGAGAGTTATCTTTCAGGTTTTCAGAATCTAAACATAAGATTTAGTTATTCCTATTTTTTTCAAACAAAAACCGTCGAAATGTTGAATCAGAGTTCTTCCACAAGCTAACTTGACAAAAAAGTTTTTATATTTTTAGAAAATTTTCAGATTTTTATGGATTTTATGGATTTAATATGCAGATGCAAAATATACATATGAATGCGAAGGTAAGAAATGCGTACCGAGCGTACCCCCAAACTTAAACTGGACAGTGTCCTCACTGTCATTGCATGAAGAGATTATTTGAAGGGTCAAAATTGTCGGTTAGCGATGCACAAATTTTTATTTGTTTTTGTTTTTAAAAAGAAAAAGAATATACACAAATATATACAAAATGGTTTGTGCATACCCCCAAACTTATTTGGAACAGTGTCCACTGTTCTTGGCTGGATAACCGAAGTTTGGAGGTAGGCAGAGGAAGATCATTCAGGGTAATCCGGCTCCTGTAAGAACAGGAGCTCCTCTGTTGGTTCGGCGCTAAGGTACGGTTTGCATCGGTGTCCGTTTACTTTGAAGAGTGAACCGTCCTTTGGATTTTCCAAATCCACAGCGCCCTGCGGATACACATTCCGCACAAAATACGGCCCTTTCCAGCGAGATCTGAGCTTTCCAGGATGAAAGTGAAGTCGAGTGTCGTAAAGCAGTACCTGCTGACCAGGTACGAAGGTTTTGCGCAAAAGGTGTTTATCATGAAACACCTCCGTTCGGTTCTTAACGACAACTGCGTTATCGTAAGCCTCATCCCTAAGCTCGCTTAGTTCGTTTAGTTGCAGCTTCCGATGGCTGCCCGCATCATCGAGAGACAGATTCAGCTCCTTTATCGCCCAAAATGCGCGATGCTCTATTTCGACAGGTAGGTGGCAGGCTTTTCCGTACACAAGCCGATAGGGAGACATGCCAAGGTCGGTCTTATAAGCGGTTCGAAATGCCCAAAGGGTATCAGTGAGTTTCAGAGACCAATCCTTACGGTTCTTGGAAACCGTCTTCTCCAGTATCTGCTTGATTTGCCGATTTGAAACTTCGGCCTGCCCGCAGGTTTGGGGGTGGTAGGGCATAGAAAGCTTATGATTAATGGAATATTTCCGCATCAAGGCCTCGAAAGTCTTGTTGCAGAAATGACTTCCATTGTCGCTAATGATCGCTCGGGGGTGCCCAAACCGGGAGAAAATGTTTTCTTTAAGGAACCTAACGACAACCTTGTTGTCGTTAGTTCGGCTGGGCACAGCCTCGACCCATTTAGAGACGTAATCAACAGCTAGAAGGATGTACAAGTTCCTGAAAGAGCTGGGAAACGGCCCCATGAAATCTATCCCCCAAACATCGAAAATCTCCACAACCAAGATCGGTTGGAGCGGCATCTCGTTCCTCCGGGATATCCGGCCCATGTGTTGGCACCGGGAGCAAGTCTTGCATTAGTCATGAGCGTCTTTGAAGAGTTGTGACCAGTAGAAACCACATTGCAAGATCTTCTCAGCTGTCTTTCTGGGCCCAAAATGCCCGCCACACGCTTGATCGTGGCAAAATGACAGCACACTCTTGAATTCCTCATCAGGGACACACCGACGAATAATCTGGTCGGGACAGTACTTAAACAGATAGGGTTCGTCCCAGTAAAAGTGTTTTACTTGGGATAAGAAGCGAAGTCTGTCCTGACTTGACCATTCGGTCGGTAGTAATCCCGTGGCCAAATAGTTCACAATATCTGCGAACCAGGGTTCGCAAGATACTGTCAAGAGCTGTTCATCCGGGAAAACGTCGTTGATCGGAATTGGAAGCGAAGGCGAAGAAGGAAGTCGTGAGAGATGATCGGCAACCACGTTTTCACATCCTCGTTTGTCCTTAATGACAAGGTCAAACTCTTGAAGCAAGAGGATCCAACGGATTAACCGAGATTTTGCATCTTTCTTCGCAAAAAGATGGCGCAGAGCAGAATGGTCGGTGTAGACAATGACTGGAGAGCCGATGAGGTAGGGCCTAAACTTTTCTAAAGCAAATACAACAGCTAAGAATTCCTTCTCAGTTGTTGTATAATTGAGTTGGGCGTCGTTCAGGGTTCGGCTCGCGTAATAGATTACGTGCGGCATCTTGTTGATGTGTTGTCCAAGGACAGCACTGATGGCAAAGTCGGATGCATCGCACATAATCTCGAATGGGTGCGTCCAGTCAGGTGAAGAAAGAACGCGAGCAGAAGTGAGTGAGCTTTTCAATGACTCGAAGGCAGTCACACAGCTCGAGTTGAAGTCGAATGGTGTGTCCTTGGCCAGCAAAAGAGTCAAGGGCCTAGCAATCTTGCTAAAGTCCTTGATGAACCGTCTATAGAAACCGGCATGGCCAAGGAAGGCTCGGATATCTCTGACGCATCGGGGAGGAGGCAGATTGGAAATGACCTCAATCTTTGCTTTGTCAACCTCTATGCCATTTTGCGAGATGATATGTCCTAAGACAATACCTTCGTGCACCATGAAGTGGCATTTCTCCCAATTCAAAGTGAGATTCTTGTCCTTACATCGGGTAAGGACAGCGTCAAGATGCAGCAAACACTCGTTGAAGGAATCGCCGAAGATGGAGAAGTCATCCATGAAAATCTCCAGAAATTTTTCCACCATGTCTGAGAAAATTCCCATCATACACCGCTGGAAGGTAGCGGGCGCATTGCATAACCCAAAGGGCATGCGACGATATGCAAACGTGCCGAAAGGACAAGTGAAAGTGGTCTTGTCCTGGTCTTTTTCGGCTATGGGAATTTCATTATAGCCGGAGTAGCCATCAAGAAAGCAGTAGTACTCATGTCCGGCCAATCGTTCAAGCATCTGGTCAATGAAAGGTAGCAGAAAGTGGTCTTTCCACGTTGCGGCGTTGAGTTTTCTGTAATCAATGCAAACTTGCCACCCAGTTTGGGTGCGAGTAGGGATTAACTCGTTCGCCTCGTTAGTGATGACCGTGATACCCGACTTTTTGGGGACAACATAAATGGGGCTAACCCACTGGCTATCAGAGATAGGGTAAATGATACCACTATCTAGACATTTTACGATCTCCTTCTTCACAGCCTCTTTCATGACTGGATTGAGACGTCTTTGTGGATCCCGGGATGGTTTGGCATCATCCATCAGATGAATGTGATGCTCAACGATCAGGGGACTAATCCCCTTGATGTCCGCCATGGACCAGCCAAAAGCTTGCCTGTTTCTGTGCAAGACCGCGAGAAGGGCTTTCTCTTGCTCGGGAGCTAGAGAAGCCGAAATGATGACAGGGAGGGTCTCGTTCTCACCTAAGTAAGCATACTTAAGGTGAGACGGCAACGGCTTGAGTTCGAGCGTTGGAGGTGAAACGATGGAAGGCAAGACTGGTGCAAAGGTCTCGAACTCAAAGGACTCCAGCAAAGGTTCAAAACGAGTGTAGGCAACCGAGTTGGATGGTTCAGGTAACTCATCCGGAAAGTCGAAGGATTCAAACTCGGGTTGTGCGCAGCTAAGGTCGTTCGAAAACGTGAAACACTCGTAGTCGTTGTCGGGCGCAGAAACAGCAGCAGGTTCGAAGAGAAACGCACTAGTGGCGTCAAGATTATCGTGATCAAACAGAAACTCCTCGAATTCACACTCTTCTGGGGTGATCTCCTGGATCGAGCAGACATCCAGTATATGAGCATTAGGTTCGGCGGGCTGATTCCCCAACCTAAAAATGTTGAGTTCAATCGTCATATTTCCAAAAGAGTGGTTCATCGAACCATTGCGACAATTGATCACAGCATTTGAGGTTGCGAGAAATGGGCGACCGAGTATCACCGGAATTTGATTCCGGGGGTTAGCTACAGGCTGTGTATCTAAGACAATGAAGTCAACGGGGAATATGAAGTCCCCGACTTTTATTAACACATCCTCTAGCTCACCCCTAGGGTGGGTGATCGATCGGTCGGCCATTTGGAGAGTGCAGTGCGTGGGTTTCAGCTCTCCGACGCCTAATTGCTCATATACTGAATACGGAAGCAGGTTAACACTGGCACCAAGATCTAATAGTGCGTGGTTGATGTTCTTATCCCCAATGGTAATTGAAATCGTAGGACAGCCAGGGTCCTTCCGTTTTTGTGGTAAAGATTGGGTAAGGGCATCACTCACAGCACTAGCCAAGAAAACTTTCTTGGGTACCTGAGACTTCCTCTTTTTCGTGCACAAGTCCTTTAAGATTTTCGCGTAGGACGGGACTTGTTGGACAGCATCTAAAAGAGGAATGTTAATGTTAACCTGCTTAAATAACTCCAGAATCTTCTCCATTTGTGGATTTTGTTTGTTAGACCTCAACCGGTTTGGAAATGGAACATTTTGAAAATTGGTTGAGTCTAATGCTGGAGGAGGAGATTGTGGAGTTGGAACGGATCCCAGAATAGGTGTCTTCGTGGAGTGAGAAGTGGGTCCGTTCAGAGCAGAAGAAGATGGAGGGGAGCCTTTTGAAGAACGGAGAATAGGCTCAGAAGACGAAGAAGAAGAAGAAGAAGCGGCCGGGGTGTCCTCGTTGATCCGTTTGCCAATGTTGTTTTGCAGCATCCTTCCCGATCTCAGTGTGGTCACGGCACTCACATTATGGTTCTGTTGTTCAAGAGCAACATGTGCATTATGTGGGTGACCGGGATTTGGGAGCGATTGGGACGGGAGCTTCCCCTTTTCTCGCTCGCTTAAGGCCGCGTTCAGCTGTGCAATCTGGGCCTCGATGGTCTTGATGCTTTGCCCGTGTGCGGCAGTGTGTTGCACTAAGGACTGAATGGAAGACTGGATGTTGGCGGTGGATTGAGTCGATTGTTTAACAAACGCCTCCAGACTTCGTTCGAGCGAGGAAACCTTATCGTTGTTTGACGGAACAAAGTTGTTTGGTGGAAAAGAATTATTGGGTGCAAAGTTGTTCGTCTGATTTTGGAAAGGTTGGGGTTGGAAGGGCTGCTGATATTGATGTTGAGTTTGTTGTTGCGCTTGTTGTTGCGGTGGAGGGGCTCTTTGGAAATTGTTGCCCTGGAATTGATTCTGATTCTGATTCCAGGCGAAATTGGGATGGTTCCTCCAGCCGGGATTGTACGTGGAAGAGTATGGATCATTCCTCGGTCTTTGCTGAAATGCAGCATTAACCTGATCCTGTCCCCGAGATGGTGGATTGTAAGGACACTCTTCGGTTAAATGAGAGGGATCGGAACAACAAGTGCAGATGGTACGAAGGGGAAGAACAGGGCTAGGAGCAGGAGAAGAAAATTTGCTCTCTATCGCTTCAAGCTTTCTCGTTATTGCAGCCATTTCAGCTTTCATCGCAATAGAGACGTCAAGTTGGTGAATCCCTACCCTAGACTGACCTGTAGAAGTGGAGGTAGAAGAAGAAGAGGTCGGTCTGGTGCTCTCCCATTGTAGCGTTTGCTCTGCAAGGTCGTCAAAGAATTGCCACGCTTCCTCGTCAGATTTCGATAGGAAGTGGCCCTGACAGATGGTTTCCAACAACTGCTTCGTTGCTGGGTTCAGGCCCTCGTATAAGGTTTGGCAGAGTTGCCATTTCTCTATACCGTGGTGAGGACACTGAACAAGAAGGTCTTTGTATCGGTCAAAGCACTTCCAGAAGGGTTCAGAAGGAAGCTGGGAGAATTGGTTGATTTCATTTTGAATCCTTGCGGTTTTATGATTCGGATAGAATTTTTTCAGAAACGCTTTAACAAACTCGTCCCAGCTGGTGATTGAGTGGGAAGCGGTGCTATACAGCCATTTTTCAGCAAGATCGCATAAAGTAAACGGAATGACCCGTAGACGTATAGCATCGTCCGACAGCTGGGTGGTTTTCATCATGGCACAGACGTTTTGAAATTTATTGATGAAGATATAGGCATCTTCAGATTCAAGCCCATGAAAACGTGGAAGCATGTTGATGAAGTGGGGCTTAATTTCAAAGTTGTCCCCATTGGCCGGAGGAAGAGAAAGGCAGGTGGGAAGTGCAGAACGGGTGGGATAGAAACGATCCTGGAGCGCGATTCGCTGCGGCGCTACAACAGGCGGTGGTGGTGGGATATTGGTCTCCGTAGGAGGTGGAGCCAGTCCAGGGGTGGTCAAAGAGATGTTCGGATTAAATCCTGACATCGCGGAAGAAGAGGTTGGTGAAGGTGAAGGTGAAGATGTATGAACAGAATTTCGGTCAACGTCGGAGTTGGCCGGCAAAGGAAGGGGTGAAAGAGGAGTGGACGGAGTATCGACTTCGGAGTCGATCGCGTAGTCGGTAGCGACTAACGTAACACGGACTAGACGGGCGCTAGTTTCCCGAGTCCAAGCGGACATACACTAAACGAGTTTAGTATAGTCAAAGCGGAGAAGGTGAGGGTAAGAAAACGTCAATGGAGAAAGGCGATGGGTGGTGGGTGAAAATGGATTTGGCGACAAAAGGCAAGTTTTTATAAAAGTTTTTGGTTTTTTTCTTTTTTTTTTTTAGAAAGATTTTTACAGAAATATGTACGGATATACGGCTTAAGCAATCACAAACAAGATATGCACAATCACACCTAGATCTAGGGTAACCTAGGTCTACTAGACCTGCTCCTGAACTTGATTGTCGAAGTTAAACAGTGTCGAGAAACGGGCTTAAAATACACTGATCACGAGGCCAGGTAAGTGCAGAGATAAGGGGAGGTTGTCCAACGCTTTCGCGAAGTTCCTTAATTAAATAACCCTTTCTCTTTCGGCGGTTGCGCCTTTAACACTTTCCTAGACACCCCGTAAACAATATACCGTTAAGCGAGGTTCTAAACACGGTTTATCTTCTCCTAATGAGCGCGAAGTCCTTAGGGCTGAAGTCTAGTATTTTTTAATTTACAATAGACAATGCATATGCTTTTGTGATTTTTGGGGTCCTGGGAAGGGTGATGAAATCCCCACCCAATCTGAATTGGTTTCAAGCCCCTTAAGTCCGTATTAAAGAATGCAAAGCGGTAACAAATCAACTGCAAACAATTTTTTTATTTGCGGCGCAAAGAATCCTGCACAAGAACAGTTTATTGGAAGGGGAAGAAGAATTTGCGCAAAGAAGGCTGCAGAAAACATAATTCAGTGGAGTCCAGAGGAGTGGAAGAGAGAAGAGAGAGTTACCCAGAAAAAATGGCAGCCCAAAGGCACCAAGTGGCCGAGGATCCGCGGCCTAAGCTTCCTTATGCCGCGGTTCCGCGGCTATATGGTGTGATTGGGCTTCAGAAATTTTTGGGAGTGTTCTGTTTGGTGTCCTCTGCTTGTCTGGATGTGCTGAATTTTTATTTGCTCACTGTACCTGCTCCAGATCTTGACAGTAGACCGTTTGTTCCATTTTGATCCGTCGCGGTGTAGCCGCGAAATGTCGGTCTATCTTCCCACATCTTTGGCACTGTACTTGAACTTCGTATTTTCAACGTCTTGGCCACTGAACTCGAACTTTGTATTTTCCTGCACACTTGCACAAAAACTAATCAAGAATAACAAGATGGTTTCTTTTACAAAGTATATTTTTTTGTTTTGTTTTTCGGTTAAATTTACAAGTTAACCCGAAATTACACAAGGAAATAAACTACCGTCTCCCCGGCAACGGCGCCATTTGATTGTTAGAGGTTCTGCGTGTTCAAGTTTTACTTTAAATACCGCAATCAAGACGGTTTCGCATGTAGCTAGCCGGTTGAGTACGGGTCGTCCGCAGGGAGATGGGAGTCTTTTTCAATGTGTTTTAACGAGTTAAGTCCGGTTTTTTTTTTCAGATTTTGTTGTGGTTATCTAAGTGTTGAGTTGATATTTAAAGAGAGCTTGTTAGGGTTAGGATTAGGTTAGTTTGAGTTAGGAGTCTCCACATCTTTCGTTGCCCCTCTTAATATCGGTGTTACGGTAATCGGCAACAACGGGGATTAGCACGACTAGGAAGGAACTTGCGAGTATAAGCTAGGCTTTCCAACGCATAAGTCCTTCCTTTTGGTGCTTGTCCGTCCGTTCTTGGCTCTTAGCCATAACCTCCGATTAATTCAACCACAACCGGTCTCACTACGGAATCACCGCTATCATGTAGGATAGGGTGCCGTAAGGAGCGGATTGTGGTTCAATTAACGGGAGTCGATTTAAGCTGTTGGGCAAGGAAAGAGTGAGAGAGATTTCCTTCTCTCAAACTTCCCTTATCCTACCCTAACAAGTATGAACTACTCACACATCATGATATGGAAAAATAAAACAAAACAAAAGAGGAAGATAGAAAGAAGGAGATTAGAAGAATACGACTAGCTATTTGCGACCTCACCTTGGCGAGGATCGAGCGTAAGCATCATTGTCGTATTAAGGATAAAGAAAAAGAGAGAAGAAAGAAACAACAAGAAAATAACAACAACTACTTAACGAATTAAAATTACAACAATTATAAAAAAAGGCAAGACAAGCATGATAATAAAATGATCTTCTTTATTCATCACTCTTCACTCACAAGCTCACTACAAGTTTAATGGAGAAGAGATGAGAAGAGGAAGAAGAAAAACACTAAACCTAGCAAAATAAAAATACAAGAATGGACCCTTTCCTTCTCTCAGTTCTGGGCTATTTATAGGCCAAAAAATGAAAACCTAGGGCAACCACCAGAACACATATACAAAGACCAAAATACCCCTAAAAAATTATCAACTGCCGCCACCATATGGCCGCGGATCCGCGGCCTAGACCCCCTATTGGCCGCGGATCCGCGGCCCTTTAGAGGAGTTGGGCCCTCTTCTTTTTTTTGCTTCCCTGTTCTTCAGTGTACATAATTCTGGTACATGTATTTTCTCAATTTGGCTCCACGATTTTTCCAGAATTTCTGTTGAGGGAAAGGTGGACTTTTTGTCAAGATTTGGCATGATTGCCTCGAGCTCCGCGTAGATTTCTTGGAACTTGTTGTTGCCATTGAGCCTTGTGCATGAAGGTGACAATCGATTTGCCATTTTGTCTTCCTAAACTGGTATCTGGCAACATACGGATGAAGAGCGGAGACCGTGTTTTATCTGTGGTTGGCAGGAACCCGGATTTTGTCATGTTTTCCATGAATTCCACCGTTTTAGAACCGAGAACTTGTATCCTGCAATTGACTAGCAAACACGGCTCAAGAGTATCTACCGATATGCAATGTGATAAAAATTGGGCGGTATGAAAATGCAAAAATCTGATATGAACACGCCCACGTATTTTTCACGTGAGGTGCTGATTTCATTTTGTTTTGGGAATTTGTTGAAGGCGCCCACATGGCAAGCACGTGCAGCGTTAATGTTTTTTCCTTTTTAGAGATTGAATCTTCGTTAATGATATTTTGACCATTAATGACAACAAGATCTTTGTTATGAAGATCTGGGATTAATTTTCTTTAAGAACTAAGTTCTTATGCCCCCTTTTTATTATAAGAACTAAGTTCTTTATATGAAGAGGGTTAAACCCTGTTTTCAGAGGAATTAAATTCCAATAGGATAGGTTCTTTTTCCCTTTTTTCTTTCTTTTTGACCTAATTCTTTGCTGAAAGTTTGATTCTCAAAAATAAGATCTTTCCGATGAGAATTAAATTCTCAACTTGTGGAAGAGTTGTCTTATGGATCTCAGATCCAGAGGAAGAACTAAATTCTTTGAGAAGGGTTAAACCCTTAGATATGGTGTGTTAGGTAAAAAAGATATTTTGATCTCTTCTTTTTTCTTTACCTAGGATTTGTAATTCTATGTTGTGCACCCCACGGGTTTGCGGGGATGCGGAATTTACAAAAAACGTTTTTTCTTACTTCGCAACACCGACTTTAACTCTAGGATTTTTATAGAAACCTTAACTAGTTATATCTACTAGGAGGTTCTAACTACTATGTTAGGGTTTATACCTCCTTGTTTACAAGTCCTTCGGGTCTTCTTCTTCTCCTCCTCGTCTTGAGCTCCTCGAAAATCGGATCGTTCTTGAAACATCAGCCTCCTCGTGTCGAAGACAGTCCACCCGAGAGTATATACTTCAAGCTCCAACCTCTAAACTGAGGTAACTAAAGTATCTAATTTGCAAAGCTAGATAGCTTAGAAGATGTAGAGTGTCTAATGGAGTGTTTTATCTCATATAACCCTATGGCTCACAACACATGTGAAAGTTAGGGTTTTGAGGAAGAAGGAGGAGAAAATGGAGAAAGAAAAGAAATGAGCAAATGATCAAGTGTTTGGCCAAGTGAAGAATGGATCATACTCATTCACCCATGAAGCATGGATTATTTTCAATAAAAAATAACAACCATGCTTCAATAGTGTATCCAAACTAATAAAAAAAATGCATAAGCCATGCTTCACTCCCATGTCTCAAATATCTCCATTTTCCACCTCATTAATCTATTTCCAAAATAGAGAAATTCAAATAATGAGGTGTCCCCTTCTAGAAGCATCTCTTATGAAACTACAAGAATGACCTCACCATATATACATACCCGTATTCGTATTCCGAAAAATACGAATACAATGAGATAATAACAATCCAATAATATAATACTAGGATCCGGTTTAAACCAAAGCCTACTAGTATTATCCGTCCGAACAACATCCGTGCAGCCAGTACACGTATATGATCGAAACCCTACCGTAAAACCATACGGCCTCTATATCGTTTCGCCCGAAGCAAGGAAACCCTCTGTGTGGGACTCTAAATACTCGATAGTACGCTGGTAATGGGTTTAACCACAAGTCCGTCAGCGGTACTAGCTGCACGTAACGGCTACCCAGGTATTTTTCGATAAGAAGGCCGATGAGCAAACTCATCCGAACTCCTACTGACCCTATCTGTGATAATCTCCTTACAGTCTGGTCTGTTCGTCTAAGATACTTGCATATCAGGCCTAGGGGATGGTAACCGTCAGACCCCTAATAGCGCAATAAGTCATGCCCCGGTAAAGCCCAATACACCCTGAGAAACTACTGGAGTACCTACCAGTAAATCTCGCTTACCCTGATCAGGGAATTTGTGTAATGGCTTTCCGAACATAGCGCGATATCAACCCTCAATACCGGGAGAGACGAATCCTATCTAACTGCTACTGCCTCCAAGTGCTTCGGGACTGCATCCAACTACTACCTGTTTACACGACTCCTTTGAGTCGTAGTAAGATAGTAATCTAAATACAGTGGGAACACACTCAAGATAAATAATAATGTCAAGTCAACGGACTAATCTGTACTCATGCTACCCGGGAACTGCTACCTAACGATAGGTATAATACCAACTAGCAGTTCCCAACGAGTCCATCCAGTGTAACTCATAACCCAATGAGCACCTATATACTATCTTCGGTACGACATACCAATGGATGTGGGACAGACCATATCCCCTGCTGGGATGAGAAGCTCATACACTAGTATACTCTGGAGTATCGATGCCCTGTCTCGATAATCCTACTACTAGGGAACAGTATAAGAATATGCTTATAGACTACCCAGCCTCCACTAGTGTGACTACCATCACAACGCCGGTAGTTAAGCAAATATCCTAAGGGCACTATCAATATGTATCAGCGATGTGCTAAAAGAAACATATACACATATTGAGATAGAATCAAATCAGGTGGCATACTACCATTTTGAACAAGACTGTTATTATATCTGTGTATATCCCAAGCTTCCAAAATATAATATACAATCCAGTACTATACAATAATGGCCTCTAGGGCATATATCACTAACATGGTTTTTATGAGGGAGATCTTCTTCTTTGAGAGATTTAAATTCTCTAATGTTTGGAGAGCCTTCTGTATTTTTTTTGCAGAAGCTTATGGGGGGTTCTCTCTATATCGGAGCGTGTGTCTCTCTTCTGAGACTTGAAGTCTCGGATCCTTTATATAGGAGTGAAAAATTGTTAATTAGTTTTGAGAAAATCTCTCATTGAGAAATTCCAATTGATTTAATTGGTCTCAAAGATTATTTAGGGAAATTTTATCACCATCGGATCTTTGATCCAGTAATTTATATTTTACAGAATATGTCTTCTTGTTTTTAACAAGATTAGGGAAATATTTTCCCCATATACAGAATTTTATTCTGTCAAATGGTGATTTTTAACCACCATTGGATTTTTAATCTAAGGGCTCTCTGTTATATAGAGCACATCTTTCTTTGTTTAGAAAGATATGGGGATATATTTTCCCATTTCATTGGATCTTTGATCCAACAATTTTTTGTTCATTTAGAAAGATTAGGGGAATATTTTCCCTTAATAGAATTTTTTCTATTATTTGATGATTTATCATCACCATTAGATCTTTGATCCAACGGCTCTGTTTAACAGAGAGTATCCCAGTTTTTAAAGAATATCCCCCTGTAGAATTTAATTCTACTTGGTTTTAACTTGGGCGTCGGTGCCCACGTGTTGTGCACGCGGGAGACACTTAAGAATTTAATTCTAGGCATTCACATTGGCGTCCACGTGAGGAGCACGTGCAGCGCCATATAAGAATTTAATTCTTATATAATAAGCGCTCTTGTGTTTTGCACATTGGGGCCCACGTGAGGAGTATGTGCGGCGCCATTATAGGATTTAATCCTACAATATCGGCGCTAGTGCTGGCGCTCTCGTGGGGTGCACGTGAGGCGCTGCCTCATTAAAATTTAACAGAGCTTAGCTCTTTTTTTTATTATGTTTAAATATTGGGGGAACAGTATCGATACCCCGTCTCGATATTCTTATGACTAAGTATTAGCCTTCGGTGTTAGGGTTACGACATTCGCGGACCGCGGCGGAAATATCAAACAAGTATTTTGAAACATTAGCATCAAATGCAAACCCAATATCAAGCATTTACAATATAATTGCAACAAACAAAAGAAATAGAAAACTCAAGAGAACAAGTTGGGGTGCTACAAGCTTTGTAGCATGTCTGATCGCCCATCGAAAGACCTGAGCTAGACCCGTGAGCTCCCGGATGAACATGGACGCCGATCGCCTCGCCGTAAATGATCCGCGGTGAAAAAATCACCCCAAAACTCCAACTCCATCATCAAGTGGAGAAACTAGCTCTTTAGACTTGCTAGCTTAAAGAGGTATGGTGATGTGGTAGCAAAAACTTTTTTCTCTCTCTCTTAGGTTTTATCTTTTTCAATCCTAATAATTCAAGAAGAAAAAGAAATGAAGAAGAAGAAGAAGAATATGAATCAAGATTAAGAAGAAGCAAGAAGATATATGCACCTTCTCTTTTTCTTATTTTCTTTTCTCATTCCTTCTTTTCTTTTCTTTTCTTTTCTTTTCTATTTATATAATAAAATATGAAGAGTTTCATATTTCCTTCTCTCTTCTCTTCTCTCTTTCTTATAATATTTATCCAAAGAGAGAGTAGGCCTACATACTCTCTTTTTGTTTTACTAATACAGAGAATGTATTTGTATCAAAATACAAATACATAATATATCAAATACATAGCATGTATTATATATATCCTATACATATAAATGAGTGAGTGTACATGCATCCATACACACACACACACACACACACACACACACACACACACATAATAATAATATAAAGAGAAAGAATATATGTATCATATACATATCCATATTATGTATCGCATAAATAATAATACATTAGTATCGTATACCAATATGAGAGAGAAAGTGTGTGTGTATCATATACACAATACTAGCTACCATATCGCGTATATGGTAATTAAGTCAACACTTGACATAATATTTAGGCTTATAAATAAGTCGGCTAGTATTATCAACCGTCCGATTAAATCACGCATATCGCATACACGTATTTAATCGAACTCCCACACGTATCCTCATATGCACGTCACATCATCGTTTCGCTTGGACATGCACTTCGTTGCTGGACTCCAAAGACCTGTCGAAACGCTGGTAGTAAGTTATACAGGATCGTATCCGATTAAATCAGAAACACATTCAGATTCAATTCCCTTACGGGTTAACCCACAAGCTCGTCGGCGGTATTAGTTGTACGTAACAGCTACCTAGGTATGAGCAGGATAAAAGCACGTCGATGAGCAAACTCATCCGGACCCTACAAAGTCTATAAGCGACAAATACCATACAGTCTAGTCTCTTCGTTAAAGAGTATCGCATACCAAGTCTGGGGATTGGAACTGTCAGACCCCGAATAATCCAATAAGTCATGCTTACATCGAACTCGTAACCAATAGAGATACAACTGATAACACTTACCAGTTTATCGCACTTGCTTTGGCCACAGACTTATAGTTATAGTCATGTCCTGCATTGCGTGATATCGACTCCGTATACCAAGAGAGACGAATCCCCTCGACCGCTCACTGCTTCCATGTGCTTCGGGACTATACCCAACTAAAACATATTTTCACGACTCCTTTGAACCGTGGTAGGGTAGTAATCAAAGTATAGTGGGAACAC
Organism: Agapanthus africanus; assembly: GCA_030015575.1. Lineage (NCBI taxonomy): Eukaryota > Viridiplantae > Streptophyta > Magnoliopsida > Asparagales > Amaryllidaceae > Agapanthus > Agapanthus africanus. Next base: position 595,206,876 of record CM057344.1, on the reverse strand, counting down.
ACACAAGTCACTATGGCGATCTCAGGTCGAGAGACTGCCATGTACTATCATCATCAGAGAACTGCTACCTGACATTGTTATAATACCATCTAGGAGTTAGTGTAACTTATAACCTAATGAGCACTTGTATACAATCTTCGGTGTCAAATACCAATATCCGTGGGATCAGCTATCGCCCTCCAACCGGGTCAGAAAATGTACATACTAGTCTAAACTGGAATATCGATACCCAGCTTCGATACTCCTACGATTAGGGATATTTAAGGATGTGCTTATGGACTACCCAGACCCCATTAGTATGATCCCTATCATTAATCCAAATAATCAAGCAAAGATCATATGAGCTTTATTTCATGTATTAGCGATACATGATAACGAGTAAAACGTATACACATGAAGATAAAGACAAACTAGATAGTATACTATCATCTCGAGCAAGACTGTTATCTGTATAGGTCCTCTTTCAATTAGTAATTGCTTTCTTGCAATTACGATAATTTCTTTAAGGGCACCTATATCTAACACTAGGAACATTTAAGGATGTGCTTATAGACTACCCAGGCCCCATTAGTATGATCTCATCATAATCCCGATAGTCAAGCAAGCATCCTAAGGGCTTTATCAACATGTATTAGTAATACGTAATAACAAGTAAAACATATACACATTAAAGATAAAGAAAACAAGATAGCATACTATCATATCGAGTAAGAATGTTCTGTAAATATAGGTCCAAGTACAATTACAATAATTGCCTCTAGGGCACCTATATCTAACAATCTCCCACTTGCACTAAGGTTAATTATTGTAGTATTGAGAACTCAACATCTCGAATAGTCGCTCAAACTGTGCTTGAGATATGGCCTTGGTGTCTGGATCCGCTTGTGGTCCTTTGTGTCTACTCTCCGAATCTCGATCTCGCGGCAATCAACTATCTCCCAGATCAGGTGATACCGCCTCAGAATGTGTCTGGATCGCCGATGAGACTAGGGTTCCTTCGCTAACGCCATAGCACCATTGTTATCACAATACAAAGGTATTGGATCAACAATGGTTGGAACCACACCAAGCTCTGAAATGAACTTCTGCATCCAGACAACCACTTTGGCAGCATTGTTGGCGGTGATGTACTCAGCCTCAATCATCGAGTCTGCGACGGTATCCTGTTTGGAACTCTTCCAAGAGATCGTCCCTCCGTAAAAGGTAAACGCATAACCCGAGACAGACTTACTATCATCGATGTCACTTTGGAAGCTCGAATCCGCAAAACCCTCCGTCTGGAGGTCGCCATTACCATACACCAAGAGAATATCTTTAGTTCGTCGCAAGTGCTTAAGAATGTTCTTCCCAGCTGTCCAATACTTCTCCTCTGGGTTTGATTGATACCTGCTTACCACACTAAGTGCGTAAGCTACATCTGGTCTGGTACATAACATCACATATATGATAGACCTCGCCGTCGAAGCGTAGGGTACAACACTTATACGAGCCTATCTTCATCAGTCTTGAGAGACATTTCTTTAGAGAGGATGATTCCGTGACAAGCGGGTAAATTACCCTGCTTAGAATCTTACATACTAAATCCTTTTAGTATGGTGTCAATATACCTGGACTGAGACAATCCCAATATCCTTTTAAATCTATCTCTATATATCTTAATCCCCAGAATGTAGGAAGTATCACTCAGGTCTTCCATGGAAAACTTTTGTAACAAGAATAGTATGACCGACTATAGAATATGAACATCATTTCCTATTAGGAGAATGCCATTCACATACAATATGAGGAATATGACAACACTCCCTACAACCTTCTTATAGATGCATGGTTCATCTATATTTTTTATGAAGTCAAATTCTTTGACTGCTACATCAAAACAGATGTTCCAACTCCGCGACACCTGTTTTAATTTATAAATGGATTTAAGCAACTTGCACACTTTTCCGCTACTCCCACTGTCTGTGAAGCCCTCTAGCTGAGTCATATACACGCTTTCTTCTAAATTACCATTTAGAAAAACGGTTTTAATGTCTATTTGCCAGATTTCACAGTCATGGAAGGCAGCAATAGCAAGTAGGATCCGGATAGACTTAAGCATAGCCACTGGAGAAAAGGTTTCGTCATAGTCTACATATAGTCTTTGATGAAATCATTTTGCTAAAAGTATAGATTTGAAGATCTTAACCTTTCTATATACACCGATCTTCTTTTTGAAGATCTATTTGCTCCCAATTAATTTTACCCCTTCAGGAGCAACCTCCAAAGTCCATTCTTTGTTGGTGTGCATGGTTTCTATCTCGGATCTCATAACATCCAGCCATTTCACAAAATCTCTACTTATGATGGCCTGCTCGAAACTAGTAGGGTCATCATCCTCTATGATGCAATCCCCTCTGTCACCGTCTATGAGAAAACCGTAGTATCTCTCGGGTGGGTGGGGTCATCTACTAGATCTGCGGAGCGGCTGAGGTGTTAGATATATGTATGCCCTAGAGGCCATTATATGATAGTGTATGTGCTAGTGTATGTGTGTGTGTGTGTATTCAGAGGACATTCTTGCTCAACATGATAGTATACTATCCGGTTACTCTTTATCATGACATGTTCACTTAATCATGCTTTTATTCATTTGGTACATATTGAAAAAGCCCTTAGGATATTTGCTTGACTACTGGGATTATGATGTGGATCATACTAGTGGGACACCTGTAGTTTATAAGCATATCCTTAAAATGTTCCTAGTCGTGGGTGTATCGAGACGGGGCATTGATACTTCAGGGTATACTAGCGTATACCATCTTGTTCCATATGATAGGTGATGGATGATCTCATATCCATCTGGTGTGGTGACACCAAAGATTGTATACGGGTTCTCAGTGAGACTGGGTACACTGAACGGACTCGCCGAGGACTCCTATGTGGTATTATATCATACGTCGGATAGCAGTTCTCAGGTGACACTGGTACAGGTTAGTCTGTAGACCCGAGATCGTTATAGAGCCTTGTGTGTCCTCCCACTGTACTTTGATCTCCACCCTACCACGGCTCTACTGAGTCGTGCAATCAGGTGGATTTTGGGTACAGTCCCGAGGCACATGGAGGCAATGAGCGATAGGAGGGGGTTTTCGTCTCTCCCGGTATTGGGGGTTGATTTTGCGCTATGCTCGATTGGCTATAACAGGAAGTCCCTAGCCAGGGCTGTTAAGGTTTACTGATAGGTGTTATCAGTAGTTTCTCGATCTGTTATAAGCCATATACCGGCATGACTTATTGAGTTATTAGGGTCGACAATTCCATCCCCAGACTCGATATGCAGCATATCTGACGAAAAGATCGGACTGTACGGTAAGTGTTGCCAGTTGGCTCGATGGAGTTTTGACAGGTTCGCTTGTTTTTCTTCTAATCGCTCAATACCCGGGTGGCCGTTACGTTTAGCTGACCATTTGCAGCTTGTGGGTGTTTGATGTGATCATCACCTACTGCCGGTGTATTGACGAGTCTTAGAGTCCCACATAGAAGTTTCCTAGCTCAGGTAAAATGATGTGGTGTGGATATGAGATATGCGCGGAAGCTCGATTAAATACGAGTATGAGATACCGTATATTAATGGGGCATTTACTACTGGTCGGGCCGTATGTGATATGACCGGTTTATTAAATCAAGTGTTGATTTAATAATGACATTTAGCTCACTTTTATTAAACTTTTTCTTTATGAATGTATGCATATATGTATATACATACACATGATGATGTGTATGCACACATACATACATACAAGTGTATCATGGTTGATGATACATAGATGATGGCAATGCAAGACTCACATGATTCAAATTAATATGTGTATTTTTGTTTTGAGATAAAAGAAAAAGAAAATTAACAAATAACTCATTCTTTCTACACTCTTCTAGGGTTGACCATTGACTTAACCCTAGGTTTATTTCCTTTGTTCTTTTAACTCATCACAAAATATCTAGATAATTCTTTTAACCATGGTTGGATGTAAAAGTGTCTCACATATATATCCTTTTGTTTTTATTTTAAAACATAACAATTATCATTATCTTGAGAAAAACATTGCCATCTTCATCTTCCTCCTTCTTCAAGCTCTCTTGAGTTTCTTTGAGTGTGAGAAAAAGGAAAAAGGAAGGGTTTTTAAGTGAGATAACAAACCACACAATCATTCTATACTATTTTAGACTATTAGTTTAGAGTGTTAGCATCACTTCCTCATTGATCAAGTGAAGCAAGAAGCTTTGAGCAAAGAGACTTCGGGTGGATCGTCGTGGACTTGGAAGCATTCAAGCGAGCCATTCCAAACTCTAGGAGATCCAAGGAGTCACTCAAGAAGGTCTACAAAGGTTGTAGTCTCTCCACTTAGTGATAGATTAATTATTGTATGTGAAACTATTAGTTGTTACCCTAAATTTCTAGTTCGATTCCTAGTTAAATTTGCTTAGCACCTCGTTAAAATTTTATTGTGGCATGTGTGATACTTCCAAACCCTTGATAAGGTACTATGAAAACCCTATATGAGGCTTATCAGGCACTATTGAATTCTCTGGTTCCATCAAATCTTCAGTTGCGGTTTGTGGTTCTAGAACCTCTTCCAGTTCTACCGAGCTTGCATTTATTTCTTTCGCAAGAAATTCCTTTTCTAAAAAGGTGGCATGTCAAGAAACAAACACTTTTTGTTGCTCAACGTGGTAGAATAGATCCCCAAGGGAATTCTTGGAATAACCTACAAACTTGCATAGAACTGATCGTGTCTCGAGTTTGTCCGGATTTTGCATTTTAACATAAGACGGATAACCCCATATCTTAACAAACTTAAGATATGGTCTCCTTCCACTTCATATCTCATATGGAGTATTAGACACGGATTTTGACGTAACTTGATTCAATAAATATGCAGCTGTATGAAGTGCATACCCCCAAAATGAAAGATGTAACTCAGTATCACTCATTACAGAGCGCATCAGATCTAATAGGGTGTGATTCTTCCTCTCTGATACACCGTTGTCCTGTGGTGTATACAGAGGAGTAAGCTTAAGGAGAATCCCATTCTCTTTTAAATAGTCAATAAATTCCGTGCTTAATTATTCTTCTCCTCGATCTGATCGAAGAATTTTAATAGTTTTGCCCATTTGGTTCTCTACTTCATTCTTATACTCTATAAACTTCTCAAAAGCTTCGTGCTTATGTTTCAACAAGAACAAATGTCCAAATGTAGAGAGATCATCGATGAACGTAATGAAGTATAAGTACCCACCCATTGCATGTGTAGACATAAAATCACATACATCACTATGTATCAGTCCCAAGAGTTCACTAACTCTTTCTCCATGTCCAGTAAATGAAGTTTTGGTCATCGTACCTTTGAGACATGACTGACAAGTTGCATAAGATACATAATCAAACGGATCCAAATATACATCTTTATGTAACTTGGTCAATTTAGCCTCATTGATGTGACCAAGTCTACAATGCAACAAGAAGGCTGCATTCATCTATGAAGTATTTCTCTTGTTTGTATGTTGTATATTGAGAACTATATTTTAATTAAGAACATATATACATGTTAGTGATATGTATGCCCTAGAGGCCATTATTATATGATATAGTGGATGCTTGGACATATATATGGAGGACTTTCTTGCTCGACATGACAGTATGCTATCTGGTTTCCTTTATCTTTACATGTTCACTGGTATTATTATACCGTCTCTTATATACATGTTGATAAAGCCCTTAGGATGTAGGCTTGACTATCAGGACCATGATGCGGATCATACTACTGAGACCTGGATAGTCCACAAGCACATCCTTCAATTGTTCCTAGTCGAGAGAATATCAAGACAGGGCATCGATATTACAGAGTAGATTAGTGTGTACGTTTCTTGACCCTGTATGGGGCGATGGTTGATCCTATATCCATTGGTGTTTGACATCAAAGATTGTACAAAGGTGCTCATTAGAGAATGGGTACACCGAACAGAACTCACTGAGAACTCCTAGATGGTAATATACCTATCGTCATATAGAAGTTCTCTGGTAACACTGGTACAGGTTAGTCTGTAGACCCGAGATCGTCATAGAGTCTTGTGTGGTTCCTACTATACTTTGATTTCCTCCCTACCACGGCTCAAAGGAGTCGTGCAAACAGGTGAATTTTGGGTACGGTCCTGAGTCACATGGAGGCAATGAGCGATAGGAGGGGTTTCGTCTCTCCCGGTATAGGGAGTTGATATTGCGCTATACTCGATTGGCTATAACAAGAAGTTCCTGGCCATGGCTGTTGATGAGATTTACTGGTAAGTGTTATTAATAGTTTCTCGTACCGTTATAAGGCGTACATCGGCATGACTTATCAAGTTATTGGGGTCTAACGATTCCACCCCCAGACTTGATATGCGACATATCAGACGAAGTGACCGGAATGTACGGTAAGTGTTACCTATAGGCTTCATGGGAGTTTGGACAAGCTTGCTTGTTGATCATCTATTCGCGCAATACCTGGGTAGCCGTTATGACCAGCTAGTACCGCCGATGGCTTATGGGTGACTGATATGATCATCAGCTACTGTTGGTGTATTGACAAGTCTTTAGAGTCCCATATAGAAGTTTCCTGGTTCGAGCGAAACGAAGTAGGGCACGTATGTTGATATGTGCGGGGGCCTGATTAAATATGAGTATGAGATACCGTATTGTAATCTGGCGGCTATTTGTTATCAGTTAAGTTATATGTGATATAACCAGATTATTGAATCAAGTGTTGATTTGATAATGTGATATACAGATAAATGATATTAGTCGGTTATATGTGATATAACCGGATTATTAAATCAAGTGTTGATTTAATAATATGATATATATTTATATTAGATATAATTGTATATTGACTAATATTATTGCTCACTAATTATATGCTTATCTTTATATATGTGTGTGTGTGTGTGATATATACATATATATTATATGAAGCATGGCAAGGTTTTTTTATTTTTAGAAAATATAAAAAGAGATGATAAATAGGGAGACTTTGGAGGGATGGGCATAACATGGCCTATTCTATTTTATATTCATTTGCTTGCACTATTGAAGCATGGCTACAATTTTTAAGTGTTAAAAATTGTATGCTTCAATAATATAAGAGTTTAGATGAGCCATTCTACACTTTATTCCACACACATCATTTCTCCACTTGAGTTATTTTCTTCACTTGAGCTCCTTGCTCTTTAGCTCTCTCCCTTTTTCTCACCTCCACCTCCAAGCTTAATCCCTCACATGAGTTATGAACCCTTGAGCTTGTGAAAACCCTAGTGAGCAAACAACACTCCTACATCACCATCCTACACTAGATTAGTGCTTTGGTATAGTGTGTTTCTTTCACTAAAGAGTTTAGTGAAGAGGTAATTTGGATTAGCGGACTTCGGATGGATCTTCTTCGGCACGAAGGTCATCGAAGCAAGTTCATTCAACCTTCAAGTGGAGCCTAGTGGAGTCGCGTGGACTACAGCCTGGAGCTTTAGAAGAGAAGGACACGGTCTACAAAGGTTGTAGCCATCCATCTCTTAGTTAAGTTTATGATATCATAGTTAAACCCTAATCATCTAGTTTAAGATCTTGGTTAGTGTAGATTAGCACCCCTAAAATTTTAAAAATGGCATGCTTGACGCTAATAAAACCCAGTGGTGGAGCTAACGTACACTTTCAGTACCGTTATTCATTGTACCATACACAATCAACTTTTGATCAAGGTAAATGTTCATAATATTATTTTTGAATATAAATTTGTATCCTTCTTTATCTAATAAAGAAACGGATACAATATTGCAAATTTGGTACACAATAACAGTTGTTCAAAATCTGGTACACAATAACAGTTGTTCAAAATCTGGTACACAATAACAGTTGTTCAAAATCAATAGCTACAACATTTGCTTCGTTTCCAACTCTAAGGAGCATATCACCCTTTCCCAATACTATACTCCTTCTCAACCCCTATAACACATTATAGATGTGGGATCCTGATCTGGTATCTAATACTCAGGATGTAGAGTTGATTGAGAAACAGGTTTCAATAACTAATACACCTGAAGATAAGGCATCAGTATGCTTCTCCTTCATGAGGGCATCCTGTAAATCCTTGCATTCTCTATTCCATGCCCATACTTATGACAATTGCCACAAGTTAGAGCGGATAAAACTTTCCCTAGCCTATCAATATAATTGGGCCCGGTCAAATTATTATTTTCTAGTATTAACCTAGGGTCAGCCATTATCGCTGTCTCGAGAGAGAGAAAAGAAACACTCAGCATGCGCTCTTTCAAGATTAGATTAGTTTATTAATTTATCTAATCAGGATGTCTCCCACTGTATAGTCGAATTCTCCTTCAAACCTTAAAAGAAGAATTAGCCGGAATCATCATCACCCCGCAAGTTCACTAATCGGGCGGTCAGGCCAGTGTAAGTACTAATATGGAGGCTCCCCGTGCTTTCGCACGGACCTAATTAAATAACCCACATTCCTTAAAAGCGTAACCCCGAGAATAACTTTTATTCACAGTGGGTATTGGGATCCAACTATAATGGCGCAACAACCTTGACGAATGATCAACAAATTACCATACACCATAGAAGGTATACAATCCCATTGTAAATTTCAATAATCGAAATGCCCAATAATGTTTTTACCCATAAAACATTGATGAATGATCAAAAAATCATAGAGTATGCTAGTCAAGTTTAGACCCGTCATTTCTTGATTAGATAGATCCACCCGTATGAGCCTTTGAAGAATGATCAATAAGGCTATACGATTGTCCAAACTTATCTCATCACATGTCACATGTAAGGATCACTTAGCTACCATACACTACGCCTTGATGAATAATCAACAAACGCGGCACGAATACTAAGTACTCTACTTATCTGAAATGATGGAGAGCTGCGACTGATTTTGAAGAAAACCTTTAACATAATGAACTTGATATCGTTGAAAGAACCGAGTGATTTGAAAAACAAGTTGTTTTTTTAGAAACGGATTAGTTCCTACAACATCAGTTTAGGTTTATTTTCTTTACGTTAATCATATTAATGTAATCCCATCATTTAATTCCTATCACACCAAATAACAAGATAAGAAAAGAAAATATAATGTTTTTATATGCCAATTGCAATCACCCCGGGGTATCGGATCTTCACTGTTAAGTTACTTAACTAACAGCAAGGCGGACGCAGGGCTTTTGCAATTATAAAATATATAAAAACACTTATTTATATATAAATATATATATCACAGGCAAGTAATCACATCACAGGCATGCGGTAAACAACACAGAATATAGAATAGTCGGATATACTAGGATTCTCGCGTTTCGATTGAGCCGCAAACGAAACGTGACATTCTACGGTCGTGTGAATAGCCTTAATATAACCATAATCAAAACCCTACAAGCGTGGAGAGCCATCCACCAATCCTAAAATGAGATGACCCGGCCTCGACTCCTTGAGAGGACCACCTAGCGCATTCTAGAACCCGACGGCTCGAGTACTACTCCGCTGTGCAACCTGTATTATTTACATTACAAATAGGACTCGAAGGTCCGAATAAAAGAATAATATATTTAACAATCTACATAATACATGAATTGAAATACAACCATTGTATACATTCATATTCACATGAGGGGCTATTCAACGCAATAATCCAAACCATTCCATAACACACCAACATCACATTCAACTTATGTGCAACCTAGTACAATTGATCACACATCAATTAGGCTATGTTTACTAACACATATCATTATACATGTTAATCCAACTCGATCAAACTCTTTGATCGACTTGAATTGGTAAAAACGACCATAGAATTCAAAACCCCAACCCTGGACATTTGAAATTTCCAAAACTTGAAATTCTAGTGCACTGAAGCTCACAAAAATCCCCTATTTTGCTTGAATCGAAGTCCCGAAAGAACCCGAAATGAGCCCGAGAGCCGGTGTGGGACTCGGGCTTGCCCGAAATATAGCTGGGGGCGCTTTGGGGAGGCCTCCAAACTCAAGATCACCAAAATGGTGCACTTGGGTATTAGCAGACTCGAGAGCACCATTTTAGTGCTCTCCAGTCCCCAAACCACCCCCCCCCCAAGAGCACCAATTGGTCCTCTCATGTTAAGGTCAACCCCTCCCATGCTTTCATGACGTTCTTGGGGTGCCTCCCGAGCCATCATGGGCTCTTGGTCCAAACAAAGAACCCCGGGCTCGGGAAAAGCAAAAAATGAAATTGTTTTGTGCAATTTTTAAAACTAGGGTTTTAAAATTCCATTAGCCTAAACTACAACTACTAGTAGATGGATCAGCTCTGATATCATGTAAGGATGTGGTGCAATGGTTGCAACACTTGCGGACCGCGGCGAAAACAAAAAACAAAAATTTGAAGACTTGGCACCATAAACTACACCCAAAATAATCCAAATACTAGCAATTGCAAAAGACAAGAAAGCTAAACTAGGGCTTTAGAGAGGGCTACAACCTTTGAAGCATGTCCACACTCAAGTGGAAGACCCAAGCTAAACTCCGAGGTGTAATGATCGAGTTTGGTCTACGATTGCCTTGCTGAAGATGGTCCACATTGAAAGAAACCCAAGCCAAGCATCAACTTCACTAAAGAACTCTTCTTTGTGAAGCTACTTGCTCTCATAAAGTGCTTGAATGAGAGAGGAAGAAGATGTAGAACTCAAGCTCACTCTTTTTCTCTCTAGTTCTTCTCTAGTTCTCAACTAATGAGAGAGAAGATGAAGACGAGAAAACGATAAAGCTCGCCTCCATTTCTCACTCTTCTCTCAATTATATTAGGTAGAGGGAATGAGGCTTATCTCCTCCGGTGGTCCCCACTTTCCCACATGCAAGCTTGCTACTAAAAGACAAGCATAGGTATATGTATCTCATACAATATACATGTATGTATCATATACATAGAGAGAGAGAGAGAGTATATGTATCATATACAACATATAATATGTATCATATACATATTAAATAGAGATAGAGAGAGTGTGTATGTATAAATAATACTAGAATACATATCAATATATGTTTTATTAAATCAACACTTGATTTGATAATCCGGCTTTATAATAAACCGGCCAGTATTATCAAACTTCCGATTAATATGCGTGTATCTCATATACGTATTTAATCGAACCGCTACATGTATCACATATGCATGTCTACATCGTTTCGCATGAGCATGGTAACTTTCTACGTGAGGCTCTATAGACCTGACAATACACTGGCAGTAGGTTATTGGAACGCATCGGATTGAATCTGAAAAAGTTTCAGATCAATCCCCTTACGGGTTAACCCATAAGCTCGTCAGCGGCACTAGCTGTACTTAACGGCCACTCAGGTACATGTCAAGAGGTAGGTCGACAAGAAAACTCATCCGAACCCAACAAACTCTATTAGTGACAATCACTGTACAGTCCGGTCTCTTCGTCAAAGAGTGTCGCATACTGGGTCTGTGGGTGGAAACTGTCAGATCCCTAATAACCTGATAAGTCATGCCGATATGAAACTCATAATAATCTGAGATACAACCGATAACCTTTATCAGTTTATCTCAATCACCCTATCCAGGGACTTTTGGTTATAGAGTATCATGCACAACGCGACATCAACTTCCTATACCGGGAGAGACGAATCCTATCTCGGCCAGTCACTGTCTCCATGTGTTTCAGGACTATAACCAACTAAAACCTATATGCACGGCTCTTTAAAGCCATGGTTAGGTAGTATTCAAAGTATAGTAGGTACACACGCAAGACACTATGACGATCTCAGGTAAAAAATCTAAGTTGTACCATTGTCAGTAGAGAACTACTATCTGACAAGAGGTATAATATCATCTATTAGTTCTCGGTTAGTCCGTTCAGTGTACTTATTCTTTAATGAGCACTTATATACAATCTTCGGTGTCAAATACCAATGGCTGTGAGACCAACCATCGCCCGGTGGGGGTCAATAAACGTATACACAAGTCTAGTTTGGAGTACTGATACCCCGTCTCGATACTCCCACGACTAGGAACATTTAAGGGTGTGCTTACAAACTACCCAGGCCCCACTAGTATGATCTCATCATAATCCTGATAGTCAAGCAAGGATCCTAAGGGCTTTATCAGCATGTATTAGTGATACGTAATAACAAGTAAAACATATACACATGAAAGATAAAGCAATTCAGATAGCATATTATCATATTGAGTAAGAATGTTCTGTACATATGGTCCAAATACAATTACAATAATTGTCTCTAAGGCACCTATATCTAACAAATGTGGTGATTGATTCTACATGAACTTTAGCGTATCTGTGAACACCAATAAATTTGTTTTACATGGCAATAGCACAATCTGATAAACTGTCAATACTATAGACGTACTGATGCGTCCTGCATCACCTACAAAACAATGGCTGCCTGGAAACATAAGTATAAGGAGTTTAGGGTAGAAAGAGTGCATACCAAAATTAGGGATGAAAGCTGACTTATACAGGATGCATACAGGGTAGAGCTGTTACGATTTGGAGATATTGATGTATCTCAATTATGGTAAAGATTTTATTAGTTTTACTAGTAATTAGATCTTTTGCCACCTATCAAGATACGTGGATTCCACTAGTGGTGCTTGTGCGGGAAAGGATCTGATGGGCCTTTGGGCTTGTAGCATTCACGAACGAGGTCAATTGCTTTAAAGGATTGACTTTCCATGGTAGTGCAAACTCTAGGTCACGGATGAGCTGATTTACCTTGTATCACTGATCATCATGATGGTACCAATAACAGAGAGAGTGTCGTAACAACAATGATGGAATAGAAGCTATCTATTGTAGCGGTCATAATAGTGGTGGATTGTGGTGATCCTCGAGCAGTAGTGACAACAGAGGTCAATGATGGAGGCAATAGTGACATTAACAAAAGATTGTAATGGTTGCGATGGAGATGATAGAAAGAGATGATAGACGCATGTATATTTGTGGAAGCGGTGCCAAAGAGGTAGGCGGCACAACGACGATTAACAACAACAATCACGACTCGAGCAGGCTACATGAGATAATAAATCTTCTTTCTGAAAGAGATTTGATCAATAGAGGTGAAGATATGATATGATAAAAGTGGTGATAGTTGTACGACAGCAACGGTAAATGACAATTGTGACGATTGTACAACAACGTGAAGGTGGCGGCAGTGGTAGTGGCAGTGACAATAAGTCGACATTGTTGTTGATAGAGATGGTGGCGGTAAAGACATTTGTTTAGGGCGGATGTCCTTAAGTTATATCACAATTAAGATACGTGTCGCATCTTGTTAACTTATTAATCTCTTTATTTTTTAATAGAGAAAAATCAATATAAGGTTCTATAGAAGTAACTTTTCCTTCAATAGTGGTCAAAGCTCAACTCTCCATTATGTTATTGGATGGTCAAATCTTTCATCTTAATCTTCATGGTCTATACCATATATGCTCCAAAATTCAAGTTATTCTCGTAACTTTTAACGCGTTGATCTAATAGCAGAAAATGTTTATTAATGAAAGAACTTAATTTTAAGGTTATTTATTTAATGCCCCGAAACTTTGCAAATTTACTAAACCCCCCTCCCCCCCAAAAAATATATTGTATTTACTTATTTACCCCAAGGCATTAGAATACCCCTATAATTGTTTCCATCAATCAAATTTATTTATCATCATAAACTTAATTAACTAACGTTAAATCTTAAAAAAACATTTTCTTCATTCCCTGTCTTCTCTAAACCTAACCCCTCCTCCTGCTCCTCCTCCTCCATCTGCCCCGCCGCAGATGCCTTCCTCCTCCTTTTTCGTCATTGCCAATATCCTCCTCCTTCCTTAACAAACCCATCACTAAACCTAACCCCAACTAAAACCACCACTTTCTCATCCATCTTCCTCCTTACCCCTGCCTCCTTCCTCTGCCTTCATTTATGCCAATCTAAGTCCCCACCCTCATGCATCCCCCTAATTGAATCCCTCAACTCAATTCCCTACTTCCCTCCATCCTAATTATATCCCCCTCCATCCTCCATCCCAATCAAAGTTCTCACCATCCTTCTCTGTCTTCTTCTAGCTTAATTAAGCCACGACAGTAGAAATAAACTGGTAAGTGTTACCAGTTATATCTCTTTGGTTATGAGTACTCTGTCAGCACGACTTATCGGGTTATTGGGGGTCTGACGAATTCCACTCCACAGACCCAGAATGTGATACTCACTGACGAAGAGACCGGACTGTATGGTGACTGTCACTTATAGACTTTGTTGGGTCCGGATGAGTTCGCTCGTCGACCTGCCTTTATCTTGCTCGTGCCTGGGTAGCCATTACGTTGGCTTAATTAAAGCTCCCAACTCAAGCTCCTATCTCCCTTTCCCATCCAAATCAAAGCCTCCTCTGCCTTCTTCTTTCCCAAACGAATCCCCCACTCTCATTCTCCATCCAAAATGAAGCCTGCATCCACCTTTTTCTGAACCTCATTTTTCTGAACTCCAAACAGAGTGAGTTTTGCGAAGCCCCCACTCTCTTTCTCCATCCAAAATGAAGCCTACATCCACATCATCATCATCATCATCCTTTTCATACAACCAAAATAGAGTTTCTCAACTCCGATTTCAAAATTTTGAATGGTGTAAAACCTCGTTTTTCTGAACTCTAAATAGAAAGAGTTTTACAAAGTCTCGAAAGGTCTCCCCCCCTCTCCCTTCCACGCAATTATTTTAACTTCGGCACCCGCTTCATTCCAATATCCATGTCCCCATCGCTCACTCTACCTCTCATATGCATGCGTGCACTCACACGTCTTTGAACTCTCTTCCTTCCATCAAAACTCTTTTCATTTTCATCTAAAACCAAAATAGTATTATATATTCAAGACTTCCTCGTCTCGACCCCACAAATTAATCCGAAAGGTAGTGCAAGTTAATAATTTTTAGTAAGAAAATGTTTTGAAACTTCATAAACAATTAGTTAAATCTGAGACAAATTTGGTAAAAAAACAAATATTTTGATTATTCAATATGAATAATTGCATTGTTACATATATAGGTCCTCAACAACTGTATGGATATGTATGTAACAAACAAATAAAAAACCAATCAAATAAAAACAAATAGAAAACTTAAGAATCAAATATTCAACTACATTATTCTATAAACCGAGAATTATATCTTCAACATTCTCCCTCAAGTTGGAGAGTAGAATGAACGGACCAACTTGTCAATAAGCATACGAAAATGAGCTTGATCCAATGTTGTTCCCTTTGGAAAAATGAATAATAAATATAAAAAGTAATGGGAAAAGTCTCCAAATGGAGCATCACGTGCCCACACGTGATAGGCACTGCGCTTGACAAAATAAAGCTGAGACTGAGCCTCATGTGCAGACACGTGACCTCTATATACAAAGTATATAGGCGCCTTCTTAAAACAAACAATTGGCCAGAAAAATTCACGTGATAGCACGTGACGCTCTTTGATGGGCTTAACTTTGTGGGGTCACGTACTACACGTGATGGGCTCCTATGTCTTATGAACCGATAGAATTAAATTCTAAATAAAAGGGATCAAAGTCCTATTTGGAAAATATTTCCTTAAATCTTTCTAAACAAGAAATATTGCGCTCTGTAAAGCAGAGCGCCATTAGATTAAAAATCCAATGGTGATTAAAAATCACCAATTTACAGAAGAAGATTCTGTATAGGAAGACATTTTCCTAATTTTGTGAGAAATATCTTCTGTAAAACAGAAGTTCTTGGATTAAAAATCCAACGGTGAATAAAATTCACCGATTGATCTAAAAGATCATTTTGGTTGATTATAAAATCAATCAAAATCTCTCAATGAGAGATTTTAAGAACAAATTGATTCTTTTTTTTCTCCTAGAAATAAGTACCAAGAGACACAAAAAAATATATACAGAAAAGAAACAGAGGAAACCCCCCATAAACTGGAAGTTCAAAAGAAAAGAAGAAACCCTAAGTAAGAAGAAACAAAAACACAGAGAACATCTTACCTTTTATTCATCTCCACAAGAGTTTAACTCTTCCAAAGAACTTAGTTCTTTCTTCTGGTAAAAGATCTGCAAAAGCAGATCTCCCCACAAGTTGAGAATTTAATTCTCATCAGGGAGATTCTGCCATACAGATCCAAAATGTAGGGGAAGATCTAAGTTTAGAGAATTTAATTCTCCCAAAAGGCATATAGAAATTTAATTCCTCTGATAAAACTAGGGTTTAACCCTATATAAGAATTTAATTTTTACGAAACAGTAGGCTAGAAAGTCTCGAAACTCAGAATCTCCATGCACGTAAAAAGATTGGCACCCAACATGATAACAGCCGATCACGTGCTCCCACGTGAGCACCCTTGATGAACAAAAGAGGACAACCGAGATTGGCTCGCGTGATACCACATGACCCCCAAGTAGTGCCTAGCACTTATAAAACAAAAAGGGAATAAATCAAAGGCATTTTCCATTTTTGGGGCGCCTCACGTGATCTCACGTGACCCAATAGCGCTTAGCGCTCAGAAAAGAACAAGGGAGTAAACCCAAAGAAACGGCGCCTTAAATTTTTAGTGTTTAACACTATTTCAAGCACCTCACGTGACCCCACGTGAGCGCCTCAAATTTTTAGTGTGTAACACTACTTCAAGCACCTCATGTGGGAGCACGTGAGCGCTGAGCATATACTAGTGTTTAACACTATGAAAGGCCAATATAAGCCAAACTCAGACCAAATCTCCCGAGGACCATCGATTGAGCCCTTCATGCTCAGGGTCTCCAAAACCGATCTCAGTCTTAAAGATAGCTAATGAGCTCTTAACATATGGCATCTAAAATGATGTTCATCCCATTCCCCCTCAGTCGGGACATTGGTTCAAGGGTACATCTCTCCACACCTCTGATACATGTCGTTGTAATTCCTCAACGTCTTCAAGGAGGTGGCGGGTCCCGACAACCAACAATTTTTTGGTACATTTCCAAACCCATGGACACAAACCAATGGACCGTAATGTCCTTAAACTAACTATGAACTGTAATGTCCTTAAACTAATTATGGACCGTAATGTCCTTAAACTAATCTTTATGGACTATGATGTCCTTATACCCAATGGACCGTAATGTCCTTAAACTAGTCTTTATGGACTATGATGTCCTTAAACCCAATGGACCTGAATGTCCTTAAACTAACTATGGACCGTAATTTCCTTAAACTAATCTTTATGGACCATAATGTCCTTAAACCCAATGGACCGTAATGTCCTTAAACTAACTATGGACCGTAATTTCCTTAAACTAATATTTATGGATTATGATGTCCTTAAACCCAATAGACCGTAATGTCCTTAAACTAACTATGGATCATAATATTCTTAAATTAATCTTTATGGACTATGATGTCATTAAACCCAATGGACCGTAACGTCCTAAACTAAACTCTATGGACTATGATATCCTTAAACCATGGACTATGATGTCCTTAAATCCAATGGACTGTAACGTCCCTAAACTAAAACGATAAAGCCCGAATGCTCTTTTGTTGGATCAAAAATGATCCTGAACCCCCGTTAAGTAGATCTTAGTCTAAAACTTAGACTAATGTATCCTTAACAAACATTTAAGTTGATCTTAATCTCAAACGAGATTAACGGTCCTTAAATCAACCAAACCCAAATCTTAGAAAATATGGATTTGGACTAATCCATGCCCTACGGGGGAAAAAACAAATTAGTCTCCGTATACAATCCACGGGCAACCAAAAACAAAACAAACACACACGACATGAAGTGAAATCTGGAGAAGGAGAAAGTGGTTATCGTAACCCGATAACGTAATTAACTGCAGGGGCTTGCGCCTTCAGGAAAGAGCGTCCCCACAATCAAAAGCCCCTCACAAGCGAGGAGGAATCTGACGAAGTCTGCTACAACGGCCGCATCCGTCCAAATCTCCGATATACGGTGCCATAAATCAACTTGGCATCTTCGGAGAGGTGGACAGATAAACCCAAATAGCATCTGCCCCCAAAATTCAGGCTAAAACGTCCCAACGTCCCGGTCGCGTCTTTCGGCGGCGAACAGATTCTGGCACGCCCGGTGGGACCTTTTCCTCTTTCCACTCCACACTTCGTATGTCGTGTTTTTCCGTGATCAAATAATCGCGGTATATATGTTTGTGGTTGCCCTTGGGTGATGGAATACTGAAGCCGGTGTTTCGTCTCTATGAAGAATGGCATTTGATTCTACCCTAACAACTCAGGCTCTGTCATATCTGGTGGAGTCAAGTATGGGTCACTTGCAGCGTCAAATCTCTGTAATCCGGCTCTTCAAGAAATCAACGGGCTTCGATTTAGGTCGATACTCCTACCTCCCACCCTTGGTGCCTAAACGCCGAGGGAGGAAGCCTAGAAGAAGTCTGTCTTCCACAGACTGGCTCCCCAAGATGCAGCTTTGCCGATGGAATCAGTTCTCAAACAACCGGCACCTGCCAAGGACCAAGGTCGATGCAGGGGGCAGAATATTGAAAATCTCAAAGGAAACAGGGAGCAGGCTCAGCAAAATCCGGAGTCTAATCAAATCCCGGCCGTAAGAAACGGTCAACGTCGATATCGGCATAATACGGAAAGAGCTGGGGGCAGTGCTCCGTGTGGTCCTGTTTCAACCCCAGTGGTGAATGTTGTTGTTCCAACTGGGAACGGTTTCAAACTTTTGCGAAGGGTCAGACAAAATTCTCCCACCGCAATATTGAAGGAATCTCCGCAGCTCATGGAGATCCCACGAGAGCAGAAATCAGTTCGCTCCCTAAAACAACTTTCCTCATCTATATATAAGGTGTGGAAGGAGGTGAAGGGAACTCATCCCGAAACGGATCCTGATACAGCAGTTCCTCCCAAAACTAAAGCGGATTTCACAAAAAAGAGAGGCCCAATAAAGCTCAAGTTCCCGAAGTAAACTCCAAAGGGCAAAACTCTAAACACCCTAAGCCTAGGGGCATGGTAGTTCACATAGTATATGTGGTGGATTCCAAAGACGAAGTTCAAGCTTCTACTTGTCACCGACCTCAAACTTGGTCCCTAACAAAAGTTCAACTGCAACGTGAGAAGCTGTAGGAGATGCTCGCTCAGGCGGTAGCAAACGGTAATCCATCGCCTAAGGAAAATCCCGAGGACGCACCCAAAGAAAGAATAAAGAAGGAGTCGGATATTGATTTCCTAAAGCGCGCTCTGAAAAAGGGAGATACAGAAGCGGCAGAAATGTCCACTAAAATGAACTAGATGGCCCTTCTGATTCAGAATATGGCTGGAATGATGGCTCAATCGGAACCACTGACAAATGAACCGCCAATAGTCGGTTTTATAGATAAGGATGACATTTCAAATCCTCTGCAAATCTCATCAACGGCTGAGAAGGAAATGATTCCTTAAAGAAAAGCTGGCTATATATATCGCTCAACGAATCAAAACTCACTATGCCAGTGAAGCATCAAATAGGCCAATCAAGACTGGTTGACCGTATCCGACGTGCTCCG
Source organism: Agapanthus africanus (assembly GCA_030015575.1). NCBI lineage: Eukaryota > Viridiplantae > Streptophyta > Magnoliopsida > Asparagales > Amaryllidaceae > Agapanthus > Agapanthus africanus. The sequence continues at coordinate 595,187,273 of CM057344.1, read as the reverse complement.
ATCAAATACAGTACCTGCCAGAATACATACTTCCTACTCCATATATACAAAGGAACCGAGAATCCTCACCAGCACTTCACACGATTTAAATCCATGTGCGGTGACATTGGAGAGAATGATATACTACTCCTCCGACAGTTTGTCAGCGGTCTAGTGGGAATCGCCTTCGTATGGTATGCGAAACTCCTAAATGATTTCGTGAAGAGCTTTAATGAAATGGATGCGCTCTTCTGTTAAGGATTCGCTAATAAGAACGAACATACTACTGTGATGGCGCTGATCAACGAAAGGGTTAGACCGAATGAGACTTGGGTTCAATATGTTTCCCGATGGCGAAATCTCTGGTCAAATACAAGCAACACATCGATGAAGTTGCAGCCATGGGAATGCTCATAGCCACCCTTGATCCAAATTCAAAGGCGTCCTCGTATATGGCCCTCTTCAAGATGACGACCTTCCAAGAACTCATGGATAAAATGGCTCGATTGGGTCAAATGGGTCAAGACTCTTTCTCGTCCGATGATGACGAGTGAAAAGCAGAGGCAAGATGGAGTTTGTTGCCTACGCTCAACAAAAATAAGCGGTTCTGAAGCAACCTATCACCAGAATAGCGACGGCATGGGTACTCGCCCCCCCCCCCCGGAGATATAAACAGGGGGCATATTCCTCACTGGCGAAAGAATCTCTATGTAGAATGGTCCTTTCTTCTCAAAAGACAGGAAGGATATTAAAGGGCCTACAAACAGGTCCCACAATCTAATGGAATGCCCCGCTAAAAAAAACGGTATGTCCACAAGCAAAATGGGCACGGATGAAAACCCGAAAGGACGACGTGAGAAAAAACAGCAAGACTGCCGGCGGGCTTGTGAAAACCCGGAAGGGCGAAATCTCGTTTAAAAAATGGCACGTCCGCAAGCAAGATGGGCACGGATGAAAACCCAAAAGAGCGCCGTGAGTAAAAATAGCAGGACTGCCGGCGAGCTTGTGAAAACCCGGAAAGGCGCAACCTCGTTAAAATAGATACACTTACGAGATCCTCACGACTCGTGAGGAGAATCCCCCCTGTGAGACCCTCACGGCTCATAGGATTCAAAAGCCTTAAGTTACAGGGATCTAGACATGTTCTTAAGCCGTCATATCTCTCAAATTGCCCTACAGGCGGTCCATATTGACCCCTGTATACAATCCAGAGGCACGAATAAATATTTTTTTGCCAAGCTCTACAAATGGCAAGAAATATTCCCATATAATGAATAACACTTGTAGGTCCTCTCGACTTATAAGGAGAAAACACTCTTATGAGATGCTTACGACTTATAAAAGAAAACACCACTTAGGAGTCCTTATGACTTCTAAAGAGAACATACACCTACGAGATCCTCACGACTCGTAGGGAGACATATTTTTATGAGACCCTTAGGGCTTGTAAAGTCAAAAAAACTTTAGTCGACAGGATCCTAACCCTGTGTAGTAAGCTACCTTTGTCTAAATTGACTAGGGCAAATGATGAGTCGCTCCTGGTAATATCCCAGTTGTAGCGATATTGATACCTAAACAGGTGTCAAACTCTAAGTCAACCTCTCCGGAAAATATCGTCCCTACAGTCACCTGATGAAGAAGGGAACCCCATTCGTATGGGATCGTAAATGCCAAAGCGTGCAGGACGAAATCAAGCAATATCTACAGAACCCGCCAGTACTGACCGCTCCAATCAAGGGAAAGCCCATCATCTTGTACACAACAGCCTTGAAGGTTCTCTAGGCGCGCTATGAGCATAGGAGAACGACCAAGGGAAAGAGAGAGCCCTCTACTATTTGAGTCGAGTTTTCCTGGGGGCAGAAAACAACTACTCTCCTATCGAAAAACACTGCCTGGCGTTAATCTTCGCGATAACGAAGTTTCGGCATTATGCTTTGGCACATGAGGTCCATCTCATATCAAAAGTGGATCCTCTTAAATATTTGATGTCAAGAGCCATACTAACGGGACGGATTGCTAAATGGGACCTACTCTTAATGGAATTCTCGATAACATGCCGACCTCTCAAGGCAGTAAAAGGCCAGACCATCGCCGACTTCATTGCTGAGCACCCGATACCTGGTAACTCACCTTTAAATTGCGAACTGCCAGACGAGCACGCGTTTGACACGATCAATGGGGAGAAAGGAGGGAGTGATACCTGATGGAAACTCTATTTCGACGGAGCATCTTCCATAAAGAAGCGACAACACAATACCCCTATAATCAAATCGGGTGTAGACCTTATCTTCGTGACTCCGCAAAGAGGGATAATGCGCTTTGCCTTTTCCCTAACAGAGCTGAGGACAAACAATGAAGCAAAATATGAGGTGTTGATAGCAGGTATTGAGATCGCTGTCGACATGGGAACCGAAAACCTCCTCATATACGGAGACTCCCAGCTGGTCGTTAGTTAAGTAAACGGCGACTATCAAACGTGCAAACCAGAGTTGGTAAAGTACGGCGAGAGAATGCAACAATTGCTGACTCAAATCCCTTCCTACACCCTAGAAAGCATACCGCATATAGAAAATAGCAAAGCGGACGCACTAGCCAAACTAGCTAAACAACTGGCTGACGAAAACCTCGATGACATAAGGATCATTGTAAAAGCCATCGAGTTCTTGCACCGGCAGAAATGTCCACGGAGTCGTCTAAAGATATGGAAGTGACCAAGCAAATGGCCCTACAAATAAAGAACTAAGAAAAGGCTAAGGATTGGAGAGAAGTCTTTTTAGACTACTTCAAATCCCGTCAAACGCCGGAAGATGCATCCTCAAGACATCAGCTCATAAAATGAGATATGCCTTTCGCCTTCGTCAATGATACTCTATGTAAGAGATCGTTCGACTCTCTGTGGCTGAGATGCCTGGGACCGAAAGAAGAAAGGAGAGTCGTCCAAGAAATTCATGACGGACTTTGCGGTTCTCATCAATCCGGGCCAAAGATGAAGCTGAAGATCAAAAGAATGGGCTACAATTGGCCCACGATGATTCAGGACTACCTTGAATACGCGAAGCGGTGCCACCCATGCCAAATTCATGGAGACTTTATCCACCAGTATCCAAACCAGCTACACCCAACAGTGGCTAGCTGGCCGTTCGAAATGTGCGGAACCAGCTGTTCTCAGCCGAAAGACGCGACCAAGATGTTGGGACGTCAGGCCTGAACATCGAGGGCAAATTCTATTTGGTGCTATCCGTCCACCTCTCTGAAGATACCAAGTTGATTTATGGAACCATGTATCGAAGGTTTAAACGGATGCGGTCGATGTAGCAGACTTCGTCAGATTCCCCCTTGTTGAGGGGTTTTTTGATTGTGGGGACACTCTTCACTGCAGGCGCAAGCCCCTGCAGTTAATTATGCTACCGTATCACGGTAACCACTTTCTCCTTCTCCAGATGGTCACTTCGTGTAGTGTGTGTTTGTTTTGTCTTTGGTTGCCCGTGGATCGTATACGGAGACTAATTGATGTTGTCGTCCGTAGGGCGTGGATTAGTCCAAATCCGTATCTTCTTAGATTTGGGTTTGGGGTTGGGTTTAAGGATGCGTTAGTCTCATTTGAGACTAAGATCAACTTAAACGTTTATTAAGGATACGTTAGTCTAATTTTAGACTAAGATCAACTTAACGGGATCATTTAGATCCAACAAAAGAGCATTTAGACTCTATTGTTTAGTTTAGGGACATTGCAGTCCATTAGTTTAAGGAAATTAAGGTCCAAGGTTAAGGACATCATTGTCCATGGGCTTAAGGACCCCACAGTCCGAGATTAAGGACATCATAGTCTATGGGTTTAAGGACCCCACGGTCCATGGTAGTTTAGAGACATCATAGTCTGTAAAGTTTAAGAACATCATAGTCCATGAGCTTAAGGACCCCACAGTCCGTAAAGTTTAAGGACGTCATAGTCCATGATTTTAAGGACCCCACAGTCCATGGTATGTCTTGTTGTCGGGACCCATCACCTTTCTGAAGACGTTGAAGGATTACAACGACAAATATCAAAGGAGTGAAGAGATGTACCCTTGAACCAATATTGGTTGGGGGATCTGTAATTGGATTGATTTAAAGATCATTAATCTCGTTTGAGATTAAGATCAACTTAAATGTTTGTTAAGAATATGTTAGTCTAATTTTAGACTAAGATCTACTTGGATCATTTAGATCCACAAAAGAGCATTTGGACTCTGTTGTTAAGTTTAGGGACATTGCGGTCCAAGTTCAGATGCAAACATGGATTTAGAAATGCACCAGATAATTATTGGTCATCGGGACCCACCACCTCTCTGAAGACATTGAAGAATTACAACGACATGCATCAGAGGTGTGGAGAGATGTACCCTTGAACCAAAGTTGTCTGAAAAGCTCTGGGTTCTACTTTGAATGTCATATGAGATGACCACTTTTGGAAGACAAAAGTGTGTTTGAGGTTCAGTCAAAAAAAAGGGGGGATTGCTTCTGGAAGACTTAGCTAATTTGAGCTAAGATTGGCTCGAATGTAGTGTTAAACACTAGAGTACACTCGGCTATCACGTGGTCCCACGTGATGCGCTTAAAATAGTGTTAAACACTAAGGATGAAACGCCCAAAATAGTGTTAAACACTAAAAAAAAGAAGCGCTCACGTGGGGTCACGTGAGGCGCTTAAGTGTTGGGCCCAAACTCCCTTTATTTTGTTCTCAGAATATTCAAATAAGTGTTAAACACTTTTAGTCTTCATGACCATCACGTGTGGGCACGTGATGGGCATCTATACACTGGATATTAACAGGATTTGTTAGGGGTCACGTGGGGACACGTGAGGGCGCCCATACGTTAGATATTTAATCCTTCAGTTTTACCCCATCTTTAAAATAATGTTTGTCAGGGGTCACGTGGGAGCACGTGACCCAATTTCATTCATTCTCTTTTGATCACCGAGGAGAAGAGTCACATGGACACACGTGATCAAGTTGGGTACTGATTTCTTTTACGTGCGTGAAAAGTTTAAGTCCCTTGTTTAAGAATTAAATTCTTTTATAGGGTTAAACCCTAATTTTATTTAGAGGAATTAAATTCCTATGTATCTGGAAGAATTAAATTCTTTAAACCTAATTCTCTCTCTAAGTTTTGGATCGGCATGGCAGAATCTCCCCGATGAGAATTAAATTCTCAACTTATGGGGAGTCTGCTTCTGCAGATCTTCAACCATAGGAAGAACTAAGTTCTTATATTAAGGGTTAAACCCTATTTTTGTTGGAGGAATTAAATTTCTATGTGCTTTGTGGGAGAATAAAATTCTTTGAACTTAGGTCCTCCCCTAGGTTTTAGATCTGCATGGCAGAATCTCACCGATGAGAATTAAATTCTCAACTTATGGGGAGATCCGCTTCTGCAGATCTTCAACCAAAAGAAGAACTAAGTTCTTATTCAGAAGAGTTAAACTCTTAGATTGAAAATTAAATTCTCTTTTTATTTTGTAGGAGCTTATAGGATGATCTCTTACCTAGAATTTCTTTCTTTTCTAAAGAGACCTTCTTTTCTCTCTGGAGAATTAAATTCTCTTTTCTTTTGTATTCTCTCTCTGCTGTTGTATCCCTTCCTTTTTTTTCATGGCTCCTATTTATAGGAGAAAGAAAAGAATCAGTTTGTTTAGTCAATCTTTCATTGAAAGATTTTGATTGATTTTATAACCAATATGATCTTTTAGATCACTCAGTGAATTTTATTCACTATTGGATTTTTAATCCAAATGATATTCTGTCTGTTATTCTTGAAAAAATTTAGGAAAATATCTCCTTGTATAGAATCTTTCTATAAATTGGTGATTTTTAATCACCATTGGATTTTTAATCCAACGGTGCTCCACTTTACAGAGCGCAATCTTTTTGTTTGGAAAAATCTAAGGAAATATTAAGGTTTTTGATTTCTCTTAATTAGAATTTAATTCTATTAATTCAGAAGGTTTAAGAGCCTGTCACGTGTTAGCACGTGACCCACCTGATTGACCATTTAATTAAGATTTAATTCTATTAATTCAGAGATCTTTAGGAACCCATCACGTGTTGGCACGTGACCCTTGGTCACGTGTGGACACATGATGCCCCATTGGGGGTTTTCCCTATCGTTTTATTATACCTTTAATTCTTTTCAGTGGGTTTAAAGGCCCATCACGTGTGGGCATGTGACCCCATTTGATTAGGATTCAATTCTTATCATTTCAGAGCCCTCAAGAAGCCATCACGTGTCAGCACGTGACCCCCGATCACGTGTGTGCACGTGATGCCCCATTAGGGTTTTTCCTTGTATTTTATGAGGGAACAAATGCCCCCACAGCGTTGTTCTCATGTGTTTACACGTGAGTGCAACGCTGTAACTTTTGTGGCCGTTGGATTTGCCTAGGGAAGGGGGTAGATGAACTGTTTCCCATCACATATTATAAATACAGGGGTCTCTTCAGAAGCGCCTCCACTCTTTCATCTTCTCCCTTGTTCATTTTTCTTTGAGAATTTAATTCTCTTCCTCAGAGCTCAGTTCTCTGTTCCAAAAATTTTCAGAGTTTAACTCTGTCAACAAAAGATTTCCTTTTTCAGGTAAGAATCTTGAACGGCCGAGGAAGTTCTTGTAGAAATTTTCTTTGGATTTTAAATCCACACCAAGGGTTTTTCCCTTTAACAAAAACCCATCTTTCCAAGTTCTTTAAAAATGTCCAATCTTTAAATAATAAACCCCTTTTGCTAGGGTTTCTCTGATCTCAGAGGATTGATGATGATACTTGTCCTCCCTCTGGAATTTAATTCCATTTCAAAGAGCTTAGCTCTAAAAAAATTTCTGGGAACTCAATTCCTCTGTTCAAAAGGAATTTAATTTCTCTAAAGAACTTAGTTCTTAAAAGAAGACTTCTTGGGATTTTTCATCCTGAGTTGTTCTTGCAGAGATCCTTCTCGATTTGCACAGAGTTTCTGTAATAGATTTTCTCCTTGGGGGAATGTGTAGAGACATTTGAATTTATTGAGAATCTTCCTTTTGTTCTCATGATGATTGCTCAGCCTCATTATTAGTGCGCCGCCATATTGATTTTGTGGGGCCCATGTGTTTTGTAACCAATGGTCCCATAAAATAAGTTGTTTGTCGTTTTCTTCCACTGTCTTCTTACACACACACACACACACACACACACACACACACACACACACACGTGTGGACTTCACTAACAGTTTCCCCTTCCTTTATTTCAGGAACAATGGCTTCTCTTCTATACTTTCCATTTACTCGCTCAGAGGCGGTTTTTCTTCGATCACCGTCGGATGAAGAAGTGATGGCGATGATCAGGGCTCATGACCCGGATTGCACCAATTTACTTTTATGGGGGACCTGATACGGTCATATCATCCGCGGTCGTCGAAACTTTCTTTGCGAGGTGCCAACAGAACCTCTCCGCCCGTTCCTGCCGATGGACCGTCCGCGGACTGCTTTTGCTGTAGAGGTGGCAGATTGGACTCCTACAGGCAGGCTCGAACCATCGACAGTTGGGATACCGAACCAGCCTGTGCCGGCCCTAGACATCTTGGGGCGTCGTATCTGCCAAGGTGAAGCCCAGCCCTGGGGACAAGTCTACAAGATAAGGCTTACCCCTCGCCATCCCACGGGCTATCTTCTCTGGGCTCGTTACATCCTGTCCGCCCATCGTGCACGACTGCAGAAGGTCGGGCTTTACCAGGCGGTGTACGTGTCTCTCTTCCATTTAGCAGTCTTCTCACATGTGGTGGGTAAAAGCTTTCCTTAATCAATGGAATCTTTCCACCAACACTTTCTTGTTAGGGGACCGCGAAGTTTCAATTTCTTTGGAAGTGTTTTGCGAGATCTCGGGTTTACCGATCAGGGGAGCGCCTTACGAAGAATTGTTGCCCTCTGACGAGTATGTCTTCGAGACTGTGCCCGCTACGCTTGACGGCTTGTCGATTGAAAATGTCGTCAGCCATAAGTACCCGAGTCTAATCAAGACCCTGGGTATTTTTGAGATCTGTTCACAGAGTCGGAGGAACAGGGCATCACTTTTAAAAGCTTTATTGCCTGCTTCCTTCGTGGAGACGTTCTATCAAAGGCGGCCCCGAAGTTTGCAAATATTAATGACCCCTTCGGGTTTGGTTTAAATAAGCTACCGGCCAGAGAAGAAGATCTGCCGCAGTTTTATATCCCAATCTTGTCTGTTGTACCTTTTGAGTCGATTGCAGCTCTGGGCATGGATGAAGAAACTTTCTTCGTCGGCTTTATCAGCGTTTGGCTCAGTTGGTTTGTCGTTCCAACGCACCGTCGATTCATGAGAGCCTCGGTCATTTACCCTGCTCATCGCGTTGCCGAAGGGATGCGACTAGCCGTGGGTATTGCAGGGCTATCGCGTCTGTACCATGGGCTAAGCATTGCAGCCAATACCTCAACCCCAGGCGGGGACGTAGTGGGTTTCTCTCTTCATTATTTTACGTCATGGATTGAGATGCACGTGCTAGGGGCATTTGCTGCGCAACAGAGACCCAGCTTTTATGATGCTTATACCTTTCCGCGGCTCATGAGGTTGGTGGACGCTTCTGCTCCTGACTCGAATCAATTAGGGGCTCTTCGTGTGCTGCTCAATCCGTATACCAACGAAAGCAGAATGGTATTTAGTGATCAAATCCTCTCTGCTCCTTCGGGACCTGTTCAACAAATGTTTGACTTATCGAAAGAGGGGGCACCATCCTTGAAGCCCAAGGAAGCCATGCACCTGTACTCGATCAGACCCAGTTATCTGGTGTTTCGTCAAAAAAATGCGGCTCTTTTCATGCGAGACAATCCACACCGCTTTGCCCGGCAATTGGGTTATGATCAGGGTGTTCCCTTTGAAGCATTCATGGTGGAGCCTAGATCTTCTTTGGAAGCTGTTCGTGACGCCACCCACCATTTCATGAGGCTGAACACCGGTTCTCATTTCATGGTCCCCGAGGCTGACCACATTCCGAGGTGCGTGGGGGCTTTCACGAGTTGGTATCGCCACCGGGTTCGTCCAATCATTGTTGAGGAAAAGAGGATACTTTTTGGGCTTAGGGCTCCCGCCCCGCTCCAGGCTACGGGAATCCCGCCGCAACCGTGGGTAATGGTTCGCCCTCCCTTGAGGGGGACTGGCGCCTTACTTATTTCTGAGGCGGTGGATGCGGGCCTGACTCCTCCTACTATTGGGTTGCCGACGCGCATTAGAGCTCAAGCGAGGGCTTCTGATAAGACGCCGGTAGCAGTTTCATCGGCTGCGGCGTCAGCGATGGCAGTGTCCTCATCGGTAGCACCGCCGAGAGAGGATACTGAAGGCGAAGTGGGTCAACGTCGCAGCAAAGCACCGAGGAGAAAGAAGCGATCGTCTTCTGGTGTTAGTTCTAGGTCAAAGAGGCGAAATAATATGGTCACCAATCTGCTCGACTTTCTAGTGGAATCCGAGCCTATCTTTCAAGATGAACCAATATCTATGCAAGAGCCAGATAGTGATCTTCTTTTTCCAGGTTTATCTGCCGAGGAAGCCGCACAATTGGCTGAGGCTATAAGACGCTCGCAGGATAAGACTGAAAATGTGAGGATCCCGAAGAGGCCTTATCCTGCCGTCATCTTCTACGAAGATCCTCCATCGATACGGCGGATATTTATAGGTCCTTTGGAAGAGGGAGGCGAGATAGCCCTTAAGCAGCCTATCTCGATCGATGCCGAAGATGCGCTGTCGTTGTGGACTGGTGGCCACGAGTCTACCCTCGAACCCCGGCGAGCATGAATTCTTGAGAAGGAACGCCAGCTTGAAAAAGCCATACTAGAAGCTCCTTTGCTCATTGGTATACTTATATATCTTTTTGTAGTATTTTGCACTGCTTATATACATATATATATCCTTATCTTCGTGAAAACTTTGCAGGGACTTCGGCAATAGCAGAGGATCTGAGTTCGAGTCGCGCCTTGACTATGGACTCCGTAAATATCCCCGATGAGACACTAGTAAGTGTGGAAGGGATCGATACAGCTGTTCTTCCTGCCACGGAGCTCCCAGTAGTGATTTCCGTTCCCCCTGTGCTTGCTCTCGAAGAGGCATCTTCATTGGCCGTGGATTCAATGGATCTTTCTGGGGACGGCCCAGAGACTATGGGATAGGTAGTCGAGGCCACCGTCCTTTCATTGGAGCCTGCAGCGGTGGCCACTGCTCTTCAATTGGAAGTTGTTATACCGGCCCATATCCCCGATGATGTGCCTGAGGGCACGGAGGAGGCCGCCGAAGCTGCTATCCCTCCGGTCCAGAGTGGGAGGAGCATCGAAGGTAGCCTTCTATATTTCATTTTAATAATCTCCCCATCATCTGAACCTTTCTGTCTTTTCAGAGCTACGAGGATTGGCGACATCCATCGCGAACCTGTCCTCCAGAAAGTTTTTTCAGCGTCTGCTAGAAATGGCCGCTCCGCAAGTAATATCCCCTCAACGCATCGTCCTCTCTTCTGGGCAAGGTTATTGTTATTTGCCTTCTCCTCACGGCATTATTATTATTTCATATAACGATACTGATGTCTTTTGTAGTTCTGGAAGCCGATGACGAAGTTGAGATTCTTGACGGGCCTGGGGATCTTTTGGACCCTTCTTGCATGACTGTGGGTAAGTAAAGTTTCGACGTTGTTCCATCTGCTCTTTGCTTGCAAGTCTCGCTGATTGTTTATAAATCTTAACAGCTTTGCCAGTTCTTACCACGCTGGAATCTCGCATCATCATGCCACCCGGCCCCTATGCTCTACGTGCCACGGAACGGATGGCAAAGCTAAGCCTTCACTCTTTGTCAGCTCTGATCGAAGACCTTCATGCTGGTAGTTTGATCACGGCCGAAGAATTTGCTGCCGAAGCCAACAGTTCTCTCCCCTTTCTTGCTGCTTACCACAGCGAAACATTGGTGCAAGTCTGAGTTGAGTTTTGTCGTCAGGTGGAGGCTTGCTTGCATAGTCTTGAATGTACGTGCCTTCCTTTAAAGGTTGTGGCTGCAAAGGCGAGCTTGCGGGGGCTGATCGAACGGTGTGCCGCAATATGCTGTCATGCGAGAAGAGGCTCAGCTGAAAATTTTCAGAGAGGAAGCTGGCTTCAACTGCGCTGGGGGAACTTCAAGCTGACCTTACGGCCAAGACCACTCGGGCGTACGAACTTTGGTGGGTGCTTCAAGAAGCTATCAAGGAGGTGGTAGCCATTGATAAAGTTATAATTTTTACTCACGAAATGGTCGAAGCTCATAAAGTTACCAAAAAGGAGCTTGAAAGTCGGCTTGCCTCGTATCAGGCCCAACAGTCTCAAGCGGAGGCCCGTCTCTTAGCGATAATGAATCATGAAGCCGAGGCCCAGCGGAAAAGGGATGAACTAGAAAATCTATTAAATCGTCCGCCGGCTTGAAGAATTCTATATTTTTTCTTTTTATTCTTCTTTTTTACATACTCCTGAATGAGAGTATTTGTTGATTCTTTCATAAATTGTACTTTGTATTCATTTTGATTCATGAATAAAAGACATATTTTGCTTCATGGTGGTGTGTCCATTTTAGTAAATGCATTTTGTGGATAATCTATTTCGATCTGCTTATAGGACAGCGATGGCTTAGGAGTCAGGTTCGGATCTGCCTCCTAAGCCTTTCCAACTTTATGAGCCGTGAGGGTCTCATAAAGGTATTTCTCCTTACGAGTCGTGAGGATCTCGTAAGTGTAATTTCTCCTTAAGAATCGTGAGGATTCCTAAGTGTATTTTCTTTTGAGAGTTGTAAGAATCTCACAAGAGAGTTTTCTTGCTTATGAATCGAGAGGACTCGTAAGTGATTGTTTCCTTTCTTGTCGAAGAGTGTGGCTCATAGAAAATCTTCCTTGACCTCTCTGTGAGGCAACGATGGCTTGGGAGACAGGGTTAGGATCTGCCACCTAAGACTTTTCAACTTTATGAGCCGTAAGGGTCTCATAAAGGTATTTCTCCTTACGAGTCATGAGAATCTCGTAAGTGTAATTTTCTCATTAAGAATCGTGAGGATTCCTAAGTGTGTTTTCTCTTGAGAGTCGTAAGGATCTCAGAAGAGAATTTTCTTCCTTACAAGTTGAGAGGACACGTAAGTGATTGATGAGTTGACTTGCTCCCAAATCAAAGAATTGCTTTGACGGGGAAGTCGAGGGTTGACTTTATCCGCATTTCACGGAGTCAGGGGTTGACCTTATCCGCATTTCACGGGGTCAGGGGTTGACCTTATCGGCATTTCACGGGGTTAGGGGGTTGACTTTATCCGTATTTCACGGAGTCAAGGATTGACTTTATCTGCATTTCACGGAGTCAGGGGTTGACCTTATCCGCATTTCACGGGGTCAGGGGGTTGACTTTATCCACATTTCACGGAGTCAGGGATTAACTTTATCCGCATTTCAAGGAGTCAGGGGTTGACCTTATCCGCATTTCACGGGGTTAGAGATTGACTTTATCCGCATTTCACGGAGTCAGGGGTTGACCTTATCCGCATTTTACGGGGTCAGGGATTGACTTTATCCGCATTTCACGGAGTCAAGGATTGACTTTATCCGCATTTCATGGAGTCAGGGGTTGACCTTATCCGCATTTCACGGAGTCAGGAGTTGACCTTATCCGCATTTCACGGAGTCAGGATTTACTCTGGACGTTTCCCACGGGGTCATGATTGACATTAGCCGTGTTCCACGGGACCAGGAGGCGCTCTGGGCATTTTCCACGGGGTCAGGATTGACATTAGCCGTGTTCTACGGGACCAGGATTTGCTCTGGGCATTTCCCATGGGGTCAGGATTGACATTAGCCGTGTTCCACGGGACCGGGAAGTGCTCTGAGCGTTTCCCACAGGGTCAGGATTGACATTAGCCGTGTTCTACGGGACCAGGATTTGCTCTGGGTGTTTCCCATGGGGTCAGAATTGACATTAGTCGTGTTCTACGGGACCGGGAGGTGCTCTGGGCGTTTCCCACGGGGTCAGGATAGACATTAGCCGTGTTCTACGGGACCAGGATGTGCTCTGTCGGTTGTTTGTGAACCGTCGAGGTTTGGAATAGGGACCTTGCCATGGCTCCAAGGTTGATTGTCGCGTCTAAATCCTGCTGGAATGAGGAGGAACGCTGTTAGTAATCTCTAGGCTGTCTGTGAACCGTCGAGATTTGGCTCTCTTTCTGATGGAGTCTGGTGGGAAGGTATGGTTCCCTTTTTGTTTGTGCCCCTAGATTGTATACAGGGATCAATATGATCTCACCTGTAGGGAAAAAGTTTCACTTTATATATTTTTCTTTCCACGGTGCTCTATCGTTTCAGCTTTTATATCGCGAAAGTCGCGATTGCCCAATCATTTCGGCTATTTTTCGCGGTGCCCAATCATTTTGGATATTTTTTTTATTTACTCGCTGCTTTTATTGCGAGTTGCCCAACCATTTCGGCTATTTTGTAAGCATACATTTTTACTTGCTGATTTCGTTGCAAGTTGCCCCATCATTTCGGCTATTTCATATGCATTTGTGGCTCGCCGACTTTTCGCTGCGAGTTTGGGATTTGACACCGATTTCGGCATCAGCATCTCTACAACTGGGATATCACCAGGAGCGAATCATCATTTGCCTCTGTCGATGTCGAACAAAGGTGGCTTAGCAAACAGGGTTAAGATCCTTTTGACTAAGACTTTTAACTTCATGAGCCGTAAGGGTCTCATGAAGGTATTTCTCCCTATGAGTCATGAGGATCTCATAAGTGCGTTTTCTCCTTAAGAATCGTGAGGAGTCTTAAGTGTATGGTCTCTTATAAGTCGTAAGGATCTTACAAGAGTATTTTCTCCTTATAAATCGAGAGGACTTACAAGGGTTGTTCACCGTGCGAGCATATCCCTAGTCTCTGGTGGGACTTTGTTAGGGAAATGTTTGTTCGTGCCTGTGGATTGTATACAAGGGTCAATATTGAACTGCTTGTAGGGCGGCATTGGAGGTTGTGATGGCTTAAGAATGGGTTCAGGTCTCTGTAGCTTAAGGCTTTTGAACCCTGTGAGCCATGATGGTCTCAAAGGGGAATTCTCCTTACGAGTCGTGAGGATCCCGTAAGTGTAATTTCTCCTTAGGAATCGTGGGGATCCCTAAGTGTGTTGGTCTCTTGTGAGTCGTAAGAATCTCACGCAGGTATTTTCTCCTCACAAGATCGAGAGGATCTTGCAAGTGTCTTTTAACGAGATTGCGCCCTTTCGGGTTTTCACAAAATTCGCCGGTAGCCCTACTGTTTTTACTCATGGAGCCCTTTCGGGTTTGCATCCGTGCCCATCTCGCTTATGGACATACCGTTTTCTTTCTTCTCTTTTTTTATTATATATATATCTTTTTATATTTTTTTTGTGTCATCCTTAGGATGCTGCGGTCCGTAGTAGTTTATCAATGTCTCGGTCAATAGCCAATTTTAGGACATAGTGGTCCATCGTTACTTTAAGGATGTTTCGGTCTGTCGTTAGTTTTAGGACATTTTAGTCCGTCTTTAGTTTTAGGACATTTCGGTCCGTAGCCGACTACTACTTATAGAGTTTGGGCTTAGGAAGATAGCGAGCGGACATAGGCGTCATCATCTATCGTTGACCTAGGCCATGACTCGTCAGGCGTAGTATTTTTTTAGGAAGCGACCGTTTATTGGCCTAAAAGGTCTTTCACCATGCATGTCCATGAGTAGATAGGCTCCACCCTGGTAGACCTTGTTTATGATATACGGGCCTTCATAGTTCGGCTCGAATTTCCCCCGCTTGGCACGATTGGGGATCATGGGTCTCTTGACCACTAGCACGAGTTTGCCTTGGCGGAATGTTCTCGGCCTAGTCAATCTTTCGTATGAGCGCGTCATCTTTGCTTTATAAGTCTCCAGATTTTGTTGCACCATGAGCCGGGTTTCATCAAGGGCGTCGAGCTCCTCAAGCCGAAGGTGAGCATTTTCTTCATCTGTTAGCTCGTAGTGAACCGCCACTCGTATAGAGGGTAACTATATCTCGAGGGGGAGTACCGCTTCTATGCCGAATACTAATGCATACGGCGTTGAGTTTGTGGCCGTTTTGAACGTAGTTCAATACGCCCAGAGAGCTTCATGCAGTCTCTCATGCCAGTCCTTCTTATTTCGAGACACCGTCTTTTTCACGATCTTCGTCAAGGTCTTGTTGAAAGCCTCAGCTAGACCGTTAGCTCGGGGATTATAGACCGAAGAGTATCTCCAGTCTATGTTATGCTGTTGTGCAAAGCGGCTGATATTGTGGCTTCTATAGGCTGGCCCGTTATCGGAGATAATCCGTCGCGAAGTGCCGAACCGATAAATGACGTGTATCTTGAAGAAATGGAGGATATTCTCCGTCTTCACTTCTCTTAGTGGTACTGCTTCTGTCCACTTGGAGAAGTAATCGGTTGTTGCCAGTATGAACCGATGTCCTCTGGACGATGCTGGTTCGATAGGGCCGATTATGTCAGTTCCCCACATTTTGAACAGCCAGCTAGCCACCATTGGGTGTAGCGGATTTGGATGCTGATGGATGAAGTCCCCGTGAATTTGGCACGAGTTGCACTGCTTCGCGTATTCGAGGCAGTCCTGGATCATCGTGGGCCAATAATAGCCCATCCTTTTGATCTTTAATTTCATCTTCGGCACGGCTTGGTGAGAACCGCAGAGTCCGCCGTGAGTTTCTTGTACGACTCTCTTTGCTTCTTCAGGTCCCAAGCATCTTAACCATAGAGAATCAAATGATCTCTTATATAGAGTATCATTGACGAAGGCAAAAGATAAAAGCTCGTTTCATGAGCTAATGTCTTAAGTACGCATCTTCAGGTGTTCAACGGGATTTGAAGTAGTCTATAAAGACTTCTCTTCAATCCTTAGCCTTTTCCTGGTCTTCTATTTGTAGATTCGTTTGCTCGGTCACTCCCTTTTCTTCGGACGACTCCGGATATATTTCTGCCGGTGCAAGAACCCGACGGCTTTATACCACGATCCTTACATCATCGAGGTTTTCATCGGGCAGTTCTTTAGCGAGTTTGGCTAACGCATCCGCTTTGCTATTTTCTGCACGCGGTATGCTTTCCAGGGTGTAGGTGGGAATTTGAGCCAGCAATTGTTGTACCCTTTCACCATATTTTACCAACTTCGGTTTGCACGTCTGATAATCGCCGTTTACTTGGCTAACGACCAGTTGGGAGTCTCCGTATATGAGGAGCTTTTCAATTCCTATGTCGGCAGCGATCTCAAGACCTGCTATCAAAGCTTCATATTCAGCTTCATTGTTTGTCCTCGGCTCTATTAAGAAGAAGGCAAAGCGCATTATCCCTCCTTGTGGAGTCACGAAGATGAGGCCCATCCCGGATTTGATTATGGGGGTGCTTTGTTTGCGCTTCTTCAAAGAAGATGCTCCATCGAAATAGAGTTCCCATCGGGTATCATTCTCTCTTCTCTCCCCATAGATCGTGTCAAACGCGTGATCGTCAGGCAATTCGCAGTTCAAAGGAGAGTCGGCAGGTATAGGATGTTCGGCAAGGAAGTCGGCGATGGCTTGGCCTTTCACTGCCTTAAGAAGACGATATGTTATCGAGAATTCCATCAAGAGCAGGGCCCGTTTAGCGAGTCGTCCCGCTAATATGGCTCTTGACATCAAATACTTGAGAGGATCCACTTTCGATATGAGATGGACCTCATGTGCCAACGCATAGTGCCTAAGCTTCGTTATCGCAAAGATCAACGCCGGGCAGTGTTTTTCAATGGGAGAGTAATTGTTTTCTGCCCCCAGAAGAACTCGACTCAAATAGTAAAGGGCTCTCTCCTTCCCTTGGCCATTTTCTTATGCCCATAATGCGCCTAAAGAACCCTCAAAAGCGGTTGTATACAGAATGAGAGGCTTTCCCTTGACCGGAGCGGTCAGCACCAGCGGATTCTGCAAGTATTGCTTGATTTCGTCCAGTGCGCTTTGGCATTTGCAATCCCAAATGAACGGGGTTCCCTTCTTCATTAGGTGACTGTAAGGACGGCACTTGCCGGAAAGATTGGCTATGAATCGCCGGATATATGCGAGCTTTCCTTGGAGAGACCGCAGCTGCTTGAGTGTTCTTGGCGGAGGCATTTCCACGACCGCCTTGATCTTAAACGGGTCTATCTCGATGCCCCAGTGTCGTACAATGAATCCCAGGAACTTGCCTGAGGAAACTCCGAATGCGCATTTGAGAGGGTTCATCTTCAGGTTGTATTTCCGCAGACGTTGGAACACGATCTCCAGATACTCCCAATGCTCCTCGTGCGATTTGCTTTTCACCACAAGGTCGTCAATATAGCATTCGACGATTTCATGTATGAGGTCATTGAAAATCTTCGTCATGGCCCTCTGATAGGTGGCACCGGCGTTCTTTAGACCGAAAGGCATCACCTTGTAGCAGAATATGCCCAAAGGGGTCTGGAAAGCGGTATGCTTCTGATCCTCGGGATGCATCTTTATCTGATTGTATCCCTATGAGCCGTCCATGAAGGAGAAAACTTCATGAGTGGACGTATTATCTATCATCATCTCGGTGACCGGTACTGGAAAGTCGTCCTTTGGGCAAGCTTTGTTGAGATCCCGGAAGTGTACGCATATGCGCACCATCCCATTTTTCTTCATCACTGGGACGATGTTGGCGATCCAGTCAGGATACTGAACCTCTTAGATGAAGCCGGAGTCGATTAGCTTCTTGACTTCGGCGTTGATGCTCATCTCAAGCTCGAGCCGCATTCTTCTCGGTGCTTGTTTGATCGGCTTGACGTCCGGAGATATCGCCAATTTGTGCACAGCAATCTTTGGATCTAGTCCCAGCATCTCAGAATAGTTCCATGTGAACCGGTCTTTATACTGCAAGAGCACGTCTTTAAGTGTAGCCACCCTTTCTTCAGACAACATCTCACTGATGAATGTCGGCCGCGGGTCACTTGCTGTCCCCAAGTCAATTTTCTTGAGGTTATCTGCAGTAGTATGTATCCCATCTTCCAGCTCTTTTAGAGCCGGTGGAAACTCTGAGATCACCTCGTCATCATCGTTTTCGAACCACCAGGGGAGGTCATCCATATTCTCGGGTTCTTCTTCTGACAGCGTTATCACGTGACATGTACGAGATCGCTTCCAAGACCAATGTCAATCCGGCTCTACTCTCGCTGCATGTGCGGCTTTTGGTTCATGCTTCTGTGGTGGGGTTACCCTCCAACTGCTGGATAGAGCGAACCTGCCTTGCTGATACTGGTCTTCTACCCAGTCTTTGAATATGAAGCAGTCTTCGAGAGGATGTCCTATCGCTCGGTGATAGGAGCAATAGTCCGGATGATGAACTTCACCTACTTGCTTGGGGTGCTTGGACTCCGGAAGTGTCATCATCTGATATTTTATGACAAGATCGAATATCTTCTTTGTCTTGTCTTGAGGAAAAGAATATGCTCAACCCATCTTCTTTATAAGAGACGGATCTCTGCTGCTCAATTCTCGATCGCGTGGCTTCTTAGACCCGCTTTGCTACTGTCGAACGTCTTTTCCGTTCTTTAGCTTGTTTTTACCTCTGTGTCGGGTCTTCTGTATAACGGGTTGACAACGAAGGGCATCATCATTCTCCGTATCCTGCTGAAGGAGGCGCTGCTTCTTGGCTTTCTCGTAAATGGCCATTTCGCGGCTATGGTCATCCCGGACTTTTTGACCCGCTTCCCTTATTAGCTTATCCATTTGTTCTTCAAACGACGGACTTGGCATTTTGATAGGGAGACCTCATTTTGGTTCCGGGTTAGCGTCTTCTAACAGAGCATTTCCTTCTTCATCGAAGTCGTGTATAACGTAGCAGTCATGGAATCATTTCCATTTCTTGGATTGAACATATCCAAGCCCGATCGTTTCCATTCTCCCGTTGGGCAATTTTCGCTGAGTTCCGGGGACGTTCCAGATCCTGTTGTAGAATTGGGCTAGTCGAGCAGTCTGTTTGAAGGGAACGCCTTGGTAGCTCAACAGCCTTTTTAATCCTTCTGTGTAGTATCTAAGCAATCGGATAGGCTGAAGTCTGTCAAGTGTCGAATCGGCATCATACCAGACTTCTTTCTCCACTTTGGTTTCCGTGGATTGATAAAAAAGGATCTGTCATGATCCGAAATAGCACGTGACTGGTCCTTGAATCATATGAAGTCTATAGAACCTCATCTATTTCAAGTAATTCAAAAGCCCAGAAATCTAAAACCATTTTAAATAATAAATGAAGGAAAACTAGTTTTAAAGAACTGAAGAAAACATGTTTTAAAAACAAGGTTTTTAAATAAGTGAGCCGAATATGTATTTTTAAATCCTCAAGTCTTTTTTGAAAATTTCGGCAGAGTTTCCTTTGAAAATACTGGCCCCAAACGGGGTACAACAAGAATAATATATGCATAATGATAAAAGGCATCCCCAAGCGGGAGCTATCTCTTCGTCAATCAACGGTCACAACCACGCAAGCAATATAATATACAACGCCGAATGGCGAGGATCAAAACTCAAAAGAAAACTCAAAATCATCATGAAAACCATAATACTACAACGCACGACTCTAAGGTCGAAATAATACACAACTGTTTTCTAAGTCTGAAATAAATATACAAGTCAGGTTGATGGAATTTACTAGATACAACTGAAAATAAATAAGTACAATGGTGGTCACGATGCGAGTGAACCCACTTACCAAAGCAATCACCCAGAATGGAAGCAGTGTGCCAGAAAGCCGCAATGAAACCTGTACGGCAAAACCTGCAAGAATTGTGGCACAATGGGGGTGAGTTGCCAACTCGTGAGTAGAAAACATCACAGAGCAGAAATCGTATGTATGACTCAATCCTAGGTCAAACGATCAGTAATATATATCCTAAATATGAATAAGTCTGAAGCATGATAAGGTGGCAAGGGTAAACATCTATACATAAGTGTAGTACCAAGTGCTCATGCCAGTGCCTCAGGTAGCAACATATCATAAATATGAGGTATGATCAATGTAATCAACATGAATCAATGTCAACTATATCATGAAGTGTATGAGTATGTGGATATCATGCAACTATGTAATCAATGTCTGTATGCATGTGGATCTCGTCCACGTGTCAACCAATGACACAAAATATCATGCATGTAAATATCATAAAGCATATGCATGGAAGTATGAGGATATAAATCAACAGTTGTCCCTCGCGACACATCAAAATCATGGAACCTGAGTGTCCAGCATCGACACTCGAAAACATCATGAAACCTGTGCCCAGCATCGGCACGTAAATCCTTATATATGTAAGGCTCCATCAGTCCGAATCGGCCAACGGGCTCCGTCAGTCCGGATCGGCCCGTATCATCTCTCAACTCCGGTCGGTATCCTCCGGATATCCGCCGAGCTCAAATACTATCACCGGTAGGTAGTGGTCCCTCTGCTAGGCTCATCGCCTACTGCACGACAGATCCGTTCTCGCCCTGGGGTACCATACCGGGTCCACCATATACCCACAAACGGAATCATCCGCCTCCTCGAATCGGGTTTCACATATCACACGTCTCAGAACCGAGAAAACGCATGGTGGACACACTGAAATATCATATTAAGAGAAACCGGGTTTTTTAAAACGGTACATGCTTTTTTTTGAAATAGCCACGGTTCTCAAATCCAGAAATATCATGGAAACAACATATCTCAATGCGTATAATCATAAAACATGATGTATGCGACATATAATAGAAATGTAAGCATATCAGTATCTCATGCAACAAATCGAGGGAAACCGCTCTTTTAAAATGAATCCAGTTTTAAAATATATCTTGCGGTTCCCAAATCTCAAAAATCAATTCAGAATCATCTATGTATGTACAAATACGTATGTATGCAAGTATGGGTGTACAATATGCCTGTGTGCCAATATGGATGTACAAGTAGTCAAATCCTTATGCAACAATCCTACTATGTAGTGACATGGCAATTATCGATGATGAAGTGTGTGAGCCGGCAAGCAGGTGTATGTGGAACATACGCATCATCGATAATGGTGCCAGTGTCCTGACAGCATGGGTTTAATATAACAATAAACACATTTACACATGCGATGCGATGCAAATAGCAAGAAATGCAGAAATCGAATAATAAACGCAACAGTGAAGAATCTACATCAATATATATATGTCATACAGTTTTGCCATTTGAAATAAGACGAATCATGGCGTTTAGAAAAATAAGGGCTACGGTGTTTTTAAGAAAAGATGCGTCTTTTGAAAATATCCGTAGAATCCCTTGGTCTGTCTTTAAAATACTCATGATTCGATAGTTTTTGAAATAGGTATGACTCGGGTCTAGTCTAACATCTACTAAGTAAACAACAGATCTAACTAACAAGCTAATCGAAAGGGTATGGAAACCACCTAAATCTGAGTCGATATATATATATATATATATATATATATATATATATATATATACATATAATAGTCGGTGATCCCACCTCAATAGTATCACATACGATACAATATACCATATGACATCCTCGAGTCAAGAGTGCGGATCTATCATCAATATATATCTCGTACGTAAATCCGTCGTACGGCATCCCAAATCTGGGTACGGGTCGAATCTCACATTTATCTCATCAATTATCTGGTATCCTTATCATCATATCTTATGAACTGGGGTACTGATCTAAGTCTAGTACAAACTGATACCATCTATATAAATATGCGTGTATGAAAACACACACCTAAAGGCCCGCTATAATCTCATGCCGTATCTCAAATACGAACCACATCAAATCACCGATCTCATGGCACCATGCCCAATCTCATCGACTCATCTCCAAATGTAGGTATACATGTATATATACACATCGTCCCATACCTTTGTGTGTGTGTGTATATATACGTATCCCCATATACGCACAAGTATAAAAAGTAAGCATGTTTGTGCGTGTGGGTGTAAACCTATTCTAGGGTTTGCAACTAAGAAGCTATACTAGTTTACTTTTAAAAACCCTAATCTAATCATTGAACACCTAATCATATCTTGAATATCCATGTCACACATAAAAGATATCATATATATAGTATATATATATCATACTATACATCGAACTGCGGGGGTGCTATACGCCATCCACCCGACTTCCCCCGTAGATATAATCTACTCACCTTGCTCTTCGCTTTCCGTTGCCAACGTCGCCACGTGCTTGCTTGTCGTTTTGAAGTCTTCGTGGGGTACCTACACATCATAACGTATCGTGTCGCATTAAAACCCAATTCAAAACCAAAGTGACACGCTAAAAGCCTATAGGTTAGAACCTATGGACTACGGTTTCAAAACCACCAAATAACACTCGATTTCGGCGTACAAACGTCAAGTGATCGAATGCAACACAAATTACAAAAATACAGAATTCAAAATACGCAAAACGAAACCACGAATCAAAATAGCAACTCTTGAAAATGGTCCCAGATTTTACCCTAGGTCAAATTAGTCAATTTTGCATATGCCAAGGATCTAGTTTACAGGAGATGGAGCTATAGACCAAACACGAACCCATTTGAACCAAGTATGGCCGCAATTTGCAGCCAAAATGACTTTATTTGCGGCCAAAGGGTGGAGTCAGGGGCTGGGGTCTTTAGGGTATGCTCTAAATCACCTGCACATCTCTCTGTATTTGCTAAATAATTTTCAGGTCACCCGGGTGTTAGCAGATTTCAATATACACTCACAGAATCTATAATTCTTCCGATATCGGGTTTCTAAATTCGCTAATAAGGGTTCTAGTCTCTGGTTTAGGTCTCCAATCAATCACCATAGGGTTGTATAGCCTCTACTAAGCTCAATTACACATCACAACTCCAGAATTCCATAAACCCTAACTAGAAATTTCCAAATCTCACTAAACGACACCAAATCGGTTCTAAACAAACATGGATGTAAAAGCAATGGAAAATACTATGCTAATGATGGAATAATTACCTCATTTTGCACTCATGAATCCTCTAGGGCACCAAAATCAAATTTTTCTTGGTCCATAGTGTAGCTTGTGAGCTTGTGCACAAAATTTGTGAAGAGAAGATGAGGTTGTTTGATGGTGTTTTGTGAAGGTTGAAAATGGTGGAGGAGAGGGTGCTGCCATGGGCTCAAGAAGGAGGGAAAATATGAAGGAAAATGATGGAGGAGAGAATGGCCAAGTCAACTAAACCCTCACCCTCTCCCACTCTCTCTCATGCCCATCCCTCATTATCTTATTCATTTCATTTTCTTTTCCTTTTCTTTTCTCTTCTCACAAAACCAAAGCCATGAATGAAAAATGAAAAGAAAGCCATGTAGGAAGATATAACACAAGTGTAAAAATGATATGGTGCATGTTTTGCACAAAACAAGCTTAATGTGCGATTAGCGATATTTAATCGCGATTAGCACTAAATAGCGTATAATTAATCATAAAAACTTATAATTTGCATAATTCACATAAAACACCCTCTTTTTAGTAATTTCCATAATTTTCCAAAAAATTTCCTAATTTATCGGTATTTAATTATACCGCCTTATTAAAATATTCAATATTTTATTTAATTATAAAAATTTTCAAAAATAATATTTTATTTTTTTGAAATGTTACAAGATCGCATTTTCATCTCTTCTCCTGGGAGGGACGTAGAATGTTTGCAGTTCCTGCACACTATAGGTACCAAGTGCGTCAAGCTCCTTGTAATGCTTTTGCGAAACCATGGCAATTTGCAAACTCCGATCATCGTTAGCGAAGGCTTGTATCAATGGCCGAACAGAAAATACGGCATTGACTTCATCCTATGAGTCGCTTCCAAAGACCAGAATAGGGGTGGACGGTCCCGGCTTGTTGTATTGGGGCGGCCCTAAATAAACTATTTCTTCTTCCTCCTCAGTGTCACTCTCGAAGACTGGAATAGTGATGATAGTTTTGTTCTTCGGTTTATGGCATGTTTCCGTGTCTTCGAAATCTGGTAAGAAGTATTTTGCATCTTCGTACTTTCGGACTTCATCCACGGAGAAAGGGTTTGGTTCCCCTGTCACAGTATACTCGAGACCATCCTTGAAATACTTCATACACCGATGTTGTGTAGAAAGGATGATGTTGTACTCGTGTAACCAAGACCTGCCGAGCAAAGCATTGTAACATGTCTTAGCGTCAATGACGTGAAATTTGATGTCCGTGACGAGCATCCTAAAGCGTAATGTCAGTATCACAGAGCCGAGCGTCCGTGATGACTGGGAGTCGAACCCGGAGATGGTGATTTTATCCCGAGCGAGGTGCTGAATGCTCATACAAATTTTCTTCAACACTCTTACATTGAGGAGATTGACGGAGGACCCATTGTCAACCAGGATCTTGCCTATCTTAATATCATGACAGTATCCAGAGACGTAAAGGGGACGGTTATGCTCGCATGTCCCAAGGTGGAGATCTTCATCGCCGAAGGTGATATCGGTCGTGTGCACTTCTTCCAGCTCATCCTTCATCTTTTCTTCGGCTAGGAAAGCTTGAAATTGGTTAGGCTCTTATAATGCCCTGATCAGAGAATCTCTTTCCTCCTTGGATAGCAGAAGGGCGTCGAGAATGCTTAGCAGTGAGGGGATCTTCCTCAGGTGTGCCAGAACGTTGTAATCCACCTTGTTTTTCTTTGGCAGGTCCTTGGCTGCCAGCTCTTCGACGACTTGATCATCGAGAGCGATATCCTCAAGGATCTTTTCTTTCCCCTTATCCTTTTTATTCGATCTCTTGTTTGCAGGTCCGAGATTCTTTTCAGATAGCGTGCGATTGCCCAGCTGAATGTTCTCGCAGCTCTTTGGTTCTTCCTCTTTTCCTGGGGTAGATTCTTTGAAGAGAAGGCCGAGAGTCATTTCTTTTTCAGAATCGCTCCCGAAGGTAAGAACTTGCGATCCCCTGTTATCAACCATGTGACAGTTGCCGGCAGCTCTTCCTCGTTCGTCTGTCACATTTTTCCGCTGTCGACGAGCTTCACGCTTCATCCTCTTGAAGTGCTTCCTGTGAGCGACATACCCTTGCCACCAATTTTTAAAGGCGTTGCATTCCTCAGTAGGATGTGAGATCTTCTGATGATATAAGCAGAAGTTAGGATGTACGTCCGCTTCACCAAGATGTTTACCGCCATGAGAATTTCCTCTGAACGAGAGCAGCTTCATTCCCATCGATATGGCTTTGGTGAACCTTTTCCTTGTCTTGAACCTGCTTTTATTTGCAGCAGATGTACTTTGATCTGGTGGGAGTGTTTCAACCCTTTCGTCCAGTCGCCGGCGTTTGGCTTTTTCAAATATGGCCATCTCGTGCTCTCAATCAGCTTTGCTTTTTAGAAGAGCTTCATTTAGGAATGCGTCAATCATTTCGTCTGATGGTCCTAGAAGTTCCGGCTCAGGACCTGCCCCTAGTTTCTCTGCGTCCAGAGCTTCTTCACCATTTATTAACGAGTGAGAGATCACATGGCATCTTGCCACATAATCCTCAGGTTCATCCGACGAATCTTCTCCATTATCATCATCTCCGTCCTCAAGGACGTGGCTGAGAAATTCTTGGAGTGTGACTGGGGTCCGCGCCTTCTGGTTATATTCTTCCAGCGCATCAATATATTTTTGCAGGTTCGTGCACTTGTCATCAGGCTTCACGGGCTTTTTGGTCTTTTTCTTCTTCTTCAAAGACTTTGACAGCTGGGTGTGGACGCTTTGACTATCACCACCAATTTTTGGAGTTAGGCGCGGCTTCAGCATTCCCTTGATGACTTCGGGTTCCAGCAGACTTTTCCATTTGATCGCCGGGCATGTTTGGAGATCCTTAAGCATTCTTTTCGTTTTGGCTGAAAGAACGACCTCTCATGGAGCTTCTTCTATCAAAGAGCATGATGCCCCCAGTGTGTCTGCCTTTTTGAGAGCGTGCGGCTGGGACGGGTTTACTTTCCAATTCTCGGACAGTGCAAATTTGCCCTGTTGGTATTGGTTCTCAATCCACCCTTTGAAGACGAAGCAATTTTCGATTTGATGGCCTATCGCTTGGTGATAGGGGCAATAATTGGGATTATTAGCCTCCCCAGGTTGCAATAGGCGTTTTGGATCCGGCAAGTTGATAAGCCTGTTGCGCACCGCTAGTTCAAACAATCTCCTCGTTTTATCCCGGGGAAACGAATAAGGGCGCTTCAGTTTCTTATTAAAGAATCGTTGTTTCTCGTCTTGGAGATCAGTTAGTTTCGGACCACTGGGCTGCTGTTGAGCATTGGCGACGAAGGCCACTTTCCCTTTTCCTTTTTCATTCCGAGATTCCAGTTTCGAAGGAGATGGTCTATGACCCATCTGATCCATTTGGGCCAGTTTGACAATCAAGGCTTGAAAAGTAGTTGGCTTGAAGAACATCATGAATTGGGAAATGGTCGCCTGAGGGTCGAAAGTACCCACGAACATGCCTACCGCAGGAGCCTCTTCGATGCGTTGTTCGCACTTTGACCATAAATTCCGCCACCGTATTGCATACTGCACCCATGTCTCTCCTGGCTTCACCCTGGCATTGATCAATGCTGTGACTGGGGTGCGTTCGCTAGCGCTCACAAAACGTTGGGTGAACAGCAATTCCATTTCTGTAAAAGTTTTG
The DNA here is from genome assembly GCA_030015575.1 of Agapanthus africanus. Lineage (NCBI taxonomy): Eukaryota > Viridiplantae > Streptophyta > Magnoliopsida > Asparagales > Amaryllidaceae > Agapanthus > Agapanthus africanus. The sequence goes on along the minus strand of CM057344.1, from coordinate 595,160,602 downwards.
ACGGAGTCGTTAGGCAGCTCCGAATACCACTCAAAGGCCGTTTCCGCCAAGCTGCCGACGAACTGACAAAGTAACAATTTGCCTTCACCGCCGGTATTGCCACAAAGAGCCCTGAACTGAGCAACATGTTGATGGGGATTGCCTGTCCCCTTATACACATGGAATTTAGGAATTGTGTATCCTGGCGGGTACTTTATCTGATCATACCATCCTGGATATGGTCGCCTGGTTCTGACGACTTGGCCAGTTGTTTCATTCGCTTGATGACCCCGTATTTGCTGAGCTATATAATCATCGAGCATGGCTTTAGAGATGGTCTCCTCCTTGGCTGCTGACAGAGCCGGCAGAGGATTTGATATCTCTCCTCTATCATCTTCAATTATTACTGGAGGATCTTCGGCTGGAGGGTCCGGCTGGATCATCATGCCCACCATATCTTGGAATAAAATGGCCATTTGTTTTATATTAGCCGCTTGTTCCGCAGCCTCTTTGTTCTTCTTCTCAAGCATTCTCCAAAGGAATTCAGCATCTGTTTCCTGCTCACGACGCTGCTCCGAAGATGTCTCTTGGCTTGCTTTTGGTCCCATGAGTGCAGCCATAGCTGTTAACATCTCTTGGAGCTTTTGTTGTTGCTGCTCCTGAGCCTTAGTCACTGATCGCGTAAGCGGTCGATGACCTGTGGAGATACGGCTATCCTCTTTTCCGGATGCCATATAGACGGTATGCACCACCATGCCCCCAGACTTAGGGCATTTAGGCTTGGTGGTCTTGCGATTCATCGCAGACTCAGGGATTTTCTCCGGCCTTCTCCTCTTGTGGACGATCGAAGTTGAGGGAGCCGTTGCAGCGGGTACCCAAACAAATGACACCTTCTGTGACTTGACAAGACAGTCCTCTTCTCGCCGCGCTTTCATCTTTTTCTGTTGGCGGGGATAGTCTTGATCAATCACCGAGTCTTGGACTTGACGCCAGACTTTGTAAATTTTAGAGGACAGCCGCTGAGGGGGCTGTTTGAGATTCACGTTTGTGTAATTCTCCACAGGCGGAGGAGACTTTTTTAGAACAGCGATCGGAGAGTTCTTGCGGACCCTCCTAAGTAGTTCAAAGTTGTTCCCAGTTGGAACAGCAGTGTCGACTTCTACCATTGGGGCTGGCGGAGTCAATCCGGAAGGGGAATTGCCCCCAGCTTTCCTTACTCGGCGCCAGTGGCGACGTCAAGCATGTCGTGCGGCCGGGATCGCCTCCGCTGTTGGATGAGCTTCTTCATGCCCCCTGCTTTGAGGAGAGACTGTTATTGGTGCTAGCCTGTCGAAGACTGACACCCGTTGAGAGGGGGTAGTCAGTCTTACAAAGGCCGACTTTCGAACAGGGGAAACAGCCTTCATGACTTTGTCTGGAACGGGAGCTGAAACGGCCAGTCTCGTGAAGACCAACCCCTTAGCAAAAGAAACCGCCTTGGGGACTTCAGGAGTAGGAATGGATAACCGCTTAGGGATAACACCTTCAGAAATTGCGGGCTTCTTCATGGGCCAATCTGAGCTTCAGCCCAATCTGTTAAAAACTGAAGCAGTGAACTTAGGCGACCCGCTGAGAGGGGCCGCAGTAGTTGCAAGCCGATCAAAGACCGACTTCTTGGGAGCTTCTTGCGATGGTACAGGGGCATTGAAGCTCGTTGGCGGGAGCATGGTCCCGAAGAACAATCTAGTAGTGGCCTGAGTCACATGTTCCACCGGCATAGCGAAGATGGAGGCCGCTTGGGGCCCGTAAGTCACTCCTCCGGACGGGACGGAGCGAGAGTTGCAATTGCAGTTAGTGCAGTTTGAAGCCATTGATCTTCTGTTTTCTGCACGAAGCAAGACACCAAATCTTAGTATCTCGAACCCAAGGGCAACCATATCAAACCGCGATTCGTTCGCGAACACGACACACGAAGTGTAGAGTGGAAAGAGGAAAAGGTCCCACCGGGCGTGCCAAAATCTGTTCTCTGCCGAAAAACGCGACCGGGACGTTGAGATGTCCGGCCTGAACTTCGAGGGCAGATGCTATTTGGTGCTATCCGTCCACCTCTCCTAAGATGCCAAGTTGATTTATAGCACCATGCATCGAAAGTTTCAACGGATGCGGCCGATATAGAAGATTTCGTCAGATTCCCCCTCGTTGAGGGGTTTTTTGATTGTGGAGACACTCTTCCCTGCAGGCACAAGGCCCTGCAGTTAATTATGCAACCGCATTGCGGTAACCACTTTCTCCTTCTCCAGATGGTCACTTCGTGTCATGTGTGTTTGTTTTGTCTTTGGTTGCCCGTGGATTGTATACGGGGACTAATTGATGTTGTCGCCCATAGGACGTGGATTAGTCCAAATCCGTATCTTCTTAGATTTGGGTTTGGGGTTGGGTTTAAGGATGCGTTAGTCTCATTTGAGACTAAGATCAACTTAAACATTTGTTAAGGATACGTTAGTCTAAATTTAGACTAAGATCAACTTAACGGGATCATTTAGATCCAACAAAAGAGCATTTGGGCTCTATTGTTTAGTTTAGAGACATTGCGGTCCATTAGTTTAAGGACATTACGGTCCAAGATTAAGGACATCATAGTCCATGGGCTTAAGGACACCACAGTCCGAGATTAAGGACATCATAGTCCATGGGTTTAAGGACCCCACAGTCCATGGTAGTTTAGAGACATCATAGTCTGTAAAGTTTAAGGACATCATAGTCCATGAGTTTAAAGACCCCACAGTCCGTAAAGTTTAAGGACGTCATAGTCCATGATTTTAAGAACCCCACAGTCCATGGTATGTCTGGTTGACGGGACCCGTCACCTTTCTGAAGATGTTGAAGGATTACAACGACAAATATCAGAGGAGTGAAGAGATGTACCCTTGAACTAATATTGGTTGGGGGATCTGTAATTGAATTGATTTAAAGATCGTTAATCTCGTTTGAGATTAAGATCAACTTAAATGTTTGTTAAGGATACGTTAGTCTAATTTTAGACTAAGATCTACTTAACAGGATAATTTAGATCCAACAAAAAAGCATTTGGACTCTGTTGTTTAGTTTAGGGACATTGCGGTCTAAGTTCAGATGCAAACATGGATTTGGAAATGCACCAAATAGTTATTGGTCATCAGGATCCACCACCTCTCTGAAAACATTGAAGAATTACAACGACATGCATCAGAGGTGTGGAGAGATGTGCCCTTGAACCAAAGTTGTCTGAAAGGCTCTGGGTTCTACTTTGAATGTCATATGAGATGACCACTTTTGGAAGACAAAAGCGTGTTTGAGGTTCAGTCAAAAAAGGGGGGACTGCCTCTGGAAGACTTAGCTAATTTGAGCTAAGATTGGCCCGAATATAGTGTTAAACACTAGAGTACACTCGGCTATCACGTGCTCCCACGTGATGCGCTTAAAATAGTGTTAAACACTAAGGATGAAACGCCCAAAATAGTGTTAAACACTAAAAAAAAGAAGCGCTCACGTAGGGTCACGTGAGGTGCTAGAGTGTTGGGCCCAAACTCCCTTTATTTTGTTCTCAGAATATTCAAATAAGTGTTAAACACTTTTAGTCTTCATGGCCATCACGATAAGTGCTAAACACTTTTAGTCTTCATGGCCATTACGTGTGGGCACGTGATGGGCATCTATGCACTGGATATTAACAGGATTTGTTAGGGGTCACGTGGGGACACGTGGGGGCGCCTATACGTCAGATATTTAATCCTTCAGCTTTACCCCATCTTTAAAATAATGTTTGTCAGGGGTCACATGGGAGCACGTGACCCAATTTCATTCATTCTCTTTTGATCACTGAGGAGAAGAGTCACATGGACACACGTGATCAAGTTGGGTACTGATTTCTTTTACGTGCATGAAAAGTTTGAGTCCCTTGTTTAAGAATTAAATTCTTTTATAGGGTTAAACCCTAATTTTATTTAGAGGAATTAAATTCCTATGTATATGGAACAATTAAATTCTTTAAATCCAATTCTCTCTCTAAGTTTTGGATCTGCATGGCAGAATCTCCCCGATGAGAATTAAATTCTCAACTTATGGGAAGATCTGCTTCTACAGATCTTCAACCATAGGAAGAACTAAATTCTTATATTAAGGTTTAAACCCTATTTTTGTTGGAGGAATTAAACTCCTATGTGTTTTGTGGGAGAATAAAATTCTCTGAACTTAGGTCCTCCCCTAGGTTTTAGATCCGCATGGCAGAATCTCTCCGATGAGAATTAAATTCTCAATTTATGGGGAGATCCGCTTCTGCAGATCTTCAACCAAACGAAGAACCAAGTTCTTATTCAGAAGATTTAAACTCTTAGAATGAGAATTAAATTCTCTTTTTATTTTGTGAGAGCTTATAGGATGATCTCTTACCTAGGATTTCTTTCTTTTCTAAAGAGACCTTCTTTTCTCTCTGGAGAATTAAATTCTCTTTTCTTTCATATCCTCTCTCTGTTGTTGTACCCCTTCTTCTTTTTTTCATGGCTCCTATTTATAGGAGAAAGAAAAGAATCAATTTGTTTGGTCAATCTTTCGTTGAAAGATTTTGATTGATTTTGTAACCAACATGATCTTTTAGATCACTCAGTGAATTTTATTCACCATTGGATTTTTAATCCAAAAGATATTCTGTCTGTTATTCTTGGCTAATTTCAGGGAAATATCTCCTTGTATAGAATCTTTCTATAAATTGGTGATTTTTAATCACTATTGGATTTTTAATCCAACGGTGCTCCACTTTACAGAGCGCAATCTTTTTGTTTGGAAAAATCTAAGAAAATATTAGGGTTTTTGATTTTCTTTAATTAGAATTTAATTCTATTAGTTCAGAAAGTTTAAGAGCCTATCACGTGTTAACACATGACCCCACTGATTGACCATTTAATTAGAATTTAATTCTATTAATTCAGAGATCTTTAGGAACCCATCACGTGTTGGCACGTGACCCCTTGATTAAGCATTTAACCAGAATTTAATTCTGTTGTTTTAAAGAACTCAGGAATTATCACGTGTCAGCACATGACCCTTGGTCACGTGTTGGCATGTGATGCCCCATTGGGGTTTTTCCCTATTGTTTTATTATACCTTTAATTCTTTTCAGTGTGTTTAAAGGCCCATCACGTGTGGGCACGTGACCCCATTTGATTAGGATTCAATTCTTATCAGTTCAGAGCCCTCAGGAAGCCATCACGTGTCAGCACGTGACCCCTGATCACGTGTGTGCACGTGATGCCCCATTGGGGTTTTTCCTTATATTTTATGAGGGAACGCTAGAATAATTGGGCCCATCGAACCAGCGTCATCCAAAGGACATCGGCTCATATTGGCGACAATCGATTACTTCTCTAAGTGGGCAGAAGCACTACCGCGAAGAGAAGTGAAGATGGAGAATATTCTCCATTTCTTCAAGACACACGTCATCTATCGGTTCGGCACTCCGCGACGGATTATCTCCGACAACGAGCCGGCCTACAGAAGTCACAGAATCAGCCGCTTCGTACAACAGCATAATATAGACTGGAGATACTCTTCGGTCTATAATCCCCGAGCTAACGGTCTAGCTGAGGCTTTCAACAAAACCTTGACGAAGATCAAAAAGAAGACAGTGTCCAAAAATAAAAAAGACTGGCACGAGAGACTGCATGAAGCTCTCTGGGCTTACCGGACCACGTTCAAAACAGCCACAAATACAACGCCATTTGCGTTGGTATTCGGTACGGAAGCAGTACTCCCCTTGGAGATAGAGCTGCCCTCTCTACGAGTGGCGGTTCATTACGAGCTAACAGATGAAGAGAATGCTCATCTTCGGCTTGAGGAGCTCGACGCCCTCGATGAAGCTCGTCTCATAGTGCAACAAAACCTAGAAGCTTACAAAGCAAGGATGACACGCTTATACGAAAGACTGACTAGGTCGAGAACATTCCGCCAAGGCAAACTTGTGCTAGTCGTCAAAAGACCTATAATCCCTAATTATGCCAAACGGGGGAAATTCGAGCCAAACTATGAGGGCCCGTACATCATAGACAAAGTCCACCAAGGTGGGGATTACTTGCTCATGGATATGCATGGCGAAAGACCCTTCAGGCCAATAAACGGCCGGTTCCTGAAAAAATACTACGCCTGACGAGTCACGGCCTAGATCAACGATAGATGACGACGCCTATGTCCACTTGCTATCTTCCCAAGCCAAAACTCTATAAGTAGTATCCAGCGAAACCTTGCCTCAAAATCGCTACGGACCGAAACGTCCCTAAACTAACAACGGACCGCAATGTCTTAAAACTAGCTATGGACCACAATGTCCTGAAACTAGCTACGGACCGAAACGTCTTTAAACTACTACGAACCGCAGCATCCTCAGGCTAACGTGGAAAAAAAAAGGTACGTCCATAAGCGAAATGGGCACGGATGAAAACCCGAAAGGGCTCCGTGAGTAAAAACAGCAGGGCTGCCGGCGAGTTTATGAAAACCCGAAAGGGTGCAGACTCGTAAAAAAAATTCATACACACTTGCAAGGTCCTCTCGACCTTATAAGGAGAAAATACCGGCGTGAGATCCTTACGACTCATAAGGGAGCAACACACTTAGGGATCCCCACGATTCCTAAGGAGAAATTACACTTACGAGATCGTCACGACTCATAAGGAGAATTCCCATATGAGACCCTCACGGCTCATAGGATTCAAAAGCCTTAAGCTACAGGGATCTAAACCTGTTCTTAAGCCATCACATCCCCCATAGTGCCCTACAAACGGTTCAATATTGACCCTTGTATACAATCCACGGGCATAAATAAACGTCTCCCCCACCAAGTCCCACCAATGGCGTGAAATTTCCCCACATGGTGAACAACACTTGTAAGTCCTCTCGACTTACAAGGAGAATACACTCTTGCAAGATCCTTACGACTTATAAGAGAACATGCACTTAAGAATCCTCACGATTCCTAAGGAGAAATAGCACCTATGAGATCCTCACGACTCGTAGGAAGAAACACCTTTATGAGACCCTTACGGCTCATGAAGTCAAAAGCCTTAGTCGACAGGATCCTAACTCTGTTTGGTAAGCCACCTTTGTTCGAATCGACAGAGGCAAATGATGATTTGCTCCTGGCAATGTCCCAGTGGTAGCGATGCTGATGCCTAAATCAGTATCAAATTCCAAGTCCTTTCATGGCAAATGATGATTCGCTCCTGGCAATATTCCAGTCGCAGCGATGCTGATGCTAAGTTTGGTATCAGGTCTTAAGCGCCATACTCGCAAAAAAATCGGCGAGCCAAAAATACATATGAAATAGCCGAAATGATAGGGCAACTTGTAACAAAATCAGCAAGTAAAAGATATGCATACAAAAAATAGCCGAAATGATTGGGCAACTCGCAATAAAAAGCGGCGAGTAAAAAGAAAAATAGCCGAAATGATTAGGCACCGTGAAAAATAGCTGAAATGATTGGGCAATAGCGACTTTCACGATATAAAAAGCTGAAATGATAGAGTATCGCGGAAAGAAATAAAAAAAATGAAAGAATGAAACTTTTGCCTTACAGGTGGGTCCATACTGACCCCCGTATACAATCCATGTGCATAAACGAAAAGGGAACCATATTTCCCCACCAGACTCTGTCAAAGAGAGAGTCAAATCTCACCGGCAACATCTATAGCCTAGAGATCAGCAATGGCGTTCTTCCTCATTCCAACAGGATACGGACGCGACACCACCAATTGGAACCACGAAAAAGTCCCTAGTTCTAAGACTCCAAGGTTCACAGACAACCTAGAGTCAAAATCCCGACACCGCAGTAAGTGGAGCAAGTCAAACCTGACACCGCAGAAAGTGGAGAAAGTCAACCCCGACACCGCCGAAAGCGGAGAAAGTCAAACATTAACACCGCAGAAAGTGGAGAAAGTAAACTCCGACATCGCAGAAAGCGGAGAAAGTCAACTTCGATACCGCAGAAAGCGGAGAAAGTCAACCCCGACACCACAGAAAGCGGAGAAAGTCAACTCCGACACCGTCGAAAGCAGAGAAAGTCAAACCCTGACACCGCCGAAAGTGGAGGAAGTCAACCCTGACACCGCAGAAAGCTGAGCAAGTCAACCCCGACACCGTAGAAAGCTGAGCAAGCCAACCTGACACCGTAGAAAGTGGAGAAAGTAAACCTCGACACCGCAGAAAAAGGAGAAAGTCAACCCTGACACCGCCGAAAGGGAGGAAGTCAAACCCTGACACCGCAGAAAGTGGAGAAAGTCAACCCCAACACCGCAGAAAGCGGAGCAAGTCAACCCCGACACCGCAGAAAACGGAGCAAGTCAAACCCGACACCGCAGAAAGCGGAGAAAGTCAACCCCGACACCGCAGAAAGCGGAGCAAGTCAACCCCGACACCACAGAAAGCGGAGAAAGTCAACCCGGACACCGCCGAAAGCGGAGAAAGTCAAACCCTGACACCACAGAAAGCGGAGAAAGTCAACCTCGGCACCGCCGAAAGTGGAGAAAGTCAAACCCTGACACCGCCGAAAGCGGAGCAAGTCAACACTGACACTGCAGAAAGCGGAGCAAGTCGACCACGACACCGTAGCAAGCGGAGCAAGTCAATCCTGACACCGCAGAAAGCGGAACCAAGTCAACCAATTATCCCTCGATTCGTCTCGACTCGTAAGGGAAAGCCTTAGGCAATAGGGATAAGGACCTGTTTCCTAAGCACTAGGGCCCTGCAAGTCGGTCCAAGATGGGCCATTGCATACTATTCACGGGCCACACTCTCCAAAGTCGAATCTTGATAAGGAGGGAAACAACCATTTACGAGTCCTCTCGACTTGTAAAGGGGAAAAATTCTCTTGTGAGATCCTTACGACTCTCGAGAGAAAATATACACTTAAGAATCCTCACGATTCCTAAGGAGAAAATACACCTATGGGATCCTCTCGACTCTTAGGAGAAAAGTCATTATGAGACCCTCACGGCTCATGAAGTTGAAAAGTCTTAGGCAGCAGATCTGAACCTGTTTCTAAGCCATCGCTGCCCTACAAGGAGAGCAAGATAGACCATCTACAAGACGTGTTGGCTAAAGAAACACGACAGTACGACTGCATATGTGTTTAGATAGAAATGGTGTCTAAAACGTATTGATTTATGTACGACACTAGCACTCCCACTTAAAAGAGAATTCCTAAAGGTAAAGTATGAAGTTCATATACAGAGATGGGATTCATGTACGAATATATGACGAAAGGAAAACATTCAGCAGAAATCATTCAACACTCAATAATAAGGGAAGTACATCGATATAAATATACTACTCTACAGGGAAAAGATCACCAAATATGGGATCAGAGATACAGGGGTTAACAAAATAAAACACAAGGTTCTCCAGTTCCCTCTCTGCCCTCTCCACCATGTCGAAGCGACGGTCTTCGCGAGGGGTTGATCCCCACCGATTAGCGCCATGCTTATCAGCAAAAGCAGACATGATAGTCCACCGAGCTCTTATCTGACTCAGTAAATGAACCGAGCGATCCTTCAGAGACTAGGTAATTAAGCGTGCCTCATGGAAACACTCAATTTTATCCTCCGCCGTATCAAGAATTGTCGGGGTCATCTTTTTCGGATGAGGAGGAATATCGGCGAGCACGGATAGAAAGATCATCTAGAGCCAAATGGAACCCATAGGAAAAGGAGAGCCCCTATGAGTCAGGAGCTCATACATCACCACGTCATATTGAGCGTCGGTGAGAAGGGGATCTACTAGCCGCACAGCAAGGCGAGGAATCATTTCCTCGATTGGCACCTCTCATGGTTGCCGACAAGCGTGAGGGCAATTGCAGGCCATAGCTATAGGTTTGTTTGAGTTCTGTTAATAAAAAGAAGGGTTTCTCTTTGAAGAGAAAAAGGAAGGTGTAGCCTCGGATTATAAAGACACGCATTCAAAGCTATGCACAAAAAACATCATGTATGGTAGAGCTATTCCCAAGGCCGGAAAAGGGAGGCATGGGAAAAGAAAGGGTGACTCATGGGAATAAGAGTAGGGAGGCGAAACAACCTCATCAGCAGAGCCCCACGTGCATGGCACATGAGCACCAGCCTTGATCCCTTTTGAAAACTAAAATGGCACCGCACGTGCATAACACATGAGCGCAGGCGCTAGTGCAGGATTAAAATCCCCAGGGGTGCCTCATGCACAAAACACGTTAACACCAACAGCAGTATAACAACGTCTCATACAGAACACATGTAAACATAAAAATAAAGGAGGATAAACATGAAGTATTGTCATTCATACTCCAAGAACTTATACATGGTGTGAAAATGAAAAAAAATGTTTACAATGGTAAAACACTTGATCCTGGACATGGATTAAGAAATTCAGAAGCAAGGTTGAGTAAAGTGTTTCTGACTTTTCTGACCATTCTCGTGTGCATCTTCTCGCGAATACAAGCGTCAGGATTCTCGCTGATATCATCCGCCCTTTGATAGGCAGAGATTATCGTTGTCTGTTAGAAAACTTGATGCAAGATATCAACAAGACTATCTCGCCGCCTCTTCGAGATCAAGCCCATTAGATACACTGAGTGTACCTTGTCTTCGGTATTATCAAGCGCCTCCAGCGGAATGGCTTCGTAAAATCCAGGAAGGGCTTCCCAAATCGCTCCCATGATGATCTTCAACAAAGCAGAACGACGAGAGAGTAGTCGACCGTTGTATCCATCGAGGCGACACATAACCTCAGCGCATTGAGCGTCCGTAAACTCCTGGTTTTGACAACGGCCTTGGACGTGAATGTCTTCATAGGAGATCATTTCGTCAAGATCATACAAATAAACGGCCATAGTATCTGGAAAAAAAATCAATGAGAGTTAATAATCAAAGTGATTAAGACAGGGTTTATTATGAGGATCTAAAAAGATTCTCATTTCGACGGACACGGGGGTTTAAATAACCCATGATATCCTCATAGAGAGAGCAGGTTCTGTTAAAATACTCAACAAATTTGAATTTACGCAAATAAAGAAAAATCATGTGAAAGTGTTTTCAAGAACACTGGGGAATCAAATTCCCGAAGGGCCCTCTTGATCTTTCAGAGCCAAGCTCTTCGGTGAGGAATTAAATTCCTTTTATGCAAAGGAATTAAATTCCAGAAACCCCATAAAGAGGAAATGAAAAATCAAATGCCATGCCCAAAACATTAAGAGTTATTACTCAAAAATCACGTCTTTGGATCTCTAAGAGATGGGTTTTAGAGGAGAGCAAAGCTCTCATGATGGATTTAAAATCCAGAGGCTTTCTTTAAGAAAGGGTTCTCTGATGTTCAAGAGCTTTACCTAAAAAGGGGTTCTATTTGGCAAAGTTAAACTCTGGAAATTTTCAATGGATAGAAAACAAAGCTCTGAAGAAAAGAATTAAATTCTCAAAAGAAAGCGAAGAAGGAAGAAGATGAAAGAAAGAGTGGCTGCCTAAGGAACCAAACTCTTGCATTTATAAGACGTGACAAGGGCGGTTCACCTCCCCGTTTCCCTAGGCAATCCAGCAGCTGTAAATGTGACAGCGTTGCACTCACGTGCAAGCCACGTGAGAACAACGCTATGGGGGCATTTGTTCCCTTCGGAAAAATGAATAATAAATATAAAGAGCAATGGGAAAAGTCTCCAAATGGGGCATCACGTGCCCACACGTGATAAGCACTGCGCTTGACAAAACAAGACTGAAGCTGAGCCTCACATGCAGACACGTGACCTCTATATACAAAGTATATAGGCGCCTTCTTAAAACAAACAATTGGCCAGAAAAATTCACGTGATAGCATGTGATGCTCTTTGATGGGCTTAACTTTGTGGGATCACGTGCTACACGTGATGGGCTCCTATGCCTTCTGAACCGATAGAATTAAATTCTAAATAAAAGAGATCAAAACCCTATTTGGAAAATATTTCCTTAAATCTTTCTAAACAAGGAAGATTGCGCTCTGTAAAGCAGAGAGTCATTGGATTAAAAATCCAATGGTGATTAAAAATCACCAATTTACAGAAGAAGATTCTGTATAGGGAAACATTTTTCTAATTTTATGAGAAATATCTTCTGTAAAACAGAAGTCCTTGGATTAAAAATCCAACAGTGAATAAAATTCACCGATTGATCTAAAAGATCATTTTGGTTGATTATAAAATCAATCAAAATCTCTCAATGAGAGATTTTCTGAACAAATTGATTCTTTTCTTTCTCCTATAAATAGGAGCTAAGAGACACAAAAAAAGGATATACAGAAAAGAAAGAGAGGAAACCCCCCCATAAACTGAAAATTCAAAAGAAAAAAAGAAACCTTAGGTAAGAAGAAACAAAAACACAGAGAATATCTTACCTCTTATTCGTCTCCACAAGAGTTTAACTCTTCCAAAGAACTTAGTTCTTTTTTCTGGTAAAAGATCTGCAGAAACAGATCTCCCCACAAGTTGAGAATTTAATTCTCATCAGGAAAATTCTGCCATGCAGATCCAAAACCAAAGAGAAGATCTAAGTTTAGAGAATTTAATTCTCCTAAAAGGCACATAGGAATTTAATTCCTCTGATAAAATTAGGGTTTAACCCTATATAAGAATTTAATTCTTGCGAAACAGTGGGCTTGAAGTCTCGAAACTCAGGATCTCCATGGACGTAAAAAAATTGGCACCCAACATGATAATAGCCGATCATGTGCTCCCACGTGAGTACCCTTGATGAACAAAAGAGGACAATCGAGATTGGCTCACGTGATCCCACGTGACCCCCAAGTAGTGCCTAGCACTAATAAAGCAAAAAGGGAATAAATCAAAGGCAGTTTCCATTTTTAGGGGCGCCTCACGTGATCTCACGTGACCCAATAGCGCTTAGAGCTCAGAAAAGAACAAGGGAATGAACCCAAAGAAACATCGCCTCAAATTTTTAGTGTTTAACACTACTTCAAGCGCCTCACGTGACCCCACGTGAGCGCCTCATATTTTTAGTGTTTAACACTACTTCAAGTGCCTCACGTGGGAGCACGTGAGCACTGAGTATATACTAGTGGTTAACACTATGAAAGGACAATATTAACCAAACTCAGACCAAATCTCCCGAGGACCATCGATTGAGCCCCTCATGCTCAGGGTCTCCAAAACCGATCTCAGTATCAAAGATAGCTAATGAGCTCTTAACAAATGGCATCTAAAATGATGTTCATCCCATTCCCCCTCAGTCGGGACATTGGTTCAAGGGTACATCTCTCCACACCTCTAATACATGTCGTTATAATTCCTCAACGTCTTCAGGGAGGTGGCAGGTCCCGACAACCAACAACTTTTTGGTACATTTCCAAACCCATAGATACAAACCAATGGACCGTAATGTCCTTAAACTAACTATGGACCGTAATGTCCTTAAACTAATCTTTATGGACCGTAATGTTCTTTATGGACCGTAATGTCCTTAAACCCAATGGACCGTAATGTCCTTAAACTAACTATGGACCATAATGTCCTTAAACTAATTTTTATAGACTATGATGTCCTTAAACCCAATGGACCGTAATGTTCTTAAACTAATTTTTATGGACTATGATATCCTTAAACCCAATGGACCGCAACATTCCTAAACTAAACTCTATGGACTATGATGTCCTTAAACCATGGACTATGATGTCCTTAAACCCAATGGACCGTAACGTCCCTAAACTAAAACGATAGAGCCCAAATGCTCTTTCGTTGGATCAAAAATGATCCTGAACCCTCGTTAAGTAGATCATAGTCTAAAACTTAGACTAACGTATCCTTAACAAACATTTAAGTTGATCTTAATCTCAAACGAGATTAACGATCCTTAAATCAACCAAGCCCAAATCTAAGAAAATACGGATTTAGACTAATCCACGCCCTACGGGCGACAAAACAAATTAGTCTCCGTATACAATCCACGGGCAACCAAAAACAAAACAAACACACACGACACTGTTTACCCCAATCAAAGCAAAGCTCTGTTCAAATTCCAAGGCGGGAAACGAAGCAACGCTTCTGTTTCCCCCAATCAAAGCAAGGCTCTGTTCTGAAAATTAAAATAAAAAATTAAAGAAGCAAAGCTTCAGCTGCGCTGCGCGGCACGTGGCAGCGCAGTGCGCTGCGCGACACGTGTCAAGCGCAGGTGCGTTTGCGCCAAACAGAATTAAAATTCCAGTAAGATCTTTCTCAATCTTGTTAAAAACAAGAAGATTGCCTTCTGTAAAACAAAAGCTCTTGGATCAAAGATCCAACGGTGGGGAAAATCCCCAAATCACTCAGAGAAAGATCTCTCTAACCAATTCAACAAATCATTGGCACTATAAAAAGGCCCTCAGACCCCAACACAAAAGGACATCAACAACACAGAGAGAACTCCTCTAAAGAAAATTTTGAGAAGAACTCAAAAAGAGAAAAAGGTAAACCCTTTGAATAAAAAAAGAAGAATTTCTTCTGAAAAGATCATTGATCTAAGAACAAGATCAAGGATCTTCAATAAAAAATATAATAAATAACAAAAGGCATTGCCTTTTTATGAACCACTAGTTCTGGAATCTTAAAGATTCTTTTCTTGAATCCAAAATTGGATCAAGATATTAAAACAGTGCCTTGCACTTGTAAATCTGTACTTTTGCGCTCTTGGGTTGGCACAAGCCACCAGAGAGCGCCACGTGTCAGCTCCAGAACAGCTTGCGCTATGCGCTTTTAAAACAGAGCACTGCTCTCATGAATTGGCGCAACTCACCAGAACGTACCACGTGTAAGCAGCGCAACAGCGCAGCGCACTGGCGCAGCACACTGCGCTTGCGCTCACCGGAGCGTGACACGTGTCACCTCCACATGGACTTGCGCCTTGCGCTCCTCAATTGGCGCAAAGCGCCTGATAAGCCACGTGGCGCTCTGTAAGACTAATTAATGCAACGCATTATTAAAGGGCAGAGCCCAATAGAAAGGCCTATCAGACCAAACAACAGTGCTATGCACTATTAAAAGGGACAGGGCCCAAATCAAAAAGGCCTAACAGGCCAGAATAAAATGCAGTGCATTATTAAACAGGGGTAAAGCCCTAGCACAGGCCTAATAGGCCAAAGACAAATAAAAACGTTGAACATTTTCAACTGGACTTAGCCCAATCATGGCCGTAAGTTCTCAAATTAAATTGACTGAGCATGGCTGCTCTCTTAAATCAATTTACACCTGGTTCAAGGGTACATCTCTGAACTCCTCTGACACCTATTGTTGTAATCCTTCAACGACGTCAGAGAGGTGATGGATCCCGACGGCCATACAAACAGTGGACCCCCATGTCCCTAAACTGGAACATGGACCACTATGTCCCTAAACTGGAACAATAGAGCTCCTAAATGCTCTTTCCGTTAAGTTGATCTTAGTCTCAAATCAGACTAACGTATCCTTAACAAACATTTAAGTTGATCTTAGCCTCAATATGGCTAACGTATCCTTAAACTAAAACACCAAACCCAAATTTAAGTAAATATGGATTTGGACTAATCCACGTCCTACGGACGACGGCATAACTTAGTCTCCGTATACAATCCACGGGCAACCACAAACAAAACGAACACACACGACACGAAGTGAAATTCTGGAGAAGGAGAAAGTTGTTACCGCGATGCGGTAGCGTAATTAACTGCAGGGGCTTGCGCTTGCAGGGAAGAGCGTCCCCACAATCAAAAACCCCTCAAGCGAGGGGGAATCTGACGAAGTTTGCTACATCGGCCGCATCCATCTAAACCTCTGATACACGGTGCCATAAATCAACTTGGCATCTTCGGAGAGGTGGACGGATAAAACCAAATAGCATCTGCCCCGAATCACTGGCAAGACGTCCCTGTCTTGGCCGCCGTTCAGAGGGGAACGATTCTGGCACGCCCGGTGGGACCTTTTCCTCTTTCCACTCCACACTTCGTGTGTCATGTTTTTCCCGTGATCAGATAATCGCGGTGTGTATGTTTGTGGTTGCCCTTAGGGGAGTGGATACTGAAGTCGGCGTTTCGTTTTTATGAAGAATGGCGTTTGTTCCGACCTTAGCAATACAGGCTCTGTCATATTTGGTGGAGTCAAGTACGGGCCACTTGCAGGCTCAAATCTCTGCAATCCGTCTCTTCAAGAAATCAACGAGCTTCTCTTTCGGTCGATGCTCCCACCTCCTACCCTCGGTGCCTCAACGCTGATGGAGGAAGCCCAGAGGATGCCTGTCGTCCACAGGCGGGCTCCCCAAGCAGCAGCTTTGCCGACGGAATCGGTCCTCAAACAACTGGCACATGCCAAAGACCAAGGTAGACGCAGGGGGCAGAATATTCAAGCTCTTCAAGAAATCATTGGCTTCAAACTGCACTACTTGCAACTGCAACTCTCACTCCGTCCTTGCTGGAGGAGTGACTTACGGGCCCCAAGCGGCCTCCCTTTTCAAGATGCCAGTGGAGCAGGTAACTCAAGCCACCACTGGACTATTCTTCAGGACCATGATCCCACCAATAAGCTTCAATGCCCCATTACCATCGCAAGAAGCTCCGAAGAAGTCGGTCTTCGGTCGGCTGACAACTATCGCGGCCCCTCTCAACGGGTCGCCCAAGCCCAATGCCTCAGCTTTCAGCAAACTGGGCCAAAACTCATGTGGGCCCATGAAGAAGCCTGCAATACCAGAAAAGGTTGTTCCGAAGAGGATAGCCATCCCTGCTCCTGAAGTTGTCAAAGCGGCTTCTCCTGCCAAAGGGTCGGTCTTCACAAGACTGACTATTCCAGCTACCGTTCCTACTCGAAGGTCTGTCTTTGATAGATTGGATACCGCTACTCAAAAGACGTCAGTCTTCAAGAGACTGGCACCAGCAGCGCTTCATCTGGACAGGGGGCAAGACAAAGCCATCCCCATTGCTGAACCAACTCCATCCGCACGACACGCTCGACGTCGTCACTGGCGCCGAGTGAGGAGGGCTGGGGGCAACTCCCCCTCTGGGATAACTGCACCAGCTCTGACAGTGGAAGTTGATGCTGCTATTCCAACCGGGAACAGCTTTGAACTACTTAACAAGGTGCGCAAGAACTCGCCAACTGCTGTACTAAAAAGATCTCCTCCACCTATGCAGAAGTCCCTAAAGGCGAGGCTGGAGCAGCCCCCTCAGCGGCTGTCCTCTAAGATTTACAAGGTCTGGCGTCAAGTCCAAGACTCCGTGATGGATCAAGACTATCTCCGCCGACAGAAAAAATTGAAGGTTCGGCAGGAGAAGGACTACTCTATCAAGCCACCAAAAGCGACAGCTACTTGAGTACCCACTACAACGGCCCCCTCAACTTCGACCGCTCAAAAAAGAAGGAGGTCAGAGAAGATCCCTGTGTCTTTGGCAAATCGCAAAGACACTGAAGCTAAGCGCCCCAAGTCTGGGAGCATAGTGGTGCATACTGTTTATATGGCATCCGGGAAAGAGGACAGCCGCGCTGCGACGGGTCACCGACCACTCACCCGATCCATCACAAGAGATCAGGAAGAGCAGGAGCAGAAGCTTCAGGAAATGCTGATGCAAATGGCCACACTCACCGGGCCGAAAGAAAGCTCGGAGGCATTGTCAGAACAGCGCCACGAACAAGAAACCGACGCTGATTTCTTATGCAGGGTCCTCGAAAAGAAGGACAAAGAAGCCACAGAGTAAGCGGCTAACATAAAACAAATGGCGCTCCTCTTCCAAGACATGATAGGGATGATGTTACAGCTGGATTCCCCAGCTGATGACCCTCCAATCATTGTTGAAAACGATAAAGGGGAGACATCTAATCCTCCTCCGGCTTTTTCAGCAGCCAAGGAAGAAATCATTTCCAAGGCCGCACTGGATGACTATATAGCTCAGCAAATACGAGCTCATCAGGCGAATGAGACGGCTGGGCAAATTGCTAGAACCGGACTACCCTACCCGGGCTGGTATGACCAAATCAGTTACCCGCCGGGATATATGATCCCTAAATTCCATGTGTACAACGGGACAGGGAATCCACATCAGCATGTCGCTCAATTCAGAGCCTTATGCGGCAATACTGGAGGCGATGACAAATTGTTTCTTCGATAATTCGTCGGTAGCTTAGCAGAAACAGCCTTTGAATGGTATTCGGAGCTACCTAACGACTCTGTCAAAACATTTGCGGAGATGGAGCTACTGTTTACACAAACATTCGCGAGTGCTAGTAGACGCACCCCGATAACAGCACTGATCAATGCCAGGATAAGGCCAGGCGAAACGTGGGTCCAATATGCAACACGATGGCGGAACCTATGGTCGAAATGCGAACAACGTATCGAAGAAGCGCCAGCAGTGGGCATGTTCGTGGGCACTCTCGATCCGCAGGAGACTATATCCCAATTCATGATGTTCTTCAGGCCGACCACTTTCCAGGCTTTGATCGACAAATTAGCCCAAATGGACCAGATGGGCCATGGACCGTCTCCTCCAAAACTGGACTCTCGAAATGAGAAGAAAGGAAAAGCGATCGTTGTGGCCAATACTCAACAACAGCCGAGTAAATCAAAGCCGGTTGCTCGCCAAAACAACGTGCGTCCATACCCATCCCTCGAGGAGAGACTGGGACGTCCTTACTCGTCTCCTCAGAATAAAACAAGGAAACTGTTCGAGCTGGCCACGCGCAACGGACTCATCAATCTGCCGAGTCCAAAACGTCTGTTGTAGCCAGGCGATCTCAATAATCCCGATTATTGCCCTTACCACCACACGGTAAGTCACCCGATCGAGGATTGCTTCGTCTTTAAGGGATGGATCGAGGATCAGTACCTACAAAGCAAGTTTGCGCTGTCTGAAAAGTGGAAGGTAAACCCACCACAGCCGCACACTCCAAAGAAGACGGACGCACCGGGGGCAACTTGTCATGTGATCTCTCACTCATTGGAGGATCATAAAGAGGCTCCTTACGCCGAGAAACGGAGGGCGGACCTTGAATCAGAAATTTTGCGGCCGTCAGATGAGTTGATCGATGCCTTCCTGAATGAAATTCGTTTGAAAGTTAAAACCAATCAGGAGCGTGAGATGGCCATACTGGAAGGAGCCAAACACCGATTACTAGACCAAAGAATCGAGGCACTTCCATCAAATCAAAAGTCATCCACTGCGGATAAAAACAAATTCAACACGAGGAAAAGGTTCGCCAAAGCCCTATCAGTGGGAATGAAGCTACCTCCCTCTGAAGAAAATACTCTCGGTGGAGTAGAGATGCATCCTAACTTCTGCTTATATCATCAGAAGATCATACATCCTGCCGAAGACTGCGACTCCTTTAAGTGTTGGTGGCAAGAGTATGTCGCTCAAAAGCAATACTTCAACAGGACAAAGCGTGAAGCTCGTAGACATCAGAAAAATGCGATAGATGAGCGCAGAAGAGCCGACGACGACTGTCACATAGCCGACTCCAAGGGAACGCAAATTATTACCTTCGGAAGCGACTCTGACAAAGAAGCTGCCCTCAACCCTCTCCTCAAGGAATCCATTTCAAAAATGAAAGAATTAAGGAGTTGCGAGAACATTCAGCCGTGCAATCGCACGCTACTCGGAAAAAATCTCGGCCCCGCAAACAAAGGATCGAGCAAAAAGGATAAAGGGAAGGGAAAAACATCCCTCGTAGCCAACACTCAACAGCAATCGAGTGGCCCTAAACCGGTTGTTCGCCAAAACAATATGCGACCACGCCCATCCCTCGAAGAGAGGTTGAAACGTCCTTACTCATTTCCTCAGGATGAAACAAGGAGGCTGTTCGAAGTGGCAGTGCACAACGGGCTTATCACTCTACCGGAGCCGAAACATCAACTACAACTAAATGATGTCGACAATCCTAATTATTGCCCTTACCACCAAGTATTGGGTCATCCGATCGAAAACTGCTACGTTTTCAAAAACTGGGTTGAAGATCAATACCAACAGGGCGAGTTCGCGTTGTCCGAAAACTGGAAGGTGAGCCCGCCACAACCACATGCTCCGAGAAAGATGGATACGCCGGGGGCATCCTGCTCATTTATAGGGAAATCCTCATAGACCGAAAAGTCAATAAACTAGAAATTCGCCTCAAATACGGCGACAGCGGACCGAAACGTCCCTAAACTAACAATGGAGCGAAACGTCCTTAAACTAACAGTGGACCGAAACGTCCCTAAACTAACAGTGGACCGAAACATCTTTAAACTAACGACGGACCACTACGTCCTAAAACTAGCTGACGACCAAAACGTCATTAAACTACTACCGCAGCATCCTCAGGCTGAAACTAAAAAAAACGATAGGTCCATAAGCAACATGGGCACGGATGAAAACCCGAAAGGGCTCCGTGAGTAAAAACAGCAGGGCTACCGGCGAGTGTTCGTGAAAACTCGAAAGGGCGTGACCTCGTTTAAAAAAATAAATAAATAAATAAATAAACGGTATGTCCATAAGCAAAATGGGCACGGATGAAAACCCGAAAGAGCTCCGTGAGTAAAAATAGCAGGGTTACCGGCGAGTGTTCGTGAAAACCCGAAAGGGCGCAACCTCGTTAAAAGACACTTACGGTGTCCTCTCGACCTTGTAAGGAGAAACCACCCGCGTGAGATCCTTATGACTCACAGGGAAGCAACACACTTAGGGATCCTCACGATTCCTAAGGAGAAATTACATTTGCGAGATCCTCACGACTCGTAAGGAGAACTTTCTTATGGGACCCTCACGGCTCA
Organism: Agapanthus africanus; assembly: GCA_030015575.1. Taxonomy (NCBI): domain Eukaryota; kingdom Viridiplantae; phylum Streptophyta; class Magnoliopsida; order Asparagales; family Amaryllidaceae; genus Agapanthus; species Agapanthus africanus. The sequence continues at coordinate 595,139,875 of CM057344.1, read as the reverse complement.
TAAGATTTGAAAGTCTTAAGTTACAGAGACCTGAACCTGTTCTTAAGCAACCCTCACAACCTTTGATAGTGCCCTACAAGCGGCTCAATACTGACCCTTGTATACAATCCACGGGCGCGAATAAACATTTCCCTAACCAAGTCCCACCCGTGACTGGGGATATGTCCATACGGTGAACAACCCTTGTAAGTCCTCTCAACTTATAAGGAGAAAACCCTTTTATAAGATCCTTACGACTTACAGGGGAACATACACTTAGGAATCCTCACGATTCCTAAGGAGAAAATACACCTACAAGATCCTTACGACTTGTAGTGAGAAATACCTTTGTGAGACCCCTACGGCTCATGAAGTCAAAAGCCTTAGTCAACAGGACCCTAACCCTGTTCGCTAAGCCACCTTTGTTCGACATCGACAGAGGCAAGTGATGATTCGCTCCTGAAAATATCCCAGTTGTAGCGATGCTGATGCCTAAACCGATATCAAATTCCAAGCCCTTTCATGGCAAATGATGATTTGCTCCTAGCAATTTTCCAGTTGTAGCGATGATGATGCTGAGATTGGCGCCAAATTCCAAGGTCCACACTCGCGATAAAAAAAACGGCGAGCCACACATGCATACGAAATAGCCGAAATGATGGGGCAACTTGCAATAAAAATCAGCAAGTAAAAATGTATGCATGCAAAATAGCCGAAATGATTGGGCAGCTCGCAATAAAAAGCAGCGAGTAAAAATAAAGAAAAAAAACAGCCGAAATGATTGGGCACCTCGCAATAAAAAAACAGCGAGTGAAAATAAAATAAATAGCCGAAATGATTGGGCACCGCGAAAAATAGCCGAAATGATGGGACAATCGCGACTTTCACGATATAAAGCTGAAATGATAGAGTATCGCGGAAAGAAAATAAAAAAAATGAATGAAACTACTGCCCTACAGGTGAGATCACATCGATCCCTGTATACAATCCAGGGGCACAAACAAAGAGGGAACCATACCTTCCCAACAGGCTCCACCAGAAAGCGAAGCCAAATCTCGACGGTTCATAGTCAACCTAGAGACAACCTCGACATTTGTCGCAATATTGCAGACACGGTGTCAACAAACCGAGCAAAAGAAGATCCCTAGCTTCAGGGTCTCGACGTCGGTATCGACAACTTACAGATCGCTGACGATGTTTCTCCTCACTCTAACCAAACGCAGACATGACGTCAACAACCGACCTCAGAATCGCAATGAAACGGAGCCACGGCATAGTCCCTAGTTCCAAATCTTAACGGCAATATCTACGGCCTAAAGAATCAACAAAGGTGTTCCTTCGCAGTCCAGCAAGATGTAGATACAACGTCAACAAAAGACCCCATGGTCAGTAAAGCGGAGTAACGGAAAAATCCCAGCTCCACCTCGGCATTCGTCTCGATACAGCAGACGAGATGTCATGACAGCGTTCTTCCTCCAACAGAATTCGGACGTGACAAAGCAAACGAAGCGAAGGCCAAATTCCTAGCTTCAAGGTCTTAACGGCAAGTCATATAAAGCCTGAAAGACAACCGGAGATCATCTTGCACCACTGCGGAGTGGTCACCATCTCGACGTTCGTCTTGATACAGCAGACGAGATGTCACCTCAGCGTCCTTCCTTCAACAGGATACAGACACAACACCATCAAACAGCGGAGCCACGGCAAAGTCCCTAGTTCCAAATCTCGACGGTTCACCAACAACCTAGAGACAACCATGACATTCGTCTCGATATAGAGGACGCAATGCCAACCAATGAAGCAAAGGCCAAATTCCTAGCTTCAAGGTCTTAACGGCAAGTCATATAAAGCCTGAAAGACAACCGGAGATCATCTCACACCAGTGCGGAATGGTCACCACCTCGATGTTTGTCTCGACACAACAGACGCAACATCATCAAACAAACGGAGCCACGGCAAAGTCCCTAGTCCCAAACCTCTACGGTTCACCAACAACCTAGAGACAACAGCGACATTCGTCTCGATACAGCAGACGCGATGCCAGCAAACGAAGCAAAGGCCAAATTCCTAGCTTCAGGGTCTTGATGGCAACTCCTATAAAACCTGAAAGACCATCGGAGATCATCTCACATCAGTGCGGAGTGGTCACCACCTCGACGTTCGTCTCAATCCAGCAGACGAGATGTCACCCCAGCGTTCTTCCTTCAGCAGGGTTCAGACACGACAATCAAACAAATGGAGCCACGGCAAAATTCCCAGTTCCAAGCCTCGACGGTTCACCAACAACCTAAAGACAACAGCGACATTCGTCTCGATACAGCAGACGTGATGCCAGCAAACGAAGCAAAGGCCAAATTCCTAGTTTCAGGGTCTTGACGGCAACTCACATAAAACCTGAAAGACTATCGGAGATCATCCCACACCAGCGCGGAGTGGTTATGACTCATCGAGGCTCTCCAAAATGAGCCTAATCTCAAGTAAAAAGCGGCATGGCAAAATTCCTAACGCTTGCTTTTCTGACGGTAAGATTATCTGGAAGATTACTTGAAGACGTCTTGTCCAGCCCCCGAAGGGATCAGAGACACGACAGTCGCAGGGCTACTCGAACAGCACGATTTCCTATCAAGGAATATATGAGCTGATGCGACGGTACGACGGCCAAAACCCTAAGTACCACAAACCCTAACGGACTTCTGTCGTAAAGAGCAGAGGTTAACTGTGACGTTAGGATATTCTTGCGAGAAATGCTCGATTCATCTCGACTCGTGAGGAAATTGATGTCTTTGCGAGAACTGCTCGATTTGTCTCGTCTCGTGAGGTAAAGCCTTAGGCAGCAGGGATTAAAAAAAAACTTGTTTCCTAAGCGATGGGATCCTGCAAGTCGGCCTAAAACGGTCTCTTACATACTATCCACGGATCTCACTCTCCGAAGTCGAATCTCGACAAGGAGGGAAACAACCGCTTATGGGTCTTCTCGACTCATAAGAGGGAGAACTCTCTTATAAGATCCTTACGACTTATAAGAGGAAACGCACTTAGAAATCCTCACGATTCTTAAGGAGAAAATACACCTACGAGATCCTCTTGACTCGTAGGGAGAAAAGTCTTTATGAGACCCTCACGGCTCATGAAGTTGAAAGCCTTAGGTAGCAGACCTGAACCTGCTTCCTAAGCCATCACTACTCCCCAAGATGTTCAAGACAGAATGTTATACATCGCTTACAGGCTATGCTTATTTAAAGAATGTGCCAGTAACAAAGCAGAAAATAAAAGGAAGGAGACAAAAGAGTTGTCATTCATACTTGGAAAGTTTTTACATCATTAAAGAAATAAACAACATTATTGAAATGTCTACAACGGTATAACCTCAGACCCAGGACATGGGTTGAGGAACTCGAAAGTAACCTTATCTAAGACTTTCCAAGCCTGGCGAACCATCCTAGTGTGCTTCATTTCACGAGCACGAGCGTCGGGATCCCCACTGATGTCCTCCTCCCTCCGATATGCAGCAAGTATTGCAGACTGCTGAAAAGCTTGGTGCAGAAGATCGATAAGATTATCTCGCCTCCTCTTTGAGATCAGGCTCATCAGATACACCGAATGCACCTTATCCTCGGCGGCATTCAATGCCCCAAGTGGCACACCAGTACAGAATAGAGGAAGCGCTTCCCAAATTGCTCCCACAATAAGCTTCAGGAGAAGGGAGCGCCGAGGAAGCAGTTGACCGTTGTATGCGTCGAAGCGGCTCATGATTTCGGCACACTCGGCGTTGGTAAATTCTCGGTTCTGAGAACGGCCGAGTCGGCGGATGTCTCCGTAAGAGATAATCTCGTCGAGATCGTACATGTGGGCGTCCATTACTTCTGTAAAAGAAAATCAGAGGAATTATCAGGCACACTGATTAAGCAAGATGATACAATTCATCAAGAAATAGAATCCCATTCTTTAACCTCCAAGATCCGCGAAAAACTCTTAAGAATTCTTCTATATGATTTGGAAGGAGCAAAGCCCCATTAATGAAATGAGAAAATACAAGGAAAATCTTTTAGAGAGCAGAGCTCTATTAAGGGAATCCTAATAGGGTTCTCCTTAGTTCTCTTTAGACCCCTTTAGAGTAAAGCTCTGCTAAGTAAAACCCTAAATGGGTTTTCTTTAGATCAGGGATCTATTGAGAGCAAGACTCTGTCAATGAAAATTAATTTAATTTAATTTAAATTGAATTAAAAATTTTACCTAAAAGTTTTAAGAATTTAACTCTTGGAGTTCTTGAAAATAAAGAGCAGGGCTCTGAGATTCTGAAAGTAAAAATTTTGAAAATGATAATCATCTGTTGAGGGACCAAAGGTCCTATTTATAGGCATCAAATGCCCTTTCAACTTCCAAGGGATGGCACGACGGTTGGAATTCTGCCACCGCTGCGCTCACGTTTGGAGGGCCACGTAAGCGCAACGGGGGGGGGCATTTGTTTACCCCAATCAGAGCAATGCTCTGTTCAAATTCCAACGAAGCAACGCTTCTGTTTCCCCCAATCAGAGCAATGCTCTGTTCTGAAAATTAAAATAAAAAATTAAAGAAGCAACGCTTAAGCTGACTTGTGCTCTGCGCTGCGCGCTAAGTGGCAGCGCAGTTGCGCTGCGCGATACGCGGCAGCGCAGTGCGCTGCGCGACACGTGTCAAGCGCAGGTGCGTTTGTACCAAACAGAATTAAAATTCCAGTAAGATCTTTCTCAATCTTGTTAAAAACAAGAAAATTGTCTTCTGTAAAACAGAAGCCCTTGGATCAAAGATCCAACGGTGGGAAAAAATCCCCAAATCACTCAGGGAAAAAATCCCCAAATCACTCAGAGAAAAATCTCTCTAACCAATTCAACAAATCATTGGCACTATAAAAAGGCCCCCAGACCCCAACACAAAAGGACATCAACAACACAGAGAGAACTCCTCTAAAGAAAATTTTGAGAAGAGCTCAAAAAGAGAAAAAGGTAAACCCTTTGAATAAAAAAAGAAGAATTTCTTCTGAAAAGATCATTGATCTAAGAACAAGATCAAAGATCTTCAATAAAAAATATAATAAATAACAAAAGGCATTACCTTTTTATGAACCACTGGTTCTGGAATCTTAAAGATTCTTTTCTTGAATCAAAAATTGGATCAAGATATTAAAACAGTGTCTTGCACTTGTAAATATGCACTGTTGCGCTCTTGGGTAGGCGCAAGCCACCAGAGAGCGCCACGTGTCAGCTCCAGAATAGTTTGCGCTATGCGCTTTTAAAATAGAGCACTGCTCTTATGAATTGGCGCAACTCACCAGAGCGCGCCACGTGTCAGCAGCGCAACAGTGCAGCGCACTGCGCTTGCGCTCACCGGAGCGTGACACGTGTCACCTCCATATGGACTTGCGCCTTGCGCTCCTCAATTGGCGCAAAGCGCCTGACAAGCCACGTGGCGCTCTATCAGACTAATTAATGCAACGCATTATTAAGGGGCAGAGCCCAATAGAAAGGCCTATCAGACCAAACAACAGTGCTATGCACTATTAAAAGGGACAGGGCCCAAATCAAAAAGGCCTAACAGGCCAGAATAAAATGCAGTGCATTATTAAACAGAGGCAAAGCCCTAGCACAGGCCTAATAGGCCAAAGACAAATAAAAACGTTGAACATTTTCAACTGAATTTAGCCCAATCATGGCCGTAAGTTCTCAAATTAAATTGACTGAGCATGGCTGCTCTCTTAAATCAATTTACACCTGGTTCAAGGGTACATCTCTGAACTCCTCTGACACCTATCGTTGTAATCCTTCAACGACGTCAGAGAGGTGCTGGATCCCGACGGCCATACAAACAGTGGACCCCCATGTCCTTAAACTGGAACATGGACTACTTTGTCCCTAAACTGGAACAATAGAGCCCCTAAATGCTCTTTCCGTTAAGTTGATCTTAATCTCAAATCAGACTAACGTATCCTTAACAAACGTTTAAGTTGATCTTAGCCTCAATATGGCTAACGTATCCTTAAACTAAAACACCAAACCTAAATCTAAGTAAATACGGATTTGGACTAATCCACGTCCTACGGGCGACGGCATAACTTAGTCTCCGTATACAATCCACGGGCAACCACAAACAAAACGAACACACACAACACGAAGTGAAATTCTGGAGAAGGAGAAAGTTGTTACCGCGATGCGGTAGCGTAATTAACTGCAGGGGTTTGCGCCTGCAGGGAAGAGCGTCCCCACAATCAAAAACCCCTCAAGCGATGGGGAATCTGACGAAGTCTGCTACATCGGCCGCATCCGTCTAAACCTCCGATACACGGTGCCATAAATCAACTTGGTATCTTCGGAGAGGTGGACGGATAAAACCAAATAGCATCTGCCCCGAATCACAGGCAAGACGTCCCTGTCTTGGCCGCCGTTCGGAGGGGAACAGACACGAGGTGAATATCTGGAGAAGGAGAAAGTGGTTATCGTAACCCGATAATATAATTAACTGCAGGGGCTTGCGCTTGCAGCGAAGAGCGTCCCCATAATCAAAAACCCCTCGCAAGCGAGGGGAATCTGACGAAGTTTGCAACAACGGCCGCATCCGCCCAAACCTCCGATATACGGTTCCATAAATCAACTTGGCATTTTCGGAGAGGTGGACGGATAAACCCAAATAGTATCTGCCCCCAAAATTCAGGCCAGAACCTCTCAACGTCCCGGTCGCGTCTTTCGGCGGCGAAAAAATGCCTTGGTAAAAGCATCTGCAATTTGAAGACATGACGGAATAAATGCAGTATGAATTAATCCAGCTTGTATCTTCTCATGTATTAGATGACAATCAATTTCATTGTGTTTAGTACACTCGTGAAATACAGGATTTGAGGCAATCTGAAGGGCTGCAATCAATATCTTAGATTTCCAAGATATAGGACTATTTCCAAGAAAATTACAATATCCAGTAATTTATTTTCGAGTCATTGAACAACTGCTCCAATCAGAATCACAATAAGTGTAACGACCCTAAAATTCTTGTACCCTTTTATTAGTCCAATATTAATAAAATGGTGTATTTCTGTTCTGATTATGAGTTATAAATAATCATTGATAATTAAGAGCAAGAAACTCTTTATAGCCCATTGGTTAAGACACTTCACTGCTGTCTTATAACCCGCGTGTTTGAATTCTTGTAGCCACAATTATTTTTATATTATTTTCTTTTAACATTTTTGAGCCCTGAATGTTTCACGTGCATTTCATGGAGTTCGAGAATGTTATAAAATAAAAGATATATGAAATTGGACTAGTTAAACCAACACAAACCCACAATACGAAAACCGAGGCCTGGAGCCAACTTGGACCCGCCCAGGTCGGTCAAAGGGGGGGTTTGGTCAGCCTAAACATTGGTGCCTGTGCCCCGCCCATGGGTGTGTGACTCTTGGACTGAAAACTCTTCATTTTCATATACCAAAACTCCTCATTTAATCCAGAGACTTTGCAGTCTTTTCATCTACCCTATTAACCCACTTTTTAATGTATTTTAATTATCTTTTTAATTCATCATACACTTATATTCCTTCCCTGTAAATACCAAGCTCTCCTAGCATCCTTCCCCTTCTAAAATTACACTTAAAAATTCCTCTCAAAGTTCATCTCTCAAGTCCACGTCCATCAAGGACGCTCAAGCTCTAGAAGCTTTCAAGCTCACCTTCCTCTCGCCTCGTCGGTCTCAGTTCTTCCAACAGAGACTTCTTCTCCTTCTTCTTTTATATCTAGAACCAAAGCAACCCGTAAGTCCCCCTCAATCTCTTTCTTTTGCTTCTTCTCTCACCATTGTCACAATACAGAATAGTAAAGTTTAACTTAAAAATATATAAATATATTCATTTCAAACTTGACATGTTCATTATAAAACTCATGCTAATGTTAACGAGAACATATCAATTTTCAATCTATCATCCTTGTAATCCAAGTCTTACCTAATTTTATATATATATTATATGGAAATTGTCATGTTAAACCCATACTAGAATGCATGTAACATAAAAATACCATGTTTTATTATTTCTTGTTAAAGTGCTAGTTTTGTGACATGTGGATGTAGATAGCGCATGGGGTAATGACCTACCGTACACGTACACTTGAAACCATAAAACCATTGATTTTTGTTTTTAACCTAAAGAAAAGATTTGCACTAAAATACCCTCAAGTTATAAAAGAGAATTTAATCTTTAATCCATTTTCCTTTGCGTGTTTTGCCTCACAACCCTCTTTAGGGATACCCCGTTGTGATGGTGCGGATTATCACATATTTTGAGGTTTAGTGAGTGAGATGCGGAACTTTTCAGGGAGCGTGGTCTCAAAAGGAAAATACGGTTTTTAAAACAAAACTAAAAATCATCTCAACTATATTTAAATAATGAAATAGTTTAAGATATAACTTAAAGAAAACAAATTTTCAAAATATATTTTTTTAATGAAATACCCCTAAATTGAAAAGGGTAAATTTCTAATAAAATACCCTAAGTTTTCAAAAGATAGAACTTTTCATTAAAATACCATAAATTCTTAAAAGTTAGGTTTTGTCACTAAAATACCACGACATCTAAAATATATTTTTATTAAAATCCCTCGACCTTTTAGTTAATATATTTTTTACCAAAAACACTCTTGAGGTTTACTTTTAACATAAATTATTTACATAAAACCTCCTCAAGCCTTTAATGGATTATTTCTTACATAAATACCTTTAATTAACAAATGATATAATTTCACATAAATACCTAAATCTATAAAACAACTATTGTTTAAAATATTTAGGTAACAGTTTAGTTTAAGTGACCTATTCTCTTTTGAGCCACGGGGAGCCGGAGACAATCAATGTTATAACTTGCCTAACTTGACTTGTATACTTAATCTTAATATGACTACTTGATCTTGACATGAACTCAGTTGTATCTTTATGACTTACTCGATCAAACATATTACATGCTCGCCTATACTTGACCCAAATCATAAATACGTAATGACTTGATATGAACACTTGAACTGACATAAATACATGAGCTCGACTTGAACCATGAACTCGCACTCTTCTTATGTATTCATTGATTCAGGAAAGACTTATGACTATAATTGTAAATTAGATTACGTGGGGTGTTGGAGTAGTTTAAGTTTGAATCCAACGAAATCTCAAAAATCCTCCTAGTTAATGAATCCATATCTACTAACACATGCAATCTATCGTGAAGGCCCGTGTTTCCAAACCTCCGGGGTCCTACTGTTGGATTTGGAATACTTAAACAATAGGTTGAAGTCCCATTACTAACACTCTTGATTCGGGCCAGTGGTTCCTTACTCCTGGACGATAGCTTGTTAGGTTCGAGAACACTCTTGAGAATTACGTTAGTTAGCTTACCCTTTCAATGACCTCTTTAGAAAACATTGGTATCTATTACATGTTCAGCACTTTTAACTGTTATATATATATGACAATAGACACATTACCTGTTAGTTGTATGTATGCCCTAGAGGCCAGTATTGTACAGATGATGTATATTATATTGGATGCTTGGACATATATAGAGATGACTTTCTTGCTCGATATGATAGTATGCTATCTGGTTACTCTTTATCTTAACATGTACACTTGTCTCTTTAAACTGTCTTATAATTACATGTTGATAAAGCCCTTAGGATATGTACTTGACTACCTGGACTATGATGCAAATCATACTAGTGGGGACATGGTAGTTCATAAGTACATCCTTCAAGGTCCCTAGTCGTGGGTGTATCGAGACAGGGCATCGATATACCAGTGTAGACTAGCGTATACGCTTCTCGACCTATGAGATGGGCGATGGATGATCCCATGTCCATTGGTGTTTGACATCAGAGATGGTATACGGGTGCTTAGTGGAGACTGGGTACACTGGACGGACTCGCCGAGAACTCCCAGATGGTATTATACCTCACGTCACATGGCAGTTCTCAGGTGACACTTGTACAGGTTAGTCTGTAGACCCGAGATCGTCATAGAGTCTTGTGTGATTCCCACTGTGCTTTGATCTCCACCTTACCACGTCCATGAGGGCGTGCAAAACGGTGGTCTTTGGGTACAGTCCCGAGTCACATGGAGACAATGAGCGATAGGAGGGGTTTCGTCTCTCCCGGTATTGGGGGTTGATGTTGCGCTGTGCTAGATTAGCCGTAACAGGGAAGTCCCTGGCCAGGGCTGATCAGAGATTTGCTGGTAAGTGTTACCAGTAGTTTCTCGACCCGTTATGAGCCTCACATCGGCACGACTTATCGGTTATTGGGGTCTGACGTTTACCACCCCTAGACTTGATATGCGACATATCAGACGAACAGACCGGACTGTACGGTAAGTGTTACTGGTTGGATTCACAGGAGTGTGAGCGGGCTAGCTCGTCGATCTTCTGATCGCTCAATACCCGGATGGCCGTTACGTTTAGCAGACCGCTTGCGGCTTGTGGGTGCTTGATATGATCATCATCTGCTACCGGCGTATTGACGAGTCTTTAGAGTCCTACACAGAGGTTTCCTGGCTCAAGCGAAACGAAATAGGAGCGCATATGATATATGTGTGGGACCGAGAATAATGCGTGTATGTGATACCGTATTTCATTCTCGCGATGAATGTTTCGATTGGTTGTATGCGATATAACCTAGTTATCGAATCATTGATTCGATAAATCGATACATTGTATACTAGTCGGTTATGTGCGACATGACCGGATCATTGAATCAAGTGTTGATTTAATGATTTAATGTATAATTGTATATTTGATATATTAATTTGCATTAACTAGTATTGGTTCATTTTAAAAGGATTTTCTCACTTGAAGTGCACATTGTATATATGATATGCTTTTGTGTGCACTTGATTGTATCATGTTTGATGATGCATACTTACTTGGGTTTGTGCAAAGAATTAAACCATGGTTATGATAATGGTTAGGGTTTTGTGTTATTCATCTATTTATTTATCCATTCTTTATTTATTTAAATAGATAAAAGAAAAGAAAATGGTTTCTTTTTATCATGAAGCTTGTTGAAGCTTCATGAAGCTTTGACTAAAGAGACCATTTGTCTTCTTGCTTAACCCTAACCATTCCCACTTACCATGGTCTATTCTCTACACTTAACCTTAGTTAGCTTATGATAAGTATTGATTTATTTTCATTTTAATTCAACACTTATCATATTCTTTCTTCTTCTTCATCATCTTCTTCTTCAAGAAAAGCTTGAGTCCATCAATGGCAACTTGAGCTAAAGTGAGAGAAATCCAATTCTAAAGTGAACCCACCTCCTATTTCTTCACCCTCTACCTCTTGCCAAGTTGTTTTGGGTGTTTTCTTCACAAGTTTCACAACTTTGTGAAGTCGGAGCTTGAACTTGTGATGCCTCGACGTAGATCATCTTCGGCACGAAGCCGACGACCTAGTCCGCCCATTTCTCCGATCAAGCCGACGATTGAGTCCGGGATTCGAGATGGACAGCGAGAGGATGCCTACGTGGAGCCAAGGAAGTGGATATCCGGATCTACAAAGGTTGTAGCTTCTTATCTTTAGTTAAGTTGTTAACTAGATTCATATATCGCCTAAACTTCTAGTCAACGATCCGTATTAGGGTTTCTCGGCACCCATAAAATTTTAAATTGGCATGGTTGATATCTTGTGAGACCTCTATAGAGTGCCTAGGAACCCTACAGTGGTATCAGAGCCTAGCTAGAGCCTTAGGCGAAGTCTAGACGACGTTTGAAACCCGATCGAACCGAAACCCTAAAATCCAAAATGCTCTCTGGAAATTTTCTGAAAATTTGGTTTTTTGTCAATTAAAAATATGCAGAAAAATAAGCAGGGTGTTATTTGAATTACTGTGAAATACGAGGACCTGAATCGATTTTTCCACCGCGGAACCGCGGCACAAGCTAGGCATGTGCGGCGGTTCCGCGGCCGTACTGTTCCCTTGTCTGGTGATTTCTGCACGGTAACTCATATAATTTAATGCTATATTTTCTGGGTATTTTTATTGTGACTCTACAGATGAGTATTCTGGGGTTGTATTGGGAATCATTGATTCGATCTGATTATCAAATTTTTGTCTATGTGGCTTTCCGGATAATTTAAGAATATGTTAAAAGGTTCGACCGGATATAAATACCCACTTTTTCCTCTGCCAGAAAATTTCCAAGTGTTGGATTTTTCTGTGGTTTAAGGACGTTCTGAGTAGTGCAAGTAGCGCGATGGTCCCTCTAGAAGACAACAAACCTTAACTCGATTATGTGACCGTCTTGAACTGCCCTTTGAACCTTCGGGTTTGGGGCAGTACGGCGTGCCACATGTGAGGCGTTGGCTTGACCCTTCTATGGTTGGACCGTTGGTACTGAGGCATGAAGTGAACGTCTTTGAACTAATTTCATGTGTTGAACGGTTTCGGGAAAACTTGGGTGTTCGAATGTTCGATCGGAAAGTTTAATATATTCTATTTATCCGGAATGGGATACAATAATTGGAATTCACAAACAGTTATGAGATAACTGAATGAATGTTATAAATCTAGCGGTTTAGTTTCGTTTGAAATTGAAAAGAGTTTTCGATAATGAGACTAAAATGCGGGGTTTATAACTGTTAGGCATGTGATGTCTAATTATTTCATTTGATTAGGCATGTGATGTCTAAAGAGATTGCGGATTCCAACTGTTGTAGTTTTACACTTTCTTTTCTATGACCGTAAGTGTAATATGTGATATCGCCGGTTTCGTTGCTATATGTCAACGACAATTGGGATGCGCATATTTACTTACGTTGATGACATATGATGTTATGTGTTGCTGGATATGTTATATTGGATTGTCGTGTTTGAATAGCCGGGGGTTTTATGTGAGATGAGTGTTTTTCATTTTCATTCATGTAAAAACTTGTATGTAATATTCTTTTATTGGGGCACTTCCAGGTTGCGGAAGATGTCACCCTTTGTATATTATTTACTTTTCTGCACTAGGATAGACCCAAGGAGGGGAGCACAAGTAACCGGGTTCTAGGGTTCAGTGGAAGACCATCTCGAGGAGTCGAGTCCGGGTCTCCTAACCCTAGAATTGGTAGGGTTGCTTGCCGCTCTCGTAGGGGTCTAGGGGTGTGGGATTGGCTATTCATCACGACCGTGGAATCCGTGTTTTATACTGGCTCGTATTGAAAACACGGACGTCCTAGTATATCCAATGTTTCATATATTTATTCTGCTGCGATATCTGTGATGTGATCATGTGATGTTCTGTGATAGATACAGTATATAGTATATATGATATATTATATAGACGTTACTTATGTTTTGCACCCGCGCTAGCCCTGCCCCGCTCTGCCGTTAGTTATCTAACCTAACGGTGCACGAGGGGACATCGAGACGAATGCGGATGGCATAAGTGTACGTCGTATTTATCTGTGATGTTTAGGTATTTAAATGATGGGACTTCATTAATGTGATTGATGAATGAAAAGAAACCTAAGATGTTGTAGAATCAAATTTCAAATAAAACAGGTAGCTACAGTTCTTGCTTTGCATAGCGGTATATATGATATACCCTGCACCTTATTCGATGAGGAAAGGACCGAGATCCCTTCACCGGGAGTGACTCCTTTAGCAATAACTGGCAGATGCTACACACTCGGTTTGACTTTTGATAGCTTCTATAGTTTCTGCTTTGCACAGTGATATATATGATATATCCCGCACCTCATTCGACGAGGAAAGGGCCGACGATCCCTTCACCGGGAGTGACCCCTTTAGCAAAACTAGAAAAGCCTCAAAAATCATTCCATTTCAAAACTTCATTTGATTCTACAACGATATCAAGTTCATTACGCAATAGGTTTTCAGAAAAACCTGTCGTAGCCCTCCGTCATTTCAGATAAGTACTAGTTAGTATTCGTGCTACGTTTGTTGACTATGTTAAGGCGTAGTGTGCGGTAGCTGACCAGTATTTATCTGCTTATGCATATAATGCAGATTGGATTAGGGTAGTCGTGCGACTTTGTTGACTATGTTAAGGGTCGTGCGGGTGGGTTTAATTCAATCAGGAAATGACGGGTTGAACTTGACTAGCACTTATGATTTGTTGACTATGTTAAGGTCATTAGCTGCTAGGGGCAAAATATTATCGGGAATTTCAAGTGTTGAAATTTGCAATGAGATTGCATACCTTCTATGAGATAGTTGGATCCCGATACCCACTGCGAGTAAGAGTTACTCCTGGGAGAGTTTTACACATTGCAATTAGCCGATCAAGTAGGTGTCTAGAAAGGTGTTAACGAGGTTACGCCTCTGGGAAAACGAGGTTTACATTAATTAGGTTCGTGCGAAAGCACGGGGGACCTCCCTCAAAGTACCGACACTGGCCTGGCTGAAAGATTGGCAAACTTGTAGTGTGTAATTAATCCCGGCTAATCTTTCCTTTTAGGGTTTGAAGGAAGATTTGATAAAAAGCAGTGGGAGCCATCCTGATTAGATAAGATAATAACCAATCTGATCTTGCACGAGCATACGCTAAAGTGTTTTCTTCTCTCTCTCTCTCCAGGTAGCGACCATTTCATGCCTTAATCAAGATAATAATATGGATGTATTGACCGAACCCGCATGTTATACTGTGCTGGGGAACGTTGGTTCCGTTCTTTCTTATAAGAGTTATAGGAATGAACAGGATATAGGGGAATACCAGGATTCCCATGCCACCCGGATGAAGAAAGTACATGTTGATGCATTTTCTTCGGGTGTGTTCGTTACAGAGAACTGTTTCTCCATTTGCTCTACGTCCTGGGTATTAGATACCGGGTCAGGATCCCATATATGTAATCAGTTACATGAGCTTAGGAAAGGTAGAGAACTTGGAGAAGGTGATAAAGACATTAGAGTAGGAAATGGTGCAATTGTTGCAGCTAAGACTGTCGGGGAATATCACCTTGTATTACCAACTGGTAATACATTGGTTCTGAACGAATGCTATTACATGCCGAACCTGATATGCAACATTATATCGGTTTCTTTGCTAAGTAAAGAGGGATATAATTTTGTATTACAGGACAATATTATGAACATTTTCCGTAACCAAAAGTTGGTTGGATCAGGCACGTTGTGCAATGGCATTTATGTTCTAAATCAATCAACAGTTCTGAGCATAACAAACACACACAAGAGGAAGAGTTCAGAACTGAACGAATCCTTCTTGTGGCATTGTAGACTGGGTCACATCAATGCGACACGACTGGCTAAGTTGCATAAGGATGGATATTTGAAACCATTCGAATTTTCATCTTATGACACTTGCCAGTCATGTCTCAAAGGCAAGTTGACCAAAACTCCGTTTACGGGACACGGAGAAAGAGTTTCCGAACTCTTGGGACTGATACATAGTGATGTATGCGGTCATATGTCTATACATGCCAGGGATGGTTCTTCGTACTTCATTACATTCACTGACGATCTCTCTAGATTCGGATATGTGTTCCTGATGAAACACAAATCAGAAGCTTCTGAGAAATTTAGAGAATATAAACAAG
This sequence comes from Agapanthus africanus, assembly GCA_030015575.1. Classification (NCBI taxonomy): domain Eukaryota; kingdom Viridiplantae; phylum Streptophyta; class Magnoliopsida; order Asparagales; family Amaryllidaceae; genus Agapanthus; species Agapanthus africanus. Next base: position 595,124,337 of record CM057344.1, on the reverse strand, counting down.
AAGTCGAAAACCAAACCGGAAAAAGTCCTTCGATCTGATCGAGGAGGTGAATACTTGAGCAATGCATTCCTGGACTTCCTAAAAGAGAATGGGATTCTCTCTCAGCTGACTCCTCCATATACACCACAGCACAACGGTGTATCAGAACGGAGAAACCGCACCCTATTAGATATGGTGCGCTCTATGATGAGCACAGCTGAGTTACCTATTTCCTTTTGGGGATATGCGCTGGAGACAGCAACATACCTATTGAATCAAGTTCCATCTAAATCTGTACTTACCACACCATATGAGATATGGAGTGGGAAGAGACCATATTTTAAACGAGTTAAGATATGGGGTTGTCCGGCCTATGTCAAAAGGCAAAATCCAGACAAACTCGAGGCACGGTCAGTTCTTTGCAAGTTTGTGGGATATCCTAAGAATTCACAAGGGTATCTTTTCTACCATGCTGAAGAACAAAAGGTGTTTGTTTCTCAATATGCCACCTTTTTAGAAAAGGAATTCCTTGAAAAAGAAATTAGAGGCAAAGTGGTAGAGCTGGAAGAAGTTCCAGATACACAAACCGTAACTGAAGATTTAGTGGAACCAGAGGATTCAGTAGCTCCCAATGAACCTCAGCCTCTCCGCCGATCTAGTAGGGTTCCTCGCCAACCTGAGAGATACTACGGTTTTCTCATGGACGGTGGGAGCGAGGATTACATCATGGAGGATGATGACCCAACTAGCTTCGAGCAGGCCATCACGAGTAGGGACTCGGTGAAATGGCTGGATGCTATGCGGTCCGAGATGGAATCCATGTACACCAACAAAGTATGGACTTTGGATGTTGCTCCTGAAGGGGTAAAACCCATCGGGAGCAAGTGGATCTTCAAGAAAAAACTTGGTGTAGATGGGAAAGTGGAGACTTTCAAAGCTAGACTTGTTGCAAAGGGTTTTCGTCAAAGACCAGGTGTGGACTATGACGAAACCTTTTCTCCAGTGGCTATGCTTAAATCCATCCGGATCATGCTTGCCATCGCTGCATATCATGATTACGAAATCTGGCAAATGGATGTTAAGACCGCCTTTCTAAATGGTGATTTAGAAGAATGCGTGTACATGACTCAGCCAGAGGGCTTCGTAGACAGTGGGAGCAGCGGGAAGGTGTGCAAGCTGCTTAAATCCATTTATGGATTAAAGCAAGCATCGCGGAGTTGGAACATCTGCTTTGACGTCGTTATTAAAGAGTTTGATTTCGTCAAAAATCCAGATGAACCTTGTATCTACAAGAAGGTGGCAGAGAGTAAGGTTGTCTTCCTCGTATTGTACGTGGACGACATACTCTTAATAGGAAATGATATTCCTATGCTGCAATCGGTCAAGCTCTTCTTATCACAAAGATTCTCGATGAAAGATCTTGGTGATGCCTCCTGCATATTGGGAATTAGGATCTATAGAGATAGATCCAAACGGATATTGGGATTGTCCCAATCCAGGTACATTGACACCATACTAAAGAGGTTTAGTATGGAAGAATCCAAGCGTGGGAACTTGCCCACGATCTCTGGAGTCACTCTCTCCAAAGAGATGTCTCCCAAGACTGATTTGGAGAGAGCTCGCATGCAAGGGATACCCTATGCTTCGGCTGTAGGCTCTATCATGTATGCGATGCTATGTACCAGACCCGATGTAGCATACTCACTTTGTGTAGTGAGCAGGTATCAAGCTGATCCTGGAGAGAGTCACTGGACAGCTGTGAAGAGCATTCTCAAGTACTTGCGAAGGACTAAAGAAATGCTCTTGGTGTATGGTAGCGGAGAACTCCAAGTGGAGTCCTTTACCGATTCGAGCTTCCAGAGTGATAAGGACGACTCTAAGTCGCAGTCGGGATTTGTCTTTACCCTTTACGGAGGGGCGGTTAGCTGGAAGAGTTCCAAGCAGGAAACCGTGGCAGACTCGACGATGGAGGCTGAATACATCGCTGCCAACGATGCTGCCAAAGAGGCTGTCTGGATCAAGAAGTTCATTACTGAACTCGGAGTGGTTCCATCCATTGAGCATCCAATACCTTTGTATTGCGATAACAATGGAGCGGTGGCTTTGGCCAAGGAACCCAGGTCCCATCAGCAATCCAGGCATATTCTGAGGCGGTATCACCTGATCCGGAAGATAGTTGATCGCCGGGAGATCGAGGTCAGGAGGGTTGACACGAAGAACAACACGGCGGATCCACTCACGAAGGCCATTCCCCAGATACAGTTTGAGAGACTCTTCGGGATGCTCGGTATGCGATACTACAGCAGCTGGCCCTAGTGCAAGTGGGAGATTGTTAGTTGTATGTATGCCCTAGAGGCCAGTATTGTACAGATGATGTATATTATATTGGATGCTTGGACATATATAGAGATGACTTTCTTGCTCGATATGATAGTATGCTATCTGGTTACTCTTTATCTTAACATGTACACTTGTCTCTTTAAACTGTCTTATAGTTACATATTGATAAAGCCCTTAGGATATGTACTTGACTACCTGGACTATGATGCAGATCATACTAGTGGGGACATGGTAGTTCATAAGTACATCCTTCAAGGTCCCTAGTCGTGGGTGTATCGAGACAGGGCATCGATATACCAGTGTAGACTAGCGTATACGCTTCTCGACCCATGAGATGGGCGATGGATGATCCCATGTCCATTGGTGTTTGACATCAGAGATGGTATACGGGTGCTCAGTGGAGACTGGGTACACTGGACGGACTCGCCGAGAACTCCCAGATGGTATTATATCTCACGTCAGATGGCAGTTCTCAGGTGACACTTGTACAGGTTAGTCTGTAGACCCGAGATCGTCATAGAGACTTGTGTGATTCCCACTGTGCTTTGATCTCCACCTTACCACGTCCATGAGGGCGTGCAAAACGGTGGTCTTTGGGTACAGTCCCGAGTCACATGGAGACAATGAGCGATAGGAGGGGTTTCGTCTCTCCCGGTATTGGGGGTTGATGTTGCGCTGTGCTAGATTGGCCGTAACAGGGAAGTCCCTGGCCAGGGCTGATCAGAGATTTGCTGGTAAGTGTTACCAGTAGTTTCTCGACCCGTTATGAGCCTCACATCGGCACGACTTATCGGTTATTGGGGTCTGACGTTTACCACCCCTAGACTTGATATGCGACATATCAGACGAACAGACCGGACTGTACGGTAAGTGTTACTGGTTGGATTCACAGGAGTGTGAGCGGGCTAGCTCGTCGATCTTCTGATCGCTCAATACCCGGATGGCCGTTACGTTTAGCAGACCGCTTGCGGCTTGTGGGTGCTTGATATGATCATCATCTGCTACCGGCGTATTGACGAGTCTTTAGAGTCCTACACAGAGGTTTCCTGGCTCAAGCGAAACGAAATAGGAGCGCATATGAGATATGTGCGGGACCGAGAATAATGCGTGTATGTGATACCGTATTTCATTCTCGCGATGAATGTTTCGATTGGTTGTATGCGATATAACTTAGTTATCGAATCATTGATTCGATAAATCGATACATTGTATACTAGTCGGTTATGTGCAACATGACCGGATCATTGAATCAAGTGTTGATTTAATGATTTAATGTATAATTGTATATTTGATATATTAATTTGCATTAACTAGTATTGGTTCATTTTAAAAGGATTTTCTCACTTGAAGTGCACATTGTATATATGATATGCTTTTGTGTGCACTTGATTGTATCATGTTTGATGATGCATACTTACTTGGGTTTGTGCAAAGAATTAAACCATGGTTATGATAATGGTTAGGGTTTTGTGTTATTCATCTATTTATTTATCCATTCTTTATTTATTTAAATAGATAAAAGAAAAGAAAATGGTTTCTTTTTATCATGAAGTTTGTTGAAGCTTCATGAAGCTTTGACTAAAGAGACCATTTGTCTTCTTGCTTAGCCCTAACCATTCCCACTTACCATGGTCTATTCTCTACACTTAACCTTAGTTAGCTTATGATAAGTATTGATTTATTTTCATTTTAATTCAACACTTATCATATTCTTTCTTCTTCTTCATCATCTTCTTCTTCAAGAAAAGCTTGAGTCCAACAATGGCAACTTGAGCTAAAGTGAGAGAAATCCAATTCTAAAGTGAACCCACCTCCTATTTCTTCACCCTCTACCTCTTGCCAAGTTGTTTTGGGTGTTTTCTTCACAAGTTTCACAACTTTGTGAAGTCGGAGCTTGAACTTGTGATGCCTCGACGTAGATCATCTTCGGCACGAAGCCGACGACCTAGTCCGCCCATTTCTCCGATCAAGCCGACGATTGAGTCCGGGATTCGAGATGGACAGCGAGAGGACGCCTGCGTGGAGCCAAGGAAGTGGATATCCGGATCTACAAAGGTTGTAGCTTCTTATCTTTAGTTAAGTTGTTAACTAGATTCATATATCGCCTAAACTTCTAGTCAACGATCCGTATTAGGGTTTCTCGGCACCCATAAAATTTTAAATTGGCATGGTTGATGCCTTGTGAGACCTCTATAGAGTGCCTAGGAACCCTACATTACCTACACTATACAACCATGTTATATAGAACTGCCATGCTACATAGAATTGTTATGTTTATATTAATTACCATATCACACTTGTTTATTGCTTCATGATTTTCATTTTCAATTATATAACTTGTCATTATACATTCACATTATAATCCCACCTTTTGGGGGGACTTTCCGAGCGTAAGTTCGCTGACAGGCATTCCACCCATCCCTTTGTTTTCTTTGGAATGTTCGTCAGGTGATTTAGGGACTGAGGAGGTGGAACCGACTGCGGAGAATTACGACCAGCTCGCATCACAAGCTGATCCTTAGTTTTTCTTTCCAGCTTCAGTTTCAGTATGCTACTTGTTTAGGCGTTTTTATGTTATTGTACTTTTGTTTTCAGATATCGTATCTATGTTTTGAAACTTGTGAAAGTTGAATGTAAATAAAGCATTTTGTTGAAATTTTTGTTTACATGTCATTTCTTGATGTTCTATATTGGTTATATACGTTTAGCGCATTTGTTTCAAGAATAAACCTTCTCGAAATAAATACGTCGCTGGCTTGTCCCGTGTCGTTACCGCTTTTTTAGGAAGCGGGTCGTGACAATAAGCATATAATTTTAGAGGGCTAGTAAAAGAAAGAAAAATACCAGTGCCATGAGAGGACTTGATATATGACAATAAGCATATAATCTAACAACGCAAAGAGCGCCAATGAGATTCTCGAGGTTGGCCGATAAATTGACTTAACATGTTAACAGAATATGTCAAATCAGGTCGTGTGATTGTGAGATAAATGACACGGCAAACAAGTCGACAATATTGAGATGGATTTGAAGGCAGAACTAGAAGTTGAAGATAAACGCGTTTGTTTTCCGAAAGAAGAAGCATTACAGCATTATTCGAAGGAAAAAATATCATATTTTAACATATTAAGTCGTTCTAAGGAGGGATCACCTAATCGCTTGTGCCACAAAACAACAGAATTTTTTGTAGAAAGTAAAGAGTAGGACCAGTTTCAGCTAAAAAACGATAAAGACCATCATATTCATACCCCTTGCCAATCAATTTCTTCGTTGATAGGTCCTGAAAAATACATTGATTAGAAGAAAAAAAAGGTGACGGAACAATTAAGATGTTCTATAAGTTAATGGACCGGTAACAAATTAAATTTAAAAAAAGGAACACATAAAACATCATCAAGATGCAAATTTGCAAGAGCGGTGGTTCCAACACATGAGATAAAAGCAGTGGTTCCATTTGGCAAAATGATTGTAGGAGAAGTGGAAAGTGGAGGATGGGAAGATGACAATAAGGCAGGGTCAATATGATCTGTGGCCCCTATGTCTATAATCCAAGAAGAATGCATGGCAGAAGGAAAAAACAACTTGATTTACCAATTAGGTTAGCCATATGTGGTGGTGGCTGTTTTACTTCGTTTAATAAACGAATTAATTCTCTATAACGAAATCTTTCTTCTAGTGTATTGTATGTCGATTCCGCTGCCGCTATGTGGAAAGACCTCCAAGATCGATTCTCCCCGACCAATGGTATATGAATCTTTTATCTTCAACGTTCTATCACCATGTTACAACAAAATAGTGATTATGTCTCTCCATACAACTCTCTAAAGAGCTTATGAGATGAACTTGATTCCTATATTGCACTACCCACATGCAGTTGTGGGGCATCGAATCCAAAATTGAGTAGAACACCAGATTGAAAACGTAAAGCACGAGCAATATTGAAAAGATGACGATGCTTTCTTTCAACAACACCTTTTGTTGAGACGTAACAACAGAAGAATGTTGATGGATAATGCCAAATTCTTTAAAAAGATTCCAAGTATTTCTTAAAAGATGATATAGAGGAACCGACAACACCTTTTGTTGGGATAGTGGAACCGACACATGATATAGAGGCTATGCTTCCATCTGGTAAAATGATTGTGTTAAAAGATGGGGAAAGAGATTTAATTGATGATAGCAGTTTAGGATCACCAAACATATGATCGGTTGCACCAGTGTCAATTATCCACGTAGAAGAACGAATAACAGAAGAAATAAATAACTTCAGTTACCTGCTTGATTAGCCTTGTACGATAAAAACTCTTTTGCCTCATTCTTTGATACAAATTCATCGTAAAGATCATTTACAATTGCTGCATCGGAGATGAGATCGAAGCCTTTCTTTCTATTGAGAGAAAATGTGGAAGAGATTGATGAAGGGACATGTGCCATATTAAATTTGTAAGTTGAGGGAAAAAATTGCTCTAATACCAAATTAAATTTGAGAGAAATTTGGTATAGAAATAAATATTTTGATTATTCAATATGAATAGGTTTCCTACAACTGTTTGAATATGTAGGTAAAAAACAAATAACAAATCAAATCAAATAAAAAACTAAAGAATCAAATCTTCAACTACATGATATTCTATCAACTGAGAATCATATCTTCAACGCGATTGAATATTTTGATAAGTTACATCTAGTTTGCTACTTCAAAAATTTTGATCTTAAAATTAAATTTGGTATTTGCATTTCTATTTTTTCATTTAAGTAAAGGGTAAATTGTTGTTGTTTTTTTTCAAAATGGCTATTTTTCTTAGATAAAATTTAATTTTTAAATATGAAATAGAGAAAACTGTGATTTCAAATACTATGCCGCCGAACAAACCCAAACTTTACGAAATCTCAATTTTATGGAATCGAGATTTGCATGCATACGGCACCTAATTTTGACTTAAATAAACCGAGGTTTCCAAACCGGGCTCAACCTCCACAATAAAACTTCCTTCCATTCAAAAGAAAATACATCAATATGATTCACTCTCCATTAAAGTCAGGAGGGTTGACTAATGTTGTCCACTCTGGCAACTAAAGCCTAACACGACTATAATAGGCAAAAAGTTGCACTTGAGAGCAAGGAAAGGGAAGGTGAGCAAGACACTACTATTGGGTCCTCCACAATGTCAACAACTGCTGCCCTATATCCCCTTTGCAACGACTTGGAACTTTCACATTGCATAATTCTCCCTTCTAACTTATATTTCTCTTTCCAAATTTTTTTTTTGAGTTCACATGCATATTCATTTAAATGCCCAATCAGATTAAAGATTCCAAGAATATCTACCAACAGCTTAGGTCTATACATAACATGTAGGCCCGTTTATTTTCAAAAGGGAAGGCAAGGTGTGGTTCGTAAGCTCCAAACTTACAAAATAGAATTTACAAAACTTTAATCAGATTGGAGCCGTGGTTATCTCAACTCCCAAATGATTGCCAAATAAGACAAAGTTAAGATTTTGGAGTTTGAGTTTGCTAACTTTATAAAACTGCAGTTTAGAGAACTTAACTTCATTCTCAAACAGGACCTACATTTTCTGAGAACCCGTGAGTTTTTCATGAGATGACACAGTTTGTGCAAATTGTCGTACAAAATTGATTAGATTTGATTTAGTTTGTTAAGATAAGCTAATATATCACTAGCACTAACATAAGAATGGAAGATTTTAAGATTCCTGGGTTAATAAAGACCAGGTTGAGATTTCATGTTGAAATTAAATATTGGTTCTTGTGGGTGGTCCATTGGCATGATGGTATTATTATTCATAAATTTATAAGAATTAAAGTATTTGGAGTGTCGAAAAGGACAATATAGAGCATTAGATTGGCAGAGGTATAGGGGCATAATGCCTACCTGGACTGTAAGTTATTCCAAAAAGATAAAGATTAAAATAACGATAATAGTGCACACCGACCAACTTGTTTTTTGCCCCCCCCCCCCACCCCCGCCTCCAAAAAGAAAATAAAACATTAAAAAGAAAAAAAGGGCCAGCTTGATTAGAATCAAGAAAGACGAAACAAATTATAAAACTATACGTTAGAGGCTGTAAGACAGGGATGGATGAAGTGACGCAATGATCAAAAACAGGAATTCAAACAGTGTAGACTGAAATCATGATGGATTATCACTATTTATATTGAGAAATATTTGTGCTAAATTATGTGGATGCTGTAGTTGTTTAGGTGTCACTCTTTAGTGAGATAAAGGCGTAGTCTCAACTAATTTTAGAATAGAGAATTTGGAAATGAAATGTGTTGTTTTGATAAAATTCTTCTCCGTTTAAAATTCTACACATATGATTTAATATGTAATTTCGGACGATAACATTAGTATTGTTAGAGAAATTGACATGAAGCGTTGGCAAGCTGTGGCGGCAGTGTCTAGCATGCGGAGATTCATGGGTGGGCGACGACCGGGTGGAGAAGGGTGGTTGTCGGATCGGCTGTCAGCGGCGAGTTACCGGTCCGTTGGTGATGAAAATTACGAGCGGTCATGAGAGACGATGGACTGAGGTGACCGGTTGGTGATAGCGGTCCCGTAATTTACGGGTGGTGGGTCACGGTCAAACAACAAGGGGTTGGCGGGCGACATTAGTGTGTCACTATAGAGGCAGTGGCGGTAGCAACTGGTCGGCAGTGGCGGTGATGACAAGCGGCAATTGCAATCGATCGACAATAGCAGTGGTGACCGGTTGACGACGGCGGTTGTTGATCGAGGGGTGGTGGCAGTGATCGGTCAACGATTGTGGTGAGCTGCCAATCAGTAAGCAGTGGAGGTTTTCTAGTCGTTGACCACATACGGAGGTGACGGAACATGTGGCGATGGTGGAAACTAGTAGGGGTACCGGTGATAACGATTGACCGGTGGTGGAAATAAGTCGGCAATGACGACAATTGGATGTCGATATCGACAATTTGCAGTTGCCGATCAGCGGATCAACAGTCGGCATCACCGAAAGTAGTGACAATAACCGGTCGACAAAAGCAGCGGTCGAGCGGTGGCGAGTCGGCGGGCGATGATCAGCCGAGAGAGAGACACGAGCCAGTATGATAATTGATTTCGGTTTTGATCGATCATCTAGTGAATTTTTGATAAATGGGTTTCTTATTTTTATACTAAAACTTGAATGACTACTTTTAAAATTCTAATTTAGTATTGTAAAATCCTAGTTCCGACAAACACTACCAAGGAAAAACCTTTTTCGAATGACTCGGAATTTACACAAATTTTCTAATTCCAGTATTATATATATTTTGAAATAACTCTAGACAAACACCCTAGCAAAACATCATCATTTTTTACTATTATAACTAAAACACAGTGGAGGCAAACCCAAAAACTTCTCTTTTTTCTAATAAGTAACAATAAAAAAAAAGGAGAAAAGCCTTCCTCAAAATGCACACAATACCACCTCATATTTCCAAATAAATATTATTTTCATTTTACCCTTTTCCCGAAATGCTAAAATAGAGCAATTATTAATAGAGAAATGCTAAAATAGAGCAATTATTAATAGAGCAATTATTACCTTGGGTGCCCTTTCCCTTTCCATCTCCCTCTCCCTCACACACATTTATTACTCATAAAACAATAAAAGAGAATCAAATACATCCATCATGAATTTTAACAATTTATAGATCACTCCATAAATATTTCTTTTTTCATTTATAAATTTTTTCATAGTTTTATCCATAACATCTACTACATACGCATATATACATGCAAAATACTAGTTCACACCAACTCTAGCACAAGATCAAGAGATCATCGTTTAGTTCTTGCTTCTTCAAAGTTTAAAATTTTCTCCAAGAACAACAAAATAGTCACAATCAAAACCACTATCATCCACACATCATACCAAATAAACACGTGATTATCCTTTCCCAAATTGCTTATTTTTTTTTCCTCAAAATGACAGCTGATAGAGAGATATTTGCCCACCTCTTTTGTTCTCTTATAAGCACAAATAGGAACTTGATAGCCATGTTTTCCATCAAAATAAAACAAAACGGATAACATCGACTCAAAAACCTCAAACTCAACTTGGTAACTGATTGGTGTAAAGAAAACTCCAGCACATATCAAGCCAATGATAATCACTTGGAGGGATATATTTCCAGCAAAATATGGATTTACTCAAACGAGACATTATTTTTAGAGTAACCCTTCAGTCTATGTTTCTTAACTGTAAAGCATGCCAATGTTTTCTTGACATAATGAAACACCAGGGCGTATTTTCTTCGTCGAAATATGAATTATCTTACACAACGATCCAATAGCAAAAGGCACAACCGATCTGATACCATCTTAAAATCTATTAGAAAGTGCACCCGAGATTCAAAGTTGTGATAAACATCCAGAGAGACATTTTTAATATGGTACCATGCAGACTAACCCACCAGTTGACCGTTAATGTAGCATGCTCTAAATCATAAGAATCCAATTTCATATCAGTGGGGCCCAGACTATAAGGACAGAAATTTTGGGTAATCGGTGCATGTGTTTCTGCTGCTTTAGGTTGCTCAAACTTGAGGACTTCTGATACACAGCAGCAATAAAGGAATTGATGTCAAAAGCTGCAATGCAAGCAAACAACTAATGAAAAAGAGTGGCCGCTACGGGCAAAGTAATAGCATGGATGCTCTGGAGAAATCTCAGCCACACATCCTACGTGTAAAGCACGTAGGATACACCAACACCAAAGGCTCCCTGTTTCACAAAAACCTCGACCGTTCATTTCTATTTCTATTGTGGATGGATCTAGACCGTTGGATGCAATAGTATGGATGCTATTTTGCCTATTTTGCCCATAATAGCAGCCACTCCGGATCCAACAACAAATAGTAGCTGAGAAACAAATGCCGGTTCATCTCATGAACAATGATTAGAACATGAAACATGCACCTCTATAATTTTTAGATGGCAATATATAACAAAGATTCACTGTGGGAATGTGACCAAGCATAACACATTCAGGTCATTTTTCAAATTGGCAATTGGTCAGATTTAAGAACATTCAGCCCACAATCCATGTGATGCACGAAAATGAGCATTTATATTTGTTACTGCACACAGAGACTATGCTCCACTCGATAGGATTTGAAAACAAATACTATCGACTTGTTAGCCATTAGATTCATTTTGAAATGTATGCCATCAATTCTGGATAAAAGTTCTCATTTAACATTTCTACTTAAGCTTCTGAGCTATGCATTTCCCCCCTTAACTATATAAAAGTACACAACAACAAAATGCCGAATTTAGGCAACATTTCTACAGGTGTTTCTCCCCAACAAGTCAATCCCTGGTTAGATAATTACCTCCGGTTTTTTTTCTGTACACTTTCTTCGTTTGCATATCCGAGAAAATTACCATGAAAGCAACTCTTTAACTGCCGATGAAAGGAAAACTCAGAGCTATATGCCGATGAAAGTAAGGAACAAAAGCGCTCTTTAACTGCCGCGGCCTGCAGAAATAAGATATAAAAGTCTTTTGATTATCCTCGCAAAATAAGGACAAAGAGCAATACAGAAACCAGAATAAAACATAACTTGTAAATAATGACAGACATTATTTACAACAAAATGTTTTATCTGCAAAAGAATTGCGGCGACCAGGTACAAAGTAATATATGGAAATGTAAATACACTATACCCAACTTAACTTATGGTGTTAATTCACTAACTTATAAAGATCTGATCAGTACAAACGACCCAGTTTAATTTCATCAGTCATTGGTGATTTAGTATTCAGTAATTTGTAACAGAAGTGAATTATATCCCAAATGAAAAAAAAATGAAGGCATGGGATTTTGTATGTATGCTTTGAAACCTGAAAGGCTGCAGCCCTAATCGCAACCTATTTGGGATTCCAGATTACAGCCATCAAAACTATAGTCTCAAGGATTCACTGTCAGAGCAATCGATTTGTACTGCAACTTAAATTTTCAATTGGACAAAAAATTTATAGAAAAAGAAGAGTTCATTTGCATCAGATATAACTGCATTGTTGGAAGTTGTCCACATATCAGTTATTATATATACATTCCGCAACAATGTTTATCAGATTTTTTTCTTAAAAACACGTAATACTTTCCTTTAGGTAGATTATCTTTCAACATATATAACTTATTAGAGTGTTGTGTTCATAGAAATGTTTTTCATTTCTTATTCCATTTCCTCTTTGAAAGTGGGAGTCGGCTAGTTAACTTATCCTTGGCCCCCTCAGATCAATAAAACTACCAATAAATCCCTGAACCAATAGTACTACAAGTATTACGATTGATCATATAGTGAGAATTCATCAAAACTGCACTAAGGATCTCATTACTTCTGAGCTATGCCATTTTTTCTTACACACACAAACTCAACTGCCAACCTGCAGAAATGAGACATTAAAGTTCTATGATTATCCAGGCAAGATGGTGACAAAGAGCAATATAGGAAGAGGAATAAACATAACTTGTAAATACCGCAATCCCTGTTCAAACTAATCAACACCATGAGCAAGTTTTGTTTGCAGAAAACTTGCGGCGTCCAGCTGTTAAGAAATATAAGCATATGCAATACATACTACACTCAATAAATAATGTGATGTTTCAGGCCAAAATCTGAATTATTTTACACAACGGTCCAATTTCTTAAATGAAATAATGGTCTTGAGAAGGCAAGAAAATTTGATGTCAATCAGTATGGGTTCTATGCCATCTTAAAATTCCTGCAAATGCAACAAAAGTTTCAAACTGTGATGACAAATTAGAGAGAAGCCTTGTATTCTAATATGCAGACCCTAACCACCATTTGACCTTTGTGTTCCATGTAAATAATTATCAGCCTCAAGTTAATCTCTATGGACCCAGATTGAGGAAAGAAGAATGGGGTGCTCTAGATTGGTCATACATAATGACCATTGAAATAATTTGTCATCACTTCACTGAAGCAATAAAGGAAAAGATGCTGAAAGCTACAACTGAAACAAAAAGTGGTTGAGAAACAAAGGCCAGTCATCTCATGAACAATGTTTATAACATGGAAATACACAGCAAAAAATGCACCGTGGGACTGAGAATATATACAACACATTCTTGGCATCCTTAAGGGCTCTTTGGTTGCAGGATTGTGAAATTTGGATTCTCAAATAGTACAATTGAAAAAATCTGGATTAGCTAATTTTGTATTTGGTTGGTATTGGATACCTAGTATTGGATTTATAGATCCTTATAATCCTTGTTTGGTTGGGAAAAAGTAAGCGGGGTTTGGATTTGAGGATTAAAGAGAAATATTGAGAGAGTTGGGATTTTTTAATAACTAAAGTATGCAGGCCCCATATGAACAGTGCCAAATCCATCAAAATCCAACAAAAAAAAAGTAGGATTCATCAATCCATATTTTTGTGTGGCCCCCACAATAAAAACAAAGGCATCCATAAATTTACAATCCTCCAACCAAACAAAGGATTCCCAAATCCCCACTCTTTTTTTGGATTCCACAATCCAAACAAATCCTACAACCAAACATCCCCTAAATGGCGACTGGTCAGATTGGAAATGCAAAGCCCACAAACCATGTGATGCAACAGAAGAGAATTGATAATCGATGTTCTAAATGTCATGTCGGTGTTGTGTTGGCACAAATATTCATGCCAGATTTCACGATATTGTTGGGTGATTTGTTCTTAACGTCGGACTGTAAATTGTGTTTTAATTTAGAACTTAACATTGTTAAGAAACATTAAATATTATAAATATCACTAAGGTAATATATAAAAATCCAACTTTCTTAAATGATGTTTTCCTTCGTAACCCAATGATAGAGCGATCAGCTATTCAGTATGGATTTTTTAGAAAAGCAGCATAAAAAAGAGAGGGATAGAAAGTTCTACAAAATTCAACAGAGAGTGTGTGTGTCCAAATACAATATCAAAATCATATCATTATCGAAGAAAGCTCGGAACTAGTGTTTAAATCAAGAGATTTGGCGAGGTTTGTCGAAGACAAGAAAAAAGCTCTAATCTAGAGGTTGTCAATGACGAAAAGTTTTGAGAAATATCAAGTTTGTTGGGTTTTTCACTTAAGAATTGGACATAGTAATTATGGATAGGGTCTGAATTGTACCTAAAAACCGAAAAAATCCAAAGTAAATTTTAATGCTAGAAGTCGTGATATTAACCATCATATTCCCCCGCATATCGGCCGATATGTCGGACAACATTTTTTCAAAACAACAAAAGGATATAAAGTTGATAAATCGTGCCGTTTACTCGTTTCTTCTCTATTCTGATATTTCGTTGGATATCAGCTATCATCGACAATTAGAACACTAAAGATATTTGATATGTTATTAAAGGAGCAAGGCATTAATATGGTTACAATAAAACTTTTCTTTCTATCATAAGACATTGTTGAATTCAATGAGTGTTATGATAAGAATCCTAAAAAATATTTATTGAATAAAGTGGCATTTTTAATAACTTTATAGTTTTGGAGTTATAAGGAGCCACCGGTAAATTAGGTATATACCATTTCATAGTAAATATGCCAAAACATATATAAATATATATATGAGAATAATGGAGGAAAGAGGCCCTAGGAGGCTTTTTGCGTTAGGTGGCGGCATGAATCAAGTCCACCATTTTATTCGATGATCGGCACCAGCCATCTTCATCTTCAACGTCTAACATGTCGATACACTAAATTTCATGTGACTCCAATAATTTTCCACCGTTGATTTAGTGGATGCAAACTAAACGGTTTACCAACAATAGAACTTTTTACATTGCCAGGTGAAATGGTGTTGTAATCATATGAAATTTGGTGTATCGACAAATTCGAGGATGAAGATCAAGTTGGAAGGTGTCGATCGCCGAATAAAATGATGGACGTAATTTTTGCCGCCACCTAACACAAAAAGTCTCCTATGGCCTCTTTCCTCCATTATTCTTTTTCTCTATATATATATAAGAAAGGCGTCGGAAGGAATTTCCTCATATGACGTCGAAAAAATACGCCCTCCATAACTTTTTTTTCAACGATCGGCACCCATCAACATCATCTTTATCATGTAAGATGTAGATACACCAAATTTCATGTAATTCCATCACTTTTTCACCATTTATTTTGTGGATGCAAAATTAACGGTTTACCGACAACATAACATTTACATTGCTAATTCAACGTTGAAAAAGTGGTGGAATCACATGAAATTTGGTGCATCCACATCTTATATAATAATGATGATGATGGGTACCGATCGTCGAAAAAAAACGTGTAGGATATAGAAATTTGACACCACCTAACGTAAAAGCCTCCTAGGGCCTCTTTTCTTCATTATATATATGTGGTCGGTTCTCATTTCTTATTTTGAGGCCAAACTTTTAAACACAATCCACCGTGTTTTTCACTGATCCGTAACGTCATTTTGATCTACTTGTATTAGATAGGTTATGTATAAAATTTCATTAGATTTGGAGACCTCTAACACATCGATCAAGCGATGTTTTTCATGCATCGTAAAGCCGTCGATTTTTTAGTCTATATAATGGATTAGTTAAAGGTCTCCAAATCACATAAAATTTAATACATAACCCATCTAACATGTGTAGATCATGATGATCAGTGCAGATCGGTGAAAAAACAACGTATTATGTGTTTGAAAAATGGACCTCAAACTAAGAAATGAGGCCGAACCTCATAGAATCAGCTATACATGTTACGAATATGTAAACCCTAGAGGCCATTATTGTTGATATAGTGGATGCTTGGACATATATATAGAGGACTTTCTTGCTCGACATGATAGTATGCTATCATGTTACCTTTATCTTAACATGTAGACTGGTATTTATACTGTCCGTCTCTTACATGTTGATAAAGCCCTTAAAATATATACTTGACTACCAGGATTATGATGAGATCATACTAGTGGGGCCAGGGTGGTCCAAAAGTATATCCTTTAATCAGTTCCTAGTTGAGGGGATATCGAGACTAGGGCATCGATATTTCAGAGTAGACTAGTGTGTACGTTTCTTGTCCCTTAGAGGGTAATGGTTGATCCCACAACCATTAGTGTGTGACATCAAAGATTGTACACAGATGCTCATTGGAGAATGGGTACACCGAACAGGACTCCCGAGAACTCCTAGTTGGTAGTATACATATCGTCAGATAGCAGTCCTCTGGTGACACTGGTACAGGTTAGTCTGTAGACCCGAGATCGTCAGTCTTGTGTGACTCCCACTGTGCTTTGATTTCCTCCCTACCACGCTTAAGAGGAGTCGTGCAAACAGGTGGGTTTGGGGTACAGTCCCGAGTCACATGGAGGCAATGAACGATAGGAAGGTTTTGTCTCTCCCGGTATTGGGGGTTGATATTGCACTATTCTCGATTGGCTATAACTGAAAGTCTCAGGCCAGGGTTGCTTATGAGATTTACTGATAAGTGTTATCAGTAGTTTCACAAACCGTTATAGACCAGACATCGGCATGACTTATCACTTTACTGGGATCTGACGTTTACCACCCCTAGACATGATATGCGACATATCAAACAAAGAGACCGGACTGTACGGTGGTGTTACTGATAGTCTTCATGGAGAGTATGGACAAGCTTGCTTGATTTTCATATCGCTCAATACCCGGGTAGCCGTTACGTCCAGCTAATACCGCTGACGGCTTGTAGGTGATTGATGTGATCATCATCTACTGCTGGCGTATTGACGAGTCTTTAGAGTCCCACAGAAATTCCATGGTTCAAGCAAAACGAAGTAGGGGACATATGTGGTGTGTGGGCCTGATTAAATACGTGTATGTGATACAGTATTGTAATCTGGCAGTTATCTTGTTATCAAGTTAGGTTATATATGATATAACCGGATTATCGAATCAAGTGTTGATTTTATAATGTGATACAAAGATAAATGATATTAGTCTGTCATATGTGATATAACCGGATTATTAAATCAAGTGTTGATTTAATAATATGATATATATTATATGTGATATAATTATATCTTAACTAATATCATTAGCTCACTAAATATTTTCTTATATGTATTAATATATATATGATATATGATATATATATAAATATATATATGTACCATGGCATGATTTCTATTTTTGAGAAAAATGGAAAATAAGGTGGAAAATGGAAGACTTTGGGAGCATAGTTGCAAGCATGGGCTTGTATCATTGTTTATTCATCTTGACTCACTATTCAAGCATAGGTGCAATTTTATATTGCAATAATTCCATACTTGAATGAGTAAGGTCAAGGGTTAGCCATTCACTTGCTCATTCAACACTTAGCCATTTTTTCTTTAGTTGCTCCCATATGCTCTCTAGCTTCTTCATCTTCCTCATTGTCATGGTTCAAGTTTCAACCCTCACATGTGATGTGAACCATGAAGCTTGAACACAAACTTGTGAACAAAATCATATCCCCTACTTCACCATCATATACTTGACTAGCGATCGAGTGTAGCGTGTTTTCTACGCTAAAGAGTTTAGTGTAAAGACAGCTTGAGTTGGAAGGACTTCGCGTAGATCATCATCCGCACGAAAGTCATCGGAGGAAGCTCGTCCAAACCCTCAAGTAGAGCCTAGTGGACTCGCAGGACTACTACACTGAGCATGTGAAGTGAAGAACTCGATCTACGAGGGTATATCCATCTTTCACTTCTTATAGTTTTTCTTGATATCAAACTTTAAACCCTAATCAACTAACTAAAGATCTTGGATAGTCTAGCTTAGCACCCATAAAAATTTGAATTTGGCATGCTTGATGTCACTTGGACCCCTTGGTGGTGCTAGGGTAGACTTTCAATACACACTTTATTTGTAAGCCTTTCTAAACCCCAAATATCAAATTTATATGGGCCCTGCAGCATGGAAAACTTCAGGAGATGCCTCTGCAAAACTTCATACAATTTTATAGTTTAAAATGGTCTATGTGCCATAGGCTTCAAAACTATGAAGCTAAATACATAGAAAGAACAAGTTAATGTTCATCGAGTCATGAAATAATCTCATTACAAAAGATGGAAAGTAGTTTAGAAATATAAGCATACGACTTTTGACATTTGACAGAAAAGACGCATCTTGCGATTTTTTAGTGCGCAACATTGGAGTTTTGAATCATATTGAGTTAGGAGGACCTAATATTGTTTAAGCCTAACATATGATTATATGTTTTCCTTTAGCTTCTGTCTCCTCTTATTATTTCTTCTCAAACTTGCACCATTTGGAGAACTACACACACGCGCTATCAAGATAATAGTAAAAGAGTAACACATGAACACTAAATTTTGTTGAAAATAAAAATAAGGGTTTTTTATTTTGCACCCAAGACTTCGATATTCTACCAACCCTAAACTTATTTTAAAAAACACACCCAGATCCGAAAACTTAACTAAAATACACCCCATAGTTGGGCTCCATCCAATTAACATCCAAATTCCGTGAATTAGTTGATATTGAAGATTATTATAGTAATCAAATTCCATTAATTATTGGTTAACTCTAGGAGCTGAAGGGGTGGAGCTGCTCGTGACGGGAGATAGAGGCCGTCGCCATTAGGATGGAGACAGTGTGTCGAGAGAGAGAGAGAAAAAGAGGCTTTTTTATAAAATGGTAGAGGTATTGCAATTGTGGTTGATAGGAGCAAGGTAGGGCCCACCTCGTCAGCGAGGAGGCTCCATGCATAGGTTGTGTCAATAAGTTGTGAGATTGTCGCCATAGCCACCGAGAACAAGGAGGAAACAACCACCCTAGATTTTGATAAATATGAAGAAACAAATGGTAGATGAAGTAATTAACACTTTAATCTAATCATGGTTAATCTAACCAAACCATTAAACCAACATGAAACTAACGTAAGGGTGTTTTTTAGTTAATGAAGAAGGTTTAAATGTGTTATTTTTTAAACCAGTGTTTTCTTAGAAATACCAATGTTTGGGGTGCAAAATAAAAAAAAACTAAAAATAAACGAAAGCCTATTGTTTATCGCAAGCTTGAAATATACACTAATTAAATTTTGTTGAAAATGAAAAAAATAA
This sequence comes from Agapanthus africanus, assembly GCA_030015575.1. Lineage (NCBI taxonomy): Eukaryota > Viridiplantae > Streptophyta > Magnoliopsida > Asparagales > Amaryllidaceae > Agapanthus > Agapanthus africanus. The sequence goes on along the minus strand of CM057344.1, from coordinate 595,104,924 downwards.
ATGAAAGACCAGAAAACAAATGCGAGCATGGCTTAAGATTCAATAAATCCGCTACATCCACGCAAGCTCTTGCAGTATGCAATAAGGCAAACTATAAATAGAATTAGATTCAAATTTAGTTGAGTTGTAGATATAAACCATATTTTAAATATTTTATGATAACCGGAATCGACCTAACAATTTGATGCAATGTACGTTGAAATCGATGTTTCTTATGGATGTCTTGTTGGGTCGATTTTACCTTGCAAAATAGTCTATTTATCTTGCAATAAGTTTACTTGAATTATTAATAATTTTGATACATTAAAAAAAGCCTTTTAGGTTCAAAAATGGGATTCAATATTTTAACAGAACTAGAGAAAGGGGTCGAGTTATTGATGTGAGATGGGTCCAGAAAAAAATTGATTTCGTCGTATGGAGTGCTTCGCGGCGTTATTGTCCTTGTAGACCCACGCTTCACTCAGTCTCCTCATTCTTTCTTTTTCTCCGGTCTCAACATTCCCTATTAATTGTTAGTTTCATTCAGTCACAAATCACTCCAGTATTTTAAAAAACGACTTAAGTGGCGAAGTTTTCGCTATCGCTTCGATTTTTGTAGCTTAAGCGGAGCGATATTCTTATCTTATCAATCTGATAATTATACTCTATCTCTTATTTATTATGGTGCATTTAAATATTTATGAGTGTGGTTTTCGTCTTTTATCGTCGCGTCCTTTTTGTTGATATTTGCAAGCTTACAAAGATTTTAATGAATAAATATATATTGTATTTGGAGTGATATAAAACCCAAATTAATCATACATCGTAATTATCTTTACAATATTTTCTTTTTATCTCCGACCGAGTCTTTAAACTGGAATTTTGAATACTTCGACTTGGAGGCTTTGTCTGCAAGTCCGACACTTCGACTTAGAGAATTGGAGGCTTCAACTTAGAACGGGTACGATTTTCGAGAGGCTTTGGCTTTGAGTATATAGAGTTTTCCTGATAAAGTTTTCGACTTGAAGGTTTCGACTTAAAGTTTAGAAAAGATTCGATTTTGTTTTCGAAATAAAGGATCGAGTGGTTAGGGTTTTTCGAGATTTCATTTTGATTTCAAATCTAGGATTTTCGAGCACCTTCAGCTGCAAACAACGATCAACTTTAATTTCGACTGATTTTTGACTTCATTAAGTATCAACCTTGACTTCAAAACTCGACTTAAAAGCAGCTTAGAAATTTAAAAATAGTAAAACCTATATTAGAATCAATGTTTGACATAAAGTACAAGTACTGAAATTAAACCAATAAAGACATTGATGATTTCTGCGCGGGCCCAGCCACTCCACTTTTCTCTTCTAACAAAAAAAATATCAATATAAAAAATATCATATAATGTAGAATGCCATGCTAAGTTTCTGTCTCTGTCCACTTTTGAAAAGACAATAAATCCCTAAAATCATGCTTCAAATTCTCTAAAATCATATCTTCTCTTATGAACCCAATGAAACCAATCTTTAACCGTAAAAAGCTGCCAAGTGTAAAGTTAACACAATTTTATCACCGTCTTTTTTTACTTTTATAATAACTTTTATGCTTTCTTTCTCTTTCTGCAAATGAATAAATCAGCCAATATTTGATCTTATTATGGTCCATTCTGTTATGAGTTTTGTTTTTCCTTTCATGGATGATTAACATAATATTTTTTTCTCATAAGGATGGACTATTTTAAACTTTATTTTATTTGAAAGATCGATGATAATGATAAAAATGTTTAAGAATAATTTGTAGAATTTTATTTTAGGCTTATTTACTGAAAACTCCCAACAGGTTTAGACCAAAATCAGAAGACTGCCATTATCTTTGAAATGATCAAAAAACTACTAAACTTAACGGTGAAACGTCAGCACCGTCATTTAAGTTGATGTCAGCAATTTTAATAAAACCCCCAAAATACCCCTATTGTAACCCTTGTCCTAATTTTAAAAAATAAAAATAACTCTTCTTCCTCCCTCCTCTAGCCGTCATCATCTGCGCCACCATCACCGGCCTCCCTTGCCCCGACCTCTGATCGTCGCCCCCTCCTCGCCGCTCCATCCTCATCCTCGCTTCATCCTCATCATCATCATCACCCCTGCCCCGACCCCGACCTCCTCACCCGTCACCAACCCACTCTTTCATCACCATCACCATCACCATCACCAACCTTCTCTTCTTCAACCCACCACCACCATCACCATCACCAACCTCCTCTTCTTCAACCCACCACCACCACCATCATCACGTTCTTCCTCACCCCCTCTCAAATCCCTCCTTTTCTCCCTCTCCTCTCAACCCCAAACCCTACCCCTCTCTCTCTTCCTCCATGGACCCCACCGCCACCGCCACCATGAACCCCACCGCCACCGCCGAGAATGTGGCTCTGACTCCTCCAAAAAATTACATTAATTATTTAATTAATAGTTAATAACTATTAAATTATTTAAAATGTAATTTATAATTAAGTAATTATATTATGAAAATGGAAAATGGTCATTTGACATGAACAGTAATATTGACCAACGTTGACCGTCAATCATGGTAGTTTCTTGATCATTTCAAAAGTAAAGATAATTTTCTGATTCTAGCTCAAACCTGTTGGGAGTTTTCAGTAAATAAGACTTTAAGCCTTACTTTTATTTTTCTCTTTTTAAAAAAAATGATACGTTACTTTCAATAAGGTTTACTTTTGTGGCTTCGTTTACGTCAATGATCTTTTGATCATTGGACAATTTGTGTTTGTGACATTATATTCATGGTTATTCATAATTTTTTATTATGTTCTTATTTATTGTCATCATTTGTATAACTCATGCTTAATCATTCAATTTTTTCCTACAAAAATCTCTAATCCATTATTAGAATATCTATATCGAATACTAGGCCGTCCCCATCTATTCAAATTATAGAAACCTTTTACCTTTCCCCCTCCTAAGCAAAGAGACGAAATTGCAGTACTATAGATCAGGTATCATCTAAGCTATATTTTCTGCATAATGGCTTTCCAATATAAGTGATGTACTCACACCCCCATAACTGATATTATTCAATGAAACTCTTTCATGGATAATTCCAACCTCCAAAGGCAATGAGTCATCTCATTTAGCACATCCACCAAAATCTTATAGTTCAGCTCAATCAGAGACCAAAGTCACAGCATACAGCAAAGAAAATAATAAAGTCTCGGCTAGCTTCCAGAACATAACTAAAGCCATCTCGAAAGATAGGAGTAAAACAAAAATAATATAAAGAGTTGTCCTTGGCTCGAATAACCATACTTGTTTCGTTGAAAAGAGAAGGGCATGGTTTTTGGATGTATGGGGTTATATGTATTGTAGCATCATAGCTTGTCATAACTAGTTATTTCGCTTGAAGACTTGCGTCCTTCCATTAATTTATAAATTTCTCCTACAGAATTGGGATGGACTGCACAGCAAGGCGCATTTTGATTAAATTTACAACTAATAGTCAACCCTCTGCATATTGGACACAAATTCCTTTTCGGTGCCTATCAGCTGGAGATAGTCATGCTATATAACATTCTGAATCCCACTGTAACCATATGTTTCCAAATATTGACATATGTCAACAAGATGTGTGTTTACCATTTAACTTTGTCAATGAAATGAAATATATGATACTCCTTTTGGATATAAAAAAATTTAAAAAACTGATGTAGACAGACCTATTCACTTTTGGGCCATAACTCATGATTGTATCGATTTGTCATAATAAATGTCGCTTTTAAAGTATTCAAATATGGAAATGGTTACCGGTTATTGTGGCAGACTGCACACTGCAGCCTGACAATATAGGAGTGTTGTACATGGGAGCATGTTTAGTGCATTTCATCAACATAAAATTAGAATTCGGAAACAATGAACATCACAGTCGCATGTCTTGAAGGGAGCCCAAAAATATTCAAGGAATAGATTCTAATATCCTGTCACGAGGTTTAAGATACAATTTCCAGCCAAAGTTGCTAAATCTCAAGAAGCTTACCATTCCTTCGGTTAGAGTCTGCACAGCTAAGACTATGCCTTTGTTGCCAAACTGCATAAAATGTTTACGTGATAATTTTTTGCCACACATCAGAGAAAAAAATGATCAATAAATAAATGTCTGACAAGTGGCAAAGCAACTATTGAACTGTGCAGATTCAATCACCTGTTAAACTGATGGCAGCACTTTGTGTCTGTCTTCATACATTGAACACCACTATTTTCCTGCAAGCCGGCTGACAAAGCCGCTACAATATACGAAACTGAGCCAGCTGCAGTATAAGGAACTGAGCCAGTTCCAATGGCTCCATTAACCTCTCTATACTTCTCATAGGTAATACTTATTAAAGGCAGAACAGCAAAATTATCATTTAAATTAAAATAATTGATGGAATGGTTATCAAAACTATCCATACAATTAGAAGTTCGTGTTGGATATCTTTAGACGTTCCGGGTAATAGTGTAATAAGTCCTTCGCTCTATAAGCGCTCTTCAGCGACTTGCATCCTGTCTCCCAGTACAATCGTCTCAATTATAACTAATATCCAACTTACAAATGCACAACCGAATGAATAAGATTGTTTAATTAGAAGAAGAAAAATTATCGGAAATATTATGTGTAGTTGTGAAAACTACCTTTCAAAACTGATGCGTTACATTATAGTAGTACAAGTTTAATATAATTAGCTTGAAAATAATGCAACCTGCGCACTCTAATTTCTAGATGTAAAGTAACTAGAAGATCATTTGTCTCTAGTATAACCAGCATATGTTCGGGTGTAATTATGGAATTATAAAAAAAGAATAAAAAAAAATTGTAACTTGTGTGGATATGTTTATCTTAGCTTTATCTGTGTTTGAAAGATGATTGTAATATTTAGCAAATCTTTTTTTTTTTTTGCCATTTTCTACAAACTTGGAGATTGTGGAGAATGCCGGCTGGGTTTTTAGGTATGTAGTAAATAAATTTCGTGTCCGATCATAAGCAATTTCCCAACTTTTTGATATAAACAATCATAATTGCATCTATTGATCCAGAATATTCACTCAAGGAAACTTCCACCCCAAAAAAATTTAAAAAATATGGCGTTAATTTCTTATCGAGGAGAGAAAAAGGAAACCTTGATGAGATTCGCCTGTGAAACCCACTCGCTTCATGGCACCCCAAATCCTTGAGATTCCTCAAATGCTCCAAGCTCGCAAGATGATTGATCGCATTTCTACTGCAAACATAAAATAAAAGATAGAAATAAAACTATAATAAAACTAAAACCCTAGAAATCTTTGAAAATGGAATAAACCCTAGGAATCAGAGAAAAATTACCAGAAACGATTGAGGTGAGAGAGATCGGGTTGAAGAATGGAAGGGTTTAGGTGAGAGAACTAAAGGCTGCTGATCTTGATGATGAGTTCTGCTTCTTCATCATCACCGTTTGTTTCTTTTTCTGGAGCCATAAGAGCTCCAATGGGAAAGCTGGATCGGGAGTCCGCGCAATTCCTGCTATTAAAATGAACGCTTCTGAAATTTTTTTTAACTTAAACTCAACGGTCATGATTCGCTGTTGCAAAATAGGAGATTTGGCGTTGGTGTTTGACGCTTGTTTTGCACGTGTGTGATATACGGGCCAGAGTACTCCCAGATTACCATAATAATAGAGAGAAAAATAGCAGAGGTTCCAAATCCAAGAATGATGCTCTCTTTTTCTTTTTTAGGATATGCAAAATGCTTGTCAAGATCTTGCAAAAAAAAAAACCGGCGTAGTTATTCCGGACCAAGTGCAGTAATCATAAATGATATTGTATCTGTATCTATTTGCATCCAATGGACATATAATATGGATACTAATGTCAAGCGTTTCGTATTTATACCCCCCAACAACCAATGCATACAAATATAGTACCATCTATGCCCATTCCGTGTACGTGTTTGACTTTTAAATGCAAGTTTAATAGGCAAAAATAATACTAGCACTTTTACTTTAGTGAATGTATCGTTTATATGTTTATATATTTGTTTCATGTTCAACTTTTACTCAATTCAGATATTATATATTTTATTTTCGATAACTATCTGTATTTTTCTTTGCATCCGTCAACAACCAACCACTATGGATACAGTAACATCTATATTCACTTTGCATATATAGTCTTGAAAACAATCTATTTGCAAGAAACATCATCCGTAAGCATTACAATTAACACATCAATTCAGGGCAACATAATAGGAGATCGGCTTCCAAAATATGGCTTTCTTCTGCACAACAAGGGATTGCGTAAAAATCTGTGGCAAACACTTTCAAAATTGACAAGCAAGCGATTGAAGTCTGCAACAGTATCCAATAATCTATATAGACAGTCTACAAGAAAATAAAATAAAGTATTCAAAAGGAAGGGCGAACCATGGACGATTATAAACCACTTTATGATCATCAAAACCAAGGTTTGCCATTACATCCATGATAAGTTTAGACTGAAGTTATCCATAAACCACCACCGCATTGAAAAATATCATGTTACAACATGAATTACAATAAAACTAATTAACATCTGGTACAAGCATAACTGCCATGTGAATCGTTTCCTTCGCAAATCACTTCGCAAATCAAGCAGAACGAGAAAGACAGGATGAAGCGAACACCTTTTCACGGAGATTAAACTTCTTCGCTATTAATGGCCGGACATCGTCAACCCCGACCAAACTTTCCAGGAACGGAAGTAACGAAATCAATTCTTGATCGTTGCGGTCATCGAACCAGCTTTCTATTGGAATGCCATTGTCTAACTGAAACCCAAATGCCTGAAAAGGGAAACAAGATGTACCAAGTTAGAAAACTCCCAGCCTGTGTACTTTTTGACGTGGTTAAAAATCACAAATCACCATCTCTGTAATTAATATGTCGACTTGCATATTAAATACAAGTCATGGAATAGCCAGGACAAACTCCCAAACTAAGTCATGACAAACAAATTATACAGGAACATATCCTTAATCCTCCCATTACAATTCGTGTATTATATATTTTAACTATCCTTTAAATAGACATTCTACCGTGATTTAAAATATGTAAAGTTACATTGTAAAAATGATGGCCCCCCAGAATATCGCGCACAAGTACTGATGATACTCATATAAGTGGGGATTTCCCAGATCACGACACGTAGCAGATGACGTGTCGTCCGCATAAACCCACTATATTCATGAAGGCTACGGAGCTGGAATAGATATGATACAATGGGGACATTCCTCGGTGCCTCACCTCCGAGTTAGCACCCGACCACCTTTAGGAGGCCTCCCTTGAGTATGTTTTCCTCTTCGCTTAACCACCAGCCAATAGCTCGTCTCCGAGCAATCATAGAGTTGAGCTTCCTCAACATCCACGCTTGTCTTCGAGCTATCCTATAACTGAGGTTCCTCAGTGTCCATGTTTGGTCGGAGCATGGAGCACAAGCATCCTCGTAACGACTCCGTATATCTCGCCAAGGCGAGATCTCAACCGCTCCACGTCCCGCCATCCCACGTCGGCATATCTCGCCATTAATGAGCGCATCTCATCATTAATATGGGCGTTACGCCTGAGCGGAACTAACGGCGAGGATGTCGCAACAGCTCACTCCGATGCAACCCCTATATAAACCCCTCCTCCAGACGATTCAGGTAACTCGAACTCATTCCAATACGCCCCTAATTCTGCCCAGTTATTCCCCAGCACTTGGTCGAAGGGACCTATGATGGTTTCCCACCCCGGGGCTTTCTTTGCAGATAGCTCGGCGACAATCAACAACCCACTGAAATCAACACCGAACCTCCACCACAAATCTCAACCGTTCAACCCCACTGGCCATAGAATTGACGGAGAACATACAAGGGAGAGTCCGACCTCCATCAGTTGGCGCCATCTGTGGGAACCGACATTTTCCACCCAAAAAAGTTGATCTTCCGCCTTCGATTCGATGGCCGGCGATCATCGCAACGATGACCCTAACACGAGCCATCCCGTCCTCCGCAACGGAGGCGGGGACGGTTCCACTCCCACCAACATCGTCGAAGCCTTAGTGGTACGGATCGACCGACTGACAGCGATGGTGGACGCATTCGATCGTGTTCAAACTGCCAGCCACGCACAGCAAACCGCTACCCCTGCTCCCCAGAACGGCGGCATGCACGTAGCGACAGATGGACGCGTTCAGGTTCTCGGCCTCACTCGTGCCAATCTCGACACCACGAAACACCGGTGTGCCGATTTCGACAGTCGCGACCCCCGTACGAGGAATGATTCCATGACTCATTGGACGCCGGACAGTCCAACACCGAGGTCTCAGGACCAACCAAATGGTCACTTCAACGCCCGCCGTGTTCCCTCACCCTCCGACGTGACGTTGGTCGGGTCGCCTGATTCCAGGAAAGACCAAAGTCACCATAATCATCAAAATCATGCCCATGGGGCACATCGGGAAGAGCCAGTAGGGTTCACCCCGAGGATCTGAGGAACGTGATAGAGTGAAACTGAAACCGCTCCACCGCCCAGTCCGAAACAGAGTTAGTAGACACTCGGATTATGAAGAATCCTCGGGGTACCAGAAGCGAATCGAGGTCCTCGAGAACATGTGGCTCGCCACCCGTTCGTCCGGCGGATGGGCAAAATACTTTGCAGATTCTCTCACGAAGCCCTTCACCGAGCGGTTACTGAGGGAGCGGGTCTCATCCCGGAACAAACCGCCCAAAGTGGCTCTCTTCGACAGGAAGTCTGAATCAAAAGACCACTTGGATGCGTTCACAGCAGGCATGAGCTTCCAGGATAACTCGGACGAGGCTCAGTGCCGAGCTTTCCCCATCACTCTCATCCGGGCCCGGTGAGACTGGTTCCGAGACCTGACTCCGCGCTCAATCTCAATTTTCGACGAGCTGTCTACTCAATTCCTCAGCCACTTCGTCATCAACCGACGACAGAAGAGTGAGGACAGAGAATCTTTCAGGGGCTATATCACCCGGTTCTACAACGCTCTCCTGAAAGTGCCCAAGCACCGGGACGAGACGGTCATTACCGCCCTGAGATCCAGTTTTAGACACAGAGTGGCTCCACTCTTTTGCATTGACGCAACCTAAGACCATGGCTGAGATAAAAGTCTGGACCGAACGGAAAATCCAACTTGAGTCTGAAGCGAACGCTAACCTACCCCGCGGAGACCGGATGGACCGAAAGAAACGGGGCCGAGAAGAGAAGACCAATCGTTCGAAACCCTATTCTCCGAGGTTTCATGAATACTCCTCTGAACGTCTCTCAAGCCGAGCTGCTAGAGGAGGCGAAGAGCGTAAGATTCTTCAAGCCACCGCCGATGGTACAAAGGCCGAGCAAACGACTCCACGGCCCATATTGTGCTTTTCATCGGTCATAGGGACACCCGGCCGAGAACTGCAAACTGATGCACGATTACATCGAGAAGCTGATCTGCTCTGGTCACTTGGCGAAATACCTGCAAGACAAACGTCAAGCAGATAAGAAGCAAGCTGACCAACCTCTCAACGGAGAGATGATGGTCGGACAGATCATGATCATCTCCGTTGGCTCGACTCCGAGAAATGAAGACACCCGCCGTATCCGGCTGGTCACGACTTTAAAGTGCTCCCCCTCCAAGAAGTACAAGAAAAGAAGGTTGCTCCAATCGCTTTCACCGACGAGGACCTGCATAGCATATCCGTCCCGCACAATGATCCCCTTCCTCGTGACCGAGGTATCGCCCGGAGGAGTATACCGCCTCCAAGATTCCTTGGGACTTAACCTTTCACGTCCATATAATGCCGAAAAGCTTAAATTGTATTGTTGAACCGGTACTCCCTTTAATAAAGATTCTTGCTTCTCTGCAATTCAGACTATTTCTCCTGATTCCAAATCTAAACGCCGCACAAGACCGACGAGCAGCCTCTTGCCCGTCGCGCCCATTGAAAACTGGTAGTTTCTTGCCCGACCTAACTGAGGGTCTAAAGCCTTCTCTCGATCGAGCCTACAGGCTGTCTCCAGCCCAGCTCGGAAGCAAAGGTAATTGCCCAGACCAGCCCTTTACTCGGATGAATAAAATGCGGTTGCGTCTGTAGGTAGCCGACCTAAGTCTTGCTCTACCTATCTTATCTCGACTCCGGGATGAAGGATTGGAGCGGCACCGAACTACCTACACTTGAAAAAATAGAAACGAAATTTTTTCGATGTTCTGACATTCTGAGCAAAGAAAAATTTATTAATAAGAAGCGTTCTCGGCTCCTCGGCCTTACAAAAGTGCCCGATGGCTCGCAAGAGAGAACACTTCTTAACGATAACAGTAGAGAAGGAAGAGGGTTTTGAAAGTATTGATCATGGTACTCAATGCTGAGATTCGACGGCCAAGCCCTGGCAGCGTCTCATCGCTCCCTCTATCTATGTCCGTAGGCCCAAGCAGCTATGGTTCCGTCTGGAACTCCCGCCGTCGCGCTTGAAGTTATGATCCATCTATGTTGGAAAGATCGACGCAAGATATCGATCGAGCGATCCCGTCTGCTCTTCGAGATCAGGCCCAACTCATGGATCCTGCGTATCTTGTCGACGGCCTCCTCCAGTGCTTCTTGGGACGCCCTGAAAAGGCCGGGAGAATACCTCCAGATCGCGTAGACGAGCACCTGCAGAAGAGACGATCGGCATGGGGGTAACCGCCCATAAAGACGTTCCAGCCGACCCAACACAGCCTCATATGTCGCCTCGGAACTGTCATAGTCGTATGAGTAGACGTCGTCGCGGGATACGATATCTCGGATATTGTACATGTTGTCGGCCATCGGAAAACGATTGACTACGAAGATCGGAGAAAGAAAAAAGGCAGGAGACAGAGACAACTAAAAGCAAATCAACAGAAGTGCCTAAGAGGAGGCCAAGACTCCTCTATTTATAGCCTCAACGAAAATTCCCCTACGATCGAGATTCTCACCCACCAAAACACGAATTACGGAGTATAGCATCCATCGGATGAGGTAGACCCAGCAAATGAAGCGAATCGACGGCGAATCGATTAGCTTCGCTTCGTGATGACGTGGACGAATTTGGTGAATCGATTCTCCTCACCGGCCGCTAATTGGCGAAGCGAGCGGGTTCCCAACTTTTCCGGCCGTGCCTCGTCTTAGTTCGCCACGTCTAACTCGTCTCGCTTCGTCTCGGGAACCCCCACGAATTGGCAAGTCTCGCCGATTCGCCTCGTCAATACTCGTTGACCGATCCGCCAAGAAGTCACCTCGAACTCGCCGCCTAACATTCACAAACGGCCGCCTGCTCGACGAATCGCCTCACCTCGCCTCGGTTTCGCTCCGCCTCGCCTTGGTATTCCCATCCAATGGCTCTGAACAGTCGGATATAAGCAAGGGGAGGCGAATTTCGATTCGCCTCGCCTCGTAACGGGTAGAAACGGGCAAAAAATTCAAACCCCCCCCCAAAACCTATAAATACACCCCAAACCCCATTTCTTCTCATTCCAAACTCTTCTATTCCAAAAAAAATTCCCATCTCTAAAAAAGTTAATCTAAATCTCTAATATTATTATGGCGATTTCCATCCCTCTAAAGAATAGAAACTCCGATCCAATCCTCTGACAGTCCGACTTCGAGTTTTCGAAGCTTCGAGCCTCTGATTGACCCATGCTTCTATCTTTCTTGTTTTTAATTTATTATTTCTACTCTAACACTCTTTTTTAACATTTAATTAAAATATTGAAATGGAAGGTTCATCATCCGATACGCATCAAACCCAAATTGCTCATCAGAACAAGCGGAAGGATCCACTCATATATCTAGAGAAGCTAAAAATGTGCGACTACTAGTGATATTTGGAATCACTATAAAATTGAATTTAGGAACGGTGTTAGATACGCCGTTTGCAGGTATTGTGGCAATGCATATAAACACAAGGATAGTGCCGGCACCGGTAGTTTGATTAAACATGCAAAAAACTCTTAGAAGCCCCGGCCGGTTCCTCCACTACACAAATACAAATTGGTTTCGCCGATCAAGGTCTTTTTCAATATAATCATGATTTAATTGTTTCAAAAATGGCAAGATATGTTATGGCAGATGAACAGGTTCTCGGATTCGGAGAAAACGCGGTTTTTGAGCGGTACGTTTGTAGGGTGTTTTTCGTCACCCCATTGAGATGGGAATACGCGCGCGCTGGTAAGGCGCATTACAGATTCCCCCTGCCTAGGGTAGGCCGGGGTTTAATGATTGTGGGGATCCGAATCTCCGGCAGCCGCGGACTAAGCTGCCGTTAATTACCCTTCGCATTTGGAGCGAAAGAACCTCCGATTGACGGGTTAAACTGGTCATGCGAACTCAATGTGCAGTGTTATGTTTTGGAAGGGTTTTGGATATATTGGGGGCCCCGCAGAGTTATAACGGGGGAGGCACATTTAGCGTGGAGTGCATAAAAAAAAGGGGGGAAAGCGTCTTAAAGACGCGTGCGCAGCATGTGGGCGCATGGCGCCCAGGGTCACGTGGCGCACACGTGACCGATGGGCGCCTCAGCGCCCGGGGTCACGTGGCACACACGTGACCTTTGGGCGCCTCAGCGTCCGGGGTCATGTGGGCGCATGTGACCATTGGGCGCCTCAGCGCCCGGTGTCACGTGGGCGCACGTGACCACGGGAAAACACCCGCCGAAGGGGGGCCTAGCCCTTAGGTTGGGGAGTTGAACTCCCAAGGGATTTTTGGAGTTAAACTCCTGACAGAAAATTAATTTATGGAGTTAAACTCCAACAGACCTAGAAAGGAGTTAAACTCCTAGGAATCTTTGGCCCTTCTTCTGAGCCTTGGATCTGCCCAAAGTTAGATTCTTGGAGATGGGTCTTCTTCTACCTGCTCTTGCTCGGCGGGATCTTGGAGAAAAAGGGGTGAGACTTAAAAGTCTCCCCTTTTCGAGATCTGACTGGAGATCCGAGTTCCCCTTTGTGGGTTTTGTGGTGAAAAACTATTTATTTTTGAGAAAGGAAGAGTTAAACTTTTGATTTAATTCAAAAGAAAGAAGAAGGTTTTTAGAACCTTGAAGAAGGAGAAAGAGGCACAAGCCCTAGTTTTTTATGGAGTGAAAAAGTGTATGCTTTATTCATCATTATGTTGCCTTATATAGGCTTACACATTTACATATAGCCCCTTGGGCTTTACAAAATGGCATTTTGCCCATCTTATGGCTCATGTGCCATTTCATTTTTTGCACATAAACCATGGGCTTACAAAATATTGGCTTTATGCCCATTTTGCATACATTCATGTATAAAAAATTACATAAAAATTATTTATTACATGATTTATATTTTAGCATGGAGGCCGCGGGCTCGACTTGGGCATGGGCCCGCTTGACCTGGGCTTGGGCCCACCTGGCTTGGGGTTGACCTTGACTTTGACTCGGTCAACGGGGGTGTAAATTTTTACCCCAACAACGTTCAAACAGCGTTGCAACCGACATTCAAAAGGGTTCTAAGGACTACGCTTAAAAGTCGTCGTTTTAGTCTCTACAACGACAGTAAACAGATATTAATTGCTACTCTTGCTTCTTTAGATACCGGTATTTCATTAACTTATGATGTTTGGACGGATAGAAGGGAACTTTCCTAGATCTGTGTTACTGCATATTGGATAGATTCCGGCTGGTTTTTGCAAAAAATAATTATTGCTTTTAGACAATTTTCATACCCGCACAGTGCTTTCCATATAATTTCTGAAATTAGATCTATTTTGGAAGAATGTCATTGTGTAAATTAAAAAAATCTATTTTTTCGATAATGCTAATAACAATAATTCTGCTATTGCTGAACTCATTAGACTATGCAAACCAATTTGCAATGGTATTTGTTTCATATTCATTGTGCATGTCGTATATTTAACCTTGCTGTACTGGATGCATATAACGTATGTAATACAAATATTCAAACAATTAAAGATGCATGTAGGTTTATTAAAAGTTCTGGAAAAAGAAAAGATGAATGCAAAACTAGATGCCTAGCTGCAGATGTAAGGCCGTTTCTTAAAAAATATGTGGCCACCAGGTGGAATAGTACATATGACATGCTTCGTACGGCATTAAAGACCGCCGGAATTATTATTAACATGTCGAATGAACAAATGTCTGTAAATAACCACTTAACACTCGATCATTGGCCGGTTGCAAATCTTTTTAAAGATTTTCTTGACTTCTAAAATAGCAACCGAATAATTTTTTGCTATTATACACTTCTCATATTCTCGTCTCCGAATTGTATAATATAGCTAATTGTTTTGCTAGTCACATCGAAAATCCAGGACTTCACCAACCGATACTTACTATGGTAGCTAAGATTTCTAAATATTTCTCTGAAGTTCCAATTATTTACTGTTTATGTTCGGTAATGGACCCTAGAATTAAATTAGAATGTTTGGAGGCACTTTTAACCGGGTTCCACAAGGCCATGGGACATGGAGTAGATATTGATGCCTATATTAGTATCGTTAAAGTAATTTAGATAAGATGTTGGATTTGTATGTTGCACGATCTTCTTCTGGTAGAACTAGTAGCCCACCGCCCTTAATTAGTTCGTATGCTTCGACTCCAGCTTTAGCACTTAATCAACAGGAAAAAAAGGTAAAAATCCCGGTAGCCTCATCATCGTCATTTTTAAATGAGTTATCAATATTTTTACAAACTGATTCAGATATAGATTTAACAATAAATGATTTTGATATTTTAGCCCGGTGGAAAAGTCACGGACATTTGTATCCGATACTTTCTATTATGGCCCGTGATTTACTAACTGTTTCAGTATCCACAGTAGCGTCGGAAAGTACTTTTAGTACAGGTGGCAGGATATTAAGCGAGAAAAGATACAACTTAACACACGACACAATAGAGCGCATGATTTGCTCGCAAGATTGGGAAGCAGCAGCCGTCAGAACACAAAATGCAATCACTTTGGATTCAGATTATCTACTTGAGGAGGTTACAGGATCTGACAAGACCAACACCGAAGGAACCACAACCGGCGCCGACGAATAGCGAGTAAGATCTGTAATAGTAGAAAAAGAACTACGTAGACCTGATTCCCTTTCATTGAGATCAATATTTGGGAAGGATACGTAAGTGGGTTCGGTCTTTAATGTAAAAAAACAAATTGTATTAAGAAGTAATTTGATTAAGATTTTTTCTAATAAAAAACTTGTTTAAATTTCAAATTTTAAGCCTAATTTTAATATTTAAAATATTTTTTTAAATAGCAACCGAACTTGGTGAAAAAATCGCCAGGCTCGGCAAATTTGCCTCGCCCGAAGCCAGCGGGTTCTGGCTTCGTTACTGTTGCCCTTGCCTCGCCTAAACAGCGAAGCGAGAAAAATTTGCTTCACCGGCTAACCGAAGCAAACAAATTTCTAAGCGAATTGCTTCGGCTCACTTCATTAGCCACGCCTAAGATGAGGTGCATTCACGCGGCTTTTGGCCATTGGTCGCCGCCCTTTCACACGGATCGAGACAGATTGAACGACGCTGTTAGGAGATACGAGCGGATCTCAAGATACCTGCCATACGCCATGTGGCACCGGATGTCGGAGAGGCGCAAATGTCAACGTCATGGCGAACCTACCTTCTATTGATCTGAAGTCCTCTCATGAAACCGCCGGAAAGCTTCCTGCCCTGCAAATTTGCAGCGAGTAGATTCCTGCTCTGCCCAAACTATGGATCAGAAGCCCACTCACGAGGCCACCGGGTAGCTTTCTGCCCGGCCAAGTCGCGGCGAGAAGATTCCTGCTCGGAAGCCCTCTCACGAGGCCGCCGGGTAGCTTCCTACCCGGCCAACTCGTAGCGAGTAGATTCCTGCTCGCCCAAACTGTGGATCAGAAGCTCGGCCTAAACTGTGGATCAGAAGCCCTCTCACGAGATCACCGGGTAGCTTCCTGCCCGGCCAATTCGCAGCGAGTAGATTCCTGCTCGACCCAAACTGTGGATCAAAAGCCCTCTCATGAAGCCGCCGAGTAGCTTCCTGCACGACCAATTCACGGCGTCCCGCTCGGTCTAAACTGTTTATCCTAAGTCCCCGCACGGGTAGGCTCCTGCTCGCCGCCGAGGCACACCCATTCATAACGAACAAATTCCTGCTCAACTAAACGGTGGATTCTAAGACCTCGTATTAAACCAGCAGGTAGACCCCTAACTGACACACATACTCAAAGTAAGCACTCCTGAATAGCCCAAGTAAAGAAAACCCGTCCACGATCAATAGCCGGCCCAACTCTAATTGCACTCAAATCCGATGAAGAGATATCACGAGCTGCTATCATCTTCAAATCTGAGCCCCATTGCTAAGTTTAGTCCGAGTTCCTAAGAGTTTCCAAGAGTACACCGCCGGCCTATCTATACTTAGAAGAATTAACCTAGTGTTCGCTCGACTCACGTTACTTCGTCTCCGGGGTGAGAGGGACACCGGTCTATGTACACTTGAAAGAATAAACCCGGTGTTCGCTCGACTCACGTTATCTCGTCCCGGGGTGAGGAGGACGCCAGACTATCTACACTTGAAAGAATAAACCTGGTGTTCGATCGACTCACGTTGCCTCGTCTTCGGGATGAGGGGGACACCGATCTATCCACACTTGGAAAAATGAAAATAAAAGCAAAAATTTTCCAATCAGACACATTGCAGACGAGCAAAAATACTTCATTAATGTCAAAATTCTGTACAAGGTATTATAAACTCCTCGGCTTTACAAAATTGTAACAAAATTGCCTGAGAGATTACAATGAAAAACAAAGGAAAAGAAAGAGAGCAGGGAGAGCGGCAGCTACAGGTCGTCTTCTCGACCAAGGTCTCCTGGCCGCCCGCCTGCCTGGCACCTCCGCCCATTGGCTCTTCCTCCGGAAGGAGGTACCTCGCGCGGAGCTCCAAGTCCTCGAATCCGGGCACCATCTCCTTAACGACATCAAAGGCATTATGCCACCTAACGGCCGCGGAATCAACGAAATCGACGTAGAACTAGATAAACATTTTGTAGTCCTCCACAGCCTTCTCCGTCTTCTCCTCGGCCCTTTTTCGCCACTTCGTTGGCCGCCCGGGAAACTACCTTTTTGAGCCTCTTGGCCGAAGACACGGCAGAAGAAGGCGCTTCCGACCTCACCCGGGGAACCTGTTTCCGGACTTGTTTACGCCCTCCACTGCTGTGCTCCTCGGGGGCAGACGGAGGGACGGCAATCTTTGCTTAAGGCCCCTGGCGGAGCGTCCCACTTGGCACGGGCTTGGACGAGCTGCCTACGCCACCCTTCATGCCCTGTACCTTGGTGACCAAAACGGCCATTATCTTTGACCGGTCTATGGGTTCTACGGGAAGAAACAAAAAAGGGGTTAGCAACAAAAGCAACAAAATGTACCGAGTTAAAATTGATCGGCTGAAACCTAACTTACCTACGAAGCGCGCGGGACTGAGTCCCGCCCAGCTCAGGGCCTGCTCAAAAAGCAAGATGTTGGCGCGCTGGATCGGCTCCCACCGGGACACGATCCCCGCCTCCGGGGCATTCAACAGCTGGGCTTTCGGGCAATCTTCGTAGGCCACAAGGTGGGCACCGACCACTCCTCTCCTTTCGAAAGACCGACGAAAATGTACTTCTCCTTTCACACGTGGATAGAAAGAACGACCACTACCACGACCCGACCGCCCTACCCTTAAGCTTCTTAAAAGAAAAATATTCCCAACTCGGCTCATCCTTACGGGTATCCGAATAGTTCTTATAGCAGAGAGTACAAGAGGAGCCCAAAATTAAAGGGGATCCGATCAATTTAAGCTGGACCAAGAATCCGAGAAGAATCCTCCACTAATTCGGTGCTAGCTGGCCTAGGGGGAGTTGAAAACAGTGAAGAACTGCATAAATCTCGGACAAAAATAACAGACACATCCCTGCTCGGAATGCTTCCAAATACAAGGCAGTCTCATTGTCTTATACCTGGTCTGCCCGTTCGCCCTCCCTGGCCAGACGGAACGTGTAGCCAGAGGGAATTTAGAAATGGGTCCGTATGTTAGAAAGCTCGTCCAACCTGTTCAGCATCGTGACAGTGTCACAAGTGTTATCAATACACAGTTTAAGGGCTTTCTTGGCCCCTCGACAACGGGTAACAAGGGAATCGCCACCCCTTAGGGGCGAACCAGACACAGAGGAAATAGAACTTTCTCGGCTATCAGAAACCGAGAAAGATGAGGAACACCCACTAGACTCGGCTTCAGAGGTCGAAACCTCATCGCTTGACTCTACCCTAACTACATCTACTAAAAGATCAGAGGAAGACATCTGACCTGATTCAAAAGAAGGCTGAAGAAGGGTTTGAACGGTAGATCCAACCTAAGAGCGGAAGCGTCGAGCAATACACAGACAACAGAAGGCAAGCGAAGCAAAAGTGTTTACTGGGGCCATTCCTCAACGCCTCGCCTCCGAAGGAGCACCCGACCTTTTGAAGGCCTCCCCCGAGTACGTTCCCTTCTTCGCCTAACCACCAGCCAATAAGTCGTCTCCGAGCAATCATAAAGTTGAGCTTCCTCAGCATTCTCGCTAGTCTCCGAACTATCCTATAACTGAGGTTCCTCAGCGCCCCTGTTTGGCCGAGAGCATGGAGCACGAGCGTCCTCGCCACGGCTCCGTGTATCTCGCCACTACGAGATCTCTGCCGCTCCACGTCCCGCATCCCACGTCAACGTATCTCGCCATTAATGAGCGTGTCACGTCATTAATGCGGACGTTACGCTTGGGCGGAACTGACGGCGAGGATCTCGCAACGGCTCGCTCCGATACGACCCCTATATAAACCCTCTCCAGACGATTCAGATAACTCGAATTCCAATACGCCGCTATTCTGCCCAATTATTCCCCGGAACTCACTTGATCGTCGAAGGATCATACAGTGGTTTCCCACCCCGGGACTTCCTTTGCAGATAGCTCAGCGTCAACGACAATCAACAACTCATTGAGATCCACACCCAACCTCCACCACATATCTCAACCGTTCAGCCCCGCTGACCACAAGATCGACGAAGGACAACATCTGAGGGAGATTCCGATATCCATCAAGTGCCAACTAAAAGTTTGTACGTTCCTGGATCTTTCCCGTCAGGTTTAAAGCTCTAAGGTTAAAACATTAGATATTAGGCTCAGATAGATCATCATGTTCCGTTTCTTTCTCTCTTTTTGGAATTTGTATCATGCCACAAAAGATGGATGAGATTTATCTCCACCAATTTTTCCCAACTCAATCCAAGTAGCATCTTTCTTTTTCCTTTTTTCCATTTTTAAAAATGTAAATTAGTCTAGAAGCTAGTTAAGTATTAGGATAAGGCACCAAGTTTAAAATGAGGGATAAAATTTCAGCGGAAATATTACATTTATAATTATGAGTACAGAAACCTTTAACCAAACATGTAATGGCACATCTAATAAAAAGAGAAGAAACCAGCTCATGAGATGAAAAATTAATTTATTTTTTTTAAATGCTTAGGGCTACCAACCTAAAAAAATGCAGAGCTGTTGTTACCTGAGGGGAGTTGTCAATGATGATAACTCGTGCCAAATCACGGCCAAGAATTGATAGATCCTTCAAGTAATTACCATCCACATAGACACAAGATTCACGGTAAACACGGTGCCGGAATAATTTCCTTTTAGGATCAAGGATGTTGAGAAGTTGCTCCGCATAAATACTTTGGCTCGCGGTAAATATGATAATCTCAAATAGGCCAGCAACCTTCTCCATGAAGTCCTTAAGATAAGGACGGCAACGCACATAGATTGTGTGCTCTCTGAAATTAAAATTTACTGGAAATGTGAAGTCTGCATCTTGGCACAGTTCGAGGGAAGAGTGCACTAATGTTTCTGCCATGTCAACAAAAAAATTAGAATAAGTAAATAAATATAATTGAAACATCCAAAGCTACTGAACAAAACAAAAGGGAATTTACAAGTATATAATAGCATAACAGAATTTGTGGATCAGAAGTCACAAGTATCTAGGAAAGCATAAAGTGTTTGATACTATCCGTGCTGACTTATTGATGCAAAAGTGAACTTTACTTTGAGAGGAAGAATAGTGTAAGACACCTGAATAGGAGAATGATACTACACAGAGCTGGGGAAAGAAGCTCTGTAAGTTACTTTTCATTTTTAGTACAACATAAACTGCAAATCTGAGAAATAACATAATCGTTTTCGAAAAGTTGGTTTGCTACCAGATAACACATAATCTTAAGTCCATAGACTTCAGACAATCATACAAGGATCAACCTCGCTAAATAATCTGATCGACTTCTATGCCTTGTCCCATCAAAATGGAATAGCTGTGATATATGAAGCATGGACACGGGACACAGAACAAGTGTTAGGAATTTCCTAATAAAACTATAGATATAATAATGTTGTTATCCCCAACAACACAGATACGACATGCAAGGATCCAGTGACACGGCAAATGTAGACATATGTATATAATATATACATAAACATACATACGTCCAGCACATGCGCACATACGTACATTAGATATATACATATCTATTCATACATGTGTATGTGTGTGTTGAATCAAGTTTCAACACATTATGCCGATATGTTATTTTACTATACACATATATGACAACCGATATGTTATTTTACTATACACATATATGACATGTATACGATACACATACGACACGTCTACAGAGTCTCCGATATGTGTCGGGTAATGTGTCAGTATCTAAAATGCGTTGGACACGGAGTGTCAAAGTGTCCAAGTTTCATAGGGAAATAACCTACTAAGAAATCAAGTATGCACTAGCTGTTAGTCCTTATCATTCTTTCATAAAGATATCTCTAAAATAATGTTTGGTAAGGTTTCATCTAAGCAAGCATCATATTAAAGCAAAGCATTATAGCATACAAATATAAATGTAGAGCATTAACAGACAATGCAATTACAAGTAAATAATATTATAATAAAATGTAAAAACTACTCATACGATTAACTATAGAAATTACCAGTGTAAGTTTAATGCACTGTACCATCCAAATCAAGAACAAGGGTAGTTGTAGGGCAACTCCGTGTTTGCTTCGGAAGGAGCACAGGCCGGAATTTTGGAACAACTGCTGATAGATCAGGCAAATCCTTAATGAACGTATATGGATCAAAATCGTCAAACTCATCACTGTCATCTGGCTCCACACAACCTTCAGTAGAAATTGAATCTCGACTCTGTTCATCGACACACTCCAATTTCGAGTGCTGCATAGCTAGATATATAGCTGATACTTCAGATGAGAGATTCCCTACAACACGATATTTATCATCACAAGATTTGCTTGCTTGATTTGATTCAGTACAAATAACTCCAGCGTCACTCTTTTGTTTATCAGAAGTCTTAGGTTGCATATTTACCAAATCCAAGTTCCTCTCAACAGGAGTAAGAGCAACTCCAGTTTTTGTTTCAGTAGAGCCCTGCTGGTTTTCTAACAAAGGCTGATTCTTCAACGCACCAGCTTCTGATTCTTCAGACCCACGAATATGCTGAGCTGATTGGTTATTATTGCTAAAATAATTTATGAAGTCTACTGCAAAAAATAAAAGACGCCAATGATATACATAATACAGTATCCAAAAAGAAGTAGAAATCTAGATGTAGATTAACATAAAGATTAAAGACATAATTACAAGAGGGGAGTGATCCATTGCAAACCGGTCCGCGTTTTTTAAAAAAAGGAACGCCCGATCTATGACATAATTTAACAATCCGATCCGTTCAAGTTGATCACCATATCCTCAAATATATGTGTATGAAAAATCAAAGGATTTGAAAACCTCTAGCCTCTGAACGTCTTTCGATAATGCAACATAAATTTCATCCGATGAATAGGCTAGATGTTTTCAAATCATTTGATTATTCATACACATATATTTGAGGGTAAGATGATCAACTTGAACGGATCGGATTGTTAAAATATGTCGTAGATCGGGAGTCCCCGTTTTTAAAAAAACGCTGACCGGTTTGCAATAGAGCACTCCCCAATTACAAGATACCAACTGCAGGAAATAAAAGAAGCCAGTAAGCCACCATCAGCAGCGGCAGCTGATTTACCTTTCCCGCTATAATTGGGGTCAGATATCAAGCATGACTTAAAGTCAAGAAATCTCAAGAAGAGTTGACCAAGTTTCATTAAAGGCTTCTAGAAGGTGGTGCAAGATGAGCACAAGAGCTCCATGCATTTAAGTGCATGATTGCAACTAAAGACCAGGCCTAAAAGAATTCCCAGACAATGAGCAAGACTAGAAATAGATGACACACTTTGCTATTGCATCACATTCATTATTTTAGCAAAAAAATAAGATTAATCTAGATGCCATAGGTCATATTTCGAGACTGCACATACATTATACCCTTCACTAATCATGCTGAGAAAGAAAGAAAAATATATATGGAATAAAGGAGAGATATTGGTGACACAAAACCAAACCACGATAGTATGTTCAAAGTTCAAAGTTAATGAAAAAAATTACATAACTGAAAAATGGAAGAACACGATTAAAAGAAAGGGGGGCTCAGAGTTTGTAGCCATGAGCATAGTGCATAGTCCATGCATGTGTCTATCATGTAAGCATACCCATGCCGGACACTAACATTTCTTGGGCGCTCCTCCTTGCACTTGAATCCAGTCAGACACTTCTGCAATGTGCCCTCATTTTAAATAATAAATTTCATAATTTCATTAATGTTTTTTGTCTTTGACACAATTTCTAGCATTCTTAAATGTTTTTCTTTCCATACTCATTCCAATTTTGAATATGTTTTCATTTTCAAGTATGTACTAAAGACTGTTTTAGTGGAAGAATATCAAGAGATTGGCATGTAGGATAACAAATTGTGTATACTCCGATATCAATGAGACACAAAGTGATTCCATACAAATTTGATCAAATCAAGTCCTTCCTTATACAAATGAATAAAAATGTCTAATGCGTTAACTAGTAGCATTAAGTTGTAGCATTTACATACTCAGAAAATGTATAATCTTACTTGAAACATATTTCTCTTGCGGATTTCTATGCTTATATGTGTATATCCTTTATGTAGGTATTTGTGTACACTCTATTTTTCATTATTCTTATGGCTTAAATCCAGAAAACTACCAAATAATTTACTGTTTTGCAACAAACTATCAAATAGTCTCAAAACTACGAATAACTACCAAATTTAACAGGGCCATGTCAACACTGTTAATTCCACGTATGCGCCACATCAGTATATTTGCCACACCATTAAAATTTTAATTTTTTTCCAAATCTACCCATCTTCCTCAAATGCTAACCCCCACTCCCCGCCAGTGACACTCCTCCGGCGCCTCCTCCATGGCCGTCTCCTCCAACATTTCTCCACGCCACCCTCCCCAAAGCCGACACCTCCACCGTTGCAGCCGCCCTAGCCACCCTCGCCGCCACTACCTATCCACCTCCCCGTCGATTTCCTCGCCACATCATCATCGTCATCCTCCATAAGCCAAGCCAAGCCAACCCTAACCCTAATTCTAACCCTAGCCACGTCCTCCGCCTCCACCCTCACAACCGCTGCCCTCACCACCTCACTGATGATGCCCTGGCCTCTATCGTTGCTTCCCTAGCCACCTCGCCTACCGCCACTGCCTTAGCCGCCTTTCCACCTCATCGTATTCCTCCATAAGCCAACCATAACCCTAACCTTAATTCTAACCCGAGCCACTCCTCTGCATCCTCTCTCATCGCCGTTGTAACCGCATCTCCCATCCTTCTCTACTGCCACCGCCGCCCGTGGATTTTTTATTGACGTTATTAATAAATTTTAATGCAATAATTAATATTTATGTAATTAAATTAATTAAAAGGGTAAGCTTGTCATTTTACATACGCAGTTAATGTCTGTTAACTCCTTATTTTGATGGTTATTTGTAGTTTTGAGACTATTTGGTTGTTTGTTGCAAAGAAGGAAACTATTTGGTGGTTTTCTAGATTTAAGCCTATTCTTATTACTATTTATTCGTACTATTATTTATAATACTATTAGTCTTATGATGCAGCCCATACTCCACCCATCATGTCTGAGTGGGCTACTTCCTAAACTTCTAAGAAAACCCGTGGCATCATGCCCATGTAGTGTCATATCCGAGATCGTTTCTAGCCTTTTAGGCCACCATTAATTTACAAACAACAGAACAAGCACGTGCAAGTGCCTCTAGTCATTTCAATTTAAGGATATGACAATATAACACCAAGATATATAGACAAGACGATGTTGAGCTATTCCTATTACAAGGAAACCACATGCTGAAAGCTCAAATATCTATTTGTGTTTATGCATGTGACAGAAATATTATAAAAATCTGTAAAATGGGTAAATGGGATCTGAAATGACTATTGCAGACCCCAACCTGTAGTTGCACTAATATGGCTAAACCCTATTAACTACAGCATCACTCACAAAATGAAAACGATTTTTTGATACTACATAAATCATTTAATGGGTTCTGCATAAATCATTTAATGGGTTCAATGGCCTATCATGCTCCCTGATGGAAGGGAGGTTCCACTTTAGAATTTTGAGGATGACAGCTTGTGGATGGCAAGAGTGTGCACTGCCTAATCTACATGCACGCACGCATATCCAGCAAAAACTAAAATCGCATCTCTATTCCTGACTCCTAAGGTTGTCCATTTTTAACATTAAAAGTTGCTAACTGTGTACAAGAAGAGTGTGATCATTTACATACTCTAATTGTCGTAACTATTGCATATTGGCCTCCTGTGACTTTAATGATGCAGTAAGTAACCACTTCCCCAAAAGCTTAGGCAGTTCAGATAGAAGGGCAGCAATGTTACATATTTACCATTGCATGTTTTTCCTTCAACATCCCACCCAAACCCAACCTTCTGAATATAGCTAAGGGACCTAACGAGGTTTACATGCTAGGAACAGAAAATGGAAATTCACAAGTAAATGTTTATGGCGAAAATCAAATCCAGAACCTATGTTTCTGCTGTTGATATCATGCCAATAGCACTTCTCCAGAAAAAGCTTAAGCTCTTGCTTGGTACAAGTTTTGGTGTTGTTTTAACTTTTTTTTTAAAAAGAAACTTCCTATACGTAAACAATGCA
The DNA here is from genome assembly GCA_030015575.1 of Agapanthus africanus. Taxonomy (NCBI): domain Eukaryota; kingdom Viridiplantae; phylum Streptophyta; class Magnoliopsida; order Asparagales; family Amaryllidaceae; genus Agapanthus; species Agapanthus africanus. The sequence continues at coordinate 595,079,751 of CM057344.1, read as the reverse complement.
AAGGGTGGTATAATATAAAAGGGTCTGCGGCGATAGAAACAGAAGAAGAAAAATATGGAGAGAATAAACTCTCTTGTATATTTATGTCACCCATCTAGGGTATTATACCAGAGATCCAAGGAAATAATATTAGGGTATTTACCAATTTTTCTATGAAAATGCTAGACAATCTATCTATTTATCTATATCTATATACTACTACAAAGTTGGGTCATCCAAGAGAAACTTTTGCCAAAAATGGCATCTTTCTCCAAAACACTACTTTTCCACTTTCCCTCTTTACCCTTGCCTTTTCACTTTATTCATTTTCCTATCATTTTTCAAATGGCCCATTCATGTCATGTGAAGCTCGGTAAGGAAAATAATTATATGGTGTATTATTGCTTTTATTTTTTAATTATTTTTGTTTCTAAATTTTTTATGGAATTTACATAAAACGCCAAAACATGATATGTATTTAGGTATCATGATTATTCTTGGATTCTACATACAACTTACAAAGTATACGGTATTTATGTTCAAAAAATACCAAAATCTTTTCATATATAAATTTCCCTCATCTCTTGGCCCATTCACATGAGGCCCAAAAAAGAATGATGACATTTTTTGGTTTTTAAATTATTTGGTCGTCAAGTTTTTATTTTTTGTCCTTTTCTATATGCCCATAATTTATCCTTGGATGATATGATGGCTAGCAATGATTTGGTATTAATTTAGAAAGAAAATCATGGTTTTTTCCAGAAGAACCAATAATATTTATCTTGATACAGTTTTTTTAAAATAATCAAGCGTAATAGAATGATATATTTTTACTGGATAATCCATTCTTTACATTTGCTTATGGGAATTATGCTTCTTTAAAAGTTTGTTCTCAACTTTCCAACGCATGATGTAAACTTGATATATGTATGTATAAATTTTAAATTGAAAAAACTCCAAAAACATGTATATCTTTAGGTATCATTACGTGCTTAGTATTAACTTACAAGTTATAAAACATATAGTTTTTGTTTGGAAAAATACTAAAAGATTTAGATACTTCAGTGAAATTTAGCCTATATACAATAGTGAAATGTTAAATTAAGATCTAATCCTGACATATAATTATATAAATAAACAAATAATATGCTACCTTGATACTCAAATTAGAAGAAAGACTATTTAAGGAACTAAAAATCAACACATAAGAAAATCATGTCGAAATTAGAGTTCAATTAGGAAATTATCAATTGGATTTGGAAAAAAATATTTTCCTTAAATGTTTTCTACGTTCCTTATTTTACATGTTGCTTTACATACATAGATGGATATTTTTTGTCATTTTCTTTTCTTTTTACTTCACACAGTTATTAAATATTTCATTTCAGATGAATTGTTAAACATTTATATCTAGAACGACAAGAAAACATTCACTTTGGTTTTAGAATAAGTAATTGCTTTATTCTGCAAACCTGCACGTTACGCGTAGGGTTGATATCTTGTGAATATATAAATAAAATTATTCAAAAATTCCTCACAAAGTCATACAGATTTATGAGGTTAAAGCCGTCGATAACAAACAAATCGCAACAAGACAGAATGCCAAGCCAAATACAATGACAATTAAACTAATGATAACAGCACTTAAAACATTAAAATCTAATATCTACAGGCTAATACCTGCATTATTTTACCTTTATCAGTAACAGTTCCACAACCGCCTTTAAGATGATGATAAGCTGAAGAAAATATGGTGTCGGGGACACATTCTGCAGATATTTTGGCAAATCTCTGCATATAAAATCAAATCATAAGAGAAGCTAAAATAAACACGAAGCAAGTTTAAAAGGCACAAATATACTTGCAAAACGCTATTTTAAGAACAAGGAACTTCAAATTTTGAACCGTAGAAGTAAAGAAGATTTGTTGAAACCATAAAGTGAATGGTGACATCACAATATATGAACATTTATCACGACATTTATTATTGCAGATTCTTCCATTATGTATAGATGATTGTGTTTCTTTGTTTCGTGACAAAGCACTCATGTGCCTTATTGATCCCTCAGACTATAAATTACGCTAATTGTATCTTATACATGTTAAACTGTCCATCTTCAGTTTGTCGCTTGTTAGGAACTTTGAACCAACATTCTTAAATTATCAGATTGATGTTAACACTTGTATTTTTAAGGAATTTAAGCCAACACTAACAAGCTGTTAAAGGTTTCTATTAAATATAGTCATTAGTCATAGATGTTGTCAGATCAGCAGCATTCAAAATAAAATTCCTAGGAAAATGTTATGTACGCTTTATGGAATACTAAGTATACAATAGATTAATTAACATTGATACAATTTAAAAGAACTGTTACTCCGAAATAACTTGGCATCACATATAGTCATATCTTATTATTTAAATAAACATGTTTGTTGTCTAAGCATATAACCTTAATCTTAAATAAATCCCCTACTCAAGATATGTTTTGAATGAACAGAAAAGTGTCTCATAAATGCAACTCTCACGGCATATAATGCTGCAGAACATGCCTGATACCTCGGACCATATTAGCTCTTATCATAGTTTTCTAGTTGTGTAGTTAATAAAGCTATGGCAGATTGTTGAATACTATCTAAACAAATTTGTCCACTAATTCAAGACTTGGAGGGTACTAGTAATAAACCCTCTTATGCATCATAATGTTTTTTATGTTGTATCCCAATCTCCTTTAACACGGCGAGGTGAGCCACGAAGGACTCACACAATTCAATAGCAAACAAGCGGTTCGGCACAGCGGAAATAAACAAAATCGCGTGCCAACGAAGACAACGAAAAAGATGTATCCAACGACTATCGCAACGCATCAAACAAATAGAAAAGCACACCAACAACAAAAAGGACAAAACGATATACCCAAGTTTGGCGCAACTGCACCTAATCCAGCCTTCGCGACGAGAACTTCCACTAGAGTAAGAATTACACAATATACACCCAAAGCCCTTTCCGAATATCGGCCCAATACAAAATACTCTCTCTCTAAAACCTATCTCTCTCTCTTGGCTTTTGTTTCTAGCCGCAGACTGAAAACCTCACTGTTTTGATTTTGTGGATTAATTTAATACCCTAGGTATTAATTAATACATATAGTGTTGGGGTCGAAAATTGCACCCCGGTTGACCAAGTCAAAGTCAAAATCAACCCCAAACCAGATGGGCACAAGCCCAGGTCAAGTGGACCCATGCCCAAGTCAAGCCCCGCCGCCGGCCTCCCCATGCCAAAATAAAAATCATGTAACAAATAATTTTGATGTAATGTTTTGTGCATGAATGTAAGCAAAATAGGCATAAAACCAAATTCTTTGTAAAGCCCATGGCTTATGTGCACAAGAAATGAGCACATGAGGCATAGGATGGGCAAAATGTCATTTTGTAAAGCCCAAGGGACTATATATAAATGTGTAGGCATATATAAGGCAACATGATGATGATAAAGCATACACTTTTTCATTCTCTCAAACTCTAGGATTTTTGTGCATCCTTCTCCTTCCTCAAGGTTCTAAACGTTCTTTCTTTTGAATTAAATCAAGAGTTTTACTCTCCCTTTTCCAAAACTAAATAGTTTTTTACCACAAAACCCACAAAGGGGAGTTTAGATCTTCCATCAGACCTTAAAAAGGAGAGATTTTTAAAATATCACCCCCATGTTCTCCAAGAGCCGGCCAACAGAAAAGAAGGAAGGAGACTCATCTTCAAAGATCCCATTTGGGAAGGATCCAAGGCTTAAGAGAAAAAAACTTCTGAAGATTTTTAGGGAGTTCAACTTTAAGACTCAAATCCTCAAAGGAGTTTAACTCCTAATACAGACCTTTTGAAGTTTAACTCCACTCAAAAATCCTCTTTTGGAGTTTAACTCCTATTTCTGGAGGATAAAAACCCCTTCCTTTCGCGAGCGCCCAAAGCGCTGGCGCTGGCGCCGGCGCCGGAGCACCCAGCACATGAGCGCCCGCGTGCCGGGTACGTGAGGCGCTCGCGCCCAAAGCGCTAGCGCCCGCGTGCAGGGCACGTGAGCGCCCGCGTGCCGGGCACGTGAGGCGCCTGCGCGCCCTGCGCTCAAGCGCCCGCGTGTTAGGCACGTGAGGCGCTGGCGCTCACGCGTCCTTTGGACGCCCTTTTTCCCCTCATTTTATACACTCCACACTAAAAATACCTCTCACGTTAGAAAAAAATTCTAACGGAACGTTGCCCAGCATCCCGCAAGAAGGCTGCTAGCCCCCTTGATCCCCAGCCCGCTATCCGGGTAGCGGGACCCCCTAAAAACACTGCGAGGCCCCCGATGAATCCAAAACCCCTTCAAAACACAACACTGCACATTGAGTTCACATGACCTGTTTGACCCGTCAATCGGAGGTTCCCTCGCTCCGAAGGCAAGGGGTGATTAACAGCAGTTTAGTCTGCGGCTGCCGAAGATTCGGATACCCACAATCAATAAACCCCACGTACCTTAGACGGGGGGAATCTGTAATGCGCCTGACAAGCGCACGCGCATTCCCATCTCAATGGGGTGACGAAAAACACCCTACAGATTCTGACACGCCTGGTGGGACCTTTCTCTCCTCTCATATTTCGGGTTAAACGTTCATGCGAACTAAATCAATATACATATCTATATTTATACTAAAATAATGCTCTTTTATGTAGGTTTTCAAGTAATCACTTTTCAACAATGTCTCTAAAGATGAACTCAGCTCTCAGCACCACTCCTTCTCCTACACGATGAAGATGAACTCCCGGACCGGCCAGTCTCGGGCGACAATGGGAGGAACCGCTGCTACCATTTGGCTCTATTCTGTTCGTGTCAGTTAACACCATCCCAGCTCTTCAAGCTCCGGTAACAGACAAACTGGCCTCGAAAGGCAAGACGCCAAATGTGGTGATCTCGAGGGCACCACTACCCAAACGCAAGTCGGTGTTTGAACGACTTTCCTTGGCCCCAGCTGGAAGCAAGGCCATCAACACCAACGAAGCAACAAGGTGTCTCGAGCAAGCTCCAGCGGCGCCCCTGACAACTGCTCAATTGGATATCTTCTCTAAGCTCCCCGTTAATCGGCTCGCGGCGGCTTCCTGAATAGTAGAAGCCTGCCAAGCGTTCAAGGCAGAGAAGCTGAGGAAGAAGCGGCTCAAATACAGAGCCAACAAAAGGGCTAGGGCTCCGGCCATGTTAAAATTTATGAATTTCCAAAGCCCGGACCGCTCCATGAAACTAGCTGCCAGTGATGAAAGGATGGCTGAATGTGTTATCCACACCGTCTACATGGTAGGCACACGTCCCAGCGACAACCTTTACAGCAAAAGCAAGGATGAAGCCACCGCATCTCAAATCCAATCTGGTGTGAATATGGCTGCCACATTCCCAGATCAACCTCCTCTGGAAAGTAATGAAGATCCTCCCAGTGAGGCTGATAGGCAGATAGATCCCTCGGTTCATGAGTCGTAGGCAGATAGATCCCTCAGTTCATGAGTCGGGCTCGGAAAGCGAAGATGAGCCAATCTTCCGTCCCAAGAACGCAGAGCAGCAACTTCTCCAAGAGCTCGAAAGCAGCTCAGAAAAAAAAGACAAGGAGATGGCCAAGCTCTACTCAAAGATTGACGACTTTACAAACGTCGTCTTACGGCTTACAGCCCAAGTTGCCTCTCATCCGCCCAATCAAGCACAGGGCTCTGCTCATGAACCGAAAAACGGTGTCCCGAGACAGCAAACGCCTATACCCTCAAATCCAAATGTGGACGGACCGCACGAAAGCCAGACGCATCCTATCTCGGGAAATGTCTTGACTACCGATGACAGCAACCTGCTAACTCAAGATCAAATCATGGATTTGGTTGCCAACAAAGTCAAAACATTGGTAGCTGAAGCCGGAGAGCAAAAGATGTCAGCAGTAGCGGGAGACCATATCCTGCCCGGTACGATCTTGTGGAGTTTCCTACTGGCTATGTCGTCCCCAAATTTGAAAGGTTCGATGGGACGGGAAATGCGAACCGGCACATTGCCCAATTTAAAGCATCATGCGCAAATACTGGGGGCAATGATACGCTCTTTCTCCGTCGGTTTGTTAATAGCCTGACGGATGTTGCTTTCGATTGGTATGCAAGCATACCAGATGACTCGATCACGACGTGCGTTCAAATAGAATCTATGTTCAAGCAAAGGTTCATGAGTGTCAGCGATAAAATCACCATTGCCGACCACGTAAGGACCAAGCCAAAGAACAACGAAAGCAACATGGATTTTATAGTCCGATAGCGCAATCTCTCTGTCAAATATGAACAGCCGTTGGAGCAAGACCAATCCGTCAGTCTTCTTATAGAAAATCTGAAGGACTCGATGAAACCTTTCCTGTGCACCGCAGGCCTTAAAACATTCCAAGAACTGACCAAGAAGGTCCAAATGTTAGAACGCTCAAAACCCGAGTCCACTCAGGATCTTCAGTTCACAAACAGACCCAAACCTTGGAGGGACGACAACCGAAAAGGCGAAAGTTCTAACAGCACCGATTCTCTAAATAAGCTGAGAGCTGGCGGAGCAAAAACTAACAAATCTCGAGAGCCAACTTTGGAGGAAAGAAGAAATAAGGTCTACTCTTTCAGAAAGGACAAGGTCCACAAAATTTTCAAAGATGCTCTGAAAAATGGCCAGCGGCTGCCAGAACCAAAAAGGCTAAGTGAAGCGAGCAGGACTGGTCATCCCAATTTTTGTCCATACCACCGAGTTCTAGGGCACACTATTGAAGATTGTTGCATCTTCAAGGAATGGATCGAGAAACAATACAAGGCGGGAGAAATATCATTGTCCCCTGGCGTGTTAACAAACAGTCAAGCAGCGACCACCAACTTCAGACAAAACAACTGACCACAACGTCGTTAAACTGGGAACATTCGACCACCACGTCATTAAACTGGGAACAATCGACCACCACGTCGTTAAACTGGGGAACCGATGACCACCACGTCATTAAACTTGGAACCGTCGACCTCTAAGTGGTTAAACTGGGAATGTAAAAATGTGTAAATAAAACAAAAATAAAAAATAAATAAAATAAAATAAAGCCAAATGATGGGGCAACTCGCAATAAAAATCAGCGGGTAAAAATAAAGATGAAAATAAAGCCGAAATGATGGGACAACCGCGAATAAATAGCCGAAATGATAGAGCAATCGCGACCTTCGCGATAAGAAAAGCTGAAATGATAGAGCAATCGCGGTAAAAAAACGGCGAATGCTGGGTCGCTCCTGGTACCATATCCCAGTGCAGCGATGCAGACGCCAACCAAACTCTGAATGCCCCAACAGCGAATGATGAGTCGCTCCTGGTACCATATTCCAGTGCAGTGATGCAGACGCCGTCCAAAACTCAAATCCTCAACGGCGAAGAATAAGTCGCCCATGGTACCATATTCCAGTGCAGCGATGCAGACGCCAACCAAATTCCAAATCCCCAAACGGCGAATGATGAGTCGCTCCTGGTAACATATTCCAGTGCAGCGATACAGACGCCGACAATTTCCCAAAATTCTTCCAGCCCTACGGTTGGTCCCAAGTTGACTACCGTATACAATCCACGGGCTCAAATAATTCTCATCATACCCATACCCCACCGCAATCACCAATCCAGCGGCCGATCTCCGCCCTTGGAATTATGCTCCATTGGGAAAGACCCACCCATGTATCATCACGATACATGAGGAGAACAAACTTACGAGATCCTCTCGACCCGTAAGAAAACGCCTTCGTGGGATCCTTACGACCCACAAAGGAAAAACACACTTAGGAGTCCCACGACTCCTAAGGAGAAATTACAGCTACGAGATCCTTTCGACTCGTAGGGAGAAAATGCTTTTATGGGACCCTTACGGCTCATAAAATTGAAAAGTCTTAGGTGATAGGGACTTAAACCTGTCTCCTAAGTCATCGCTCCCTAACAGGGAAAGCCAAACGATGAATTGCTCCTGGCACCTGTGTTTCAGTGTTAGCAACGCTGATGCCGACCCCTACCCCAAAATTCCAAACTTCCGATCCAATAGACCCCTAAGTCTTTAAACTGGGAACAGATGACCTCTAAGTCGTTAAACTGGTAACGGATGACCTCCTAAGTCATTAAACTGGAAACAGATGACCTCTAAGTCGTTAAACTGGGCATAATAAACCCCCTAAGCCTTTAAACTGGGAACAGATGACCTCAAAGTCATTAAACTGGAAACAGATGACCCCTAAGTCATTAAACTGGGAACGAGGGGAATCCACACATGTGTCCTCACGATGCATGAGGAGAACAAAACTTGCGAGATCCGTACGACTCGTAAGAAAACGCCTTTGTGGGATCCTTACGACTCACAAAGGAAAAACACACTTGAGAGTCCCCACGACTCCTAAGTAGAAAATGCACCTACAGAATCCTTATGACTCGTAGGGAGAATGCTTCTATGGGACCCTTACGGCCTATAAAATTGAAAAGCCTTAGGTGATAAGGATCTAAACCTGTCTCCAAAACCATCGCTTCCCAATAGGGAAAGGCATATGATGATTCGCTTCTGGTACCATATTCCATTGTAGTGGTGCTAATGCCGACAAAAAAAACAATCCCTAAATTTTCTCAAAGGCAAATGATAATTCGCTCCTGGTACAATATTCCAGTGTAGCGGTGCTGATGTCAACACAAATTAAACCAACCAATTCCAACATCGACCTTTGCGTCAAACAAAGAGACGTTCCATGCTGGGGAAACGTCGACCAGCGACACTCCGCCTCGGGGACAAGTCGACCAGCGACACTCCATGCCGGGGATACGTCAACTACAGACACTCCGCCTCGGGGACAAGTCGACCAGCGACACTCCGTGCCGGGGAAACGTCACATACAGACACTCCGTCTCGGAGAAACGTCCAACACAGACACTCCGTGCCGGGGAAACGTCATAAACAGACACTCCGTGCCGGGGGCACGTCAACCAGCGACACTCCGTGCCGGGGGCACATCACATACAGACACTCCATGCCGGGGAAACGTCCAAAACAGACACTCCATGCCGGGGAAACGTCGAACACAGACACTCCGTTTCGGGAACACGTCAACCAACGACACTTCGTGCCGGGGAAACGTCAAAGAGACACTCCGTACCGGAGAAACGTCAAAGAGACACTCCGTGCCAGGGAAATGTCCAACATAGACACTCCATGCCAGAGAAACGTCACGTACAAACACTCCGTCTTGGGAAAACGTCCAACATCGACACTTCGTCTTGGGATACGTCATACACTTACACTCCGTCTCGGAGACACGTCAAGCATCGATCGTCCATGTCGTAAAAAGGGAAGTGCATCCCAAAAAGTGGGAACCAAAGCAAGTCGCCTCCACGCGAAAGAAGATCCATCAATTTCATGCACACGACCCACATATGTTGTGTGCATTTATTGATGGGAGCGCTTTGTTGGGGTCGAAAATTCCACCTCGGTTGACCAAGTCAAAGTCAACCCCAAGCCAGATGGGCCCAAGCCCAGGTCAAGTAGGCACATGCCCAAGTCAAGCCCCACGGCCGGCCTCCCCATGCTAAAATAAAAATCATGTCACAAATAATTTTGATGTAATTTTTTGTGCATGAATGTAAGCAAAATAGGCATAAAGCCAAAAAAAATTTAAAGCTCATGGCTTATGTACAAAAGAAATGAGCACATGAGACATGGGATGGGCAAAATGTCATTTTGTAAAGCCCAAGGGACTATATGTAAATGTGTAAACCTATATAAGGCAACATGATGATGAATAAAACATACACTTTTTCATTCTCTCAAACTCAAGGGTTTTTGTGCCTCCTTCTCCTTCTCAAGGTTCTAAACCTTCTTCTTTCTTTTGAATTAAATCAAGAGTTTTACTCTTTCTTTTCCAAAACTAAATAGGTTTTCACCACAAAACCCACAAAGGAAAGCTTGGATCTTCCATCAGATCTTAAAAAGAAGAGATTTTTAAAATCTCACCCCTCTTGTTCTCCAAGTGCCGGCCAACAGAAGAGGAGGAAGGAGACCCGTCTCCAAAGATCCCATTTGGGAAGGATCCAAAGCTTAAGAGAGAAGAACCTCTGAAGATTTTTAGGGAGTTCAACTCCAAGACCCAAATCCTCAAAGGAGTTTAACTCCTAATCCATACCTTTTGAAGTTTAACTCCACTCAAAAATCCTCTTTTGGAGTTTAACTCCTATTTCTTGGGGTAAAAACCCATTCCTTTCGCCAACATCCAAAGCGTTGGCGCACGAGCGCCGACGTGCCGGGCACGTGAGGCACTAGCGCCCGAGCGCCCACGTGCCGGGCACGTGAGGCACTAGCGCCCAACCGCCAAGCGCCCAATGTATCCAAAACCCCTTCAAAGCACAACACTGCACATTGAGTTCGCATGACATGTTTGACCCGTCAATCGGAGGTTCCCTCGCTCCAAAAGCGAGGGGTAATTAACGGCAGCTTAGTCCGCAGCTGCCGGAGATTCGGATACCCACAATCAATAAACCCCCGCCTACCCTAGGCAGGGGGAATATGTAATGCGCCTGACAAACGCGCGCGCATTCCCATCTCAATGGGGTGACGAAAAACATCCTATATATAGAAGTATAAGCATTTAGAGACAAGTCTAATGCCAAAAAAAATACACAGAAATCTTTTTCTTGCACCCACATCTCAAGTCCGAGCCCGCCTCTGTGCTAGCCACGAGCTTCTGCACTCTATGGGCCGCCTTAGGCTAATCTTCATAGGCTTTGGCATAAGGATCTTTATCACAAAATCAACAAACTCCACCTTGATACAACTTCGCTACAATCCAGTCGCGTGCTCAATCTTTGAAACTATGTTCTCATCGAGGTTTGCTCTTAATAATCAACTATGCACAGCTTGAACTTAGATCAGAAACATCTTAGAAATGTGTCCGCCGGTCCCTCTAGGGTACCAACCTTCGTAAGAGACAATATCTTCTTCTCGGTCTTCAAGAAGAACACTCTCACCTTCTGTGGAACTCCCAAAACCAACATCCTCCGTAGATACACGGTCCCCCTAACCGCCTCCAAGACGGTTAACAAATCTGCCCCTATTGTTGACTGCGCGACAACTGGTTGAAGTATCAATCTATCTGGTACTGCATCCATACCCAACATGTAACCTGTCATCGACCTCCATCTGCCCGTATCAATCATACCCTGTCACGGTGCACCCATCAGCCACCGCTAAATGACGAGACAAACCATTCACTATCTCTCAATTATTTCAGGATCCACTCCACAACCTGCCAATGTTCTCTGCTTGGAATAGTTAGGCATCTGCTGACCACCCCAACTGCCTGTGCAATACTCGACCACATGCATCCCACACCAACATCTGCGCTCGCATATGACACTAAAAACACGTGATCTTTGTCTGCATCGAACCTTAGTGATAACATCGCCGAAAGCCTGAAGTGTGCCTTTAAGTAAGAAGAGCCGGGCCGAATCTTCTCCATCACACACCGAGCTAGAACCTGCTCGATACTCTGCAGCAACCGACACAAATCCCCACACTATTCATGCCACAAATCACACGTGCAATCTTTCCGCCAAACTCCCAATCCTCTTACCTTGAAGACCCGTCCTTAGCCACTCCTCTACGTCAAATTGTCCTCGACCCCTGCACCACTGACTTTTCTGGACTTTCCACCTGAATCGGAGTACCGACCACCTCATCTCTAGTAACCTGGACTTGGACTTCAAACTCCACCTCGCTTGGAAGCATACATGTTCCCCGTTCACCATCTGACCGGGTCTGTCTTCTTTGATGCATCGCAGATTCAACAAATGTCACTCGGCTAGTTATTACATTCTAGGTCCCAGAACACCACGACATGTACCCCTTTGCTCCTAAACCGACAAGGGAATATATCTCGACCCTCGGCTCCTCAGTGCACCCAATGGCGTGAAGCTCTAAGTAATCTCTTGCCCCTCCAATCCATGGCTCATCGGCAATTCTCTTATCTAGCGCCATCAATGATGACCGATCGATAAGATACTCCGCAGTAGATGAGGCTCCAGCCCGAAACTCTCTCGAAAAACCAGTCGTAAACCGTAAAGTTGCGTTCTTTCCAACTGACCGAACCATCAGCCCTGCAATGCCATTTTCCTGAAGATCTCCCAACATAGTGTACTAATGCACGATTCTCTCCGGTCTATACAATCCTGCAAACTCTTACGAAGCTAACCCTCCACCAAAATTGGACCGAAAAGCGTCTACACGCTTATCGAGCTATAAACCCAACACGGCCGCTCTGAACTTTTGAAAATTCTCGGCCTCGGGTTTCAGAACATACTCCCACAACTTTCTCTAGAAGTTGTCCGTGAAGGAAATATAATGTCAAGCTCTGTCTCTTGAATAGTCCAATGCCGGAACCACCAATATCTTCACACAATCCTCCACTCAAAGTAACTGCCTCTTCCGAGACACCTCCAAACTCGTCTGACGGATATGACCCAAACATGGAGCCACGTCCTGACCGAATCTGAACCGCCTGAACTCAGAGAAGGTTCGACAACATATCTTATGACCGTCTGTCCCTAAAGAAAATATAAATTCCCCATCATCTACGCCTTCATAACAATCAGAGCATTCTTAAAAATCCTCATGGAATCTGTCTACCACGCACTTGTAGCTGAACCCGTCCAAAGACCGCAAAGAGATCAAGCTCCTCAAATCTAGTGTGCGCCTGACACCTGGCAACGCTCGAACTATCCCATCATGTATGCGAATTCGAACCATGCCGACCCCCCAACAACTTTGCTAGACGCATCGTTCCCCTATAAAGACCAATCCTCCAACAACCGAACGATATCTAGCAAACCAATTCCGATGTAAAGTCACATGGAACGAGCTCTCTGAATCCACCATCCAAGAATCATGTATGTCTAAAGTCGCACATACCGATAGAACCGAACCATCACTGCCCTGATCTGAATCCTCCTCTACAACTGCGTTGCTTGAAGAAATTTGCTTGCCTTTCTCTTTTAGCTTCGAACAATCTATCTTCCAATGCCCTCTTACTTTGCAATGTCTGCACTTGTCATTCACCGGGCTTCTTAACTTCTTAGAACAATCATCTGTCCACTTCACCGAGCGGCCTCTAACGAACATCGCGTCGCCCGAACTTTCTTTGTCACCAGCCACCTTTTCCCCTCGATGCCTCACTATGCAAATCTGTCTTGACATCTTCCAAAGATAACTTGTTTCGGCCATACACCATAGATTTGACAAACTAGCCAAACTCGATTGTCAAAGAGCACAATAAAATCATCACCTGATCTTCATAGTCGATCTTCACCTCCATATTTCGCAAGTCCATCACAATCTCATTGAGCTCGTCGATGTGGTCTTTGACGGAAGTTCCTTCCTTCATCCTCAAGATGTACAATATCTGCTTGAGGTAGAGAAAGGTCATGAGAGATCTCTTATTGTAGGGGGACTCCAGCCTATTCCAAATAGCTGCTGCTGTGGGCTCTTGCACGATCTCGTTAAGCACTTTGTCGGCTAGGTAAAGGTGCAACAGACTGTGCGCCTTATCTTCCATCGCCTCCAACTCTATATCTGTGGTCTCTTTCTGTATCTTATCTCTCGTAAAAACTATCTTGTGAACGCTTGTTATTTCAAAACCGCGGTTATCTTCAACTTCCATAAACTAAAGTTGTTACGGCCGTGGAACTTCTCTCTTGTAGTTCATAGTCGTCATCTTCTCAAAATCTCCGAATCACCGAGCCCGACGCTCTAATACCGCATGTTGTACCCCGATCTTCTTTAACACGGCGTGATGAGCCACAAAGGGATCACACAAGTCAATTGCAAACAAGCGGTACGGCGCAACGGAAATAAACAGAATCGTGTGCAAGCGAAGACGATGAAAAAGATATGTCTAACGGGTATCGCAACACACCAAACAAATAAAAAAGCACACCAACATAAAGGACACAACGATATACCCAGGTTCGACGCAATTGCACCTAATCCTACCTTCGCAACGAGATCTTCCACTAGAGGAAGAAACAAGATACACCCAAAACCCTTTCCGAATATCGGCCCAATACAAAATACTCTCTAAAACCTATCTCTCTTCTCTCCTCTCGGCTTTTGTTTCTAGCCGCAAACTCAAAACCTCACTGTTTTGATTTTGTGGATTAATTTAATACCCTAGGTATTGATTACTATATATAGAAGTATAAGCATTTAGAGACAAGTCTAATGCCCAAAAAAAATAAGCACAGATCTCTTTTTTGCACCCACATCTCAAGTCCAAGCCCGCCTCTGTGCTTGCCACGAGCTTCTACACTCCATGGGCCGCCTTGGGCTAATCTTCATGGGCTTTGGCATGGGAATTTTTATCACAAAATCAACACTTTACATATCAAGATGTGTTGGACATGTATCCAAAATGTACCAAAAAATAAGACTAATATTGATAAATGTAGGATGTAGGTAATAATTCAACTTAATTAGTTCATTTTTTATATATGTGGATAACTAATGTCCTAGTGATGATGTAATTAAGCAATTCACTTCATGAGACAAAAACAACTTGAGTTAGTTGATCATTATACAACTCCTTCAACATAAAACAATCACCATAATCGCCATTGTTCAATTTATTTGATTTGTTCTAATGATGATGTAATTTGATTTGTTTAAACCTTTTGGAATAATTGTGTTTAGCGTCCTGCATGGTGAGCAGACTACCATACGGCAACCAGTCACAAACCATTGAAATTAAGGGGAAATTATTCTAGTATTAATTATACAAGTCAGCTATATGACTACTCACTGTTTCAGGCGGGTCAGAATGATGTGCTTACTGCATGCACAAAGAGAACACCGACATACTAAAAGAACAGGATAGAAAATTAGTGCTTTTGTGAGAAGTTAGTGATAACTTTAGTGAGAAAAAAATGCTCAGGTCCCCGGCACGAGCGAAACGGTACTTTAAGCTATTTTTAATAAGAGATGATTATTTTGAGAGGCTTTTTACATGAGCAGCAAAGAGGAATAATGAGCGCAAATGTTAGGGCTAACAGGCCTGTCGACAAAGCAGCTAAAGATTAGAGGTTCAGGGAAGCTTGATTAAGGTACCAAAAAAAGATATGGCAATTGCTATTTTAACAAAAACAGATCCGGTAGCCAACCAAAAGGGTACATGCAACGGATCTTTAAAAAGGGAGGAAGGCTTTAGAAAAAACAATCCATAAGATTATAAATTCTTATTGTTGTTGCCCAGGAATTATATCTGCAGGGGCAATTGCCATAGTACTAGACAAAATTAACGGAACAAAAGAAACTTTCCATCATCAAATTAGAAGCTGCATGCTTCTCATGCTGACCCCATATCAATACTAACCTAACAAGTTACTTGCACTCACCACTCAGAGCACGCTCAGACAAAATTAGTAAATTATCCATAGTGTTTACCTCTACGGCTCTACTCAAAAAAAAGATAAGCAGGAACATGGATAAGGAATGATAAGGACAGGTATATTAATTAAGAAAAAAAGGGCGCAGCCAAAGCTCAGAAGTTATTTATATTAACAAGCAGTAAAGAAAACAAATTTATTGTATTCCCCAAAATCACTGTGTGTGTGTGAGTGAGAGCAATGAAAATATCTAATAATCAATTTGTGGTTGCATCTCTGAAAAGGAGAAAAACCAATGTCAATAGTTACTAGCAAGTAACAAGAGCAATGAAAATATCTCACAATCAATCATAAACAACTTAAGTTATCAATATGTGGCTGCAGCTCTAAAAATGAGAAAAACCAATGCCAAAGAGTTTGATAGGCCAGGGGAATTGTAACAAGGTCACAAGGAATCCAACCTATACAATGGAAAAGGAGTTTGCAGCTCTGTTTATTTTAAGGGAGCGAATGGATCCTTTGAAGGTCACTCCTTGTAAGCTGGTTTAAAAAATATTAACAATCTCTTGTCCAATATAGCCTTCATGAAACTAGTAGATATGTCTCCCCCCTACGTCAATTAAATATCAAGAAAAGCGATTGGGGTCCTAACATAACATACATCTGAAATATAATTTCTCATTCAGGTAAAGACCATGTCATCTCCAATTGATGGTAAGTTGGTAACAACTAGATATTGGAGTAGGTTTGACCTTTATGGCATACTCGTCCAATAAATTAATTTACATAGAGAATGGTAGCTCCTTTAATACATTAAAAAGACCCTATAGTATGGTTATCGTGTTAATGGATTAATATAAGGGGGGAAAACAAGTTAGGGTCATCCACAAAAAAAGTCCAGCAAAAAATGAACAGCAAAAAAAAATAGATTGGCGACCTCATCATTGAGATAACTGCTATAAGCCACCTCGTCATTTGCTTCAATAAACGTTGTATTCAAATCCTTTGCTTCTTCATCGCTAATTTTTTTCGAACGAATGCCAGCTGATTAGTGCAATGCAAGATTTAGTCAAACATTATGAGACAAAGAAAACTAATGCTACAGGTCTAATAAAACAAATTATGATACATGTGTGTGTAATTCAAAGTGGCATTGAGGTGACTTTAATGTCGTTGACTCGTTGCCTAAGGAATTAACCTACAATATTTTGGCGGATCCTCCCAATGGATGACCCAATCTGATCATTGTGGTCTTCATACCATCAATTTTTTGTATCGATTCAAAACTGACTCGTTTTTAAATAATAGAACAAATAAGACCAACTGATTAATGTCGAAAAGTGGTTATACCCAACATTTAAAATCCTTGAATAGATATCAGGTTTGGACGTTCATTTTTGGGTTCAGAATCAATCATCCCGATTGTATATTGTATTGACCGTTTCGGATCAACATATCGGATATTTTATTGTATGATAATTTAAATATAAAAAATTCGTAAAACATAAAATATATGATGTCTAGTCTAGGGCATTTTTTTAGAAAATTTGTGAAGATAACTAGTTGAACTGTTTAAGTCAATAACCCCATTAATAAACTTATTGCTGGAACCTAATAATCAAGTGGTTAGCCTGGTATGAAAATTTAAAAAATCTCAGTATCAATCTCAAAATTAAATTTGATGGTCATTTAAAATCGGTTTCAGCAATCACGGATCCAGGTCTACTGAGATTTAGAACCATGTGAATCATGTGACTCTCAAACACAATGTCACAAACATTTTAAGGATGTGGAGTGTTAGATATAGTGCTCTCAAGGCAATTATTATAATTGCAGGCACACGATTATGTTAATTGAGGGAGAATCTATACAGATAGAACAATCTTACTTGAAATAATAGTATGCTATCTGATTTGTCTTTATCATTGATATGTACATGTTTTACTTGTTATTACGTGTCGCTAATAAATAATGATGAAACCCATAGGATTCTTGCTTGACTACCGGCATTATGATGGCGATCATATACGTGAGAGCTAGGTGGTCTATAAGCACATCCTTAAATGTCCCTAGTCGTAGGAGTATCAAGACTGAACATCGATATTTCGGAGTAGACTAGTGTATACGTTTCGAGACCCCGATGAGGGGCACCAGTCGGTCTCACAAGCCATTGGTGTTATGTCACCTAAGATAGTATACAGGTACTCACTGGAAGTGAGTACACTGGACGGACTCGCCGAGAACTTCTAAATGGTATTATACATATCGTCAGATGGAAGTTCTCAGGTGGCATGAGTACAGATTAGTCCTTTGACCTGAAATCATCATTTGTCTCGTGTGAGTTCCCACTGTACTTTGATTACTACCCTACCACGGCTTAAAGGAATCGTGGAAACAGGTTTTAGTTGGGTACAGTCCCAAGCCACATGGAGGCAGAGGTCGACTGTCAGTGATTCGTCTCTTCTGATATTAAGAGTCGATATCGCGCTGTGTTCAGTTGGCTATCACCAGAAATCTGTAGCCACGGTAGGTGAGATTTACTGATAGTTGATCAGTAATATCTCAGTTGGTGATGAGCTAGACTCAGACACGACATATCGGGTTAGTAGGAGTCTGACGTTATCCACCCTCTAGACCCGATATGCGATACTCTTTGATGAAGAGACCGGACTGTACAGAGATTGTCGCATTCAGGCTCAGTAGGGTAAGGACACACTTGATTGTCAACCCCCTTTCAACAACTACCTGGATAGCCGTTGCGTACAGCTAGTGCCACTGGCGTGCTTGTGGTTAAACTCATTGACAATGTATTGTCGAGTTTTTAGAGTCCCACATAGGGTTTTCCCGGTTCAGGCTGGCTCGCTTAGCCCTAGCTCGAAACAGCCAACTCACTTCGCCTACGCAATAGGAGCCGTACAATGGTACATGCAGGGGTCCGATAAAATACGTGTACGCAATACACGAACTTTAAACGGACGGTTGATAATACTAGCCGGTTTAGGATTAAGCCGGATTATTAAATCAGGTTTTGATTTAATAATTTATATATGTATTTTTATACATATATTTTAATATTATTGTTCACTATTTATTTTCTCTCTTTGGTGCTATCCGTATTTTTATACGGATACGCGTATGTGTAGCGATACATATACCATGTGAAGTATTCCGTATTTATACGGGAATGTTTCTAGAAGAAGACTTCATATTTATTTTTCTATTTAGAAAAACAAAAAGGGAAATGAGATGGAAAGTGGAGTTATGAAGCATGGTGCAAACATTGTAGAAAAGCATGGCTTTGTTTTTAAAATAATTATTTTCATTTGGTTGCACTATTGGTGCATGGTTGATATTTATGTAGCCATTCCTTTTTATTTGATCACTTGATGATTTTTTCTTTTGACTTCCTCATGCTCCATGGTTCCTCCATGCTTGAACCTCCTTCACCTTCTTCTTCTTCTTGCTCTCCATTTGAGCATAGATTCTAGAGAGAAATTTGGTGAACTATTCCTACATCACCGACCATCCAAATCTAGCAAATTTGGGTCGTCGGTTAGAGCCTCCGCCGCATTCCCTCGGATGGATCGTTTTCGGCAAGAGTGGTCGATTCTCAAGCACGATCCCGGCGGTTACAAACTTGGAAGAGTCTTCCACAATTAGGTGGACACACGACAAAAATTGTATTTCTCAAACTTTGCATATTTTAGATTTCTAGTTTATGGTGTTTGGATCGAATCCTCGGGTGTGCACGTCCGGTGCCCGCAAAAAGTTTTTGTTTGCGCTCCCGCCTTGCCCGCGGCCTCCGCAGCGTAAGTGCCGGATCCTAATATGGTATCAGAGCCACCCAAACACCATAAACTAGTGTTTGACGATGCTTCAAGTTTCAAAACCGAAACTCCATTTTAAAAACCCAGTTTCTGTTCGAAATATTTTTGGCCTCTAAAATTTTTTTAAACAAGTGCAGAAGCTTGTTCTTGACTAGATAGTGACATACAATGAAAACGAGCGGATCTCATCATGATTGGACCGGCGAAAAAGCTTTTGGCCGGCCTCACCTTTTCACTATTCACCTATGAACCTCGTTTTCATGCTGTCTTGGATTTTGTAAATTGGTATTTTTGGTGTTGTTTGATTTATCCCAAATTTCACTGTCATCTTAGCTTTGGGACAACTCGGGAGTTTTAAAAACTCAACTTTTGCATCGTCGGTATCTGTGATGTTGTATATGTGTTGTTGAACGTCGTCTAATTGCTATATGTTCATTTAGACGGAATTGCACACATTCTGGTGTTGCTTGCTTCTGCGGTTATATACATATATATATATATATGGTTATGGTTTGTGCGGGTTGTCGTGATGGATAGCCTTGTGTGCAATATTAGATGTACAGTTCAGATTCATTTGTATATTGATTTTTGCGGGACAAGCGTCCGACATGTGGACTGTCGTCACTGCCAGTTTATATATTCTTTTATTAGGGCACGACCGGGTTGAGGTCGATGTCGCCGTTGTATATATATTTTCTTTTCTGTACTAGAATTATCCCATGGAGGAGTGATCGAATAGCCAGGTTCTAAAGGACAACTTGCCCGCATCTCATGGCGTTGAGACCGAAGGGCCTTACTCTAGAATTGGCGGGCTATTCGCCGCACTCGTAGGGATATAAGTTGACCCACGGTGGGGTGCTTAAGTTACCGGATTCCGTGAAGTGCTGGGTGGCCCAATCACTTTGTTGATTGGGGTTACCTCACTTCAAAGATTGGCGGGCAATTTGCCGCACTCGTAGGGGTCTAGGATATTCATTGCACTGGCTATCCACATGACCGGAGAACGTCGCGTCTCATTTATGGCTCAAATGAAACGCCGGGCTCCTAGATTATCCACTATTCCATATTGTTGTTCACATACTTGTGATGATTTTTATCTGCCTGTGATGATTATTATCTGCCTGCGATGTTGATGTATATATTATATATATTTAGTAGATACTTCTATATGTTTTGCATCCGCGCTAGTCCAGCCCCCGCTCTGCCGTTAGTTAAGTAAACTAACGGTGTATGACGGGGCCCCGTAGCGAATGCGGATGGCATATAAAAAGCATGTTATTTTGGTTGTTTCTTATGTGGCTTGGAACCATAAAATGATGGGAACGCATTATCGAAATAATGCAAGGAAAAATAAACCTAAATAATGTTGTCGGAGCCAATTTTAAAACTATTCGGTTTTCTTCAAAACTCATGGTCGTATTCTTTTGCTTTGCATAGAGGTATTCGGTTAGGAATATCCCGCACCTCATTCTATAAGGGAAGAGCCTTGATCCCTTCATTGGGAGTTCGCTCTTAAGCAAAAGTTTATGTTACTAGTTTTAAAATACGGAGCTTAAACCACTCCATTTCAAAGCCACTCGAGTTCCTTCAACGATATCAAGTTCATTACGTTAAAGGTTTTTCGCCAAAAACCAACCGTAGCCCTCCGTCATTTCAGATTAGTATTACTTAGTATTCGTACTACGTTTGTTGTTGCTATTCGCCGAGGCGTAGTGCGGTAACTCTGTAATACTTTTCTGTCGCAAAGATATGTGGATTGGTTAGAACAAACGTACGATTTTGTTGATCATTCATCAACAGTCGTGCGAGTGGGTTTGACACAATCAAGATAATGACGGGTTGAACTTGACTATGACCCTTGATTTGTTGATTATTCGTCAAGGTCCTTGGGTCATAGTGGCAAAAACCATATCGGAAGTTTCAAACATACGGGAAGCTTGTCAGACATGCACATACCTTCTGGAGTGTGGTGACTTAAGTGGATTCCGTCAAATTATCACATGATGATGGTTGGGTCCCGATTCCCACTGATGAGTATATATTACTCCTCGGGAGATTTCTTCACTTCGCAATTAGCTAACCTATTAGGTGTCTAGAAAGCGTTAACGAGGGTACGCCTCTGTGGAAACGGAGTTATTAATTGGGTCCGTACGAAAGCACGGGGGACCTACCTCGGAGTGGTACTGGCCTGACTGAACGGTTTAGCGAACTTGTAAAGTGTGAATGATCCCAACTAGTTCTCCTTTTAGGGTTTGAAGGAGAATTCAAGAAAACAGTGGGAGCTCAGATAAAGTGATAACCAATCTGATCTTGATAGAGTGCACGCTGAGTGTTTCTTTTTTCTCTCTTTGGTACAACGACCCATGACTTACCTTAAAAACTCATGAACCAATTTGACCGAATCTTCTTACATCTTTTGGTTTTGGCTTGTCTTGACTCACGACAAAATCGTATATATCCCTACCACTCCTACTCTACCCTTTACATTTCTTCAGAACACGTCGTATCGCTACGATAATCCATATTGCTTGGAACGGCCATCGTATAGTTACATACGAACTTGAAGAAGTTATTTCAGTTGAGAATGGCCAGAGGTTTTAAAGAAATTGAATAGAATTATTCGGTTGTCTCTTCCATTTACCTTCTCTCAAGATGCGAGAGCTCCTTGATTAGGAGAGTACACATGTTACGCTTATTGGATGGTCTTCTTCCAAACCTCATGCTGGTGCCGAAAGATAGAGAAGGAAGAAAACCAGTTAGGGCAGGGACGGTGTGCAGAAGGTAAGACGCAGAGACATATAAAGGGACTAAAGTGAGAGCAAAGAAAATTGCGACTACTGTCATGAATCTAGATAATGGAAAAAGCATTACTTGGAATACATGACTATCCCCCCTATGAAAAATTTTCATGTTTCAGTTTTTCTGTGTACATGTAAAAGAGAACTGTTTCCTAATTAATTCTAACTCCAGGTTAAGTATTTACCAGATTTGGATCTCACATCTGTACGGTGTTACAGATGATGAGTAAGAGTAGAATATTGGGAAATTGGCGATTTGATCCTTAATATCGGAATTCGTTGCAATTGGTGATATTGGATTAAATCGTCTAGCTTTTACCTGACGGCAAACATTTGGTATTGAATAACCGTTGTTATGCACCCGATTTTAAAATGAAATATCTGTACCTTTATTTTTATAAAGTGAGATATACATTTTGAAAATTATGTTGTAACATTTACCTTTATCAGTTGAGAATAAGGTAAGGTGCATTGAATAACGGTGTAACATTCTTAATCAAGATACAGTTTTCAATTTACAAAATACAGAATTTGAGTTAGTATACACTTGGGACTTATACATGGAGATGTATCTTGTCCAGTGTCTTTCGGGACAAGGGGTTTGTATTCTTACTTCATTCAGGATTACCTATTTGTTCTCTGATTTTAGACACGCATTCGTAGTAATGCAAGGTCCAAAGATTTCGAGAAGTTTGTAAGTATAAGAAAAAGGTAGAGAACCATACGTTGGAAGTATCGGGATTCTTCGAGGTGATCGAAAATGTAGATACTTATGTTAAGTATTCCATCATAGTAATATCGAGAACTTGATTCTCTCACAGGTTACTCATCCGTGGACGCGCTCCATGATAAGTAATGTTGTATTGGCATTTTTCCATTAGGTGATATGCACTGGAAACAGCTGCATGGCTTTTGAATCTAGTTCCATCAAAATTAGTGCATTGATTCTATATGAATATAGAATGGTTACATATCTTGAGATTGTTAAGATATAGAGTTATCTGATTTCTGTTTAAAAACGGAATCCGGACAAACTCGAGGCACGCTTCGGTAATGGCAATTTGTGGATTATCCCAAGCATT
This sequence comes from Agapanthus africanus, assembly GCA_030015575.1. NCBI lineage: Eukaryota > Viridiplantae > Streptophyta > Magnoliopsida > Asparagales > Amaryllidaceae > Agapanthus > Agapanthus africanus. Next base: position 595,056,623 of record CM057344.1, on the reverse strand, counting down.
CGCCGGGATTTTGTTTCTACCATTTTCAAGATCAATAGTTATATTGTTCTTGACTCGCCACCTTTTTATAAAAGGATCTTTTTCCAAAAGAAACTAGTGGTAGTATGGTAGAATTGGAAGTGAATCCAGAACCATAAACGGTTAACGAAAATTTATTAGGACCTAAGGATTCAATTGGACTCGACAAACCGTTAGCCACTCCGCAGATTTTAGTAGGTGATCTCAGACACCCGAGACACTTCGGTTTTCTCGTAGACAGTGACAGGGAGGTCAGCATCATAGTGATGATGACCCTACTAGTTATCAGTAGGTCATAAAAAATGGTAACTTCCAGATAACCAGGCATTTCATACCCAAGATGAACTACACGCACTTCAGCAAATCATGGATTTTGGACTTTGCTGGATGCTCCTAAAGGGGTAAAGCCGAATAGGAGCAAGTAGATCTTTCGAGATATGTGCAGGTGGAAAGATACTAACCTAATAAGGCTAGACTTATTGCAGCGAGTCTACTCACCGAGGCTATTCTCGAACACGTTAAGTTTCACAAACGTAGTTTGCGAATCTGATTAGTAGAGAAGTTGGATATTTGGCAGCACATGAGCTGTGAGTACGCGATACCGCAATAATTAGCCTTAAGTGCAAGTGGGAGATTGTTGGATATAGTGCCCTCGAGGCAATTATTGTAATTGCGGGCACGCGATTATGATAATTGAGAGAGGACCTATACAGGTAGAACAATCTTACTCGAAATGATAATATGCTATATGGTTTGTCTTTATCATTGATGTGTACACATTTTACTTGTTATTACGTGTCGCTAATACATAATGATGAAGCCCGTAGGATTCTTGCTTGACTACCAGCATTATGATGGCGATCATATACGTGAGAACTGGATGGTCTATAAGCACATCCTTAAATGTCCCTAGTCGTGGGAGTATTGAGAGTGGGCATCAATATTACGAAATAGACTAGTGTATACGTTTCGAGAACCCGACGAGGGGCGATGGCCGGTCTCACAAGCCATTGATGTTATGTCATCTAAGATAGTATACAGGTGCCCACTGAAGGTGAGTACACTGGACGGACTCACCGAGAACCTCTAAATGGTATTATACCTATCGTCGGATAAAAGTTCTCAGGTGGCATGAGTACAGGTTAGTCCTTTGACCCGAAGTCGTCATTTGTCTCGTGTGGGTTCCCACTGTACTTTGATTACTACCCTATCACGGCTCAAAGGAGTCGTGGAAACAGGTTTTAATTGGGTACAGTCCCGAGCCACGTGAAGGCAGTGGTCGACTGTCAGGGATTCGTCTCTCCTGGTATTAGGAGTCGATGTCGCGCTGTGTTTAGTTGACTATTATCAGAAATCCGTGGTCACGATAGATGAGATTTACTGATAGCTGTTAAGTAGTATCGCAGTTGGTGATGAGCTAGACTCAGACACGACTTATCGGGTTAGTAAGGGTCTGACTTTATCCACCCCTAGACCCGATATGCGATACTCTTTGACGAAGAGACCGGACTGTACGGAGAATGTCATATTCAGGCTCAGTAGTGTAAGGACGCACTTGATTGTCGACCCCCTATCGACAACTACCTGGGTAGCCGTTACGTACAGCTAGTGCCGCTGACGTGCTTATGGTTAAACCCACTGCCAGCGTATTGTCGAGTCTTTAGAATCCCACATAGGGTTTTCCCAGTTCAGGCGACAGATGCAGAAGTCGTACGATGGTACGTGCAGGGCCCGATTAAACATATGTACGCGATACACGGACTTTAATCAGACGGTTGATAATACTAGCCGACTTAGGATTAAGCCGGATTATTAAATCGATTTTGATTTAATAATTTATATATGTATTTTTATACATATATTTTAGTATTATTGTTCACTATTTATTTTCTCGCTTTGGTGCTATCCATATTTTTATACGGATATGCGTATGTGTAGCGATACATATACTAGGTGAAGTATTCCGTATTTATACGGGAATGCTTCTAGAAGAAGACCTCATATTTATTTTTCTATTTAGAAAAACAAACAAGGAAATGAGATGGAAAGTGGAGCTATGAAGCATGGTGCAAAAATTGTAGAAAGACATGGCTTTGTTTTTAAAATGATTATTTTCATTTGGTTGCACTATTAGTGCATGGTTGATATTTATGTAGCCATTCCTTTTTACTTGATCACTTAATGATTTTTTCTTCTTCTTGACTTGCTCAAGCTCCTTGGTTCCTTCATGCTTCAATCTCCTTCACCTTCTTCTTCTTCTTCTTGCTCTCCATTTGAGCATAGATCCTAGAGAGAATTTTAGTGAGGTATTCCTACATCACCGACCATCCAAACCTGGCAAATTTGGGTCGTCAGTTAGAGCCTCCTCCGCGTTCCCTCAGGTGAATCGTCTTCGACAAGAGTAGTCGATTCTCAAGCGTGATCCCGACGATTACGAGCTTGGAGGGGTTTTCCACAATTGGGTGGACACGCGACAAAGGTTGTATTTCTCAAACCTTGCATATTTTAGATTTCTAGTTTACGGTGTTTGGATCGAATCCTCAGGTGTGCGCGTCCGGTACCCGCAAAAAGTTTTTGTTTTCGCTTCCGCCTCGCCCGCGGCCTCCGCGGAGTGGGTGCCAGATCCCAACACGGATCCCGATCTACTGAGATTTAGAACTATGTGAATCATGTGACTTTCAAACATAATGTCACAAACATTTTAAGGATGTGGAGTACCACTGTGGAACTGTTGATTATCCATTTAGATGGTCCATGGCGTGATTTTTAGCTTGACAAAGCTATTTATCTGCAAAGTCTTCTTACAAACTCCTTTCACATATAATGGTTGTGTATTTGACCATTAGAAACCGGTCACAAATAAGCTTCATAGGAAGCTTATGTGTCAACCAATCATCCACCACATTCAAGTTATTCTACACCCCCCACAAACTGTAAGGATGTAAAATAAAGTTTGGAAATTTTTTACCTTAACATCAATTGGTTTCAAATTAAGTTTAATGAATGAACCATAAATTTTTGCACATAAAATTATATAATACAAACAAGTAATAGAGTGTCAAATAATGTACTTCAAAATGGAAGGAAAACATATAGATAGATATCAGTGGAAATATAATCCTATGATCAACTCAACCTTACCAATAGTTTTAAGCGGAAAAAATCAAGGTTTAAGAACTCGGTTTCGGTTTCGGTCCCTCATAATTGTATTAGTTTCGCTGGGTTTCGGCTAGTTTCACTAATCTCAGTTCGGATTTCGGTTTCGATGGTAATACAGCGTACATAAGTGTAGATATATTAAATACTTAAATTTATGATTATATATTACAAGACAATAATCTTAGTGATTAAAAATCCGGCAATGATGCAAAATATATTGAAAGGTGTATTTAGATAAGTATTAATGTAGGGCTTAGGTTCACTTTTTTGAGATTTTCTAGAAACGAAGGCATACAATGACGATAAAAACAGTATAAAAAATAGGTTTTTAAAAGTTTTTGCCGAAACGATATTGTATGGTTGATTTCGTATCGGTTTCGGGTTTCATATCGATCTCCACCGAAACTGATACGAAACCACCATGTATCAGTGGCTTCGACCGAAACCTCAAACCTTGGAAAAAATAGCATTTGAGTTATTTCGGGAGCGAGGGAAGTTGATACTTGATAGATGTCAAAGAGCATCATTAGAGTTTAGTAAAAGAAAATTACTGATTTTCATATAAACAAGTGTAATACTCTTTCCGATGATGATTATATTATAAAGAGAATATTCAAGAACAATGGTAAAATGGAGAAAGAAATGAAAAAAGAAGAAAATTACCTGATTTCTGTTTCTTTACAGATGTGATTAATTCCTTGACTTTCTTTTCAGCACATACAGTCGCCTTCTTCTGTTGTCTACCATTTCTTGCAACAACCTTCTTCCTTGTTTGCATTGTTTAATTGAGCAAAATATCCTAACCCTCACAACTATACATGAGGTAGAACTTCAGCAAAAGAGCGAATCAAATAAATACAATCAAAAGTTGCATCTTGATTTCAGGACATGTCGCACGTGACAAGGTGCTCTAATCTCTACACTTCCTAGGAAACAAAAATTGACATTCAGGGACATGATAAGCAATTCATTTCAGCCCAATTCGAAAATTTTTAAACTGTGCAACTACCATTGATTCATGATATTCAAAAAAGTATATGTGACAGATAGAAATTATAGAATACAAAAACATGATGTATCAAAAAAAAACAATTTTTACCCAAAACAGCAAGACACAAACCCCTTTTTGAAGGTTATCCGGATTTTTAAAAAAATAGCAATGTTAATGAGCATCGACTGTAATTAGGTTTAAACAGCACAAGTACAGATATTGTCTCTTATTACTAGTCATAAGCAATGAAGTTAAAAATATATAAAATATAATATAAAAAAAGGTTTTTTTTTTACAATAATTAAAACTATTTCCATGTTTCCTCTCTCTCTCTCTCTCTCTCTCTCTCCACACACACACACTCGCTTCCATTTTTCGATCTTTGGCAGCAAAATCAACGTTTCCGATGCTACATTTTAAGCAGATACTATTGTTGCAAGCTTCTGGCTTTAGATAAAAAAAACACAAGAAGAAGAAGAAGAAGAGAAGAAAAATTGAATGGAGAGAAGAGAAGCGAAACGAGCTTTCAATTGCTCCATTCAACAGAGAGAAGAAAAATTGAAGCAGATGATAAATTTTACCTTGACGATTTCTCCGTTCGACGAGATCGCCGGTGGATGAGAAGAGATCGCCAGAGGAGAGAGAAAGGGAAAGGGGTTCTAGGGTTAGGGTTAGAGCTGGGGGTCGATATCTCTCTCTCTCTCCTTTTAATTATTATTTATTTATTAAAATTTGGCACCGGGCCCAAAATATTATTTGCTGTCTGCTTCCGTTGGGGCTTTAAATTGTTATGCCCTGCAGAATTCCGACAGCGAGGGCTTTGAGATTCGTGTTGGGATATTTGGGGGGAGAATTTGAAATTTGAGGGTGAGATTTGATTTCCGAAATGGATAGAAATTTGAATTTTGGGATGCGGGTACGGTCTGCTATGACCGCCGCAACTGTTTATTGTTATCCTTTTATTTGGGCCAAAAATGGATCATATTAATTATTCGTTTAGCTTTTGCGACGGTCAAAATGGTTGTAACAAATATTGTAATTCTAAACAGTGGAAATGTCATATTGGTTTATCATATTTTATATAAACGATTTACAATATATAATATATGTGCTTGTTTTTTCGGTCAACCAAACACAAAGATGTTTTTATTTACAACAGCTATTGCGCTTTTGTTTTGTTGCAAACCAAACCCCACTTTACTTCTTCCAGCTAAGCGGCCGAACAATTTTCTTGTGTTTGGTTTGAAATATCGTTTTACCTTTCAACTGCATGTGTTTGGCCGTTTTGAAGTTGCAATGTCATAAATAAAATGGTTGGTGATTTTTGCGACAGCAACAAAATAGATCTTCTTGCATTGTAAACTTTCCTACCTAGGAATACAGCAAAATCCAAAATCAATTTTCCAATAAACTGCCAGGGTCCCCTACATAGGCGCAGGGTCACCAGAATTTCCATCTGTATAGGGAAAGCAAAACGAACGATGCATTAAGCAGCGTTTTCCCAATGCAGCAGAGTAAGAAGGTTGCCGCGAGCTAAGAAATTTCCATGAAGAAGTTGAAGTGAATTGTTAGAGTTTATTTACGAAATTTTGCAATCATGACAAAATTCTGAAAACGGTGGTCTTCCATATAAATTTTCGCTGGATGCCAAAAAAAAGAATGAAAAATCGAAGTTTTAATATCTATATTTAAAGGTGAAATGAACAGTGCATCAAGCAACGATTTCCCAATATAATTGCTGCAAATTAAAAAATTTCCACAGCAAAGTAAATGCTATTTTCCATGACGAAGTTAAGTGCATTATTAGAGTTTATTTATGAGCTTTTACAACCGCGGCAAATTTTGAAACGACGGCCTTCCATGTAATTATCCGCTAAATACCAGAAAAGAGCATGGATAATCGAAATTTACATCCGTATATATTTGAAAGCAAAATAAATAGTGTATTAAGCGACGGTTTCCCAATATAGCCGCAGCAAGACGGTTGTTGCAAAATAAAAAATTTCCATGAATAGGTTTAAGTGTATTATTGGAATGTATTTACGAAAATTTGCAGTCGTGATATTTTTTTGAAAATGAGGATTTTCCATATAATTTTTCGCCGGATGCACGGAAAGAGTAAGAAAACTGGGAGTTGGTTTTATATATGAGAATAATGGAGGAAATATGCCTTAGGAGGGAATTTCCTCCTATGGCGTCAAAAAAAATACACCTTCCCTCGTTTTTTCCGATGATCGGCAATCATCATCTTCATCGCTATCATTCAAGATGTGGATTCACCAAATTTCATGTGATTCTGTAATTTTTTTCACCGTTGATTTAGTGGGTTCAAGATTAACGGTTTGCCGACGACATAACTTTTTGTTTTGCTGAATCAACGGTGAAAAAGTTGTAGAATCACATGAAAATTGGTATACCCACATCTTAGATGATAACGATAAAGATGATGGGTGCCGATCGTCGGAAAAAACGATGGAAGGTGCAATTTTTCGACGCCATAGGAGAAAATTCCCTCCTATGGCCTCTTTCCTCCATTGTTCTCTTTATATATAGATATATTGCAGGGTTTGTCTGGTACCATGCCTAGGGTTTGGCTTGCATCAAACATACTACAACAAAAAATTTAGGGATACTAAGTAAAACCGACCATGAATCGAACAAGAAAATTAGGGTAACAAGAGCTGCTATCACATACTATCAAGTATCTAACACTGAGAGGAGAGCAATACAGCCTTTGTAGACATCCTCTTTGTGACTCCTTGGATCAACCTGGTGTATGAACGTGTTCGCTTGAAACCTTCGAAGTCCACGGTGATTCACCACGGAGTCTCTTGGCTCAAGCTCCTAGCTTCACTTGATCTAAATGGATGTGGAGCAAACAACCCATACTGGTGGACTAGACTAATATAGATTGGTGATGTGGGTTGTGATCTCACTAAAAAACCTTTCCTTTTTATGTTCTTCACTCACTTGAAAAAGCTAGAGAGCTTGAATAAGGAAGAAGAAGGAGAATGGCTAAGCTTGAGCTCTTTTGATAATACTCACAATAATAATGAGAAAGGAAAATAAATATGAGAGAGTCACACTCGCCCACGACCATGGTTATAAAATATCCAGATATTTTTATATTGAGTTAAAGAACAAATAGAAAACAGATCATGGTTAAGCCTAGGTCTAGTAAAGAAGAGTGTAGAAACGTAACCAATATATTATTCCCATTTTCCTTTTTCTCAATAATCAAAATATATAAATATTTCACCGTGTGAGTCTTGCATTGTCGTCTCCATTGTATCATCAACCATGACACGTGTATGCATGCATGTGTGCATTCATATCAATATACATACATGCATGCATACATTCATGCATATGTCATAAAGAAAAGGGTTTTAAATAAATAAGCTAAAAGTCAATAATATCAAATCGACACTTGATTTAATAATCCGGTCATATCATATAAGACCCGACCAATAGAAAACGCCTGATTAAAATACGGTATCAAATACACGCATTTAATCGAGCTCCTGCGCATATCCCATATGCACCCCACATCTTTTCACCTGAGCTAGGAAACCCCTATGTGGGACTCTAAGACTCGTCAATACGACAGCAGCAGGCAGTGATCACATCACATACCCACAAACCGTCAGCGGCATTAGCTGTATATAACGGCTCCCAAGCATTGAGCGATCAGAAGAAAAACAAATGAACCTGTCAAAACTCCCGTCGAGCCAACCGGCAACACTTACCGTACAGTTCGGTCTCTTCGTCAGATATGCTGCATATCGAGTCTAGAGATGGTATCGTCAACCCCAATAGCTCAATAAGTCATGCCGTTATATGGCTTATAACAGATCGAGAAACTACTGATAACACTTATCAGTAAATCTCATCAGCCCTGGCCAGGGACTTCCTGTTATAGCCAATTGAGTACGGCGCAATATCAACCCCCAATACCGGGAGAGATGAAACCCCTCTTTTCGCTCATTGCCTCCATGTGCCTCGGGTCTGTACTCAAAATCCACCTGTTTGCATGACTCAGTAGAGTCGTGGTAGGGTGGAGATCAAAGTACAGTGAGAGGACACACAAAACTCTATGACGATCTCGGGTCTACAGACCAACATGTACCAGTGTCACCTGAGAACTGCTATCCGACGATAGATATAATACCACATAGAAGTTCTCGGCGGATCCGTTCAGTGTACCCAGTCTCCACCGAGCACCAGTATACAATCTTTGGTGTCACCACACCAATGGATATAGGATCATCCATCGTCTATCATATGGGTCAAGAAACGTATATGCTAGTCTACTCTGGAATATCGATGCCCCGTCTCAATACACCCACGACTAGAAACATTTCAAGGATATGCTTATAGACTACACATATTCCACTAGTATGATCTGCATCATAATCCCAGCAGTCAAGCAAATATCCTAAGGTCTCTATCAACATGCACCAAATGAGTAATATGCATGATCAAGTGAACATGTCAAGATAAAGAACAACCAGATAGCATACTATCATGTCGGGTAAGAATGTTCTCTGAATATATATATATACACATATTGATACATCCACTGTCAAATAATGGCCTCTAGGGCATACATATATTCAACATATATAATATAGAGAAAATGAGGGGATTCTTACAATCTTCCGCAAGAAGGCCAAATCGAGGTTGGAAAATCCAAGCTAGCTCTATATTTATAATACAATATGTACGGATATAATATATATAGATAGATATGCACATATGTGATACAAGGAAAGTGAGGGGCTTTCCTTGTATTTTTCCTTGGAGGGAAAAAGAAACTTGAATTTGGAAGCCATCTCTCTGCCATCTCTCTTCTCTACACACACAGTAGCATAAGCCTCTTGCACGCACAGGGTTAGATTGCCAAACATCCAAGTATACAAACTAAACATCTCCAATGATACAAAATTACATTTCCTCTCGGAAAACCATACCAGTCAAGTTTAAACGACATTTTCTCAATACAACAACGGTAAGACGCCTGTTGCAAACTAAAAGACTTTCACAAAGAAGCTAAAGTGTGTTATTGAATTTCCTTCTATGGCATCGGAAAGATGCACCCTCCATGATTTTTTTCGACGATCTGCATATATCATGTCCATCTTTATCATCCAAGATGTGGATATACCAATTTCATGTGATTATACCGTTTTTAAACGGTGGAGCTTGTAATTTTTCGCCATAGGAGAAAATCCCCTCCGATGGCCTCTTTTCTCTCCCTCTCTCTCTCTTTAATGGAGGGAAGAGGTCATATGAGGGAATTTTCTTCTATGATGTCGAAATAGTACGCCCTACCTTATTTTTTCCGGCGATCAGCATCCATCATATTCATCGTTATCATCTAAGATGTGGGTACACCAAATTTCATGTGATTCTACAACTTTTTCACCGTTGATTTAGCAATGTAAAAAGTTATGTTGTCGGTAAACCGTTAATTTTTTTAACCCACTAAATCAACGGTGAAAAGGTTGTAGAATAGCATGAAATTTGGTGTACCCACATCTTAGATGATAACGATGAAGATGATGTGTGCCGATCGTCGGAAAAAATGAGGGAGGACGCACTTTTTCGACCCCATAGGAGGAAATTCCCTCCTATCTCATCTTTCCTCCATTATTCTCTCTCTCTATATATAAATAAATATAAAAGGAATAATAAAATAATACATAATAATAATAAAGTGTCCTGTGCATGTTATTATTGAAGCGTTTTCCACGTGGAATGAAACTTGATGGCCATGGATCGTGGATTAGAGATTCTGATTGTAACATAAACTTGTAACTACCTCATAGATAAGATGTGCAGTTTTTTGGGAAAAAATATTTACTAATAAATTAGCAAAGCGATGTGAACAATCTAATAATAAAGGAAATTTTTTTTTTTCATTTTTCTTTCAAATTGAAATTTGAGGCACGGTTTCCTCTATGTTCTAGTTTCAATAGTAGAGAACTAGAGATAATGAAATAATTTGACTAGAATAACTCAATTCCAATAGATATAGCGCTACACATCTCACCATCATTTCTCTCATAGTTTCTATTATAATACGAGCCCCTGGAATCAAAACCAAGACATCAAGCCAATTATATACATCCTTTGTTTCCAACCGTTCAATTGATCGATAAAATTAGGCACTAGCCTACTGCATTCACGATATTGTTATTCTGTTTGTTTCAACTTACGCAATTTTTTGATAATCTGAAAATTAGGCACCCACATAAAAAATTTCGAGTTACCAATTATGTGCAATATAGCCGTATGTATAAGATGTATTTAGTACATTTGACAATATTAATTTCATATTCGCTTTCAAGAAATCGAATTTTATATCGCATTGTTATCAGATTATTTTTTTTTATAAAGTACCTGCTCCATTCTCAGGAATTTGAGCCCAACTTACCGGCTCCACTTTATATTTGTAGAGAAAGAAACTTGTTACTCCCAGTCTCAAAACACTGAAAAGAATATGATTGCATAAATCCAGTGAAACCACCAAATAAATGACTTCCAAAACTTATCAAAGAAAATGAGTAGGCTTATTACTATAGAAAAATAATAAAGACCATGGCTATGGCATCAAAACAGCGATTAAACAAAAATCAAATGTATAAGAAACTTCAGAATAAGATTACTACGAGGCGAACATTGTCATAACATATATATCCTCACCGCCTTGTTTTAACTCGTCGAGGCTCTAGAGACTTGTAATTTCTCATCACTTGTGAGCGGAAGGTGGGGGAGGAAGCTGAGACCTGGCCATCCCCACCCATGCTACAACGGCAACCGCGAGGATCACCCAACCAAGCACATCATATTTGAGATCGCCGTCCTTCTTCTTCTTCTTCTGCAATATTCAAAGGGTCGTGCCAAAAATAATATCAAGAATGGGGGGAAAAATTAAAATAGTCGGAGAACAATCAGGTCGCATAAACTGTTGTCGATGGAAAGACGCTGATAGTGTTCACAAACCCACACATTATAAAAGAGTTCCAAGTTTCAAATTTTAAAATGTCAGGTTGTAAACTAAAGGTTTTGCTTGCTTAGTATGATGATTTTCTTCTTAACCTCTGATAGGGTTTTCACTAGGCATACAAGGAAGACGAGCAAAAATAAGAACACGCAACACCAATATTTAACGTGGTTCGACCAACGGCCTACATCTACGGGGCTAACATAAGAATCTCTTTATTAATGATCAAGAATACCGGTACATTTTATATTCTCTCTCATTTCGTTCATATATCAACGCTCATACAAACACAGACTCCACCTTCATCTATGGATGATTACCCGTCGTCTTTTCATACAAACACAAAGACTGCTCTTCTGGTGAATCCATCACCCTTCGCCTTTGCCTTCGTCTCTTTCTCTTTCTCATATTTGGCCACTTTTGTCTGATGAAACCCTTCTATATTTATAGCACAAAATAATAGATTTTTTTAAAAATTAGGATCTCATCAAATCTCCAAAATAATCTCTAACAAATTCTCCCAATTAATCTTCAAAACGAATTTCCAAAACAGCCTAGAATTCGCCCGAGACTTCAACCCGAGACGATTTGATCCAGCTCAAAATTGTCCAGAATAGTCTCTTGCATCCAGAGAACAAATGCTAATTCCAAACGATTTGTGAGTTGGCTCATCCCATTTTGGGCTGTCTCTCACACACGAGGGTTGTGAATACAAGGCAAGCTCATAATCCAACTAAACCTTTCTCTATTTTATGTGCAAGAGAGAAGTATAACTAGGAACTGCCGATTTTAATCAATTTACTAGACACTCAAAAAATTCAAGTTGTTGTGAATACTTATTTTATGGGTTAATACGACAAAACTACTGTAGTTTCCCACGGATAGCACTTATTTCTTAAACATCCTTGAGCAATTTATTAGCACAAACACCCCATCCTCTCTGCTCTTCGATCAGAACCCTTCATAATACACTCAATTTCCTATTTAAACGACTCAAAGCGATTGTTTAATTTAGCTCTAGAGCTTGTTTAAGCTGTTTTGAGTATTCTTTGAGCGTTTTAGCAAGGGGACTTTTGGTCAATGAACAGTGAGTTTCTTTGCGCTAATAAATCGCTCGAGGGGTAGAAGAACTATTCAAGGTAAACATTGTTTTTAGCTGTTAACCTTTATTTTATATGTAAAAATCTCCAGTTGAATTGTGTAAGATGGTGATTAAGCCACATAAATAGCATAAACAATTTATACAAGTTCATGACCATTCTGAACTAGTTACCATATGGACATATGAGAGGTCGATCACATGATACCATGTTTCTCACAAGGAGAATGACAATAACATGCATTGGGATGAAAAAGAAGGTTGCATGTATTGCAGCATTTATTATCACGATGTAGCATGCCCTGAAGTCTATGATATTAAAAACATTAGTATTTACCTTAACATTTGAGGAAGACCCACCCAAAGTAGCCTGTTGACTGGCCATCTGCCTTTGAAGCTCTAAATGCAGTTCAGGTGCCTGTCAATTATGAATATTATTAACACAAAAAGATAGAAAATACAAACTGTAAATTCTAATAGAATCACACAACGCATTTGTCTCAAATAACCCCTGGTAAAAATAATCAGATAAAATTGTAATACTGCCTTTGAAGTTCATTAATTCACCATTTCTTACAATGTTTCTTTGATATTCTAAATCAGGATCTGGAAGGCTGGAACTGATGAATAAATCCAATGTTGGAGTTATTTATTTATTTTGACGACAAAAACTTATTAAAACTGTCCATATAGACATGTCGTCCTCAAGAGAGTATACACAAATTGATTGCATGTAGAGCTGCAAAAGTTACAGCGAAACATCCACGAGTGATTCTTTTTTTCCCAAGAAGCAGAGAGATTTTATCATGTTTGAGGGTATGCATGATGAGATACCATTTATACTTTGATACATAGCCAATTTCCATGCAGCTCCATTGCCTCTATAAACATGTAAAGGCAGTAGTGTAAAACACCAAATCTGTGAGCCATGTTCTCTACAGTGGCAGCTTAGGTGCAGTGTAGTCAATGCGCAAACCACGGTGTGAGGCACAAAGTGCCGCAGAGCGCCTGAGGCACAAGGCACAAGGCAAGGGGCAGCCTAGGGAAGTGGCATGATTTTTTTAATTAAAAAGACATGTTTATAAGCATATTATACATGTATTTTGCCGTATATGTAACAACTAAACATATAACAAAAGTAAAATAATTGCAAAGTATGAAAAGACGATGGCACACATGTTCACAAGACACATAAGAGAAGATAATTTTATACAAGCTAACCACCACCAAATAATAATTAAGTAGTTAGTTAGTATTAGAGAATAATGGAGGACAAAGGCCCTACGAGAAGATTTCCTCCTATAGTGTTGAGAAAAGTCTATCTTCCACCGTTTGTTTCGACGATCGACGATCGGCACCCACCATCTTCATCTTTATTGGCCAAGATGTAGATACACCAAATTTCATGCGATTCTAACATTTTTTTCACCATTTGATGAGCGCAAAATTAATGGTTTTCCGATAATAGAACATTTTTATAATTTTCACATCACTGGACCAACGGTGAAAAGGTGTTGGAACCATATGAAATTTGGTGCATCTACATATTAGATGATAAGGATCAAGATGGACGGTGCTGATCGTCGAAAAAATGGTGAAAGGTATACTTTTCAATACCAGGGTTTCCCTCCTAGGGCCTTTTGTCCTCCACTATTCTCTTAGTATTAAACCGGTAACAAATCATATTAGCAACAAAAGCTAACACAAAAGCAAATAAACACTTGAAAATTATTAAGTGCAATATAATCCCAAATAACTATTGAGTATCAACTATAAAGTCTGAAGTGAAACTACCTACATAAAAAAATATTTCATAATATGTCTCTTGAAGAAGAAATGAAGTTAAAGAAGAGAAGAATTCACCACCATGACATGAATATTATTTTAGGGGAAAACAAATGAAATAACTAAACCTAAATTGAGGTGTGGGCAAGGCACACCAAGGCATTCACACACCTGAGGTGACGCAATGCGCATGCAAGGCGCACTAAGATGCGTGCCTCAGCGATGTGATGTGCCTTGCAATGGGTGGTGAATTCTTCTCTTCCGTAACTTCATTTCTTCTTCAAGAGACATGTTATGAATATTTTTTTGGGAAAAAACAAATGAAATAACTAAACCTAAATTGAGGTGTGGGCAAGGCACACCAAGACACACACATGAGGTGACGCAACACACACTAAGATGTGTGCCTCAGCGATGTGATGCGCCTTGCAGTGATGTGGGGTGCTACCTTGCGCCTCAAGCACCGAAGACGCAGGCACAGCTGCAGCACCTCTGATGACACTGCTTAGGCATTTAAACAGTCCACCTTTACCCCCACCTCTTAATTGACAATTATGCAGGTTGAATGAAATGATTATTCGATTCCTGGTGGTCCGGGATAAAGGGGTAACCCAGCGAAAACAAGAGAGTGGGGGCACAAGCGGAACGGCAAACGAGTTCACGCGCCTTGTGACCCTATTATATACACATCTTTGCTCTATTATTTTAATTCACCAAGTTTTCACATTTCTGAAATTCAAAGTCAATGTACTCATCTATATCCACTTCTAAGATTGTAAACATGCAGCTATAGTGAAAGATATTTCATATATACCCCTCAAATAATGAAATGGTACAGAAATGTTCTTACCAGAATTATATCAACTTAAGGGCTGTAACTTGTGTTGTGACCAAAATTTTTGCATCATGGATGAACACTTTTAACTACCTTTGGAGGTCAACATGTTTGTATCTCAAGCTTACTTGTTGACCAACAATATCCAAAATTATAATAGGTAGATTCATGCTTCATAATGGAGTTCTCCTCTAAGGAACTGGTTGTGTTACGGGTGGTATTGAACAAAACCGGAAGTTCATTTAACTAGTCTAAAAACAAAATTGAAAAGGCCGAATATTGCCAACGATGCTCCCAGGTCTCAAAAAAGCCAAAGCTATTATGTAATTTAGAATTGGTCTAAAAACTATTCTGAATGTTTGTAATATGTTACTGCATTGTTCAAATTGTCAATAACAATTGACGGTGCTCCAGAAGTTGTCATCCCTACCACACTTACTAAGTCTGAACAAGAAACACTTTCATTATAAGTATCAGTACAAATTACCGCTACCCAAACAATGGATTTCCTTAAGTTAGCACAGCTCAAGCAGCAAATGCTGGAACCAAAGGGAATAAAACCAACCTTGAACGCATTGATTCTATTGTAGCTAAGAAACAACCAAGTTGAGTAGCCATGCCATAACGTACCTATTGTGCTTACACCACCACCACCACCACCCCACACACAAAAGAGACTACAACCAGAAAAAGCAAGTATAAGAGAAGAGATTCAAGACTATCATAGTATTTCAATAGATGTTCTCCATCATGTTACTGCTACCCAAAAGACAGATTTGCTTGAGTTATCATCCTTAAATATAAAAGAATAGAATCAAAAGTACCATCCTCCTTCAATAGACATTCTCCATCAAGTTGCAGTTACCTGAACACCGGATTTGCTCAAGTTGTCATTCTTAAATATAAGAAAAGAGATTCAAAACTATCCTCCTCCAACAGACGTTCGCCATCAAGTTCCGTTACCCAAACAATTGATTTGCTTAAGTCATCATACTTGAACATCAGATAAAAATTCAAATCCATCATTCTCCTTCGATAGACATTCTCCATCAAGTTACTGCTACCCAGACAATGGATTTTCTTAAGCGACCACAACTCAAGCTTCTATTGCTTGAACTAAAGGGAACAAAAGAGACTTACCATGTGTCGTTCTATTGTAGCTAAGAAACAACCAAGGTCAGTAACCACACCATAATATTTCGAAAGAGAAACCTCAAAATCTTCCAACTTGAGAGAACAATATGAGACTGCATATTTGCTTGAGTTGTGGTCGCTTGATGCAGATGACAATTTTGAATCTCTTCTCTTATTTTTATCATCTCCGCATGTGGTTATTGAAAGGTTGTGCAATACAATTGTGCGTCCAAAAAGACCCTATGAGACGTTAGCCCAAACTAAGCAACTATCCCTAACATCAATCCTCTGTTGGTGCTAACTTTCTCTGTGAAAATTATGAGAAAAATAAGAATTAGCTTGAAAAACCAACCTATTGGCATGGGATGCAAGTTGCACAATCAATTAAAAATTTTGGGAACCTACTGCCACACATCTCGCTTTGATCACATTAAACAATTCATCATAAAATATCATTGAAAGGCGAACCTATATTCCAAGAGGAAAGCATAAAAAGATTACCTTGGAGGACATATCCAAGGACTTCATATACAGTTCATTTTCCGGTTCCTGCAAAAGAAAAGAAACCAATTATCAAATTCTCATAACATGGCCTCCTAGAAAAATTGAGTAAACTTGGTACCTCCTCTGCTGCTTGCTGGAAACACCGAGTTGCCTTCGCAAAATAAATATTAGCCTCGTCATGGCTGGGGGTGTAAAACGCTTGGGAAGTGAGAGCATTTCCCAAGCACCATAGTGTGTCGTGCTTCTTCGGATTAATTTCCAATGCTTCCTCCAGCTTCAATACAGCATCTGGCAAGGGAAAAACACACAATTACAAGCTGTAGCTCTTCTCTTTGAAACCAAACATGCTCTAAAACATAAAATTGATATGATGTCAACTTCAAAGTTGCAGCTTTTGTATAAAAATTGCACCTTTAACCATCTTTACGGAGTCGTTGCCGCTCTGAAACTGCGACAGCTCCAGAAGCGCTCCTCCCCATCTTGTGAGATTCTACGAGACGAACAAAAACAAAATAAAAATTCACAGCAGCTGATAATTTTGAACATAAGAAACGTGATCTAGGGTTTGAGCTTGGGCATTAATTCTAAAGATGAGAGCTGGAATTAGGGTTTCCAAAAGGGGTTGGGGTTAGGGTTTGGGGGAATTTCGAGGGGCTCACATCGGCATCGAGAGGGTTTTTGGTGTACGAGGTCTCGGCGATCTTGCGAGCGTGCTCGAAGAAAACCATGCGATCGAAATCGTTTTGGGGTATGAAGTCGGCCTGAGCGCCTAGCTCCATCGATTCTAACGCTTGAAGAAGAGAGAGGGAGAGAGATTTGATGGTGATCGAAGCAACGGCGGAGAGAAGTGAGAGAGAGCGAGGAGGAGAACGGTTTTCTAGAGGTCTTATTGGGGTGGGTTTGGGCATTTATCCTCGCCCGAACCCGATCGATGCAAAAGAGTTCTTTTAACGTGTCTGCACCTGAATCGTGGATATTTACGCTCTGGTTGGCAATGGACTTAAGTTCAGAGAACTAACCCGAGTTATCAAAACTTAACTCCAACATATAACTATAAACTTTGTCATATTTACGCTCTAGACGGCTTTGGCTTAAGCCGGATCCTAATATTAGATAGTGTAGATTTTGTCTCTTTGCATTTGTGTTCAGTGGGAATACAAATGCGGGCATGTATTTGCAGTAGTGGGGTTTTCCTGTAATTTATTACGGTATCAGTTTTCTGAAGTTGCCAGTTTGCATTCCGTTCCGGCCGGTTTTTCTTTGTTCCTTCTCGGCCGGACTTTTCGTTGGAGGGGGTTAATTGCAAGTTTGCAATTAACTTAGTTGTGAGGGGCTTTCTTGCATTTGTGGCTTTATGATGAGACTAGCTTCATAATGATATTCTATTATGGTCATTTCCATTGCTTATCTTGTGATGGTTTTGTGAGTGGATTAAGATGAGAATGAAACGTGACCTTTTTCCATGCTTATCTTCACATTTTCTTATTGTGATTTTTTTCTCCTCCGTTCCATAAGAGGGCCGGCCGCTTCTTTTGTGAGAGAGAGAGAGAGTTTCATTTTTGAGGGATGGCTTTATTCTTCTTCTTGCTAGAAAATTGAAAGCACCAATTTTCTTTAACCTCTTCCTCAAATCCTCCATCCTTCCATGGCAACCTCATAAGCCCCAAAGAGACATGGTCACTACACTATTCTACAGCATCTCTTGGACGCGTCGGCTAGCCAGCTTCGCGCCCGAGTTGCCTCGGTCAAGGGGTGGGAGCCCGTAAAAGATTCCGGCTACGTGGTGCCCTTTCCGACGAGGAGGTGATGGACGGAGTTTCCGCGGGAGATCGGAGTGGAGATGAAGACCGAAGGACACGGATCGCTTGGTATACTTCTTCACCCGTATTTTACTTTGCTAGTTGCTAGGTTAATAGCCCGATCCGGGTGAAAAGTGCGCGGTGGTGCCGGTTGCAAGTTTTGCAAAGTTTTTGTTTCCGCGTTTCCGGCGTCAGATCGACGGCCGGGGCGCCGCCGCGGACTTATAATGGTATCAGAGCCACGCCATTAACCTTGCCTAGCTTGCTCTAGTATGTTTAGAACTCGATCGAACAAAAATCCCCGAAAACCCGATTTTGTGTGCATGTGTTCTCTGTCGAATTTTTTCAAGCTCCAAAAATTTTTCAGGTTGTTTCAGAATACTGTGCATGAAAATCTAAGAATTGTGTGGAATTTTGGTCGCGTGATCACTCCATACCGCCGCGGAACCGCGGCCAAACCCATGCTTGGGCCGCGGTTCCGCCGCGCTTTGAACAGATCAGCTCACCAAAATTTTCCAGATTGTCTTAGACTTGGAACTAGGGGTTTTGGGATATTTTTTTTGGGCCCATATTTTCTGTAAGTGCTACAGTACTGCTTGGGGCCCACTTCGATATATTTGTTCGATCGGATATTTTAAATATGCTAGTTCACAGTATTTACATTATATCTGCGACCGTGAATGTCACTTGATCGGTAAATCCAGTCTATCTGCTATAGCTCTTTTAAACGGATTTGCGAACATGACATTCACGTTGATGTTCTGTGTTGTGCTGTGTTGTTGCGGATCGGTCGTGGGGGATAGCCTGGATGCAATGTTAGTACAGTTCTGTTTTATATGTACATTTGATATTGCGGGGCGAGCGTCCGACATGTGGACTGCCGTCACTGCCTGTTTGTATTATTCTTTTGGGGCACGACCAGGTTGCGGTCGATGTACCCGTTGTATGTATATTTTACTTTCTGTACTAGGATTGCCCCGCGGAGGGATGCACGGATAGCCGGGTTCTAGAGGGCAACGAGCCAGCATCTCATGGCATTGAGACGGAGGGGGCTTCACTCTAGAATTGGCGGGCTATTCGCCGCACTCGTAGGGGGTATAGGTTGACCCAGGAGGGGTGCCCAAGTTACCGGATTCCGTGAAGTGCTGGGTGGTCCATTCACGTTGCTGAAGGGTGCTGCCTCGCTTCAGGTTTTGGCGGGTAACTTGCTGCGTCCGTAGGGGTCTAGAATTCTCATTGCACAGGCTATCTACACGACCAGGGGAACGTCGGGTTTCAGCGGCTCTGTGAAACCCGGGGATCCCAGATATCTGTATTATTCTGTGATGCTGTACTTTTCTGTGCTGCTGCATTTTTATCACGCCTTGAGCGAATATAATATATTGGTATATATATTAGTAGATGTTGTATATGTTTTACATCCGCGCTAGTCTAGTCCCCGCTCTGTCGTTAGTTAGCTAACCTAACGGGTAATGACGGACCCAGTGGCGAATGCGGATGGCATATACGTACATCAGTATATTTTCGTTCCTTGTGGTGTGATCAATTGATGGGACTGCGTTGATTCGGATCAATGCAAGTTAAAAACAAACCTATTCTGATGTTGTTGGAACACTTTTTCAAAAAGCTGTTATTGCAAGGGCGTTCTCTTTTGTTTTGCACAGTGGTATTCAGTTGGAATATCCTGCTCCTCAGTCGACGAGGCAAGGGCCGAGATCCCTTCACCGGGAGTGACCCCTTGGACAAAAGTTTGCGTCGGGGCAATAACTTCACTATAGCCGATTACTTTTGCTTTGCATCGTGGTATTCAGTTGGAATATCCTGCACCTCATTCTACGGGGAAAGAGCCGAGTCCCCTTCACCGGGAGTGACCTCTTTAGCAAAGGTTTTCGTCACTATATTTTTCTAAAAAGCTATCCGTTCCTTCAACGATATCAAGTTCATTACGTTAAAGTTTTTCGCTAGAAACCATTCGTAGCCCTCCGTCGTTTCAGACGGGTAGCACGTAGTATTCATGCTATGTTTATTGGCCTTCGTCAAGGCATAGTGTATGGTAGCTGCTTGTTGCCTTTCTGCTGCATAGATAGATGCGTTGGTTTGGGACAGTCGTATAGCCTTGTTGGCCTTCGTCAAGGGCTTGTACAGGTGGGTTCAAATTAACCTGGACAATGACGGGTAGAACTTGACATGTGACTTATGATTTGTTGGCCTTCGTCAAGGTCATAAGAGCATGGGGCAAAAATCCACATCGGGAGTTTCAAAAGAACTGAAACTTGCCAGATATGCGCATACCTTCTGGAGTGTGATAGCATGAGCGGATTCCGTCACGTTATCATGTGATGATAGTTGGATCCCGATTCCCACTGATGAGTTGGTTTACTCCTCGGGTGATCCCGGCTAATTCTTCTTTCAGGTTTGGGGAAGAATTTGACGTTACAGTGGGAGGTTTCCAGATTAGATAAAGTGATAACCATTCTGATCTAGGTTAGAGTGCACGCTGAGTGTTTCTTTTCTCTCTCTCTTTGGCAGCGACCATTGACCCGACCCTAGACTATGACTCAGTGACCAAGTTGACCGAACCTTCTTAACACTGGCTTTTGGATTGTCAGAGTTGCAAACCTCATTGCCACTCCTACTTTTACCCTTTTCTCCAGGACACCCCGTATTACTACGAACGTCCACTTCCATTGGACAAAACCATCGTATGATAATATACGAACTCGAAGGAATTTATTCGAGAATGGTTTCTGGTTTTGGAGAAAACGAATATGACTATTCATTTGTCTTTTCCTTTTATCTTCTCTCAGGTTGCGAGTACTCCTTGGTTTAGGAGATAGTACACCTATTACGCAAATTGGATAGTCTTCTTCCAGACCTTAGGCTGGTGCCGACCGGTAGGGAATGAAGAAAGTCAATTAGCCTAAACGGTGTACAGAAGGTATTAAGTTCAGACAAAGCAAGGGATTAGCAAGAGGGCAATGTAAATTGCGACTGATATTTACGACCAAACCAAGTATTTCTTCGCCAATCCTAAATCACCTTTTTATTTCTCCAGGATACTCCGTATCACTACGAAGATCCCAGTTTATTGGATAATCCATCGTATGGTTATATACGAACTCGAAAGGAACTTGTTCCAGTTCGGGGATGGATCCTGGTTCAGGAGAAATAGGAATAAAGTTCATTCGGTTATCTTTTATCCTCACCTTCTCTCGCATTGCGAGTGCTCCTGGGATTAGGACAGTACACCCATTATGCTTATTGGATAGTCTTCTTCCAAACCATAGGCTGGTGCCGAACGGTAGGGAAGGAAGAAAACCATTTGGCCTAAAGGGGTGTACAGAAGGTAATGACTAAAGACATATAAAGGGATTTGGAGAGGTGGCAAAGAATTATACGGTTACAGTCGTGAATCTGGATAATGGAAGAGGCATTACTAGGAATACCGGGATACCCCATCGAAACATTTCAATGTTTCAGTTTCACTGTGTACTGTTGATAGAAAACTGATTTCCCGATTAGACACTTGCTCCAGGGTATGTATTTACCAGGTATGATTCTCACATCTGTATGGTTTTACAGATGATGAGTGGGAGTGAGTTATTGGGAATTAGGTGATCATCCTCATTATATCGGGATTCGTTGTAGTTGGTGATATTTGAGGAAGTCACCTGGGTTGTTTGCCAGTCGGCAAATATTTGGTTTTGAATATCCGTTGTTGTGCACCAATTTCAAATTGATATATCTGTACGTCTATTTTTATAAAGTGAGATATACCTTTTGAAATTATGTCTATGAGATTTACCTATATCAGTGGATGGTTAGGTAAGGAGCATTGAACAGCGGTGTAATTCTTCTTAACCATAAGTACAGTTTTCAACCTACGACACACAGTGAATGAGTTATTAGACTCAAGGGACTTGTACAAAGGATTGTATATTGTCCAGTGTCCATTAGGACAGAGGGGTTGGTCCTCGTACTATATTCGGCTTACTTATGACTTCTCTAGTTTTTAGACAAGTGTTTCGTTGAAACACAGGGTCTAAGTTTTGAGGAGTTATAAGTATAAGATTAAAGTAGAGAAGCAGGTATTGCAAGTATCGGGATTCTTCAAGGTGATCGAAGATGTAGATACTTGTGTATGGTATTCAGCTGATAGTAAAGATTAAGAGAACTTGCTTCTCTTTCAGGTTACTCATAATTGGAAGCATTCCTAAGTTGAGTAATGATGATCGGCCTCTTTCCATTTAGTTAACATGCACTGGAGACAGCTGCATGATTTGAATCTGGTTCAATTAAATCAGTGCCTCTGTTCATATATTGGATATAAAACAGTTCATATCTTGACATTGTTAAGATACGGGGAGTTGTCCGGCTTATGCTTAAAACCAGACTCCGGATAACTCAAGGCACGTTTCTGTAATGGTTGTTTGTGGGTTGACCCGGGCTATGACGAGGGTTGACTTTCTACCATCTGGAAGATCAATAGTGATATTGTTCTTGACTCACCACAGTTTTAATAAAAATGGACTTTTTCAGAAAACAGTAGTGGGAGTATGGTAGAACTGGAAGTGATTCCAGAACCGCAAACGATTACTGAAGATTTGATAAAGAACCTAAAGATTCAATCTGGTTTGACATTCCATTGGCCACTCCGCAGATATGGTGGGTAACCTCAGGCACCCGAGAGGTACTTCGGTATGCTCAAGGACGGTGGCAGGGAGGTTCTTGTTTACCCAGACTTGCCATTGCTGTTGTTCCAGACTGTGAGACCCGGCAGGAGGATGAGTATAGCGTCGTTCTAAACTAGCTTTAGAAGTGTACGTCTATATGACTCTGCCAGAGGGTTGTCGTAGTCAGTGGGAGCAGCGGAAGCATTGGTGGACATCAGGCTTATGTCTATTTATAGACTAGAGCAGATATAGCGGAGATAGATCATCTATTTCTGATGTGACAGTCATAGGTTTGACTTCATCAGAATAGGGGATGGATCTGTTAAGAAGGTAGTACGGTGTGATGTCCTGGTATTTGATGACATACACAGAGTAGGAAGTGATATTCCTATACTACGATCGGTTATACTATGGTCGTCACACAGTGGTTTCTCCACATAGGACTTGGACATTATATCAGACATTCTGGTTACTAGATCTATGGTTTTAGATCTAGATTTGGGTGGTTTCCCAATCAGGGTACTTAGACAGCATTCTAAGAATATTTAGAATGGACGACTCCTGGCACGGTAGTATACCTGCAAGTGATGGGGTGACCCTCTCTAAAGGTGTCTTACAGACTAAAGGGAAGAGGGATACGCATGATTGGCAGATCACTTGCTTAGGCAATTGAGTCAATCATGAGAGGTCAAGTACCACACCAGATGTTGTTCTTGCAGTAGGTGCAATAAGTTGATATTGATCCAATCCTGGGGAAACAGTCGGAAGCAGTTTTAGAACATAAGTGGATGTTTTAGGGATATGATAACGCCATTCTCCTTCGGGAGACAGTTATCATTCCAGGCTTCCAAGGTGACCTGGATGGCAGAGTGGCTGTCAGAGTTATAGTTTTCCCTCGGACGAGGGGCAGTATTTTGGACAGATGGTCCAAGTGGATACTGAAGGAAGGCATGACGCAGGACACTGATTAAGTTCAGTTGTCAATACAGTCTAAGAAGTTTGGATTTGGAGTTCATTTATGAGCTAGGTCCCATCAGACATCCAGACATATTCTAAGACAGGTATTGCTCATTTCGGGAGATGGCTTTCTCCGCGAACTTGAGATAAAGAGAGATATAAAAAGAAACACCAGAGCGGATCCACTCACCGATGCTATTCCTCGAACGCAATAGTTTCGCAAACGAGCTTTGTGAGACTGACTAGTAGAGGAGTTGGGTGTTCGGTATCACACGGGCTGTGAGTATGCGACATCGCAATAATTAGCCTTAAGTGCAAGTGGGAGATTGTTGGAGATAGTGCCCTCAGAGTCAATTATTGGATCACAGGCACGTGATTGCAATGATTGAGGGGAGGACCTGTCCCAGTAGGACAGTCTTACTCAAGATGATAGTATACTATCTGGTTTATCTTTATCATCGTGTACTGCTTTAGGTGACCTTACGAGTCGCTATTACACGTTGATAGAGCCCCTAGGATTCTTGCTTGACTACCAGCAGTATGAGGGCGATCATATAAGTGAGAGCTGGAGTCTATAAGCACATCCTTAAAAGGTCCCTAGTCGTGGGAGTTTCGAGACAGGGTATCGATTCTCCAGAGTAGACTAGTGTATACAGTCGAGACCTCGACGAGGGGTGGTGGCCGGTCTCACAAGCCACTGGTGTCAGTTGGTTCACCTAAGATGTATACAGGTGCTCATTGGGTTATGAGTACACCGGACAGGACTCGCCGGGAACCTGCTAGTTGGGATTATACCAGATGTCAGATAGCAGTTCCCTGATGACATGTGTACAGGTTAGTTCATCGACCTGAGATCGTCATTTGTCTCGTGTGAGTTCCCACTGTGCTTTGATTACTACCCTACCACAGTTCAAAGGAGTCGTGCACACAGGTTTTAGTTGGGTACAGTCCCGAGCCACATGGAGGCAGTGAGCGGATCTGCAGGGGTTCGTCTCTCCCGGTATTGGGGGTGAGGTCGCGCTGTGTCTAGGAGAGCCAGAACATGAAAAATCCTTGGCCAAGGCAGGAGATTTGCTGGTAGGTATTCCAGTAGTATCTCAGGGTGTTCTGGGCTACACTCCGACACGACTTGTACCGCTATTGGGGGTCTGACTTTTACCAACCCCCTAGGCCCGCCATGCGATGCTCATAGACGAACGGACCGGACTATACGGATATTGTCACTGACAGGCTCAGTAGGGTGTCAGGATGAGTTCGCTCATCGATGTCCCTTTTGGTCAATACCTGGTAGCCCGTCACGTATTGGCTTATACCTCTGACGTGCTAGTGGTTAAATCCACAGCTATAGTATTGACGAGTCTTTAGAGTCCACCACACTCAGTTACTCAGGTTTCGGGCGAAACGCTGTAGAGGCCGTATGGAGATATGGCAGGGTTCGATCAGATACGTGCGGTATTGCACGGATCGTGATCGGACGGGTTTTTACTAGCCGGCTTTGGCTTAAGCCGGATTCTAGTATTAGACAGTGTAGATTTTGTCTCTTTGCATTTGTGTTCAGTGGGAATACAAATGCGGGCATGTATTTGCAGTAGTGGGGTTTTCCTGTAATTTATTACGGGATCAGTTTTCTGAAGTTGCCAGTTTGCATTCCGTTCCGGCCGATTTTTCTTTGTTCCTTCTCGGCCGGACTTTTCGTTGGAGGGGGTTAATTGCAAGTTTGCAATTAACTTAGTTGTGAGGGGCTTTCTTGCATTTGTGGCTTTATGATGAGACTAGCTTCATAATGATATTCTATTATGGTCATTTCCATTGCTTATCTTGTGATGGTTTTGTGAGTGGATTAAGATGAGAATGAAGTGTGACCTTTTTCCATGCTTATCTTCACATTTTCTTATTATGATTTTTTTCTCCTCCCATTCCATAAGAGGGCCGGCCACTTCTTTTGTGAGAGAGAGAGAGAGAGTTTCATTTTTGAGGGATGGCTTTATTCTTCTTCTTGCTAGAAAATTGAAAGCACCAATTTTCTTAAACCTCTTCCTCAAATCCTCCATCCTTCCATGGCAACCTCATAAACCCCAAAGAGACATGGCCACTACACTATTCTACAGCATCCCTTGGACGCGTCGGCTAGCCAACTTCGCGTCCGAGTTGCCTCGGTCAAGAGGTGGGAGCCCGTAAAAGATTCTGGCTACGTGGTGCCCTTTCCGACGAGGAGGTGATGGACGGAGTTTCCGCGGGAGATCGGAGTGGAGACGAAGACCGAAGGACACGGATCGCTTGGTATACTTCTTCACCCGTATTTTACTTTGCTAGTTGCTAGGTTAATGGCCCGATCCGGGTGAAAAGTGCGCGGTGGTGCCGGTTGCAAGTTTTGCAAAGTTTTTGTTTCTGCGTTTCCGGCGTCAGATCGACGGTTGGGGCACCGCCGCGGACTTACCGTATATGCCCTAGATGCCAGTATTGTATATGTATACATATGGATACTAGGGATATGTATGTACAGAACAATCTTGCTCAGTTTTATAGTATATTACTTGACTTGTCTTTATCGGGATATGTGTATTTATTTGTATGGTTGTTATATCTAGCTTGCACATATTGATAAAGACTCGATACGGTGGTATACTATAGTGGTTTGTCTTTATCTTAACATGGCATATGTTATACTCGTTATTACATATTGCGGTCACATGTTGATAAAGCCCCTAGGATCTTGCTTGACTACCCGCGTTATGATGGCAATCATACTTGTAGGAGCAGGATAGTCCGTAAGCACATCCTTAAATGGTCCCTAGTCGCGTGAGTATCGAGACTGGACACTGATACTCCAGAATAGACTAGTGTGTACGTTTCTACCCCGTCGGGGGATGGTTGGTCCCGCAGCCATTGGTCTGATGCACCTAAGATCGTATACAGGTGCTCACTAGGTGTGAGTACACTGGACGGACTCGCCGAGAACTTCCATATGGTACTATACCTATCGTCAGATGGATGTTCTCAGGTGACATGTGTACGGGTTAGTCTTTGGACCCGAGATCGGCATTTGTCTCGTGTGAGTTCCCACTGAACTTTGATCACTACCCTACCACGGTTCTACTGAGTCGTGCAACCAGGTTTTGGTTGGGTTCAGTCCCGAGCCACATGGAGGCAGTGAGCGATTGTCAGGGATTCGTCTCTCCCGGTATAGGGAGTTGATATCGCACTGTGATTCGATTGGTCAGGACCATAAGACCTTGGCCAAGGCACTTGGGATTTACTGATAGGTTGATCAGTAGTTTCCCGGATTGGTCCTGAGCCACATCGGCATGACTTATCAGGTTGTTAGGGTCTGACGTTCACCATCCCCTAGACCCGGTATGCGATACTCTTTGACGAAGAGACCGGACTGTACGGATATTGTCACGGATATGCTCAGTAGGAGATCCGGATGAGTTTGCTCGTCGGCCTTCTTTCGACAGGTACCTGGGCAGTCGTTACGTACAGCTAGTGCCGCTGACGTGCTTGTGGTTAAACCCACTGTCAGAGTACTGTCGAGTTTTTAGAGTCCCACACAGAGGGTTTCCCTGATTCAGGCGAAATGGTGTAGTTGCCGTATTGGATACGTGCAGGGTTCGATCGATTGATTACTTTGTACTCGGGCTTTCGATCGGACAGTTGGTAATACTAGCCAGCTAGGGTTTGAGCCGGATTATTAAATCAGGTATTGATTTAATAATTTACATATATGTATTTCGATATGTATATTCTAGTATTACATTCTTCGTGTTATTCTATCTCTTTTGGGCGTTCGGATTTTTATCTGATTGCCGGTATATTTGTACAGTAGTCGGAAATCCGTATTTATTACAGTTTTCCTTCTAGAAGGTGGCCACCTCATTTTGGATTTTCCTTTTATTTTATAATTGGAAATGAGGTGTAAAGTGAGAGGTGAGGGAGGAATGGGAGTGACCATGCTTCAATAGTGAACAAATGAATTTATAATTCATTTTATGTTTACTATTGAAGTATGGTTGCTATTGTTTATTGAAAGAATTCATACACAAAACCAAGGTGTGTGAATTTCTCTTTCATGCTTGCTCATTATTTTCTTGAGCTCCATTTTCTCTCAAAGTCCTCCCTCCTCTCTAGCTTCATCTACCTTCATCTTCTTTCTCTTCACTACCTTCTCATGTATTGAGAATCAAGTGAAGAGGCAAGAAAGAGATAGCTTCACACTTAGAACTCCAAAACTACATCCTAGATTACTTGGACTAGCACCCCAAGTTCTCTAGTTGCTCTTTTGATATTTAGCAAATAGCTAGAGCCATGGATCATACCCCTCAGGTGGATCATCTACGACAAAGCAAGGCCGGAGAACAAGCTCGATCCCGGAGGGCCGATGGAGCCGGAGTTGGTGATCGAACAAGTTCAAGGAAGCCACTTGGAGCATATGATGAAGAATGAAGACCGAAGAACTTGGTTCATTTGGTGAGGTTTCTATCATAGTAGATAGATCTCTTAGTGTAGCTAGTTAGTTTTATGGAAAGATCCGGTTTTAGGGTTTAGTCTAGCGCCAAGTTTCATTCGTAAGAAAATTTTTGTTCCGCATTTGGCCACGTGAGATGGCCGGGGCGCTAGGGTAACCCTTCATGGTATCAGAGCCACCCATAAAACTTACACTAGCTAGTTCAAACACGTTTAGAATAACGATCGACCGAAAATTCCAAAAACCGCGTTTCATTTTTTGCAGTTTCTGTCGATTTTAAAAGTGCTCGAAAAATCAATTTTTTGCTCTCAGAAAATCATGCAGGCTTTTCTAAGACCACAGAAGAAAACTTGTCATGTGATCCCACTAAACCGCCGCGGATCCGCCGCGCCAACCCCCTATTGGCGGCGGATCCGCGGCCTTTTTGGGGCCCACGTGGTCAAATTTTCTTCTGGGCCTCATTTATTTGAAATTGTGGTTTCTGGAATAATTACATTTTGGGCCCAGATTTGTTACAGTGTTGGTTTAATACTTGGGGCCCACTTGAAAAGTTTAGTCGATCGTAATTTTAAGATACATGTTTTATTATCAGTACATTCACTTTTATCTGCGACCGGGAATGTCACTCGATCGGTAAAACTCATCTGATTGCTATATGTTCTTTTAGACGGGTTTTGCGAACGTGACATTCGCGTTGATATTGTGTGCTTGTGCTGTGCTTGTGGTTAGATTGTCGTGGTGGATAGCATGTGGTGCAATGTTAGAAATACAGTTTACATTCATTTGTACATTTGTTATTGCGGGGCGAGCGTCCGACATGTGGACTACCGTCTTTGCCGGGTTGTATATTATTTTGGGGCACGACCGGGATGAGGTCGATGTCACCGGTTGTATATATTATTTTCATTTTCTGTATTAGGATTACCCCGCGATGGGGTGCACGAATAGCCGGGTTCTAGAAGGCAACAAGCCCGCATCTCAAGGCGCTGAGACGGAGGGGGCTTCATTCTAGAACTGGCGGGCTATTCGCCGCACTCGTAGGGGGTACAGGTTTTCATTGCACAGGCTATCCACACGACCGGGAACGTCGGGTTTTATTTGCGGCTCAAATGAAACCCGGGGCTCCAAGATTATCCACCATTCTGTAATATTATCTGTGATGTTGTTTATTATCATGCCTAGGACGAATGTTATATATACTTATATATATACTAGTAGATGTTGTATATGTTTTGCACCTGCGCTAGTCCAGCCCCCGCTCTGTCGTTAGTTAAGTAACCTAACGGGTGATGATGGGGCCCCGTGGCGAATGCGGATGGCATATACGTACATTTTATTTTCGTTCTTTTCTGGTGTGATAGGTTACAAAATGATGGGACAACATTAATTTTGATTAATGCAAAATAATAAACCTAAAAGATGTTGTTGGAACCAAGCTTTAGAAACTGACATTACAGACGTTCTCTTTTGCTTTGCACAGTGGTATCCAGTTTGGAATATCCTGCACCTCATTCGACGAGGCAAGGGCTGAGATCCCTTCACCGGGAGTGACCCCTTGAGTAAAAGTTTGCGTTAGGGTAATAACTTCAATATAGTCGACTATTTTTGCTTTGCGTCGTGGTATTCAGTTTGGAATATCCTGCACCTCATTCGACGAGGAAAGAGCCGAGATCCCTTCACAGGGAGTGACCTCTTTAGCAAAGGTTTTCGCCACTATATATTTCTATAAACAACTCAGGTTCCTTCAACGATATCAAGTTCATTACGTTAACGGGTTTTTCGCCAAAAACCAGCCGTAACCCTCCGTCATTTCTTATTAGTTATACTTAGTATTCGTGCTACGTTTGTTGACTGTGTCAAGGCGCAGTGAACGGTAGCTAAGTATTGCTTAGTTGTGGCATACAGTGCGATTGGTTAGGACAGTCATGTAACCTTGTTGACCGTGTCAAGGGTTATGCGGGTGGGTTTAATGCAATCAAGATAATGACGGGTTGAACTTGACTAGGACTCTTTGATTTGTTGACTGTGTCAAGGTCACTTGGGTCTTAAGAGTAAAAACCACATCGGGAGCTTCAAATATACAGGAAACTTGCAGATTTAGCATACCTTCTGGAGTGTGGTGACTAGAGTGGATTCCATCTAATGCATCACACAATGATAGTTGGATCCCGATCCCACTGATGAATAGGATTACTCTCAGGAGATTATCACACTTAACAATCAATGCTATAAACCAAGTAGGTGTCTAGAAAGGTGTTTGCGGGGCTACGCCTTCAGGGAAAAGAGGTTATTTAATTAAGGAACTTCACGAAAGCGTTGGAAAACCTCCCTCGAAGTACCAACACCGGCCTGGCTGAAAGGTTAAGCAAGTATTGTGACGTGCGATTAATCCTGACTAGTTCTTCTTTTAGGGTTTGAAGAAGAATTTGTGGAAACAGTGGGAGCCATCCTGATTAGATAAATTAATAAACCAATCTAATCTTGCAAGAGCGCACGTTGAGTGTTTTCCTTTTCTCTCTGCAGGTAGCAACCATTTCACGCTCTAATCAAGATAATAAAATGTATCGCTTGACCGATCCGAATTCTTATTCGGGGCTGGGGAACGTCGGTTCGGCTCTAACTTATGACAACGGTCATGAGTATGAGTAAGGGAAAGAGGAAAGTTTGAATTCCTTGATAACCCCATCGAAGAAGAAACATACTGCTGTATCTTCTTCAGGTGTTCTTGTTATTGAGAACTGTTTTTCGGTCAGTCCTACCTCCTGGGTACTAGATACCGGATCAGGATCTCATATCTGTAATTTATTGCAGGGACTGAGAAAAAGTAGGATAGTTGGACCTGGTGATATATCCCTCAGAGTAGGGAACGGAGCACAAGTTAATGCTGCAGCCATCGGTGAATATCACCTAGTGTTGCCAAATGGCAACACTATGATTTTGAACAATTGCTACTATGTACCTTCCATGGTTTGCAACATCATATCAGTTTCTTTGCTTGATAAAGATGGATATAACTTTGTTCTTGATAGAAATATTATGAACATTTACCTTGATAAGGTACTGGTTGCAGAAGGTACACCATGTAATGGTATCTATATTCTAAATCAGAATACAGTGCTCAATATACAAAACACACGCAAGAGGAAAAGTTCAGATATGAACGAATCTTACTCGTGGCATTGTAGACTTGGTCATATCAGAGAGAAAAGACTGAGTAAGTTGCATAAAAATGGATTTTTGGATACGTTCGAGTTTTCATCTTATGAAATTTGTCAATCTTGTCTCATAGGAAAGATGACCAAATCTCCGTTCACCGGACATGGAGAAAGAGCAACAGAGCTCTTGGGGCTCATACACAGTGATGTATGTGGTCTAATGTCTATACATGCAAGGGGTGGGTTCTCGTACTTCATCACATTCACTGACGATCTCTCTAGGTTCGGATATGTGTATCTTTTGAAAAACAAATCTGAAACTTTTGAGAAATTCAAAGAATTCAGAAATGAAGTAGAGAATCAGACTAGCAAAAGTATCAAGATCCTCCGATCTGATAGAGGAGGGGAGTACTTAAGCACGGAATTCCTAGATTACTTAAAAGAGAATGGAATTCTCTCTCAACTTACTCCTCCGTATACACCACAGAACAACGGTGTATCGGAGCGGAGGAATCGTACCCTATTGGATATAGTTCTCTCCATGATGAGTAGTGCTGAGTTGCCTCTTTCATTCTGGGGATATGCACTTCAAACAGCAGCACATCTTTTGAATCAAGTTCCATCCAAACCCATGCCTAAAACTCCGTACGAAATATGGAGTGGTAAGAGTTTGTATCTTAAACGTGTTAAGATTTGGGGTTGCCCAGCTTATGTCAAAAAGCAGAACCCAGACAAACTTGAGGCACGGTCAGTTTTGTGTAAGTTTGTGGGATACCCAAAAGATTCTAATGGGTATCTATTCTACCATGCAGAGGAACAGAAGATTATTGTTTCCAGAAACGCCACATTTTTTGAAAAAGAATTTCTTGTTAAAAATATTAGTGGCAGCACGGTAGAACTGGATGAAATTCCAGAAACATAAATTATAAATGAAAATTTGGTGGAACCGCTAGATTCAGTTAAACCCGACGAACCTCAGCCACTCCGCAGATCTAGTAGGATTTCTCATCCGCCCGAGAGATACTACAGTTTTCTCATAGATGGGGATCGAGAGGATTGCATCTTGGAAGAAGATGATCCTACTAGTTTCAGGCAAGCCATTATCAGTAGGGACTCTGATAAGTGGCTGGATGCTATGCAATCTAAAATGGAATCCATGTACACCAATAAAGTGTGGACCCTGGAAGTTGCTCCACCTGGGGTAAAACCCGTTGGATGCAAATGGATCTATAAGAAGAAACTTGGTGTAGATGGGCAGGTGGAAACCTATAAGGCTAGACTCGTTGCAAAAGGTTTTCGTCAAAGACCAGGAGTGGACTATGACGAAACCTTTTCTCCAGTGGCTATGCTTAAATCCATTAGGATCCTGCTTGCCATTGCTGCCTTCCATGACTATGAGATCTGGCAGATGGACGTAAAAACGGCTTTCCTAAACGGAAGTTTAGAAGAGTGCGTTTGTAGGGTGTTTTTCATCACCCCATTGAGATGGGAATACGCGCACGCTTGTCAGGCGTACTACAGATTCTCCCTGCCTAGGGTAGGCGGGGGTTTAATGATTGTGGGGATCCGAATCTCCGGCAGCCGCGGACTAAGCTGCCGTTAATTACCCCTCGCCTTTGGGACGAGGGAACCTCCGATTAACGGGTTAAACAGGGCATGCGAACTCAATGTGCAGTGTACGTGTGTTCTGTTTTGAAAGGGGGGTTTTGGATATATCGGGAGCCACGCAGAGTTTTTACGGGGGTCCCGCTACCCGGATAGCGGGCTGGGGGTCAAGGGGGCTAGCAGCCCCCTTGCGGGGTTCGGGGCAGCGCCCCGGCCCGAAAATTTTTTGGAGGGGGAAAATGTTGCGGAGTATGTATATGTGTGAATTTGTATACATATGTATATGTATATGTATGCACATAAAAAGAGAGGGAAGAGGCATCCAAGGGATGCGTGGGGCCAGCGCCTTGAGCGCTGTGCGCTTAGGTGCTGTGCGCTCAGGCGCAAGCGCGCCACGTGTCGACACGTGGGCGCTTTGCGCATGAGCGCTGCGCGCTGGTTCATAAAGCGCGCGAGCCACGTGTCGGCACGCGGGCGCTTTGCGCAAGAGCGCTGCGCGCTGGAGCGCAAGCACGCGCGCGCCACGTGTCGGCACGCGGGCGCTTTGCGCACGAGCGCTGCGCGCTGGAGCGCCTGCGCGCTGGAGCGCAAGCACGCGCGCCACGTGTCGGCACGCGGGCGCTTTGCGCACGAGAGCTGAGCGCTGGAGCGCAAGCGCGCGCGCCACGTGTCGGCACGCGGGCGCTTTGCGCACGCGCGCAGTGCGCTGGAGCGCAAATGCGCCACGTGTCGGCACGTAGATGGTTTGCACTCGAGCGCTAGCAAGCCGGCAAGGATAAGAGGCTTTTAGCCTAAAAAAAGGATTTCTCAAAAGAGAAATCAGAGAGGAGTTGGACTCCTGAATGTGTTTTGGGGTTAATGGAAGGGGTTCTTCTTCTTCCTCCTGTTGCTTGCTGGATCTTGAAGATCAAGAGATGTGAAATCTCAAAATCTCTTCTTTTTGAGATCTGATGACAGATCCAAATTCCCCTTTATGGGTTTTGTGGTGAAAAACTAATTTGTTTTATAAAAAGAAGATTAAAACTCTTGATTTAATTCAAGAGAAAGAAGAAGGTTTTGGAACCTTGAAGAAGAAGAAAAGATATCAGATCTGGAAACTTTTTTAGAGAGAGAAAAAGTTGTTGAGATATTTCATTATCTTTGCCTTTATAGGCTATACACTTTATACATAGCCCCTTGGGCTTCACAAAATGCCATTTTGCCTATCCCATGGCTCATGTGCCATTTCTTTTTGCACACAAGCCGTGGGCTTTACAAAAATTTGGCTTTATGCCCATTTTCTTACATTTATCCATAAAATAAAATAAAAGAAAATGCAACAAAATTATTTATTACAAAATTTTTATCTTGGCATGGGCGGAGGCCGGCCGCTTCATGTTCGGGCTCGACCCGGGCATGGGCCCACTGGGTCTGGGCTTGGGCCCACTTGGCTTGGGGTTGACTTGGATTTTGACTTGGTCAACCGGGGTGTAAATTTTTACCCCAACAAATTGCCCCCCATCAATAAATGCACACCACATATGTGGGTCGTGTGCATGAAATTGATGGATCTTCTTTCACGTGGAGGCGACTTGATTTGGTTCCCGCTTTTTGGGAAGCCGGCACTGCCCTTTTTACGACATGGACGGTCGTTGCTTGACATGACTCCGAGATGGAGTGTCCGTGATAGACGTTTCCCTGGCCCGAAGTGATCCGGTTCCCTCTTTGTAGGAATCCCGCGTTGCCCTTTTTGCGACTTGGACGGTCGGTGCTGCCCTTTTAGCGACGTGGACGGTCGGTTCTGCCCTTTTTGCGACTTGGACGGTCGATACTGCCCTTTTAGCGACGTGGACGGTCGGTGCTGCCCTTTTAGCGACGTGGACGGTCGGTTCTGCCCTTTTTGCGACTTGGACGGTCGGTGCTGCCATTTTTGCGACTTGGACGGTCGGTGCTGCCCTTTTAGCGACGTGGACGGTCGATGCTGCCCTTTTAGCGACGTGGACGGTCACTGCTGCCCTTTTTGCGACTTGGACGGTCGGTGCTGCCTTTTTAGCGACGTGGACGGTCGATGCTGCCCTTTTAGCGACGTGGACGGTCGATGCTGCCATTTTTGCGACGTGGACGGTCGATGCTGCCCTTTTAGCGACGTGGACGTCGATGCTGCCCTTTTAGCGACGTGGACGGTCGATGCTGCCCTTTTTGCGACTTGGACGGTCGATGCTTGATTTGACTTGCTCTGCTTCTTGCAGTGTCAGGGGTAGACTTGACTTGCTCCGCTTCTTGCGGTGTCGGGTGGAAGTTGACTTGTTGATTTTGATTTGGGTTGACATCAGCATCGCTATAGTGGAATATGGTACCAGGAGCGAACCATCATCTGTCATGGAGAGGATTTTGGAATTTTGGTTTTTGTTTGGCATCTGCATTGCTGCACTGGAATAATGCCAGGAGCAACTCATCATTTGCCCCGAGAGAATTTGAGAATTGATGGCTTAGGAGGCAGGTTTAGATCCCTATCACCTAAGACTTTTCAATTTTATGGGCCGTGAGGGTCCCATAAAAGCATTTTCTCCCTACGAGTCGAAAGGATCTCGTAGGCGTATTTTCTCCATAGGAGTCGTGGGGACTCCTAAGTGTGTTGCTCCTTTGTGAGTCGTAAGGATCTCACGCGGGAATTTTCTCCTCTCAAAGTCGAGAGGACTTTGAGAGTGCATTTCATCTTCTTTTCACGAGTTTGCGCCCTTTCAGGTTTTCACAAACTCGTCAGCAGTCCTGCTGTTTTTACTCACGGAGCCCTTTCGGGTTTTCCTCCGTGCCCATTTTGCTTGTGGACATACCCTTTTTTTTCTTTTTTTTTTCTTCTCTCTTTTTTTTTAGTGGGACTTTGAATGTGGTCTCACCGGTAGGACTTAGGAGAGATTGGGATTGTTTTACGCCCGTGGATTGTATACGGTTTTGCAGGATGTATGATCCAGACCGTAGGGCCAGAAAGATTTCAGGGATTTGTTGGCGTCTGCATCGCTGCACTGGAATGTGGTACCAGGAGCGACTCATCATTCGCCGTTGGGATATGGGATTTGGAATTTGGTTGGCGTCTGCATCGCTACACTGGAATATGATACCAGGAGCGACTCATCATTCGCCATTTGGGGATTTAGAATTTGGTTGGCGTCTGCATCGCTGCACTGGAATATGGTACCAGGAGCGACTCATCATTCGCCATTTGGGGACTTGGAATTTGGATCTTGTTTGGCATCAGCATTGCTGCACTGGAATAATGCCAGGAGCAACTCATCATTTGCCTTAGGAGGACTTGGGATTTGGGTTTTTGGTCGGCATCAGCACCGCTAACACTGAAGCGAAATGCCAGGAGCGACTCATCATTTGCCGTTGCCCGTTGGGGAACGATGGCTTAGGAGATAGGTTTGGGTCCCTACCACCCAAGGCTTTTCAATTTTATGGGCCGTGAGGGTCCCATAAAAGCATTTCTCCCTACGAGTCGTAAGGATCCCGCAGGTGTATTTTCTCCTTAGGAATCGTGAGGATTCCTAAGTGTGTTGCTCCTTTGTGAGTCGTAAGGATCTCACGCAGGGGTTTTCTCCTCACAAAGTCGAGAGGACCTTGCGAGTGTATTTCATCTCTTTTCACGAGTTTGCGCCATTTCGGGTTTTCACAGACTCGCCGGTAGTCCTGCTGTTTTTACTCACGGAGCCCTTTCGGGTTTTCATCCGTGCCCATTTTGCTTGTGGACATACCGTTTATTTCTTCTTCTTTTTTTTCTTTTTCTTTTTTTTTGCTGCTGGTGGGACTTTAAAAGTAGTCTCACCGGCAGGATTTGGAAGAAATAGGGGTCATTTACACCCGTGGATTGTATACGGTTTTGCAGGATGTCTGATCCAGACCGTAGGGCTGATGTGCTCAATTCGCCTGCGACTTGGAGCATTCATGTGTAGTATTTCTTGAGATATCGTCCATTGATGGGTGGCATGGGCTTTTCTCCCTCTGCACTTATTAGTTGGTAGGATCCTCCGTCGAATACTTTCTCAATGACGTATGGTCCTTCCCAGTTCGGCTCGAATTTTCCCTTGGCATGTCGATTGGGGATAATCGGTCTTTTGAGGACCAACACCAATTCACCTTTCTTGAAAGCGCGGAGACGGGTTATCTTGTCGTAGGCCCGTGACATTTGGGCTCGGTATAGCTCCAGACTTTGCTGCACCGCGAGCCTCTTTTCTTCGAGGGCATCGAGTTCTTCAAGTCGAAGGAGCACGTTTTCCTCCTCCGTCAACTTATGCTGAACAGACATTCTTAAACTTGGAACTTCGACTTCGAGGGGGAGGACCGCCTCCACTCCGAAGAGCAATGAGTATGGAGTGGACTGAGTTGGAGTACGGTGCGTGGTACGATATGCCCACAATGCCTCGTGAAGCTTGAGATTCCAGTCTCTCTTGTTGGCTGAAGCGTTTTTCCTCAGGAGCTTGCATAGAGTCTTATTGAAGGCTTCGGCTAGCCCATTGGCTCTTGGATTATAGATGGAGGAATACCTCCAGTCTATCTTGTGCTGAGTAGCGAATCTTGAGACATTGAAGCTCTTGAAAGAAGGCCCGTTGTCAGAAATGATTCTTCTTGGTGTACCGAAGCGGTATAGAATATTATGCTGGAAGAATGTCAGAATATCCTTTGTCTTGACTTCTTTTAGCGGGACAGCTTCAGCCCACCTGGAGAAGTAGTCTGTCGCGGCCAGTATGAACCGGTGACCTTTAGATGACGGAGGATCAATCGGGCCAACAATGTCGGTGCCTCAAATTTCGAAGGGCCACGACGCCACTGTAGGATGCAATGGATTGGGATACTTGTGAATAAAATAACCGTGAATTTGGCAGATATAACATTTCTTTGCATGCTCTCAGCAATCCCGTATCATGGTGGGCCAGTAATACCCAAGCCGTTTGATTTGAAGTCGCATCTTGGGGCCAGATTGGTGAGCACCGCAAACGCCCGAGTGGACATCTTTCATGACCTTTTGGGCTTCGGCCAATGACAGACACCTGAGCCAGAGTTGGTCATATGACCTGCGGTATAACGTGTCATTTACAAACATGTATCGGAGAGCTCTTTTCTTCAGCTGAATTCTCGCAGATTTTTCTTCGGGCAGCTTGCCGTATCGGAAGTACTCTATGAAGGGTTCTCTCCAATCGGGCTCGTCTTGGATGATCGAAGCTTCTTCAGCGGGACTGCTCGTTTATTCCGCGCTTTCCTCTTCTCGTAGAGAGACTGGGGGTAGAATTTGCCGGCTCCTGACTGTGATCAGAATTTCGTCCATGTCAGGATCAGCCAGCTCCTTGGCTAGGCGAGCGAGTATGTCGGCTTTTCCGTTCAACGCTCTAGGGACTCTCGTTAGTTCAATTTGAGTGAACCGTTTCATGAGTTCTACCACTCGGCCTCTGTACCGAGCTAACTCGGGTTTGTATATCTTATAATCGCCGCTTACTTGGTTGACGACGAGCTGGGAGTCACCGTAAACTCATAGCCGACGGATTTCCATTTCTATGGCGAGCTCCAAACCAGCTATCAGAGCTTCATACTCAGCTTCATTGTTTGTCCGAGGCTCGGTGAGAGCAAAAGAACGCCGTAGGGTTCCCATTGATGGCGTGATGAACACCAATCCTATCCCCGCTTTTACCTCCGGGACACTTAACTTACTGGAGGTCCTTATTGACGAGGCTCCATCGAAGTAGAGCTCCCAACATGGCTCATCTTCCTCGAGGTGCAGCACTTGTTCATCGGGTAACTCACAATTTAGCGGCGACCCTTCTGGTATGGGATGAGCAGCGAGAAAGTCTGCAAGAGCTTGCCCTTTTACTGCTTTCTGAGGGGTATAAACTATGTCAAACTCAAGTAGCATGACAGCCCATCTTGCCATTCTGCCGGCTAGGCTTGCTTTGGTCATCAAGTGTTTGAGCGGGTCGACCTTGGAGATCAGCATAACCCGATGAGCGAGCAAATAGTGTCTCAGCTTCTTCACAGCAAATATTAGAGCCAGGCATTGCTTTTCGATTGGGGAGTAGTTGTGTTCCGCCCCGACTAGAGTTCAACTGAGGTAATAGAGGGCATTTTCTTTTCCCTCCTCGTTATTCTGGGCAAGGAGCGCACCGAGTGACTCGTCCAGCGCGGCAGTGTAGAGAATTAGCGGTTTATTTGGAATGGGAGCGGCCAGCACTGGAGGGTGCAACAAGTATTGTTTGATGCTTTCGAACGCTGCTTGACATTCGGCATCCCAGATAAAAGGAGCTCCTTTCTTCATGAGCTTTGAGAAGGGCCTACATCTCCCCGATAAATTTGAGATAAACCTCCGTATATAAGCAAGCTTGCCTTGAAAAGATCTTAGCTGCGTCAGACTCTTCGGAGGGGGCATCTCCATGATGGCCTTTATCTTTGATGGGTCAACTTCGATCCCTCGATGTCGAACTATGAAACCCAGGAATTTTCCCGATGACACGCCAAAAGCGCATTTCTGAGGATTCATCTTCAGGTCAAATTCCCTCAGTCTGGTAAGAACGGTCCTAAGATCCTGGATATGATCGGCCTTGGTTTCAGTCTTAACGACCAGATCATCAACATAACATTCGACGACTTTATGAATTAAGTCATCGAAGATATTGGTCATCGCCCTTTGATATGTAGCACCTGTGTTCTTCAGTCCGAACGGCATCACCTTGTAGCAATATATTCCGATCGGAGTTCGAAATGCTGTGTGCTTCTCATCCTCAGGCGACATCTTGATCTGATTATATCCAGACGAGCCGTCCATAAAGGTGAACAACTCGTAATTTGAGGTGTCATCGACCATCATTTCCATGACCGGTAGTGGGAAGTCGTCCTTTGGACATGCCTTGTTGAGGTCCCTGAAATCGACACAAACTCGGATCTGCCTATTTTTCTTCTTGACTGGGACTATGCATGCGATCCAGTCCGCATATTTCTCTTCTCTGATGAAGCCGGCATCGATGAGTTTCTTGGTTTCCTCGATGACCTTTTCTTCCAACTCCCTTCTCATTCTTCGAGGAGCTTGTTTGACTGGCTTAGCATCAGGAGATATAGCCAGCTTATGCACGGCTACCTCAGGGGAAAGGCCAGGCATTTCTTTGTACGTCCACGCGAAGCAGTCGACAAACTCACGCAGCAGGGCAATTATCTGCTCTTTCATTTCCTCCGACAAGAGTGAGCTGATGTAGGTCGGCCTTGGATTATCGGGCGTTCCTAAGTCAATCTCGGTTAGCTCATCAAAGGTTGCTTGTCCGCCATCTTCGAGCTCTTGAGGAGCTTCTTCTGGCTCGGCTATCTCGTAATCATCATTTGATCTTTCGCTGGCCTCACCAACATGGATCATGTAGCATGCTTTGGAATCAGGTTGAATGTAACCTATGCCCCGTCTATCTGGAATTCGTCCATCGATGAGTGCTCGGACCTGGGGCGGATACCATAGCCCTTCGTAAAACTTTGCTTCGGACTCCGTTTGATATACCGGCATCCGCACTTCTTAAAGTATTCCCGCATCTCGGGCGCATAGTATCTGGGATTGAGGACGGCTCTTATGCCTCTCTCGTAGGGAAGGCACGCGACAGAAAGATCGTCCGGGTGCACAACGGGGTTTGACCTGTAAAATAGGATGCCCTTCTGTCCATTTTTCCTCCCGGGCACGTAGAAAGTTTTCAGCTGGTCCACGGTAGAGACTGACAATGCGTCGAGCTCTTTGCACATCCGTTCCGGCACCCTTGTGATGGCCAGGGACCCTTCTGCGACCTCGAAGGTCTCTCGTAGTTTCGCTTGCTGCATGGGGAGCCAATCTGCACAGCTGTTGCATGGCAGGTCCTCTTCTTCTGACTCTTCAGTGTCACTGCCAAGATGAGGGTGGACTTTGCTTGTAGACGGGCCTTCAGTAACAGATTCGTCTGCATCGCTGCCGAGATGAAGGCGAGTTTTACGGAAGGACGGGCTTCCATCGTCGGACTCATCAGTGTCGCTGCCGAAATGCGGGCGGACTTGAGTATTTTTGCTTTTGAAAGTGACAGCCGGCGCAGATTTGCTTTTGAGTCTTAGGGCCGGTCTATCCTCGGTCAGTTGTAGCTTAGCATTTTGGTGGTTCATAAAGTACCGAGAATCTTCATATCGGACTTCATGCACACCAAACGGCTGGATGTCTCCGTCAATGCGTCTTTCTTCGCCATTTTTAGTATACTTCATGCATTGATGGAGAGTTGACGGAACGATGCCGTAATCATGGAGCTACGGCCGCCCCAAGAGAATCTTATAAGACGTGTCGGCGTCGATCACGTATATCTTAGCTTCAGTTTGCAGATCCCCGAATTTGATTGGCAAAGCTATAGACCCCAGAACTTGTTGGCAATTTTGGTTGAAGCCTTGAATGACAATCCTTTCTCTTGACAGGTGTCGGACGTCCATTGACAAACTCTTCAGAGTTCGCAAGTTCATGATGTTCACTGAAGACCCCGAATCAATCAATATGCAATTAATTCGATCTCTGTCGCTGTACCCGGTCACGTAAAGTGGCCGATTCTGCTCAGCCGTTCCCAGTAGCAAGTCTTCATCTTTAAATGTGACTGTGGCGGCATTCAAAGTGTGCTGGGATTCTTTCATATTAATTTCCGCAAAGTGAGCCTGATACCGCTTGGGGTTTTGTAGAGCATGAATGAGGACATCTCTAAGCTCTTTAGATAGGACCAAGGCGTCGTAGATGCTCAGGAGAGATGGAAGCTTCCGGAGATGTCCCAAGAC
Organism: Agapanthus africanus; assembly: GCA_030015575.1. NCBI lineage: Eukaryota > Viridiplantae > Streptophyta > Magnoliopsida > Asparagales > Amaryllidaceae > Agapanthus > Agapanthus africanus. Next base: position 595,014,663 of record CM057344.1, on the reverse strand, counting down.
ATTATAGTCCACCGAGGAAGGACTTATGTTTTCATCAGCCAGTTCTCTGCCATCTTCCTCATTAGCGACTTGTTTTTCCTTCCCTTTTGGGGCGTTGCCCTGATTTTGCGGTAGAGCCCTGCCGCTTCTGAGCTGGATTTGATTGGCCATTGTGGTGAGCTCCTCGTCCTCTTCGGGAAAACAGAGCTTATCCTCGGAGTCGCTGCCGAGATGGATGGCATAGCAGATCACTACTGGGATCTCTTCATTGGAGTCTTCTTCTAACTCCTCCAGAATATCAGCCGCTTGTACAGGGAAGAACTCCTTCAATCGAATCAATGTTCTTTCCTTTTGTTCATATTCTTCGAGGGAATCGATATATTTTTGAATGGTCGATCTCCCTGCAGACTCTTTTTCACGCCGAGCTGCACTTTTCTTCTTCTTGAGCTTCTTGGATTTTGAGCCTGATGGAGCTGCATTAGCAGCTGGACTGGTAGGCTTCTTCTGCCCTTCCCATTCCATCCTGGGTTCTTTCTGAAGTAGCTTTATCATCTTCTTCGTCTTATTAGATATGTGCGTACTCCACGGAGGCCGCGATGAGTCAGTTTCATCTCTCAGGGCAGCGGGTTCGGCTGTCTTCTCCCAGAAGGCTTCAACTTCTGTCTGTATAAAGTTGGTGGTTGTAACTTGATTGTTCACCAACACACTTTTGGACAGCTCGATCTCTCCAGCCTTGTACTGCTTCTCGACCCAATCTTTGAAGATATAGCAATCCTCGATCGCATGGCTCACTACTCGGTGGTATGGGCAATACAAAGGATTGTCGGTCATTTTTGCTTCCTGGGGTCTTTTCGACTCCGGCAATTGTAGGCCGTTGTTCAAGGCATCTTTAAATATCTTGCGGACCTTGTCCCTTCTGAAAGAGTAAACCTTGTTCTTTTTCTCTTCTAGAGAAGGCCCATCTCCTCCCAGCAATGGCTTTCGAGACCGGTTAGTTTTGGATTCGGCCGCCCTTCGCTTTTCTTCATTATCGGAGGCATTGAAGACATTGGTACTGCTGGAACTCCCGCTTCTACGGTTGTCGTCCCGCTTGCTTTTCCAAGTTTTGTCTCTCTGAGAGTCTGGCGGGGACTCTTGCTTCGAGCGTTCCAGCATTTGGACTTTCTTGGTTAGCTCCTGGAATGTTTTGAGGCCTGCTGTACACAAGAATGGGACCATCCAATTGCTGAGGTTCCCAATGAGAAGGCTAACGGACTGGTCCTGCTCCAGCGGCGGTTCGCACTTGACCGTGAGATTACGCCATCGGGCGATAAAGTCAGTGTTACTTTCATTCTTCCCCGGCTTGGTCCTCACAAGGTCGGCAATGGAGATTTTATCACTGACGCTCATGAACCTTTGCCGGAACAGAGACTCCATTTGGGCAAAGGTAATGACGGACCCATCTGGTATGCTCGCGTACCAGTCGAAAGCAACACCGGTCAGGCTGTTGACAAACTGACGAAGAAGGAGCGCGTCATTGCCCCCTGTATTTCCGCACGATACTTTGAAGTGGGCGACGTGCTGATTTGCATTCCCCGTTCCATCAAATCTTCCGAACTTAGGAATGACGTAGCCGCTTGGGAACTCAATCAGATCGTACTGCGCGGGATATGGCCGCCCACTACTGCCGATTTCTTTTTGAGCTTCGGCTTCGGCCACCAATGTTTTAACCTTGCTGGTGACCAAATCCATTATCCGATCCTGTGTTTGCGGGATGGCGCTATCTGGGGCCAACGCGTCCCCAGAAGCGGAGTGCGGCCGGCTTTCATGCGGCTCGACCAGTCTTGGTCCCAAAGGAACAGGCATTGGCTGCCTCGGATTGTCATCACCCGGCTGATTAGTGGCAGCTTGTGCTTGGTTGGGAGGTGCTAGAGCAATTTGAGCCGTAAGCTGCATCACCACGTTCGTTAGGTCGTCAATCTTCGAGTAGAGCTTGGCCATCTCTTTATCTTTGCTCCTGAGCTGTTTTCGAAGCTCTTGAAGCAGCTCTTGCTCCGCAGTCCTGGGGCGGAAAGTCGGCTCCTCCTCGCTGTCCGAGCTTGACTCTGCATGGACCGAGGGGTCTTTCTGCCTATCATCCTCATCGAGAGGGTTTTCTTCATCCAGCGGGGGTGGCTGTTCTTGAGCGGCGGCGACCACATTCAGGCTAGATTGGGCTTGTGATGTGGTAGCCCCATCCTTGCTTTTGCCGCGAAGGTTGTCGCTGGGGCGTCCGCCCGCCATATAGACCGTATGGATGATGTATCCAGCCGTCTTTCTATCATTGGAAGCTGATTTCACGGATCGCTGTCTTGACCCCCTTGCTTCTGTAGCTGGTAATCGATTGAAGGCGGTTGGCCTAACCAGGTTCTTAAATGGTGCTGGCGCTTCTTTTCTGGATTTGCCCCGCTGCTTTCGTGCGGCACAGAGCGCCTGATAGACTCTTGAAGAGACAGTGTCATACTTTTTATGTTGGGGCTGGGACACCTCTTTTTATAGCACTGTTCGGACCGCTGTCTTCTTGATTCTGGCGTTCATGGCATTTTTCTGAACCCACTTCAGAGGCTCGAAGGAATTGCTGATTCTTACGTCCGACTCAACCGTCGTCGCAGGGCAACCCTGCACTTGGAACTTCACACGATTCCATTTGGCCGAAGCCCTGGCCCTCTTGTTGGCTCGATACCTGAGCCGCTTCTGCCTTAACTTTTCTGTTCTAAGCGCCTGGCAGACTTCGGCTTTTCGGGAAGACACCGCAGACTGGGCGATGGAGGGCTTTGGAGATACGCTCGATTGTGCGTTTGTTGGAGTCATCGCTTGAGCTCGTCCGCGACATTTGTTGTTGCCCTTCGCACCGAAAGTCTTGCCCCCAGCTAGAGCGTCAGGGAATCGTTCAGACACTATCTTAAGTTTCGGTTGTGGTGTCTTAGCAATCACAACATTCGGCCTCTTGCCCCTTGGGACCGGCTTGACCAGCTGTTCCGCCGGGATTTCCGCCAGATGAGCGCTTCCAGCAGGGTAGATGATGACGGAGCCAAACTGGCGAGGCGGTTCCTCCCACTGTCGACTGAGGCTTGCAGGGAGAACCACACGAGCGTTGATCTTAACCACGTATGGAATCGGGGTCACGTTGGAAGCTGAATTCGTCTGGAGAGACATTGTCGTCGAAGGTTGATTGCTGCATAGAAAAGAAAATATCATTTCAGTATAGACAATAGATATGTATATTAATTGAGTTCGCATGAACGTTTAACCCGAAATATGGGAGGAGAGAAAGGTCCCACCGGGCGTGCCAGAATCTGTAGGGTGTTTTTCGTCACCCCATTGAGATGGGAATACGCGCACGCTTGTCAGGCGTACTACAGATTCCCCCTGCCTAGGGTAGGCGGGGGTTTAATGATTGTGGGGATCCGAATCTCCGGCAGCCGCGGACTAAGCTGCCGTTAATTACCCCTCGCCTTTGGGGCGAGGGAACCTCCGATTAACGGGTTAAACAGGGCATGCGAACTCAATGTGCAGTGTACGTGTGTTTTGTTTTGAAAGGGGGGTTTTGGATATATCGGGTGCCACGCAGAGTTTTTACGGGGGTCCCGCTACCCGGATAGCGGGCTGGGGGTCAAGGGGGCTAGCAGCCCCCTTGCGGGGTTCGGGGCAGTGCCCCGGCCCGAAAATTTTTTGGAGGGGGAGAATGTTGCGGAGTATGTATATGTGTGAATTTGTACACATATGTATATGTATATGTATGTACATAAAAAGAGGGGGAAGAGGCATCCAAGGGATGCGTGGGGCCAGCGCCTTGAACGCTGTGCGCTTAGGTGCTGTGCGCTCAGGCGCAAGCGCGCCACATGTCGACACGTGGGCACTTTGCGCATGAGCGCTGCGCGCAGAAGCGCAAGCGCGTGCGCCACGTGTCGGCACGTGGGCGCTTTGCGCAAGAGCGTTGCGCGTTGGAGCGCAAGCGCGCGCGCCACGTGTCGGCACGCGGGCGCTTTGCGCACCAGGGCGTGCCAGAATCTGTAGGGTGTTTTTCGTCACCCCATTGAGATGGGAATACGCGCACGCTTGTTAGGCGTACGACAGATTCCCCCTGCCTAGGGTAGGCGGGGGTTTAATGATTGTGGGGATCCGAATTTCCGGCAGCCGCGGACTAAGCTGCCGTTAATTACCCCTCGCCTTTGGGGCGAGGGAACCTCCGATTAACGGGTTAAACAGGGCATGCGAACTCAATGTGCAGTGTACGTGTGTTCTGTTTTGAAAGGGTTTTTTTGGATATATAGGGAGCTACGCAGAGTTTTTACGGGGGTCCCGCTACCCGGATAGCGGGCTGGGGGTCAAGGGGGCTAGCAGCCCCCTTGCGGGGTTCGGGGCTGCGCCCCGGCCCGAAAATTTTTTGGAGGGGGAGAATGTTGCGGAGTATGTATATGTGTGAATTTGTATACATATGTATATGTATGTACATAAAAAGAGAGGGAAGAGGCATCCAAGGGATGCGTGGGGCCAGCGCCTTGAGCGCTGTGCGTTTAGGTGCTGTGCGCTCAGGCGCAAGCGCGCCACGTGTCGACACGTGGGCGCTTTGCGCATGAGCGCTGCGCGCAGGAGCGCAAGCGCGCGCGCCACGTGTCGGCACGTGGGCGCTTTGCGCAAGAGCGCTGCGCGTTGGAGCGCAAGCGCGCGCGCGCCACGTGTCGGCACGCGGGCGCTTTGCGCACGAGCGCTGCGCGCTGGAGCGCAAGCGCGCGCGCCACGTGTCGGCACGCGGGCGCTTTGCGCGCGCGCGCAGTGCGCTGGAGCGCAAATGCGCCACGTGTCGGCACGTAGATGGTTTGCGCTCGAGCGCTAGCGAGCCGGCAAGGATAAGAGGCTTTTAGCCTGAAAAAAAGGATTTCTCAAAAGAGAAATCAGAGAGGAGTTGGACTCCTGAATGTGTTTTGGGGTTAATGGAAGGGGTTCTTCTTCTTCCTCCTGTTGCTTGTTGGATCTTGAAGATCAAGAGATGTGAAATCTCAAAATCTCTTCTTTTTGAGATCTGATGACAGATCCAAGTTCCCCTTTATGGGTTTTGTGGTGAAAAACTAATTTGTTTTATAAAAAGAAGATTAAAACTCTTGATTTAATTCAAGAGAAAGAAGAAGGTTTTGGAACCTTGAAGAAGAAGAAAAGATATCAGATCTGGAAACTTTTTTAGAGAGAGAAAAAGTTGTTGAGATATTTCATTATCTTTGCCTTTATAGGCTATACACTTTATACATAGCCCCTTGGGCTTCACAAAATGCCATTTTGCCTATCCCATGGCTCATGTGCCATTTCTTTTTGCACACAAGCCATGGGCTTTACAAAAATTTGGCTTTATGCCCATTTTCTTACATTTATCCATAAAATAAAATAAAAGAAAATGCAACAAAATTATTTATTACAAAATTTTTATCTTGGCATGGGGGAGGCCGGCCGCTTCATGTTCGGGCTCGACCCGGGCATGGGCCCACTGGGTCTGGGCTTGGGCCCACTTGGCTTGGGGTTGACTTGGATTTTGACTTGGTCAACCGGGGTGTAAATTTTTACCCCAACAGCGTTTACATGGATCGGTCAGAAGGTTTTGTAGACAGTGGGAGCAGCGGGAAGGTGTGCAAGCTGCTCAAATCCATTTATGGATTGAAGCAAGCATCGCGGAGCTGGAACATCTGTTTTGATGAGACAGTCAAGGACTTTGACTTCATCAAGAACGAAGATGATCCTTGTATTTATAAGAAGATTGTAGGACGAACTGTTGTCTTCCTAGTCTTGTACGTGGACGACATTCTTTTGATAGGAAATGACATTCCTATGCTACAATCGGCCAAGCTATTCTTATCACAAAGGTTCTCTATGAAAGACCTAGGTGATGCCTCGTACATTCTGGAGATCAAGATCTACAGAGATAGATCCAAGAGACTATTGGGACTTTCACAGTCCAGGTACATAGAGACCGTACTAAAGAGATTTAGTATGGAAGATTCCAAGCGCGGTAACGTACCCGCATTGCACGGAATCACCCTCTCTAAGGAGATGTCACCCAAGACTGACGAGGAGAGGATTCGCATGAGCACTATACCCTACGCTTCGGCGGTGGGATCTATAATGTATGCGATGCTGTGTACAAGACCAGATGTAGTTTACGCGCTAAGCGTGGTGAGCCGGTATCAGTCAGAACCAGGTGAGGACCACTGGACTGTAGGGTTCCTAGGCACTCTCAAGAGGTCTTACAAGGCATCAACCATGCCAATTTCAAAAATTATGGTGCCGAGAAACCCTAGTGTACGGATCGTTGGCTAGATGTCTAGGCGAAAAAGCAACTAGTTAACTACTTTAACTAAGAGAATACGGAAATACAACCTTTGTAGATCCGGTGCTCCACCTCCATAGCTCCGCAATGAAGTCCTCTCGCTGTCCAAAACAAATTCCGGGCTCTAGCGTCGGCTTCATCGGAGAATGGGCGAGCTAGGTCGTCGATGTCCATGCCGAAGATGATCTACGTCGAAGCATCGCTAGATCAAGCTCCAACTTCACCAAGTCAAGAAAACTTGTGAAGGAAACACACTCTACTACTTGGCAAAAGGTAGAGGATGAAGAAATAGGAAGTGGGTTCACTTTAGAATTGGATTTCTCACACTAATTCATCAATCACCATTGATGAAGCATGCTTTTCTTCTTGTGAAGAAGAAGAAGAAGATAGCAAGAAGAAGATAAGTGTTATGATAAGTTAATTTAAAATAGAAAAGAAAATCAAAACTTATCATAATCCAACCATGGTTATGTGTATAGAGCAAACTATAGTTAGGTGAATGGTTAGGTTAGGCATAAAACAAAAATGGTGGACTTTATTCAAAGCTTCATGAAGCTTCAACAAAGAACAAAATTAGCCACCATTTTCCTTTTGCCAAAATGAAATAAACCATTCAATAAATGAATGAATAAATATATAATAACCCTAACCATTTACTTAACTAAGGTTTAACTCTTTACACAAACCCTAGCATTCATGTATCATCAAACATGATACAATCAAGTGCACAAAAGTATATCACATATACAATGTGCACACCCGAGTGAGAATATCCATTTAAAGTAAACCGATACTAGTTAATGCAAAGTAATATATCAAATATATAATTATACATTAAATCATTAAATCAACACTTGATTTAACGATCCGGTCATATCGCATATAACCGACTAGTATCCTATGTATCGGCTTACCGAATCAATCCTTGATTCGATAACTAGGTTATATCGCATACAACCATACGATACATTCATCGCGAGAATAGAATACGGTATCACATACGCTCGGTCCCGCACATATCTTATATGCGCTCCTATTTCGTTTCGCTTGAGCCAGGAAACCTCTGTGTAGGACTCTAAAGACTCGTCAATACGCCGGCAGCAGGTGATGATCATATCAAGCACCCACAAGCCGCAAGCGGTCTGCTAAACGTAACGGCCACCCGGGTATTGAGCGATCAGAAGATCGACGAGCAAGCCCGCTCACACTCCAGTGAATCCAACCAGTAACACTACCGTACAGTCTGGTCTGATCGTCTGATATGTCGCATATCTCGCCTAGGGGTGGTAAATGTCAGACCCCAATAGCTCGATAAGTCGTGTCGATATGAGGTCTATAACACTTCGAGAAACTACTGGTAACACTTACCAGTAAATCTCAGCAACCCTGGCCAGGGATTTCCTGTTATAGCCAATCGAACACAGCGCAACATCAACCCCCTATACCGGGAGAGACGAATCCCCTCCTATCGCTCATTGCCTCCATGTGACTCGGGACTGTACCCAAAAACCATCGTTTTGCATGCCCTCTTGGACGTGGTAAGATGGAAATCAAAGCACAGTGGGAACCACACAAGACTCTATGACGATCTCGGGTCAACAGACTACTCTGTACCAGTGTCACCAGAGAACTGCCATCTGACGTAAGGTATAATACTATCTGGGAGTTCTCGGCGAGTCCGTCCAGTGTACCCAGTCTCTACTGAGCACCCGTATATCATCTCTGATGTCAAACACCGATGGATATGGGATCATCCATCGCCCATCTATATGGGTCGAGAAGGTACACGCTAGTCTACTCTGGTATATCGATGCCCCGTCTCGATACACCCATGACTAGGGACTTTGAAGGATGTACTTATAGACTATCTGTCCCCACTAGTATGATCTGCATCATAGTCCAGGTAATCAAGTACACATCCTAAGGGTTTTACCAACATGTATCAGAGAGACAATTAATGTACACGTTAAGGCAAAGAGGAACCAGATAGCATACTATCATGTCGAGCAAGAAAGTCCTCCCTATATATGTCCCAGCATCCACTACAATATACATCCTATGTATAGTAATGGCCTCTAGGGCATACATATAACTAACAATCTCCCACTTGCACTAGGGCCATCTGATAGCAGTGGTTGCAGTATCTCATACTCAACCATCCCATAAAAATCTCTCTCTGGGAACAGGCCTTTGTGAGTGGATCCGCTGTGTTGTCCTCTGAGTCTACTCTCCTAACCTCGATCTCCCTGGAGATCAACCATCTCCATGATCAGGTGATACTGCCTTAGAATATGTCTGGATCACTGATGGGACGGACGTTCCTTGGCAAAAGCCACAACTCCATTGTCTCACAATGGTTGGAACGTAGTTCATCTCATGAACCAATATACACCCAAACAGCCTCTTTGGTAGCATCTTTAGTAGCGATGTATCCTGCCTTTATCGTCTAGTATGCCACGGTATCTAGCTTGGAACTCTTCCAACATACCATCCCTCTACCGAGGGTAAAGACAATGCCTGTGACTGACATTCAGTCGTCTTTATCACCGTGGAACCCTTCCAGTGATTCTCCCCAGAATCGTTTGATATCATCTCACTACAACTAGTGAGAATCCTAACATCCAATTAAATCTATCTCATAGATCTAAAACTCAGGATTTAGGAGGTATCATTTTGATCCTACACGGAGAATCTTTGTGATAAAAGGAGATTGATCGAGCGTAACATAAGAAACTCCTTTCTTATCAAGAGTATGTCATCCACGTACTCTACGAGGATCACCACCATACTCCCTACTACCTTTTTGTTTATACAAGGTTCATCTACCATTTTGATGATGTCAAACTCTTTGACTAATCCATCAAAACAGATGTTCGAACTCCGTGATGCCTGCTTTAATCCTATAAAGCATCTTGCACACGTTTCCGCTTCTCCCACTGTCTATGAAGCCCTCTGGCTGTGTACTTATAGACGCACTCTTCTAAAACATCATTTAGAAAAGCAGTCATGACACCCAACCACCAGATATCATAGTCATGGTATGTAGCCGTGACAAGTAGGATCTGGATGGACTTAAGCATAGCTACTTGAAAAGGTTTCATCATTATCCACACCTGGTCAATGATGCAAACTTTTAACAAGTCTAGCTTTGAAAGTCTCAACTTTTCCATCTACACCAAGTAATCTTCTCAAGATATACTTGCTCCTGATGGGGATTTAACCCTTCAGATATAGCAACTAAAGTCCATACTTTGTTGGTGTATAAGGATTCCATCTCAGATCACTAAGCATCCAGCCATTCTTACAGAGTCTTACTCTCGATGGCCAGCTCGAAACTAGTTGGGTCATCATCTCATGATGCAATCCTCGCTCCCACTGTCACAGAGAAATCGAAGTATCTCTCAGGTGGGTGAGGAACCCTACTAGATCGGCGGAGAGGCTGAGGTTCATTGGTAACTATTGAATTCTTTGGTTCTATCAAATCATCAGCTGTAGTTTGTATAGCTGGAACCTTTCCAGTTCTACATTACAGACCTTGCCTCGAGCTTGTCCGGATTTTGCTTTCAGACATAGGCCGGACAACTCCAAATCTTAACTAACTTAAGATATGGGCGCTTCCCTTTCCATATCACATATAAAATGGTAGGCAATTGATTTGACTGGAACCCTATTCAATAGGTATGCAGCTTCTGAAGTGCATAACTCCCAAAAGGAAATAGGTAACTCAGTAGTACTCATCATAGAGCACACCATATCAGATAGGGTGTATCTGCTCCACCCCGATATACCATCTTGCAATGGTGTATACGGAGGAGTAATGCTGAGAGAGAATCTTATTCTCCTTTAGAACAATCCAGGAATTCCGTGCTCAAGTATTCTCCTCCTTGATCTCATCACAGGACATAATACTTATACCCGTATTGGTTCTCTACTTCTAACTTATATTCCGTGAATATCTCAAAAGGTTCAGACTTGTGCTTCAACAGGAACATATGTCTGAATCTTGAGAGATTATCAGAGAATGTAATGAAGTACAAAGAACCAGTTCTGGCATATGTAGACAGGGGAATTTGCATACATCAACATGTATCATCCCAAGAGTTCACTAACTCTTTCTCTGTTTCCAATAAACAGGGCTATGGTCATCTTATCTTTGTGACATGACTGGCAAGTTTCAGAAGATGTAAATTCAAACTGGTTTAAATATGCATCTAAATGTAACTTCAGCTAGTCGGGTCGCATTGATATGACCTAGTCTACAATACCTTAAGAAGGATTCGTTCATTTCTGAACTCTTCCTCTTTTGTGTGTTCCATATAATAAGAACTGTAGTTTGATTTAGAACATTAATGCTTTTAGATAACGTGCCTGAACCGATCAACTTTTGATATAGGAAATGTTCAAAACATTATCCAACAATACAAAATTTTACCATTTCTTTACTAATAAAGAGACTGATATGATTTTGTATGTCAGGTTCGGTATCTAATAACATTCGTTCAGAATCAATGTATTACAATACAGGGTGACGGTGACCGACAGACTTGGCTGCAACTCTTGCCCCGTTTTCTGTCTCATGAAACTTATCACCCGTTCTCAGTTCTCTACCTTTCTGCAGCCCTATGTAACAGATTACATATCTGGGATCCTGATCTGGTATCACATACCCAGGACGTAAAGGATACTGAGAAACAGTTCTCTGTAATGAACACACCCGAAGATGATGCATCAGCATGCGCTCTCTTCGTTTGGGCGGCATGGGAATTCTGGTAATCCCCAATTTCCTGCTCTGTCTTATAACAATTATAAGTTGGAGCGGGACCAACGTTCCCCAGCTCAGTATAACAAGCGGGTTCGGTCAATAATCCGTATTATTATCTTGATTAAGGCGTGATATGGTCGCTACCTGGAGAGAGAGAGAAGAAAACACTCAGCGTACGCTCTTGCAAAAATAGATTGGTTATTATTTTATCTAATCAGGATGGCTCCCACTGCTTTTTATCAAATCTTCCTTCAAACCCTAAAAGGAAAGACTAGCCGGGATTAATTACACACTACAAGCTCGCCAATCTTTCAGCCAGGCCAGTGTCGGAACTTTGAGGGAGGTCCCCCGTGCTTTCGCACGAACCTAATTAATGTAAACCTCGTTTTCCCAGAGGCGTAACCTCGTTAACACTTTTCTAGACACCTACTTGATCGGCTAATTGTAATGTATAAAACTCTCCCAGGAGTAACTCTTACTCGCAGCGGGTATCGGGATCCAACTATCTCATAGAAGGTATGCAATCTCATTGCAAATTTCAACACTTGAAATTCCCGATAATATTTTGCCCCTAGCGTCCTATGACCTTGACGCAGGCCAACAAACCATAGTGCGCTAGTCAAGTTCAACCCGTCATTTCCTGATTGAATTAAACCCACCCGCACGACCCTTGACGCAGGCCAACAAAGTCGCACGACTACCCTAATCCAATCTGCATCATATGCATAAGCAGATAAATACTAGTTAGCTACCGCACACTACGCCTTGACGCAGGCCAACAAACGTAGCACGAATACTAACTACCATTTATCTGAAATGACGGAGGGCTACGACAGGTTTTTCTGAAAACCTATTGCGTAATGAACTTGATATCGTTGTAGAATCAAATGATTTTAAAATGGAGTGTTTTTGAGGCTTTTCTAGTTTTGCTAAAGGAGTCACTCCCGGTGAAGGGATCGTCGGTCCTTTCCTCGTCGAATGAGGTGCGGGATATATCATATATATCACTGTGCAAAGCAAAAAATCTTAAAAGCAATCAAAAGACAAACCGAGTGTGTAGCATCTGCCAGTTATTGCTAAAGGAGTCACTCCCGGTGAAGGGATCGTCGGTCCTTTCCTCGTCGAATGAGGTGCGGGATATATCATATATATCACTGTGCAAAGCAAGAACTGTAGCTACCTGTTTTATTTTGAAATTCGATTCTACAACATCTTAGGTTTCTTTTATTTCATTAATCATATTAATGAAGTCCCATCATTTAAGTACCTAAACATCACAGATAAATACGACGTACACTTATGCCATCCGCATTCGCCTCGATGTCCCCTCGTGCACCGTTAGGTTAGGTAACTAACGGCAGAGCGGGGCACGGCTAGCGCGGGTGTAAAACATAAGTAACGCCTATATAATATATCATATATACTATATACTGTATCTATCATAGAACATCACATGATCACATCACAGATATCGCAGCAGAAGAATCATATGAAATATTGGATATTCTAGGACGTCCGTGTTTTCAATACGAGCCAGTATAAAACACGGATTCCACGGTCGCGATGAATAGCTAAACCCACACCCCTAGACCCCTACGAGAGCGGCAAGCAACCATACCAATTCTAGAGTTAGGAGACCCGGACTCGACTCCTCGAGTTGGTCTCCCACTGGACTCCAGAACCCGGTTACTTGTGCCCTCCTCCTTGGGTCTATCCTAGTGCGGAAAAGTAAATAATATACAAAGGGTGACAACTTCCGCAACCTGGAAGCGTCCCAATAAAAGAATATTACATACAAGTTTTTACATGAATGAAAATGAAAAACACTCATCTCACTTAAAAACCCCCGGGCTATTCAAACACGACGATCCAGTATAACATATCCAGCAACACATAACATCAGATGTCATCAACGTAAGTAAATATGTCCATCCCAATTGTCGTTGACATATAGCAACGAAACCGGCGATATCACATATTACACTTACGGTCACAGAAAAGAAAGTGTAAAACTACAACAGTTGGAATCCGCAACCACCTCAGACATCGCATGCCTGACCAAATGAATTACTTAGACATCGCATGCCTAACAATTATAAACCCCGCATTTTAGTCTCATTATCGAAAACACTTTTCAATATCAAGTCGGGCAATTCAACAAGATTCCCGAAAAACTGATCGAATGCTCATCGCAAACTTTAGTAGGCGGCCGCACCCCCGATGCAGTCGACGAAGTGCACCAAGGCGGAACACCGCTACCGGGAGCACCCGAACGGATGCTTTCGGCGACGGGGTTCTCCTACAGTCACCTGGTCGGGGCTATGGGATGTAGCTGTCTATTAAGTTTACCCGGCGAGTATCCGCGTACACTACGTGATTGCGACGGACTTTTGATCACATCAAAATTCCGTGGCAACCGATCAAGTGAGACTAAACTGCTATGTTTATAACATTCATTCAGTTATCTCATAACTTATTGTGAATTCCAATTATTGTATCCCATTCCAGATAATTAGAAAATGTTAAACTTTCTGATTGAACATTCGAACACCCAAGTTTTTCCGATACAGATCAACACATGAAACAAGTCTAAAAACATTCAGTTCGTGCCTCAGTACCAACGGTCCAGCCGTAGAAGGGTCAAGCCAACGCCTCACATGTGGCACGCCGTACTGCCCCAAACCCGAAGGTTCAAAGGGCAGTTCAAGGCGGTCACATAATCGAGTTAAGGTTTGTTGTCTTCTAGAGGGTCCATCGCGTTACTTGCACTACTTAGAACGTCTTTAAACCACGGAAAAATCCAACACTTGGAAATTTCCCGACAGGGGAAAAATTGGGTATTTATATCCGGTCGAACTTTTTAATATATTCTAAAATTTATCCGGAAAGCCACATAGACAAAATCTGATACTCCGATCGAAACACCGAATCCCCAAAACAACCCCAGAAAATTCAACTCTTGAAAAAATATTAAAAATTCCCAGAAAAATCACCACTGGAAACTAAGAATTACTGTGCAAAATAATTTAAATACTGTGGCCGTACGGCCGCGGAACCGCCGCATGAGCCTTGCTCATGCCGCGGAACCGCGGTGGGATAGTTGAATTAGGCCGCCGAATTTCACAGTAACTTTTAGATATTCCTGATTTGTTTTCTGCATATTTTTAATGTGGAAAAATCCCAGAATTTGGAAAAAGTCCAGAGAGCTATTTTGGGTTCTAGTTTTCGGTTCGATCGGACTTCAAACTCCGTCTAGACTTCGCCTAAGGCTCTAGCTAGGCTCTGATACCACTGTAGGGTTCCTAGGCACTCTCAAGAGGTCTCATAAGGCATCAACTATGCCAATTTCAAAAATTATGGTGCCGAGAAACCCTAGTGTACGGATCGTTGGCTAGATGTCTAGGCGAAAAAGCAACTAGTTAACTACTTTAACTAAGAGAATACAGAAATACAACCTTTGTAGATCCGGTGCTCCACCTCCATAGCTCCGCAATGAAGTCCTCTCGCTGTCCAAAACAAATTCCGGGCTCTAGCGTCGGCTTCATCGGAGAATGGGCGAGCTAGGTCGTCGATGTCCATGCCGAAGATGATCTACATCGAAGCATCGCTAGATCAAGCTCCAACTTCACCAAGTCAAGAAAACTTGTGAAGGAAACACACTCTACTACTTGGCAAGAGGTAGAGGATGAAGAAATAGGAAGTGGGTTCACTTTAGAATTGGATTTCTCACACTAATTCATCAATCACCATTGATGAAGCATGCTTTTCTTCTTGTGAAGAAGAAGAAGAAGATAGCAAGAAGAAGATAAGTGTTATGATAAGTTAATTTAAAATAGAAAAGAAAATCAAAACTTATCATAATCCAACCATGGTTATGTGTAGAGAGCAAACTATAGTTAGGTGAATGGTTAGGTTAGGCATAAAACAAAAATGGTGGACTTTATTCAAAGCTTCATGAAGCTTCAACAAAGAACAAAATTAGCCACCATTTTCCTTTTGCCAAAATGAAATAAACCATTCAATAAATGAATGAATAAATATATAATAACCCTAACCATTTACTTAACTAAGGTTTAACTCTTTACACAAACCCTAGCATTCATGTATCATCAAACATGATACAATCAAGTGCACAAAAGTATATCACATATACAATGTGCACACCCGAGTGAGAATATCCATTTAAAGTGAACCGATACTAGTTAATGCAAAGTAATATATCAAATATATAATTATACATTAAATCATTAAATCAACACTTGATTTAACAATCCGGTCATATCGCATATAACCGACTAGTATCCTATGTATCGGCTTACCGAATCAATCCTTGATTCGATAACTAGGTTATATCGCATACAACCATACGATACATTCATCGCGAGAATAGAATACGGTATCACATACGCTCGGTCCCGCACATATCTTATATGCGCTCCTATTTCGTTTCGCTTGAGCCAGGAAACCTCTGTGTAGGACTCTAAAGACTCGTCAATACGCCGGCAGCAGGTGATGATCATATCAAGCACCCACAAGCCGCAAGCGGTCTGCTAAACGTAACGGCCACCCGGGTATTGAGCGATCAGAAGATTGACGAGCAAGCCCGCTCACACTCCAGTGAATCCAACCAGTAACACTACCGTACAGTCCGGTCTGATCGTCTAATATGTCGCATATCTCGCCTAGGGGTGGTAAATGTCAGACCCCAATAGCTCGATAAGTCGTGTCGATATGAGGTCTATAACACTTCGAGAAACTACTGGTAACACTTACCAGTAAATCTCAGCAACCCTGGTCAGGGATTTCCTGTTATAGCCATTCGAACACAGCGCAACATCAACCCCCTATACCGGGAGAGACGAATCCCCTCCTATCGCTCCTTGCCTCCATGTGACTCGGGACTGTACCCAAAAACCACCGTTTTGCACGCCCTCTTGGACGTGGTAAGATGGAAATCAAAGCACAGTGGGAACCACACAAGACTCTATGACGATCTCGGGTCAACAGACTACTCTGTACCAGTGTCACCAGAGAACTGCCATCTGACGTAAGGTATAATACCATCTGGGAGTTCTCGGCGAGTCCGTCCAGTGTACCCAGTCTCTACTGAGCACCCGTATATCATCTCTAATGTCAAACACCGATGGATATGGGATCATCCATCGCCCATCTATATGGGTCGAGAAGGTACACGCTAGTCTACTCTAGTATATCGATGCCCCGTCTCGATACACCCACGACTAGGGACTTTGAAGGATGTACTTATAGACTATCTGTCCCCACTAGTATGATCTGCATCATAGTCCAGGTAGTCAAGTACACATCCTAAGGGCTTTACCAACATGTATCAGAGAGACAATCAATGTACACGTTAAGGCAAAGAGTAACCAGATAGCATACTATCATGTCGAGCAAGAAAGTCCTCCCTATATATGTCCCAGCATCCACTACAATATACATCCTATGTATAGTAATGGCCTCTAGGGCATACATATAGCTAACATGGACAGCAGTAAAGAACATTCTCAAGTACCTAAGAAGGACTAAGGAGATGTTCCTGATTTACGGTAATGGAGATCTCAGGGTCGAGTCCTTTACCGACTCAAGCTTTCAGAGTGACAAGGATGACAGCAAGTCTGTCTCGGGTTTTGTGTTTACCCTCAACGAAGGGACGGTATGTTGGAAGAGTTCCAAACAGAATACCGTCGCAGACTCGACGATGGAGGCTGAATACATTGCTGCAAGCGATGCCGCAAAAGAGGCGGTCTAGATAAAGAAGTTCATAGCTGAACTTCAGGTGGTTCCGTCTATTGTTGATCCAATACCAGTGTATTGTGATAACAATAGGGCTATAGCTTTAGCGAAGGAACCACGGTCCCATCAGAAATCCAGGCACATCTTAAGGCGGTATCACCTGATCAGGAAGATTGTAGATCGCCAAGAGATCGAGGTCCGGAGAGTAGATACGAAAGACAACACGGCGGATCCATTTACAAAGCCCCTCCCTCAAGCACAATTCGAGCGACTTTTTAGGATGTTGGGTATGCGGTACGCCAGCAGCTGCCTTAGAGCAGACGTTGGGTATTCGGTACGCCAATCACTGGCCTTTAGTGCAAGTGGGAGATTGTTGGATGTATATGCCCTAGAGGCCAGTATTGTATATGTATACATATGGATACTAGGGATATGTATGTACAGAACAATCTTGCTCAGTTTTATAGTATATTATTTGACTTGTCTTTATCGGGATATGTGTATTTATTTGTATGGTTGTTATATTTAGCTTGCACATATTGATAAAGACTCGATACGGTGGTATACTATAGTAGTATGTCTTTATCTTAACATGGCATATGTCATACTCGTTATTACATATTGCGGTCACATGTTGATAAAGCCCCAAGGATCTTGCTTGACTACCCACGTTATGATGGCGATCATACTTGTGGGAGCAGGGTAGTCCGTAAGCACATCCTTAAATGGTCCCTAGTCGCGTGAGTATTGAGACTGGACACTGATACTCCAGAGTAGACTAGTGTGTACGTTTCTACCCCGTCGGGGGATGGTTGGTGCCGCAGCCATTGGTCTGATGCACCTAAGATCGTATACAGGTGCTCACTAGGTGTGAGTACACTGGATGGACTCGCCGAGAACTTCCATATGGTACTATACCTATCGTTAGATGGATGTTCTCAGGTGACATGTATACGGGTTAGTCTTTGGACCCGAGATCGGCATTTGTCTCGTATGGGTTCCTACTGAACTTTGATCACTACCCTACCACGGTTCTACTGAGTCGTGCAAACAGGTTTTGGTTGGGTTCAGTCCCGAGCCACATGGAGGCAGTTAGCGATTGTCAGGGATTCGTCTCTCCCGGTATAGGGAGTCGATATCGCACTGTGATTCGATTGGTCAGGACCATAAGACCTTGGCCAAGGCACTTGGGATTTACTGATAAGTTGATCAGTAGTTTCCCGGATTGGTCCTGAGCCATATCGGCACGACTTATCAGGTTGTTAGGGTCTGACGTTCACCATCCCCTAGACCCGGTATGCGATACTCTTTGACGAAGAGACCGGACTGTACGGATATTGTCACGGATATGCTTAGTAGGAGATCCGGATGAGTTTGCTCGTCGGCCTTCCTTTTCGACAGGTACCTGGGCAGCCATTACGTACAGCTAGTGCCGCTGACGTGCTTATGGTTAAACCTACTGCCAGAGTACTGTCGAGTCTTTAGAGTCCCACACAGAGGGTTTCCCTGATTCAGGCGAAATGGTGTAGTTGCCGTATTGGATACGTGCAGGGTTCGATCGATTGATATACTTTGTACTCGGACTTTCGATCGGACAGTTGGTAATACTATCCAGCTAGGGTTTGAGCCGGATTATTAAATCAGGTATTGATTTAATAATTTACATATATGTATTTCGATATGTATATTCTAGTATTACATTCTTCGTGTTATTCTATCTCTTTTGGGCGTTCGAATTTTTATCTGATTGCCGGTATATTTGTACAGTAGTCGGAAATCCGTATTTATTACAGTTTTCCTTCTAGAAGGTGGCCACCTCATTTTGGATTTTCCTTTTATTTCATAATTGGAAATGAGGTGTAAAGTGAGAGGTGAGGGAGGAATGGGAGTGACCATGCTTCAATAGTGAACAAATGAATTTATAATTCATTTTGGGTTTGCTATTGAAGTATGGTTGCTATTGTTTATTGAAAGAATTCATACATAAAACCAAGGTGTGTGAATTTCTCTTTCATGCTTGCTCATTATTTTCTTGAGCTCCATTTTCTCTCCAAGCTCCTCCCTCCTCTCTAGCTTCCTCCACCTTCATCTTCTTCCTCTTCACTACCTTCTCATGTGTTGAGAATCAAGTGAAGAGGCAAGAAAGAGATAGCTTCACACTTAGAACTCCAAAACTACATCCTAGATTACTTGGACTAGTATCCCAAGTTCTCTAGTTGCTCTTTTGATATTTAGCAAAGAGCTAGAGCCATGGATCATACCCCTCAGGTGGATCATCTACGATAAAGCAAGGCCGGAGAACAAGCTCGATCCCGGAGGACCGATGGAGCCGGAGTTGGTGATCGAACAAGTTCAAGGAGGCCACTTGGAGCATATGATGAAGAACGAAGACCGAAGGACTTGGTTCATTTGGTGAGATTTCTATCATAGTAGATAGCTCTCTTAGTGTAGCTAGTTAGTTTTATGGAAAGATCCGGTTTTAGGGTTTAGTCTAGCGCCAAGTTTCATTCGTAAGAAAATTTTTGTTCCGCATTTGGCCACGTGAGATGGCCGGGGCGCTAGGGTAACCCTTCATCCGTTGAACTCATAACTCAAACTATCCTAACACCCCGCGTATTCTAAATTGTAGATAATATCATAATCCTTTTCCGAACCCATGAATACGTAAGAGGTACAAGTTCAATTTCAAGTTTCAAGTCGAGTTCAAGTATTCATGTCGAGTTTAAGTATTCATGTCAAGTCCTTACGTATTCATGATTTGAGTCAAGCATGCAATAGGTTTTATCACGCAAGTCATGTAGATACAATAAATAAGCAATCACATAGCATGAGATGAGTCAAGTATTATGTCAGAATGATCAAATTACATGTCAGGTAATATATCAGTTTTCATAATAGTTGATGAAAGTGTTTGTTAGCACCACCACTGGGTTTTACTAGCATCAAGCATACCAATTTAAAATTTTTCGGGGTGCTAATCAATACTAACCTAGAATCTAAACTAGATAATTAGGGTTTAACTATGATATAACAAAAAACTATACTAAGAGATGGAGGCTACAACTTTTGTAGACCATATATTTCTCTTCTCAAGCTCCGTGTAGTAGTCCACACGACTCCACTAGGCTCCACTTGAAGTTGGATCGAACTTCTTTTGCGATCTTTGTGCCGAAGATGATCCACCCGAAGCTTCGCTAATCCAAGCTATCTCTTCACTAAACTCTTTAGTGAAAGAAACACACTACACCAAAGTGCTAATCTAGTGTAGAATGGTGAACTAGGAGTTTTGTCACTAGGGTTCTCACAAGCTCAAGGGTTCACAACTCATGTGAGAGATTGAGCTTGGAGGTGGAGGTGAAAAAGATGGAGAGAGATAGAGAGCAAATGAGCTCAAGTGAAGAAAATAACTCAAGTATGTGAAGAAATGAAGAATGACTCTTTTAACATAAACACAATAATAGAAGCTTCAATTTGTTTCAATATACAAATTGAACCATACTTCAATAGTGCATGAAAAAAGAATAAACAAATCAAAAGCCATGCTTCACCCATTCCATAAAAGTCTCCCCATTTTCCACCTCTTTTTCAATTTTCTAAAAATAGAAAATCAACCATACTTAATATATATATATATATATATATATATATATATATATATATATATATATATAAAGATAAAGATAAGCAAATAATAGTGAGCAATAATATTAGTTAACATATAATTATATCAAATATAAATATATATCATATTATTAAATGAACACTTGATTTAATAATCTGGTTATATCACATATAACCTACTAATATCATTTATCCGTATATCACATTATCAAATCAACACTTGAATCAATAATCCGGTTATATCACATTTAACCTAACCGATAATAACTAACTGCCAGATTAGAATACGGTATCACATACCCGTATTTAATCAGGCCCCCGCACATATCAACATATGTGCCCTACTTCGTTTCGCTTGAATCTGATATGAACAAATACCCCCAAACTTATCATTTGCTCGTCTCGAGCAAAGCCAATTTATTCACAAAAAATTTCCTAACCTCACTTTCGCAGGGAACGCGATTGCACTGAGCATGTGCAACAAGCCGTTAAACCTCTAGGTGTCCCTAGTAGGAGGAGTGTTGTCTCCTGAGGGTTTTCAGCGGATACTACCCACAAAATCCGGTCAAGCTAGTTTTGCAAAATAACTATGATTCAAACCCTAAAGTTTTGTTTCAGAAAATAACAATTCTATTATCCTAAGTCTAGACCATTGAACCTTTATTTTTCACACCTCGCTTCTTATTTAACTACAGCTTTTATATGTCTTCACGTGCAGTGCAAATAGTGTCGTTAAGTTCCAGAAAGGTTGAATAAAGTCCTCATAATAAAGCCCGGATAAGAATTTTGAAAGGATCACATAAGTTTTATAAAGAGTTAAGCATTTTTCAAGTTTCGTTTTCCAGTAAGGTTTCAACTTCAGAATTTCTATCTTCCCTAACAGGAAACTAGGTCTTATTCTTCACTCCACCTTTTTCTTGTTTTCATTTCATACACACCTCTGTGAACATGCACTAGTCTTTATCATAGAATAAAACCTTCATATCTCCGCTAAAATTTTTATAAAAGCCTGTCTTTTATCAAGATTATTCTCACACAAAGAACCGTTAGGAATTTTAACTCGGAGAGAACACTTGCTTGACTTTGTTTTAATCTGGACTTTCTAGGCTTCTTAGCGAGCTTTGGGCCAATGCACCCAAACCAGTTGGTTTTAGGGCATTAGGTGTAGAAACCCCCCAGCGGACTTAATTACTCAAGTTACCTAGGTCCAAAAACAAAAGACAGTTTGGCGTGAAAATCATGATGATTCAATACGAACGGAGACATAACCGGCAGTTCAATTATTTTTTGGATAAAAGACGTGTTTAGTGGGTTTTGGTGTGTAATCATTCCAATCAAGTTTCGGATGGGTTATTTTTCAGACTGAGTTCCAATTAAGGCATCAATAACATTCCTTCATATTCACTCACTTCATAAACTATTCTTGGTATTACTTATTTCCGAACAAACCTATTTGATCCTCAGGAAATCATTTATCCATTTAAAAGTTTTTAGACATAAAAGACTTGTCATCTAATTCCCAAAAACTCACGACACGTGTAATGTGATGTAAAGACGTATATCAGCTATAGTTAACTTCAAAGGAGGGTTATCTTTCAGGTTTTCAAAAAATAAGATTTAGTTATTTTTATTTTATCAAACAAAACCGTCGAAATGTTGAATCAGAGTCCTCCCACTAGCTAACTTGACAAAAAGTTTTTATGTTTTTAGAAAATTTTTAGATTTTTATGGATTTTATGGATTTAAATATGCAGATGCAGAATATATGAATGTGAAGGTAAGAAATGCGTACCGAGCGTACCCCCAAACTTAAACTGGACAGTGTCCTCACTGTCATTGCATGAAGAGATCATTTGAAGGGTCAAAATTGTCGGTTAGGTATACACACAAATTTTTATTTTGTTTTTGGTTTTAAGAAAAAGAAAAAGAATATCCACAAAAAATGTACAAAATGGTATATACATACCCCCAAACTTATCTGGAACAGTGTGCACTGTTCTTGGCTGGATAACCGAAGTTTGGAGGTAGGCAGAGGAAGATTATGCAGGGTAAACCGGCTCCTGTAAGAACAGGAGCTCCTCTGTTGGTTCGGCGCTAAGGTACGGTTTAAGTCGGTGTCCGTTCACTCTGAAAAATGAACCGTCCTTTGGATTTTCCAAATCCACAGCGCCCTGCGGATACACATTCCGCACAAAATACGGCCCTTTCCAGCGAGATCTGAGCTTTCCTGGATGGAAGTGAAGTCGGGTGTCGTAAAGCAGTACCTGCTGACCAGGTACGAAAGTTTTGCGCAAAAGGTGTTTATCGTGAAACACTTTCGTTCGATTCTTAACGACAACCGCGTTATCGTAAGCCTCATCCCTAAGCTCGCTTAGTTCGTTCAACTGCAGCTTCCGATGGCTGCCCGCATCTTCGAGAGACAGATTCAGCTCCTTTATCGCTCAAAATGCGCGATGCTCTATTTCGACAGGTACGTGGCAGGCTTTTCCATACACAAGCCGATAGGGAGACATGCCAAGGTCGGTCTTATAAGCGGTTCGAAATGCTCAAAGGGCATCAGTGAGTTTCAGCGACCAATCCTTACGGTTTTTGGAAACCGTCTTCTCCAGTATCTGCTTGATTTGCCGATTTGAAACTTCGGCCTGCCCGCAGGTTTGGGGGTGGTAGGGCGTGGATAGCTTATGATTAATGGAATATTTCCGCATCAAGGCCTCAAAAGTCTTATTGCAGAAATGACTTCCATTGTCGCTAATGATCGCTCGGGGGTGCCCAAACCGGGAAAAAATGTTTTCTTTAAGGAACCTAACGACAACCTTGTTGTCGTTAGTCCGGCTGGGCACAGCCTCGACCCATTTAGAGACGTAATCAACAGCGAGAAGGATGTACAAGTTCCCAAAAGAGCTGGGAAACGGCCCCATGAAATCTATCCCCCAAACATCGAAAATCTCCACAACCAAGATCGGTTGGAGCGGCATCTCGTTCCTCCGGGATATCCGGCCCAAGTGTTGGCACCGGGAGCACATCTTGCAATAGTCATGAGCGTCTTTAAAGAGTTGTGGCCAGTAGAAACCACATTGCAAGATCTTCTCAGCTGTCTTTCTGGGGCCAAAATGCCCGCCACACGCTTGATCGTGGCAAAATGACAGCACACTCTTGAATTCCTCGTCAGGGACACACCGACGAATAATCTGGTCGGGACAGTACTTGAACAGATAGGGTTCGTCCCAGTAAAAGTGTTTTACTTGGGATAAGAAGCGAAGTCTGTCCTGACTTGACCATTCAGTCGGTAGTAATCCCGTGGCCAAATAGTTCACAATATCTGCGAACCAGGGTTCGCAAGATACTGTCAAGAGCTGTTCATCCGGGAAAACGTCGTTGATCGGAATTGGAAGCGAAGGCGAAGAAGGAAGTCGTGAGAGATGGTCGGCAACTACGTTTTCACATCCTCGTTTGTCCTTAATGACAAGGTCAAACTCTTGAAGCAAGAGGATCCAACGTATTAACCGAGATTTTGCATCTTTCTTCGCAAAAAGATGGCGCAGAGCAGAATGGTCTGTGTAGACAATGACTGGAGAGCCGATGAGGTAGGGCCTGAACTTTTCTAAAGCAAATACAACAGCCAAGAATTCCTTCTCAGTTGTTGTATAATTGAGTTGGGCGTCGTTCAGGGTTCGGCTCGCATAATAGATTACGTGCGGCATCTTGTTGATGTGTTGTCCAAGGACAGCACCAATGGCAAAGTCGGATGCATCGCACATAATCTCAAATGGGTGCGTCCAGTCAGGGGAAGAAAGAACGGGAGCAGAAGTGAGTGAGCGTTTCAATGACTCGAATGCAGTCAGACAGCTCGAGTTGAAGTCGAATGGCGTATCCTTGGCTAGCAAAAGAGTCAAGGGCCTAGCAATCTTGCTAAAGTCCTTGATGAACCGTCTATAGAAACCGGCATGGCCAAGGAAGGCTCGGATATCTCTGACGCAACGGGGAGGAGGTAGATTGGAAATGACCTCAATCTTTGCTTTGTCAACCTCTATGCCATTTTGCGAGATGATATGTCCTAAGACAATACCTTCGCGCACTATGAAGTGTCACTTCTCCCAATTCAAAGTGAGATTCTTGTCCTTACATCGGGTAAGGACAGCGTCAAGATGCAGCAAACACTCGTTGAAGGAATCGCCGAAGATGGAGAAATCATCCATGAAAATCTCCAGAAATTTTTCCACCATGTCTGAGAAGATTCCCATCATACACCGCTGGAAGGTAGCGGGCGCATTGCATAACCCAAAGGGCATGCGACGATATGCAAACGTGCCGAAAGGACAAGTGAAAGTGGTCTTGTCCTGGTCTTTTTCGGCGATGGGAATTTGATTATAGTCGGAGTAGCCATCAAGAAAGCAGTAGTACTCGTGTCCGGCCAATCGTTCAAGCATCTGGTCAATGAAAGGTAGCGGAAAGTGGTCTTTCCGCGTTGCAGCGTTGAGTTTTCTGTAATCGATGCATACTCGCCACCCGGTTTGGGTGCGAGTAGGGATTAACTCGTTTGCCTCGTTGGTTATGACCGTGATGCCCGACTTCTTGGGGACAACATGAATGGGGCTAACCCACTGGCTATCAGAGATAGGGTAAATGATGCCACTATCTAGACATTTTACGATCTCCTTCTTCACAGCCTCTTTCATGACTGGATTGAGACGTCTTTGTGGATCCCGGGCTGGTTTGGCATCATCCATCAGATGAATGTGATGCTCAACGATCAGGGGACTAATCCCCTTGATGTCCGCCATGGACCAGCCAAAAGCGTGCCTGTTGCTGTGCAAGACCGCGAGAAGGGCTTTCTCTTGCTCTGGAGCTAGAGAAGCCGAGATGATAGGGAGGGTCTTGTTCTTACCTAAGTAAGCGTACTTAAGGTGAGACGGCAAAGGCTTGAGTTCGATCGTTGGAGGTGAAATGATGGAAGGCAAGATTGGTGAAACGGTCTCGAACTCAAAAGATTCCAGCAAAGGTTCAAAACGAGTGTAAGCGACCGAGTCGGATGGTTCAGGTAACTCATCCGGAAATTCGAAGGATTCAAACTCGGGTTGCGAGCGGCTAAGATCGTTCAAAAATGTGAAACACTCGTAGTCGTTGTCGGGCGCAGAAACAGCAGCAGGTTCGAGGTAGAACGCACTAGTGGCGTCAAGATTATCGTGATCAAACAGAAACTCCTCGAATTCACATTCTTCTGGGGTGATCTCCTGGATCGAGCAGACGTCCAGTATATGAGCATTAGGTTCGGCGGGCTGATTCCCCAACCTAAAAATGTTGAGTTCAATCGTCATGTTTCCAAAAGAGAGGTTCATCGAGCCATTGCGACAATTGATCACAGCATTTGAGGTTGCAAGAAATGGGCGACCGAGTATCACCGGAATTTGATTCCGGGGGTTAGCTACAGGCTGTGTGTCTAATACAATGAAGTCAACGGGGAATATGAAGTCCCCGACTTTTATTAACACATCCTCTAGCTCACCCCTAGGATGGGTGATCGATCGGTCGGCCATTTGGAGAGTGCAGTGCGTGGGTTTCAGCTCTCCTACGCCTAATTGCTCGTATACTGAGTACGGAAGCAGGTTAACACTGGCACCGAGATCTAATAGTGCGCGGTTGATGTTCTTATCCCCAATGGTAATAGAAATCGTAGGACAGCCAGGGTCCTTCCATTTTTGTGGTAGAGATTGGGTAAGGGCATCACTCACAGCACTAGCCAAGAAAACTTTCTTTGGTACCTGAGACTTCCTCTTTTTCGTGCACAAGTCCTTTAAGATTTTCGCGTAGGATGGGACTTGTTGGACGGCATCTAAAAGAGGAATGTTAATGTTAACCTATTTAAATAACTCCAGAATCTTCTCCATTTGAGGATTTTGTTTATTAGACCTCAACCGGTTTGGAAATGGGACGTTTTTAAAATTGGTTGAGTCTAATGCTTGTGGAGGAGATTGTGGAGTTGGAACGGATCCCAGAACAGGTGTTTTCGTGGAGTGAGAAGCGGGCCCATTCAAAGCAGAAGAAGAGGAAGGAGAGCCTTGTGAAGAACGGAGAATAGGCTCAGAAGACGAAGAAGCAGGAGACGAAGAAGAAGAAGAAGAAGAAGAAGCGACCGGGGTGTCATCATTGATCCGTGTGCCGATGTTGTTTTGCAGCATCCTTCCTGATCTCAATGTGGTCACGGCACTCACATTATGATTCTGTTGTTCAAGAGCAACATGTACATTCTGTGGGTGACCGGGATTTGGGAGTGGTTGGGACGGGAGCTTCCCCTTCTCTCGCTCGCTTAAGGCCGCATTCAGTTGTGCAATCTGCGCCTCGACGGTTTTGATGCTTTGCCCGTGAGCGGCAGTGTGTTGCACTAAGGACTGAATGGAAGACTGGATGTTTGCGGTGGATTGAGTCGATTGTTTGACGAACGCCTCCAGACTTCGTTCGAGCGAGGAAACCTTATCGTTGTTTGACGGAACAAAGTTGTTTGGTGGAAAAGAATTGTTGGGTGCAAAGTTGTTCGTCTGATTTTGGAAAGGTTGGGGTTGGAAGGGTTGCTGAAACTGCTGTTGAGTTTGTTGTTGCGCTTGTTGTTGTGGCGGAGGGGTCCTTTGGAAATTGTTGCCTTGGAATTGATTCTGATTCTGATTCCAGGCGAAATTGGGGTGGTTCCTCCAACCGGGATTGTAGGTGGAAGAGTATGGATCATTCCTCGGTCTTTGCTGAAATGCAGCATTAACCTGATCCTGTCCTTGCAATGGTGGATTGTAAGGACACTCTTCGGTCAAGTGAGAAGGATCGGAACAACAAGCGCAAATAGTACGAAGGGAAAGAACAGGGGTAGGAGCAGGAGAAGAGAATTTGCTCTCTATCGCTTCAAGCTTTCTCGTTATTGCAGCCATCTCAGCTTTCATCGCAATAGAGACGTCAAGTTGGTGAATTCCTACCCTAGACTGACCGGTAGAAGTGGAGGTAGAAGAAGAAGAAGTCGGTCTGGTGCTCTCCCATTGTAGCGTTTGTTCCGCAAGGTCGTCAAAGAATTGCCACGCTTCCTCGTCAGATTTGGATAGGAAGTGGCCCTGACAGATGGTTTCCAACAACTGCTTCGTTGCTGGGTTCAGGCCCTCGTATAAGGTTTGGCAAAGTTGCCATTTCTCTATACCGTAGTGAGGACACTGAACAAGAAGGTCTTTGTACCGGTCAAAGCACTTCCAGAAGGGTTCAGAAGGAAGCTGAGAGAATTGGTTGATTTCATTTCGGATCCTTGCGGTTTTATGATTCGGATAAAATTTCTTTAGAAACGCTTTTACAAACTCGTCCCAACTGGTTATGGAGTGGGAAGCGGTGCTATACAGCCATTTTTCAGCAAGATCGCATAAAGTGAACGGAATGACCCGTAGGCGTATAGCATCGTCCGACAGTTGGGTGGTTTTCACCATGGCACAAACGTTTTGAAATTTATTGATGAAGATATAGGCATCTTCAGATTCAAGCCCATGAAATCGTGGAAGCATGTTGATGAAGTGGGGCTTAATTTCAAAATTATCCCCATTGGCCGGTGGAAGTGAAAGGCAGGTGGGAAGTGCAGAACGGGTGGGATAGAAACGATCCTGGAGCGCGATTCGCTGCGGCGCTACAACAGGCGGCGGCGGCGGGTTATTGGTCTCCGTAGGAGGTGGAGCCAATCCAGGGGTAGTCAAAGAGATGTTCGGATTAAATCCTGACATCGCGGAAGAAGAGGTTGGTGATGGTGAAGGTGAAGATGTATGAACAGAATTCCGGTCAACGTCGGAGTTGGCCGGCAAATGAAGGGGTGAAAGAGGAATGGACGGAGTATCGGCGTCTGAGTCGATCGCGTAGTCGGTAGCGACTAACGTAACGCGGACTAGGCGGGCGCTAGTGTCCCGAGTCCAAGCGGACATACACTAAACGAGTTTAGTATAGTCAAAGCGGAGAAGGTGAGGGTAAGAAAACGTCAATGGAGAAAGGCGATGGGTGGTGGGTGAAAAATGGATTTTGGCGACAAAGGGCAAGTTTTTATAAAAGTTTTTTGATTTTTTTCCTTTTTTTTAGAAAGAGCTTTACAGAAATATGTACGGACTTACGGCTTTAAGCAATCACAAACAAGATATGCACAATCACACCTAGATCTAGTGTCACCTAGGTCTGCTAGACCTGCTCCAGAACTTGATTGTCGAAGTAAAACTGTGTCGAGAAACGGGCTCAAGATACACTGATCACGAGGCCAGGTAAGTGCAGAGATAAGGGGAGGTTTTCCAACGCTTTCGCGAAGTTCCTTAATTAAGTAACCCTTTCTCTTTTGGCGGTTGCGCCGTTAACACTTTCCTAGACACCCCGTAAACAATATACCGTTAAGCGAGGTTCTAAACACGGTTAACTTCTCCTAATGAGCGCGAAGTCCTTAGGGCTGCAGTCTAGTATTTTTTTTAATTACAATGGACAATGCATATGCTTTTGTGATTTTTGGGGTCCTGGGAAGGGTGATGAAATCCCCACCCAATCTGAATTGGTTTCAAGCCCCTTAAGTCCGTATTAAAGAATGCAAAGCGGTAACAAATCAACTGCAAACAATTTTTATTTTTAGCACGGCGCAAAGAATCCTGCACAAGAACAGTTTATTGGAAGGGGGGAGAGAATTTGCGCAAAGAAGGCTGCAGAAAACACAGTTCAGTGGAGTTCAGAGGAGTGGAAGAGAGGAGAGGAACACTTACAGAGAAAATGGCACTCCAAGGCCACCAAACGGCCGCGGTTCCGCGGCCTAAGCTTGCTTATGCCGCGATACCGCGGCAGTACTGGGGAGTTGGGGCTCTGGAAAATTTTGGTGACCTTCTATGGCTGTCCTCTTCTTGTCTGGATTTACTGAATCTTTAGTTGCTCACTGTATCTGCTCCAGATTTCCACAGTAGACCGTTTGCTTCGTTTTGATCCGTCGCGGTGTAGCCGCGAAATGTGGGTCTATCTTCCGACGTCTTTGCCACTGAACTTGAACTTCATATATTCCACGTCTTGGCCACTGAACTTGAACTTTGTATTTTCCTGCACACTTGCACAAAAACTAATCAAAAATAACAAAATGATTTTTTTTACAAAGTATACTTTTTTTTTTGTTTTGGTTATATTTATATTCACAAGTTAACCCGAAAATACACAAAGAAATAAACTACCGTCTCCCCGGCAACGGCGCCATTTGATTGGTAGGGATTCTGCGTGTTCAAGTTTAGTTAATTACCGCAATCAAGACGGTTTCGCTTGTAGCTAGCCGGTTGAGTACGGGTCGTCCGCAGGGAGATGTGAATCTTTTTCTAAGTGCTTTAACGAGTTAAGTCCAGATTTCCAGATTTTGTTGTGATTAATTAAGTGTTAAAGTGATATGTAAAGAGAGCTTGTTAGGGTTAGGATTAGGTTAGTTTGAGTTAGGAGTCGCTCACCTCTTTCGTTGCCACTTTTAATATCGGAGTTACGGTAATCGGCAACAACGGGGATTAGCACGACTAGGAAGGAACTTGCGAGTATAAGTTAGGCTTTCCCACGCATAAGTTCTTCCTTTTGGTGCTTGTCCGTCCGTTCTTGGCTCTTAGCCATAACCTCCGGTTAATTCAACCACAACCGGTCTCACTACGGAATCACCGCTATCATGTAGGATAGGGTGCCGTAAGGAGCGGATTGTGGTTCAATTAACGGGAGTCGATTTTAAGATGTTGGGCAAGGAAAGAGTGAGAGAGATTTCCTTCTCTCAAACTTCCCTTATCCTACCCTAACAAGTATGAAACTACTCACACATCATAATGGAAAGAAAACAAAACAAAAGAGGAAGATAGAAAGAAGGAGATTAGAAGATAACAACTAGCTATTTGCGACCTCACCTTGGCAAGGATCAAGCGTAAGCATCATGGTTGTTTTAATGATAAAGGAAAAGAGAAAAGAAAGACACAACAAGAAATAACAACAACTAAGTTAACAAATTAAAATTACAAGCAATTATAAAAGAACAAGACAAGCATGATAAGTAAAAGAATCTTCTTTATTCATCATTCTTCACTCACAAAGCTCACTACAAGTTTTAATGGAGAAGAGATGAGAAGAGGAAGAAGAAACAAGTATTCTAAACCTAGAAAAATACAAGATTATGCACCCTTGGCTTCACAAGGTTCTGGGCTATTTATAGGCTGGAGAATGAAAACCTAGGGCAACAATCAGAACTAGCATGGAATGACCATTCTGCCCCCCAAAACTCTGCACATGCGGCGCCTATATGGCCGCGGAACCGCGGCCTAGACCCCCCTTTGGCCGCGGTTCCGCGGCCGTATGAAGGAGTTGGGCTGTCTGCTTTTTTGGGCTTCCCTGGTTTTTCTTGTACTTTATTCTGGCATATGATTTTTCTCAGATTTTCTTCACGATTTTTCCAGAATTTCTGTTGAGCAAAAGGTGATTTGATGTGTATCTTTTTGTCATGATTTCCTCGAGCTCCGTGTAGATTTCTTGGATCTTGTACTGCCATTGAGCCTTGTGCATGAAAACGACATTGATTTGACATTTTGTCTCTTAAACTGGTGTGTGGCAACAGACGGATAAAGAGCGGAGACCCTGTTTATCACATAATATTGCATTTTTGTATGCCCCATTCTTATGCATTTAAGAATAAAAACAGGTGCTTTTGACCCATGTCTGCTACATGTTACAGGTTACAGGTTCTTGGCGCGGAAATAGTGAAAAACACAAAAGACGACACAAAAGAAGGATTTTGACCAGCAAATAGGAAGATCTTAGTAAAGCTCAGCAGAAGAACGGTTCACCATCAACAAAACAACAAAAGATCCAAATTTACAAGAAAGACGGTTAAAATATCCATTGCAAAGTGTTCGTTGAAAATCTGGTATCACTGTAGAAGCCCATATGATAATCTGAATATAGAACCAGGAAGGCCAGAGAAATACCAAGCAACCCAGAAAAAGACATCCAGAGACCTCATCATTGCGCCGCGCTTCCGCGGCCCAAAGCCCATATACGCGGCGCTTCCGCGGCAAGTTGAAGCCCTAATGCGCATAATTTTTACCATAATGTGTGGCGGCTATGGAAAGATCTTTTTAGGGGTATATTTGTAACTTTAGACATGCGGTGCAATCTGTAGCCCTAGGGTTTCTATGTCCTATAAATAGAACCCAAGACCTTGTATTTTCTTATGCCTCTTCTCATGAAATAAAATTCTGTTTTTTTCTAAGAGTGCATCAAAAGTAAGTAGGTTAATTTCTTTGCAATAATTGTAGTTTTTTATCTGTTCTTATTTTCTCGCCTTAATTTAATTTAGTCTAGCTTTTATTAAATTGCAATCGATGTTTTCTTTCTTCGATAAATTCTTGTTTTCTTTCATCCCCTCAATGAGCGAGTAATTTCCTCGCTTGTTAGGGTTAGGAATAGGGAAGGATTTGAGAGATGAAGATCTCTCATCTCTTTTCATCGCTAAACTTTTATGAACATTAGAACTCCATGCATACCTTTTGATTCCGCTCCCTACGGCACTTTTACCTTCAAGGTAACGGTGAACTCCGTAGTCTAAAGGCCCGGATCTTAAGGTTTTCCATGGAGGTTAGGGTGAAGATTAAGAAAGGGAGGACAAGGATCTAGAGGAAGAATCAATCTTCCCAATCATCCTAATCACCTTTGTTAATATTTACCATAACTCTAATATGATTGATTTAATTGATGGCAATGGAAAGAGATGTAAATCTTTATTAACCAAATTTTCCCTAAACCTAATCCTAGCAAGTTTCTAATTCTACCTTCATACAACTTCGATTTTTAGATTTAATTAAACTTCCAAACACCTTTTGGAATTAACTCGTAAGAACGTAAAGAAGATTTACACATCCCTGTGGACCGACCCGTATTCACCGGCTAGCTTCAAGCGACGCCGTTCTTGATTGCGGTAATTATTTTTGATCGACAAAACCTCTCTTAATCAAATGGCGCCGTTGCCGGGGATGGCGTAAAATTTTCTTTTTGTAATTTCGGGTTAATCTAAAACATAAAAAATCATAAAAATCTGAAAAAATAAAAAATAAAAAAATATATCGTCTTTTATTGTTTGAAGGGTTTCTTTGTGAATCTTTGCAGGCTTGACGGATCTGAACCAACACTGAAAGGGAAACAGAGAACTATACATCAGAAAAGGAGGATATTGGAATTCCAGAGCAGCTGAAGAAAGTTGGAGACCTGAAGCCTCCAAAGTGCCGCCCTTCCGCCGCAATAGCCTACATCACGCCGCGCTTCCGCCGCAACTTGGAGCCTTCTCTGCGAAATTTTTGCACTGTTTGTTTCCTTATTCTTCCCCTCTTCAAATCTCCATAAATCTCTGTCAAATCTTCTGCAGGATTCTTCGCGCTAAAAATCTTCTTCCCCCTTCCAATAATTGATTTTCTGCAGGATTCTTTGCGCCGCGCTTAAAAGCAAATTGATTGCAAGTGATTTACTGCTTTGCATACTTTAATCTGACTTTAAGGGGCTATTGACCAATTCAGATGCTTTAAGTGGTGTCATGGTTAATACCCACATTGTTTTGCAGCACTCTTCCGGATCTCAACGTAGTCACAGCATTCACGTTATGATTCTGCTGTTCATGAGCAACATGTGCGTGACCGGGATTTGGGACGGGTTGAGACGGAAGCTTTCCTTTCTCTCGCTCTTTCAATGCTGCGTTGAGTTGTGCAATTTGTGCCTCAATAGCTTTGATGCTTTGATCGTGTGAGGCACTGTTTTGCACCAAAGATTGAACAGAAGTCTCTATCCTAGCTGTGGATTGTTGTGATTGCACCAAAGTTTGTGCAGATTGCTTTAGGAATGCTTCTAGACTTCTTTCGAGCGAGCTAACAGCATTTTGAGGGGGAACAAAATTGTTGGGAACAAAATTGTTCATCTGATTAGGGTAAGGTTGCTGTTGGGGAGGCTGCTGAAATTGAGTTTGTGGAGGTGCTTGTTGTTGTTGTGGAGGAGGAGCCCTTTGAAAATTGTTGTTTCCTTGGGGTTGTTGATTGTGGTTCCAAGCGAAATTAGGGTGGCTCTTCCAACCCGGATTGTATGTTGAAGAGTATGGATCATTTCTTTGTCGTTGCTGAAAGGCAGCATTGACTTGATCTTGTCCTTGAGTGGATGCAGTGTAAGGACACTCTTCAGTGAGATGTGATGGATCCGAACAACAAGCACAAACAGTTCGTGGGGGCACAACAGGGGCAGGAGAAGGTGCTGAGATTTTGGTCTCAAGCGCCTCTATCTTTTTCATAAGAGCGGCCATCTCGGCCTTCATAGCAATTGACATCTCTACTTGATGTATGCCTGCCCTAGGTTGACCAATGGAAGAAGATGATGTGGTCTTGGTGCTCTCCCACTGAATCGTTTGCTCACTAAGATCCTCAAGAAACTGCCACGCTTCATCACTAGATTTGGACAGAAAGTGACCTTGACTAAGGGTTTCTAGCAACTGCTTCGTTGCCGGGTTCAATCCCTCGTATAATGTTTGGCAAAGTTGCCATCTTTCAATTCCATGGTGAGGGCATTGAACGAGAAGGTCTTTGAATCTTTCAAAACATTTCCAAAATGGTTCGGCAGGAAGCTGTGAAAATTGAATGATTTCATTACGGATTTTTGCAGTTTTGTGATGAGGATAGAACTTTTTAAGAAAAGCTTTCACAAACTCGTCCCAATTTCTGATTGAGTGTGATGCGGTGCTGTATAGCCACTTCTCGGCTAGGTCACATAAGGTGAAAGGAATGACCCTTAGCCTTATAGCGTCATCACTTAATTGGGTAGTTTTCATCATGGCGCAAACGTTTTGGAATTTGTTGATAAAGATATATGCATCTTCGGATTCCAAACCATGAAACTTAGGCAGCATGTTGATGAAGTGGGGTTTGATCTCAAAGTTGTCCCCATTAGCCGGTGGAAGGGAAAGACAAGTGGGAAGGGCGGTGCGGATGGGGTAGAAAAGATCCTGGAGCGCGACTCGTGCGGGCGCTTCGACAGGCGGAAGATTCGGGTTATTCGCACCTAACGGAGGCGGAATCATTCCCGTCGGCAAGGTATAGTTGGGGTCGTGTCCCGACATACCTTCGAAAGAATGTGATGGTGAAAGTGAAGAAGTGGACAAGATTTCGACTTCGGAGTCGAAAGGTTCGTCGGTCGGTACCAACGAAACACGGACTAATCGGGCGCTAGGGTCCCTAGTCCAACCGGACATACACTAAAAGGGTTAGTGTAGTCGAGACAAAATGTGAGTGCAAAGATTCTTTAGCGACAAGTTGCAAGTTTTGAAAAGATTTTCCCTTTTTGGTAGCTAGTGCTAGGACAAGTACCAAAGAAAGTTTTTGTAGCTAGTGCTGTTAGTGATGCTCTTGTCAATTCTTTACCCCCAAAGCACAAGGACCCCGGTTGTCCTACTATTTCGATCACAATTGGGAACAAGACCATCAATAGAGCACTATTAGATCTTGGTGCTAGTGTCAATTTGCTACCTTATTCGGTGTACGAACAATTAGGCGTTGGAGAGCTCAAGCCTACTCATTGCACTCTCCAAATGGCCGACCGATCAATCACCCACCCTAGGGGAGAGTTGGAGGATGTGTTAATTAGAGTAGGGGATTTCATTTTCCCCGTGGACTTTATTGTTATGGATACACAGCCTGTCGCTAACCCCCGTAATCAAATTCCGGTGATACTTGGTCGACCATTCCTCGCGACTTCTAACGCGGTAATCAACTGTCGTAATGGTTCAATGAATTTATCTTTTGGCAAGATGACAGTTGAACTCAACATTTTCAAGTTAGGAAGTCAGCCTTGCGAGCCTAATTCTAGCGTACTTGATGTGTGCTCGATCGATGAGATCGCGGAGGAGGACTGTGAGTTCGAGAATTTCATGTTTGATCACAGTAATATTGACGCCACTAGTGCGTTCCTCCTAGAATCCGACACAGCTTTCACGTCGGACAAAGATTATGAGTGTTTCACCTTTGTTGATGATCTTGAAGACTCTCCACCCGAGTTTGAGTCTTTTGCTTTTTCGGATGAGTTAGTTGAACCATCCGACTCGGTAGCGTACACTCAATTTGAACCTTTGATGGAATCCTTCGAGTTTGAAACAGTTACTCCATTGTTACCATCTATTGTTTCACCACCAAAACTCGAACTAAAGCTTTTGCCGTCGCACCTAAAATATGCTTATCTAGGTGAAGATGAGACCTTACCCGTTATCATATCGGCCTCTCTAGCTCTTGAGCAAGAGAAGGCTCTTTTAACGGTCTTATACAATAATCGGCAAGCTTTCGGCTGGTCTATGGCGGACATCAAGGGGATTAGTCCCCTCATAGTCGAACATCATATACACTTGATGGATGATGCCAAGCCGGCAAGGGATCCACAAAGACGCCTCAACCCCATCATGAAGGAGGCGGTTAAGAAGGAGATTGTTAAGTGTCTTGATAGCGGTATCATTTACCCTATCTCGGATAGCCAATGGGTTAGCCCCATTCATGTCGTGCCAAAGAAATCGGGCATCACGGTCATCACCAATGAGGCAAATGAGTTAATTCCTACTCGCACCCAAACTGGGTGGCGAGTTTGCATCGACTACCGGAAACTCAATGCCGCGACAAGGAAGGACCACTTTCCTTTACCATTCATTGACCAAATGCTAGAACGATTAGCGGGGCACGAATTCTACTGCTTTTTAGATGGCTATTCCGGTTATAATCAAGTCCCCATAGCCAAAGAGGATCAAGACAAGACTACATTTACTTGTCCCTTTGGCACTTTTGCTTATCGTCGCATGCCCTTTGGGTTGTGCAATGCACCCGCTACATTTCAGCGGTGTATGATGGGGATCTTTTCGGACATGGTGGAGAAGTTTTTAGAAATCTTTATGGATGATTTCTCCATCTTTGGTGACTCCTTCGATGAGTGTTTACGGCATCTTGACGCGGTTCTCACCCGCTGTAGGGAAAAGAACTTGACCTTGAACTGGGAGAAGTGCCACTTTATGGTACGAGAAGGCATTGTCTTAGGACATGTGATCTCGCAAAACGGCATAGAGGTTGATAGAGCTAAAATCGAAGTCATTTCTAATCTTCCTCCTCCTAAATGCGTCAAAGATATCCGAGCTTTCCTTGGCCATGCCGGTTTTTATAGACGGTTCATCAAGGACTTTAGCAAGATTGCTAGACCCTTGACTCTCTTGTTGGCCAAGGACACTACTTTTGTCTTCGACTCAACTTGCATGAAAGCGTTCGAGTCTTTGAAACACTCACTCATTTCTGCGCCCATTCTTTCATCTCCAGACTGGACGCACCCTTTTGAAATTATGTGCGACGCATCAGATTTTGCCATTGGTGCTGTTCTTGGACAGCACATTAACAAAATGCCGCATGTAATTTACTACGCTAGCCGAACATTAAATGAGGCCCAATTAAACTACACAACAACAGAAAAAGAGTTTTTAGCGGTTGTGTTTGCACTTGAAAAATTTCGGCCTTATTTAATCGGCTCTCCAGTTATAGTATACACGGATCACTCAGCTCTTCGCCACCTTTTTGCGAAGAAGGATGCTAAGTCTAGGCTCATACGTTGGATCCTCTTGCTCCAAGAATTTGACCTTATCATACGGGACAAGAAGGGATGTGAAAACGTAGTGGCCGATCACCTTTCACGACTTCCTTCGTCGCCCACGCTTGAACTGCCTATCACTGATGCTTTCCCCGATGAGCAACTCTTGACTGTTTCTTGCGAACCATGGTTCGCCGATATTGTAAACTACTTAGCCACCGGCTTGATACCTAACGATTGGTCGAAACAAGACAAACTACGATTTTTGTCCCAAGTAAAGCATTTTTACTGGGATGAACCTTATCTTTTTAAATATTGTTCCGACCAAATCATTCGCCGGTGTGTACCTGAAAATGAGGTTAAGAGTGTGCTGTCTTTTTGCCACGATCAAGCATGTGGCGGGCACTTTGGCCCAAAGAAGACAGCCGAGAAAGTTTTGCAGTGTGGTTTCTATTGGCCACGACTCTTCAAAGATGCTTTCGAATACTGCAAAACTTGCTCCCGGTGCCAACACTTGGGCCGGATATCGCGGAGAAATGAAATGCCGCTCCAACCAATTTTGGTTGTAGACATTTTTGATGTTTGGGGTATAGACTTCATGGGACCATTTCCTAATTCTTTTGGAAATGTGTATATTCTTTTGGCTGTTGACTATGTCTCAAAGTGGGTCGAGGCTATACCAAGTCGAACGAATGACAACAAGGTTGTCGTTCGATTTCTGAAAGATCACATCTTTTCTCGATTTGGGCACCCTCGCGCAATCATAAGTGATAATGGTTCTCACTTTTGCAATAGGACTTTTGAGTCCTTAATGCGCAAATACTCTATCACCCATAAGCTGTCAACGCCATACCATCCCCAAACATGTGGGCAAGCCGAGGTCTCGAAT
Organism: Agapanthus africanus; assembly: GCA_030015575.1. Lineage (NCBI taxonomy): Eukaryota > Viridiplantae > Streptophyta > Magnoliopsida > Asparagales > Amaryllidaceae > Agapanthus > Agapanthus africanus. The sequence goes on along the minus strand of CM057344.1, from coordinate 594,976,710 downwards.
CGGCAAATTAAGCAAATCTTGGAGAAAACGGTTTCTAAAAACCGTAAAGATTGGTCACTAAAATTGATCGATGCACTATGGGCTTTCCGTACTGCATACAAGACCGATCTTGGCATGTCTCCATACCGGCTTGTTTACGGGAAGGCCTGCCACCTTCCAGTAGAAATTGAGCATAAAGCATTTTGGGCCATTAAAGAGCTGAATCTATCTTTAGGGGATGCGGGCTGCAACCGAAAGCTGCAGTTAAATGAATTGGAGGAGCTGCGGGATGAGGCATATGATAATGCCGTGATTGCTAAGAACCGAGTTAAGGTATTTCATGATAAAAACCTTTTGCGAAAGACATTCAAACCGGGTCAACAGGTTTTATTATATGATACTCGGTTACACTTTCATCCCGGCAAGCTCCATTCTAGATGGAGAGGACCTTTTGTAGTCCGCACCGTTTATCCGCACGGTGCGGTTGATCTTGAGAATCCTGAAGACGGTACTTTATTCAAAGTAAATGGACATCGTTTGAAACCGTTCTTCTCAGCGGACCCTTCGGAGGAGCTCCTGTTCTTGCAGGAGCCGATGTACACCGACTGATTTCCTCCACCTTCACCCTCGAATTTCTTTTTTTTTTTCAAAACTTTATTTTCAAATAAGTTTGGGGGTGTGTATACTATGTAAATATAATAATAAGCAGGGACTCGCCGATATTATCAACCCATTTGGTGCAGCATGACAGTGAGGACACTGTCCATTATAAGTTTGGGGGTATGTTCGGTAAGTTTTCCTTTTGCATTCATATGTATATTTCTGCATTGCATCTTTATATAAAAATCATAAAAATTTGAAAAATTTGAAAAATAAAAAAAATTAGAAAACAGAAAAACCCATAAAAATTGAAAAAAATTTCAAAAATTATAAAAATTAATGTATTCAATTCTGGTTAATTGACTTGAGTTTGATAAATAGGTTAACTGGCTAGGAAAAACTAAATCTTAGACTTAGCTAATTAAAAACCCTAAAAATAACCTTCCTTAGAGTTTAACTGTGGAAAGCATATGTCTTTGTAGGTTATTTAGAAATAGGCAAATTTTGGGTTCAGTTCTTGGGCTAAGTCGAAACGAAGGAAAAGTATTAAAACTTTTATTAGAGTATAAGTTTGAAAAATAGTTCCTAGCTTAAGTCTAGATTCTGAAAACGTATACCCTACAATTTGCACGATCACGCACCTTGAAACTTGGATTAGTAGAAGAGACCTTGAAATACTCTTGTCTAAAATCCTTAGCACAATGAAAAAGAAAAAAAAGTGGATAAAAAAAAAAAAAAATGGACACTGGTTTTTGTGATTACTTAAGGCTGTAAAAATAGAAAAATATTTAGCGAGGGTGCTTCATCACCTAGTGCCTTAGACCAACTGGTTTGGGAGCCACTGCTAAAAGCCTTGGGTGTTGCAGAACTAGGAAGTACGCTTTAAAAACGCTAACGCATCTTGTAATCGGTTGTTGGTACCTCAAGAAGTATTAACAGTCGCATGAAGGATGTGAAAGCGAAGTCTCACGAGTGCTTTGGACAATGGGCGGGAGTACGATTGCTTGATTTGAATTTCCAAGTGTAGGGGTGATATTTACACACACGTAGGGGTATGTAATTGGAATTTAGATGAGAGGAAGGAATGAAGAATAGAACTTGTGTCTTTAATAGAGTTGATAGAAATTCCTAAGTGGAGATGGAACTCTAGAAGGAAAACTTAAGAAATGCCGAAAGCTAGGTAATTCTACAGGATATATGTAATCTTAAGTTAAATAATGAGGAAGTGTGAAGAATATGGGTGGATAATTTGCGGGTCGACGATAATAGAATTCCTTGTTAGAAAACCTAAATGGCGAACAAAAGTCGGGAAACCAAGTTGATAGGATTTTGTGGGTAGTATCCGCTGAAAACCCTCAGGAGACAACACTCCTCCTACTAGGGACACCTAGAGGTTTAACGGCTTGTTGCACGAGCTCAGTGCAATCGCGTTTCCCTGCGAAAGTGCGGCTAGGTTAGATTTTTTTATAATAAGTTTGCTCGAGGGTGGGCAAAGGATAAGTTTGGGGGTATTTGTTTATCACATAATATTGCATTTTTGTATGCCCCATTCTTATGCATTTAAGAATAAAAACAGGTGCTTTTGACCCATGTCTGCTACATGTTACAGGTTACAGGTTCTTGGCGCGGAAATAGTGAAAAACACAAAAGACGACACGAAAGAAGGATTTTGACCGGCAAATAGGAAGATCTTAGTAAAGCTCAGCAGAAGAACGGTTCACCATCAACAAAACAACAAAAGATCCAAATTTACAAGAAAGACGGTTAAAATATCCATTGCAAAGTGTTCGTTGAAAATCTGGTATCACTGTAGAAGCCCATATGATAATCTGAATATAGAACCAGGAAGGCCAGAGAAATACCAAGCAACCCAGAAAAAGACATCCAGAGACCTCATCATTGCGCCGCGCTTCCGCGGCCCAAAGCCCATATACGCGGCGCTTCCGCGGCAAGTTGAAGCCCTAATGCGCATAATTTTTACCATAATGTGTGGCGGCTATGGAAAGATCTTTTTAGGGGTATATTTGTAACTTTAGACATGCGGTGCAATCTGTAGCCCTAGGGTTTCTATGTCCTATAAATAGAACCCAAGACCTTGTATTTTCTTATGCCTCTTCTCATGAAATAAAATTCTGTTTTTTTCTAAGAGTGCATCAAAAGTAAGTAGGTTAATTTCTTTGCAATAATTGTAGTTTTTTATCTGTTCTTATTTTCTCGCCTTAATTTAATTTAGTCTAGCTTTTATTAAATTGCAATCGATGTTTTCTTTCTTCGATAAATTCTTGTTTTCTTTCATCCCCTCAATGAGCGAGTAATTTCCTCGCTTGTTAGGGTTAGGAATAGGGAAGGATTTGAGAGATGAAGATCTCTCATCTCTTTTCATCGCTAAACTTTTATGAACATTAGAACTCCATGCATACCTTTTGATTCCGCTCCCTACGGCACTTTTACCTTCAAGGTAACGGTGAACTCCGTAGTCTAAAGGCCCGGATCTTAAGGTTTTCCATGGAGGTTAGGGTGAAGATTAAGAAAGGGAGGACAAGGATCTAGAGGAAGAATCAATCTTCCCAATCATCCTAATCACCTTTGTTAATATTTACCATAACTCTAATATGATTGATTTAATTGATGGCAATGGAAAGAGATGTAAATCTTTATTAACCAAATTTTCCCTAAACCTAATCCTAGCAAGTTTCTAATTCTACCTTCATACAACTTCGATTTTTAGATTTAATTAAACTTCCAAACACCTTTTGGAATTAACTCGTAAGAACGTAAAGAAGATTTACACATCCCTGTGGACCGACCCGTATTCACCGGCTAGCTTCAAGCGACGCCGTTCTTGATTGCGGTAATTATTTTTGATCGACAAAACCTCTCTTAATCAAATGGCGCCGTTGCCGGGGATGGCGTAAAATTTTCTTTTTGTAATTTCGGGTTAATCTAAAACATAAAAAATCATAAAAATCTGAAAAAATAAAAAATAAAAAAATATATCGTCTTTTATTGTTTGAAGGGTTTCTTTGTGAATCTTTGCAGGCTTGACGGATCTGAACCAACACTGAAAGGGAAACAGAGAACTATACATCAGAAAAGGAGGATATTGGAATTCCAGAGCAGCTGAAGAAAGTTGGAGACCTGAAGCCTCCAAAGTGCCGCCCTTCCGCCGCAATAGCCTACATCACGCCGCGCTTCCGCCGCAACTTGGAGCCTTCTCTGCGAAATTTTTGCACTGTTTGTTTCCTTATTCTTCCCCTCTTCAAATCTCCATAAATCTCTGTCAAATCTTCTGCAGGATTCTTCGCGCTAAAAATCTTCTTCCCCCTTCCAATAATTGATTTTCTGCAGGATTCTTTGCGCCGCGCTTAAAAGCAAATTGATTGCAAGTGATTTACTGCTTTGCATACTTTAATCTGACTTTAAGGGGCTATTGACCAATTCAGATGCTTTAAGTGGTGTCATGGTTAATACCCACATTGTTTTGCAGCACTCTTCCGGATCTCAACGTAGTCACAGCATTCACGTTATGATTCTGCTGTTCATGAGCAACATGTGCGTGACCGGGATTTGGGACGGGTTGAGACGGAAGCTTTCCTTTCTCTCGCTCTTTCAATGCTGCGTTGAGTTGTGCAATTTGTGCCTCAATAGCTTTGATGCTTTGATCGTGTGAGGCACTGTTTTGCACCAAAGATTGAACAGAAGTCTCTATCCTAGCTGTGGATTGTTGTGATTGCACCAAAGTTTGTGCAGATTGCTTTAGGAATGCTTCTAGACTTCTTTCGAGCGAGCTAACAGCATTTTGAGGGGGAACAAAATTGTTGGGAACAAAATTGTTCATCTGATTAGGGTAAGGTTGCTGTTGGGGAGGCTGCTGAAATTGAGTTTGTGGAGGTGCTTGTTGTTGTTGTGGAGGAGGAGCCCTTTGAAAATTGTTGTTTCCTTGGGGTTGTTGATTGTGGTTCCAAGCGAAATTAGGGTGGCTCTTCCAACCCGGATTGTATGTTGAAGAGTATGGATCATTTCTTTGTCGTTGCTGAAAGGCAGCATTGACTTGATCTTGTCCTTGAGTGGATGCAGTGTAAGGACACTCTTCAGTGAGATGTGATGGATCCGAACAACAAGCACAAACAGTTCGTGGGGGCACAACAGGGGCAGGAGAAGGTGCTGAGATTTTGGTCTCAAGCGCCTCTATCTTTTTCATAAGAGCGGCCATCTCGGCCTTCATAGCAATTGACATCTCTACTTGATGTATGCCTGCCCTAGGTTGACCAATGGAAGAAGATGATGTGGTCTTGGTGCTCTCCCACTGAATCGTTTGCTCACTAAGATCCTCAAGAAACTGCCACGCTTCATCACTAGATTTGGACAGAAAGTGACCTTGACTAAGGGTTTCTAGCAACTGCTTCGTTGCCGGGTTCAATCCCTCGTATAATGTTTGGCAAAGTTGCCATCTTTCAATTCCATGGTGAGGGCATTGAACGAGAAGGTCTTTGAATCTTTCAAAACATTTCCAAAATGGTTCGGCAGGAAGCTGTGAAAATTGAATGATTTCATTACGGATTTTTGCAGTTTTGTGATGAGGATAGAACTTTTTAAGAAAAGCTTTCACAAACTCGTCCCAATTTCTGATTGAGTGTGATGCGGTGCTGTATAGCCACTTCTCGGCTAGGTCACATAAGGTGAAAGGAATGACCCTTAGCCTTATAGCGTCATCACTTAATTGGGTAGTTTTCATCATGGCGCAAACGTTTTGGAATTTGTTGATAAAGATATATGCATCTTCGGATTCCAAACCATGAAACTTAGGCAGCATGTTGATGAAGTGGGGTTTGATCTCAAAGTTGTCCCCATTAGCCGGTGGAAGGGAAAGACAAGTGGGAAGGGCGGTGCGGATGGGGTAGAAAAGATCCTGGAGCGCGACTCGTGCGGGCGCTTCGACAGGCGGAAGATTCGGGTTATTCGCACCTAACGGAGGCGGAATCATTCCCGTCGGCAAGGTATAGTTGGGGTCGTGTCCCGACATACCTTCGAAAGAATGTGATGGTGAAAGTGAAGAAGTGGACAAGATTTCGACTTCGGAGTCGAAAGGTTCGTCGGTCGGTACCAACGAAACACGGACTAATCGGGCGCTAGGGTCCCTAGTCCAACCGGACATACACTAAAAGGGTTAGTGTAGTCGAGACAAAATGTGAGTGCAAAGATTCTTTAGCGACAAGTTGCAAGTTTTGAAAAGATTTTCCCTTTTTGGTAGCTAGTGCTAGGACAAGTACCAAAGAAAGTTTTTGTAGCTAGTGCTGTTAGTGATGCTCTTGTCAATTCTTTACCCCCAAAGCACAAGGACCCCGGTTGTCCTACTATTTCGATCACAATTGGGAACAAGACCATCAATAGAGCACTATTAGATCTTGGTGCTAGTGTCAATTTGCTACCTTATTCGGTGTACGAACAATTAGGCGTTGGAGAGCTCAAGCCTACTCATTGCACTCTCCAAATGGCCGACCGATCAATCACCCACCCTAGGGGAGAGTTGGAGGATGTGTTAATTAGAGTAGGGGATTTCATTTTCCCCGTGGACTTTATTGTTATGGATACACAGCCTGTCGCTAACCCCCGTAATCAAATTCCGGTGATACTTGGTCGACCATTCCTCGCGACTTCTAACGCGGTAATCAACTGTCGTAATGGTTCAATGAATTTATCTTTTGGCAAGATGACAGTTGAACTCAACATTTTCAAGTTAGGAAGTCAGCCTTGCGAGCCTAATTCTAGCGTACTTGATGTGTGCTCGATCGATGAGATCGCGGAGGAGGACTGTGAGTTCGAGAATTTCATGTTTGATCACAGTAATATTGACGCCACTAGTGCGTTCCTCCTAGAATCCGACACAGCTTTCACGTCGGACAAAGATTATGAGTGTTTCACCTTTGTTGATGATCTTGAAGACTCTCCACCCGAGTTTGAGTCTTTTGCTTTTTCGGATGAGTTAGTTGAACCATCCGACTCGGTAGCGTACACTCAATTTGAACCTTTGATGGAATCCTTCGAGTTTGAAACAGTTACTCCATTGTTACCATCTATTGTTTCACCACCAAAACTCGAACTAAAGCTTTTGCCGTCGCACCTAAAATATGCTTATCTAGGTGAAGATGAGACCTTACCCGTTATCATATCGGCCTCTCTAGCTCTTGAGCAAGAGAAGGCTCTTTTAACGGTCTTATACAATAATCGGCAAGCTTTCGGCTGGTCTATGGCGGACATCAAGGGGATTAGTCCCCTCATAGTCGAACATCATATACACTTGATGGATGATGCCAAGCCGGCAAGGGATCCACAAAGACGCCTCAACCCCATCATGAAGGAGGCGGTTAAGAAGGAGATTGTTAAGTGTCTTGATAGCGGTATCATTTACCCTATCTCGGATAGCCAATGGGTTAGCCCCATTCATGTCGTGCCAAAGAAATCGGGCATCACGGTCATCACCAATGAGGCAAATGAGTTAATTCCTACTCGCACCCAAACTGGGTGGCGAGTTTGCATCGACTACCGGAAACTCAATGCCGCGACAAGGAAGGACCACTTTCCTTTACCATTCATTGACCAAATGCTAGAACGATTAGCGGGGCACGAATTCTACTGCTTTTTAGATGGCTATTCCGGTTATAATCAAGTCCCCATAGCCAAAGAGGATCAAGACAAGACTACATTTACTTGTCCCTTTGGCACTTTTGCTTATCGTCGCATGCCCTTTGGGTTGTGCAATGCACCCGCTACATTTCAGCGGTGTATGATGGGGATCTTTTCGGACATGGTGGAGAAGTTTTTAGAAATCTTTATGGATGATTTCTCCATCTTTGGTGACTCCTTCGATGAGTGTTTACGGCATCTTGACGCGGTTCTCACCCGCTGTAGGGAAAAGAACTTGACCTTGAACTGGGAGAAGTGCCACTTTATGGTACGAGAAGGCATTGTCTTAGGACATGTGATCTCGCAAAACGGCATAGAGGTTGATAGAGCTAAAATCGAAGTCATTTCTAATCTTCCTCCTCCTAAATGCGTCAAAGATATCCGAGCTTTCCTTGGCCATGCCGGTTTTTATAGACGGTTCATCAAGGACTTTAGCAAGATTGCTAGACCCTTGACTCTCTTGTTGGCCAAGGACACTACTTTTGTCTTCGACTCAACTTGCATGAAAGCGTTCGAGTCTTTGAAACACTCACTCATTTCTGCGCCCATTCTTTCATCTCCAGACTGGACGCACCCTTTTGAAATTATGTGCGACGCATCAGATTTTGCCATTGGTGCTGTTCTTGGACAGCACATTAACAAAATGCCGCATGTAATTTACTACGCTAGCCGAACATTAAATGAGGCCCAATTAAACTACACAACAACAGAAAAAGAGTTTTTAGCGGTTGTGTTTGCACTTGAAAAATTTCGGCCTTATTTAATCGGCTCTCCAGTTATAGTATACACGGATCACTCAGCTCTTCGCCACCTTTTTGCGAAGAAGGATGCTAAGTCTAGGCTCATACGTTGGATCCTCTTGCTCCAAGAATTTGACCTTATCATACGGGACAAGAAGGGATGTGAAAACGTAGTGGCCGATCACCTTTCACGACTTCCTTCGTCGCCCACGCTTGAACTGCCTATCACTGATGCTTTCCCCGATGAGCAACTCTTGACTGTTTCTTGCGAACCATGGTTCGCCGATATTGTAAACTACTTAGCCACCGGCTTGATACCTAACGATTGGTCGAAACAAGACAAACTACGATTTTTGTCCCAAGTAAAGCATTTTTACTGGGATGAACCTTATCTTTTTAAATATTGTTCCGACCAAATCATTCGCCGGTGTGTACCTGAAAATGAGGTTAAGAGTGTGCTGTCTTTTTGCCACGATCAAGCATGTGGCGGGCACTTTGGCCCAAAGAAGACAGCCGAGAAAGTTTTGCAGTGTGGTTTCTATTGGCCACGACTCTTCAAAGATGCTTTCGAATACTGCAAAACTTGCTCCCGGTGCCAACACTTGGGCCGGATATCGCGGAGAAATGAAATGCCGCTCCAACCAATTTTGGTTGTAGACATTTTTGATGTTTGGGGTATAGACTTCATGGGACCATTTCCTAATTCTTTTGGAAATGTGTATATTCTTTTGGCTGTTGACTATGTCTCAAAGTGGGTCGAGGCTATACCAAGTCGAACGAATGACAACAAGGTTGTCGTTCGATTTCTGAAAGATCACATCTTTTCTCGATTTGGGCACCCTCGCGCAATCATAAGTGATAATGGTTCTCACTTTTGCAATAGGACTTTTGAGTCCTTAATGCGCAAATACTCTATCACCCATAAGCTGTCAACGCCATACCATCCCCAAACATGTGGGCAAGCCGAGGTCTCGAATCGGCAAATTAAGCAAATCTTGGAGAAAACGGTTTCTAAAAACCGTAAAGATTGGTCACTAAAATTGATCGATGCACTATGGGCTTTCCGTACTGCATACAAGACCGATCTTGGCATGTCTCCATACCGGCTTGTTTACGGGAAGGCCTGCCACCTTCCAGTAGAAATTGAGCATAAAGCATTTTGGGCCATTAAAGAGCTGAATCTATCTTTAGGGGATGCGGGCTGCAACCGAAAGCTGCAGTTAAATGAATTGGAGGAGCTGCGGGATGAGGCATATGATAATGCCGTGATTGCTAAGAACCGAGTTAAGGTATTTCATGATAAAAACCTTTTGCGAAAGACATTCAAACCGGGTCAACAGGTTTTATTATATGATACTCGGTTACACTTTCATCCCGGCAAGCTCCATTCTAGATGGAGAGGACCTTTTGTAGTCCGCACCGTTTATCCGCACGGTGCGGTTGATCTTGAGAATCCTGAAGACGGTACTTTATTCAAAGTAAATGGACATCGTTTGAAACCGTTCTTCTCAGCGGACCCTTCGGAGGAGCTCCTGTTCTTGCAGGAGCCGATGTACACCGACTGATTTCCTCCACCTTCACCCTCGAATTTCTTTTTTTTTTTCAAAACTTTATTTTCAAATAAGTTTGGGGGTGTGTATACTATGTAAATATAATAATAAGCAGGGACTCGCCGATATTATCAACCCATTTGGTGCAGCATGACAGTGAGGACACTGTCCATTATAAGTTTGGGGGTATGTTCGGTAAGTTTTCCTTTTGCATTCATATGTATATTTCTGCATTGCATCTTTATATAAAAATCATAAAAATTTGAAAAATTTGAAAAATAAAAAAAATTAGAAAACAGAAAAACCCATAAAAATTGAAAAAAATTTCAAAAATTATAAAAATTAATGTATTCAATTCTGGTTAATTGACTTGAGTTTGATAAATAGGTTAACTGGCTAGGAAAAACTAAATCTTAGACTTAGCTAATTAAAAACCCTAAAAATAACCTTCCTTAGAGTTTAACTGTGGAAAGCATATGTCTTTGTAGGTTATTTAGAAATAGGCAAATTTTGGGTTCAGTTCTTGGGCTAAGTCGAAACGAAGGAAAAGTATTAAAACTTTTATTAGAGTATAAGTTTGAAAAATAGTTCCTAGCTTAAGTCTAGATTCTGAAAACGTATACCCTACAATTTGCACGATCACGCACCTTGAAACTTGGATTAGTAGAAGAGATCTTGAAATACTCTTGTCTAAAATCCTTAGCACAATGAAAAAGAAAAAAAAGTGGATAAAAAAAAAAAAAAATGGACACTGGTTTTTGTGATTACTTAAGGCTGTAAAAATAGAAAAATATTTAGCGAGGGTGCTTCATCACCTAGTGCCTTAGACCAACTGGTTTGGGAGCCACTGCTAAAAGCCTTGGGTGTTGCAGAACTAGGAAGTACGCTTTAAAAACGCTAACGCATCTTGTAATCGGTTGTTGGTACCTCAAGAAGTATTAACAGTCGCATGAAGGATGTGAAAGCGAAGTCTCACGAGTGCTTTGGACAATGGGCGGGAGTACGATTGCTTGATTTGAATTTCCAAGTGTAGGGGTGATATTTACACACACGTAGGGGTATGTAATTGGAATTTAGATGAGAGGAAGGAATGAAGAATAGAACTTGTGTCTTTAATAGAGTTGATAGAAATTCCTAAGTGGAGATGGAACTCTAGAAGGAAAACTTAAGAAATGCCGAAAGCTAGGTAATTCTACAGGATATATGTAATCTTAAGTTAAATAATGAGGAAGTGTGAAGAATATGGGTGGATAATTTGCGGGTCGACGATAATAGAATTCCTTGTTAGAAAACCTAAATGGCGAACAAAAGTCGGGAAACCAAGTTGATAGGATTTTGTGGGTAGTATCCGCTGAAAACCCTCAGGAGACAACACTCCTCCTACTAGGGACACCTAGAGGTTTAACGGCTTGTTGCACGAGCTCAGTGCAATCGCGTTTCCCTGCGAAAGTGCGGCTAGGTTAGATTTTTTTATAATAAGTTTGCTCGAGGGTGGGCAAAGGATAAGTTTGGGGGTATTTGTTTATCACATAATATTGCATTTTTGTATGCCCCATTCTTATGCATTTAAGAATAAAAACAGGTGCTTTTGACCCATGTCTGCTACATGTTACAGGTTACAGGTTCTTGGCGCGGAAATAGTGAAAAACACAAAAGACGACACGAAAGAAGGATTTTGACCGGCAAATAGGAAGATCTTAGTAAAGCTCAGCAGAAGAACGGTTCACCATCAACAAAACAACAAAAGATCCAAATTTACAAGAAAGACGGTTAAAATATCCATTGCAAAGTGTTCGTTGAAAATCTGGTATCACTGTAGAAGCCCATATGATAATCTGAATATAGAACCAGGAAGGCCAGAGAAATACCAAGCAACCCAGAAAAAGACATCCAGAGACCTCATCATTGCGCCGCGCTTCCGCGGCCCAAAGCCCATATACGCGGCGCTTCCGCGGCAAGTTGAAGCCCTAATGCGCATAATTTTTACCATAATGTGTGGCGGCTATGGAAAGATCTTTTTAGGGGTATATTTGTAACTTTAGACATGCGGTGCAATCTGTAGCCCTAGGGTTTCTATGTCCTATAAATAGAACCCAAGACCTTGTATTTTCTTATGCCTCTTCTCATGAAATAAAATTCTGTTTTTTTCTAAGAGTGCATCAAAAGTAAGTAGGTTAATTTCTTTGCAATAATTGTAGTTTTTTATCTGTTCTTATTTTCTCGCCTTAATTTAATTTAGTCTAGCTTTTATTAAATTGCAATCGATGTTTTCTTTCTTCGATAAATTCTTGTTTTCTTTCATCCCCTCAATGAGCGAGTAATTTCCTCGCTTGTTAGGGTTAGGAATAGGGAAGGATTTGAGAGATGAAGATCTCTCATCTCTTTTCATCGCTAAACTTTTATGAACATTAGAACTCCATGCATACCTTTTGATTCCGCTCCCTACGGCACTTTTACCTTCAAGGTAACGGTGAACTCCGTAGTCTAAAGGCCCGGATCTTAAGGTTTTCCATGGAGGTTAGGGTGAAGATTAAGAAATGGAGGACAAGGATCTAGAGGAAGAATCAATCTTCCCAATCATCCTAATCACCTTTGTTAATATTTACCATAACTCTAATATGATTGATTTAATTGATGGCAATGGAAAGAGATGTAAATCTTTATTAACCAAATTTTCCCTAAACCTAATCCTAGCAAGTTTCTAATTCTACCTTCATACAACTTCGATTTTTAGATTTAATTAAACTTCCAAACACCTTTTGGAATTAACTCGTAAGAACGTAAAGAAGATTTACACATCCCTGTGGACCGACCCGTATTCACCGGCTAGCTTCAAGCGACGCCGTTCTTGATTGCGGTAATTATTTTTGATCGACAAAACCTCTCTTAATCAAATGGCGCCGTTGCCGGGGATGGCGTAAAATTTTCTTTTTGTAATTTCGGGTTAATCTAAAACATAAAAAATCATAAAAATCTGAAAAAATAAAAAATAAAAAAATATATCGTCTTTTATTGTTTGAAGGGTTTCTTTGTGAATCTTTGCAGGCTTGACGGATCTGAACCAACACTGAAAGGGAAACAGAGAACTATACATCAGAAAAGGAGGATATTGGAATTCCAGAGCAGCTGAAGAAAGTTGGAGACCTGAAGCCTCCAAAGTGCCGCCCTTCCGCCGCAATAGCCTACATCACGCCGCGCTTCCGCCGCAACTTGGAGCCTTCTCTGCGAAATTTTTGCACTGTTTGTTTCCTTATTCTTCCCCTCTTCAAATCTCCATAAATCTCTGTCAAATCTTCTGCAGGATTCTTCGCGCTAAAAATCTTCTTCCCCCTTCCAATAATTGATTTTCTGCAGGATTCTTTGCGCCGCGCTTAAAAGCAAATTGATTGCAAGTGATTTACTGCTTTGCATACTTTAATCTGACTTTAAGGGGCTATTGACCAATTCAGATGCTTTAAGTGGTGTCATGGTTAATACCCACATTGTTTTGCAGCACTCTTCCGGATCTCAACGTAGTCACAGCATTCACGTTATGATTCACGTTATGATTCACGTGATCATAACGTGAATGCTGTGACTACGTTGAGATCCGGAAGAGTGCTGCAAAACAATGTGGGTATTAACCATGACACCACTTAAAGCATCTGAATTGGTCAATAGCCCCTTAAAGTCAGATTAAAGTATGCAAAGCAGTAAATCACTTGCAATCAATTTGCTTTTAAGCGCGGCGCAAAGAATCCTGCAGAAAATCAATTATTGGAAGGGGGAAGAAGATTTTTAGCGCGAAGAATCCTGCAGAAGATTTGACAGAGATTTATGGAGATTTGAAGAGGGGAAGAATAAGGAAACAAACAGTGCAAAAATTTCGCAGAGAAGGCTCCAAGTTGCGGCGGAAGCGCGGCGTGATGTAGGCTATTGCGGCGGAAGGGCGGCACTTTGGAGGCTTCAGGTCTCCAACTTTCTTCAGCTGCTCTGGAATTCCAATATCCTCCTTTTCTGATGTATGGTTCTCTGTTTCCCTTTCAGTGTTGGTTCAGATCCGTCAAGCCTGCAAAGATTCACAAAGAAACCCTTCAAACAATAAAAGACGATATATTTTTTTATTTTTTATTTTTTCAGATTTTTATGATTTTTTATGTTTTAGATTAACCCGAAATTACAAAAAGAAAATTTTACGCCATCCCCGGCAACGGCGCCATTTGATTAAGAGAGGTTTTGTCGATCAAAAATAATTACCGCAATCAAGAACGGCGTCGCTTGAAGCTAGCCGGTGAATACGGGTCGGTCCACAGGGATGTGTAAATCTTCTTTACGTTCTTACGAGTTAATTCCAAAAGGTGTTTGGAAGTTTAATTAAATCTAAAAATCGAAGTTGTATGAAGGTAGAATTAGAAACTTGCTAGGATTAGGTTTAGGGAAAATTTGGTTAATAAAGATTTACATCTCTTTCCATTGCCATCAATTAAATCAATCATATTAGAGTTATGGTAAATATTAACAAAGGTGATTAGGATGATTGGGAAGATTGATTCTTCCTCTAGATCCTTGTCCTCCATTTCTTAATCTTCACCCTAACCTCCATGGAAAACCTTAAGATCCGGGCCTTTAGACTACGGAGTTCACCGTTACCTTGAAGGTAAAAGTGCCGTAGGGAGCGGAATCAAAAGGTATGCATGGAGTTCTAATGTTCATAAAAGTTTAGCGATGAAAAGAGATGAGAGATCTTCATCTCTCAAATCCTTCCCTATTCCTAACCCTAACAAGCGAGGAAATTACTCGCTCATTGAGGGGATGAAAGAAAACAAGAATTTATCGAAGAAAGAAAACATCGATTGCAATTTAATAAAAGCTAGACTAAATTAAATTAAGGCGAGAAAATAAGAACAGATAAAAAACTACAATTATTGCAAAGAAATTAACCTACTTACTTTTGATGCACTCTTAGAAAAAAACAGAATTTTATTTCATGAGAAGAGGCATAAGAAAATACAAGGTCTTGGGTTCTATTTATAGGACATAGAAACCTGTATCCTGCAATTGACTAGCAAACACGGCTCAAGAGTATCTACCGATATGCAATGCGATAAAAATTGGGCGGTATGAAAATGCAAAAATCTGATATGAACAGGTATCACATACCCGTATTTAATCAGGCCCCCGCACATATCAACATATGTGCCCTACTTCGTTTCGCTTGAACCAGAAAACTTCTGTGTGGGATTTTAAAGACCCGTCAATACGCCAACAGTAGGTAATGATCACATCAGTTACCCACAAACCGTCAACGGTACTAGCTGGACGTAACGGCTACCCATGTATTGAGCAATTAGAAGATCAACAAGCAAGTTTGTCCAAACTCTCATGAAGCTTATAGGTAACACTTACCGTAAAGTCCGGTCTCTTCGTCTGATATGTCGTATATCGAGTCTAGGGGTGGAATCGTCAGACCCTAATAACATGATCAGTCATGTCGATGTATGACTCATAACGGTTCGAGAAACTACTGATAACATTTACCAGTAAATCTCATTAGCCCTGGCCAGGGACTTACTGTTATAGCCAATCGAGCATAGCGCAACATCAACTCCCAATACCGGGAGAGACGAAACCCCTCCTATCACTCACTGCCTCCATGTGACTCGGGACTGTACCCAAAATCCACCTGTTTGCACGACTCCTTTGAGCCGTGGTAGGGAGGAAATCAAAGCACAGTGGGAGCCACACAAGACACTATGACGATCTCGGGTCTACAGACTAACCTGTACCAGTGTCACCAGAGAACTGCTATCTGACGATAGGTATAGTACCAATTAGGAGTTCTCGGTGAGTCCTGTTCAGTGTACCCATTCTCTAATGAGCACATGTGTACAATCTTTGATGTTAAACACCAATGGATATGGGATCAACTATCGCCCCATACAAGGTCAAGAAACGTACACACTAGTCTACTCTGAAATATCGATGCCCTGTCTCGATATTCTCTCGACTAGGAACAATTGAAGGATATGCTTGTTGACTACCCAGGTCCCAGTAGTATGATCCGCATCATAGTCCTGGTAGTCAAGCCAACATCCTAAGGGCTTTATCAACATGTATATGAGAGACAATATAATAATACCAGTGAACATGTTAAGATAAAGGCAACCAGATAGCGTACTATCATGTCGAGCAAGAAAGTTCTATATATATTTCCAAGCATCCACTGTATCATACAATAATGGCCTCTAGGGCATACATATTCCTAACAATCTTCCACTTGCACTAAGGCCAGTTGTTGTAGCATCTCATACCCAACATCCTAAAAAGTCTCTTGAATCGCATCTGGGGGAGGGCCTTCGTGAGTGGATATGCTGTGTTATCCTTCGTGTCAACTCTCCTGACCTCGATCTCCCGGCGATCTACTATCTCCCTGATCAGGTGATACCGCTTAAGAATATGTTTGAATCTCTGATGGGACCGAGGTTCCTTGGCCAAAGCCACAGCTCCATTGTTATCACAATACACAAGTATTGGATGCTCAATGGATGGAACCACACCAAATTCAGCTATGAACTTCTTCATCCAGACATCTTCTTTGGCAGCATCGTTAGCAGCAATGTATTCAGCCTCCATCGTCGAGTCTGCTACGGTATCTTGCTTGGAACTCTTCCAATATACTGCCCCTCCATTGAGGGTGAAGACAAAACCCGAGATCGACTTACTATCGTCCTTATCACTCTGGAAGCTCGAATCGGTAAAGGATTCCACCTGGAGTTCACCGAGTTCACCGTTACCATACACCAAGAACACCTCTTTAGTCCTTCTCAAGTACTTAAGAATGTTCTTCACAGCTGTCCAGTATTTCTTCCCTGGATCTGATTGATATCTACTCACTACACCTAGTGAGTAAGCTACATCTGGTCTGGTACATAACATCGCATACATGATAGACCTGACTGCAAAAGTATAGGGTATCCCTTACATGCGAGTCCTCTCCAAATCAGTCTTGGGAGACATCTCTTTGGAGAGAGTGATTCCTGAACAAGGGGGTAAATTACCACGCTCAGAATCTTCCATACTAAACCTCTTTAGTATGGTGTCTATGTACCTGGATTGGGACAATCCCAACATCCGTTTAGATCTATCTCTATAGATCTTTATCCCCAAGATGTAGGAGGTATCACCAAGATCTTTCATAGAGAACTTGTGTGATAAGAAGAGCTTGACCGAGTGTAGCATAGGAACACCGTTTCCTATCAAGAGTATGTCATCCACGTACAATACAAGGAAAACAACCGTACTCTCTACAACCTTCTTATATATACATAGTTCATCTATATTTTTGATGAAATCAAACTCTTTGATAGCTTCATCACAACAGATGTTCCAGCTCCGCGATACCTGCTTTAATCCATAGATTGATTTAAGTAGCTTGCATCATGCTTTCGCTGCTCCCACTGTCTAAGAAGCCCTCTAGCTGTGTCATGTACACGCTCTCTTCTAAATCACCATTTAGAAAAGCGGTCTTGACGTCCATCTGCCAGATTTCATAGTCATGGTATGGCAAGTAGGATTCTGATGGACTTAAGCATAGCGACAAGAGAAAAGGTTTCATCATAGCCGACACCTGGTCATTGACGAAAACCTTTTGCTACAAGTCTAGCTTTGAAGGTCTCAACCTTTCCATCTACACCAATTTTCTGCTTAAAGATCGACTTGCTCTCGATGAGTTTTACCCTTTCAGGAGCAACATCCAAAGTCCATACTTTGATGGTGTACATGGATTCTATCTCAGATCGCATAGCATCCAGCCATTTTATAGAGTCTCCACTTGTTATGGCTTGCTCGAAACTAGTTGGGTCATCATCTTCCATGATGCAATTCTCGCTCCCACCGTCTATGATAAAACCGCAGTATTTCTCAGGTGGATGAGAAACCCTACTATATCTGCGGAGTGGTTGAGGTTCGTCGGGGACTATTGAATCCTCCGGTTCCACCAAATCGTCAGTTACAGTTTGTGTAGCTGGAACTTCTTCCAGTTCTACCTCATTACCACTAATTTCTTTTACAAGAAATTCCTTTTCTAAAAGGTAGCATGTTGAGCAACAAACACCTTTTGTTCCTCACAATGGTAGAAGATATATCCATATGAATTTTTAGGATATCCCACAAACTTGCAAGGAACTGACTTTGCCTTGAGCTTGTCCGGATTTTTCTTTTTAACATAGGCCGTACAACCCCATATCTTAACTCGTTTAAGATATGGTCTCTTTCCATTCCATATCTCATATGGAGTGGTAGGCACGGATTTGGTCGGAACTCTATTCAATAGGTATGCAGCTATCTCAAGTGCGTAACCCCAAAAGGAAATAGGCAACTCAACATTACTCATCATAGAGCGCACCATATCTAATAAGGTACGATTCCTTCGCTCCGAAACTCCATTGTGCTGTGATGTATACGGAGGAGTAAGCTGAGAGAGAATCCCATTTTCTTTTAAGTAGTCTCTGAATTCCGTGCTCAAGTATTCTCCTCCCTGATCAGATCGAAGGATTTTAATACTTATACCCGTCTGGTTTTCAACTTCGTACTTATATTCCTTGAATTTCTCAAAAGACTCAGATTTGTGTTTCATCAGGAACACATGTCCGTCTTGAGAGATCATCGGTGAATATAATGAAGTACGAAGAACCATTCCTGGCATGTGTAGACATAGGACTGCATACATCACTATGTATCAGTTCCAAGTGTTCAGTGGCTCTTTCTCCTTGTCCAGTAAACTGAGTTTTGGTTATCTTGCCTTTGAGATATAACTGGCAAGTTTCATAAGATAAAAATTCGAACGGATTCAATTATCTATCCTTATGCAACTTAGCCAGTCTTGTCACATTGAAATGACCTAGTCTACAATGCCACAAGAGGGTTTCGTTCATTTCTGAACTATTTCTCTTGTGTGTGTTCTGTATACTTAGAACTGTTTTGTGATTTAGAATGTATATACCGTTATACAACGTACCATACCTAATCAACACTTGATTTAGAAAAACATTCACAATATTTTTGGTACGAAATAACAGTCGCTTAGAATCATTGTGTTACCACTTGGTAATACAAGGTGATATTCGCCAATTGCTTTGGTGCAACAATTGCACCATTCCCTTCTCTGAGCGACATATCACTTTTTCCTAATTCTCTACCTCTACTTAACCCATGTAACGTATTACATACGTGGGGTCCTGATCCGATATCCAATACCCAGGACGTAGAGCAAACTGAGAAATAGTTCTCGGTAACGAACACACCCGAAGAAGATACATCAGCATGCTCCTTCTTCGTTTTGGGTGGCGTGAGAATCCGGGTATTCTACTATTCCTTGCTCAAACTTATGACAGTCATAAGATAGAGCGGAACCTATCCCAGTATAATAAGTGGGTTCGGTCAATACATCCATATTATTATCTTGATTAAGGCGTGTCATTGGTCGCTACCAGGAGAGAGAGAAGGATAATCACTTTTGCGTGCGCTCTTTGCAAGATTAGATTGGTTATTATTTTATCTAATCAGATGTCTCCCACTGTTTTTATCAAATCTTCCTTCAAATCTTAAAAGGTAAGATTAGCCGGGATTAATTACACTCTACAAGTTCGCCAATCGTTCGGCCAGGCAAGTATTGGTACTCCAAGGGAGTCTCCCCATGCTTCGCATGGAACTAATTAAATAACCTCGTTCCGCAGGGGCATCACACCGTTAACACCTTTCTTAGACACCTAATGGATTAGCTAATTGTAAAGTGGAAAACTCTCCCAGGAGTAACTTTTACTCGCAGTGGGTATCGGGATCCAACTATCATATAGAAGGTATACAATCTCATTGCAAATTTCAACACTTGAAATTCCCAATATCTGTTTTTACCCCTAGCGTCATATGAACTTGACGCATGCCAACAAACCATAGGCCACTAGTCAGGTTCAACTCGTTCATTTCGTGATTGAATTAAACCCACCCGCACGACCCTTGACGTAGGCCGAAAAGATCGTACGACTACCCTAATCCAATCGCATCATATACGGCAGATAAACACTAATCAGCTACCGTACACTGCGCCTTGGCCATGGTCAACAAATGCAGCATGAATACTAAATAGCACCTATCTGAAATGACGGAGGGCTACGACTGGTTTTGATGAAAACCTTTAACGTAATGAACTTGATATCGTTATAGAATCTAATGATTTGAAAAGGAGTGTTTTTTGTGGCTTTTGCTAGTCTCGCTAAAGAGGTCACTCCCGGTGAAGGGATCTCGGCCCTTTCCTCATCGAATGAGGTGCTGGATATTCATCAAGGAATACCACTATACAAAGCAAGAACTAGAGAAGCTATAAAACCAAAACTGAGTGGGTTGTAGCATTTGCTAGTTTTGCTAAAGAGCTATCTCCCGGTGAAGGGATCTCGACTCTTTCCTCATCGAATGAGGTGCTGGATATTCATCAAGGAATACCACTATGCAAAGTAAGAACTAGAGCTACCTTTTAAAAAACTTTAACATCTTTAGGTTTCTTTTTTTCCCATTAATCTCATTAATGAAGTCCCGTCATTTATGTTTCCCTAAACATCACAGAAAAAGAAACGAAAATAGAACGTACGTTTATGCCATCCGCATTCGCCACGGAGCCCCGTCATGCATCGTTAGGTTACTTAACTAACGGCAGAGCGGGGGCTGGACTAGCGCGGGTGAAAAACATAAGCAACGTTTATTATATATATCATATATATATAGCTTTCATTTCACGCGGTTATATGATCACATCACAAAACCAAGCAGCAGAAGTCAACATATGAAATATTAGATATACTAGGAGGTCCGTATTTTAAATTAAGCCAATAATGAAAAAACATGGATTCCACGGTCGTGATGAATAGCCAAACCCACATCCCTAGACCCCTACGAGAGCGGCAAGCAAACTTGCCAATTATAGAATTAGGAGACCCGGTCTCGACTCCTCGAGATGGTCTCCCACTGAACTCTAGAACCTGGTTACTTGTGCTCCCCGCCTTGGGTCTATCCTAATACGGAAAGGTAAATAATATACATCAATGGTGACATCATCCTCAACCAGGAAGTGTCTCAATAAAAGAATATTACATACAAATTTTACATGAATGAAAATTGAAAAACTCTTATTTCATGCAAAACCCCTCGGTTATTCATTCACGATAATCCAATATAACATATCACAGCAACACATAACATCACATGTCATCAACGTAAATAAATATGCGTATCCCGAATGTCGTTGACATATAGTAACGAGATTTGGGATACCCCACATATTACACTTACGGTCGCAGAAAAGAAATGAAAAGCTACAATAATTAGAATCCGCATTCCTTAGACACCATAAACCCGGAATATCTCATATTCCGAATTTCATGCCTAACCCTATAAACCTTGTATTTTAGTCTCATATCGAAAACACTTCTCAATAACTTAGTCGGGTAATTCAACAAGATTCCTGACTAACCGATCGAATACTCGTCGGGAACTTTAGTAGATGGCCGCACCTCCGATGCCGTCGACCAAGTGCAATTAGGCGGAACACCGTGGCCGCGAGCACCCGAGTGGATGCTTTTGGCAACGGGGTTCTCTAAAGTCACTTGGTCGGGGCTATGGGGCGTGGCTACGTAGTAAAGTTATCTGGCGAGTATTCGCGTACGATACGCGATTGTGACAGAGTTTCGATCCGAATCGAAACTTCGTGGCAATCGATCAATATAGACTAACATGCTAGATTTACAAACAAACTAGTTTTCACAAAACTAATTTAATGTGGATTCCAACTACTGTATCACATATCAAACTTAAACCCGAAACGATGTAAAAATTACGACTACGAAACACTCCGTATTATCCCCTTAACAAAAGTTAACATCACATGCAAACTTAGCTAATCAAACATAACTTGAAACCCTAAAACCAAGCCTACAGAACACAAAACAAATTCGAGACCAAATGTAAATAGTTGAACCGGCGAGGCTGGTCATTCGGCCTCTGTTGCCGACCAAAATTTTGAGGATGGATCTCGATTTTGTTTGGTGCTCTAGTTACATCAAATGCAACAATCTGTACTTGTTTAAAAAAATTTCAGAGTCCATTTAAAATTCGACAGAAAGTTGGTCTTTAGGTTTCGGTTTTCGGAGTTGTTTCGTTTCCGCAATTCTATAAACATCGTATAATCTTTTAGTTTTGGCTCTGATATCATGAAAGTGTTTGTTAGCACCACCACTGGGTTTTACTAGCATCAAGCATGCCAATTAAAAATTTTTCGGGGTGCTAATCAACACTTACTTAGAATCTAAACTAGATTATTAGGGTTTAACTATAATATAACAAAAAACTATACTAAGAGATGGAGGCTACAACCTTTGTAGACCTGTGTCCTTCTCTTCTCAAGCTCCGTGTAGTAGTCCACGCGACTCCACTAGGCTCCACTTGAAGTTGGATCGAATTTCCTTTGCGATTTTCGTGCCAAAGATGATTCACCCGAAGTTTCGCTAATCCAAGCTACCTCTTCACTAAACTCTTTAGTAAAAGAAACACACTACACCAAAGTGGTAATCTAGTGTAGGATGGTGAAGTAGGGGTTTTGTTTGCTCACTAGGGTTCTCACAAGCTCAAGGGTTCACAACTCATGTGAGGGATTGAGCATGGAGGTGGAGGCGAAGAAGATGGAGAGAGCTAGAGAGCAAATGAACTCAAGTTAAGAAAATAACTCAAGTATGTGAAGAAATGAAGAATGGCTCTTTTAACATAAACACAATAATAGAAGTATCAATTTGTTTCAATAAACAAATTGAACCATGCTTCAATAGTGGACGAAAAAAGAATAAACAAATCAAAAGCCATGCTTCACCCATTCTATAAAAGTATCCCCATTTTTCACCTCTTTTTCTATTTTCTAAAAATAGAAAATCAACCATGCTTCATATAATATATATATATATATATATTAATATATATATATATATATATCACATATATATTAATATATATATATATATATATATATATATATAGATAAGCAAATAATTAGTGAGCAATAATATTAGTTAACATATAATTATATCATATAAATATATACCTATTATTAAATCAACACTTGATTTAATAATCCGGTTATATCACATATAACCGACTAATATCATTTATATGTATACACATTATCAAATCAACACTTGATTCAATAATCCGGTTATATCACATATAACCTAACCGATAACAACTAACCGCCAGATTAGAATACGGTATCACATACTCGTATTTAATCAGGCCCCCACACATATCAACATATGTGCCCTATTTCGTTTCGCTTGAACCAGAAAACTTCTGTGTGGGACTTTAAAGACCCGTCAATACGCCAGCAGTAGGTAATGATCACATCAGTTATCCACAAGCCATCAGCGGTACTAGCTGGACGTAACGGCTACCCAGGTATTGAGCGATTAGAAGATCAACAAGCAAGCTTGTCCAAACTCCCATGAAGCTTATAGGTAACACTTACCGTAAAGTCCGGTCTCTTCGTCTGATATGTCGCATATCGAGTTTAGGGGTGGAATCGTCAGACCCTAGTAACTTGATAAGTCATGCCGATGTATGACTCATAACGGTTCGAGAAACTACTGATAACACTTACCAGTAAATCTCATAAGCCCTGGCCAAGGACTTACTGTTATAGCCAATCGAGCATAGCGCAACATCAACTTCCAATACCGGGAGAGACGAAACCCCTCCTATCGCTCATTGCCTCCATGTGACTCGGGACTGTACCCAAAATCCACTTGTTTGCACGACTCCTTTGAGCCGTGGTAGGGAGGAAATCAAAGCACAGTGGGAGCCACACAAGACACTATGACGATCTCGGGTCTACAGACTAACCTGTACCAGTGTCACCATAGAACTGCTATCTGACGATAGGTATAGTACCAACTAGGAGTTCTCAGCGAGTCCTGTTCAGTGTACCCATTCTCTAATGAGCACCTGTGTACAATCTTTAATGTCAAACACCAATGGATATGGGATCAACCATCGCCCCATACAAGGTCAAGAAACGTACACACTAGTCTACTATGGAATATCGATGCCCTGTCTCGATATTCTCTCAACTAGGAACAATTGAAGGATGTGCTTGTGGACTACCCAGGTCCCAGTAGTATGATCCGCATCATAGTCCTGGTAGTTAAGCCAACATCCTAAGGGCTTTATCAACATGTATATGAGAGACAATATAATAATACCAGTGAACATGTTAAGATAAAGGCAACCAGATAGCATACAATCATGTCGAGCAAGAAAGTCCTCTATATATATGTCCAAACATCCACTATATCATACAATAATGGCCTTTAGGGCATATATATTCCTAACAGAGACGGCTTATGTATTCTCGAGATGGCTCACAAGTCATCTCCAATTATAATTTGATCTCTGATTGCAAAAGACGGCTCAAAAGTTCTTGAGCTGGCTCGACTCTTGGCTTGAGTCGGCTTAATATAATTTGAGACGGTTCGACTATGCCCAGAACGCCAAATTTTCTCTATTTCCATAAGACAAATCATGTTATGTTGAGATGGCTCGACCCTATTTGAGATGGCTCAAATCCAAATTTAAGCCGGTTCACGACTTGTTTATGATGTGGATTTCCTATCTGTATATAGGAGACGTCTCATGGTTCTATTGAACCAGCTCAAAGCCTTTTCGTTCAGAAGATTGGGTTTAATGTTCCAATTTTTTAGTCATGTAACGATGTAGTATAGGTTTACACATCATTTCATATTGTTATCAATTTGTGTTGTCTACATTTACGACAAGTACGAGTTGTTGTTAAGCATGGAAAACATTAAGTGAGTATAGACATACAACAAGAATAACAATTACATTTAACATGCCATACACAACTAAATCTACGCATATAAAACTATATCTCATTACGAACTTCGATGGAACATGGACAACAGTTTTTGTGAGGGAAACACAACAAGGAAAGAGAGAGAGAAAGATGAAGAAAGAGAGAGAGAGAGAGAGAGAGAGAGAGAGAGAGAGACGGAGGGGAACTTACTCACGGTGCAATACGGTATAACAACCGCATCGCTGTTTACAATAGAACACGGACTTGATCGGGGGCTCGTCTAGCTGTGAGGAGACTGGGGATAGGCTTTGGGAGGATTTTCAGAGGAGAAATTTTTAGAGGAGGAGTGTAACGACCCTAAATTCTTTGTACAGTCCCTTTTGTTTAATTAATAAAAGAGGTCATATTTCTGTTCTGCTTTCGAGTTATAAGTTATTCTCGATAACTTATGTACAAGAAACTTCTTATAACCATTGGTTAAGACTATCCATTGTTGTCCCATAGCCCATGTGTTCGAATCCCAACAGCACCAATATTTTTCTTATTTTTCTTTTTAACGTTTTAGAGTTCCTGGAATTTCTACGGGCTATTGACGGAGTTTCACAGAGTTACAGAAAAATCAACATATGCCTTTGGATCTAATACGACAACCCGAAACCATGACCCGAACCCCGACACCATCACCCAACTTGGGGCCGACCTGGGGCGGGTTTGGGCGGCTTGGATGAGTCCAAATGGGCCCTGCCCGTGAGTACGCGTCCCTTTGGCTGCCTTCAGTTTGTTTTCATACTTCAAAACATCCCCACTCAAATAAAGAGCTGAAAACCCCTTCATCTACTCTATTAACACCCTTTTCAATACATTTTAATTTATTTTAAATCACCATACACCCTTTTCATTCTTCTATATATACTCTTAGCTACCCAAATATCCTTGCTCCTCTAAAAATTTCTGAAAAATCACTCTCTAAATTGCTCTCTCAAATCCAATTCCTCTTAAACCTTAGTTCTCTCAAGTCCAAGCCTCTCAAGACTTCGTAAAGTTTCTTCCTCTCACTACGTTACTTTATAAGTTGCCAAAAGGAAGCCGGAGCTTAAGCTCACCATCCTCCGTGCATTGTCGGTCTCGGTTCATCCAACCGGGGCTTCTCCTTCATCTCCTATGTCCATTTAAATTCAAGCGCAACCCGTAAGTCCCTTCTCCCTCCATCTCTTCCTTTTACTCTTGTCAAACTTTCCATGAATCGCTACCCTTGTTAAATCATAAGTTCACTTTATCTTTCTCTCTGTTGTTAAATCTATCCTATTGTCATGCTTGAACCACGTCGGTAAACCCTATCTTCATTCTCCATCAATATTCAACGTTAAGTTAAAATATTATTTTGATATTTCATTCATATCAATCTTGTAATGTTTTGGCACAAAATATACAACTATAACTAATGCAAGCAACTCATATTATAATAAAAATATCGTACTAGAAGACTGTTGTATTAACCTCTTTTGAATAATAGCAATATTAGATTTTAATCTATGTTAATGAAATGATGCACATGGTTATTAGATCTTTTAACTAGTGTTTATAATGATGTTGTTAAACATATTTTTAGCTAATACCATACGGGGTAACGACCTACCCCACACGCACACTTTGAATCATAGCACGATCATATAGTTGCAACATTTTTCTAAAGAATCGAATTTCATTAAAATACCCTCAAGTTCAAAATACGGAAATTTAATCAATATTCTTTTCCCTTGGCAATTATGCCCCTGCAACCCACTTTAGGGGAGCCATGTTAAAAGATGGTGCGGATTATCGCACATCTTGAGTCTAGTGGGTGAGATCGGACCTCTTCACAGAGCGCGTTGTCGAAGGACAAATACGGTTTTCTAAAACTAAACAATATTTAATGAAATAATTTTATATGTAACTTAAAGAAAGTAAAATTTCAAATTAGACTTTATATAGAATACCCAAAAATGAAAAGATTTAATTTCAATTAAAATACCTTAGTGTTTCCAAAAGATAAACTTTTCATTAAAATACCATAAGCTTTTAAAAGCTAGGTTTTGGCACTAAAATACCACAAAATCTAAAATGTATTTTTATTGAAAACCCTCGACTTCTTAATTAACATATTTTTACCAAAAACACTCTCGAGGTTTATTTTTAAAAATATTATATAAAAAAAACCCTCAAGCTTTCAAATGAACTATTTTACATAAATACCATGATGTTCTAATTGATCTAAGTTCACCCAAAATACCTTGATATATAACATGTTTAATCTTTAAGCTATTTAGGTAATAATGGGTTTTTTCTCCAGGCTTCGGGGAGTCAAAGAAAGTGAGTGCTTGTCTATCTAGTTTAGATAAAATTGCAAATTAAAGAAATTATCTGTCGCGACCGGGAAATGGAACGTGATCGGCACTTGGATCACATGAAATCTATAAGACCCCACCGTAACCCAAGTAAGCCGAAAACCTAGAAATCTAAACCTTTTTAGTAAAATAGCGGAGGTGGAGTTTTGAAAAGGGGGTATAATTGAAATCAGGTTCTCTTTTTAAAGTATATGCAAAGTTCGTTTGAAATGCAAGCGAATTATATGCTATAATTTGAAAACGTTTTCGTCATTTGAAATTTGGGGAGCACCGCCTTTGTAAATTTCAATCCAAACTAGTACATAACAAGTATAATATGGCATCCCTAAGCGGGAACTACCTCTTTGCCAATCGGCGGAAACAACCACGTAAATACGAATATACGACGCCCGAGGCAAAGATCAACACAGGAAGGAAAGTAAAGAAAAACCAAAATATCATCAAATCCAAAATAAAGAATAATACACACATCTCACTCTAAATCTCAAAGAATATACAATTATCTGGTTTCTAAATCTACCAAATATACATAGTTTAGTTGATGGATTTTTTAACTAGATACAAATGAATAATAAATGTATACAATGGCGGTTATGATCCGAGGAGTAACCCACTTACCAATGCAATTCATCCAGAAGAAAAGATGTGCCAGCAAGCTGTTACTGATCCGAGCGGTAGATCGTGCAAGAAAACTATGGCACAACGGGGGTGAGTTGCCAACTCGTGAGTAGAAGATATCAGCAGGTAGAAATTGAATATATAACGATATCCTAGGTCATACTGTAATATAATAATATCATACCATGTGGTATCTAGGGTGATCGTGTATACATAAGTGTAATAATAATGATATCGTGCCTGTGTTCGCATATGGTACCAAGTCATCTATGTCATGCGTATGTATATACATGTATCATCCAACGTGTGTCCATCAACGACACATCAAATCATCATAAAACCTGAGTGCCCAGCATCGACATTCGAAATCATCATAAAACCCGTGTCTAATATCGACACGTAGATCCTTATATCTCAGGCACCGTCTCATCAAATCGGTCCTCATATCCATCTGTCTCATATCACTCCGGTCGGTATCCTCTGGATATCCGCCGAGTCCAATACTGTCACCGGTAGGTAGTGTTCCTCTGCCGGGCTCAACGCCTTTCTATATGATCTTCTTGCCCCGGGGTATCGTACCGGGTCCACCATGTACCTGCAGACGGTGACTCCTTACTCCTCGAATCGGGTAATCATCATAGCCCAGCACCGAGGAAACTCATGGTAGACGTCGAAATATCATATCAAGAGAAACCACGTTTTAAAAACAATCATAAGACTTTAAAAATATATGCGCGGTTTCTCAAATTCAGAAATTTCACGAAAACAGAATCTCATAAGTATATAACCATAATTGAACAGTAAGTACAACCACAGAACAGTACTGCAAGGTATAGCAAGTGATTTTCATATAAGCATGTCGTGTAACTAGGTAAGGAAATGCAATATCTAAACTAGCACGTGCGGTAATGAGTACTAAACAATAACTATAATTCTACAAGTTAGAAGACAATACAGCGACATAGCGATTTCTAATGTGTTCGTGGCATGGCAATTACCGATGATGTATGTAAGAGCTGGCGAGTAGGTGTACGTGCAACATGCGCATCATTGGCAATGGCGCATGTGTCGTAGCAGACAAAATCATAATTAGGTAAGTACACGGAGCGTAGGATATGTATGCCGTAAAGGAAAATAGTACGAGCGTCTGCGGAAATAAGATATCGTAGCATGAACAGTATAAAATACGTAACCACGTATAGGCCATACAGCTAATGTTAAGATAGTACGAATCGTTGTTTTTGAAAATAAGGGCTATGAGATTTTAGAAAAAGGTACCATTTGAAAATCCGTAGCGTTCCTTGAAATTATCATTTAAAAGTGCATAACGATTCGTTAGTTTTGAAAATAGATATGGTAATAAATATATTCTAATATCTACCTAATGATTTTAATCAATATTTCTCGAGTCGATATATATATATATATATGTCGGCGATCCATCCTCACCGTATCATGTACGGTATAATCCATCGAAAGATATTATCAATCAATAGTATGGATCTATAGTCACATACATCAGCTCATATCATATCATCATATATATCATCTTATGTCACATCATATCATGTATATATCGCCTCGTATCCTCTTATCAAATCATATCGACTCGTGTCATTATATCCGATCATATCCTTATCTTACAATATCATCTTGTAATTATCCTCATGTTTATTGTCACGCCCCGCTTCCCGGTGTACAGATAAGGAGACGTGACTAGGCCCGCGACGTATTTACTCAGAAGTAAACACGTTAAGCGTAAATAAGCAATATAATATAAATGTACACAAGAAAGACATGAGATGTAAATGAACAACAACTTTTTTATTTATTAAACATTCTTTACAATACAACTGAAAAGTAAATACAATGTGGAAAGCAATGCCTAAATAATAGCATGAACTGAAAGTAAAAGTATATACAAGTGACTAAAGCTCCGGGTCCTCGATGAACTGCTCTAAGTCTTCTGAGCTGGGCTCGATCTCTAGAGAGTCGGGTCCTCCTGACAACATTCCAAAGAAAGAATAGAAAAGGAACGTCGTCAGCGAACAATCACTCGGTAAGTCCCAAAAAGAGATGGAAATAGAATAGACAGATAAGAGAATATACTGGTATAATGTATGATTGTTATGTTAACGTAGTTGTTTGTAGCTTGGTACAGAATATACCAGTGTATACGAGAGTAGTCCAACTATTCCGTGAACTATAGCATATGGAGCATAAGGACCCGTCAAGTCACGGGACAACGGCAACGGATATTCAGGTTAGGTGTACTAAAGTGACCATCATCGTGCCATTTTTAACACATTTCGTACCAATCTACCCTTTTAAAACCCCGTAATGTTTATTGTATTGTTTATGTTGGATATGTATGCCCTAGAGGCCATTATTGTATAGTACTAGTTTGTATATTACATTTTGGAAGCTTGGGATATATACACGGATTTATAACAGTCTGCTCGATATAGTAGTATACTACTTGGTTTGTATCTATCTTAATATGTGTATATGTTTCTTTTAACATATCGCTAATACATATTGATAAAGCCCTTAGAATCTTTGCTTGACTACCAGCGTTGTGATGGCAGTCACACTAGTGGGGGCTAGGTAGTCTACAAGCACTTCCTTATACAGGTCCCTAGTCGTAGGATTATTGAGACAGGGCATCGATACTCCAGAGTAGACTAGTGTATACGCTTCTCATCCTAGCAGGGGAGATGGTCTGTCCCACAGCCATCAGTACGTCGTACTGAAGATAGTATGCAGGTGCTCATTGGGTTACGAGTTACACTGGACGGACTTATAGGGTATTGCTGGTTGGTACTATACCTATCGTCAGGTAGCAGTTCCCAGGTGACATGAGTACAGCTTAGTCCGTTGACTTGACACTGCTACTTCGTCTCAAGCATGTTCCCACTGTTCTTAGATCGCTACCTTACCATGGCTCTATTGAGTCGTGTAAACAGGTAGTAGTTGGATGCAATCCCGAAGCACTTGGAGGCAGTGGCGGTTAGATAGGATTCGTCTCTCCCGATATTGGGGGTTGATATTGCGTTGTGTTTGGAGAGCCATTACACAAAGTCCCTGGTCAGGGTAAGTGAGATTTACTGGTAGGTATTCCAGTAGTTTCTTAGGGTGTTCTGGGCTATACTCCGACACGACTTATACCACTATTAGGGGTCTGACGTTTACCATCCCCCTAGGCCCGATATGCGATATTCTTAGACGAACAGACCGGACTGTACGGAGATTGCCACAGATAGGCTCAGTAGGAGTTTGGATGAGCTTGCTCGTCGACTTTCTTATCGACAGATACCTGGGTAGCCGTTACGCACAGCTAGTGCCGCTGACGTACTTGTAGTTAAACCCACTGCCAGAGTACTGCCGAGTCTTTAGAGTCCCACACAGAGGGTTTCCCAGCTTCGGGCGAAACGAGTAGAGGTCGTATGGTTTTACGATAGGGTTCGATCACATTCGTGTACTTGTGCGCGTGTGGTGTTCGAGCGGACAATACTAGTGGGCTTTGGTTTAAGCCGGGTCCTAGTATTTGATTATTGGATTAGTTCCGTCTCATAGTATTCGTGTTTCTCAGAACACAGATGCGGGTATGTATATATGGATGAGAGGAGGTATAGAAGGAGACACCTCATTAGGGTTTTGACCATTGACTTGGTCAAAACAAGTATGAGGTATTTGTTATTTTTTGGTAAATGATAATTTTGTGGTATGGCTACTTGAGTTGACCATTTGACTTGGATTGACTTTTTGACTCTAGATGTTTTGATGAGATATTTTTGGCCTAGATATTTTTGAGGAGATATTTTGTTGTGCCATGCTTATGGTCATGTCAAGCTTGCCATCTCAAAAATCAATTATCATTTACCAAAAACATTTCTCTTTCCTCAAGAGCTCACTCTCTCCTTCTTCCTCTCAAATCCTAGCGTCTCATGTGTTGAGAATCAAGGGTTAGTGAGACTAAGCTACTCTAAATCACACTCTACTCACTCTAGTCTACTTAGATTAGCAAGCTAAGTATTCTAGTTAACTCAATTAGGAGGTAGGAGCTCTTAGTTGGCACTCTCGGGTGGATCATCATTGACACAAGGAGGCCGAAATTCAAGCACGATCCATACTTTCATCGAGGAGCTTAAGGAGAGGATCGAAGACCCGAAGGACTTGGTTTCTTTAGGTATACTTTCTATCATAGTAGATAAAACCCTTATATGCTAGTTAGGTTTATGTTAAGATCCGGGTTTTGTGTTATTTTAGCGCCAAGTTTCTAATCGTAGTAAAAATTTTGTTCTGCATTTGGCTACGGAAGTTGGCCGGGGCGCTAGCGTAACCCTTCAGTTTATAGCTGAAAGACTTGCCGAAACCATGATATCAGTTGTTCATGTAAACGGATAGTCATGTGATCAAGTCCATGTATATTCATGGTTCAGTTAGTTCAAGTCATGTTGATATTGTATAGCATTCTGGTATTCATGTTTCAAGTTCCAGTATATGGATTCATGTTGTATTAGAGTTATATTTGGATTGTATGTAGATTGGAATTGTATTCAGATTAGACCGAGACTCTGTCTGAGTCAAACACATAAATAGAATTTGATTCCTGAATTAGATTTTGGAGTTATCGGTAACTGCTGCACATGGACGACAGGATTTGTGACTTTTTCCAAGCCAATTATTGTTGATAACTCCGTTTTAGTTTTCTACCTTAAATAGGCAAGAACCCACTTTCTCCGGCTCCCTAAGGCTCAAGAGAATTGGTCCCGTTTAAACCTATATTTACTAGGGTCCTTATTGTAAATTAATAAACTTGAGGGGGTTTTATGAAAAATAGTTTTAGTATACTTTCAAAATAATTCTCAAGTATTTATTTATCATATTTAGGGTTTTCATGGATGTAATTTTTATATGATGAGATATTCTAGTGAATATAAACCTAAATTGAATAGTACATGGTATTTTAGTGTAAATTGACTTGTATGGATTGTTAATGGTATATTCATGAAATTTATGATTCTTGTATTTAGAAAACATGGAATTTATTATAAATATAAAATAGATGTTTTGATAATATTTATATATATATATATAATTATTAAAAATAGAATTTATTTATTAAATAGAAAATCACATTATTATTAAAAATTGTATTAAAAATTCCATCAAGATCAGATGCTCCATGAGGAGATCCGTATCTCGCTCTACTAGTCCTGAGGATGTGCGATAATCCGCACCATCCAAATCGGGTTCCCAAAAGTGGGTTGTAGAGACATAATCGTAAGGAATTTAATTTAAAACAGTTTAAAGAATATGGTTTCTAATAGTTTATGATATTTACATGTAATTCGTATTTGTCTCAAAAATATTATTTTCAAGCAATCGTGCTATGTCAAGATGTTTGTTGTGAGAGGTAGGTCATTATCTCGTGAGATTTTTCTAAACGTAATATGAGCAATTATGATAAAAGAATGTCATAGGTAATCTTTGTGGTATTTAACTGTAAAAGTATAATACAAGTTGCATAGCATGGTATTTTAAATTTAAACTTGTTCTCAATATTGGTTTATGGTTATTAAACAATATATAAAGAAATGGTTAATTTGTTATTAAGAAAAGTTGGTTTTTTTTTAACAAATTTAGAATCGGATGTCGGATTAACTCCACTTCTGACAAGTTTTGAAAAGAGAACGTTTTAGAATAGGAAGAGAGAGAAGAAGAAGGGACTTACGCGTTTAGGGTAGAAAGGAGAGGTATAGGAAGGATTTGAGAGCTTCATGGAGTCGCGGGGTTGCCGGAATCTTCTTGAATCGTCGCCGGAATTTGACCTTGGCTAACTCCACTTGTTCACTTCTTTGACTTGGAACAATTTGAGAATTTTAATAATGGATTTCAGAATGGAGAGGGCTAGGGTGTGATGTGGCATTTATAGGAGAATCTAGGGTTTTGAGGATTGAAGAATGGAATTAAAATGCATTAAAATTTTGGATTAATGCCTCATTTTAATTCTCTGGATAATTGCAGAGAAAACAACCAGTATCGGGTGTAAGTCTACGGTAGCGCCCCGGCCGTCTGTCCGAGGCCAAAACGCGGAAACGAAAACTTTTTTAACTAGAAACCGGTGCTATCGTATGCTTAAAACCCGGATCGAACCATTAACCTACAACTAGCAACTAGAGAAAGGGTTGGAAAGTTATACCGATCGATCTGTGTCCTTCGATCTTTGGCCACCATCCCAAGCTCCTCGCGGCATATCCGGTCTCGATCTCCTCTTCGGAAAAGGCACCACATCATCGATTCCTTTTACGGGCTCCCGCTTCATCCGAAGCAACTCGGGCACAAAGTGTACTAGCCGATGTGTCCAAGGTGATGTAGAGAATATTTATGATCACTTTGTCTCTTGCATCCATGAGATGGATGCAGGTTGAAGGTGTTGCCATTGATGGAGATTATGAGCTAGAGAGGAAGAATAAGAAGTTTTTCTCTTTCTTTTCTTTTGTGATTCATATGATAAAAAGAGAGCAAGAAGAGAATAATACAAGAGCCAACCTTGCCCTTGGCTGCCCCTCTCTCTCCTCTCATCAAATCAAGACTCAAATCCATCATATAATGTGACACATGCACAAGAAAAGAGACCATGAGTCATCACTTGTGCGTGTGTCATAATTAATGATCTTAATCATGATTTTGTGCTCATAATTTCCATTAACAAACATTAATCCAAATGTTTGCAACAATAAAAAGATACGGCAACATCTAAAGTAAACTCGTGACGGATCACAAGGATACCCCTCACCTGTATATACATACCTGCATCCGCATTCCGACCGAATGCGAATGCGACGAGACTAAAGTAATCCAACAAATCTAATACTAGGATCCAGCTTAAACCAAAGCTCACTAGTATGATCCGCCCGATCATGATCCGTGCACTACTGCACATATATGATCGGACCCTGCCATATATCATACGGCCTCTACAACGTTTCGCCCGAAACTTGAGAAACTGTCTGTGGGGGACTCTAAAGACTCGTCAATACTTTGGCTGTGGATTTAACCACTAGCACGTCAGAGGTATTAGCCGTACATAACGGGTTATCAGGTATTGACCAAAAGGGAGGTCGATGAGCGAACTCATCCTGACACCCTGCCGAGCCTGTCAGTGACAATGTCCGTACAGTCCGGTCCATTCGTCTATGAGTATCGCATGTCGGGCCTAAGGGGTTGGTAAAAGTCAGACCCCCAAAAGCGGTACAAGTCGTGTTGGAGTGTAGCCCAGAACACCCTGAGATACTACTGGAATACCTACCAGTAAATCTCCTGCCTTGGCCAAGGACTTCGTGTAATGGCTCTCCTAGACACAGCATGACCTCACCCCCAATACCGGGAGAGACGAACCCCTGCCGATCCGCTCACTGCCTCCATGTGGCTCGGGACTGTACCCAACTAAAACCTGTTTGCACGACTCCTTTGGGCTGTGGTAGGGTAGTAATCAAAGCACAGTGGGAACTCACACGAGATAAATGGCGATTTCAGGTCGATGAACTAACCTGTACACATGTCACCAGGGAACTGCTATCTGACGTCAGGTATAATACCAACTAGCATGTTCCCGGTGAGTCCTGTCCGGTGTACTCATAACCCAATGAGCACTTGTATACATCTTAGGTGAACCAACTGACACCAATGGCTTGTGAGACCAGCCACCGCCCCTCGTCGGGGTCTCGACTGTATATACTAGTCTACTAATGGAGTATCGATGCCCAGTCTCGAAATTCCCACGACTAGGGACATTTTAAGGATGCGCTTATAGACCCCAGCTCCCACGTATATGATCGCCATCATACTGCTGGCCGTCAAGCAAGAATCCTAAGGGCTCTACCAACGTGCAATAGTGACCTGTAAGGTCACCTAAAGCTGTACACGATGATAAAGATAAACCATGGTAGCATACTATTCTCTATCAACGTGTAATAGTGAACTACAATATCACCTAAAGTATGTACACGATGA
Source organism: Agapanthus africanus (assembly GCA_030015575.1). Classification (NCBI taxonomy): domain Eukaryota; kingdom Viridiplantae; phylum Streptophyta; class Magnoliopsida; order Asparagales; family Amaryllidaceae; genus Agapanthus; species Agapanthus africanus. The sequence continues at coordinate 594,941,255 of CM057344.1, read as the reverse complement.
TAAAGGCAAACCAGATAGTATACAAATCTCTCGAGTAAGACTGTCCTACCGGTACAGGTCCTCTCTCAATCATTGCAATCACGTGCCTGCGATCCAATAATTGACTCTGAGGGCACTATATCCGACAATCTCCCACTTGCACTCAAGGCTAATTATTGCGATGTCGCATACTCACAGCCCGTGTGATACCGAACACCCAACTCCTCTACTAATCAGTCTCACAAAGCTCGTTTGCGAAACTATTGCGTTTGAGAAATAGCCTTAGCTAGTGGATCCATCCTGATGTTTCTTTCTATGTCTCTCTTTATCTTAAGTTCGCGGACAAAGCCATCTCCCGAAATGAGCAATACCTGTCTTAGAATATGTCTGGATATCTGATGGGACCTAGTTCATAAATGAACTCCAAATTCAAACTTCTTAGACTGTATCGTCAACTGAAACCAATCAATATCCTGCGCCATGCCTCCCTCAGTATCCGCTTGGACTACCTGTCCAAAATACCGCCCCTCGTCAGAGGGAAGACTATAACTCTGACAGCCACTCTGTCTCTAGGTCACCTTGGAAGCCTGGAATGATAACTGTCTCCTAAAAGAGGCTGTTGTTACATATCCATAGAACATCCACTTATGTTCTAAAACTGCTTCCGAATGTTTCTCCAGGATTGGATCAATATCAACTTATTGCATCTACTGCAAAAACAACATCTGGTGTGGTACTTGACATCTCATGATTGACTCAATTGCCTAAGCAAGTGATCTGCCAATCATGCACATCCCTCTCCCCTTTAGTCTGTAAGACACCTTTAGAGAGGGTGACTCCATCACCTGCAGGTACACTACCATGCCTGAAGTCGTCCATTCTAAATACCTTTAGAATACTGTCTAAGTACCCTGATTGGGAAAGCACCCAAATATAGATCTAAAACCATAGATCTAGTAACCAGAATATCTGATATAATATCCATATCCTATATAGAGAAACCACTGTGTGACAACCAAAGTATAACCGATCGTAGTATAGAAATTTCACTTCCTACTCTGTGTATGTCATCCAAATACCAGGATATCACACCCTACTACCTTCTTAATAGATCCATCCCCTATTCTGATGAAGTCAAACCTATGACTATCACATCAGAAATAGATGATCTATCTCCGCTATATCTGCTTTAGTCCATAAATAGACATAAGCTACTTGTCCACTATGCTTCCGCTGCTCCCACTGACTACGACAACCCTCTGGCAGAGTCATATACACGTACACTTCTAAAGCTAGTTTAGAACGACGCTATACTCATCCTCCTGCCGGGTCTCATAGCCTGGAACAACAGTAGTGTCAATTCTGGGTAAACAAGAACCTTCCTGTCACCGTCCTTGAGGCTACCGGAGTACCTCTCGGGTGCCTGAGGTTACCCACCATATCTGTGGAGTGGCCAATGGAATGTCAAACCAGATTGAATTTTTAGGTCCTTATCAAATTTTCAGTAATCGTTTGCGGTTCTGGAATCACTTCCAGTTCTACCATACTCCCACTACTGTTTTCTGAAAAAAAGTCCATTTTTACTAAAACTGTGGCGAGTCAAGAACAATATCACTATTGATCTTCCAGATGGTAGAAAGTCAACCCTCGTCATAGCCCGGGTCAACCCACAAACTGCCATTACAGAAACGTGGCTTGAGTTATCCAGAGTCTGGTTTTAAGCACAAGCCGGACAACTCCCCGTACCTTAACATTGTTAAGATATGAACTATTCTATATCCAATATAGAAACATAGGCACTGATTTAATTGGAACCAGATTCAAATCATGCAGCTGTCTCCAGTACATGTCAACTAAATGGAGAGGGGCCGATCAGCATTACTCAACTTAGGAGTACTTCCAATTATGAGTAACCTGAAAGAGAAGCAAGTTCTCTTAATCATTACTGTTAACTGAATGCCATACACAAGTATCTACATCTTCGATCACCTTGAAGAATCCTGATACTTGCAATGCCTGGTTCTCTACTGTATTCTTATACCTATAACTTCTCAAAACTTAGACCTTGCATTTTTACGAAACACGTGTCTAAGAACTAGAGAAGTCACAAGTAAACAGAATATAGTACGAGTACCAACCCTTTTGTCCTCATGGACACTGGACAACATGCAATACTCTGTATAAGTCCCCTGAGTCTAATAACTCATTCCCTGTGTGTCGTAGGTTGAAAATTGTACTTATGGTTAAAAAGAATTACACCGTTGTTTAGTGCTCCTTACCTAACCATCCACTGATATAGGTAAATGTCATAGACATAATTTCCAAAAGTTATATCTCACTTTATAAAAATAAACGTACATATATATCAAAACCAAATATTTGCCGTCCGGCAAACAACCCAGGCGATTTCCTCAAATATCACTAATTACAACGAATCCCGATATAATGAGGATGATCACCCAATTCTCAATAACTTACTCCCACTCATCATCTGTAAAACCATACAGATGTGAGAATCAAACCTGGTAAATACATACCCTGGAGCAAGGGCTAATTGGGAAATCAGTTTTCTTTTAACAATACACAGTGAAACTGAAACATGTAAATGTTTCGAAGGGGTATCCGGGTATTCCTAGTAATGCCTCTTACATTTTCCAGATTCATGACCATAACCGTATATTTTTTTGCCATCTCTCTAAATCCCTTTATATGTCTTTAGTCGTTACCTTCTGCACACCATCGTTAGGCTAAATGGTTTTCTTCCTTCCCTACCGTTCGGCACCAGCCTATGGTCTGGAAGAAGACTATCCAATAAGCGTAATAGGTGTACTGTCCTAATCCTAGGAGCACTCGCAACCCGAGAGAAGGTAAAGATAAAACACAACTGAATAAAACCTTATTCCTATTTCTCCTGAACTAGATTCCATCCTCGAACTGGAACAAGTTCCTTCGAGTTCGTATATAACCATACGATAGAGTATCTAATAAACTATGGATCTTCGTAGTGATACGGAGTGTCCTGGAGAAATACAAATGTGAAGTAGGAGTGGCGATGAAATACTTGGTTCGGTCGTGAATAGCAGTCGCAATTTACTTTGCCCTTTTACTAATCCCTTTATTTGTCTTAACTTATTACCTTATGTACACCATCGTTAGGCTAATTGGTTTTCTTCATTCCCTACCGTTCGGCACCTGCCTATGGTTTGAAAGAAGACTATCCAATAAGCGTAATAGGTATACTGTCCTAATCCAAGGAGCACTCGCAACCTGAGAGAAGGTAAAAGGAAAAGACAACTAAATAGTCCTATTCATTTTCTCCAGAAACGGAAACCATCCTCGAATCTAGAATAAGTTCCTTCGAGTTCGTATATATCCATACGATGGTTTTATCCAATGGAAGTGGATGTTCGTAGTAATACGGGGTGTTCTGGAGAAAAGGGTAAAAGTAGGAGTGGCAATGAGGTATGTAACTCAAACAATCCAAAAGCCAGTGTTTTAAGAAAGTTCGGTTAACTTGGTCACTGAGTCATAGTCAAAGGTCGGGTTATGGTCGCTGCCAAAGAGAGAGAGAAAAGAAACACTCTGCGTGCACTCTAATCTAGATCAGAATGGATATCACTTTATCTAATCAGGAAACCTCCCACTGTAACCTCAAATTCTCCTCCAAATCTGAAAGAAGAATTAGTCGGGATCACCCGAGGAGTAAACCAACTCATTAGTGGGAATCGAGATCCAACTATCATCGCATGATAACGTGATGGAATCCACTCACGTTATCACACTCCAGAAGGTATGCGCATATCTGGCAAGTTTCAGTTTCTTTAGAAACTCCCGATGTGATTTTTACCCCATGCTCTTATGACGTTGACTTTGGCCAACAAATCATAAGTCACATGTCAAGTTCTACCCGTCATTATCCAGGTTAATTTGAACCCACCCGTATCTACCCTTGACTTTGGCAAACAAAGCAGTATGACTGTCCCAAACCAACGCATCTATCTATGCAGCAGAAAGATAACAAATAGCTACCATACACCATGCCTTGATTTTGGCCAACAAACATAGCATGAATACTAAGTGCTACCCGTCTGAAATGATGGAGGGCTACGAATGGTTTTTGGCGAAAAACCTTTAACGTAATGAACTTGATATCGTTGAAGGAACCGTATAGCTTTTTATAAAAATATAGTGGCGAAAACCTTTGCTAAAGAGGTCACTCCCGGTGAAGGGATCTCGGCTCTTTCCCCGTAGAATGAGGTGCAGGATATTCCAACTGAATACCACGATGCAAAACAAAAAGTAATCGACTATAGTGAAGTTATTACCCTGCCGCAAACTTCTGTCCAAGGGGTCACTCCCGGTGAAGGGATCTCGGCCTTTGCCTCGTCGACTGAGGTGCTGGATATTCATAACTGAATACCACTGTGCAAAACAAAAGAGAACGTCCTTGCAATAACAGATTTTTTTGAAAAATGTTCCAACAACATCAGAATAGGTTTGTTTAGCTTGCATTGATCCGAATCAATGCAGTTCCATCAGTTAATCACACCACAAAAGAACGAAAATACGATGTACGTATATGCCATCCGCATTCGCCACTGGGTCCCGTCATCACTCGTTAGGTTGCTTAACTAACAACAGAGCAGGGACTGGACTAGCGCGGGTGTAAAACATATACAACATCTACTAGCATATATATCAATATATAATATTCGCTCAAGGCGTGATAAAATGCAACATCACAGAAATGTAATAAGCATCACAAAACAATACAGATATTCTGGGATCCCCGGGTTTCATAGAGCCGCTACTGAAACCTGACGTTTTCCTGGTCGTGTGGATAGCCTGTGCAATGAAATCCTAGACCCCTACGGGCGCGGCAAGTTACCCGCCAAAACCTGAAGCGAGCCAGCCCCCTTCAACAACGTGAATGGACCACCCAGCACTTCACGGAATCCGGTAACTTGAGCACCCCTCCTTGGGTCAACCTGTACCCCCTACGAGTGCGGCGAATAGCCCGCCAATTCTAGAGTGAAGCCCCCTCCATCTCAAAGCCATGAGATGCGGGCCTGTTGCCCTCTAGAACCCGGCTATCCGTGCACCCCACCGTGGGGTAATCCTAGTACAGAAAGTAAAATATATATACAACGGGTACATCGACCTCAGCCCGGTCGTGCCCCAAAAGAATAATATACAAACAGGCAGTGACGGCAGTCCACATGTCGGACGCTCGCCCCACAATATCAAATGTACAAATACAACCAAACTGTATTACCATTGCATCCAGGCTATCCACCACGACAAATCCGCAATATCACAGCACAACACAGAATATCAACGTGAATTTCATGTTCGCAAATCCGTCTAAAAGAACTATAGCAATTAGACAGGATTTACCGATCAAATGACATTCACGGTCGCAGATATAATGTAAATACTGTGAACTAACATGTTTAAAATTTTCGATTGACAAAATTTCCCGAAGTGGGCCCCAAGCACAAATCCAGCACTCAAAATAATCTGGGCCCAAACATAAATTACCAAAAACCCTAATTCCAACTCAGAAATCACTGTAGGAAAAATGCTGCAGAGAAGTTACTGTGCTGCGGCGGAACCGCGGCTAAAAGGGGGGTACGGCCGCGGTTCCGTGGCTCTACAGTGACTTCATGCAACCATTTTTCTGCAGTGTTCCTATAACAGCCTGCCTGATTTTCTGCAACACACCAAATAATTTTTTGACAACAAAAAAATTCGACAGAAACTGCACTTTTTGAAATCGCGGTTTTGGAAAATTCGGCCGATCGAAGTTTTAAATATGTTAGAGTAAGCTAGTAAAGATTAATGGCGTAGCTCTGATACCATGTAAGTCTACGGTAGCGCCCCGGCCGTCTGTCCGAGGCCAAAATGCGGAAACGAAAACTTTTTCAAACTAGAAACCGGCGCTATCGTATGCTTAAAACCCGGATCGAACCATTAACCTACAACTAGCAACTAGAGAAAGGGTTGGAAAGCTATACCGATCGATCCGTGTCCTTCGGTCTTTGACCACCATCCCAAGCTCCTTGCGGCATATCCGGTTTCGATCTTCTCGTCGGAAAGGGCACCACATCATCGATTCCTTTTACGGGCTCCCGCTTCATCCGAAGCAACTCGGGCACAAAGTGTGCTAGCCGACGTGTCCAAGGTGATGTAGAGAATGTTTGTGATCACTTTGTCTCTTGCATCCATGAGTTGGATGGAGGTTGAAGGTGTTGCCATTGATGGAGATTATGAGGTAGAGAAGAAAGAAGAAGAAGAAGTTTTTCTCTTTCTTTTCTTTTGTGATTCATATGATAAAAAGAGAGCAAGAAGAGAATAATACAAGAGCCAATCTTGCCCTTGGCTGCTCCTCTCTCTCCTCTCATCAAATCAAGACTCAAATCCATCATATAATGTAACACATGCACAAGAAAAGAGACCATGAGTCATCACTTGTGCATGTGTCACAATTAATGATCTTAATCATGATTTTGTGCTCATAATTTCCATTAACAAACATTAATCCAAATGTCTGCAACGATAAAAAGATACGGCAACATCTAAAGTAAACTCGTGACGGATCACAAGGATACCCCTCATCTGTATATACATACCTGCATCCGCATTCTGACTGCATGCGAATGCGACGAGACTAAAGTAATCCAACAAATTTAATACTAGGATCAGGCTTAAACCAAAGCCCACTAGTATGATCCGCCCGATCATGATCCGTGCACTACTGCACGTATATGATCGGACCCTGCCATATATCATATGGCCTCTACAACGTTTCGCCCGAAACTTGAGAAACTGTCTGTGGGGGACTCTAAAGACTCGCCAATACTTTGGCTGTGGATTTAATCACTAGCACGTCAGAGGTATTAGCCGTACGTAACGGGCTATCAGGTATTGACCAAAAGGGAGGTCGATGAGCGAACTCATCCTGACACCCTACCGAGCCTGTCAGTGATAATGTCCGTACAGTCCGATCCGTTCGTCTATGAGTATCGCATGTCGGGCCTAGGGGGTTGGTAAAAGTCAGACCCCCAAAAGCGGTACAAGTCGTGTCGGAGTGTAGCCCAGAACACCCTGAGATACTACTGGAATACCTACCAGTAAATCTCCTGCCTTGGCCAAGGACTTCGTGTAATGGCTCTCCTAGACACAGCACGACCTCACCCCAAATACCGGGAGAGACGAACCCCTGCCGATCCGCTCACTGCCTCCATGTGGCTCGGGACTGTACCCAACTAAAACCTGTTTGCACGACTCCTTTGGGCCGTGGTAGGGTAGTAATCAAAGCACAGTGGGAACTCACACGAGACAAATGACGATTTCAGGTCGATGAACTAACCTGTACACATGTCACCAGGAAACTGCTATCTGACGTCAGGTATAATACCAACTAGCATGTTCCCGGCGAGTCCTGTCCGGTGTACTCATAACCCAATGAGCACCTGTATACATCTTAGGTGAACCAACGACACCAATGGCTTGTGAGACCAGCCACCGCCCCTCATCGGGGTCTCGACTGTATACACTAGTCTACTAATGGAGTATCGATGCCCAGTCTCGAAACTCCCACGACTAGGGACATTTTAAGGATGTGCTTATAGACCCCAGCTCCCACGTATATGATCGCCATCATACTACTGGCCGTCAAGCAAGAATCCTGAGGGCTCTACCAACGTGCAATAGTGACCTGTAAGGTCACCTAAAACTGTACACGATGATAAAGATAAACCATGATAGCATACTATTCTCTATCAACGTGTAATAGTGAACTACAATGTCACCTAAAACATGTACACGATGATAAAGGCAAACCAGATAGTATACAAACCTCTCGAGTAAGACTGTCCTACCGGTACAAGTCCTCCCTAAATCATTGCAATCACGTACCTGCGATCCAATAATTGACTCTGAGGGCACTATATCCAACAATGGGGTTAAGGGGGGAGGCTAAGAGACTAGTGTGATGAAAAAAGGGGCATCACCTACGGTTTGACCCGGCGGCGCCGGCCCAATGCAAGATCTCGCCGGCCATAAAGTAGAGGTGGGGCTTGAGATTGGTGCCATGTGTTGGTGTCTCTGTTCATATAACAATTTCCACATGTTTGATTTCAATGACTTTTCATTTTTACGTGTATTGCACGTGTAATCTTTTGGGCTTCCAAAAAGTTTAAAAGAAAAATCATTAAAAATAATATGTGGCTGATGGGATTCAAATACAGGGGCTATGTCACAACAGTGCAAGGCTTTACCAATGAGCTACAAGTTATTTCTTGCTGTTCTAAAACAATTTAAATTTATAACTTGTGCTCAGATTTACAAATACTCTATTCTGTACATTAATTTTAAAAAATTCTGTACATTAAAAACAGAGTTTATTGCATTAAATTTATAACTTGGGCGTATAATGTTGCATATCTTATTCAAATAAATATCCATTTGATTCTTAATCTTTAAGTAATATTATTGCAACCATATCTTTTTAAATAATTATTTATATGTTTCTTAAACATTAAGTAATTTATTGTGAGAAAAATTGGTTGGAATATTTTCTCTAATGGAATAAAAACTACTAATAATTTGATTACGTATGTATTAAAGTAACAAATCAATTCAAGACCGCAAATAGAATCAAGAGATCCAAATCAAATCAAGTTTGCAAATCAAATCTGCCAAGTTTAGAAGCAAATTGAAGATTTTTGCAACTACAGAGAGAAGACAATATTTTCAAGATTTTATCATTAGAAAGAGTTTCTAAAATCACGAGAAGGAAGAGGAAAAAAATGGAGAAGAGATCCCCACAATAGGCGACAGATCTGCGACCCATATAGTGCAACTCGCGGCGGAAGCGCTGCTGTATCTTGGCCGTTGGATGAAATTTTTTATGGACAGGATTGTCATTTAATGTATATCGATATGGAGTCTAGGGTTTTAGTTTTCAGAGCCTATAGAGCCTATATAAAGGACCGAGCTGCAATGAAGAAAATCTATCTAGGGTTTAATGTTTTAGTCTTTCTTTTCTTTGCCTCTTTAAATTTCTAGTCATTTGAATTTGTAATGAAGTTTCAAGGTATTATAAATAAAAGGTAGAAGATCTCTTTTAATTATTGTCTCTTACTTTTCACATTACTTTTTCGCAACTTTAATTCAACACTTTATTTTATGCAATTACTTTTCTTGCTTTAATTTTTAATTTGGTTAATATGATGGTTTTCTATGAGTTTTTCCTTCTTCCTCCTTCCTCTTTGGTTTATATGCAATGATACTCGAAAGTTGCTCCTTACTTTCGTGAAGGCCCTAATAGTTACCATACGTATCGTGTTTCAATCTCTTTACCATTTTTCTTGTTTATTTTATCCTTCTCAATGAGTGAGTAATTTCTAGTTTGCTAGGTTTATAGGAAATGGTAGTTTAAGGGATGGAGTAATCCCTTAAATTCTTCTTATGGTTTTAATCTTTATAAACTTTAACAACGCAAGTATTAACCCTTCTATTTAGGCATTCTATCAATTCATGATATTTGCGACCCCGATTTTAGATTCGTTAATATTTATTTTGTTAGAGCCTTGAAATCAATAGGGATTAATGGAAGGATATGGGTCAATAGAAGGAATCCCTAATACTTCTCTAAGCACCCTAATCCACATTCATCGATATTTCTCTTACATTAATTAATTAAAACATAAAAAGAATAATTTTTCTAAAATACCATCTTTTAAACTACCTAATCCGAACATCCTAATAAGTGCTTTTCTCATTGCTATTTTCTTTTAAATCTCTTTAGTTTAAAACAAAAATCCAACTTTTCTTATTAACTTGTCTAAAACATGATAAATAATATTATTATCTCCCTATAGACGACCTATACCCATCACGGCTACCTAATGCGACACCGTGTTGATTGTAGTATTTAGGACACATAAAAAGACAGTTTTTCACATCGATCAAATGGTGCCGTTGCCGGAAAGACGGTAGTATTATTTTTTCTTGTTATCCGGGTTGATTTTTTTCTTTTTTTTAAGGAAAAAAACCTAAAAATGAATAAAAATCCGCATCAAGTTATTTTTGAAAGTTTTTGTGTGAGTTTTGCAGAAAATCTGGAGCATCTGGAGTGAATTTACAGTGAACCTAATTGTTGGAACCAGAAGAGCAGGAAACAAGGAGTTCAGTGCCAAAGACATAGGCAGTTTAGCCCATGTGGCGGAACCACTGTAGGGTGAACTAAAGCGGCGGTGGAACCACGACCTTTTGGAGTCTTTAGACCCCCAAGTTTATCTAGTGTGTTTCTTTCTTCATTTAACCCCTTCTGAAATTCTAATACATTGTTTTTCCTTGCAGAATTTTTTTTGCAAACCGCGTTGCCAAGAAAAATTCAATTTGTGTGTTTTAGATTTTTGTTTGTTATTGTTTTGCATAATTAAAATGGATATTAAGGGGAAAGAAACCTAAATTCATATTAGATGGGGAGTTCATTATCCTTCCTAAGCCCTAAAATTCACAAACGAGCATACTCATCACCCTGCATTAATAAGAAAAAATATAGACCAAGCCTATAAGATCAATCATGCTCAATTAGGACAAGAGAGGGTCATAGGCAATCTATTACTTATCCGCATCTTTCTTGTGGTGTCTAAGGCAAGTGCGTTTAAGGAAAATGGTTTATTTAATTAGGCTTGCTATTTCGGTGATTCGTATAGCGGATACCTCCCACTTACCTAGCTGCAAAAAAGATAAAGAGGTGATAGGGGATTTATTCCTACGTCTTGTCCTTTAGAAATCTAGGAGTGGTGTAGCGATTTGACCTATGTGACCCTAGCTCTAGGGACTATTTGTGCGTCTTTTTATGATTGGTTGAGTCGAGTCTAATGTCCGTTATTTTGCCAAAGCAAAGCATTTTAATAGTTTTTCTCCCACTTTCTCTCACGCTGCCACGCACACTAAACCCTCTCAGTGTATATTCGGTTGGACACGAGATTCTAACGCTCGTTTAGTCCGCGTTTTCGCTATCGATTCCAAAGTCGATACTTCTTCTTCTCCTTCACCTACCACAACTTCCGAGATGGACGGACCTCCACAGGGTTTTGAAATAAACAACCACACCCTTACTAACATTACGATGCCACCACCTCTTGGTACGCAAAATCCACCACCTCCTCCACAAACGCCTTAACGCATCGCGCTTCAAGACCGATGCTACCCCGCACGTGGGCCCTTCCTACGTGTCCGTCTCTTCTATCAGCCAATGGGGATAATTTCGAAATTAAACCCCACTTCATTGACTAGTTTCCCAAATTTCACGGGCTTAAATCTGAGAATGCCTACGTTTTTATAACTAAATTCCAAAATGTTTATGTAATGATGAGCACCACCCAACTGTCTGGCGATACTATGAGAATGTATATTCTCCTTTTTACCCTATGCGATCTTGCGGAGAAGTGGCTTTATAGCACCTCCTCATATTCCATCACCAGTTGGGATGAATTTGTTAAGGCATTCCTTAAAAAATTCTATCCTAATCATAAAACTGCCCGCATTAGGAACGAGATCAACCAGTTTGCCCAGCTTCTCACTGAACCCTTTTGGAAATTCTTTGAAAGATTCAAAGATCTCCTTGTCCAATGCCCTCATCACGGATTCGAAAAATGGCAATTTTTTCAAATTATATATGAGGGTGTTAATCCAGCGACAAAACAAATGTTAGAAACTATTTGTCAATATCATTTCATGTCTAAATCCGACGAGGAGGTGTGGCAATTTCTCGAAGATCTTGTCGAACAAATGCTGCAGTGGGAGAGCACAAGACTGACGACGTCATCTTCATCTTCATCTAGGGCAGGCGTCCATCAACTCGACACTTCCATCGCAATGAAAGCTGAGATGGCCACAATGAAAAATAAGCTCGAAGCTATTGAAAGAAAATTCTTCTCAGCCTCCCTAAATCAAGTGTCTCTCCCCAAAACCGTGTGTGGTTGTTATTTCGACCCATCACATTTGATTGAAGAGCGTCCTTTGAATCCTCCATCTCAAGATCAAGAACAAACTAATACTGTTTTTCAGCAGTGACCTAGATATGATCTTTATTCTTCCACATATAATCCGGGATGGAGGAATCATCCTATTTTTTCTTGGAACCAAACCAAAACCAAACCTAAAACTAAAACCAAACCCAAAACCAGTTCCAAAATCAAAACAACTATCAAAGACCTCTACAACAACAACAACAACAACAACAAGCACAACAACAATTTCAGCAGCCTCTTCAACTACAACAATTCCAAAATCCAGCCAACAACTTTTTTCCTTATAACAATTCTTTCCAACTACAAAGTAACAACCTTGCTCCTGCCGGTACCGATAAAGTCTCTGCACTTAAAAGAAGCTTAGAAGCCTTCATTAAACAATCCGCTTAAACTTCTGCTAGTCTCACTTCTTCTCTCCAATCATTGGTGTAACACACTGCTTCCCACGGTGAAAACATCAAGTCAATCGAAGCACAAATAACACAGTTGAACGCGGCGATGAGTGAAAGAGAAAAGGGAAACTCCCATCTCAATCTCTACCAAATCCCGGTCATCCACAAAATGCTAATGTTATTCTTAACCAGCAAAACCATAACGTGAATGTCGTAACTACGTTAAGATCGGGAAGAATTCTGAACAACCACATTAGCGAACAATTTGATGACATCGATGACACCCCGGCGGCTACTACTTCTTCTTCTTTATCTTCTTCTATTCCATCATCTTTTTCCGAGCCTATTCTCTGTTCTCCACCGGGCTTTAACTCTCTTTCCACTTCTTCGAATGGATCCTCTTCTCATTCCACTCAAACACTAGTTTTAGGATCCATTCCGCCCCTGCAAACATGCCTATAAGTGTTGGACCAAATATCTTTCAATAAAGCTCCATTTCCAAACCGGTTGAGGCCCAACAAACCAAGTTCATAAATGGAGAAGGTTTTGGTGATGTTTAAATAGGTTAACATTAATATCCATCTCTTAGATGTTATCCAACAAGTCCCATCTCATGCAAATTTTTTTAAGGACTTATGCACTAAGAAAAGGAAAACTCAAGTACCTAAGAAGGTTTTCTTAGCAAGTAACATGAGTGATGCTCTTATCCAAAATTTACCTAAAAAACGTAAGGACCCCAATTGTCTTACAATTTCTATAATTATTAGGGGTAAGAACATCAACCGTGCTCTTCTAGATCTTGGTGCTGGTGTTAATTTGCTTCTGTATTCGGTGTATGAGAAACTAGGTATAAGAAAGTTGAAACCCACGCATTGTACATTCCAAATGGTCGATCGATCAATCACCCACCTTAGGGGTGAGCTGGAGGATGTGTTAATTAAAATCGGGGAATTCATATTCCCTGTATACTTCATAGTCTTTGATACACAGCCTTTAGCGAATCCATGGAATTAAATTCCGGTGATTCTCTGTCGACCAGTTCTTGCAACTTCAAATGCGGTGATCAACTGTCGAAATGGTTCCATGAACCTATCTTTTGGAAAAATGACAATTGAACTCAAACATTTTCAGGTTGGGGAGTTGATTGGGATTTTTATAATCTCCAAATTTCACCGCAAATATATAGCTTATCGCCGTTGTACTTGAGGATCGTTCCGACAGAGAGGTGTGTTAACTACTTTTAAACTAAGTTAAAGAAAATATTTGATTTTTTTATCAATATCTAAAGTAAGAAAATTTAAAAGATTAGTTTGAATAATAAAAAGAGCTCTAGGGTTTTGCTTTGCTTTTTTTTATATATGGTAGTTTATATGATAAAACTTTATCCTTTTTCATAGGTTTAATTAACGATTTATTAATAACATAAAAGTATAGAATAAATTATTTGATTTAATCTTATCCTATCAATTATATTATATCATTTAGATTTAATTAAAACCCTAATTCTAATCTACTATATTTAACTTAGGTTTAACCGCCTATGTGTATTTGTAGGTCTAGAAACTACAACTAGCATATTCTAGGTTTTCCCCTAAATCAAATTAATAACTAATTTGAATATCTTTTGATCTATATTTTGGTTCTTACCATCCCTAATTAGGTTTTTAGGTGTCTACTATTATGAACCTAATTAGTTTTTAGGTATTCTTTTCTATCCATAATTTTACTAAACGTGTCAACTTTTTATCATAAAATTACTTTTTCTAGATTAAGAACAATGAGAACCATATATCGATCAAAAGAGATTCATATCAAAGCAAGAAATAAAGCGTTTATAAAACATCCACCACACATATAAGCAAAACAAAAATCTAGATTTTGTTTAGCCACACATATTCAAATTGAAGACAAAATATCTTTATTGAAAATTTAAAATATTTACAATGGTTGACTCCTCTCTTGAACACCCTATTTCTTGAATAATGAGAGAGATGAGAGAGATATGAAACAGTAAGGCTATACAAGTGCTTATATAGGGCTAAGGAAGATTGGAGAACAAGTAATAGAAAATACAAGAGAATCTACTTGCTAACAACTATGATAATCTAATGTAATTGCTCTGTTGGATACTATTGCGAGCCTTTAGAATCTTCAAAAAATGAAACCCTACATCTCATATTAATCTATGTGGAAATACTATCCTGCCCATAAAAAACCTCATTGAACGGTCCAAAATCGACCGCTGATCTGCCACCGTTTGACTAGATTAGCCGCTGTTTTATAGCGTCGTGGCTCCGGATTTTTTGTGTGGTTTTATCGTCAATTTAGATGATTTTTGAGCACATAAAATCTTGAATATCTCGCTGCATCTCTATAGTTGCGTAGATCTCCGAATTGTTCCCAAATTTGGCATATAATTAGGCAGGCTAATTTTTCTTTTTATTTGATTTGGTTTCTTCAACTGATTTGTTGTTGTGATGATTGATTCACCTCTATTTGTTGCAACCTTTGCTGATTTGTAATGGTATTCCCAAATTTGTTCCAAACTTGCAAATTGTCTTTTGATTTTTTGAATGACCCACTTAAGTCTCCATTGTACGCACGTAATTCTCATTTTAGCACAATTTTCCGTCCTTTTGCTTCTAAACCCTGTTATCTGTAATAATTCACAAAAGATACCTGGATCAGTATAATATATGATAATAAAATGATAAATAAGTTAAAAAATATGCAATAAATTACACCAATCAAATCCCCCCACACTTATCTTTTGCTAGTCCTCGAGCAAATTTAGGGGTTCAAACTCTAAACTAAACCAAACTAAACCACTATCTAACTAAATCCTACTCCTACTCCTATAAAAGAAAATAACTGAAACAAAAGTAAGAAAATGAAAACTATATTCAAAGATAGAAATAGATAAGATAAATACGAGAAAGGTTTAAACTTTACTAGATTTTCAGTAGTCATGAACTATGTCTTAATAGACTTTGATCTATACCGAAAATTACTTCCTCATCATTTTCCAATCTTTTCTACCTATCTTGCTTCTAAACATGATCATATACCTCTACGTGTGTGTAAAATCATCCCTACACTCAAAGAATTCAATTCAAGTACTCATACTCTTGCCCTTAGCTCCTTATTACTTTTTAATTGACGGATTAATTTGATGGATTTTTTCCTACATTTTTCATGCGATCGTTAATTCTTCGTGAGGCACTAGCCAACCGATTACCAAATATGAAAACTTATTGGGCATAAATAGCAGTATTCTAATTTTGCAATACCTAAGGCACAACAAATGATCCCAAACTAGTTGGTCTAAATCATTAGGTGATGAAGCACCCTCGCTGATTTTTTTATGCTGCCTTGATAATTGCAAGACAATATTCATTTTTTTGGTGAAATTAAAACTTTTTTCGTACTAGGGCATTACAGACAAGAGCATGACAGGTCTCTTCTACTATCCCAAACTTCAAGATGTGTGCATGTGCGTATAGTAGGGTATCAACGTTAAAATGTTTAGACTCAAAAATAGGCACCACTTATATCTTCTCAAACCTATTAACTCCTTCATAATACTAGCCTTTTGGGGACGGGGTCATGACAACTTATTACTAAATCCATTTAACCATCTCTTTTTCTTATTTTTCGTAAAATCTCTTTCTCTCTTTTATATACATTTTTCATGTTTTCATTTCTATTTTCAAAATTTTCTATCAATTTTTTTAATAACCGATGTACAAACCCCCTACTTATGTTAGACATTGTTCTCATTATGTTAGAGTATGTACCCTGTTATACCCGTATAATTATGCTTACCTTTTCCGAAATCTTCCCGGGTTTAAATTCTCAATTCCTACAAAAGAAGATGCGGGTGTACATTTTGGTACCCAAACTTTCTTGGGTTTATGAGGGTTTGTTTTAGGGACCCATTTCAAATTGGGATATAAAGATATATTTCTTTTCAACTCATAAGAATATACAAAGTGACCATGTGCACCACAATAGTGACAAGTGTGATTAGATGTACCCATGGAACTAGATTTATGATTAGAATAGTGGCTGACAAACTTAGATGAAAAGGGTTTTTGAAAATTTGAAGTTTTAAAATCAAAAGCTCCTTTATTTAAAAAGCTTTTCCCTTTGTTAGGGAAAGGATCAATTTTTTCCTTTATCAATACGTCTTGAGAATTACAGGATAATTTTAAAGAATCAATTTCGCTTTTAAAAGTTGAAATCAACTTTTCATGATTATTTCTCAAAATATCCCATAACAAAATTAAATCTTCATTTTCAAGTTGTAAAACATTAATAATTTTCGATTGAATATCAAGTTTTGAAAGAAATTCAATTTTTTACTCCTTTAATTTATCAATTTATGAAAGAAAATCTTTTTTCTCCTTTTCTAATTTATCAATCAAAATATCATTTTCACTAGTAAAAATTTCGATCATACTATTATTTTCTTCTTTCAAAGAATCGCAAGATAAAATCAAGTTCACTTTTTCGTTTTTCAAGGATTCATTAAAAGAAGTCAATTCCCTTTTCTCCTTTTCTAACAACAAAATTTAGTTTTCAAGGAATCTATTTCGAAACATTACTGTATTAAGTTGATGATGAAGATTAGGAAAATTATCATTAACTTGATCATGTGTATCAACAACAGAAGAATCGCTCTCATCGTCATCACTATTAAATGCATCAATCATCTTTAAATGTTTCTTTTAGCTCTTTCAACCCACTATCTTCAAAATTAAACACCTTATCATAACAAACTTCTTGAATCATATTGACTTCGCAATTTTGATCATATATGTTCCTTTATTGTCTTCCTAAGTTAAAAATATTCAATTCCATTTTTAGATTCCTAAAGGTAAGCTGCATAGAACCATTACGACAGTTGAGCAATACGTTTGAGGTGGCTAAGAATGGTCGACCCAATATCATAAGAATTTGATTACTAGGGTCAGATACGGATTGTGTTTCTAGAATAATGAAGTCTACAGGGAATATAAATTTCCTTATTTTAAGTAACACATCCTTAATTTCACTCTTCGGTTTCTTAATGGATCAGTCGACCAATTGTAAAGTAATTTTCGTAGGTTGAAAATCACCCAATCCTAGCTGTTCATAGATCGAAAAAGGTAGAAGGTTCACACTAGCTCCTAGATCAAGTAAAGCTCGATTTATGATCTTGACACCTATAATATAAGAAATGGTTGGACAACTGGGGTCCTTATACTTTACGGATATTGCATTACGGATGACGTCACTAATATTGTCGGCTAGAAAAACCTTCTTAGGCACTTATGTTTGCCTCTTTTTGGTGCATAGGTCTTTAAGAAATTTAGCATAGGATAGAACTTGATCAATCATGTCCAAAAGAGGGTAGTTGACCTTGATTTGTTTAAACATCTCCATCATCTTCTCTATCTTAGCAGCTTACTTCTTGGCCTTTAAACGTTTTAGATATGGAGTTCTAGGCTCAAGAGAGGTATCTATAGAAGATGGGTGGGGTGGTGATATGGGTGCATCAATAGATGCCGGCTGTGTAAGCGGGGCAGGTGACTGTTGCTCTTCATTAGCCAGGATCACTTCCGAATTTTCGGGTATCCTAACCTGATTATCAACATATTTACCCGATCGCAAGGTAGTTATGACATTTGCTTGCGCTAGATTTGTACGTGTATCTTTAGGATTCGTAACAGATTGACTAGGTAGGGTTCCTTGCTCATGTCCTCCTAATACTACAGCTAACTGATCGATTTGCCTTTCTATATTAGAGATAGATTGTTTAATTGGCGTTATCTCATTTTAAAAATAGGTGGCCATTTCCTTCTCAACGTTAATATAATTATTCTCATTCCCACCCTTTTGATAAACATTAGGTTGGGTAGGATTAGATGAAGGACATTGTCTTTGATTTTGGAATTGTTGGCTAGTGTTTCCTTGATTCCATTGCAAGTTAGGATGGTTCCTCCATCCTCGGTTGTAGATTTGCGAATAAGGATTATTATTGTTGTTACGTTGATAGATAGGATTAGTGATCTCTTGACCTTGAGGACCATTTAAAAGAGGACATTATTCTGAATGGTGGAAAGAGCCTTGACAGTTAAGATAAGAAGAGGGTTGACTGTCTTGAGCAACGGGGGTTGAGGTAGTTGATAGCTTTTCTATTGATTTCTGAATGGTAGCCAACTGGCCTTGCATTCCAATTGTAGTTTCAACAGTGCAGATTCCACCTCTAGAATTAGTTGACCCTCTCTCACTAGAACTCTCCCACTGCATGGTCTTATCATACAGTTCTTCTAAAAAGTCCCATGTGTCATTTTCCTTTTTCATCATAAAGTCGCCATGATTCATCGATTCTATCATAAGTTTAGACTCCATAACATTATACACTATCTGGCATAATTCCCACTTAGTTATATTGTGATGTGGGCATTTAATGGGAAGGTCTTTAAAACGTTCAAAATATTTCCAAAAAGATTCCCCCGATTTTTGTGAAAATGTTCTAATTTCATTTCTGAATTTAGTGGTTTTAAAATACGGGTAGAATTTTTTAAGGAAAGTTTTAGTAAACTCCTTCCATGTGCGGATAGTGTTAGCCGGCACACTGTACAGCCAATACTTAGCTTTATCAGTGAGGGCAAATGGTATTAGTATAAGTTTTACAATATCTTGATTTAACTGCTTCAATTTGAACAATTGGCATAAGTTCTTAAATTCCCTTATAAAGACAGACGTCTTCCGATTCTAGACCATAGAATTTAGAAAGTGAGTTTATGAAAGCGGGTTTAATTTCATAGCCACCGGTAGCAATCAGTAAGACTATGCAAGATGGGAGCGAAGTACGTGCATGATAGCATTTATCCTGCAGCGTAAGTGTAGCGGGGACAATATCAGCCATAGTATTTATAAAATTAAGACGAGTCAAACGGTTTATTTCGTCTTGACCCCATACGTGCATTCACCATACACACAGTTTTTTTATATGCAAAAACTAAGATGCAGAAACTAAACTAGAGATTCTAACAAATCACAATCGAAGATGCGCAAATAACCTAGATCTAGGGTTACCTAGGTCAAGTTACTAGACCCGCTCCTAACCGCCAAGAGACAAATTGCGGGATACATACTCTAACAGCTTTTTAACAACCTTGAAACCAGATCAGTGCTAGTTAAGTGGGAGGGTTCCGCTATACGAATCACCGAAATAGCGGGCCTTAATTAAATAACCACAACTAGTCACACGTCACTAGACACCTCAAGATTGAATCGGATAACCGTTAGATTACCTACAACCTTCTTTTTTCCTATTGAGTGTGATATGTCCTTACGGGCTGAAGTCTAGATATATATTTTTTAATTTAATGTAGGTTAATGTAGATGCTCGGTTGTGATTTGTGGGGCCTGAGAAAGGTGATGAAATCTAAACTAAATTTTTTATATGCTGCAAAAAATCCTGCAAATATCTGTTAGTTGGAGTCAAATCGAGATTTTGGGAAGAACAAGATCTTACCTAGATTTGCCTTCTGCTCGTCCTGATCTTCTCTTCCTGAAAGTTTATCTCGATTCCTGAAATTTTAAACAGAAATTTTGCAGAATCAAATGCACTAAAAGAAATCTAATTTAATCTACAACTAAAATCTAAAACTTAAATTTAAATGAAATTAAACACCTCCTCAGCAATGATGCCAAAAACTTGATTGGGATTTTTATAGTCTCCAAATTTAACTGCAAGTATACAGTTTATCGCAGTTGTACTTGAGGATCATTTCCACAGAGAGGTGTGTTAACTACTTTTAAAATAAGTTAAAGAAAAGATTTGATTTTTTTATCAATATCTAAAGCAAGAAAATTTAAAAGATTAGTTTGAATAATAAAAAGAGCTTTAGGGTTTTGTTTTGCTTTTTCATATGTGGTAGTTTATACGATAACACTTTATCCTTTTTCATAGGTTTAATTAATGATCTATTAATAACATAAAAGTATAAAATAAATTATTTGATTTAATTTTGTCCTATCAATTATATTTTATCATTTAGATTTAATTAAAACCCTAATTCTAGTTTACTAGATTTAACCTAGGTTTAACCGTCTATGCGTATTTGTAGGTCTAGAAATTACAACTACCATATTTTAGGTTTTCTCCTAAATCAAATTAATAACTATTTCGAATATTTTTTGATCTATACTTTGGTTCTTACCATCCCTAATTAGGTTTCTAGGTGTTTACTATCATGAATCTAATTAGTTTTTATGTATTCTTTTCTATCCATAATTTTACTAAGGACATCAACTTTTTATCATAAAATTACTTTTTCTAGATTAAGAACAATGAGAACCATATATCGATCAAAATAGATTCATATCAAAATAAGAAATAAAGCGTTTATAAAATATCCACCACACCTATAAGCAAAACAAAAACCTAGATTGTGTTTAGCCACATATATTCAAAGAGAAAACTAAATATCTTTATTGAAAATTTAAAATACTTACAATGGTTGACTCCTATCTTGAAAACCCTATTTCTTGAATAATATGATAGATATGAAACTGTAAGGCTATACAAGTGTTTATATAGAGCTAAGAAAGACTGGAGAATAAGTAATAGAAGATACAAGAGAATCTACTTGCTAACAACTATGATAATCTAGAATCTTCAAAAGACAACCCTACATCTCATATTAATCTATGTGGAAATACAATCATGCCCATAAAAAATCTCATCGAACGGCCCAAAATCGATCGCCGATCCGCCGCCGTTTGACTATATTATCCGCCGATCCGCCGCCGTTTTATGGCGTCGTGGCTCCCGATTTTTCTGTGGTTTTATCATCAATTTAGATGATTTTTGAGCACATAAAATCTTGAATATCTTGCTGTATCTCTGTAGTTGCGTAAATCTCCAAATTATTCCCAAATTTGGCATATAATTAGGCAGGTTGATTTTTTCTTTTTATTTGATTTGATTTTTCCAACTGATTTGTTGTTGTGATAATTGATTCATCTCTATTTGTTGCAACCTTTGCTGATTTGTAATGATATTCCCAAATTTGTTCCAAATTTATAAATTTTTTCCAAATTTGCAATTTTTCTTTTGATTTTCTGAATAACTTAAGTCTCCATTGTACGCACGTGATTCTCATTTTAGTATAACTTTCTGTCTTTTTGTATCCAAGTCCTGTTATCTATAATAATTCACAAAAGATACCCGGAACAGTATAATATATGACAATAAAATAATAAATGGGTTAGAAAAATGTGCAATAAATTACGCCAATCACCAATCAACCCTCCGAACCTTCTGCTCATGTGCTAGATATTTGTTCCGACCACGAGATAGCTCCAGATAGCTGTGAATTCAAGGAGTTTTTATTCAAAGATGATAATCTTGACGCCACTAGTGCGTTATTGTTTGACCCTGCAGCCTCTTCTGCTGATAGGGAGTACGAAGGATTCACCTTCCTTGATGATTTTGATTCATGGGATCCTTCTGTCGATGTGTTACCTTCCGAGTTTGAATCCTTTGAATTTTCAGGACGAGTTAATTAAACCATCTTCTCAACCTCTACCAAATCCCAGCCACCACAAAATGCTAATGTTATTCTTAACCAGCAAAACCATAATGTGAGTGCCGTAACTACGTTGAGATTGGGAAGAATGCTGAACAACCACGTTGGCGAACAAGTTGATGACATCGATGACACCCCGACGGCTACTAATTTTTCTTCTTCCTCTTCTTGTATTCCATCTAGGGGTGGTAATTGAACAAACCAACTCGGGTTCGATTAGGGTTCAGCTCAGTATCAGCCCGTTCAAGCTCGGTTCATTTAGTAATGAGCCGAACATGAGCCTGAAAGCCTAGCTCGTTTATTAAACGAGCCGAACTCGAGCTCAGCCAGGCTTGTTCGGTATTGACATGTGTTCAGCTCGGTTACACAGTTTGAAAAAAAAAACAGTAATGTCACGCCCCGCTTCCCAGAGTGCGCAAATTACAGCATGTGACAGAGCCAACCATGTTACCTGTGGCTAGGAAACATCCCTCCACAGTCACATTACGACCGTCTATAGGATATCAAGAACAGTAAAATATAAAATCTATCTAGTACATGTCCATTTGCCATAATAAAAAGAGTCAAGAAAATGTATAAGCGAAAATGACCAATATCCAATAAACAACATCTGAAAATACGTCCTAATATGGGCTTACATCAAGAAATAAAGTTACGGAAAATAACTAAACTAAGCATCTCTAAATTTAATTCCTCACTGCTCACCTTGACGGCTAAAATACTCCTGTTCAGCATGGCGATAGCGATAGAGGAACTAGGCCTTGTAAAACCCAGACGTCAGTGCGTCATAATACCAAAATAGCATTAATAACCAGGATGTAACAAGATATGTAAATATGAATATAAATCAACAACATAAATATAAACAATGAGGTATGTGTGTATATGTGATGTGTAACCTAAAACTGGGCTTCTAGGTTATCTATACTAAGAGTCTTTGAAATCACTTAATGTAATTTTCATCGTAACCCATCAGTCTATGTCCAGTTCATTTCCCACGGGACCACTGTAAAAGGATTATTCCATAACGCCCAAACATGATTATTCCGTAACGTCTGGAAAAACGACAAACATGTAATTATTCCGTAACGTCCGGAAAAACGACAAACATGTAATTATTCCGTAACGCCCGGAAAAACGGCAGACGGGACATTTCGTAACGCCCGGAAAAATGGCAAACACGTAATAATAGCCCTTTGAGTTACATTTCGGTTACATTCTTGATTTCTCCTTTATCCCCAGGTTTGTGTTCAAATCAGGTATTGCCAATGTAGATCTAATACCAACACAGGATCAAGCAGGTACAGGTTTTCGTCTATGCAAACAACAAGTAACGTCCGTCAGAATAACAAGTCAGGATTGTTGGCATTAGTAACTAGATCCAAGTAATGAGTCAAGTAGTATGTCGTGAACATGTCATGTGATGCATATGTATCAGATAGATATCCAAATGTGAAACTGTAACGAATATCTGAATACGGTAAGCACGACGGATATCAGGATGCATATGTATCTATCTGTAATAACCTGTATACGTATCCATGACTACGTATGATGTAACTAGATAGCATGTTGCACTAATATAAAGGTAATATGATATAATGAAGTTCCGGCATGCAACTAGATATGCAATTGTTAGTGCGGATACGAACGGATATCGAAAAACGGTAAATATATAACATTGGATGCATATTATAACACATGTATTATTTTTATTCATATATATATATATATATAGTTATATTATAACGTAGCATGTTGCAAGATAAACTTGCCTGATCGGATCTCACGACGGGCTACGTATGTCACGTTCGATGTCGGATACACGTCGCGATGCAACCACGCGCATACAGGACTGGACCAGGCTACTCAAAGACGTGACTATGCTGGTTGACGATGATGACTGGGTCGCCCGAATCGTCGGTGACGTGCGCGACTCCGACGAGGCGGCCGGACCCGAGAAATCAAGAAAAAAGAAGAAAGAAAGAAAAGAGAAGAAGGAGAAGAAAAGGGATTAGGGTTGTGGTATCGGTTCTGGGCAGAGGACGGAGGAGACGACGAAGAGGTCAGGGTGATCGGTGATGAGGTGGTGAGGTGTTGCAAGCATGGGCATGGGTTGCGGGTTCTCGGGTTGGGTGTGCAGGCTCGGGAAGAAGGAGAAGAGAGGAGTGGATTAAGTGGAGGTGGTGTTGAGAAGGTCGAGGTGAGGTTGACGGCGACGGCGAGTCGTCGGAGATGGGTAACGACGAGGTTAGGTTCTACAGTTGCTGGGGTTCTTGGGTTCTCGGGTGCAGGGTGTTGGTGGTGGTGTTGGGAGGTCGGGAGAAGAGAGAGAGGGATGAGGAGGTGAAGGCGGGGATGGGGGTGACGGCAACGAGGTGGTGAGGTGATCGGCGGTGGAGGCGAGGGAATTTTTGGTGTTGGGTTTTTGGGTTGTGGGTCATCGGGTGTAGGGAAAGAGAGGAGGATTAGAGGTGGAGGTGGTGACGGAGGTGAGGATGACGAGGAGGTGGTGGTGACGAAGAGGGGACGAGGGCGAGAGTGGTGGCGAGGTGAGATGAGGCTAGGGTTCGGGTGTTGGGTTCTCGTCGCGAGAGGCAGAAAAGAAGAGGGGAGAGAGAGGGGTGATGACTATATTAGGTTATATATAATTTATATGTATATATATCATAGAGAGAGAGAGAGAGAGAGTGAGAGAGAGACAGAGTGAAAGAGAGGAGAGAGAGGATACGAGAGAGAGAGAGGGTAGGAAATATTATTAGTTTAAAATATATTATATATATTATATATAAATTAACTGTTAAGGTTTTAGTAAATATTATAATATATCTTCTGGGATTATATAGCTAGTACAAAAATACTCCAAAAAATACCCGGTCACATCTAAAATTCTAGTTTTGAAATACAGATAATATACGTATCAGTTAAAACATTAATGCGACGTCCGGTTAAATAAAATGTATACCACCAAGAACGGATATACATAAATCACGTAGCGATCCAAATGAGTCTGTTTTATCAATCTGGGCAGGAACATGATGTAAGGATGCAACCATTGGGTATGGGGTATGATACAGGCCATGTTAGATATTAAAAATATTATAGTTGGTTATAATTTGTATTATTTAAAATATATGTAGATACTAAATATATGATACATGTATATAGAATCTAGATATGCACGGATCATTTGTACTAACAAGGATATGTCGTAATCTAGAACCATGATGGTTTTTGATTATGCGGGTCTAGTCGGATACTATCCACAGATACCAAATGCACTATCCGCACCCAAAACGATAATAATCAAGAAATAGTCGCAAGATTAGAAAATACTCAAATAAAATATGGTATAAATGCACTACGGTGTTACAAGTAATATATAGTATAGAGTAGATTTTATACAACTCTTAGGCCACTTGATTCAATTAAGGGATAGTATATAAAGTGCAATTGAGGTGAATATAAAACCCAGCACTTAAACCTATTCCATACTCTAGATGTTAATTTTTTTATTCTTTCCATATCTGAAAGCCCTGGGTCTTAAGAATTATGATTGTTGTCCCCAGCCTAGCTTTTTATAAAATACTTTCATTTTTTCTTCTGAAACACCTGTAATGGCCATTGACTTATCCTCAGCCTCCACCAAATGCCTCTTTTTCATTTTTCTTTCAGAGATCGCTTAATAGAAGATGCATCTGAGCTCGACTTTGGTTCGTTTAAGGCTCGGTAAGTTAACGAGCTGAACATGAGCTAGACCTACTCAACTCAAGGCGAACTCGAGCCGAGCTTGAGCTAGCATAAATTAAGCAGAGCCGAGCTTAGAAAAGGGCCGGCTTGTACAAGCTCGGCTTAGTTGCACCCGTAATTCCATCGTCTTCTTCCGAGCCCATTCTCCGTTCTCCACCGGGCTTTAACTCTCCTTTCACTTCTCCGAATGGGTCCCTTTTTCATTCCACTAAAACACCAGTTTTAGGATCCATTCCGCCTCCACAATCATCCCCACAAGTGTTGGACCCAACCTTTTTCAATAAAGTTCCATTTCCAAATCGGTTGAGGCCCAACAAACCAAGTCCACAAATGGAGAAGGCTGTGGAGATGTTTAAACAAATTAACATTAATATCCATCTCTTAGATGCTATCCAACAAGCCCCATCTTATGCGAAAATTCTTAAGGAATCGTGCACTAAGAAAAAGAAAACTCAAGTACCTAAGAAGGTTTTCTTAGTAAGTAACGTGAGCGATACTCTTACCCAAAATTTTCCCAAAAAACACAAGGACCCCGGCTGTCCTACAATTTCTATAACTACCCCATCTTTTTGTTCTGCTGATGGACCACCCTCTTTTATTCATTGAGGGCCAACCTATACTTCTTATTGGGGGTAAGAACATCAATCGCGCTCTTCTAGATCTTGGTGCTAGTGTTAAGTTGCTTCCATATTCGGTGTATGAGAAACTAGGTATAGGAGAGTTGAAATCCATGCATTGTACACTCCAAATGGCCGATCGATTAATCACCCACCTTAGGGGTGAGCTGGAGGATGTGTTAATTAAAATCGGGGAATTCATATTCCCTGTGGACTTCATAGTCTTAGATACACAGCCTGTAGCAAATCCACGGAATCAAATTTCGATAATTCTCAGTCGACTATTTCTCGCAACTTCAAATGAAGCGATCAACTGTCGAAATGGTTCCATGAACCTATTTTTTGGAAAAATGACAATTGAACTCAACATTTTCAGGTTGGGGAGTCAACCCTCCGAACCTTCTGCTCATATGCTAGATATTTGTTCCGGCCACAAGATAGCTCCCGATAGTTGTGAATTCGATGAGTTTTTATTCAACGATGATGATCTTGACGCCATTAGTGCGTTATTGTTTGACCCTGCAGCCTCCTACGCTAATAGGGAGTATGAAAGATTCACTTTCCTTAATGATTTTGATTCATGGGACCCTTCTGTCGATGACCACCTCCCGTGTTTGAATCTTTTGAATTTTCGGACAAGTTAATTGAACCATCCGTTTCAGTTTCATACACTCATTATGAACCCCTTATGGAATCCTTCGAGTTTGAGCATTGGCCACCTACCCTACTTTCTATTGTATCTCCGCCGACGCTTGAACTCAAGCTTTTGTCGTCTCATCTCAAGTATGTATACTTAGGCGAGAACGAGACTTTACCCGTTATCATCTCGGCTTCTCTAACTTTAAAGCAAGAGATCAAGTATGTATACTTAGGTGAGAATGAGACTTTACCCGTTATCATTTCGGCTTCTCTAACTTTAGAGCAAGAGAAAGCCCTTTTTTCTGTCTTACAATCAAATTGGCAAGATTTTGGTTGGACTATGGCAGACATCAAAGGGATTAGTCTCTTAATTTTTGAACATCATATACATTTGATGGATGATGCCAAACCAACCCGTGACCCATAAAGACGGTTGAATCCCGTCATGAGAGGCGGTGAAAAAGAAAATCGTCAAATGCTTAGATAGTAGTATCATTTACCCAATATCTTATAGCCAGTGGGTAAGTCCTATTCACATTTTCTCGAAGAAGTCTGGCATCACAGTCGTTACTAATGAGGTAAATGAGTTGGTTCCAACTCGCACCCAAACCGGGTGGCGAGTATATATTGATTACCGGAAACTCAATGTCGCGACTAAGAAAGATCACTTCTCTCTATCTTTCATTGACCAAATGTTAGAACGCTTTGCTGGGCATGAGTATTACTGCTTCTTGGATGGTTACTCATGCTATAACCAGGTTCCCATCGCCGATAAGGATCAAGACAAGACCACTTTTACCTGTCCCTTCGGCACATTTGCATATAAACACATGCCCTTTGGGTTATGCAATGCTCTAGCTACCTTTCAACGGTGTATGATGGGGATATTCTCCGACATGATAGAAAATTTTCTGGAGATATTCATGGACGATTTCTACATCTTTGGAGACTCCTTCGATCAGTATTTACTTCATCTTGACGCTGTTCTTACCCGCTGTAAGGACAAGAATCTAACTTTAAATTGGAAGAAATGCTCTTCATGGTTCAAGAAGGTATTGTCTTAGGACATATTATTTCACGAAGTGGCATTGAGATTGACAAAGCTAAAATAGATGTCATTTCCAACCTTTCTCATCCCAAACGCGTCAAAGATACACGATCCTTTGTTAGCCATGCCGATTTTTTATAGACGGTCCATCCAGGACTTTAGCAAGATTGTTAGACCCTTGACTCTTTTCTTGGCCAAGGACACAACCTTTCATTCGTCACAACCGCTCTCATTCTATCCTCTCTCGAATGGAATCATCTTTTTGAGCTTATGTGTGATGCATCCGACTTTGCTATCGGTGCAGTCTTGGAACA
This sequence comes from Agapanthus africanus, assembly GCA_030015575.1. Taxonomy (NCBI): domain Eukaryota; kingdom Viridiplantae; phylum Streptophyta; class Magnoliopsida; order Asparagales; family Amaryllidaceae; genus Agapanthus; species Agapanthus africanus. Next base: position 594,912,879 of record CM057344.1, on the reverse strand, counting down.
ACACATTTGTTTACCGCCGAAAACTGGATTGAGGCGCGGAGAGCGTGTCCAGCCTGAATGCAGGGGTAAATTCTATATGGAACATATCCATCCACCTCTCCGAAGATACCAAGTTGATTTATGACACCGTATATCGGAGGTTTGGATGGATGCGACCGTTGTTGCTGAACTTTTCAGATTCCCCATCATATGTGAGGGGTTTGTTGATTGTGGGGACGCTTTTTCCTACAGACGCAATCCCTTGCAGTTAATCATGTTACCGCCAAGCGATAATAACTTTCTCTACTCTAAGTATATCACTTCGTGTCGTGTTATGGTTTGTTTATTTTGGGCTGCCCTTGGATTGTATACGGAGATTAAAATATATCATGGCCCGTAGGTCATGGATTAGTCCAAATCCGTACATATTAGATTTGGGATGAACTTAGGTCGCATATCTTATATAAATGATGTCCATCAGTTCACGGAATACTTGAGTTTGATCTAAGAATCGTTAGTCGTATATGAGACTAAGATCAACTTAGATGATATGGACTAAGGATTGCTAATCGTATATGCGACTAAGATCAGCTTAGGTGATATGGATTAATGATCGTTAGTCGTATATGGGACTAAGTTCAACTTAGATAATGCGGATCATTAGTCGTATATGCGATCAAAATCAACTTAGAAACAGTGAGCATATGGGCTCAATTGATCATTTGATCATATATGGGTAGCCCATGGATAGTATACAGTAGTCAATACGGGGAAAGTCCACAGGGCAAAATACCAGTTTAGGAACATAGCGGTCCATTTTTCAGGTTGCGCGTACGTGTATATATTATGTGGCGAAGTGAATGATGGTAACATGGGAATGCGCCCAATATTGGGGTGCGATCCAATTTGAAAGCATTTATATTTCCTTCAAATATATATATATATATATATATATGCTTGGGGTGGTGGTTGTTGGGATGGTGCACATCTATATGGGGGTGCGCATCAATATGATGTGCGCATCTATATGGGACGAACATCAATATGAGGTGCGTATCAATATGAGGTGCGCATCAATATGAGATGCACCAATATGGGGTTAAGACATTCCCTGTCTTGATGAAATTTCATATTTTTTATCAAGTTGGGACGAGAAAGGAGTCATTGGTTGTTGGGACCCGCTACCTCTCTGAAGACATTGAGAAATTACAACGCCGTATATCAGAGGTGTGGAAAGATGTACCCTTGAACCACATCCCGTATATGGGGGAAAAGAACATGTTGGAACTTGGCGAACTTATATTTTATCTAAGGATCGTTAGCCTTATATGAAACTAAGATCAACTTAGATGACATGGTGTAAGGATCGGGCTTAGGATCTTTAATCGTATATGTGACTAAGATCAACTTAGATATCATGATCATGTTGTTTGAGCGATCTTTAGTCATGCATGAGATTAAGATAAGAAAACATGGACTAAGGATCGTTAGTTGTATGCAGGACTAAGATCAACTTAGATGATATGGCATAAGGATCATTAATCGTATATATGACTAAGATCAACGTAGATAACATGGATTAAGGATCATTAATTTTATTTTAGATTAATATCAACTTAGAAAATATGATCTATTTGATCATAGGATCACATATAAGAAGCATAGACTTCCATACTTAGTTTATTTTAACTGAGTGTTCAAGCAAAAGCTTGCTGGTCCAAGTGCGCATATACATGAATCTTCTTTAAAGAGGGTGCACATGTGCATATCACGTGGTTGCGCACTCTTTTGTGGTCAGGGGGCTGCGCATGTGCATATCATGTGGTTGCACACTTGTTATCAGGTCAAATTTTTATATGCACATGTTCAAAAGTTAACATCTTTCATTTGCGCACACGTGCATGTCACGTGATGCGCACATATCTAGGGACATTATTTTCCCCATATGTACACGTGTGTATCGCGTAATGTGCACATCTCCGGGGACATTATTTTTCCCATGCGTACACGTATGTATCGTTATGCGAACATCTTCAAAGACATTTCTTTACCAAGTGCGTCCTGGATAGGGTGCGCATGCAGTAGAAAAGAAAGTAAAGCCTTTCAAAAAGAAGCAATGACTTCTGTTCTTTGATTTTTGGTGATGATATAATCAAAAGACCATTTTTATGTACATGGATAGGTCATATTTTGATATGGATCTCAGATCTTAAGATTGATCTCTCGTAAAAGTATAGACTTTTACATAAGAGAGATCGAACGTAAAATCTTTTGATCTCTTTTATAATGAATCGATAGATTCAGGAAAAAGCAAAAGCTTTTAAAGAGAAGCAAGGGCTTCTATGATGAAAGAGAAGTATTTCTCTGTTTCTTTACCTAGCTTTTCTAGGATTTTGCCGAGGAAGGAAGAAGATGAATAAAATCTTCTCGGTTGAAGAAGTGCGCACTTTTTTTTTTGATAGCGGCCGATATAAAAATCTCTGCCTTTTTTTTTCCTGGGATTCCTATTTATAGGAAAGGGGTTTGTTAGGGTCTTAACAAAAAGATCTAAATTGATGCATATAAATTTAGAACGCGCACACATCATTGGATCTTAGATCCCAAATCAATTTTGTTTGGTTTGTTATCAACAGAAGATTTTTCTTCTATTCGCATGCTTTATTGGATGCTGCGCACGGTAAGGATGTGCGCACGTGTCGCGGCCTATCTCATGCATCAGCTTTCATATGCGCATGTATATAGGTGCGCAAGTCATCGAAGTTACTTTTCTGCCATGTGCGCAAATATCCTTGGCTTCTTTATTCTAGGTGCACACTTTATAGCTTGCTCATTTATATGGGGCACTTGCCCCTTTATTGTAGGTGCGCACCTAGCATGTTTGCGTGTCAAAATGGGTACAAACAATATCAATAAGATGCCACATGTAATTTATTATGTGAGTAGGACCTTGAATAATGCCTAAATGAATTATACAACCTCTAAGAAGGAACTCTCGCCGGATGTATTTGCATTAGAAAAATTCAGGCCTTATGTAATCGGCTCACCAGTCGCTGTCTACACCGATCACTTCGCCTTGAGGCATCTTTTCGCAAAGAAAGATGCTAAATCTAGGCCAATACGTTGGATACTCTTGCTGCAAGAATTTGACCTTGTTATTAAGGATAAAAATGGATGTGAAAACGTAGTAGCCGATCATCTTTCATGACTTCCTTCGTCGCCAACGTTGACTGTGCTAATAAACGACTCTTTTCCGGACGAACACCTCTTGACCATATCTTGCAAACCTTGGTTTGCCGATATCGTGAACTATTTAGTGACGGGATTGGTACCCAGCGAATGGTCAAATCAAGATATTTACAGATTTTTATCCCAAGTAAAGCACTTTTACTAGGACGAACCCTACTTGTTCACGATCAGATCATTTGCTGGTGTGTCCTTAATAACGAGTTCAAGAGTGTGTTGTCCTTTTGCCATGATCAAGCATGTGGCGGTCACTTCGGCCCAAGAAAAACCGTGGAAAAAGTTTTCCAACGCGGCTTTTATTGACCAATGCTCTTCAAAGATGTATATGATTATTGCAAAACTTGTTTACGATGTCAACACATGGGTCGAATTTCACGGAGGAATGAGATACTGCTCCAACTAACCTTGGTTGTTAAGATATTTGATATTTGAGGTATTGATTTCATGGGCCCGTTTCCCAACTCTTTTGGGAACTTATACATTCACTTGGCGGTTGATTACGTCTCAAAATGGGTTGAGGCAATACCGAGCCGAACTAATGACAACAACATTGTCATTAAATTCCTTAAAGAAAAGATCTTTTCTCGGTTCGGGTACTCTCGCGCTATCATTAGTGACAATGGGATGTATTTCTGCAATCGATCGTTCGAGGCTTTGATGTGGAAATATTCTGTCAACCACAATCTTTCTACGCCATATCACCCCTAAACGTGCGGACAAACCGAGATCTCTCATCGGCAAATCTAGCAGATTTTGGAGAAAATGGTTTCTAAGAATCGTAAAGATTGGTCTTCTAAATTAACTGATGCTCTTTAGGCATTCTGTACTGCATATAAGACCGATCTTGACATGTCTCCTTATCGGCTTGTCTTTGGCAAGGCTTGCCACTTCCCTATCGAGATTGAACACAAAGCTATGTTGGCTATTAAAAATCTTAACTTTGATCTTGACCAAGCGGGCAGCTATCGGAAGTTGCAATTAAACGAGTTGAACGAGTTTCGGGATGAAGCGTACAATAACACGGTTATAGTAAAGAACTGGACGAAGGTGTTTCTGTAGGTAGACCTTGGATGCTCTACTAGGATTTTAGAACAAGCACAAATGAGATTTTAAAAATAGTAGTGAGCTCAAGTCTACAAACTAGAAACATTAGCTAAAGAATTGAACTAGCAACAAGATATCATAGGAGTTTCCATATAAGGTAAAGCGCAATACAACCTTTATAGCCTCTTCATTTGATCCTAAATGTGTTGGACTCCTTGCTAAGCTTCCTTGGAAGAGTGATCAAGCTTGATGAAGACCTCCCTTTGTCGAAGATGGATCCACTTAAGAGCTCCTAACTATGGCTTCAACTTCATGCAAATGTGAAGTAACCTAGATGACCAGGCTGCTAGGCTAGCTAACTAGATGATGTATTTTCCTCACTTCCCTTTTGCTCTCTTTATATTCTCATTTTCCTAATGGTTTATCTTAGTTAAAATGAGGAGGAAGAAGAGGGTTGGAGCTAGGAGAAGAGAGCAGAGAATAATTATTCCTAAGTCTTAACCATTTAGAAAATGGTTGCAACCTTTTAATAAATTCTCTACAAAATCCTAACCATACGATTTCATCTTTAATCCATGTATACACCCTTTCCTCTCCCCTTCACTTGTCACCACTAAACAAGTGGGCAAGCATGTGCTCATTTAAGGCACACCATAACTAAAGAGAACCAAAAAGAAAAACAATAAACGAAAATGAATAATATAATTATATATATATATATTATTTCATTTACCTGTAATTAATAAAGAGTGACATAAAGTATGAAGTGACACAATATTAGTAAATACATATATCCAATACATGTATTTGTAAATATATTAAATCCACAACTGATTTAATATCCGTCTTTCTAAAAGACCTGCTAGTATTGTAAATGTCCGATTGCCGTCGGTCCATCCAATGAACTCATTTCAATCGCACGTACCGAGTACGGCTGCTACATCGTTTTGCTAAAGCCAGAAAACTCTTTGTGTGGGACTCTAAAGACTCGAAAATACGCTGGCAGTGGGTTTAACAACAAGCACATCAGCGGCACAAGTTGTACGTAACAACTACCCAGGTATTGAGAGAAAGGAAGGTCGACAAGCAAGCTCGTCCAAACCCCTACGGACCCTATAAGTGACAGTCACTGTATAGTCTGGTCTGCTCGTCTGAGAGTATCGCATATCAGGTCGAGGGGGTTGTAAATGTCAGACCCTTAATAACTTGATAAGTTGTGCCGATATTAAGCCCACCACCAACCAAGAAACTACTGATCCTCAATCAGTAAATCTCATCCGCTCTGGCCAAAGACTTATGGTGATAGCCAACCGGGCACAACGCGGCATTAACTCCCAATACCGGGAGAGACGGATCCTTTCAACTCACTGCCTCCATGTGGCTCAGGAATGTACCCAATTGAAACCTGTTTGCACAACTCAGTAGAGCCATGGTAGGATAGTAATCAAGGCACAGTGGACAAGACAAATGACGATCTCAGATCGACAGACAAACATGTATTCATATCACTAGAGAACTGCTGCCTGACGATATATATAATACTATCGAGTATGTTCCCGGCGAGTCCGTCCAATGTAACTCATAACCCAATGAGCACCTGTATACAATCTTTGGTGACTGACTGACACTAATAGCTGTGAGACCGGCCATCGCCCCTCGTCGGGGTCAAGAAACATATACACTAGTCTACTATGGAATATCGATACCCAGTCTCGATACTCCCATGAACAGGGATATTTAAGGATTTGCTTGTGGACGACCCATGCCTCACTTGTATGATCATCATAACCCTGGTAGTCAAGCAAGAATCCTATGGGATCTATCAACATGTAAGAGTGATCTGTAATACCACATAACACATGTATATGATGATAAAAATAAACCAGACAGCATTCTATTATCTCGAATAAGACCGTTCTACCCGTATTGGTCCTCCCTCAATTATCATAATCGCCTACCCGCAATTACAATAATTGCCTACCTGCAATTACAATAATTGCCTTGAGAGCACTATAGCCAAAATCTCCCACTTGCACTTAAGGCTAATTATTGTGGTATCACATACCCACATCCTGTGTGCTACCGAATACCCAACTTCTTTACTAATAAGTTTCGCAAACCGTGTTTGTGAGGCATCCGTGTTCGAGAAATAGCTTCAGTGAGTGGATCCGTTACAATGTTTCTATTTTTATCTCTCTATATCTCAACTTCGCGGAGAACTACTATCTCCCGAATTGAGCGATACCGGTCTTAGAACTTGTCTGGATACCTGATGGGACCAAGTTCATAAATGAACACTTTTATCCAACAAAGTTCTTAAACTGTATTTTCTACTGAATTCAATTAGTATCCCACGCCATGCCTACCTCAGTATCTGCTTGGATCCATGTCCAACATACTGCCCCTCAGAAGAGGGTAAACTTATAACTCTGACAGCCACTATGTCATCCAGGTCACCTTGGAAGCCTGAAACGATAACCACTTCCTGTAGGAGGCCGTCGTTACCATATACCAAGAATATCCTCTTATGTTCATAACCGGTTCCTTTTGTTTCTTCAGGATTGGATTAATATCTGCTTACCGCAGCTAGTGCAAAAGCAATATCTGGTCTGGTACTTGACATCTCATGATTGACTCAATTGATTAAGCAAGTGATATGTCATTCATGCAAATTTCTCTCCTCATCAGTCTAGAAGACATCTCTTTAGAGAGGGTGACTCCATCACCTGCGGGTGCACCACCATGCCTGGAGTCGTCCATTCTAAAACACTTTAGAATAGTGTCAAAGTACCCAGATTGGGACATTTCCCAAATCCAGATCTAAAACCATAGATCTTGTCACCAGAATCCCTGATATTTTATCCAAATTCTATGTGGAGAAACACCTATGACAACCACAGTTAACCAATCGTAGTATAGGAACACTACATCCTATCAAGAGTATGCCATCCAAATACAAGGACAGTACTCCCTACACTACCTTCTTACCAGGTTCATCTGTTCCGATAAAGTCAAACATCATGACTTTCACACCAAAAATAGATGATCCATTTCCGCTCTGCCTACTTTAGTCTATTAATTGACATAAGTATCTTGCCCACTATGCTTCCACTGCTCTTACTGACTACATCAATCCTCTGACAGAGTCATATACACGTTTACTTCTAAATCCAATTTAGAATGACGTTATAGTTATCCACCTGCTAGATCTCATAGTCAAGGACATCAGCAGTGGTAAGCTAGGGTCATCATTTTCATGATGCAAGCCTTCCTGTTACCGTCTATGAGGAAACCAAAGTACCACCCGGGTGGCTAAGATCACCCTCTAAATTTGCGGAGTGGCTAATTGATAGTCGAATCTAATTGAATTATCAGGTTTTATTAAATTTTCAGTAACCGTTTGTGGTTATCGAATTACATCCAGTTCTACCAAACTCTTACTAAAGTTTTTTGAAAAGAATCCATTTTACTAAAAATGTGGCGAGTTAAGAACAAAATAACTTTTGATCTTGTAAATGGCAGAAAGTTAAACCCTCGTCTATGCCCGGGATAACCCACAAACTGCCATTACTGAAACGTATCTTGAGTTTATCCGGATTCTGGTTTTAAGCATAAACCAGAATCCTCCATATATCTTAACAACGTTAAGATATGAATCCATTATATATCCACTATAGAAACAAATGCACTAATTTAAAAAGAACCATATCCAATTGGTTATGCAACTATTTCCATAGCATATTACCCAAATGGAAAAAGGCCATATAGTATTACTCATCAAGGAGCGCACCCACGGATGAGTAATCTGAGAAAGAATCTAATTCTCAATATTACTATTACGGAATACCTAGCAAAAGTATCTACATCTTCGATCGCATCGAAAAATCCTGATACTTCCAACGTATAGTTCTCTACTTTATTCTTGTACCTATGAACTTCTCAAAATTTTGGACCTTGCATTTCAACGAAATACGTGTTTAGAACCAGAGAAGTCATAAGTAAACGTAATATAGTACGAGTACCAGCCCCTTGTCCAAATGGATACTGGACAACATACATTACTTTGTATAAGTCCCCTGAGTTTACCAACTCAAACTCTGTGTGTCGTAAGTTGAAAACTGTGTTTTGATTAAGAAGAATTACACCGTTATTCAATACACCTTACCTAATTATCAACTGACAAAGGTAAATGTTTTAGACATAATTTCAAAAAATCATATCTCACTTTATGAAATAAAGAAACAAATATTTTAATTTAAAATTAGTATATAACCACGGATATTCAAAACAAAATATTTGCCGATAGGCAAAACCCAGGCGATTTCCCCAATATCACCAATTACAACGAATTGCGACATTGAGGATTTAATCACCTAATTCCCAATACTCAACTCCTTCTCAACATCTATATTGCCCTACAGATATGAGATCCTAAACCGGTATATACATACCGTGGAATCAGAATAAATGGGAAACAATTTCAATTACAACTGCACAGGAAAACTGAAACATTGGAATGTGTTGAGGGGGTGACTGAGTATTCCTGTAATGCCTCTTCTAATACCAGACGCATGATAGTCATCGCAATTTCTTTACCCTCACTTTAACCCCTTTATTTGTCTCCGCAACTTACCTTCTGTACATCATACTTAGGCTAGTTGTTTTTTTCCTTCCCTACCTTTCGACACCGGCTTAAGATTTGGAAGAAGACTACCCAACAAGCGTAACTGGTGTACTTCCTAATAAAAGCAGTTCGCGCAACCTGAGAGAAGGTAATGGGGAGAGACAACAGAATTATTCTGTTTAATTTCTCCAGAACCGGTAGCCATCCTCGAACTGAAATAACTTTGTTCGAGTTTGTATGTAACTATATGAGATGGTTTTATCCAAATAAAGTGGATCTTCATAGTGATACGGTATGTTTTGAGAAAAAGAAAAGGGGAAGTAGGAGCGGTATGGATATATTTGACTTTTTCGTGATTTGTGACAATCCAAAACCGGAGGTAAAAAGTTCGGTTAATGTGGTTTTGAGTTTTAGTTTAAGACGGGTCATGGTTCCTGCCAGAAAGAGAGAAAAGAAACACTCGGCGTGCACTCTACCAAGATTAGATTGGTTAATCACTTTATCTAATCAGGATAACTCCCACTATTTCCTAAAATTCTCCTTCAAACCCTAAAAGGAAAACTAGTCGGGATCATTTACACCTTACAAGTTTGCTAACCGTTCAGCCAGGTCGGTGTCGGTATTCTGAGGGAGGTCCCCGTGCTTTCGCACGGACCCAATTTAATAACCATGTTTCTGTAAAGGTGTAATCTCGTCAACACTTTCTAGACACCTAATATGTTGGCTAATTGTGAAGTGAAAATCTCCCGAGGAGTATTACCTACTCATCAATAGGAATTTGGATGCAACTATCATTGTGTGATAAATTTGACGGAAGCCTACCAAGATTACCACACTCCAGAAGATAAGCTCATACTTAGCATGTTTTTCTTATGTTTGAAACTCGCGATATGATTTTTACCCCTAGGACCCTAGTGACCTTGACGAATGATCAACAAATCAAAGAGTCTTAGTCAAGTTCAACCCGTCATTATCTTAATTGCATTAAACCCATCCGCATGACCCTTGACGAATAATCAACAAAGTCATACGTCTGTCCTACCAATCCGCATCTAATGCGACAGAAAATCACTACTTAGCTACCGCACACTACGCCTTGACGAATAATCAACAAATGTAGCACGAATACTAAGTACTAATAATTTGAAATAACGGAGGACTACGACTGGTTTTTTGGCGAATAACCTTTAACATAATGAACTTGATATCGTTGAAGGAACTGAGTAGTTTTGAAAAGGAGTGGTTTAGGCTCCGTCTTTTAAAATGAGTGGTTCTGAAGAAAACCAAGTAGTTTATAGTCACATAAACTTTTGTTTAAGAGCGAATTCCTTGTGAAGGGAATAAGGCTCTTCCCTTGTCGAATGAGGTGCGGAATATTCATGACCGAATACCATTATGCAAAGTAAAAGAGCACACCTATAGTTTTTCAAAATTTAGTTCCGAAAACATCAATTTAGGTTTGTTTTCTTGCATTAAACATATAATGCAGTCCCATCAATCAATCCTATCACACCACAAGAAATGAAAATAGAATGTACGTATATGGAATACACATCCGCCACAGGGTCCAGGGACTTCACCATAAGGTTACTTAACTTACGGCAGTGCATGGGCAGGGCTAGCACGGATGCAAAACATATACAACATCTAATATATATAATATATATATTGACATTCGACTCAGGCATGATAGCATTAACATAGCAGCAGAAGCAAACATAATGAAATAGAGGGTATACTACGAATTCCATGTTTCATTTTAGCCATGCATGAAACATGGATTCCACGGTCATGTGAATAGCCAAAACCTTAGCCCTAGACCCCTACAAGCATGGTAAGTAGTCCCGCTAATTCTAGAATTAGGTGACCCGATCTCAACGCCTTGAGATGGACACCCGTTGGATTCTAAATCCCGGCTACTTGAGCACTCCTCCCGGGTCTATCCTAGATACATGAAATAAGAAATTATATTATACAAAGGCGACGCAATCTTATCCCGGAAATGCCCCTCAATAAAAGAATATTACAAATGCGGGAACGATGGCCACAATATTGGACACTCACCCCAAATATGAATATACAAATGAAATATAAAATTCTCATCTCACCAAAACCCCCGGCTATTCATCACAACAACCATAATTATTCCAATCCAAACATTCATCACAGAACATCAATGAGAGTATCAATTTCGTAACCCCTTCTAATTGATACATATAGCAATTAGGATGGCGTTTTACCAAGCGCTATGATATGCACAGTCGCAGAAGAAACCAAAAAAATAACAACTAGAATCACAAAACTCGCGTGGTGGTCACTCGAAATTTCCAAACATTGAAATTCAAGCGCCCCCGGCAATGAAAACCCTCTCATTTTTGCATGAAATCGAACCCGGTTAACCTTCAAAAACCCCACACTATTTGAGGAAACGGGGCTGAAGCACGGGCCGAATCGGGGCCGAATCGGCCCTGGAACATCTCTGAAATGGGGCTGATTCAGTGGTTGATTCGTCCCCCGATACGGGGTTGAATCGACCTCGGTTCGGCCCCGTTTTGGGGTAGAACCGAGCATAAATAGGATGGGTTTGGGTGATCATTAGCCTACTAGAAATCTTGGTCCAAATTAATTATCCTGTAGCTCCGGTACAAGCGAAAATGAGAGCATTTCATGCAAATTTTCAAAACAAGTTTTGGTTAAAATGGGTTGTGATAATTCTAAAGTCATCCAAACAAGTTCAAATCTTTAGTTTGGCTCTGATACCATGTAGGTAGATCTTGGGCACTCTATTAGGTTTTAGAACAAGCACAAATGAGATTTTAAAAATAATAGTTAGCTCAGGTCTACAAACTGTTGGATGTATATGCTCTAGAGGCCATTATTGTATAATACAGGATTGTATATTACATATGGATGTTTGGCATATATATATGTACAGGACAGTCTTGCTCGATATGATAGTATGCTATCTGGTTTGTCTTTACCTCAACATGTGTCTATATTCAATTTATATTACGTATCTCGAATACATGTTGGTAAAGTTCGTAAGATCTTTGCTTGACTACTAGAGTTGTGATGGCAATCATACAGGTGGGGTCTAGGTAGTCTATAAGCACATCCTTAAAAGTGTCCCTGGTCGTTGGAGTTTCGAGACAGGGCATTGATACTCCGGAGTAGTCTAGTGTATACGTTTCTTATTCCTATGAAGGAAGGCGGCCTGTCCCACAACCATTGGTGTACGACACCAAAGATAGTATACATGTGCTCATTAGGTTATGAGTTACACTGGACGGACTCGCCGAGAACTTCTAGATGGTAATATACCTATCGTCAGATAGCAGTTCTCAAGTGACACAGGTACATGTTAGTTTTTAGACCTGACATCGACATTCGTCCCGAGTGTGTTCCCACTATACTTAGATTACTATCGTACCACGGCTTTAAAGAGTCGTGCAAATAGGTTTTAGTTGGGTATAGTCCCGAAGCACATAGGGGCAGTGAGCGATAGAAGGGATTCGTCTCTCCCGGTATAAGGAGTCGATGTCGCGTAGTGTTCGATTGGTCATCACCATAAGACATTGGCTAAGGCAGTTGGGATTTACTGATTGTGAGATCAATAGTTTCTCGGGATGCTTTTGAACCACATTGACATGACTTTTCAGGTTATTAGTGGTCTGACGTTTTCCACTTCCTAGACTCGATATGCGATACTCTTAGACGAAGAGACCAGAATGTATGGAGACTGTCACTTTCAGACTCAGTAAGGATACGAATGAGTTTGCTTGTCGACCTTCCTTTCGTTCAATAGGGCAGCTGATCAGTCATATTTATTGCACATTTGTAGGGTCATTTTCCCTACTATTATTAATTACTAAAATGTGTTATTTGTAATTTAAGAATACATATGGGTTTATTTGTAAAAGGATTTTGTCATATATTTCTTAATTTATAATTAATATAATTGGGGGAATATATGCATATTGTAACGACACTGAATTTTCTGTACAGAATTTTTTCTTCTTAATGTACAGAAAGGAGTTTGCAAGCTTAAGCACAATTTAAAAGTTATTCTTGTTTAAAAACAACAAGAAACAACTTGTAGCTCATTGGTAAAGCCTTGCACTGCTGTGACATAGCCCCTTTGTTCGAATCCCCTCAGGCACATTATATTTTTTCTGATTTTTCTTTTAAACATTTTGGAAGCCCAAAAGTTTACACGTGCAATGCATATAAAATGAAAAGTCTGAAGAAAACAAACATGTGCAAATTATAGTTAATACCAGCATGGACACGTGGCGAGAATCCACTGGCACCCCTCTACAATTGGACCGGCGAGATCATTCCATGGGCCGGCGCCGACGGTCATCCGTAGGTGAAAAGCCCCCGTGCTCTGCACACAAAACCCTTGGCCTACCCCCATTACCCCTGCACTGTTTGATTTCTCTGAATTTAAACAGAGACTTCAATTTCACCTTTAAATGCAATTTAAATGCATTTTAATTAATTCTTTCAATTCCAAAATCCTAATTCCACATTATAAATACAACCCCATACCCTAGCCTTTTCTTATTCTGAAATCTCTAGCCAAAATTATCAAATTTTTCAAAGTACAAGTGGAGTAGAAGTAGAGTTAGCCCAAGAACAACTTCCGATGAGGAATCGAGCAAGTTACGGCGATCCCGTGACGCTGCAACGATTAAGCTATCTTCTTCTACCTCTTTCCTACCCTTCTAGCTAGTAAGTCCCACCTTATTCTTCTTTTTCTACATAAAAAGTTTTCTTTTTCAAAATATGTCGGTAAGTGGAGTCAACATCGATTTTTGATTCTAAAATCTTGAAATCACACTTTATCTTAATCATTGCTCATCTATATTCTTAACATATGTTTATAACCATAAAAATAATAATTAGAAACAACTTTCACCCTAAATAATCATGTTAAATAACTTTAAATTGAGTTTTACATTTAAATACCATGAACTTTGTATCTACAATATTTTATTATTTTGCTTAATCATACCTCTAGAAAACTTCATGGGGTAATGACCTACCCCTCACATATACACATTTTTACATAGCACGATACTCTTGGAAACATATTTTTGTGGCAAATACAATATTTCATTAAAATACCATCGACTATAAAAACCCGGTTTTCTTTTTAATTGTATTATTAAATTCTTTGCGATTATACCTCTATAACCCATTTTGGGGAACCCGTTATTGGATGGTGCGGATTATCACACATCCTCGGGTTAGTAGAGCGAGATGTAGACCTCCTTACGGATCATTCGGTCTCGAAAGATTTTTAATACGATTTGTAAGAAAAATGAGATTTTCTAATTAATAATAAAATTAATTTTTAATATTATATAAATATTATCAAACCATATATTTTCAAGTTATAATAAAATTCCATGTTTTCCTAAAAATAAAAGAATGGTAAGTTTCACTAAAATACTATCAAGTATCAATACAAGACAAGTTTTACACTAAAATACCTTGTGTTCCCCTCCGAATCACGGCGCGACAGAGACGTCTTGCCTGAGATTCGGGGCAGATGCTATTTGGTTTTATCCGTCCACCTCTCCGAAGATGCCAAGTTGATTCATGGCACCGTGTATCGAAGGTTTAAACGGATGCGGCCGATGTAGCAGACTTCGTCAGATTCCCCTCGTTCGAGGGGTTTTTGATTGTGGGGACGCTCTTTCCTGCAGGCATAAGCCCCTGCAGTTAATTACGCTACCTCATCGCGGTAACAACTTTCTCCTTCTCCAGATGGTCACTTCGTGTCGTGGGTGTTTGTTTTGTTTGTGGTTGCCCGTGGATTGTATACGGAGACTAATTTATGTTGTCGCCCGTAGGACGTGAATTAGTCCAAATCCGTATTTTCTTAGATTTGGGTTTGGGGTTTTTGTTTAAGGATACGTTAGCCATATTTAAGGTTAAGATCAACTTAAACGTTTGTTAAGGATACGTTAGTCTAATTTGAGACTAAGATCAGCTTAACAGGATCATTTAGATCCGACAAAAGAGCATTTGGGGGCTCTATTGTTCTAGTTTAGGGACATAGTGGTCCATTGCCAGTTTAGGGACATGGTGGTCCATTGGATGTATGGCCGTCGGGACCCGTCACCTCTCTAAAGACGTTGAAGGATTACAACGACAAATATCAGAGGAGTTCGGAGATGTACCCTTGAACCAATGTTGGTTGGGAGATCTATAGTCCAATTTAGGACTAAAGTCAGTTTGAAGGTTTGTGAGCATATGGGCTCGGTTGATATGAGTTGAACATTTTGTTGTTCTGGCTGTTTGAGCCTTTATTTGGGGCTTAGCCCTTTTATAATGCATGGCATTGGGCTCTTTAATTAAATGCATAGCATTTATTTTGGTCTGTTAGGCCTTTTAATTGGGCTATGTCCTTTTTTAATAATGCGCAGCATTTAATGGCTTGACAGTGCGCCACGTGGCCTGTCAGGCGCTTTGCGCCAATTGAGGAGCGCAAGGTGTCGGCGCACGTGGAGGTGACACGTGTCACGCTCTGGTGAGCGCAAGTCTGTTAGCGCAGTGCGCTGCATTAGTACGCTGCTGACACGTGGCGCGCTCTGGTGAGGTGCGCCAATCCAAGAGCACAACGTTATGTTTTTAGGAGCGCAAGGCGCAGATTGACACGTGGTGCTCTCTGGTGACTTGCGCTAGTCCAAGGAGCGCAACAACGCAAATTAAGAGTGCATGGCACTGTTCAATAGCGCAGAGCGCATCTTGATCAAATTTAGATCAAAGAAACAAGTTTTTCTTGTTCCAAAGAGGTTCTACCTCAAGTTTTAAGAACCAATGGTTCTGATTCTCATCCAAAAGGCAATGCCTTTATATAGATCAAAAGATCTAAAGATGAAGTAAATTACTTCTTTTAATTTTTTTTGTGATTGGATCTTTTTTGATCCTTTTTCTTTTTATTGAAAATCTTGATCTTGTTCTTAGATTTTTGATCTTTTTAGAAGAAATTCTTCTTTTTTCAAAGGTTTACCTTTTTTTCTCTTTGAGTTTTTCTCAAAGTTTTTAGAGGAGCTCTGTATATATGAAACTTGGAGTCTTGGGGCCTTTATATAGGGCCAATTAGTTTGTTAGGTTAGTTACAGAGATCTTTCTCTGATTGATCTGGGGATATTTCCCCACCGTTGGATCTTTGATCCTAAGGCCTCTATTTTACAGAAGATAATCTTCTTATTTTAACAAGATTAAAAAGATCTTTCTAGAATTTTAATTCTGATTAAATAATTCATTATTTAAGTTTTAGTGCTGGCACAGTTGGCGCAAGTGTACCTGCGCTTGACACGTATCGCGCAGCGCAGAGCGCAGCGCAACTGCGCTGACACGTGTCGCGCAGCGCAGCGCAACTGCGCTGACACGTGTCGCGCAGCGCAGAGCCCAACGCAACTGCGCTGACACATGTCGTGCAACGCAGAGCGCAGGTTATCTGAAGCGTTGCTTCCTTTATTATTTTGAACTTTTAAAACAGAGCTTTGCTCTGATTGGGGAAAATAGAAGCGTTGCTTCATTTCCCGCCTTGGAATTTGAACAGAGTTTTGCTCTGATTGGGGGAAACAAATGCCCCCCCACCGTTGCACTTACGTGGCCCCAGACGTGAGTGCAGCGGTGGCAGAATTCCAACCCTTGCGCCATCTTTTGGAAGTTAAAACGGCTCTCAATGCCTATAAATAGAACCTTTGGTCCCTTAGATAATTTCCATCTTTACTCGAGAATTTTCTCTTATTCAGAGCATTGCTCTTCAATTTAAGAACTTTTCAAGAGTAAAACTCTGTTAAAACTTAGGTATAGTTTAAAACTTTTAAGAAACCAGGGTTTTACCCATTAACAGAGCCTTGCTCTTTATAGGTCTTTGATCTAAAGAGAACCATTTTAGGGTTCCAATAATAGTGCTTTTACTTTCTAAAAGGATTTTATTTATAATTTCTTGATTCATTAATGGAGCTTTGCTCCTTTTAAGTCGTATAGTAGAACTCTTAAGAGTTTGCTCATGAATAATGAATATCAAAAATGGAGTTTTATCTTTGATGGATTATATCACCTTCTCATAGCAATGCTCTCAGCATTCTCGGGGAATTTCTTTAAATTCCCCTCATAAATGATTTTGATAAGTATTACTCCCGTCCGTAGAGTATTGCTCTCGAGGAGTTTAACTCCCTGTGCCTGTTTTTAATAAGAATTCGCTTAATCAGTCTGGCTGCTAATTTTTGCTGATCTTCTTTTACAGGAGTAATGGACACCCACATGTATGACCTTGATGAGATCATCTTTTATGGAGACATTCGCCAACTAGGTCGTTCTCAGAACCGAGAACTCACAAACGCCGAGTGTGCCGAAATTATGAGTCGCTTCGACGCATATAACGGTCAACCGCTTCCTCGACGTTCCTCTCTCCTGAAGCTTATCGTGGAAGCCATCTGGGAAGCGCTTCCCTTATTCTGTACCGGTGTGCCACTTAGGACATTGGATGCCGCCGAGGATAAGGTGCACTCGGTGTATCTGATGAGCCTAATCTCAAAGAGAAGGCGAGATAACCTTATCGATCTTCTGCATCAAGCTTTTCAACAGTCTGCAATACTTGCTGCTTATCGGAGGGAGGAGGACATCCGTGAGGATCCCGACGCTTGTGATCGCGAAAGTAAGCACACCAGGATGGTTCGAAAGGCGTGGAAGATTCTGGACAAGGTCACTTTTGAATTCCTCAATCCATGCCCTGGGTCCGAGGTTATACCTTTGTAAACATTTTAACGAGGATGTTTTTTGTTTATTGTTTTTATTGATGTAAGAATTTTCCAAGTATGAATGACAAATCTTTTGCCTCCTTCCTTTCATTTTCTGCTTTGTTATTGGCATATTCCTTAAGTAAGCATAGCCTGTAGGTGATATAGAACATTCCGTCTTGAATACTTTGGGGAGTAGTGATGGCTTAAGAAGCAAGTTCAGATCTGCTACCTAAGGCTTTTCAACTTTATGAGCCGTGAGGGTCTCATAAAGACTTTTCTCCCTAAGGATCGAGAGGATCTCGTAGGTGTATTTTCTCCTTAGGAATCGTGAGGATTCCTAAGTGCGTTTTCTCTTATAAGTCATAAGGATCTTATAAGAGAATTTTCCCTCTTACGAGTCAAGAGGACCCGTAAGCGGTTGTTTCCCTCCTTGTCGAGATTTGACTTTGGAGAGTGTGACCCGTAGATCGTATGCAAGAGTCCATTTTGGACCGACTTGCAGGGTCCCAGTACTTAGGAAACTGGTTCTTATCCCGATTGCCTAAGGCTTTTCCTCACGAGTCGAGAGGAATCGAGCATTTCTCGCAAGAATATCTTAACGTCACAGTTAACCTCTACTCTTTACGATAGAGGTCCGTTAGGGTCTGTGGTACTTAGGGTTTTATCCGTCGTACCGTCGCGTTGGCTGATGTATTCCTCGATAGGCAATCTTGCTGTTCGAGTAGCCTTGTGATTGTCGCGTCTCTGATCCCTTCGGGGGCTGGACAAGACGTCTTCAAGCAATCCTCCTAGGCAGTTTGACCGTCGGAAGAGCAAGCGTTAGGAATTTTGCCATGCCGCTTTTTACTTGAGATTAGGCTCATTTTGGAGAGCCCCGATGAGTCATAACCACTCCGCGCTGGTGTGGGATGATCTCCGATAGTCTTTCAGGTTTTATATGAGTTGCCGTCAAGACCCTAAAGCTAGGAATTTGGCCTTCGCTTCGTTTACTGGCATTGCGTCCGCTGTGTCAAGACGAATGTCGCGGTTGTCTCTAGGTTGCTAGTGAACCGTCGAGGTTTGGAACTAGGGATTTTGCCGTGCCTCCATTGTTTGATTGTCGCGTCTGAATCCTGCTGGAAGAAGAACGCTGTGGTGACATCCCGTCTGCTGTGTCGAGACGAACGTCAAGGTGGTGACCACTCCGCGCTGGTGTGGGGTGATCTCTAGTGGTCTTTCGGGTTTTATATGAGTTACCGTCAAGACCCTGAAGGTAGGAATTTGGCCTTCGCTTCGTTTGCTTTGGCGTGTCCGGATCCTGTTGGAGGAAGGACGCTGTGGTGACATCTCGTCTACTGTATCGCGACGAACGTCGAGGTGGTGACCACTCCGCGCTGGTGTAGGATGATCTCCGATTGTCTTTCAGGTTTTATATGAGCTACCGTCAAGACCCTGAAGCTAGGAATTTGGCCTTTGCTTCGTTTGTTTTGTCATGTCCGAATCCCGTTGGAGGAAGGACACTGTTGTTGATATTGCGTCTGTTGTATCGAGACGAATGTTGAAGTGGAGTTGGGATTTTGCTATCACTCCGCTTTGTTTTGATACTGCGCCTGCATCCTGTTGGATTACGAAGGAACGCCGTTGTTGACATTGCGTCTGCTGTAACGAGACGAATGCTGAGGTGGAGCTAGGATTTTGCCGTCACTCCACATTGTTTCGATCGTAAGGTCTTTTGTTGGCATTGTATCCGCATCCTGCTGCACTGCGAAGGAACGCCGTTATTGACATTGCGTCTGCTGTAACGAGACGAATGCTGAGGTGGAGCTAGGATTTTGCCGTCACTCCGCATTGTTTCGACCGTAAGGTCTTTTTTTGGCGTTGTATCCATATCCTGTTGGACTGCGAAGGAACGCCGTTATTGACATTGCGTCTGCTATACCGAGACGAATGTTGAGGTGAAGCTGGGATTTTGCCGTCGCTTCGCTTTGTTTCGACCGTAAGGTCTTTTGTTGGCGTTGCATATGCATCCTGCTGGACTGCGAGGGAACGCCGTTGCTGATTCTTAGGCTGTAGATATTGCCGTTAAGATTTGGAACTAGAGACTATGCCGTGGCTCCGTTTCGTTGCGACTCTGAGGTCGGTTGTTGACGTCATGTCTGCATCTGGTAGTGAGGAGAAACGCCGTTGGTGGTCTCTAAGTTGTCGATATCGACGTCGAGACCCTGAAGCTAGGGATCTTCTTTTGCTTCGTTTGTTGACATTGTGTCTGCAATATTGCGACAAATGTCGAGGTTGTCTCTAGGTTGTCTATGAACCGTCGAGATTTGGCTTCGCTTTCTGGTGGAGCCTGTTGGGAAGGTATGGTTCCCTCTTTGTTTGTGCCCCTGGATTGTATACAGGGATTGCTGTGATATCGCCTGTAGGGCATAAATTTCATTCATTTTTTATATTATTATTTTATTTCCGTGATGCTCTATCATTTCAGCTTTTATATCGCGAAGGTCGCGATTGCCCAATCATTTCGGCTATTTTTTGCGGTGCCCAATCATTTCGGCTATTTTTCTTTTTACTCACTGCTTTTTATTGCGAGTTGCCCAATCATTTCGGCTGTTTTTGTATGCATACATTTTTACTTGCTGATTTCATTGCAAGTTGCCCCATCATTTCGACTATTTCATATGCATTTTCGGCTCGCTGATTTTTTTATCGCGAGTGTAGAACTTGGAATCTGATGCCAATCTTAGCATCAGCATCGCTACGACTGGAATATTGCCAGGAGCGAATCATCATTTGCCATGAAAGGACTTGGAATTTGATACCGATTTAGGCATCAGCACCGCTACGACTGGGATATTGCCAGGAGCGAATCATCATTTGCCATGAAAGGACTTGGAATTTGATACCGATTTAGGCATCAGCATCGCTACGACTGGGATATTGCGAGGAGCGAATCATCATTTGCCATGAAAGGACTTGGAATTTGATACCGATTTAGGCATCAGCATCGCTACGACTGGGATATTGCCAGGAGCGAATCATCATTTTCCATGAAAGGACTTGGAATTTGATACCGATTTAGGCATCAGCATCGCTACAACTAGGATATTGCCAGGAGCAAATCATCATTTGCCTTTGTCGATGTCGAACAAAGGTGGCTTAGAGAACAAGGTTAGGGTCCTGTCGACTAAGGCTTTTGACTTCATGAGCCGTAAGGGTCTCACAAAGGTATTTCTCCCTACAAGTCGTGAGGATCTCGTAGGTGTGTTTTCTCCTTAGGAATCGTGAGATTCCTAAGTGTATATTCCCCTGTAAGTCGTAAGGATCTTACTAAAGGGTTTTCTTCTTATAAGTCGAGAGGACTTACAAGGGTCATTCACCATATGGACATATCCCTAGTCACGGGTGGGACTTGGTTAGGGAAATGTTTATTCGTGCCCGTGGATTGTATACAAGGGTCAGTATTGAGCCACTTGTAGAGCAGTATTAAAGGTTGTGGGGGTTGCTTAAGAACAGGTTCAGGTCTCTGTAACTTAAGACTTTCAAATCTTATGAGCCGTGAGGGTCCCATAAGAGAGTTCTCCTTACGAGTTGTGAGGATCTCGCAAGTGTAATTTCTCCTTAGGAATCGTGAGGATTCCTAAGTGTATCGCTCCCTTGTGAGTCGTAAGGATCTTACGCAGGTGGTTTCACCTTACAAAGTCGAGAGGACCCTGTAAGTGTCTTTTAACGAGATTGCGCCCTTTCGGGTTTTCACAAACACTCGCCGGTAGCCCTGCTGTTTTTACTCACGGAGCCCTTTTGGGTTTTTATCCGTGCCCATTTTGCTTATGGACATACCGTCTTTTTTTTTAATTCTTTTAATTCTTTTTTCTAACGAGGTTGCGCCCTTTCAGGTTTTCATAAGACTCGCCGGTAGCCCTGCTGTTTTTACTCACGGAGCCCTCTTGGGTTTTCATCCGTGCCCATTTTGCTTATGGACATACCGTTTTCTTTTACCACGTCAGCCTGGGCATGCCGCGGGTTGGTAGTAGTTTAACGACGTTTCGGTCATAGGTCAACGTACGATTACGCAGCTAGATTTTGCCGCAAATCTTCGCATGTTCTGTGCCGGTGGTGGATTCCTTGAAGAGAGGGTTGAGGGCGACTTCTTCGTTAGAGTCGCTTCCAAAGGTGATAACTTGCGATCCCTTGGTGTCGACTAAGTGATAGTTGTCGGCAGCTCTTTTGCACTCATCTGTCGTGCTTTTTTGTTCCCGACGAGCTTTGTGCTTCACTCGTTGAACGTGTTGTCGATGGGCAACATACCCCTGCCACCAGTTTTTAAATGCTATGCACTACTCGGTAGGATGTGCAATCCTCTTATGGTATAAACAGAAGTTAGGATGTATATCCGCTTTATCAAGATGTATATTGCCAGGGGAATTTCCTTTGAAAGAGGGCAACTTCATTCCTATTGCCAGGGCCCTAGCAAATCGTTTCCTTACTTTAAGCTTGCTTTTGCTGGCGATAGGGATGCTTTGCTCCAGTTGGGGTGTCTCGACCTTTTCCTCCAGTCGTCGGCGTTTGGCTTTTTCGAATACAGCCAGTTCACGCTCTCGATTGGCTTTGGTTTTCTGACAGGCCTCATTTAGGAATGCATCTATCATTTCGTCTGATGGTTCTAGAAGTTCAGGCTCCGGATTTGCCCCCGGTTTCCCTGTGTCAGGAGTTTCTTCACTGTCTATCGACGAGTGAAAGATCATATGGCAACTTGCTACGTAATCGTCAGATTCGTCTGACGATTCTTTTCTGTCATCTCCGTCTTCAAGGACGTGGCCAAGGAATTCTTGGAGCGTGATTGGAGTCCGCGCTTTCTGGTTATACTCTTCCAGTGTGTCGATTTGTTTCTGCAGGTCCGTGCGCTTGTCGCCAGGCTTCGCGGGCTTTTTGGATTTCTTCTTCTTTTTCGAAGATTTCGACTGCTGGGTGTGCGAGCTTTGGCTATCACCACTGATCTTTGGAGTTGGGTGCGGCTTTAGCATCCCTTCTATGACCTCGGGTTCCAGTGGATTTTTCCACCTGATTGCCGTGCATGTTTGGAGATCCTTCAGCATTCTTTTAGTTTTAACCGAAAGAGCGATCTACCATGGAGTTTCTTTTATAAAAGAGCACGATGCCCCCGGTGTGTCCACCTTTTTAGGAGCATGAGGTTGTGGCGGGTTCACCTTCCAGTTTTCGGATAACGCGAACTTGCCTTGTTGGTATTGGTCCTCAATCCAGCCTTTGAAAACGAAGCAATCTTCGATTGGATGGCTTACCGCTTTGTGGTAAGGGCAGTAATTAAGATCGTTGACATTGCCTGGTTGCAACGGACGTTTTGGACTCGGCAGATTGATGCGTCTGTTGCGCACTGCCAGCTCGAACAGTCTCCTTGTTTTATTCTGAGGAAACGAGTAAGGACGTCCCAGTCTTTCCTCGAGGGATGGGCGTGGACACACGTTGTTTTGGCGAACAACCGGTTTTGAGTAGCTCGGCTGTTGTTGAGTATTGGCGACGACGATCGCTTTCCCTTTTCCTTTCTCATTTTGAGAGTCTGGCTTTGGAGGAGACAGTTTATGTCCCATCTGATCCATTTGGGCAAACTTGTCGATCAAGGCCTGGAAAGTAGTTGGCTTGAAGAACATCATGAATTGCGAGATGGTCGCTTGCGGATCAAGAGTGCCCATGAACATGCCTATCGCAGGCGCTTCTTCGATGCGTTGTTCGCACTTCGACCATAAGTTTTGCCACCATACCGCGTATTGAACCCACGTTTTGTCCGGCCTTACCCTGGCGTTGATCAATGCGGTGATTGGGGTGCGCTCGCTAGCGCATGCAAATCTTTGTGTAAACAGTAGCTCCATCTCCGCAAATATTTTGACAGAGTCGTTAGGTAGCTCCGAATACCATTCAAAAGCTGTTTCTGCTAAGCTGCCGACGAATTGGCGAAGCAGCAGTTTGTCGTCGCCTCCAGTGTTGCCGCATAAGGCCCTGAATTGAGCGACATGCTGATGGGGATTCCCCGTTCCTTTATATACATGGAACTTAGGGATCGTATATTCCGGCGGGTAACTGATTTGGTCATACCAGCCCGGGTAGGGTCATCCGGTTCTAACAATTTGCCCAGCCGCTTCATTCGCCTGATGAACTCGTATCTGCTGAGCTATATAGTCGTCTAGTGCAGCTTTGGAAATGGTTTCCTACTTGGCTGCTGAAAGAGCCGGAGGAGGATTAGATGTCTCCCCTCTATCGTCTTCAACAATGATCGGAGGGTCTTTAGCTGGAGGATCCGGCTGTAACATCATCTCGACCATGTCTTGGAAGAGAAGTGCCATTCGCTTTATGTTAGCCGCTTGCTCTACGGCTTCTTTGTCCTTCTTTTCGAGGACTCTGCGTAAGAAGTCAGCATCGGTTTCTTGTTCGTGACGCTGCTCTGATGATGCCTCCGGGCTTTCTTTTGGCCCGGTGAGCACGGCCATCTGTGTCAGCATTTCCTGAAGCTTCTGTTGCTGCTCCTGGGCTTTTGTCACGGATCGGGTGAGCGGTCGGTGACCCGTCGAAGCACGGCTTTCCTCCTTTCCGGAAGCCATATAAACAGTGTGCACCACTATGCCCCCAGACTTGGGGTGTTTGTGCTCAGCGCTTTTACGGTTCGCCATGTTCACAGGGGCTTTTTGCGGCCTTTTTTTTCTTTTGAGTGATTGACGTTGAGGGAGCCGTTGCAGTGGGCACCCAGCCAGCTGTTGCTTTTTCTGGCTTGATAGAGTAGTCCTTCTCCTGCCGAATCTTCATCTTTTTCTGTCGGCGGAGATAGTCTTGATCCATTACGGAGTCTTAGACTTGACGCCAGACCTTGTAAATTTCAGAGGACAGCCGTTGAGCGGGCTGCTCCAGCTTCACCTTTGGGGCATTATCTACAGGTGTAGGAGATCTTTTCAATACGGCAGTTGGCGAGTTTTTGCGCACCCTTCTTAGCGGTTCAAAGCTATTCCCGGTCGGAACAGCAGCATTGATTTCCACCATCGGAGCTGGCGGAGTTATCCCAGAGGGGGAGTTGCACCTAGCTTTCCTTACCCGGCGCCAGTGACGAAGGCGAGCATGTCGCGCGATTGGAGTTGGTTTAGCTGTAGGGGTGACCTCCTCATGCCCCCTGTGTTGGTCAGAATTTGCTGGTATCATCCTTTTAAAGACCAACGTCCGTTGAGTGGGGACGGCCAACCTATCAAAAGCAGACTTCCGAGTAGAGGAAGCAACCTTGGTGATTTCGCCTGGAACGGGAGCAGGGATGGCTATCCGCTTTGGGATAACGCCTTCTGGTGTTGTAGGCTTCTTCATGGGCCCGTTGGAGCTCTGGCCTAGTCTGTTAAAAATTAAGGCATTGGACTTGGGCGACTCGTTGAGAGGGGCTACGGTAGTCATAAGCCGATCAAAGACCGACTTCTTCGGAGCTTCTAGTGTTGGTATAGGGGCATTGAAGCTCATCGGTGGGAGCATGGTCCCAAAGAACAGTCCAGTGGTGGCCTGAGTCACCTATTCCACCGGCATAGCAAAGATGGAGGCCGCTTGAGGTCCATAAGTCACTCCTCCGGACGGGAAGGAGCGAGAGTTGCAGTTGCAGTTTGTGTAGTTTGAAGCCATTGATCTTCTATTTTCTGCACGGAGCAAGACACTAAATCTTAGTACCTCGAATCCACAGGCAACCACAGCAAACCGCGACTCGTTCGCGAACACGACACACGAAGTGTGGAGTGGAAAGAGGAAGAGATCCTACCGGGCGTGCCAGATGCTGTTCCCTTCCGAAAGACGGCACGACAGGGACGTCTGCCTGAAGTTCGGGGCAGATGCTATTTAGTTTTATCCGTCCACCTCTCCGAAGATGCCAAGTTGATTTATGGCACCGTGTATCGAAGGTTTAAACGGATGCGACCGATGTAGCAGACTTCGTCAGATTCCCCCTCGTTCGTGGGGTTTTTGATTGCGGGGACGCTCTTCCCTGCAGGCGCAAGCCCCTGCAGTTAATTACGCTACCGCATCACAGTAACAACTTTCTCCTTCTCCAGATGGTCATTTCGTGTCGTGGGTGTTTGTTTTGTTTGTGGTTGCCCGTGGATTGTATACGGAGACTAATTTATGTTGTCGCCCGTAGGACGTGAATTAGTCCAAATCCGTATTTTTTTAGATTTGGGTTTGGGGTTTTGGTTTAAGGATACGTTAGCAATATTTGAGGCTAAGATCAACTTAAACGTTTGTTAAGGATACGTTAGTCTAATTTGAGACTAAGATCAGCTTAATAGGATCATTTAGATCCGACAAAAGAGCATTTGGGGGCTCTATTGTTCTAGTTTAGGGACATAGTGGTCCATTACCAGTTTAGGGACATGGTGGTCTATTGAATGTATGGCCGTCGGGACCCGTCACCTCTCTGAAGACGTTGAAGGATTACAACGACAAATATCAGAGGAGTTCGGAGATGTACTCTTGAACCAATGTTGGTTGGGAGATCTATAGTCCAATTTGGGACTAAAGTCAGTTTGAAGGTTTGTAAGCATATGGGCTCGGTTGATATGAGTTGAACATTTTGTTGTTCTGGCTGTTTGAGCCTTTATTTGGGGCTCAGCCCTTTTATAATGCATGGCATTGGGCTCTTTAATTAAATGAATAGCATTTATTTTGGTATGTTAGGCTTTTTAATTGGGCTCTGTCCTTTTTTAATAATGCGCAGCATTTAATGGTCTGACAGTGCGCCACGTGGCCTGTCAGGCGCTTTGCGCCAATTGAGGAGCGCAAGGCGCCAGCGCACGTGGAGGTGACACGTGTCACGCTCTGGTGAGTGCAAGTCTGTTAGCGCAGTGCGCTGCTGACACGTGGCGCGCTCTTGTGAGGTGCGCCAATCCAAGAGCGCAGCGTTCTGTTTTTAGGAGTGCAAGGCGCAGATTGACACGTGGCGCTCTCTGGTGACTTGCGCTAGTCCAAGGAGCGCAACAGCGCAAATTAAGAGTGCAGGGCACTGTTCAATAGCGCAGAGCGCATCTTGATCAAATTTAGATCAAAGAAACAAGTTTTTCTTGTTCCAAAGAGGTTCTACCTCAAGTTTTAAGAACCAATGGTTCTGATTCTCATCGAAAAAGCAATGCCTTTATATAGATCAAAAGATCTAAAGATCTAAAGATGAAGTAAATCACTTCTTTTAATTTTTTTTTGATCGGATCTTTTTTGATCCTTTTTCTTTTTATTGAAGATCTTGATCTTGTTCTTAGATCTTTGATCTTTTTAGAAGAAATTCTTCTTTTTTCAAAGATTTACCTTTTTTTCTCTTTGAGTTTTTCTCAAAGTTTTTAGAGGAGCTCTGTATATCTGAAACTTGGAGTATAGGGGCCTTTATATAGGGCCAATCAGTTTGTTAGGTTAGTTACAGAGATCTTTCTCTGATTGATCTGGGGATATTTCCCCACCGTTGGATCTTTGATCCTAAGGCCTCTATTTTACAGAAGATAATTTTCTTGTTTTAACAAGATTAAAAAGATCTTTCCAGAATTTTAATTCTGATTAAATAATTCATTATTTAAGTTTTAGTGCTGGCACAGTTGGCGCAAGTGCACCTGCGCTTGACACGCGCTGCGCAGCGCAACTGCGCTAGCGCTGCGCACGCAACTGCGCTGACACGTATCGCGCAGCGCAGAGTGCAGCGCAACTGCGCTGACACGTGTCACGCAGCGCAGAGCGCAGGTTATCTAAAGCGTTGCTTCCTTTATTATTTTGAATTTTTAAAACAGAGCTTTGCTTTGATTGGGGGAAACAGAAGCGTTGCTTCATTTCCCGCCTTGGAATTTGCACAGAGCTTTGCTCTGATTGGGGGAAACACCTCGAACTATTCAAGCTATGTAAATATTCACTAATATACCTCACTCTTTAAAATTCACATCCATGAAAACCCTAAAGAACACAAATAATTACTCGAGGTTTATTTTGAAAGTATATAAAATATTTTTCATAAAACCTCTTCGAGTTATATAAAATTACATTAAGGACCTTAGTAAGTATAGGTTTATGCGGGATCAATTCTCTTGAGCCTCAGGGAACCAGAGAAAGCGAGTGCTTGCTTTTTTAAGGTAGAAAAACATAACGGAGTTATCAATGGTAATTGTCTTGGAAAAAAACACAAATCCCGCCGTCCATGTGCAGCAGTTACCGATAACACCCGAATATAATTCAGGATCCAAATCTATTTTAAAGTGTCTGACTCAATCTGAGTCTAAGTCTAATCTGAATCCAATCCAAATATGAATCTAATTCAAACATGAATCCAATATACCAAACAAGAATACTTGAAGCTGATCCTGAATACCAGAACAATATCAACATGCAAACATGACTTGACTTGACCGAACCATAGCTATATCTTGACTTGACTACCTGACTACTTGATACATCCTGAACCTGATTAAATGAACAACTTATATCCATGGTCTCGGTAAGTCTCATAACTACAATCAATACAATATATATTACGGGGTTTAACGGGGTAGACTGGTACGGAATGTATTAGAAGTGAAACGAGATGATCACTAAAAGACACCTACCTGAATATCCTTTGCCATTGACCCGTGGGTTTTGACGGGGCCTTGAACTACGGGTTACCATAGTTCATGGAACAAGTTGGACTCCTCTCGTATACACGGATACCTTCTGTACAAAGCTATAAACAACTAGGTTAGTATAACAAACATATACCTGTACAAATTACCAATTATATACTCTCTACTTGTCATATTCTATTATATACTACTCTTACTTTTGGGACTTACCGAGCACTAGTTCGCTGACGACATTCCTTCTATTTCTTTCTTTGGATTGTTTGTTAGGAGGATCGAACCCTCAGGAGACCGAGTCCAGGCAGGACGACTTGGACCAGTTCATAGAGCAGCCAGACTTCTAGCCTTTTCTTGTACTTACTTTTCATTTCATATGCTACCATTTAGGCATTGCTTTCTATCATTGTACATTTCCTTTTCAAATCAGTTGTAATATAAAGAATGGATATTAATAAAAGTTGCTGTTTATATTACATCTCTTGTTATTCTTGTGAATTTATTTATATTGCTTATTTACGCTTAGCGTGTTTATTTCTGAGTAGATACGTCGCGTGTCTGCCACGCCTACTTTCCCGTACACTGGGAAGCGGGACGTGACACATATCATATTTAAATAAAATATCCATGCGATTCTTAATTATTAAAATATGTATATCATGTCATATCAAATATTCTTAACCATTATTATTAAGATATCATATCCGTAATTTAATTAAAAGTGGTTGGAATATTATCTCAAATAAACCAAATGCTATTAATGATTTGATTTGAGATATTGTGCAGATATTAAAATAATAAATCAGTTCAGGGCTACAAACATGAGTAAGAGATCAAATCAAATTGAGTTAGCAAACTAATCTACCAAATTTTAGGAGCAAATTGAAGAATCTCGCAACTGCAGAGAGAAAGTTATATTTTCAAGATATATTCATTAAAACGATCTCCTAAAATTGAGAAAAGAAAGCATGAAAAATATGGAGACACAAGTCCACCAAAGGGCGGCGGATCCGCGGTGAAATGGGGTTACAGGCGGCGGAACCGCGGTCAACTCATGGCCGTTGCATGTGAAATTTTAGGGGCTTGATCATTTTTTCACATACTTCAAGATGACGTATAGGGTTTCAAGTTTCAGAAACTATATAAAGGACCGAGAGTATTCTAGGGTTATCTATCATCTACCGATCGAGCAATCAGATCTATCGAGCAATTTAGGGTTTTTTAGTTCTTTTAGTTTTTTTAGCAATCAAATTCTGTAATGCAAAAGTTTTAATAAAAAGTAGTTTCTTTTCTCTTAACTTTGTATCATTACTTTTTGCATTTATTTTCTGTATTTACTTTCCGCACTTTTATTTTTTTGTTTAACTTATGGGTTCTGTATTCTTCCACTTTTCTTTTACTTCGTTTTTCCCAATGAGCGAGTAAATTCTCGCTTATTAGGGTTTGTAGGATAGGGCAGTATAATGGATGAAAAAATCGCTTAATTTCTTTTTATGTTTTAATTTTTATAAACTGTAGCAAAGGGAGTCTTAACCCTCTTATTCGGGTGTGCTACCAATTAATGATAGTTACAACCACGATTTGAGATTCGTTAATATTTGCTTCGTTGAGCGCTTGAGATAAATAGGGATTAATGAAAGGACAAGGGTAAGTAGAGGGAAACCCTAATCTCTCCAAGAACCCTAATCCACATTCATCGCTATTTCTCTAGTATTAAATAATTAAAAATAAAAAGAATTATTTTTAAAACTCCATCCTTTAACTACTCAATCTGAAAAACCCTATAAGCCCTTTTCTTATAAAATTTTCAAATCTCTTTAGTATAAAACGATAAAAATCCAATCTTTCCTCTATTAACTCGTCTAAAACAAGAAAGGTAGTTCACTATTTCCTTGTGGATGACCTGTACTTACTATCGCCTAGCTATTGCGATACCGTTATTGATTGCGGTATTTAGGATACATAAAGACTCAATTTTTCACATCAATCAGTAGCCGTTACATACAGCTAGTGCCATTGACGTACTTGTGGTTAAACCTACTGCCAGCCTATTGTCGAGTCTTTAAAGTCCCACACAGAGGGTTTCCCAGCTCAGATGAAACGATGTAGTGTGTATATTTTGATACGTACTTAGGTTCGATTAAATACGTGTTTTTGTACACGTACTTTTAATCGGACATTTTGTTAATACTAGCCGGTTTGAAAGATATCGCATTTGGATAAAATGTGAGCTAGTATTATATATATCCTTTTGGTATTTCTCTCTTCGGTATTTGTATTTTGACAGAATACGGTATTTATACGAATATGGGTATTTGTATAAATACGTGTACTTATGTCTTGATATAAGTACTGGTATTTGTATTTTGATATAGATACCGGTATTCGTATTTTGATACAGATTCCGGTATTCGTATTTTGATACGAATACGGGTGTATGTATTTTATAGCATATACTTGTATCTGTGTATTTATATATGTGCATTTATAAATATATTTATACACATGTATATGTGTACATTTGACTTGCCTAATCTTTTTCTTCTCATCTTTTCAAGATCTTTTTAGAATGTTGTGGCTTGTGACTCACATTGGTGAGTCACAATTCCACTCAATAATTCTAAAGAGATAAGAAGAGAAAAGAGAAAAAGAAAGAGATATGTTTTCATTATTATTTTTAGCCATGCTTGCTTCACCCTCATCTTAAGTTTCATTTTCCTCTCTCTCTTGAGTTTTGAAAATACAGAAAGGAAAAAGAAAAGAGAGAAAAACCAAGAGATAAACACTACTACATCTCTAGTAACCATTTCTTAACAAGTCTTGTTCACTAGTTGCTTCACTTAGCATTTTAGTGTGAAGCTAAAGTCTAGGTTAGGATTCTTTCGGGTGGATCATTTTCGATAAGGAAGACCTGTAACTCCCTAACATGATCGTACGTTATTTAATTATATTAAATAAATATATTGGGCATTTATATTATTATTGTTATTGGGTTATGATTGATATTTGGATGATTATTATGATAATCGTATTGTTTTACTTTGCCTTGATCCTAAATTTGAATTGATATAATATTGGTACCTGACCCGCATGCATGTTAACCTATGACATTTTGTCAGTATTTAAGTTTTATTGCTAACTTTATATATCTTATTCATATAATATATGTTAAAATATTATGAGATAAGAAAAGAGTATTATATTAATAGAATATATTTATGGTTATCAAGTATGTTAAATAAAGGTTAATTAGAATCTAATATTTTGTTTGCTAATCTATTAACATCTGTTTTAATATCCATACAATATATTATCAAATATTAGTTTTGTAACAAAAAATATTATAGTTATCTAAGTAGTTAAATATATGGTAATTAATTTTAAGTTTATTTGCTAGTCTAATAATATCCTATTTTAATGTTCATATACTATATTTAAATATTAGATATATTAGCATGTTCTTTTAACAAAAGATATATTTTGGTTTGATAACTTTAAAAGAGATATATTTTATTGTGGTAGTTTTAAATAAAAGATATGCTGAGATATGGTAAATCCTTTGAGAATTTTTAGGTGATCCTTAAATAAATATTTTAGGGGTGTGTTGTGAGAAGTTTAAGTTTTTTTTGGGGAGTGGGGGGGGAGGGGGAGGATTATTTAAGATTTATATATATATATATATATATATATATATATATATATATATATATATATATATATATATATATGAGAATAATGGAGGAAAGAGGCCATAGGAGGGGATTTCCTCCTATGGCGTCGAAAAAATACAACCTCCACCATTTTTTTCGACGATCGGCATCCATCATCATCATCGTTATCATCTAAGATGTGCATACACCAAATTTCATGTGATTCCACAACTTTTTCACCGTTGAATTAGCAATGTAAAAAGTTGTATCCTTAGAGAATAGGGCTCCTACCAAATCTATGCCTATCACTCCACATGAAATGTGGAAAGGGAAGAGACCATACCTTAATTTTATTAAGATACGGGGATGTCCTGCTTATGTAAAGAAGCAGAACCCGGACAAGCTCGATACACCGTCAGTTTTGTGTAAGTTTGTGGGATATTCTAAACATTTGCAAGGATATCTGTTCTACCACACCGAGAAACAGAAGGTGTTTGTTGCTCGCCATGCCGTCTTTTTAGAGAAGGAATTTCTTGCAAAAGAAATTAGTGGGAGAACGGTAGAACTGGAAGAAATTCCAGAAGGACAAACTATAACCAAGGATTTGGTAGAAACTCAAGATTCAGTAGTACCCGACGGACCTCAGTCACTCCGCAAATCTAGTAGGATTTCTTATCCGCCCGAGTGATATTATGGTTTTCTCGTAGATGGGGATCGAGAGGATTGCATCTTGAAAGAAGATAATTCTACTAGTTTTGAGCAGGCCATTTCCAGTAGGGACTCTGTGAAATAGCTGGATACTATACGATCCGAAATAGAGTCCATGTACACCAACAAAGTTTAGACTTTGGACATTGCACTGCCAGGGGTAAAACTCGTAGGCTGCAAATGGATCTTCAAGAAGAAGATTGGTGCAGATGGACAGGTGGAAACCTATAAGGCTAGATTTGTTGCAAAAGGTTATCGTCAAAGACCAGTGTTCACCACCGCAAACTGGACTGAGACGTTGGGACGTCTAGCCTGAATTTGGGGGCAGATTCTATTTGGACTTCTCCATCCACCTCTATGAAGATACCAAGTTGATTTATGACACCATATATCGGAGGTTTGGACAGATGCTCCGCTGTAGCTTCATCAGATTTTCCCTCATTTGTGAGGGGTTTTTTTTTTATTGTGGGGATGCTCTTCCCTGCAGGCGTAAGCCCTTGCAGTTAATTGTATTACTGCGTTGCGATAACCACTTTCTCCTGCTCCAGCAGTTCACTTCGTGTCGTGTGTGTTATTGTTTTATTTTGGTTGTCCGTGGATTGTATACGGAGACTAGTTTATGTCGTCACCCGTAGGGCGCGGATCAGTCCAAATCCGTATATTTTAGATTTGGGTTTGAGTCAAGGATTTGCTCGATAGGGTTTTGAACTTAGGTTGTATATTTCTACAGTTCAAAAATATTTTTTGTTTGATTTAAGGGCCGTAAATCTAGTTTGAGATTAAGATCAACTTAAATCTATAAGTGAGCATTTGGGCTCAGTTTGTCTTCGCTAAGGATACATTAGTATTATTTGAGACTAAGATTAACTTAACAACATTTTAGGATCATTTTTACTTAAGATCCAGTAAAAGAGCATTTGGGCTTAGCTGCAAGAAAACTTCAGAGACGTAGCCAATTTGGGCTTAGTCCCCCTTTTTTTTATTCAAAAGTGCTAAGCACTTATTTGGGCTCTGTTTGTTCAGCCCTTTTATTTTTATGTAAAGTGCTAAGCACTTATTTGAGCTCTGATGCTCATATGTATTTCATGCGAAGCCTTCAGTCATGGGTGCTGCCTAATAAATGTTGAACACTTTAGTCATTTTGATTAAATGTAAAGTGCTAAGTACTTCTTATGGTATCCACGTGAGGGGCACGAGTGGCGCTGGGCGCTTGCCAATTAGTACTGAGCACTCAGCCGTTTCGGCTGTATATGAGGTGCTAATCACTTTTTATATAGCGCCCACGTGGGGAGCATGTGCGGCGCTGGGCGCTGCCTGATCAGTGGTAAGCACTCAGCCGTTTTGGTTGTATATAGAATGTGTGGCACCCACGTGAGGTGCACGTGAGGCGCTGGGCGCTATCCAATTAGTGCTAAGCACTTAGCCGTTTTGGCTGTATATGGAGTGCTAAGCACTTTTACTCAGCGCCCATGTGTGTTTCACGTGAGGCGTCGGCCTTCTGTTTTGGGCGCCCGTGTGTTTTTCATGTGAGGCGTTAGGCGCTGTTAAAAAAGGGCGTCCATGTGGGAAGCACGTGGGGCGCTAGTATTTTTTCCTTTTTCTGTTAACGACATTTTGACCATTAATGATCACTAAGATCTTCCTTTTATTTTTTGAAGATCTGGGATCATGTTTTTCTTTAAGAAATAAATTCTTTTATAGGTTCTTTTTCCTTTTGTTTTTCTTTTGGACTTAGTTCTTTTCTGAATCTTTGATTTCCAAGAACAAGATCTTCCCGACGAGAATTAAATTCTCAACTTGTGGGAGACTTGTTTTGTGGATCTCTGATCCAAAGAAAAAACTAAGTTCTTTGAGAAGGGTTAAACCCTTAAAAGAGATATTTTTATCTCTGTGTTCTCTTTAACTCGGTTCTCTTTTTGAAAGGGAAGCATTCCTCTTTGAGAATTAAATTCTCTATTGTTTTTAAATCTCTATGTATTTTTTTAGAAGCTTCTGAGGTCTCTCCTCTCTTCTATCTCTGTGTCTCCCTTGAGACTTGAAGTTTTTGGTCCTTTATATATTGGAGGCAAGTTTATTGATTAATTTTGAGAAAATCTCTCATTGAGAAATTCCAATTAATTTAATTGGACTCAAAATTGATTTGGGGAATTTTACCCACCGTTAGATTTTTGATCCAAGGTCTTCTATTTTACAGAATATGTTTTCTTATTTTTAAAAAGATTGGAAAAATATTTTCCCATATACAAAATTTATTTTGTAAAATGGTGATCTTTAATTACCATTGGATTCTTAATGCAAGGGTTCTCTGTTTTACAGAGAGCAATCTCTTTTT
Source organism: Agapanthus africanus (assembly GCA_030015575.1). Taxonomy (NCBI): domain Eukaryota; kingdom Viridiplantae; phylum Streptophyta; class Magnoliopsida; order Asparagales; family Amaryllidaceae; genus Agapanthus; species Agapanthus africanus. Next base: position 594,877,945 of record CM057344.1, on the reverse strand, counting down.
GTTCAGAAAAATTGAGGGAATATATTCCCAAAATAGAATTTTATTCTATTATTGGATTATTGATCCAACCGAGAGTATCTTTCTTATTTAGAAATATTTGGGAGATATTTTCTCCTAATAGAATTTAATTCTATATTTCGATAATTTATCATCTCCATTGGATCTTTAATCCAACGGCTCTATTTAATAGAGAGTATTCCAACTTTTTATGCAGAATTTAATTCTATTGATTTTGATTTGGGTGCTGGCGCTCACGTGTTATGCACGTGGGCGTCGTTTATGAATTTAATTCTTATGATGGGTACTCCTGTGCTTTGTACATTGGAGCCCGCATGATGAGCATGTGCGGCGCTGTATAAGAATTTAATTCTTTGCATATTGGCGCCGGCGTGAGGAGCACGTGCGGCGCCATATAAGAATTTAATTCTTACTCAGAAGCGTTTCTGTGCTTTGCACTGCTGGCGCTGGCGCCCTTGTGAGAAGCACGTGAGGCGCCGCCCCATTAAATTTCAACAGAGTTTTGCCCTTTTAATAAGTTTAAATATTTGGGGGAACAAATTGTTGGAGATATTGCCCTCAGAGTCAATTATTGGATCACAGGCACGTGATTGCGATGATTGAGGGAGGACCTATCCCGGTAAGACAGTCTTACTCGAGATGATAGTTTGCTATCTGGTTTACCTTTATCATCGTGTACTGCTTTAGGTGACCTGACAGGTCGCTATTGCACGTTGATAGAGCCCCTAGGATTCTTGCTTGACTGCCAGCAGTATGAAGGCGATCATATAAGTGAGAGCTGGAGTCTACAAGCACATCCTTAAAAGGTCCCTAGTCGTGGGAGTTTCGAGACAGGGCATCGATTCTCCAGAGTATACTAGTGTATACAGTCGAGACCCCGACGAGGGGCGGTGGCCGGTCTCACAAGCCACTGGTGTCAGTTGGTTCACCTAAGATGTATACAGGTGCTCATTGGGTTATGAGTACACCGGACAGGACTCGCCGGGAACATGCTAGTTGGTCTTATACCTGACGTCAGATAGCAGTTCCCAGGTGACATGTGTACAGGTTAGTTCATCGACCTGGGGATCGTCATTTGTCTCGTGTGAGTTCCCACTGTGCTTTGATTACTACCCTACCATGGCTCAAAAGAGTCGTGCAAACAGGTTTTAGTTGGGTACAGTCCCGAGCCACATGGAGGCAGTGAGCGGATCTTCAGGGGTTCGTCTCTCCCGGTATTGGGGGTGAGGTCGCGCTGTGTCTAGGAGAGCCATTACACGAAGTCCTTGGCCAAGGCAGGAGATTTACTGGTAGGTATTCCGGTAGTATCTCAGGGTGTTCTGGGCTACACTCCGACACGACTTGTACCGCTTTTGGGGGTCTGACTTTTACCAACCCCCTAGGCCCGACATGCGATGCTCATAGACGAACGGACCGGACTGTACGGATATTGTCACTGACAGGCTCAGTAGGGTGTCAGGATGAGTTTGCTCATCGACGTCCCTTTTAGTCAATAGCTGGTGGCCCGTTACGTATTGGCTTATACCTCTGACGTGCTAGTGGTTAAATCCACAGCCATAGTATTGACGAGTCTTTAGAGTCCACCACACTTTCAGTTACTCATCTTTCGGGCGAAAAGCTGTAGAGGCCGTATGGAGATATGGCAGGGTCCGATCAGATACGTGCGGTATTGCACGGATCAGGATCGGACGGTTAGTACTAGTGGCCGTATAGATATATGGCAGGGTTCGGTCAGATACGTGCGGTATTGCACGGATCCGGATCGAACGGATATTACTAGCCGGCTTTGGTTTAAGCCGGATCCTAGTTTAGTACAGTGTAGATTTTGTCTCTTTGCATTTGTATCCGGACGGAATACAGATGCGGGTGTGTATGCACAGTATCGGGGTTTTCCTGTAATTTATTATGGGACCAGTTTTCTGGGGTTGCCAGTTTGCATTCCGTTCCGGCCGGTTTTTCATTGTTCCTTCACGGCCGGACTTTATTGTGATGGAAATTGGAAATGGGCCGGCCACTGTGGGGGTATGGAGTGTGTATTGTTTTGAGGGATTAATTTATTAGAAAGGGGAGAATATATATATGTGTGTGTGCTGGAGATTCTTTAGGAGTGTGGGTTAATTATTAGAAAAGGGAATGAGCATTATATGAGGGTGCAGGGGCTGGTTTTTTCCTAGATAGAGCCAAAAACATTGTCAATGGCCGAGCTCATTATACATGCTCCATTTTTCTTCCAGCAACTCTCCATGGTTTCCTTTTGCACCAATTCCTCCATCATGGCAACCATCCTAAACCCCAAAGAGACAACTTCACTACACATTCTACAGCAAATCTTGGGCACGTCGACTAGCCAGCTTCGTGCCCGAGTTGCCTCGGCATTGAGGTGGGAGCCCATAAAAGATGCAGGCGATGTGGTGCCCTTCCGGCAAGGAGGCGACGACCGGAGTTTCCGCGGGAGATCGGGACGACGACGAGAAGACCGGAGGACTCGGATCACTCGGTATATCTCTAACCCGTCTTGTAGTTAGCTAGATCTAGTTTAATGGCCCGATGCGGGGTTTAGTGTGCGGTGGTGCCGGTTTGCTAAGTTCGCAAAATTAAAGTTTATCACCGTTTCCGCATTTGGCCGTCGGTTTGACGGCCGGGGCGCCGCCGTGCACTTACAGTGGTATCAGAGCCTCGCCATTAACTTCGTCTAGCTTCGTTTGATGTGTTTTGCATTTCCAATCGACCAAATATTCCAAAACTCGTATTTTGTTAACATCAGTTTTCTGTTGAAAATTTTTTAAGCCCAAAAATTTTTCAGGTTGCAAAAATGTGATGTACTTGAAAACCTAAGACTACTGCAGAAATCCGAGTCATTGATCTTTCATCAAGAGCGCGGAACCGCGGCCAATTCCCACTTTGGGCCGCGGTTCCGCCGCAATATGAAAGGATCAATGGGCCAGGTTTTTCCAGTGGGCTTCTGGGTTAATTTTAGGGGTTTTGGAATATTAAACTTGGGCCCAGATTTTCTGTGAGTGCTACAGTATTGCTTGGGGGCCCACTTGTTAATTTTTGATCGATCGGATATTTTAAACACATTATTTCACAGTATTTACATTATATCTGCGACCGTGAATGTCACTCGATCGGTAAATCCAGTCTAACTGCTATAGCCCGGTTAGACGGATTTGCGAACGTGACTTTCACGTTGATGTTCTGTGTTTTGCTGTGATGTTGCGGATCGGTCGTGGGGGATAGCCTGGATGCAATGCTAGTACAGTTTTGTTGTATTATGTACATTTGATATTGCGGGGCGAGCGTCCGACATGTGGACTGCCGTCACTGCCTGATTGTATTATTCTTTTGGGGCACGACCAGGTTGCGGTCGATGTACCCGTTGTATGTATATTTTACTTTCTGTACTAGGATTGCCCCGCGGAGGGGTGCACGGATAGCCGGGTTCTAGAGGGCAACGGGCCCGCATCTCAGGGCATTGAGACGGAGGGGGCTTCAGTCTGGAATTGGCGGGCTATTCGCCGCCCTCGTAGGGGGTACAGGTTGACCCAGGAGGGGTGCCCAAGTTACCGGATTCCGTGAAGTGCTGGGTGGTCCATTCACGGCGCTGAAGGGGGCTGCCTCGCTTCAGGTTTTGGCGAGTGACTTGCCGTGCCCGTAGGGGTCTAGGATTTCATTGCACAGGCTATCCACACGACCAGGGGAACGTCGGGTTTCAGTAGTAGCTCTGTGAAACCCGGGGATCCCAGATATCTGTATTGTTCTGTGATGCTGTACATTTCTGTGATGTTGCATTTTATTCACGCCTTGAGCGAAATATAATATATTGGTATATATATATTAGTAGATGTTGTATATGTTTTTCATCCGCGCTAGTCCAGTCCCTGCTCTGCCGTTAGTTAGCTAACCTAACGGGTGATGACGGGACCCAGTGGCGAATGCGGATGGCATATACGTACGTCAGTATATTTTCGTTCTTTGTGGTGTGATCAATTGATGGGACTGCGTTGATTCGGATCAATGCAAGTTAAACAAACCTATTCTGATATTGTTGGAACACTTTTCAAAAAGCTGTTATTGCAAGGACGTTCTCTTTTGTTTTGCATCGTGGTATTCATTTGGAATATCCTGCTCCTCAGTCGACGAGGCAAGGGCCGAGATCCCTTCACCGGGAGTGACCCCTTGGACAGAAGTTTGCGTCAGGGCATTAACTTCACTATAGCCGATTTCTTTTGCTTTGCATCGTGGTGTTCATTTGGAATATCCTGCACCTCATTCTACGGGGAAAGAGCCGAGATCCCTTCACTGGGAGTGACCTCTTTAGTAAAAGTTTTCTTCACTATATTTTCTAAAAAGCTATCCGTTCCTTCAACGATATCAAGTTTATTACGTTAAAGGTTTTCGCCAGAAACCATTCGTAGCCCTCCGTCGTTTCATATGGGTAGTCAATAGTATTCAAGCTGTGTATGTTGGCCAAAGTCAAGGCACAGTGATTGGTAGCTACTGGGGTATTCATATGCAGCATAGATAGATGCGTTGGTTTGGGACAGTCGTACTGCCATTTTGGCCAAAGTCAAGGGTATGTACGGGTGGGCTCAAATTAACCTGGAGAATGACGGGTTGAACTTGACATGTGACTTATGATATGTTGGCCAAAGTCAAGGTCATAAGAACATGGGGTAAAAATCACATCGGGAGTTTCAAAAGAACTGAAACTTGCTTGATATGCGCATACCTTCTGGAGTGTGATAGCGTGAGCGGATTCCGTCACGTTATCATGCGATGATAGTTGGATCCCGATTCCCACTGTTGAGTTGGTTTACTCCTCGGGTGACCCCGACTAATTCTTCTTTCAGGTTTGGAGGAGAATTTGAGGTACAGTGGGAGGTTTCCAGATTAGATAAAGGGATAACCATTCTGATCTAGGTTAGAGTGCACGCTGAGTGTTTCTTTTCTCTCTCTCTTTGGCAGCGACCATTGACCCGAACCTAAGACTATGACTCAGAGACCAAGTTAACCGAACCTTCTTTATACTGGCTTTTGGATTGTCAGAGTTGCAGACCTCATTGCCACTCCTACTTTTACCCTTTTCTCCAGGACACCCCGTATTACTGCGAACGTCCACTTCCATTGGACAAAGCCATCGTACGGTTAGATACGAACTCGAAGGAATTCGAGGATGGTTTCCGGTTCTGGAGAAAACGAATAGGACTATTCAGTTGTCTTTTCCTTTTACCTTCTCTCAGGTTGCGAGTACTCCTTGGTTTAGGAGATAGTACACCTATTATGCAAATTGGATAGTCTTCTTCCAAACCTTAGGCTGGTGCCGAACGGTGGGGAATGAAGAAAACCAATTAGCATAACTATGGTGTGCAGAAGGTATTAAGATTAAGACAAAGTAAGGGATTAGTAAGAGGGCAAAGTAAAATGCGACTGATATTCACGACCAAACCAAGTATTACTTCGCCAATCCTAAATCACCTTTGTATTTCTCCAGGACACTCCGTATCACTACGAAGATCCACAGTTTATTGGATACTCCATCGTATGGTTATATACGAACTTGAAAGGAACTTGTTCCAGTTCGGGGATGGATTCTGGTCCAGGAGAAATAGGAATAAGGTTTATTCGGTTGTCTTTTATCGTCACCTTCTCTCGCATTGCGAGTGCTCCTAGGACTAGGACAGTACACCCATTATGCTTATTGGATAGTCTTCTTCTAAACCATAGGCTGGTGCTGAACGGTAGGGAAGGAAGAAAACCATTTGGCCTAAGGGGTGTGCAGAAGGTAATGACTAAAGACATATAAAGGGATTTGGAGAGGTGGCAAAGAATTATACGGTTATAGTTGTGAATCTGGATAATGGTAGAGGCATTACTAGGAATACCAGGATACCCCATCGAAACATTTCAATGTTTCAGTTCAACTGTGTACTGTTAAAAGAAAACTGATTTCCCGATTGGACACTTGCTCCAGGGTATGTATTTACCAGGTTTGATTCTCACATCTGTATGGTTTTACAGATGGTGAGTGGGAGTAAGTTATTGGGAATAGGGTAATCATCCTCATTATATCGGGATTCGTTGTAATCGGTGATATTTGAGGAGATCATCTGGACTGTTTGCCGGTCGGCAAATATTTGGTTTTGAATATCCGTTGTTATGCACCAATTTCAAATTGATATATCTGTACGTCTATTTTCATAGAGTGAGATATACCTTTTGATATTATGTCGATGACATTTACCTATAGCAGTGGATGGTTAGGTAAGGAGCATTAAACAGCGGTGTAATTCTTCTTAACCATAAGTACAGTTTTCAACCTACGACACACAGCGAAAGAGTTGTTAGACTCAGCGGACTTATACAGAGTATTGTATGTTGTCCAGTGTCCATTAGGACAGAGGGGTTGGTCCTCATACTATATTCTGTTTACTTTTAACTTCTCTAGTTCTTAGACATGTGTTTCGTAGAAACACAGGGTCTAAGTTTTGAGGAGTTATAGGTATTTGAATAGAGTAGAGAACCAGGTGTAGCAAGTATCGGGATTCTTCAAAGTGATCGAAGATGTAGATACTTGTGTATGGTATTCAGTTGATGGTAAAGATAAAGAGAAATTGCTTCTCTTTCCGGTTACTCATAATTGGAAGCATTCCTAAGTTGAGTAACGCTGATCGGACTCTCTCCATTTAGTTGACATGCACTGGAGATAGCTGCATGATTTGAATCTGGTTCAATTAAATCAGTGCCTCTGGTTCTATATTGGATGTAGAACAGTTCATATCTTAACGTTGTTAAGGTACGGGGAGTTTTCCGGCTTATGATTAAAACCAGACTCTGGATAACTCAAGGCACGTTTCTGTAATGGCTGTTTGTGGGTTGACCCAGGCTATGACGAGGGTTGATTTTCTACCATCTGGAAGATCAATAGTGATATTGTTCTTAACTCGCCACATTTTAAAAGAAATGGTTATTTTTCAGAAAACAGTAGTGGGAGTATGGTAGAACTGGAAGTGATTCCAGAACCGCAAACGATTACTGAAGATTTGATAAGGAACCTAAAGATTCAATCTGATTTGACATTCCATTGGCCACTCCGCAGATAAGGTGGGTAACTTCAGGCACCCGAGAGGTACTCCGGTAGCCTCAAGGACGGTGACAGGGAAGTTCTTGTTTACCCACACTTGCCATTGTTGTTGTTCCAGGCTGCGAGACCCGGCAGGAGGATGAGTATAGCGTCGTTCTAAACCAGCTTTAGAAGTGCACGTCTATATGACTCTGCCAGAGGGTTGTCGTAGTCAGTGGGAGCAACGGAAGCATTGGTGGACATCAGGCTGATGTCTATTTATAGACTAAAGCAGATATAGCGGAGATAGATCATCTATTTCTGATGTGACAGTCATAGGTTTGACGTCATCAGAATAGGGGATGGATCTGTTGAGAAGGTAGTAGGAAGTGATATTCCTATACTACGATCGGTTATATTTTGGTCGTCACACAGTGGTTTCTCCACATGGGACTTGGACATTATATCAGACATACTGGTTACTAGATCTATGGTTTTAGATCTAGATTTGGGTGGTTTCGCAATCAGGGTACTTTGACAGCATTCTAAGAGTATTTAGAATGGATGACTCCTGGCACGGTAGTGTACCTGCAAGTGATGGAGTCACCCTCTCTAAAGGTGTCTTATAGACTAAAGTAGAGAGGGATGTGCATGATTGGCAGATCACTTGCTTAGGCAATTGAGTCAATCATGAGATATCAAGTACCACACCAGATGTTGTTCTTGCACTAGATGCAATAAGTTGATATTGATCCAATCCTGGAGGAACAGTCGGAAGCAGTTTTAGAACATAAGTGAATGTTCTAGGGATATGATAACGGCTGCCTCCTTTAGGAGACGGTTATCACTCCAGGCTTCCAAGGTGACATGGACGACAAGGAGGTTGTCAGAGTTATAGTTTTCCCTCTGACGAGGGATAGTATTCTGGACAGGTGATCCAGGCAGATACTGAGGGAGGCATGGCGCAGGATACTGATTAAGTTCAGTTGACGATACAGTCTAAGAAGTTTGGATTTGGAGTTCATTTATGAGCTCGGTCCCATCAGACATCCAGACATTCTAAGACAGGTATTGCTCATTTCGGGAGATGGCTTTCTCCGCGAACTTGAGATATAGAGAGAGACATAGAAAGAAACATCTGAGCGGATCCACTTCACTGAGGCTATTCCTCGAACGCAATAGTCTTCCAAACAGGCTTTGTGAGACTGACTAGTAGAGGAGTTGGGTGTTCGGTATCACACGGGCTGTGAGTATGCGACATCGCAATAATTAGCCTTGAGTGCTAGTGGGAGATTGTTGGAGATATTGCCCTCAGAGTCAATTATTGGATCACAGGCACGTGATTGCGATGATTGAGGGAGGACCTATCCCGGTAAGACAGTCTTACTCGAGATGATAGTTTGCTATCTGGTTTACCTTTATCATCGTGTACTGCTTTAGGTGACCTGACAGGTCGCTATTGCACGTTGATAGAGCCCCTAGGATTCTTGCTTGACTGCCAGCAGTATGAAGGCGATCATATAAGTGAGAGCTGGAGTCTACAAGCACATCCTTAAAAGGTCCCTAGTCGTAGGAGTTTCGAGACAGGGCATCGATTCTCCAGAGTAGACTAGTGTATACAGTCGAGACCCCGACGAGGGGCGGTGGCCGGTCTCACAAGCCACTGGTGTCAGTTGGTTCACCTAAGATGAATACAGGTGCTCATTGGGTTATGAGTACACCGGACAGGACTCGCCGGGAACATACTAGTTGGTCTTATACCTGACGTCAGATAGCAGTTCCCAGGTGACATGTGTACATGTTAGTTCATCGACCTGGGGATCGTCATTTGTCTCGTGTGAGTTCCCACTGTGCTTTGATTACTACCCTACCATGGCTCAAAGGAGTCGTGCAAACAGGTTTTAGTTGGGTACAGTCCCGAGCCACATGGAGGCAGTGAGCGGATCTTCAGGGGTTCGTCTCTCCCGGTATTGGGGGTGAGGTCGCGCTGTGTCTAGGAGAGCCATTACACGAAGTCCTTGGCCAAGGCAGGAGATTTACTGGTAGGTATTCCAGTAGTATCTCAGGATGTTCTGGGCTACACTCCGACACGACTTGTACCGCTTTTGGGGGTCTGACTTTTTCCAACCCCCTAGGCCCGACATGCGATGCTCATAGATGAACGGACCGGACTGTACGAATATTGTCACTGACAGGCTCAGTAGGGTGTCAGGATGAGTTCGCTCATCGACGTCCCTTTTAGTCAATAGCTGGTGGCCCGTTACGTATTGGCTTATACCTCTGACGTGCTAGTGGTTAAATCCACAGCCATAGTATTGACGAGTCTTTAGAGTCCACCACACTTTCAGTTACTCATCTTTCGGGCGAAAAGCTGTAGAGGCCATATGGAGATATGGCAGGGTCCGATCAGATACGTGCGGTATTGCACGGATCAGGATCGGACAGTTAGTACTAGTGGCCGTATAGATATATGGCAGGGTTCGGTCAGATACGTGCGGTATTGCACAGATCCGGATCGAACGGATATTACTAGCCGGCTTTGGTTTAAGCCGGATCCTAGTTTAGTACAGTGTAGATTTTGTCTCTTTGCATTTGTATCCGGACGGAATACAGATGCGGGTGTGTATGCACAGTATCGGGGTTTTCCTGTAATTTATTATGGGACCAGTTTTCTGGGGTTGCCAGTTTGCATTCCGTTCCGGCCGGTTTTTCATTGTTTCTTCACGGCTGGACTTTATTGTGATGGAAATTGGAAATGGGCCGGCCACTGTGGGGGTATGGAGTGTGTATTGTTTTGAGGGATTAATTTATTAGAAAGGGGAGAATATATATATGTGTGTGTGCTGGAGATTCTTTAGGAGTGTGGGTTAATTATTAGAAAAGGGAATGAGCATTATATGAGGGTGCAGGGGCTGGTTTTTTCCTAGACAGAGCCAAAAACATTGTCAATGGCCGAGCTCATTATACATGCTCCATTTTTCTTCCAGCAACTCTCCATGGCTTCCTTTTGCACCAATTCCTCCATCATGGCAACCATCCTAAACCCCAAAGAGACAACTTCACTACACATTCTACAGCAAATCTTGGGCACGTCGACTAGCCAGCTTCGTGCCCGAGTTGCCTCGGCATTGAGGTGGGAGCCCGTAAAAGATGCAGGCGATGTGGTGCCCTTCCGGCAAGGAGGCGACGACAGGAGTTTCCGCGGGAGATCGGGACGACGACGAGAAGACCGGAGGACTCGGATCACTCGGTATATCTCTAACCCGTCTTGTAGTTAGCTAGATCTAGTTTAATGGCCCGATCCGGGGTTTAGTGCGCGGTGGTGCCGGTTTGCTAAGTTCGCAAAATTAAAGTTTATCACCGTTTCCGCATTTGGCAGTCGGTTTGACGGCCGGGGCGCCGCCGTGCACTTACACAAATGCCCCCCACTGTTGCTCTCACGTGGCTCACACGTGGGTGCAACAGTGTCACTTTTTCCACCGTTGGATCTTTTAAGGAGTTGAACCGTCCCTTCACATCTTATAAATAGGTTCTTTGGCTCTTGAGATGACCGTCGTTTTGTCATCTTCATTCTCTTCCTTGAGAATTTAATTCTTGTTTCCTAGAGCTTAGATCTCTGTCTCTCAGAACTCTGCCAGATTTCTTGGTAAGAACTATGAACAGAGCTTAGCTCTTAACTCTTTCTGAGCATATATACTTTCTTAGTTTTGGATTTTAAGTCCATTTTCAGTTTCGACATATCCCCTTTTTCTTTTAAATCGATCTCTTGGAGATCTAAAAAAACTTTCTTTTTACAGATCATGGATCTTGATGTTCTCATCTATGACTTGAGAATCTTTAATTCTCTTATCTAGGGTTTTACCCCACTGTCAATCTTAACACTTATTCTGGAATTTGATTCCATCCATTAACCCATGAATTCTTTTAGCATGGGGATTGTTCAGAGCTTGGCTCTAATTTAGATCTTAAGAACTTTCGGAATCTTATTCCCTTTTTTCGTTCTTGTATGTTTTATTATTATTATTATTATTATTTTTGGGGTTTTAATCCCTTCTTTTTAATCTGTTGTTTGTTTTAAAGAGCCTTCTTTTTAGGGAATATTGGGAGTTTTTAACTCCACTGTTCAATGGACACTATTTATTTAATGAGAATCCCTTCGGATTCTCACGATGGGCATATGTCTCATCATTGATGAGCTATCCCCTTGATTTTATGGGGCTCACTGTAGTGATTTTAATATGCTAATCGCTAACTCTCAACCCTTTTTTAATTTTATTTTTTAGATACCATGGCTGGTCATCTGTACGATCTTGATGAGATTATCTCTTAGAGGAGATTCTCATCCAAGGCCGCTGCCAAGGCCAAGAGTTTACTGATGTCTAGTGCGACGCGGTGATGCGTCGCTTCGATAACTACAACGGTCGATTGCTTCTCCGCCGTTCTGCCCTTTTGAAGATCGTCGTTAGGTCGATCTGGGAAGCTTTACCCGGGCGTCTTGAGGTTATGCAGCTTCAAGTGCTCGATGATGTTGAGGATAAGGTACATTCAGTGTACTTGATGGGGTTGATCTCAAAGAAATGGAGAGATAATCTCATCACCATTTTGCACCGCGTCTTTCATCAAAAAGCAATAGTATCGGCATATCAGAGGGTGGAGGACATCAGTGGTGACCCTGACGCTTGCATCCGAGAGAAGATGCACAAAAAGTTGGTCGATGAAGCTGAAGGCGCACTGCTCAAACTTGCTTTTAAGTTTGAGAATCCGTGTCCGGAGTTCAGTGTTTTGCCGTTGTAAACATTTTGATGTTTATTTGAATTTTTTTATCACCAATGTATAAATCTTTTCGAAGTATGAATGGCAAAGCACCCCCTTTTCTTCATGCCAATGCTCATATGTGCCTCACGTGAAGTGTTGTTATATATATAAAAGCTAGTGCCCATGCTCACGTGTCAGGCGCATGAGGCGCCACTACAGGTTCTAATCGTGTAAAGAATCGGCGTCGGTGCTCACGTGTCATGCACATGATTTCCATGAGTCAACCTTTTCTTCTTGCTCTGATTTCCATGAGTCAACCTTTTCTTTTCCTACGCCCTTTTTGTCAGGACTTGGATATAGCTCCACCATGCACAATATTTTCTGTGCCTAAACTTGAATACTTCTCTTTATAATCTGAAGCTATGTTTTCCTTCTTCTTCACAAGGAGAGAACCATTTTTAACAAACCAAGAGTTATGGCTTGCAATGGTCTACATGCTCGCCGGCAACCGTGGGAGGTACCTATCGAGGGAATTGTTCCTCGTTTTGCTGTGGGTTTAGTGGATCCCGTTCTCACAGATGACCAATGTGACACGGCGATGTACGAGCTTTTGGCTTGTAGAGGCTCTCCTCTGCCTATCGACTCTATTTGGCTCCGGATGATCTTCCTGTTTATGCTTGCTGACAACCTCCTCATCCAGCGGAGATGATTCCAGCGATGCTCGACGCAGCGGAGGACAAGATCAAGTGCTTTTATGAGGCACATTTGATTACCCAGTCTCTTAAGGACTGTTCTGTTCAGTTGCTAAGTCAGATGCGGGATCAGCGGGCCGTCATGTCCGCCTTCGCTGATGGGCATGGTACTGACCGATGGGGAGTGACTCCTCACGAAGATCGCTGTTTTGATATGGTGGAGAAGGCATAGAGGGAGTTGGAGAATCTTGTTTACCGATCCAGAGAAAGAACTAAGTTTTTTGAGAAGGGTTAAACCCTTAAAAGAGATATTTTTATCTCTGTGTTCTCTTTATCTCGGTTCTCTTTTTGAAAGGGAATCCTTTCTCTTTAAGAATTAAATTCTCTATTGTTTTTAAAGCTCTCTGTATTTTTTAGAAGCTTCTGAGGTCTCTCCTCTCTTCTATCTCTGTGTCTCCCTTGAGATTTGAAGTCTCGGATCCTTCATATATTCGAGGCAAGTTTGTTAATTAATTTTGAAAAAATCTCTCATTGAGAGATTCCAATTGATTTAATTGGACTCAAAATTTATTTGGGGAATTTTACCAATTGTTAGATTTTTTATCCAAGGACTTCTGTTTTACAGAATATATTTTCTTGTTTTTAACAAGATTGGAGAAATATTTTCCCATATACAGAATTTATTCTGTAAAATGGTGATTTTTAATCATCATTAGATTCTTAATCCAAGGGTTCTCTGTTTTACAGTGAGCAATCTCTTTTTGTTCAGAAAGATTGAGGGAATATATTTCCAAAATATAATTTTATTCTATTATTGGATCATTGATCCAACCGAGAGTATCTTTCTTATTTAGAAAGATTTGGAAGGTAATTTCTCCTAATAGAATTTAATTCTATATTTTGATGATTTATTATCTCTATTGGATCTTTAATCCAACGGCTCTGTTTAACAGAGAGTATTCCAACTTTTATGCAGAATTTAATTTTATTGATTTTGATTTGGACGCTGACGCTCACGTGTTGTGCACGTGGGCGTCGCTTAAGAATTTAATTCTTATGATGGGTACACCTGTACTTTACACATTGGCACCCGCGTGATGAGCATGTGCGGCGCTGTATAAGAATTTAATTCTTTGCATATTAGCGCCGGCGTGAGGAGCATGTGCGGTGCCATATAAGAATTTAATTCTTACTCAAAAGCGTTTTTGTGTTTTGCACTGCTGGCGCTCGTGAGAAGCACGTGAAGCGTTGCCCCATTAAATTTCAACAGAGTTTGGCTCTTTTAATATGTTTAAATATTTGGGGGAATAAATGCCCCTCACCGTTGCTCTTACGTGGCTCACATGTGGGTGCAACGGTGTCACTTTTTCCACCGTTGGATCTTCTAGAGAGTTGAACCGGTCCTTCACCTCTTATAAATAGGGCCTTTAGTCCTTGAGATGACTGTCATTTCGTCATCTTCATTCTTCTTCGTTGAGAATTTAATTCTCGTTTCCCAGAGCTTAGTTCTCTGTCTCTTAGAACTCTGCCAGATTTCTTGGTAAGAACTATGAACAGAGCTTAGCTTTTAACTCCTTCTGAGCATATATACTTTCTTAGTTTTGGATTTTAAGTCCATTTTCAGTTTTGACAGAGCCCTTTTTTAAAATCGATCTCCTGGAGATCTAAAAAAAACTTTTATTTTACCGATCATGGATCTTGATGTTCTCATCCAAGACTTGGGAATCTTTAATTCTCTTATCTAGGGTTTTACCCTACTGTCAATCTTGACATTTGTTCTGGAATTTGATTCTAACCATTAACCCATGAATTCTTTTAACATGGGGATTGTTCAGAGCTTGGCTCTGATTTGGATCTTAAGAACTTTGGGAATCTTATTCCCTTTTTTTTCGTTCTTGTATGTTTTATTATTATTATTATTATTATTATTATTATTATTTTTAGGGTTTTAATCCCTTCTTTTTAATCTGTTGTTTGTTTTAAAGAGCCTGCTTTTTAGGGAATATTGGAAGTTTTTAACTCCACTGTTCAATGGGCACTATTTATTTAATGAGAATCCCTTCGGATTCTCATGATGGACACATGTCTCATCATTGATGTGCCATCCCCTTGATTTTATGAGGCCTTCTATAGTGATTTTAATATGCTAATCGCTAACTCTCAACCCTTTTTTTAATTTTATTTTTTAGATACCATGGCTGGTCATCTGTACGATTTTGAAGAGATTATCTTTTACGAGGAGATTCGCATCCAAGGCCGCTGCCAAGGCCAAGAGTTTACTAACGCCTAGTGCGATGCGGTGATGCGTCGCTTTGATGACTAAAACGGTCGATTGCTTCCCCGCCGTTCTGCCCTTTTGAAGATCGTCATTGAGTCGATCTGGGAAGCTATACCCGGGCGCTTTGAGGTTATGCCGCTTCAAGTGCTCAATGATGCTGAGTATAAGGTACATTCAGTGTACTTGATGTGGTTGATCTCAAAGAAACGGAGAGATAATCTCGTCACTATTTTGCACCATGTCTTTCAGCAGAAAGCAATAATATTGGCATATCAGAGGGTGGAGGACATCAGTGGTGACCCTGACGTTTGCATCCGAGAGAAGATGCATAAAAATGGTCGATGAAGCTGAAGGCGCACTGCTTAAACTTGCTTTTGAGTTTGAGAATCCGTGTCCGGAGTTCAGTGTTTTGCCGTTGTAAACATTTTGATATTTTTTAAATTTTTTTTATCACCAATGTATGAATTTCTTCGAAGTATGAATGACAAAGCACCCCCTTTTCTTTATGCCAACGCTCATATGTGCCTCATGTGAAGTGTTGTTATATATATATAAAAACTAGTACCGGTGTTCACGTGTCATGCACATAAGGCGCCGCTATAGGTTCTAATCCTGTAAAGAATCGGCGCCGGAGCTCACGTGTCATGCACGTGAGGCGCTGCCGAGGGAATTGTTTCACCTTCTTGCTCTGATTTCCATGAGTCAACCTTTTCTTTTCGTACGCCCTTTTTGTCAGGACTTGGATATAGCTCCACCATGCACAACATTTTCTGTGTCTAGACTTGAATGCTTCTCTTTATAATCTGAAGCTATGTTTTCCTCCTTCTTCACAAGGAGAGAACCGTTTTTAACCAACCAAGAGTTATGGCTTGCAATCATCCACATGCTCGCCGACATCCGTGGGAGGTACCTATCGAAGGAATTGTTCCTCGTTTTATTGCGTGTTTAGTGGATCTCATTCTCATAGATGACCAATGTGACACGGCGATGTACGAGCTTTTGGCTCGTAGAGGCTCTCCTCTTCCTATCGGCTCCATTTGGTTCCGGATGATCTTCCTGTCTATGCTTACTGACATTCCCCTTATCCAGCGGAGATGACCCCGGCGATGCTCAACGCAGCGGAGGACAAGATCGAGTACTTTTATGAGGCACATTTGATTACCCAGCCTCTCAAGGACTATTCTGTTCAGTTGCTAAGTCAGATGCGGGCTCAGCGGGCCGTCATGTCCGCCTTCGCTGATGGGCACGTCGCTGACCGATGGGGAGCGACTCCTCGTGAAGATTGCCGCTCCGACATGGTAGAGAAACCAGAGAGGGAGTTGGAGAATCTTGTTTACTGATCCAGAGAAAGAACTAAGTTTTTTGAGAAGGGTTAAACCCTTAAAAGAGATATTTTTATCTCTGTGTTCTCTTTACCTCGGTTCTTTTTTTGAAAGGGAAGCCTTACTTTTTGAAAATTAAATTCTCTATTGTTTTTAAAGCTCTCTGTATTTTTTAGAAGCTTCCGAGGTCTCTCCTCTCTTCTATCTCTGTGTCTCCCTTGAGACTTGAAGTTTCGGGTCTTTTATATACTGGAGACAAGTTTGATAATTAATTTTGAGAAAATCTCTCATTGAGAGATTCCGATTGATTTAATTGGACTCAAAATTGATTTGGGGAATTTTACCCACCGTTAGATCTTTGATCCAAAGACTTCTGTTTTACAGAATATGTTTTCTTGTTTTTAACAAGATTAGGGAAATATTTTCCCATGTACAGAATTTATTTTGTAAAATGGTGATTTTTAATCACCATTAGATTCTTAATTCAAGGGTTATCTGTTTTACAGAGAGCAATCTCTTTTTGTTCAGAAAAATTGAGGGAATATATTCCCAAAATAGAATTTTATACTATTATTGGATCATTGATACAACCGAGAGTATCTTTCTTATTTAGAAAGATTTGGGAGATATTTTCTCCTAATAGAATTTAATTCTATATTTTGATGATTTATCATCTCAATTGGATTTTTGATCCAAAGGCTCTGTTTAACAGAGAGCATTCCAACTTTTTATGCAGAATTTAATTCTATTTATTTTGATTTGGGCGCTGGCGCTCACGTGTTGTGCACATGGGCGCCGCTTAAGAATTTAATTCTTATGATGGGTACTCCTATGCTTTGCACATTAGCACCCGCATGATGAGCACGTGCGGCGCTGTATAAGAATTTAATTCTTTGCATATTGGCGCTGGCGTGAGGAGCATGTGCGGCGCAATATAAGAATTTAATTCTTACTAAGAAGCATTTCTGTGCTTTGATGGTCGATGAAGATGCACAAAAAGATGGTCGATGAAGCTGAAGGCGCACTGCTCAAAGTTGCTTTTGAGTTTGAGAATCCGTGTCAGGAGTTCATCGTTTTGCTGTTGTAAACATTTTGATGTTTTTTTAAATTTTTTATATCACTAATGTATAAATTTCTTCGAAATATGAATGACAAAGTACCCCCTTTACTTTATGCCAATGCTCATATGTGCCTCACGTGAAATGTTGTTATATATATATATATAAAAACTAGTGCCGGCGCTCACGTATCATGCGCATGAGGTGCTGCTACAGGTTCTAATCCTATAAAGAATCGGCGCCGGCGCTCACGTGTCATGCACGTGAGGCTCTACTGAGGGAATCGTTTCACCTTCTTGCTCTGATTTCCATGAGTCAACCTTTTCTTTTTCCACGCCCTTTTTGTCAGGACTTGGATATAGCTCCACCATGCACAACATTTTCTGTGTCTAGACTTGAATGCTTCTCTTTATAATCTGAAGCTATGTTTTCATCCTTCTTCACAAGGAGAGAACCATTTTTAACAAACCAAGAGCTATGGCTTGCAATCGTCCACATGCTCGTCGACAATCGTGGGAGGTACCTATCGAGGGAATTGTTCTTCATTTTGCTGCACGTTTAGTGGATCCCGTTCTCACAGATGACCAATGTGACACGGTGATGTACGAGCTTTTGGCTCGTAGAGGCTCTCCTCTTCCTATCGGCTCCATTTGGTTTCGGATGATCTTCCTGTTTGTGCTTGTTGACATCCCCCTCATCCAGCGGAGATAACTCCGGCGATGCTCAACGCAGCGAAGGACAAGATCGACTGCTTTTATGAGGCATATTTGATTACCCAGCCTCTGAAGGACCGTTCTGTTCAGTTGCTAAGTCAGATGCGGGCTCAGCGGGCCGTCATGTCCTCCTTCGCTGATGAGCATGACGCTGACCGATGGGGAGTGACTCCTCGCGAAGATCGCCGCTTCGACATGGTGGAGAAGGCAAAGAGGGAGTTGGAGAATCCTGTTTACTGATCCAGAGAAAGAACTAAGTTCTTTGAGAAGGGTTAAACCGTTAAAAGAGATATTTTTATCTCTGTGTTCTCTTTACCTCGGTTCTCTTTTTGAAAGGGAAGCCTTCCTCTTTGAGAATTAAATTCTCTATTGTTTTTAAAGCTCTCTGTATTTTTTTAGAAGCTTATGAGGTCTTTCCTCTCTTCTATCTCCGTGTCTCCCTTGAGACTTGAAGTCTCGGGTCCTTTATATAGTGGAGGCAAGTTTGTTAATTAATTTCGAGAAAATCTCTCATTGAGAGATTCCAATTGATTTAATTGGACTCAAAATTGATTTGGGGAATTTTACCCACCGTTAGATCTTTGATCCAAGGACTTCTGTTTTACAGAATATGTTTTCTTGTTTTTAATAAGATTGGGGAAATATTTTCCCATATACAGAATTTATTCCGTAAAAATCAGCATTGGATTCTTAATCCAAGGGTTCTCTGTTTTACATAGAGCAATCTGTTTTTGTTCAGAAAGATTGAGAGAATATATTTCCAAAATATAATTTTATTCTATTATTGGATTATTGATCCAACCGAGAGTATCTTTCTTATTTAGAAAGATTTGGGAGATATTTTCTTCTAATAGAATTTAATTCTATATTTTGATGATTTATCATCTCCATTGGATCTTTGATCCAAAGGCTCTGTTTAACAGAGAGTATTCCAATTTTTTTATGCAGAATTGAATTCTATTGATTTTGATTTGGATGCTGGCGCTCACGTGTTGTGCACGTAGGCGCCGCTTAAGAATTTAATTCTTATGATGGGTACTCCTGTGCTTTGCACATTGGCACCCGCATGATGAGCACGTACGGCGTTGTATAAGAATTTAATTCTTTGCATATTGGCGCTGGCGTGAGGAGCACGCACGACGCCATATAAGAATTTAATTCTTACTCAGAAGCATTTCTATACTTTACACTGCTGGCGCTGGCGCCCTCATGAGAAGCACGTGAGGCGCTGCCTCTTTAAATTTCAACAGAGTTTTGCTTTTTTAATATGTTTAAATATTTGGGGGAACAAATACCCCCCACCGTTGCTCTCACGTAGCTCACACGTGGGTGCAACGGTGTCACTTTTTCCACCGTTGGATCTTCTAGGGAGTTGAACCATCCCTTCACATCTTATAAATAAGGTATTTGGCCCTTGAGACGACTGCCGTTTCGTCATCTTCATTCATCTTCCTTGAGAATTTAATTCTCGTTTCGCAGAGCTTAGATTTCTGTCTCTCAGAACTTTGCCAGATTTCTTGGTAAGAACTATGAACAGAGCTTAGCTCTTAACTCCTTCTGAGCATATATACTTTCTTAGTTTTGTATTTTAAGTCCATTTTCAGTTTCGACAGAGTCCCTTTTTTTCTCAAATCGATCTCTTGGAGATCTAAAAAAACTTTCTTTTTACACACCATGGATCTTGGTGTTCTCATCCAAGACTTGAGAATCTTTAATTCTCTTATCTAGGGTTTTACCCTACTATCAATCTTGACACTTATTCTGGAATTTGATTCCATCCATTATCCCATGAATTCTTTTAGCATGGGGATTGTTCAGAGCTTGGCTCTAATTTGGATCTTAAGAACTTCGGGAATCTTATTTCCTTTTTTCTTTCTTGTATGTTTTATTATTATTATTATTATTATTTTTGGGGTTTTAATCCCTTCTTTTTAATCTGTTTGTTTTAAAGAGCCTGCTTTTTACGGAATATTGGGAGTTTTTAACTCCATTGTTCAATGGGCATTATTTATTTAATGAGAATCCTTTCGGATTCTCACGATGGGCACATGTCTCATCATTGATGAGCCGTCCCCTTGATTTTATGGGGCCCACTGTAGTGATTTTAATATGCTAATCGCTAACTCTCAACCCTTTTATTAATTTTATTTTTTAGATACCATGGCTGGTCATCTGTACGATCTTGAAGAGATTATCTCTTACGAGGAGATTCGCATCTAAGGCCACTGCCAAGGCCACGAGTTTACCAACGCTCAGTGCGACGCGGTGATGCATCGCTTTGATGACTATAACGGTCGATTGCTTCCCCGCCGTTCTGCCCTTTTGAAGATCGTCGTTGGGTCGATCTGGGAAGCTATACCCGGGCGCCTTGAGGTTATGTCGTTTCAAGTGCTCGATAATGCTGAGGATAAGGTACGTTCAGTGTACTTGATGGGGTTGATCTCAAAGAAACGGAGAGATAATCTCGTCACCATCTTGCACCGCGTCTTCTCGCAGAAAGCAATAGTATCGGCATACCAGAGGGTGGAGGATATCAGTGGTGACCCTGACGCTTGCATCCGAGAGAAGATGCATAAAAAGATGGCCGATGAAGATAAAGGCGCACTGCTCAAACTTGCTTTTGAGTTTGAGAATCCGTGTCCGGAGTTCAGCGTTTTGCCGTTGTAAACATTTTGATGTTTTTTTAAATTTTTTTATCACCAATGTATAAATTTCTTCGAAGTATGAATGACAAAGCACCTCCTTTTCTTTATGCTAATGCTCATATGTGCTTAACGTGAAGTTTTGTTATATATATAAAAACTAGTGCCGGCGCTCACGTGTCATGCGCATGAGGCGCCGCTACAGGTTCTAATCCTGTAAAGAATTGGCGCCGGCGCTCACGTGTCATGCACGTGAGGCGCCGGCGCTCACGTGAGGCGCTGCTGAGGGAATCGTTTCACCTTCTTGCTCTGATTTTCATAACTTAACCTTTTCTTTTCCTACTGCCTTTTTGTCAGGACTTGGATATAGCTCCACCATGCACACCATTTTCTGTGCCTAGACTTGAATACTTCTCTTTATAATCTGAAGCTATGTTTTCCTCCTTCTTCACAAGGAGAGAACCATTTTTAACATACCAAGAGTTATGGCTTGCAATCGTCTACATGCTCGTTGGCAATCGTGGGAGGTACCTATCGAGGGAATTGTTTCTCGTTTTGCTGCCGTTTAGTAGATCCTGTTCTCATAGATGACCAATGTGATACAGTGATGTACGAGTTTTTGGCTCGTAGAGGCTCTCCTCTTCCTATCGGCTCCATTTGGCTCCGGATGATCTTACTGTCTGTGCTTGCTGACATCCTTCTCATCCAGCGGAGATGACTCCGGTGATACTCGACGCAGCGGAGGACAAAATCGAGTGCTTTTATGACACACATTTGATTACCCAGCCTCTGAAGGACCGTTATGTTCAGTTGCTAAGTCAGATGTAGGCTCAGCGGGCCGTCATGTCCGCCTTCGAAGATGGGCACGGCGCTGACCGATGGGGAGCGACTCCTCGTGAAGATCGCACTTCGACATGGTGGAGAAGGTAAAGAGGGAGTTGGAGAATCTTGTTTATTGTTTTGTTAATCCCTGTATCGCTGATCCCATATTTGTTGATCTTTTTTCTGTGGAATAATTTTTTTTATTGACCACTGAACGTTTCACCCAAGCACATATCCATGTGGGCTTCTTGCCTCTACACATATACTCTGCATTTTAACCTTAGAAGTTTCTGATGCATGCATCTTGATATAGGTGAACACTGGACTGATGCGAACAAATGCTTCCCCCTGCCACCTTACTCACGGTGGTATACTCGTAAGTGACATAGGTGAACACTGATCTCTGGCTGGCATGTCATACACGATTTTTTTTAGAATTTTTATATGAGAAGATAGCGACTAGACATAAGCGTCGTCGTTGTAGGGTTACTAGGCACCCTCACAAGGGTCTACAAGGCATCAACCATACCCGATTTAAAATTTAGACGTGCTGAACAACCCTAACCAAGATCTTTAAACTAGAGATTAGGCGAAACAAAGCATGTAAACAACTTTACATCTAAGAGTTAGGGATTACAACCTTTGTAGTCCGTTCCTTCACTTCTAAAGCTCCGTGTTGAGGTCCCTTCGCTGCGATCATCGAGTTTCCGAACTCTAGAGAGGCTCTACGAAGAGAAAGATGCAAACTTGCTTCCGATCTTCGATGACTAAGATGAACTACCTTGAAGTTTCTTTAACACAAGCTCTCACTCACTAAATGAAGTGAACACCCTAATCTAATTGGCAAGAATAGATTAGGATGATGAAGTAGGAATTTAGCTCTCATTTGTTTTCTTAATCTCACTCATTTTCATCACCTCATAAAAAGCTAGAAAGCTTTTTCATGAAAGAAGAAGGAAGAAGAAGAAGAACCATTCTCTTTTGTGATGAATAATGAATCCATGTGTGGTTAGAAATACAACCATGAGTTAAGTATGATAACTTAACCCATGTAGAGAATGAACCATGGTGAAGGGTTGGGTTGGGTTAACAAATATCTTAACAAAATATCTTTAGAAAATATCTTTGCAAAAACAAAACAAAAAGCTTCTAGAAGCTTCTAGAAAAATTAACCCAAATCAAACCTTAATCATGTTTAATCTCCACTAATCATGTTGCATTAATAACCCTAACATGTTACAATATTATATATCACATATACAATATTTATTGTAACAAAATAAAATAATACAATGAACATATATCGCATATATATCAATGTATTACCCGAGTGAGAAAAAGAATCTTTTAGTGAGCTTATATTAGTTAATGTAATTTAATATATCAAATATATAATTATACATTAAATTATCGAATCAACACTTGATCCGATAATCTGGCTATTTCAAAAATAACCGACTAATATAATCTGTATCAGTTCATCGAATCAACACTTGATCCGATGACCCGGCTATGTCTCATATACCCGGCCGATATCTTATATCGCGAGAATCTAATACGGTATCATATACACTTATTGTTCTCGGTCCCGCACATATCATATATGTGCTCCTACTCCGTTTTTCCTGAGTCAAGAAACCTCTGTGTAGGACTCTAAAGATTCGTCAATACGCCGGCAGTAGGTGTTGATCATATCAAACACCCACAAGCTGCAAGCGGTCAGCTAAACGTAACAGCCACCCAGGTATTGAGCGATCAGAAGATCAACAAGTAAGCATGTACATTCTCCTGCGAATCCAATCAGTAACACTCCCGTACAGTCCGGTCTCTTCGTCTGATATGTCGCATATCTCGCCTAGGGGTGGTAAACGTCAGACCCCAGTAGCTTGATAAGTCTGTCGATATGAGATCTATAACAGTTCGATAAACTACTGATAACACTTACCAGTAAATCTCAGCAACCCTAGCCAGGGATTTCCAGTTATAGCCAATCGAACACAGCGCAACATCAACTCCCTATACCGGGAGAGACGAATCCCCTCCTATCGCTCATTGCCTCCATGTGATTCGAGACTGTACCCAAAAGCCACCTTTTTGCACGCCCTCTTAGACGTGGTATGATGGAAATCAAAGCACAGTGGGAATCACACAAGACTCTATGACGATCTCGGGTCTACAGACTAACCTGTACCAGTGCCACCAGAGAACTGCCATCTGGCGTGAGGTATAATACCATCTGGGAGTTCTCGGCGAGTCCGGTCCAGTGTACCCAGTCTCTACTGAGCACCCGTACACCATCCTTGATGTCAAACACCGATGGATATGGGATCATCCATCGCCCATCATATGAGTCAAGATGCGTATATGCTAGTATACTCTGGTGTATTGATGCCCTGTCTCGATACACCCTCGACTAGGAACAGTTATAGGATGTACTCATCGACTACCGTGGCCCCACTAGTATGATCTCATCATAGTCCCAGTAGTCGAGCACATATCCTAAGGGTTTTATCAACATGTAACATAGAGACAATCAGCATACATGTTAAGATAAAGTGCAACCAGATAGCGTACTATCATGTCGAGCAAGAAAGTCCTCCCTATATATGTCCAAGCATCCACTACACTATACATCGTATGTACAGTAATGGCCTCTAGGGCATACATATAACTAACAATCTCCCACTTGCACCAGGGCCATCTGTTGTGGTATCACATACCCAACAATTAGCTGTGGTTGAAGTATCTCATACTCAACTATCCTATAAAAGTCTCTACTGGGAAAAAGGCCTTTGTGAGTGGATCCGCGCTGTTGTCCTCTGTGTCTACTCTCCTAACCTTGATCTCCTTGGAGATCAACCATCTCCATGATCAGGTGATACTGCCTAAGAATTATATCTGGATTTCTGATAGGACGGGGGTTCCTTGGCATAAGCCACAACTCCATTGTCACACAATGGCAGGAACGAAGTTCATCTCATGAACTTATATATATCCAGATTGCCTCTTTGGTAGCATCCTTGGTAACGATGTATCTTGCCTTTAATCGTCTAGTAAGTCACGGTATCTAACTTGGAACTCTTCCAACATACCGTCCCTCCACTGAGGGTAAAGACAAAGCCTGCGACTGACATTCATGCGTCCTTATCACCCTGGAACCTTTCCAGTGATTCTCCCCAGGATCGTTTGATACTATCTCACTACAACTAGTGAGATTCCTAACATCCAATTAGATCTATCCCATAGATCCATAACCTAGGATTTAGGAGGTATCACCTTGATCCTATATGGAGAATCATTATGATAAAAGGAGATTGACCGAGCGTAGCATAGGAAATTCCTTCCCTATCAAGAGTATGTCATCCACGTACTCTACGAGGATCACCACCATACTCTCTACTACCTATTTGTATATACAAGGTTCATCTACCATTTTGATGAAGTCAAACTCTTTGACCATCACATCAAAACAGACGTTCCAGCTCCACGATGCCTGATTTATCACATAAAACATCTTGCTCATGTTTCCGCTGCTCCCACTGTCTACGAAGCTCTCTGGCTGTGTACTTATAGACGCTTTCTTCCAAGTCATCATTTAGAAAAGCAGTCATGACACCCAACCACCAGATATCGTAGTCATGGTATGTAGCCGTGGCAAGTAGGATCTGGATGGACTTAAGCATAGCTTTGAAAGTCTCAACTTTTCCATGTATACTAAGTAATCTTCTCAAGATATACTTGCTCCTGATGGGGATTTAACCCTTCAGATAAGGCAACCAAAGTCCATACTTTGTTGGTGTATAAGGATTCCATCTCAGATCGCTAAGCATCTAGCCATTCTTACAGAGCCCCACTCCTAATGGCCAGCTCGAAACTAGTTGGGTCATCATCTCATGATGCAATCCTCGCTCCCACTGTTATAGAGAAACCGAAGTGTCTCTCAGGTGGATGAGGAACCCTACCAGATCGGCGGAGAGGCTGAGGTTCGTTGGAGACTATTGAATCCTCCGGGTTTACCAAATCATCAGCTGCAGTTTGTATAGCTGAAACTCCTTCCAGTTCTACCTCATGACCAATAATTTCTTCACAAGAAATTCCCTTTCACAAAGGTGGCATGCTGAGAAACAAAACATCTTTTGTTCCTCGGTTTGGTAGAAGATATTCCCTTGCGAATGCTTGGGATATCCAACAAACTTCTACAGAACTAACCTTGCCTTGAGCTTGTCCGGATTTTTCTTTTGATATAGGCCAGACAACCCCAAATCTTAACTTACTTAAGATATGGGCTCTTTCCATTCCATATCACATATGAAGTAGTAGGCAACTGATTTGATTGGAACCCTATTCAATAGGTATGCAGCTTCACAAGTGCATAACTCCCAAAAGTAAATAGGCTACTCAGTAGTACTCATCATAGAGCACACCATATCACATAGGGTGTGATTGCTCTACCCCGATACACCGAGGTGCTGTGGTATATTCGGAGGAGTAGTGCTGAGAGAGAATCTCATTCTCCTTTAGAATAGTCCAGGAATTCTATGCTGAAGTATTCTCCTCCTTGATCTCATCAAGGACATAATACTTATACCCGTTTTTGGTTCTCTACTTCTAACTTATATTCTGTGATTATCTCAAAAGTTTTGGACTTGTATTTCAACAGGAACATATGTCTGAATCTTGAGAGATCATCAGTGAATATAATGAAGTACAAAGAACCGGTCCTGACATGTGTAGACAGGGGACCTTCATACATCAGCATGTATTAATCCCAAGAGTTCACTAACTCTTTCTCTATTTCCAATAAACGGAGCTGTGGTCATCTTATCTCTGTGACATGACCGGCAGGTTTCACAAGATGTAAATTCAAACTAATTTAAATATGCATCTATATGTAACTTCAGCTAGTCGGGTCGTATTGATATGACCTAGTCTATAATGCCTCAAGAAGGATTCGTTCATTTTTGAACTCTTCCTCTTGTGTGTGTTCTGTACGTTAAGAACTGTGGTTTGATTTAGAACGTCTATGCTTTTAGATAACGTGCCTGAACCGATCAACTCTTGATATAGGAAATGTTCAAAACATTATCCAACAATACAAAATTATATCCTTCTTTACTAATAAAGTGACTGATATGATGTTGTATATCAGGTTCGGTATCTAATAACATTCATTCAGAATCAATGTATTCTGGTAATACAGGGTGATAACTACCAATAGACTTGGCTGCAATACTTGCACCATTTCTATCTCATGAAATTTATCACCCATTCTCAGTTCTCTACCTATCTGTAGCCCATATAACAAATTACATATGTGGGATCCTGATCCGGTATCAAATACCCTGGACATAAAGGATATTTGAGAAACAGTTCTGTGTAATGAACACACCCGAAGAAGATGCATCAACATGCACTTTCTTCGTTTGGGCGGCACGGGAATTCTGGTAATCCCCTATTTCTTGCTCTATCTTATAACAATTATAAGTTGGAGCGGGACCAACGTTCCCTAGCGCAGTATAACAAGCGGGTTCGGTCAATACATCCGTATTTATTATCTTGATTAAGGCGTGACATAGTCGTAACCAGGAGAGAGAGAAGAAAACACTCAGCGTATGCTCTTGCAAGATTAGATTAGTTATTAAAATATCTAATCAGGATGTCTCTCACTGTTTTAGTCAAATCTTCCTTCAAACCCTAAACGGAAAGACTAGCCAGGATTAATTACACTCTACAAGTTCGCCAATCTTTCAGCCAGGCCAGTGCCGGTACTTTGAGGGAGGTTCCCCGTGTTTTCGCACGGACCTAATTAAAATAAACATCGTTTTTCCAGGGGCGTAATCCCGTTAACACCTTTCTAGACACTTACTTGATCGGCTAATTGTAATGTGTAAAACTCTCTCAAGAGTAACTCTTACTCGCAGCGGGTATCGGGATACAACTATCTCATAGAAGGTATGCAATCTCATTGCAAATTTCAACTCTTGAAATTCCCAATAATATTTTACCCCTAGCGTCCTATGACCTTGACAGAGGTCAACAAACCATAGGCTGCTAGTCAAGTTCAACCCGTCATTTCCTGATTGAAGTAAACCCACCCGCACGACCCTTGACAGAGGTCAACAAGGTCGCACGACTATCCTAAATCAATCAAATCATATGTTTATACAGATAAGCACTAATCAGCTACCGCACACTACGCCTTGACAGAGATCAACAAACGCAGTACGAATACTAAATACTACTTATCTGAAATGACGGAGGGCTACGACAGGTTTTTAAGAAAACCCTTTTCGTAATGACCTTGATATCGTTGTAGAATCGAGTGATTTTTAAATTGGAATGTTTTTGAGGCCTTTTCTAGTTTTGCTAAAGAAGTCACTCCCGGTGAAGGGATCGTCGGCTCTTTCCACATCGAATAAGGTGCAGGATATTTCACAAATACCACTATGCAAAGCAAAAACTATATAAAAACAATCAAAAGACAAACCGAGTTTGTAGCATCTGCTAGTTTCGCTAAAGAGGTCACTCCCGGTGAAGGGATCTCGGCTCTTTCCTTATCGAATAAGGTGCTGTATGTTCTACAAGAAACACCGCTATGCAAAGCAAGAACTAGAGCTATCGGTTTTTAAACAAGTTTCTACAACATCTTTAGGTTTCTTTTAGTTTCATTAATCTCATTAATGAAGTCCCATTTTTATCATGCTTCACAAGCATCACATTTGAAACGAAATCTGTAATATAACATATATCTCATATATATAATATAAACATTCGTCTCAGGTAGTAATATGATCTCATCACAGAACAATGCAGCAGAAGATAACATATGAAATATTGGATATACTAGGACGTCCGTGTTTTATATCGAGCCTGTATAAAACGCGGATTCCATGGTCGTGATGAATAGCCAAACCCACATCCCTAGACCCCTACGAGAGCGGCAAGCAACACTGCCAATTCTAGGGTTAGGAGACGCGGTCTCTACTCCTCGAGATGGTCTCCCACTGGACCCTAGAACCCGGTTACTTGTGCTCCCCGCCTTGGGTCTACCTAATGCGGAAAAGTAAATAATATACAATGGTGACATCATCCTCATTTCGGAAGTGCCCCAATAAAAGAATATTACATACAATTGAATTTTACATGAATGAAAATAAAAACCCTCATCTCACATAAAACCCCTGGCTATTCAGAACACGACGATCCAATATAATATATCACAGCAACACATAATATCACATATCATCAACGTAAGTAAATATGCGTATCCTAATTGTCGTTGATGTATAGCAACGAAACCGGCGATACACCACATATTACACTTGCGGTCGCAGAAAAGAAAGTGTAAAACTACAACAGTTGGAATCCGCAACCTTCTTAGATATTGCATGCCTAACCAAACGAATTCCTTAGACATCTCATGCTTAACAATTATAAACCCCGCATTTTAGTCTTAATATCGAAAACTCTTTTCAATATCTAGTCGGGCAATTCAACAAGATTCCCGATATCCTGATCGAATGCTCGTCGCAAACTTTAGTAGACGGCCGCACCCCCGGATGCCGTCGACGAAGTGCACTAAGGCGGAACACCGCTGCCGCGAGCACCCGAACGGATGCTTTTGGCGACGGGGTTCTCCTACAGTCATTTGGTCGGGGCTATGGGGCGTGGCTATCTATTAAGTTTACCCGGCGAGTATCCGCGTACGCTACGTGATTGCGACGGACTTTTGATCACATCAAAATCCCGTGGTAACCGATCAAATGAGACTAAATTGCTAGATTTATAACATTCAAATTAGTTATCTCATAACTTCTTGTGGATTCCAAATATTGTATCACATTCCAGATAAATAGACAATGTTAAACTTTCTGATCAAATAAACAAACACCCAAGATTTCCCAAAAGTTCTCAACACTTGAAATTAGTTTAAAAACATCCATCACATGCCACAGTACCAATGGTCCAGCCGTAGAAGGGTCAAGCCAACGCCTCACATGTGGCAACGCCGTACTGCCCCAAACCCTAAGGTTCAGAGGCGGTTCAGGCAGTCACATAATCGAGTTAAGGTTTGTGTTCTTCTAGAGGGACCACCGCGTTACTTGCACGACTTAGAACGTTCTTAAACTACGGAAAAATCCAACACTTGGAAATTTTTCGGCTGGGGAAAAAGTGAGTTATTGATATCCGTTCGAATTTTTTAACACGTTCTAAATTGCCCGGAAAAATATTAAACGAAGTTAAACTTTCCGATCGACTAAATGAATACAAAAAGATCTCCAGAATACTCAACACTTGAGTAGAATTAAAAATTCCCAGAAGCATTAGGAAATACATACGGATATTACTGTACAAAATTGAAACCCTAGTACCACTGTTCCGCTGCGGAACCGCCGCGCAAGGCATGTCTTTGCCGCGGTTCCGCGGCTCTTTAAAGGTATTAATGTCTCGTTTTTCACGGATATCCTTGTAATTCCCTGCTTATATTTCTGAGTATTTTTAATATTAAAAAATCAACATCTTGAAAAATTTCCAGAGAATGGGTAATGGTCGGGGTTTCGGGGTTCGATCGGACTTTAAACTTCGCCTAAAGCCCTAGCTTGGCTCTGATACCACTGTAGGGTTACTAGGAACTCTCACAAGGGTCTACAAGGCATCAACCATGCCCGATTTAAAATTTAGACATGCCGAACAACCCTAATCAAGATCTTTAAACTAAAGATTAGGCGAAACAAAGCATGTAAACAACTTTACATCTAAGAGTTAGGGATTACAACCTTTGTAGTCCGTTCCTTCACTTCTAAAGGTCCGTGTTGAGGTCCCTTCACTGCGATCATCGAGTTCCCGAACTCTAGAAAGGCTCCACGAAGAGAAAGATGCAAGCTTGCTTCCGATCTTCGATGACTAAGATGATCTACCTTGAAGTTTCTTTAACACAAGCTCTCACTCACTAAATGAAGTGAACACCCTAATCTAATTGGCAAGAATAGATTAGGATGATGAAGTAGGAATTTAGCTCTCATTTGTTTTCTTAATCTCACTCATTTTCATCACCTTATAAAAATCTAGAAAGCTTTTTCATGAAAGAAGAAGGAAGAAGAAGAAGAACCATTCTCTTTTGTGATGAATAATGAATCCATGTGTGGTTAGAAATGTAACCATGGGTTAAGTATGATAACTTAACGCATGTAGAGAATGAACCATGGTGAAGGGTTGGGTTGGGTTAACAAATATCATAACAAAATATCTTTAGAAAATATCTTTGCAAAAACAAAACAAAAAGCTTCTAGAAGCTTCTAGAAAAATTAATCCAAATCAAACCTTAATCATGTTTAATCTCCACTAATCATATTGCATTAATAACCCTAGCATGTTACAATATTATATATCACATATACAATATTTATTGTAACAAAATAAAATAATACAATTAACATATATCGCATATATATTAATGTATTACCCGAGTGAAAAAAAGAATCTTTTAGTGAGCTTATATTAGTTAATGTAATTTAATATATCAAATATATAATTATACATTAAATTATCGAATCAACACTTGATCCGATAATCCGGCTATTTCACAAATAACCGACTAATATAATCTGTATCAGTTCATCGAATCAATACTTGATCCGATGACCCAGCTATATCTCATATACCCGGCCGATATCTCATATCGTGAGAATCTAATACGGTATCATATACACTTATTGTTCTCGGTCCCGCACATATCATATATGTGCTCCTACTCCGTTTTGCCTGAGTCAAGAAACCTCTCTGCAGGACTCTAAAGAATCGTCAATACGCCGGCAGTAGATGTTGATCATATCAAACACCCACAAGCTGCAAGCGGTCAGCTAAACGTAACAGCCACCCAGGTATTGAGCGATCAGAAGATCAACAAGTAAGCCTGTACATTCTCCTGCGAATCCAATCAGTAACACTCCCGTACAGTCCGGTCTCTTCGTCTGATATGTCGCATATCTCACATAGGGGTGGTAAACGTCAGACCCCAGTAGCTTGATAAGTCGTGTCGATATGAGGTCTATAACAGTTCGAGAAACTACTGATAACACTTACCAGTAAATCTCAGCAACCCTGGCCAGGGATTTTCAGTTATAGCCAATCGAACACAGCGCAACATCAACTCCCTATACCGGGAGAGACGAATTCCCTCCTATCGCTTATTGCCTCCATGTGATTCAGGACTGTACCCAAAAGCCACCTTTTTGCACGCCCTCTTGGACGTGGTATGATGGAAATCAAAGCACAGTGGGAATCACACAAGACTCTATGACGATCTCGGGTCTACAGACTAACCTGTACCAGTGTCACCAGAGAACTGCCATCTGACGTGAGGTATAATACCATCTGGGAGTTCTCGGCGAGTCCGGTCCAGTGTACCCAGTCTCTACTGAGCACCCGTACACCATCCTTGATGTCAAACACTGATGGATATGGGATCATCCATCGCCCATCATATGGGTCAAGATGTGTATACGCTAGTCTACTCTGGTGTATTGATGCCCTGTCTCGATACACCCTCGACTAGGAATAGTTATAGGATGTACTCGTTGACTACCGTGGCCCCACTAGTATGATCTCATCATAGTCCCAGTAGTCGAGTACATATCCTAAGGGCTTTATCAACATGTAACATAGAGACAATCAGCGTACATGTTAAGATAAAGTGCAACCAGATAGCGTACTATCATGTCGAGCAAGAAAGTTCTCCCTATATATATCCAAGCATCCACTACAATATACATCATATGTACAGTAATGGCCTCTAGGGCATACATATAACTTACAGTCATCTATCGTTAACTCAGATCTCGATCCTTAAGAAATGCAGTTCTGAGCCCCGAAGCCCATGAGTTACGCCTTTCTGTTTCTTGACGTCTTGATCTGGCATGGAGTAGTTTATGTACTCGTTTCAGAGTCTATTGTTTATGCACTCATTTCGGAGTTTGTAGTTTATTCACTCGTTTCGGAGTCTTTAGTTTATGTACTCATTTCGGAGTATTTTCAGTTTACCTCCCTTAGGTCTATAGGCAAACTTGTCCTAACGTTGTATATAGATAACCCCTATTCTTTTTACGACAGAGGTCCGTTAGGTTTATGGTACCAGGGTTTTAGTCCATGGTACCATCACGTTGGGTGATGTATTCTTCGATATACAATCTTTATGTTCCTGTTCGAGTAGCCCCACGACTGTCGTGTCTCTGATCCCTTCGGGGGCTGGACAAGACGTCTTCAAGTAATCTCCTCAGGTTATATTACTGTCGGAAGAGCAAGCGTTAGGAATTTTCCATGAAGCTTTTTACTTGAGGTTAGGCTCAATTTAGAGCCCCGATGAGTCATAACCGCACCCTTCTGGGGTAGGATGATCTCCGACGGTCTTTAGGCTTTATATGAGTTGCCGTCAAGACCTGAAACTAGGAATATGCCGTCCCTTCGTTTTTATTTGATAGTTGTATCCACACCCTGCTGAAATGAGGGAGGGACGCTGGGATAGTCTCTAGGTTGTATATGTACCGTCAAGACTTAGAGCTAGGATTTTTCCATGGCTCCATTTTTTTTGCTTTGACTCTTGGGTCTTTTGTTGACGTTGCGTCTGTATCCTGCTGGAATAAGAAGGACGTCGGGGTGGAGTTGGGATTTTGCCGTCACTCCTTTTTGATTTGGCTCCTTGGAGCCTTTGTTGACGTTGCATCTGCACCAAAAAGGAACGTCGAGCTGATCTCTAGGCTGTAGATGCCGCCGTCGAGATCCGGCTCTCCCTTTGACGGAGCCTGTTAGGATAATATGGTTCCCTTTCTTTCATTTGTGCCCAAGATTGTATATAGGGGTCGGTATGGTCTTACCTGCATGGCAGAGAAAATTTTATTTTATTTTTTTATTTCCACGATGCTCTATCTTTTCAGCTTTTATATCGCGAAAGTCGCGATTGCCCAATCATTTCAGCTTTTATCCGCGGTGCCCAATCATTTTGGCTATGTATTTTTTTATTTTTACCCGCTGCATTTTATTGCGAGTTGCCCAAATATTTCGAATTTTTCATACGTATTTTTTTTGTGACTCGCTGAGTTTTATTATGAGTTAGGACTCGAGATCTGATTCCATTCTTGGTATCAACATCGCTGCAACTGGAATATTCCTAGGAGCGAATCATCATTTGCCGTGAGAGGACTTGGGGTTTGACACCTATCTAGGCATCATCATCGCTACAACTGGGATATTGCCAGGATCAGATCATCATTTGCCTTTCGAGAACTTGAAATTTGATACCTATTTAGGCATCAACATCGCTACAACTGGGATATTGCCAAAAGCGCATCATCATCTACCTTTGTCGATTTGAACAAAGGCGGTTTAGCAAATAGGGTTAGCATCCTGTCGACTAAGGCTTTTTGACTTTATGAGCCGTAAGGGTTTCATAAAGGTATTTCTCCCTACAAGTTGTGAAGATCTCGTAGGTGTGTTTTTTCTTTAGGAATCGTGGGGATTTCTAAGTGATATTTTCTCTTGTAAGTCGTAAGCATCTTCCAAGAGTGTTTTCTCCTTATAAGTTGAGAGCACTTACAAGTGTCGTTCACTATATGGGGACATTTCTCGTCGTTGGTGGAACTTGGTGGGGGATATATTTATTTGTGCCCGTGGAATGTATACAAGGGTCAATATCGGACCGCTTGTAGGGCAACTTGGGGGATATGACGGCTTAAGACCGGGTTCAGATCCCCGTAACTTAAGTCATTTGAATCCTATGAGCCGTGTGGGTCTCATGGGGGGGGAATTCTCCTTGCGAGTCATGAGGATCTCGTAAGTGTATTATTTTTTAATATTTTTTTA
The DNA here is from genome assembly GCA_030015575.1 of Agapanthus africanus. Classification (NCBI taxonomy): domain Eukaryota; kingdom Viridiplantae; phylum Streptophyta; class Magnoliopsida; order Asparagales; family Amaryllidaceae; genus Agapanthus; species Agapanthus africanus. The sequence goes on along the minus strand of CM057344.1, from coordinate 594,843,727 downwards.
TGAGACTGCGCCCTTCCGGGTTTTCACAAGCTCGTTGGTAGTCCTGCTGTTTTTACTCACGATGCCCTTTCGGGTTTTCATCCGTGCCCATTTTGCTTGTGGACATACCCTTTCTTACGAGATTGCGCCCTTCCGGGTTTTCACAAGCTCGCCGGTAGTGGACTGCAGTCCAGAGTCGCACTCCGATCCCAATATCGTCACAGTTTAAGTACAAGAATATCTGGAAACAAGTATAGAGTTAAAGTTCGTCGAGTTGGCTTCGATTTGAGCCCTAGAGCGCATCAATCCAGTGTGTATATGATTTATGGCGAATTTAACGGTTTCCAGGTACAATAAAATTTCAGTTTTACGATTAAACTTGGGGGCAGTCGTTTTAGTCATTAACGGTCAAATTATCCAACGAAATTCACACATTAGGTGCACAGCCATACGGGCCAAACAATACCATTTAGTTCCGTCAAGTTTAATGATAATTTCCTATGAGAACACACATCGAACAGCATGTAGCAAGTAGGGACTTGCCTGGAGGTGTTTTGGCGATGCAGGCAGTGGCAATGGCACGAGCACGCGGCGAACGGTGCGGCTAGGGTTCGCGGCCTCGGCTCGGGCTTAAGCTCCTGGATTCGATGGCTCGGTCGGTGCGACGGGCGTGTGCTGACGTTGCGATGGATAGCGTGTTGATGTCGATGACGGCCTCAGGGGATCGGTTCCACAGTTTGACGATGACGTCGGTGACCAGAATAGCTGTAGCAGCGATCGATGCAAGTGTTTGACGAAATGTCGGGGCTCGACCGTGAGATTTGGTTAGGTTTGGTCTAGGGTTCTTGTGAAGAGGAGTTGAGAGAGAGAGATGTTACAGTGAGGGAGAGAGTGAGATGTTGCCGAGGAAGAGAAGGAGAGAGGTTTAGAGAGAGACAGTGAGATAGAGAGAGGTTTAGAGAGAGAGAGACTTTGAGTTAGAGTGAGAGAGAGAAGAGAGAACAGAGAGATTAAGGGGGCAGAGAGAGATAGAGAGATTGAGAGAGGAGGTCGGGTCAGGGGAGAGAGTTGTAGAGAGAGTGAGGGGGAGAGAAACAGAGAGAGGTTAGGTAGAGAGAGAGAGAGCATAGGAAGAGATCGGATAGAGAGAGAAAGAGAAACAGGGAGAGAGAGAGAGATCTGAGATTGAGAGAGGGAGACAAAGAGAGATGATGGCGATGGTGATGATGATGATGATGACGGAGTTCAGGGGCGCCGACGATGAGGCGAGAAGCTCACCGACGTCGACAGCGGGCGGTGGTCGAGCTCGGGTGTAATGGGTCGGGTATGCAGAGGAGTCGGGTGTGCACGGCTGTAGGCGGAGGAGGTAGTGTAGGGAGCTCTTGATGGTGGAGAGAAGTGAGCGAGGGAAAAATGGTGGGGGTTGCAGTCGTCGTCGTCGGCGGTAGGGCGAGGAGAGTTGGGTGCTCGGTGGGTTTTCTGTGGATGGAGAGAGGTGAGGAATTTAGAAAATGAGAGAGGAGCGAGGGTGTGAGGGAGATAGGAATTGACGAGGGTTAGAGAGGGGTAACGTCGCACAACGTACGCGTGGGCACGGGCTGCGGCGAGGGGAGTGGATCGCGGGAACAGTGCGCGAGAAAAAGGGAGATAGCCGTTTGAGGAAGAAGAAGGGGTTTGAATGTATGGGCCGGGTCGGGTTGTTGGATGAAGCGGGCGCGGGCCAGCGCAGGGAAAACGATTTAAATGGGAAAAGGAAGCGGGCCGGAAAACGAGTTGGGCCTAAGAACAATATAGGGAAAAATTGAAGAGAAAAAGAGTGGATGGGCTCGAACTCGATTGGGCTGTAAAGTTAATAAAATAAAAATAAAAACAGAATTATAAAGAAAACTGTGAAAAATATTTCTGGGCCGCAGGAAATTTACTTAGAGGAAGAATGGAAAAACTGGGGGACGGCTGGGCTGGGCTGGGAATAAATCAAATAAATAAATAAAAGGAATGGGAGTATAAATTTAAATCTTTAAAGCAATGGGCTGAAGGAATAAAATATGGTTTGTGTTTGAGGCTATTTAAAAAGGGTTTTAGAAATAAATAAATAAATATCAGTAAAATTTAAATAAATTTTATAAGTGATTTAGAAATACAGATATAGTGTATAAAAAGGGGCTGGGTATTACATCTAGTTTAGAGACATCTCGGTTCGTTGTTAGTTTAGGGACATTTCGATTCATTGTCGCCATGTTTGAGGCAGATAGTTAGTTTAGGGACTTCTCTGTCCGACATTCCCATTATGGGGATGAATGTTAGTTTAAAGATATTTTGGTCCAACATTCCCATTTTGGGGACGAATGTTAGTTTAAAGACATTTCGGTCAATTATTAGTTTAGGGACATCTCGGTCCTTTGTCGCCATTTTTGAAGTGACGGAGCTTTTTGGATACTACTTTTGGGGTTCTGACTCAGGAAGATAGCGAGTGGACACAAGCGTCGTCATTTTTCATTGACCTAAGTCGTGACTCATCAAGCATAGTATTTTTTGAGGGATCGACCGTTTATTGGCCTGAAAGGTCTTTCGCCATGTATATCTATGAGCAGGTGGGCTCCTCCTTGGTAGACTTTTTCTATAATATACGGGCCTTCATAGTTTGGCTCGAACTTCCCCCTCATTGCACGATTGGGGATCATGGGTCTTTTGACGACTAGCACGAGTTCTCCTTAGTAGAATGTTCTCGGTCTGGTCAGTTTTTCGTATGACCGCGTCATCCTTACCTTATAAGCTTCCAGATTTTTTTGTGCTACAAGGCGAGTTTCATTGAGGGCATCAAGCTCCTCAAGCCGAAGTTGAGCATTTCTTCATCTGTCAGCTCATATCGAACCGCTACTCGTAGATAAGGGAGTTCTATTTCCAAGGGAAGCATTGCTTCCGTGCCGAATACCAACGCGTATGGTGTTATATTCGTGGCTGTTTTGAACGTTGTTCGGTACACCCAGAGAGCTTCGTACAACCTTTCATGCCAGTCTTTTTTATTTCTGGACACCGTCTTTTTTATAATTTTTATCAAGGTCTTGTTGAAACCTTCAGCTAGACCGTTGGCCCGAGGATTATAGACTGAAGAGTATCTCCAATCTATTTTATACTGTTGTGCGAAGCAGCTGATTTTATGACTTCTATAAGCTGGCCTATTATCCGATATAATTCGTCGCGGAGTACCGAACTGATAGATGACATGTGTCCTGAAGAAATGGAGGATATTCTCCGTCTTCACATTCTTTAGTAGTACTGCTTCTGCCCACTTGGAGAAGTAGTCGGTCGTTGCCAGTATGAATCGATGTCTTTTGGATGATGCTGGTTCAATGGGGCCAATTATATCGGTTCCCCACATTTTGAACGGCCAGCTAGCTACTGTTGGGTGTAGCGTATTTAGATGCTGGTGGATGAAGTCCCCATGAATTTGGCACGAGTGACATTGCTTCGCATATTCGAGGCAGTCCTGAATCATTATGGGCTAATAGTAACCCATTCTTTTTATCTTCAGCTTCATCTTTGGCCCAGCTTGATGAAAATCGCAGGGTCCATCATGAGTTTCTTGGATGACTCTCTTCGCTTCTTCTGGTCCCAGGCATCTTAGCCACAGATAGTCGAATGATCTCTTATATAGAGTATCATTGACGAAGGCAAAAGATAAAGCTCATTTCATGAGCTGATATCTTAACGACGCATTTTTAGGCGTTTGTTGGGATTTGAAGTAGTCTATGAAGACTTCCCTCTAATCCTTGACCTTTTCTTCATCCTATATTTGAAGGGCTACTTGTTCGGTCGCTTCTTTTCTTTCGGATGGCTCTATTAAGTCTTCCGAAGATATATCTGTCGGCGCGAGAACCCTGTGGCTTTGCACAATAATCCTTACGTCATCGAGGTCTTCGTCGGCCATTTCCTTAGCCAATTTGGTCAATGCATCTGCCTTGCTGTTTTCTGCACGCTGTATACTCTCCAGGATGTAGGATGGGATTTGTCTCAGCAGTTGCTGCACTCTTTCGCCATACTTTATCAGTTCTGGCTTGCACGTCTGATAGTCGCCATTTACTTGGCTAACGATCAGTTGTGAGTCTCCATATATGAGGAGGTCTTCGATTCCCATGTCGACAGCGATCTCGAGACCTGCTATCAAAGCTTCATATTCAGTTTCGTTATTAGTCTTTGGATCCATTAAGGAGAGGGCGTAACATAATATCCTTTCTTGTGGAGTCACGAAGATAAGGCCGATCCCGGCTTTGATTATGGGGGTGTTTTTCTTTTGCCTCTACATGGAAGATACTCCATCGAAGTAGAGTTCCTATTGGGAATCATTTTCTTCCTTCTCTCCTTCGATTGCGTTGAACGTATGTTCATCTGGCAACTCGCAATTTAAGGGGGAGTCGGCTGGTATCGGATGCTCCGCGAGAAAGTCGGCAATGGCCTAGCCTTTCACTGCTTTGAGGAGTCGACATGTTATCGAGAACTCCATCAGAAGGAGGGCCTATTTGGCAAGCCTTCCTGTTAGTTTAGCCCTTAACATAAGATATTTGAGAGGATCCACAGTTGATATGAGATGGACCCCGTGTGCTAAGGCATAATGTTCGAGCTTCGTTATCGTGAAGATCAATGCCAAGCAATGCTTTTCGATGGGGGAGTAGTTGTTTTCTGCCCCCAAGAGAACTCGACTCAAATAGTACAGAGCTCTCTCCTTTTCCTGATTGTTCTCTTATACCCATAGCGTGCCTAGAGAACCCTCAAGGGCTGTCATATATAGGATAAGGGGTTTTCTATTAACCGGAGTGGTCAATACCGGCGGATTTTGCAGGTATTACTTGATTTCCTCTAGTGCATTTTGGCACTTTTGATCCCAGATGAACGGAGTCCCTTTCTTCATTAGATGATTATAGGGACGGCATTTTCCGGAGAGGTTGGCTATGAACCGCCAGATATATGCGAGCTTTCCTTGAAGAGACTGCAGTTGTTTGAGGGTCCTTGGCATGGGCATTTCCATATTCGCCTTAATCTTTGAGGGATCGATTTCGATACCCCGGTGCTGTATGATGAATCCCAGGAATTTGCCTGAGGAGACTCCAAACGCCCATTTTAAAGGATTCATCTTCAGATTATACTTCCGAAGACGTTGGAACACTATTTTTAGATGTTCCCAATGTTTCTTGTGAGATCTACTCTTTACCACAAGGTCATCAATATAGCATTCGACGATCTCGTGTATGAGGTCATCGAAGATCTTTGTCATGGCCCTTTGGTAGGTAGCGCCAGCATTCTTTAAACCGAAGGGCATCACCTTATAGCAGAATATGCCCAGCGGAGTCCGGAAGGCGGTATGTTTTTGGTCTTCAGGATGCATTTTTATTTGATTATATCCTGAAGATCCATCCATGAAGGAGAAGACCTTATGGGTAGACGTGTTATCGATCATTAGTTCGGTAACAGGTACTGGGAAATCATCCTTTGGGCAAGCTTTGATAAGGTGCTGAAAGTCCACACAGATGCGCACCGTCCCATTTTTCTTCATCACTGAAATGATGTTAGCGATCCGGTCAGGATATTGAACTTCTTGGATGAAGCCGGAGTCGATTAGTTTCTTGACTTCATCGTTGATACTCATCTCAAGTTCGAGCCGCATTCTTCTTGGCTCCAGTTTGACTTGATTTATGTCCGGCGATATGACTAGTTTATGTACTGTTACCTTTGGATCTAGACCTGGAATTTCGGAATAGTTCCACGCGAAGCAGTCTTTATATTGCATGAGCACATATTTTAACGTGGCTACCTGTTTTTCAGATAGTAGCTCACTGACGAACGTTGGCCTCGGATCATTTTCCGTCCCTAAGTCAATTTTCCTTAGGTTGTCCGCCATGGTGTGTATCCCATCTTCCAACTCTTTTGGTGCAGGTGGAAATTCTGAGATCACCTTGTCCTCGCCTTCATTTGTGAAGCACATGTAGAGGTTATCCATAGTCTCGTGCCCTCTCTCTTTTGAGAGTGTTATCATATGGCAGGTACAAGTTCGCTTCCCTTTTTGTGGTTAAGCTGGTCCTATCCTCAAGGTATAGGTCCTCTTTGGCTCATGCTTTTGCGGCGGGGTTACCCTCTAGCTGTCGGACAAAGCGAACCTGCCTTGCTGATACTAGTCTTCTACCCAGTCTTTGAAGGTGAAGCAGTTTTCGAGGGGATGACCTATTGCTCGGTGGTAGGAGCAGTAATCTGGATGACGGACCTCGTTTATTTGTTCGGGATGCCGAGACTCTGGGAGCATCATCATTTGATGCTTCATGACAAGATTGAATATTTTCCTCGTCTTGTCTTGGGGGAAATAGTATTTCGCACCCATCTTCTTTATAAAGGACGGGTTCCAATCGACTTTTCCTCGATTGCACGGTTTCTTGGATTTGCTTTATTGTTTTCGAATGTTGTTTACGTTCTTTGCCCTATTTTTGCCTCTATTTCGGGATTTTCCCTTTTCGCGAGGACATACAGCGGGCCGGGGATGAAGAGCATTATAGTCTTCCTTCTCAGCAGATTGCTGATTGAGGCGCTGCATTCTGGCCTTTTCATAAATGGCTATTTCGCGACTGTGATTGTCTCGGCTCTTTTGACAAGCTTCTTTTATTAGATTGTCTATTTGTTCTTCGAGTGACGGACTGAACATTCTTAGAGCGGGATTTCGCTCTGTTTCAACGTCACGGCTATTCAGAAGAGCGTTTTCCCCTTCGCTGGAGTTGTTTATGACACGGTAGCTGTGGAACTGCTTCCGTTTCTTGGACCGAACGTATCCGAGCTCGGTTGTCTCCATCTTCCCGTTGGGCATCTTTCGCTGAGTCCCAGGAATATCCCAAATCTTTTTGTAGAATTGGGCTTGTCGAACAGTTTGTTTGAGGGGTACACCTTGGCGTCTTAACAGCCTTTTCAATCCTCCCGTATAGTATCTTGGCAGATGGATTGGTTGAAGCTTGTCGAGTGCGAAATCGGCACCACGCCAGAATTCTTTTCTACTCTGGTCTCCGTAAATTGGTAGAAGAGGATCGGATTTTCACCTCTTCGCCTGGGAGGGACGTAGAAAGTCTATAGTTCTTGTGCGCTGTATGTATCGAGCGCATCAAGTTCCTTGTAATGCCGATGCGGAGCCATCATGATTTGCAGACTCTAATCTACTTCGGCGAATGTTTGTATTAACGGGCGGACGGAGAACACTGCATTGGCCTCGTCCTTAGAGTCTCTACCAAAGACCAGAATAGGAGTAGATGGTCTTGGCCTATTGTTTTCTTTTTGGGGTAGCCCCGAGTAATATTTCTTCATCTTCCTCGGTATCGCTCCCAAAGATCGGGATAGTGGTAACGGACTTCTATTTATCCTCCGGCTTATGACACCTTTTTGTATCTTCAATGTCTGGTAGGAAGTACTTTGCGTCTTCATATTTTTGGACCTCGTTTACGGAGAACGGATTTAGCTCCCCTGTGACGGTGTATTCCAAGCCGTCTTTGAAATACTTCATACACTGATGTTGTGTAGAAGGGATGATGTTGTACTTATATAACCAAGGCCTGCCGAGCAAAGCGTTATAGTAAGTCTTGGCGTCAATGACATGAAATTTGATGTCAGTGACGAGCAACCCGAAGCGCAATGTCAGTATCACGGACTCGAGCGTCTGTGACGACTGTGAGTCAAACCCAGAGCTGGTAATTTTGTCTCGGGCCAGGTGCTGAACGTTCATGTAAATCAAAATCGGAACTCCGTCAAGCGTCACGCCATCATGGGAGTTAATGCAAAAATACCAATTTCAAAATCTACTATTAAAATCAAATGTAATATAGTTAGGACATTATCATATATATATAGTACGCATCGTTATGAAATCGTCAAAACAACTGAAATAAAGTGCATGCAAAATCCCTATTCAAATCGCCGTGCGATGCGCATATCGCGGCACATGTAGCAGCCGTTCATTTGTAAGGAAATAACTATATATATCTACATATCTTTTATTTAACGTAGACGTTTTGCCTTTTGAAAATGGCTTGGGAAGGGTTTTCTTGTAAATTTTTCGTGTCACTCATGGACACGTAGGAAAATATTGAGACTATAGCTCTTTTGAAATCCCCTCGCAAATATCGATGCATGCAAAAATACTCAGGTACTGTCTTCAGACTAGTCCTGCTCAGTTACTATATAATATAATATATGTCATAAAAACATAATGCTCGAAGGAAATCGACCTCAGATAGTATATATATAAATTCCACGTGCATCTGGTGCGCACAGAAATCGAAATCAAATATAAGTCACACGAATATGCACAGAGCAAAGACTAAGTGCAACGGGTGTGCACGAAAGTATCTGTCACGTGCAACAGGTGTGCACGACAACAATACCAGGTGCATCTAATATGCACGAAGAATCTCGATTAAGTGCATCTGGTATGCACAAAATCTCATTAAGGGCGCCAAGTATGCGCACAAGTGCACAAGGTGCATAAAAACATAAATCCAGTGCACTAGGGTGCACGAAATAAATATCAAGTATATGAATCAAGATCAACGGTATACGACAAGCACAAATCAAAAACAAGTATACCGGGATATATGAACTCGTAAACGTATGCAACTGCGTGTATAAAAAACCCATATCAAGTACTGAAAGTGCGAGTGAACTACACCGAATGCATAAGTCAAAATCACGTGCATACTATATGCATGAAATCAAAATCAAGTATCTCGGAGTGCGTAAAATCAAAATTGAGTGCCAATGGGTATGCACAAAAACATAATCAGTACAACTGATGTATGAAAATATGAATCAAGTGTAACTGTGGTGCACATAGGAAATATCAATCGTGAAACAAATCGTCAAATACCGTAATCAAATTGATAGAAACGTGATGTCCGAATCACCAAGACTCAATTCATACATAACCGAGGTATCCCTCCTTCAATGTCGAAAGGTACTGGTGCACCCAAGGCTGGCAGAGAAAGAATATCCACTTGCCTCCTACCCACGGTCTGGCATCCTCTGCTCTTAGGTTCTTGTTTCCCTCTGCAGAATACCAGTTGCATGACTCCTCGGTTCGACAACACGATCAAGAGTAGTGACGGAAGAGTCCCATTCAGACACTTCTCTGAACATCCCCTGGCCGATTAACATGGCCACCCATCACGTCAAAGAGGGCAGCCTCTGGCCCACTGAGTATGTGCTATACAACCGATCTTGGGTATGAATCTTTATCGCGTATTATTCCAGAAAGAACCTGCCAAGGTCTCTCCCAATCTCATCGCTGCCAGACTGCCCGGAAGCTGGCACTCTTCACTTAATCCATTTCTTATTTCAGAACAGCGGCATTCTCATCAAGACCTTCCTCTGGAAATACGGCCGTATTCAACGCCTCTGCGTGCGTATCAAGTCTCTGATATCAACGGAGAGGAACATCAACTCGCTAAGATCTCGCACGAACTTCTTACTCCGCTTTCCTTCAATATGGACCAATTCGGAACCATCTCTTCATATTTGTGTCAACCGCGCTCCAATTGGCTATAGTCATATCCAGATTCTCTTCCGAAACTACGAACTCGGCATCTCTAATATTCTGTAGAAGGCATTTGGCCAATTACATACTTGGGAACTCATCTAAGTCATCGGAGGAATATGCTTTTGCTAGTCCTTTCTCAATTTACTCATAACACGTCTGAGTGAGATTCCCTTCTAACTGAAACTAGTCAATTTGATGACCTTGCATCGGAGCATCCGAATGAACAAAATGTCCTAGTTACTTATCTAAGGGTGACTAGTGATCTTCTGTCACATCCCTGTCTGCAAACTCTTATGGTCTCGGCTATACAAACTCTGGAAGCGACATCCGGTCAATCTCAGCGCTAGCTGGTTCATCTGTCTGCACGGTAGACAACATATAAATCTTCTAGAGTAGACGGTACCTCAATAGTCTTCACAATCTGGCTGGCCTCCAGCAATGGCCCGATCATCTGGTGCAGATCCGAACGTTCGTGTCGACAAGAAATCCTTGTAGAATAAAAAATCAATGCATTCGTACGTCATCGGATACATCCTGGTCAGTTCTCGTCCCTGACGAGCTCGCTTTGACCGTATTTCTAGCTGCAGCTCTCTTTGCTCATGTAGCTAAGGTAATAGAAACCACAACCCGATATCGATGAGGATAGCTTATAGGAATGAATAGAAATACAGTGCCTAAGAAATCTACATCCTAAAGCTACTTAAGCGGAGCAGCATATCGTAAATATGCCGTAGAACATACACACGGTACGTCACTCTTTTTAAGTTACCTGCTCCATCAACCAAGATTAACCTATGCAATGAAAGTTCGGGTCTAATACTCCCTCAGTCAAGTCTAAGTTCCATAAGGTCAAGCCTAGGTTCCGAATATATATATATATATATATATATATATATATATATATATATATATATATATATATATGCCCTAGACTCCGCATAGTCAAATCTAGACTCGAACCAAGATTAAACCTAACACTCTGATACCAACTTTGTCATGACCCAGAAAAGGCACGTGACTGGCACTTCAATCACGTGAAGTCTATAGGACCCCACCTGATCCAAGTAAGCCAAAAGCCCAGAAATCTAAACCTTTAGGGAAAATAGTGGAGATGAAGTTTTGAAGTAAAGGTTTAATGAAATCAGGTTCTTTCTTTAAAAACATAAGCAATATTATATGAAACGCAAGTGGATTATATACCGTAGTTAAAACATTTTCGTCATTTGAAATTTGAGCAGCACCTCCTTTGTAAATTTTAATCCGAAAGCAATACAAGCAATAATAATAGGCATCCCTAAGCAGGAGCTAGCTCTTCGCCAAATTGGCGGAAACGATACACAAATACAGGTAAACGATGCCAAAGGCGAAGATCAAACACAAAAAGAAAATAAAGAAACCAAAATATCATCAAGAAAACCAGAAATAAGAATAGATACATGAGCGTGACTTTAATTCCAAAAGAATATACAATCATGCGGTTTCTAAGTCTACCAAATATATATGGTCTGGTTGATGGAGCTTTTAACTAGATACAACTAAATAAATATACAAGTACAAATGGTGGTCACGATACAAGTGTACCCCACCTACAAAATCAAATCACCCGGAAGAAGTTGTGTGCCAGCATGCCGCTACTGAATCCGTACGGTCAAACCTGCAAGAAAACTGTGGCACAGCGGGGGTGAATTGCCAACTCGTGAGTAGAACATATCACCGGGTAGAAATCGAATGTATGGCGATCTCCTAGGTCATACAGTAATACAATAATAATATAGAGACATCGAGTGGTACCAGGGTAATAGTATAAGCATATGTATAATACCAATGCACTCGTGTCCGTGTCATAAGGTAGTACCATGTCATGTGTAAATATATGCGTGAGTATAAATGTATCATCAATCGTGTGTCCATCAACGACACACCAAATCATGATAAAACCTGAGTGCCCAGTATTGACACTCGAAAACATCATAAAAACCATGTCCAGCAGCTGTAAGTCGATGTCGCTCACCCCGCGAGTCGGCGGGGAGGCGGAATACACAAAAAAACGATTTTTTCTATTTCAAAAGAGTGGCTTCACAACATCGACCAAGACAGCCCAAGATCTTTATTAAACCATAACTAGCTAATACTAACTACAAGAAGGTTTCTAACTACTCGGTGAGAGTTTATACCTCCTTGATCAAGTCCTTCGGGTCTTCTACTTTTCTTCTTAGCTCTTTGGTGGCTTGAAGCTTCTTCTCCTCTTCTAAGCTCCTAGATAGCTTGAATGGAACTCGATCGTCGGTCTCCTCTTTGTCGAAGATGATCTACCCGAGAGCCTATGGTTCAAGCTTCAACCTTAAGTATGAGGTAACTAAGATGTCTAATTTGCTAGGCTAGACAACTTAGTAGATGTAGAGAGATGAATAGAGTGTTTTATCTAAGGAGCTCTAGGATTCACAACACATATGAGGGTTAGGTCTTGAGAAAGAAGAAGGAGAGGGAAAAAATGGAGAGAGAATGAGAAAGAGCAAATGAGCTAGGGTATGGAGGCAAATGAGAATGGCTAAGTCAAAACAATAATCAAGCATGGATTATTTTCAATAGAAAATAAGCAACCATGCTTGAATAGTAAAGTCAAACGAATAAACAAATGACTTAGCCATGCTTACATCAATGCCACAAATATCTCCATTTTCCACCTCATTAATCTATTTCCACAAATAGATAAATCTAATAATGAGGTATCTCCTTCTAGAAATATGTCTTGTGAAATTACAAGAATACCCTCACCGTATATACATACATGTATTTGTATTCCGAAAAATAAGAATACAATAAGATAATAATAATAAATTAATATAATACTAGGATCCGGCTTAAACCAAAGCCCACTAGTATTATCCGTCCGAACAACATCCATGTAGCCAGTATACTAATATGATCGGAACCCTGCCGTAAAACCATACGGCCTCTACATCGTTTTGCCTGAACCAGGGAAACCCTGTGTATAGGACTCTAAACAATCGACAGTACGCTGGCAGTGGGTTTAACTACAAGTCCGTCAGCGGCACTAGCTGTACGTAACGGCTACCCAGGTACATGTAGAAAAGAAGGCCGATGAGCGAACTCATCTGAACCCATACTGAGCCTGTCCATGACAATCTCCGTGTAGTCCGGTATATTCATCTGAGAGTATCGCATCCAAGGTCTAGAGGAGTGGAAAACGTCAGACCCCTAATAACCAGTGTCGGTGTGGCTTAAGACCATCCGAGAATCTACTGGTCCTACTACCAGTAATTCTCAATCCACCCTGGTCAGAGACTTATGGTGTTGACCAACCGATCACAGTGCGACATCGACTCTCTATATTGGAAGAGACGAATCCCCAATAGTCGCTCACTACCTCCATGTGGCTCGGGACTGTACCCAACTAAAACTTGTTTGCACGACTCAATAGAGCCATGGTAGGATAGTAATCAAAGCACAGTGGGAACTCACACGAGACAAATGATGACCTCAGGTCGACAGACTATCTACACTCATGCCACCAGAGAACTGCTATATAACGTTAGGTATAATACTATCTAGCCAGTACTCGGCGAGTCCGTCCGATGTACTCACACCCAGTGAGCACCTATATACAATCTTAGGTGCACCTCACCAATGGCTGCAGGACCAATCCATCGCCCCTCGTCAGGGTCTAGATATGTATACACTAGTCTACTCTGGAGTATCGATGCCCAATCTCGATACTCCTACGACTTTGTCACGACCCGAAAAGTACGGAACATGACCGGCACTTAAATTACGAAATGTTTCGAGGCATACGTAATCTAAGTAAGCCAAAACCCAGAAATCAAAACCAAGTAAAGCAGTAGAGTGGAGGAAAAACCAATTTAAATCAAGTAGTTTAGCAACATAAGCCGAAATATGCATTTTAAAAATCACCAGTCTTTTCTAAAAATTTCGGCATAGTTTTCATTGTAAATCCTGGCCCCGAACGGGGTACAACATGATAAATATATACATAATGACAAAAGGCATCCCCAAGCGGGAGCTAGCTCTTCGTCAATCGACGGCCATAACCACGCAAGCAATATAATATACAACGCCGAAGGGCGAGGATCAAAACTCAAAAGGGAACTCAAAGCAACAAGAAAACCATCATAATACAATGCGCGACTCTAAGGTCAAAAGAATATACATCACTGGTCTCTAAGTCAATAAAATATACATGTCTGGTTGATGGAGTTTACTAGATACAACTGAAATAAATAATATACAAGGTATAATGGTGGTCACGATGCAAGTGAACCCACCTACCAAAGCAAATCACCCGGAAAGGAAGCAGTGTGCCGGCAAAGCCGTAACGAACCCTGTACGGCAAAACCTGCAAGAAACTGTGGAACAACGGGGGTGAGTTGCCAACTCATGAGTAGAAAACATCACCGAGCAGAAATCATATGTATGACACTATCCTAGGTCAATACGATCAATATACATATATATAACCTCAAATGATAAGTCTGAAGCGAGAAAAGGTGACAACGGTAAACATCTATACATAAGTGTAATCCCATGTGCTCGTGTCAGTCCTCAGGTAACAACATATCATATGAATGAGGTATGAATGCATGAAAGCATAATACATGTAAATGAAGAAACTGTTTTCATAACTTAGTGAGATTTTTGTATAATTAAAATGAGGTATCATCAATGAAATCAACATAAACAGTGTCTAGCATCTACACAAAAGATAAATCCCAATATCTCAATATCTCAGGCTCCGGCTATCCGGACTGGCCTGTATCATCAAATCTCAAAACCTCAATATCTCAAATCTCACTATCTAGGGTTCCGTTAGTCCGAATCGGCTCCTATCATCAATCCCACGACCACGAACGGTATCCTCCGGATATCCGACGCGCCAGGTAAAATCACCGGTAGGTAGTGTGCCCCTGCCGGGTTCATCGTCTACACCTCGAGCTTCTTGCCGTGGGATATCTTACCGGGTCCACCATGTACCCGTAGACGCTTCATTCAACTCCTCGAATCGGGTCTCGAAATCCATCTTATAACCGAGAAAATATCATGATGGACGACTCATACATCACGAGAAAACCGCACTTTTCATTTTAAAAAGAGAGAGAGAGAGAGAAGTTTATATATATTCTTGCGGTTTTCTCTCAAATCCAGGAAATCTCATGAAAATCCGAAATCCAATCATCAATAGTAAGTAAACAGTGAATATCGACATAAAAAACTCCATAATACTGCATAACAGTGAATAATAATATGCATGCGGTAGCAAGTAATAACTGCAATGCCTAAACTAGCATATAAAGATGAATACGCTAATACCATGTCGAACTATCAGTTAACAAGCTATGTCAATGAGTAATATTCTCTAAAGTGTTCGTGACATGACAATTACAGATAATGATGTGTGTGAGCCGGCAAGTAAGTGTATGTGGAACATACGCATCATCGGTAATGGTGCTGGTGTCCTGACAGCATGATCTCAATAATGGCATATGAAAACACAATATAAGCATGCGATGCGATGCGAATAAAAAGAATATGCGGGAGCTGAACAATAAATACAATGATAACTAATCTGCATTTATATAAGTATGAGTCGTACAGTTTTGCCATTTGAAATAATACGAATCGTGGTGTTTTGAAAATAAGGGCTACGGTGTTTTAAGAAAAGATACGTCCTTTGAAATATCCGTAGAATCCCTTGGCCTGTCTTTAAAATACTCACGATTTGTTAGTTTTGAAATAGGTATGACTCAAGTCTAATCCATCATTTACAAGTAACTACCAGGCTAAACTAACAGGCTGATCGAAAGGTAAGGAAGCCGCCTAACATCTGAGTCGATACATATATTTATATAATAGTCGGTGATCCCGCCTCAATAGTATCCCATACGATACCCTAATACAATATGACATCCTCGAGTCAAGAGTGCGGATCTATCATTAATATAGCTCGTATGGTAAATCCGTCTTACGACATCCCAAATCTGGGTACGGGTCAATGTTACATCAATCACATTAATCATCTGGTATCCTCTTTTTATCAAATATCATGATCGAGGGTACTGATCTACGTCTAGTACAATACTGATACCATATATGTATATGCATGCGTGTGTCTGAAAACACCACGCCGAAAGGACCCGCTAAAACATCACGTCGTATCTCAAATACGAACCATATCACATCACCGATCTCACGGCCTCAAGCCCAATCTCATCGACTCATCTCCAATCCCAAGTACTATCCTCATAATCCATGTATATGTATACGTATATATATATATACATAGTCCCATACCCATGTGTGTGTGTGTATATATATATATATATACATATCCCCATATACGCACAGGTAATAAGATGAATGCAGGTGTGTGCTATGGGTGTAAACCTATTCTAGGGTTTGCGACTAAGAAGCTATGCTAGTTCACTTCTAATAACCCCAAACCAACCATGAACACATAATCATATCTTGATGATCATCCACGTATCATAAACCACATATATATCCATATATATCATAACTATACTACGAACTGCGGGGGTGCTATACGCCATCCACCCGACTTCCCCCGTAGATATATATCTACTCACCTTGCTTCTTGTGTGCCGATGCCGATGTCGCCATCTTCATCTTCAATGTATCGACATCACGTGGGGTACCTACACATAAAATCCAATCGCAAATGCGTATTAAAATCACATAGGAAAACCAAAAACGGCACACGCTACGCTCATAGGTAAAAACCTATAGCCTCGCATGCAAACACGACCAATAACCCTAGCCGTTGATGTTCAAACGCCACACGACGGAAATGAAATATCAAATACCAAAATCCATGTTAAAACAAGTCGTAAAACAATGCGCCAACACAAGAAAATTATCCCAGATTTTACCCTAGGTCAAATCAGCCAATTTTGCATATGCCAAGGGTCTAATTTATTGGAGATAAGGCCCTGGAACAAAAAATAATAAATTACAAACTGCTCTGGCCGCAAATTGCGGCCAGAATGAATTAATTTGCGGCCAGGGTTGAGGGTTAGGGGCTAGGGTTTTTGTGGTACACTCCAGGTTTCCTGCACATCACTCTGTGTTTGCTAAATAATTTTCAGAGGCTCCGGGTGTTAGCAGATTTCAATATACACACACAGAATCCACAATTCTTCCGATATCGGGTTTCTAAGTTCGCTAAAATGGGTTCTAGTCTCTGGTTTAGGTCTCCAATCAATCACCACAGGGGTTGTGTAGCCTCTACTAGCCTTAATTTCACCTTTGGTTTCAACTCAAACCCTAATCCTCAACTTAAAGTTTTCAAAGTCCCCAAAACCACACAATATCGATTCTAATTTAACATGGATGCTAAAGCAATGGAAATTCTACACTAATGATGGGATAATTACCTCCTTTTGCACTCATGAATCCTCCACAACGCCAAAACTCAAACTTTTTTGGTCCAAAGGGTAGCTTGGGAGCTTGTGCACATTTTTTGTGAAGTGGGAGTGGGGTTTTGATGGAGATTTGATGATGAAGTGAGGGTTTTGAAGTGGAGGGAAAAGGGGGTGCTGCCATGAGAGAGGAGGAGGCAAGGATGATGAAGAAAATGAGAAGAGAAGGAATGACCAAGACTTAACTTTGACCCCTCACCCTCTTTCTCTCATGCCCATGCTTCATATAATAACGTTTTCCCCTTTTCTTTTCTTTTCTTTTCTTCTCTTTGCAATAGGAAACTGTTCCCCTCCGAATGGCGACGCACAGGACCGCGATGTCCTGGCACTGAGATTCGGGGCAGATGCTATTTGGTTTATCCGTCTACCTTTCCGAAGATGCCAAGTTGATTTATGACACCGTGTACCGGAAGTTTAGACGGATGCGGCCGATGTAGCAGACTTCGTCAGATTCCCCCTCGCATGAGGGGTTTTTGATTGTGGGGACGCTCTTCCCTACAGGCGCAAGCCCCTGCAGTTAATTACGCTACCGCTTCGCGGTAACAACTTTCTCCTTCTCCAGAATTTCACTTCGTGTCGTGGGTGTTTGTTTTGTTTGTGGTTGCCCGTGGATTGTATACGGAGACTGCGTAATGCCGTCGCCCGTAGGACGTGGATTAGTCCAAATCCGTATTTATTTAGATTTGGGTTTGGTGTTTTTTAGTTTAAGGATGCGTTAGTCGCGTTGCGGCTAAGATCAACTTAAATGTTCGCCAAGGATACGTTAATCCTATTTTGGACTAAGATCGACTTGAACGGGATCGTTTAGATCCGAAAGAAGAGCAATTGGCTCTATTGTGCCAATTTAGGGACGTGGTGGTCCATCGCCAGTTTAAGGACGTGGTGGTCCAATATTAGTTTAGGGACGTTTCGGTCCGGTATTAGTTTAGGGACGTTTCGGTCCGATATTAGTTTAAGGACGTTTCGGTCCAATATTAGTTTAAGGACGTTTCGGTCCATCGCCAGTTTAGGGACGTGGTGGTCTATCATTAGTTTAAGGACGTTTCGGTCCAATATTAGTTTAAGGACGTTTTAGTCCACGAGTTTAAGGACCCCGCAGTCCGTTGTACGTGTATGGTCGTTGGGACCCGTCACCTCTCTGGCGACGTTGAATGATTACAACGACGTATGTCAGAGGAGTTCGGAGATGTACCCTCGAACCAGTAGTAAATTGATTTAAGAGAGCAATCTTGCTCAGTCAATTTAATTTGAGGACTTACGGCCAAAATTGGGCTAAGTCCAGTTGAAAAATATTCAACGCCTTTTATTTGTTTCTGGTCTGTTAGACCTGTGCTAGGGCTTGGCCCATTTTTAAATAATGCATTGCATCAATTTATTTTTTGTTTGGGCTTTGCTCATGATTGATGCAGAGCATCAATTTATTCTGGGCTCTGCAAGGCATCTGCTTTGTTTGGGCTCTGCCCCTTTTAAAATGCATGGCGTTTATATTATTTTGTTTGGGCTCTGCCCATTTATAAATGATGCAGAGCATCAATTTAACTAGGCATGTTTGGTCTTTTAATTGGGCCTGACCCTTCAGGAAGAGAAATGCATTGCATTTGTCAGGCGCTTTGCGCCAATTACTGAGCGCAAGCGCTTGTGGTTAGGACACGTGTCATGCTCTGGTGAGCGCAAGCGCAACAGCGCAGTGCGCTGCGCTAGCGCGCTGCGCTGCTGACACGTGGCGCGCTCTGGTGAGTTGCACCAATTCCAGAGAGCAAAGCTCTATTTCAAGAGCGCGTAGCGCAAGTGGTTCTGTAGCTGACACGTGGCGCCTTCTTAAGAGCGCAACAGCGCAGTTTGCAAGTGCAGAGCACTAAGAATCTTTTAGATTCAAGAACAGAAGTGCAAAGCACTGTTTAATTTCTTGATCTAAATTTAGATCAAAGAAATATAAGTTTTTCTTTTTGTTTCAAGAACCAGAGGTTCATAAAAGTGCAAAGCACTATTTTTATTTTATTGTTTTCTTGTTTTTTAAAGAACCAAAGGTTCATAAGAAGTGCAAAGCGCTGTTTTTTTTTATGTAAAGATCATTGATCTTGTTTTTAGATCAATGATCTACTAGAAGAAATTTCTTCTTCTATTATATGAAGATTATTTACCTTTTTCTTGGATTTTTCTCAGAGTTCTCTCTGTTTGAAGCTCTTGACCTTTTTTTTAAGAAATGTTGATGCCTTTGAATTGAGGCCTAGGGTCCTTTTTATAGTACCCATAAATTAGTTAAATTTGTTAAAGAGATTTTTCTCTGAGTGATTTGGGGAATTTTCCCCACCGTTGGATCTTTGATCCAAGGGCTTCTGCTTTGCAGAAGAAAATCTTCTTGTTTTAACAAGAACAGAAAAGATTTCTTAAAAATTTAATTCTGTTTGGCGCAGATGCCCCAGCGCGCGACACGTGTCGCGCAGCGCAACTGCGCTAGCGCATCTGCGCTGACACGTGTCGCGCAGCGCACAGCGCAGCGCAACTGCGCTAGCGCATCTGCGCTGACACGTGTCGCGCAGCGCACAGCGCAGCACATCTGCGCTGACACTTGTCGCGCAGCGCACAGCGCAGCACACAGCGCTAGCACAACTGCGCTAGCGTATCTGCGCTGACACGTGTCGCGCAGCGCAGTACTTGCACAGCTGAAGCGTTGTTTCATTTATTAAATTTTAAATTTTCAAAGCAGAGCTTTGCTCTGATTGGGGGAAGATGAAGCGTTGCTTCATTTCCCGTCTCGGAATTTGAACAGAGCTTTGCTCTGATTGGGGTAAACAAATGCCCCCCCACCGTTGCGCTTACGTGGCCCCAAACGTGAGCGCGACGGTGGCGGAATTCCAACCGCCGTGACAATTTTTTGGAAGTCGAAGAGGCACTTGAGGCCTATAAATAGGACCTTTGGTCCCCCACAGATGCTTATCATCTTTCAGATTCTTATTTTCAAAAAACTTCAGAGTTTTGCTCTTGCCTTCAAGAACTCTAGAGCTTTGCTCTTCTTTCCAAAACTTTAGGTAAAATTGATTCTTAGATTAAATTAATTTTAATTAATCTTAACTAGCAGAGCTTTGCTCTCATAGATCTTTTGATTTAAAGAGATCCCCATTGGGTTTCACTAGCAGAGCTTTGCTCATTTTCAAAGTTAGAAAATTTAGGTATAAATCAAATTAATTTAAATTAATCTCAGTCAAAGAGCTTTGCTCTCACAGATCTTTTGATCTAAAGAGATCCCCATTGGGGTTTCATTAAGCTTTCGTTCATGGGTTTTAATCCCTAAACAGAGCTTTGCTTTCTAGGAATTTAGCCCTCTATGTATATTATTTTTCTTCTATCGCTAATCTTCCTGTAATATTTGCTCCAGGTATAATGGCGGCGGTGCATCTATACAGTTTGCACGAGTTCATTACCGACGACGATATCCGCGCTCAGGGTCGTCAACAAAACCAGGAGTTTACAGACGCTCAATGTGCAGAGGTCATGGGTCGTCTGAACGCAAGCGGTGGTTGGCTGCTACCCCGTCGTTCGGCTCTTTTGAAAGTCGTGTTGGGAGCAATATGGAGAGCACTTCCGGGTCTTCACGAGGCCTTACCACTGAATGCGCTGGATGATGCCGAGGACAAGGTGCATTAAGTGTACCTGACGGGGCTGATCTCGAAGAAACGGCGGGACAGCTTCATTGACATCCTACACCAAATTTTCCAGCAGACGACGATAGTTGCTGCTTATCGAAGGCCGGAAGGGCTTGCCGACGATATCGACACAGAGGAGCGCGAGAGGCTGCGCATAAGAATAATTAGAAAGGCAAGAAGAACTCTGGATGGCCTTACTTTTGAATTCCTCAATCCGTGCCCCGGATCTGAGGTTATTCCATTGTAATAATATTTTTCTTCCATTGCTTTTTATGATTGTAAGAATTTTGGGCAATATTAATGGAATTTTTTTTTATCCCAGCTTGTCTTTATTATATATCTTTTGTCCTGAGTCTTTTTGCCCATGCATAAATGAATGTGTCTTGAACGCTTGATCAAATGTAAATCGGATGCTCTTTCTGTTGCTTTTCCTTTTTCTCAGTATGTCGTCACAATTAGCAGGTAATAGAGTAAACTTCTTGATTTCTACACGAGATAGCGAGGGCCTAGGCCGCAGGTTTAGATCTGCTGCCTAAGACTTTTCAACTCTATGAGTCGTGAGGGTCTCATAGAGACTTTTCTCCCTACGGATCAAGAGGATCTCGTAGGTGGGTTTTTCTCCTTAGGAATCGTGAGGATTCCTAAGTGTGGTTTTCTCTTGTAAGTCGTAAGGATCCTACAAGAGAATTTTTCCCTCTTACGAGTCGAGAGGACTTGTAAGCGGTTGTTTCCCTCCTTGTCGAAGTTCGATGTTGGATAGTGAGACCCGTGGATGGTATGCAAGAGACCGTTTTGGGCCAACTTGCAGGGTCCCAGTGCTTAGGAAACAGGTTTCTTTTATGCCCACTGCCTAAGGCTTTATCTCACGAGTCGAGCCGCCTCGACAATTTTCACAAGTTGAGACGAATCGAACGTTTCTCGCAAGAACATCTTACGTCGCATTTAACCTCTGCTCTTTACGACAGAAGCCCATTAAGGTTGGTGGTACTTAGGGTTTTGGCCATCGTACCATCGCATAAGCTGATATAGTCCTCGATAGGCAATCGTGCTGTTCGAGTAGCCCTGCGACTGCCGTGTCTCTGATCCTTCGGGGGCTGGATGGATAAGACGTCTTCAAGCAATCCTCCTTGGCAGTTTGACCGTCGGAAGAGCAAGCGCTAGGAATTTGCCATGCCGCTTTTTACTTGAGGTTAGGCTCATTTTGGAGAGCCCTGATGAGTCATAACCACTCTGCGCTGGTGTGGGATGATCTCCGATAGTCTTTCGGGCTTTATATGAGTTGCCGTCAAGACCCTGAAGCTAGGAATTTGGCCTTTGCTTCGTTTGCTGGCATTGCGTCTGCTGTATCGAGACGAATGTTGCGGTGGGAACTAGGGATTTTTCCATCACTCCGCTTTGTTTCGACCATGGGGTCTTTTGTTAACTTTGCATGTACACCCCGCTGGGCTGCGAAGGAACGCGTTGTTGACATTGCGTCTGCTGTAACGAGACGAATGCTAAGGTGGAGTTGGGATTTTGCCGTTACTCCGCTTTGTTTCGACCGTAAGGTCTTTTGTTGACGTCATGTCTGTATCTGGTTGGAATGAGGAGAAACGCCGTTGGTGATCTCTAAGTCGTCGATGTTGACATCAAGACCGCGAAGCTCGGGATCTTCCTTTTTCCTCGTTTGTTGATATTATGTCTGCAATATTGCGACAAATGTCGAGATTGTCTCTTGGTTGTCTATGAACCGTCGAGATTTGGCTTCGCTTTCTGGTGGAGCCTGTTGGGAAGGTATGGTTCCCTCTTTATCTGTGCCTCTGAATTGTATACAGGGATCGATGTGATTTCACCTGTAGGGCAAAAAGTTTCATTCTTTCATTATTTTTTTTCTTTCCGCGATGCTCTATCATTTCAGCTTTTATATCACGAAGGTCGCGATTGCCCAATCATTTCAGCTATTTTTCGCGGTGCCCAATCATTTCGGCTATTTATTTTATTCTTACTCGCTTTTTTTTATTGCGAGTTGCCCAATCATTTCGGCTATTTTGCATGCATATATTTTATATTTTATATTTTATTTTTTTATTTTTTACTTGCTGATTTTGTTGCAAGTTGCCCCATCATTTCGGCTATGTCATATGCATTCGTGGCCCGCTGATTTTTCTTATCGCGAGTGTGAAACTTAGAATCTGATGCCAATCTCGGCATCGACATCGCTACGACTGGAATATTGCCAGGAGAGAATCATCATTTGCCATGAAAGGACTTGGAATTTGATACCGGTTTAGGCATCAGCATCGCTACAACTGGGATATTGCCAGGAGCGAATCATCATTTGCCTCTGTCGATGTTGAACAAAGGTGGCTTAGTAAACAGGGTTAAGGGTCCTGTCGGCTAAGGCTTTTGACTTCATGAGCCGTAAGGGTCTCACAAAGGTATTCTCCCTACAGTCGTGAGGATCTTGTAGGTGTGTTTTCTCCTTGGGAATCGTGAGGATTCCTAAGTGCATGTTCTCTTGTAAGTCGTAAGGATCTTATAAAAGGGTTTTCTCCTTATAAGTCGAGAGGACTTACAAGTGTTGTTTGCTGTACAAGCATATCCCTAGTCACGGATGGGACTTTGTTAGGGAAATGTTTATTCGTGCCCATGGATTGTATACAAGGGTCAGTGTATGAGCCGCTTGTAGGGCAATATCGAAGGTTTGTGGGGGTTGCTTAAGCACAGGTTTAGGTCTCTGTAACTTAAGACTTTTCAAATCTTATGAGCCGTGAGGGTCCCATAAGAGAGTTCTCCTTACGAGTCGTGAGGATCTCGCAAGTGTATTTTCTCCTTAGGAATCGTGAGGATCCCTAAGTGTGTTGCTCCCTTGTGAGTCGTAAGGATCTCACGCGGGTGGTTTCTCTTTATAAGGTCGAGAGGACCCTGTAAGTGTCTTTTAACGAGGTTGCGCCCTTTTGGGTTTTCACAAACACTCGCCGGTAGCCCTGCTGTTTTTACTCACGGAGCCCTTTCGGGTTTTCATCCGTGCCTATTTGCTTGTGGACATACCGTTTTTTTTTATTCCTTTTTTTCCTTTTTTTTTCCTTTTTTTCTCTTTTTTTTAAAAATGAGGTCGCGCCCTTTCGGGTTTTCACGAACACTCGCCGGTAGCCCTGCTGTTTTTACTCACGGAGCCCTTTCGGGTTTTCATCCGTGCCCATTTTGCTTATGGACATACCGTTTTTTTTTGTTTTTTTTTTTATATTCTCGTCAGCCAGAGAATGCTGCGGTAGTAGTTTAAAAACATTTCGGTCATTTGCAAGTTTTAGGACATTGCGGTCCATCATTAGTTTAAGGACATCTCGGTCCGTTGTTAGTTTAAGGACGTTTCGGTCCGTTGTCGCCGTATTTGAGGCGAATATCTGGTTTATTGACTTTTCGGTCTATGAGTCCTTCTCCATGAATGAACATGATGCCCCCGGCGTATCCATCTTTTTCGGAGCGTGCGGTTGTGGCGGACTTACCTTCCAGTTCTCAGACAGCGCAAACTTGCCATGTTGGTATTGGTCTTCAACCCAGTTTTTGAAGACGTAGCAATTCTCGATCAGATGACCTACCGTTTGGTGGTAAGGGCAATAATTAGGATTATTAATATCGCCCTGGCCGCAACGGACGTTTTGGACTCGGCAGATTGATGAGTCTGTCGCACACTGCCAGCTCGAACAGTCCCCTTGTTTTATCTTGCGGAAACGAGTAAGGACGTTTCAACTTTTCCTGGAAGGATTGCCGCTTGTTACTTTGGCAAGCAACCGGTCTAGGGTCACCTGATTGTTGTTGAGCGCTGGCGACGAGGGCCTTTTTTCCTTTTCCTTTATCCTTTTTGTTCGATCCTTTGTTTACGGGGCCGAGATTTTTTCCGAGTAGCATGCGATTGCACGGCTGAACGTTCTCGCAGCTTCTCAATTCCTTTATTTTTGAAATATATTCCCCGAGGGAAGAGTTGGGGGTAGCTTCTTCGTCAGAGTCGCTTCCGAAGGTGATAATTTGTGATCCCTTGAAATCGGCTATATGACAGTCGGCTGTGGTTCTTTTGCGCTCATCTATCGCATTTTTCCGATGTCCACAAGCTTCACACTTTGTCCTATCGAAGTGTCGCTTTTGAGCGACATACCCTTGCCACCAACAGTTAAAGGATTCGCAGTCTTCGGTAGGATGTATGATCTTCTGATGATATAAACAGAAGTTAGGGTGCATCTCTACCTCAGAGAAAGAATTTTCTTCGGAGGGCGGTAGCTTCATTCCTACTGATAGAGCTTTGGCGAACCGTTTCCTCGTCTTGAATTTGTTTTTACCCGCAGTGTATGGCTTTTGATTTGACGGGAATACTTTGGTTCTTTCTAGTATGGCCATTTCACGCTCTTGATTGGCTTTTTGCTTTCAGACGAATTTCACTTAGGAAGACATCGATCAACTCGTCTGATGGCTGCGGAATTTCTGTTTCATGGTCCGCCGTTGATTTCTCAGCGCAAGGATCCTCCTCATCATGCGTCAGTGAATGAGAAATCACATGACAAGTCGCTATGTAGTCTTCGGATTCATCCGATAAGTTTTCTCCATCGTTTTCATCCTTGACGAAAGAACAAGTTGCCCCCGGCGTGTCCGTCTTCCTTGGAGAGTGCGGCTGTGGTGGGTTTACCTTCCAGCTTTCAGACAGCGTGAACTTGCCTTGCAGGTATTGATCCTCGATCCATCCCTTAAAGACGAAACAATCCTCAATCGGGTGACTTACCGTTTGGTGGTAAGGGCAATAATTGGGATTATTAAGATTGCCTGGCTGCAACGGACGTTTTGGATTCGGCAGATTAATGAGTCTGTTGCGCACTGCCAGCTCGAACAGTCTTCTCGTTTTATTCTGAGGAAACGAGTAATGACGTCCTAGCCTCTCTTCGAGGGATGGGCGTGGACGCACGTTGTTTTGGCGAGCGACCGGCTTTGAGTTGCTCGACTGTTGCTGAGCGTTAGCAACGATGATCGCTTTTCCTTTCTCATTTTGGGGATCGGGTCTTGGAGGAGACGGTCTATGGCCCATCTGGTCCATTTGGGCTAATTTATCGATCAAGGCCTGGAAGGTGGTCGGCCTGAAGAACATCATGAATTGCGAGATGGTCGCCTGCGGATCGAGAGTGCCCACAAACATGCCTACCGCAGGTGCCTCTTCTATGCGTTGTTCGCATTTCGACCATAGGTTCCGCCATCGTGTTGCGTATTGAACCCACGTTTCGCTTGGCCTTATCCTGGCATTTATTAGTGCTGTTATCGGGGTGCGTTCACTAGCACTCGCGAATCTCTGTGTAAATAGCAGTTCCATCTCTGCAAATGTTTTGACAGAGTCGTTAGGTAGCTCCGAATACCATTCAAAGGCTGTTTCTGTTAAGCTGCCGACGAATTGACGTAGCAACAATTTGTCATCGCCTCCAGTATTGCCGCATAAGGCCCTGAATTGAGCGACATGCTAATGCGGATTCCCTGTCCCTTTATATACGTGGAATTTAGGGATCATATATCCCGGCGGGTAACTGATTTGGTCGTACCAGCTCGGATACGGTCGTCCGGTTCTAACAATTTGCCCAGCCGCTTCATTTTCCTGATGAACCCGAATCTGCTGAGCTATATATTCGTCTAGGTCAACTTTGGAGATTGCCTCTACCTTGGCTGTTGATAAAGCCGGCGGAGGATTTGACGTTTCTCCCCTGTCGTCTTCAAGGACGATCGGAGGATCTTCAGCAGGAGGGTCCGGTTGTAACATCATCCCTACCATATCTTGGAAGATGAGCGCCATCTGTTTTATGTTAGCCGCTTGCTCTGCAGCTTCTTTGTCCCTCTTTTCGAGGACTCTGCGTAAAAAGTCAGCGTCGGTTTCTTGTTCTTGACGCTCATCCGAAGACGTTTCAGAGCTTTCTTTTGGCTCAGTGAGTGCAGCCATTGTAGTCATCATTTCCTGAAGCTTTTGTTGTTGCTCCTGGGCTTTCGTCACGGATCGGGTGAGCGGTCGGTGGCCCGTAGAAGTGCGGCTTTCTTCCTTTCCAGAAGCCATATAAACAGTGTGCACCACCATGCCCCCAGATTTGGGGCGTTTGTGTTCAGCGTTTTTATGCTTCGCCATGTTCACAGGGGCTTTTTGTGGCCTCCTTTTTTGAGTAATTGGAGTTAAGGGAGCCGTTGTAGTGGGCACCCAAGTAGCTTTTGCTTTTTGTGGTTTGACAGAGTAATCCTTCCCCTGCCGAACCTTCATCTTTTTCTGTCGTCGGAGGCAGTCTTGATCGATCACCGACTCTTGGACTTGTAGCCAGACTTTGTAAATTTTAGAGGACAGCCGTTGAGGGGGCTACTCTAGCTTCTTCTCTGGAGTATTCTCCACAGGTGAAGGAGTTCGTTTCAACATCGCAGTAGGAGAGTTTCTGCGCACCGAGTTCAGCAACTCAAAGCTGTTCCTGGTTGGAACAACAGTATCGATCCTCACCATCGGAGCTGACGGAGTTAGTCCAGAGGGGGAGTTGCCCCCAGCCTTCCTCAGTCGGCGCCAGTGGCGACGTCGAGCACGACGAGCCGCTGGGACTGGCTCGGAGATTGTGATAGCTTCCTTTTGCCCCCTGTCCGAATGAAGCGTCGCCGGTGTTAACCTTTTAAAAATTGAGGTCGGCCCTTGCGGGGTAATATCCAATCTGTCAAAGACAGATCTTCGAGCGAGGACAGGAGCAGGAATCGTCAGTCTTGAAAAGACTGATTCTTTGACAGGGGAAGCCGCCTTGACAACTTTTGAAGCGGCAGTCATTTCCTTCTTTGGGACAGCCAATTTAGAGTTCTGATCCAGCCTGGCGAAAACCGAAGCTGTTGGTTTGGCTGCAGGCGACCCGTCGACAGGGGTCGTGGTAGCAGTGAGTCGGTCGAAGACCGACTTCTTGTTCATCTCTGGTGCGGGTATCGGCATAGAGAATCTTGTCGGTGGGATCATGGTCCCGAAGAATAAGCCAGTGGTGGCTTGGGTCACCTGGTCTATTGGCAGAGTGAGGAAGGAAGCCGCTTGGGGCCCATATGCTACACCTCCGGGAGAGGTGGAGCGTCCATTGCAGTGGCACTTCGAGCAGTTGGTGCAGTTGGAGGCCATTGAATCTTGAGCTCTTCGCCAGGAAAAAGACCAAATCTTAGTAACTTGAAATCCAAAGGCAACCATTTAACAAACCGCGATTCGTTCGCGAGGACGACACACGAAGTGTGGAGTGGAAAGAGGAAAAGGTCCCACCGGGCGTGCCAGAATCTGTTCCCCTCCGAATGGCGGCGCACAGGACCGCGATGTCCTGGCACTGAGATTCGGGGCAGATGCTATTTGGTTTTATCTGTCTACCTCTCCGAAGATGCCAAGTTGATTTATGACACCGTGTATCGGAAGTTTAGACGGATACGGCCGATGTAGCAGACTTCGACAGATTCCCCCTCGCATGAGGGGTTTTTGATTGTGGGGACGCTCTTCCCTACAGGCGAAAGCCCCTGCAGTTAATTACGCTACCGTTTCGCGGTAACAACTTTCTCCTTCTCCAGAATTTCACTTCGTGTCGTGGGTGTTTGTTTTGTTTGTGGTTGGCCGTGGATTGTATACAGAGACTGAGTAATGCCGTCGCCCGTAGGACTTGGATTAGTCCAAATCCGTATTTATTTAGATTTGGGTTTGGTGTTTTTTAGTTTAAGGATGCGTTAGTCGCGTTGCGGCTAAGATCAACTTAAACGTTCGCCAAGGATACGTTAATCCTATTTTGGACTAAGATCGACTTGAACGGGATCGTTTAGATCCGAAAGAACAGCAATTGGCTCTATTGTGCCAATTTAGGGACGTGGTGGTCCATCGCCAGTTTAAGGACGTGGTGGTCCAACGTCTCGGTCCGATATTAGTTTAGGGACATCTCGGTCCGATATTAGTTTAGGGACGTTTCGCTCCGGTATTAGTTTAAGGACGTTTCGGTCCAATATTAGTTTAAGGACGTTTCGGTCCATTGCCAGTTTAGGGACGTGGTGGTCTATCATTAGTTTAAGGACGTTTCGGTCCAATATTAGTTTAAGAACGTTTCGGTCCACGAGTTTAAGGACCCCGCAGTCCGTTGTACGTGTATGGTCGTTGGGACCCGTCACCTCTCTGGCGACGTTGAATGATTACAACGACGTGTGTCAGAGGAGTTCGGAGATGTACCCTCGAACCAGTAGTAAATTGATTTAAGAGAGCAATCTTGCTCAGTCAATTTAATTTGAGGACTTACGGCCAAAATTGGGCTAAGTCCAGTTGAAAAATATTCAACGCCTTTTATTTGTTTCTGGTCTGTTAGACCTGTGCTAGGGCTTGGCCCATTTTTAAATAATACATTGCATCAATATATTTTTTGTTTGGGCTTTGCTCATGATTGATGCAGAGCATCAATTTATTCTGGGCTCTGCAAGGCATCTGCTTTGTTTGGGCTCTGCCCCTTTTAAAATGCATGGCGTTTATATTATTTTGTTTGGGCTCTACCCATTTATAAATGATGCAGAGCATCAATTTAACTAGGCATGTTTGGTCTTTTAATTGGGCCTGGCCCTTCAGGAAGAGAAATGCATTGCATTTGTCAGGTGCTTTGCGCCAATTACTGAGCGCAAGTGCTTGTGGTTAGGACACGTGTCATGCTCTGGTGAGCGCAAGCGCAACAGCGCAGTGCGCTGCGCTAGCGCGCTGCGCTGTTGCGCTGCTGACACGTGGCGCGCTCTGGTGAGTTGCGCCAATTCCAGAGAGCAAAACTCTATTTCAAGAGCGCGTAGCGCAAGTGGTTCTGTAGCTGACACGTGGCGCCCTCTTAAGAGCGCAACAGCGCAGTTTGCAAGTGCAGAGCACTAAGAATCTTTTAGATTCAAGAACAGAAGTGCAAAGCACTGTTTAATTTCTTGATCTAAATTTAGATCAAAGAAATATAAGTTTTTCTTTTTGTTTTAAGAACCAGATGTTCATAAAAGTGCAAAGCACTATTTTTATTTTATTGTTTTCTTGTTTTTTAAAGAACCAAAGGTTCATAAGAAGTGCAAAGCACTGTTTTTTTTTATGTAAAGATCATTGATCTTGTTTTTAGATCAATGATCTACGAGAAGAAATTTCTTCTTCTATTTTATGAAGGTTATTTACCTTTTTCTTGGAATTTTCTCAGACTTCTCTCTGTTTGAAGCTCTTGACCTTTTTTTTAAGAAATGTTGATGCCTTTGAATTGAGGCCTAGGGTCCTTTTTATAGTGCCCATAAATTAGTTAAATTTGTTAAAGAGATTTTTCTTTGAGTGATTTGGGGAATTTTCCCCACCGTTGGATCTTTGATCCAAGGGCTTCTGCTTTGCAGAAGAAAATCTTCTTGTTTTAACAAGAACAGAAAAGATTTCTTAAAAATTTAATTCTGTTTGGCGCAGATGCCTCAGCGCGCGACACGTGTCGCGCAGCGCACAGCGCAGCGCAACTGCGCTGACACGTGTCGCGCAGCGCACAGCGCAGCGCATCTGCGCTGACACGTGTCGCGCAGCGCACAGCGCAGCGCAACTGCGCTAGCGCATCTGCGCTGACACGTGTCGCGCAGCGCAACTGCGCAGCGCATCTGCGCTAGAGCATCTGCGCTGACACGTGTCGCGCAACGCAGTACTTGCGCAGCTGAAGCGTTGCTTCATTTATTAAATTTTAAATTTTCAAAGCAGAGCTTTGCTCTGATTGGGGGAAGATGAAGCGTTGCTTCATCTCCCGCCTCGGAATTTGAACAGAGCTTTGCTCTGATTGGGGTAAACAGAAACCCAAAACAAATGACCATACACCCAAAAATCATGTAGGAAAAATGTAACAAGTGTTAAAATGACATGTGCATGTCATGTGCACAAAACACGCTTAAAGCCCTATTAGCGATTTTTAATCGCGATTAGTACAAAATTAGTGCATAATAAATCGTAAAATTTCATAATTTGCTTAAATCACATAAAACACCCTCTTTTTAGTAATTTCCATAATTTTCCAATTTTTTTCCATTTATCGGTATTTAATTATACCACTTTATTAAAATATTCAATATTTTATTATTTAATTATAAAAATTCCCAAAAATAATATTTTATTTTTTTGAAATGTTACGGTCTTCCCCCCTAAAGAAATTCGGTCCTCGAATTTAAATTTACACCCCTCAATACTAAAACATTTCAGTAAAAGACTAAGTCATCGGGGCTCCGAAACCATCAATACATAAAACGCATCATAGCGCAATGCGTGCGCATGAACAATGAGCAGATAACTCAAATACAACACTCCGTCAAGTATCCCGCAATTATCGGAGTCATGGTGAAGACATCAATGTCTAAATCCAATACGAAAACCAATATGATATACATCTACACTATACATATAAACACCTGAAGGAAATGCATGCCAAACCGTGTTAAGTTGCTGTGCGATGCGCATAACACTGCACAGTGGCGGACGTCTCTAGTAAGAAAATAACTCTCTCTATATATCCTTTGTTTACATTCACGTACCGCCGTTTTTGAATACAATTTAGAAGGGTTTCCTTGTTTTTAAACGTTTCGTGTCATCTCAGACACGTAGGTAAATACTGAGACTATAGCACTCTTTTTAGAAATCCCTTCGATAACTATCAATGCATGCAAAATACATCCAGGTACTGTCCTTTGACTAGTCCTGCTCAGTACGAAAACAATAGTAAATATCATAAAAAACGTACTGCTCCATAAGAAATCAATCCCAAAATGTGCATATGAATGCTACGTGTGTCTGGTGCGCACGGAAATCAAAATCCATATATGTACCATACATGTGCACAGAAACAACATCTAAGTGCAACGGGTGTGCACGAAACGCCTGTCAGAGGCAATGTGTGTGCCTGACAGCAAAATCAGGTGCATCTGCCATGCACGAGGAATCTCGATTTAGTGCATTTGGTGTGCACCAAAATCGCATCTTATAACATGCGCCCAACATGCGCGAAAATCCAAATCAGGTGCATCCATCATGCATGAATAAAAATCTAAATCGTATGCATCCAACATGCTCGAAATCACGAAATCCAATATCAAGCGCCGAACATGCGCAAAATCCAATCCAAGCGCGTCAAATATGTGCAAGAATCCAATTAGGTGCACAAGGTGCACAAAACAAATATCGTGTATCACAATCAAAATCCATATCTTAATGATATCAAATCGTAGTCCAGTGCAACTGCGGTGCACAAATACTTATCAATGCACTGCAAGCATATGTAAACTATACCGAGTGCAAAAACCAAATCGTGTGCGTACATATGCACAAAATCAACTCAACTGTATGAAACCCATGAAATCATAAACATGTGCAACCAAGGCATGAAAACGATATCAAGTGCAATAACTGTGCACAAATCGTAAATACTCAGTAGGTGCAACCATGGTGCACGAAACAAATATCATGAAACTCACTCATCAAAATTCAATCATGCGAATAGATCGCCCAAAATACCGAAATCAAGTATGGCGGAATAGTCCCGCTCAAGCACATCCTCTAAGAATTTTTGGCCAACTGTCATGGTCACTCATAACATGTCTCGTTGACGATGCTGAACTCTGGCCTGCTGGTGTGTGTAACATGACCACTCCTGGGTCCAAGTCTTCTCGTACATTATTCCAGAAAGGTCCTGTCGAGATCTCTCCCAAATTTCGTCTCTGCCGAACTGTTCAGAAGTTATCACCCTTCACTAAATCTGTTTCTTGTTCCGGAACGGCTGCATACTCATCGCGACTCCTTCTGGAAGATATATTCATATACAATGCCTCTGCATGCGTATCACATCTCTGATGTCGGCGGAGTGGAACGTCATCTTATCAAGATCTCGTACGAACCTCTTACTCCACCTTTCTCTATTGTTGACTGCTTCGGACTCGTCTCATCGTGGCTGCATGGACTGCGCTCCAACGGCTATACTCGTATCCGGAGTCTCCCCAGAAATGCATCCCACCACATAGCATCCGAATGAAGTCGAACCATTCGATCGATTCGTCAAAACCTCATAATCCCTAAAGAGCTCAACATCTTGGGTACGGTTTAATAGTATCGAGTACACACCACAGTATCGGTGGACTAGCCGTAGAAGGGCAAACCCAAGCCTTACTAATGGTACCGCGGAACTGCCGCAAACCCTAAAGTTCAAAGGCTTTCACACGGTCATTATGTCGAGTTAGGGTTTCATTCTTCTAGAGGGTCCATAGAATTGCTTGCATGTCTTTCCGAATACTTTAAACTTGGAATATGGGTTTCTGACATTCGATTGCCTCTATCGACTCCCAACGTACCTGCGTGAAGTCATCTCTAGCTGAAATCCATCTATCTGATGACCTCGCGTCGGGGTAAGCGAACGAACCACATGTCCTAGTCATTCATTCTCGGGTGACTAGCGACCTTCTATCATATCTCTTAGTACAACTCGTACTGCAATAGCTCCAACATCTGGGGCAATATCTCGTCACTCGCAGCAACAACTGGCTCATTCATCTGCACGCTGAACAGTGCCTCAATCATCATGAATAAGCGATACATCAATGGTCATCACATTCTGGCTGGCCTCTATCAGTGGCTCAATCCTCTAGTGCAAATCTGCACGCCAGAGAAATCTCATAACAACGATCCATCAACGCTCATGGCGCAAAAACACAATAACACGGCACATCTATGCAAATCGTATGTCCCTGGAATCACGCCCTGGTCAGTCCTCGTTTGTGACGAGCTCGTGCTGACTGCAACTCTAGCCGTAGCTCTCTATGCCCGTACAACCGTGGTAACAAAACCATAACTTGTACCGATGAGGCTAGATCATAGGAAGGAATATAATACTATGCATGGAAATGTACATCCTAAGGCTTCTTAAGCGGAGTAGCGTATCGTAAATATACTGTGGAACATACGTACGGTACGTCACTCTACTCAAGCTACCTACTCCATCAACCAAGAGTCATCCTACACTCCGAAGGTAAAACCTAACGCTCTGATACCAACTTTGTCACGACCCGAAAAGTACGAAACATGACCGGCACTTAAATTACGAAACGTCTCGAGGCGTACGTAATCTAAGTAAGCCAAAACCCAGAAATCAAAACCAAGTAAAGTAGTAGAGTGGAGGAAAAACCAATTTAAATCAAGTAGTTTAGCAACATAAGCCGAAATATGCATTTTTAAAATCAACAGTATTTTCTAAAAATTTCGGCAGAGTTTCCTTTGTAAATCCTGGCCCCGAACGGGGTACAACATGATAAATATATACATAATAACAAAAGGCATCCCTAAGCGGGAGCCAGCTCTTCGTCAATCGACAGACACAACCACGCAAGCAATACAATATACAACGCCGAAGGGCGAGGATCAAAACTCAAAAGGGAACTCAAAGCAACAAGAAAACCATCATAATACAACGTGCGACTCTAAGGTCAAAAGAATATACATCACTGGTCTCTAAGTCAATAAAATATACATGTCTGGTTGATAGAGTTTACTAGATACAATTGAAATAAATAATATACAAGGTATAATGGTGGTCACGATGCAAGTGAACCCACCTACCAAAGCAAATCACCCGGAAAGGAAGCAGTGTGCCGGCAAAGCCGTAACGAACCCTGTACGGCAAAACCTGCAAGAAACTGTGGCACAACGGGGGTGAGTTGCCAACTCGTGAGTAGAAAATATCACCGAGTGGAAATCGTATGTATGACACAATCCTAGGTCAATACGATCAATATACATATATATAACCTCAAATGATAAGTCTGAAGCGAGAAAAGGTGACAACGGTAAACATCTATACATAAGTGTAATCCCATGTGCTCGTGTCAGTGGCTCAGGTAACAACATATCATATGAATGAGGTCTGAATGCATGAAAACAGAATACATGTAAATGAAGAAACTGCTTTCATAACTTAGTGAGATTTCTATATAATTAAAACGAGGTGAAATCAACATAAATAGTGTCTAGCATCGACACAAAACATAAATCCTAATATCTCAATATCTCAGGCTCCGGCTATCCGGACTGGCCTGTATCATCAAATCTCAAAACCTCAATATCTCAAATCTCACTATCTAGGGCTCCGTCAGTCCGGATCGGCCCCTATCATCAATCACACGACCACGAACGGTATCCTTCGGATATCCGACGCGCTAGGTAAAATCACCGGTAGGCAGTCTGCCCCTGCCGGGCTCATCGTCTACACCTCGAGCTTCTTGCCCTGGGGTACCTTACCGGGTCCACCATGTACCCGCAGACGGTTCATCCAACTCCTTGAATCGGGTCTTGAAATCCATCTCATAACCGAGAAAACATCATGATGGACGACTCATACATCATGAGAAAACCGCACTTTTCATTTTAAAAAGAGAGAGAGAGAGAGAAGTTTATATATATTCTTGCGGTTTTCTCTCAAATCCAGGAAATCTCATGAAAATCCGAAATCCAATCATCAATAGCAAGTAAACAGTGAATATCGGCATAAAAAACTCCATAATACTACATAACAGTGAATAATAATATGCATACGGTAGCAAGTAATAACTGCAATGCCTAAACTAGCATATAAAGATGAGTACGCTAATACCATGTCGAACTATCAGTTAACAAGCTATGTCAATGAGTAATATTCTCTAAAGTGTTTGTGACATGGCAATTACCGATGATGATGTGTGTGAGCCGGCAAGTAAGTGCATGTGGAACATACGCATCATCGGTAATGGTGCTGGTTTCCTGACAGCATGATCTCAATAATGGCATATGAAAACACAATATAAGCATGCGATGCGATGCGAATAGCAAGAATATGCGGGAGCTGAACAATAAACACGATGATAACTAATATGCATTTATATAAGTATGAGTCGTACAGTTTTGCCATTTGAAATAATATGAATCGTGGTATTTTGAAAATAAAGGCTACGGTGTTTTAAGAAAAGATACGTCCTTTGAAATATCTGTAGAATCCCTTGGCCTATCATTAAAATACCCACGATTCGTTAGTTTTGAAATAGGTATGACTCCAGTCTAATCCATCATTTACAAGTAACTACCAGGCTAAACTAACAGGCTAATCGAAAGGTAAGGAAGCCGCCTAACATCTGAGTCGATACACATATTTATATAATAGTCGGTGATCCCGTCTTAATAGTATCCCATACGATACCCTAATACAATATAACATTCTCGAGTCAAGAGTGCGGATCTATCATCAATATAGCTCGTACGGTAAATCCGTCTTACGGCATCCCAAATCTGGGTACGGGTCAATGTCACATCAATCACATTATTCATCTGGTATCCTCTTTTTATCAAATATCATGATCGAGGGTACTGATCTACGTCTAGTACAATACAGATACCATATATGTATATGCATGCATGTGTCTGAAAACACCACGCCGAAAGTACCCGCTAAAACATCACGTCGTATCTCAAATACGAACCATATCACATCACCAATCTCACGGCCTCAAGCCCAATCTCATCGACTCATCTCCAATCCTAAGTACTATCCTCATAATCCATGTATATGTATACGTGTATATATATACATACATACATAGTCCCATACCCATATATATATATATATATATATATATTTATATATATACACACACACATATCCCCATATACGCACAGGTAATAAGATGAATGCAGGTGTGTGCGTATGGGTGTAAACCTATTCTAGGGTTCGCGACTAAGAAACTATGCTAGTTCACGTCTAATAACCCCAAACCAACCATGAACACATAATCATATCTTGATGATCATCCACGTATCATAAACTACATATATATATATATATATCTATCATAACTATACTACGAACAGCGGGGGTGCTATACGCCATCCACCCGACTTCCCCCGTAGATATATATCTACTCACCTTGCTTCTTGTGTGTTGATGACGATGTCGCCATTTTCATCTTCAACGTCTCGACATCACATGGGGTACCTACACATATAATCCAATCGCAAATGCGTATTAAAATCACATCAGAAAACCAAAAAACGGCACACGCTACGCTCATAGGTAAAAACCTATAGCCTCGCATGCAAACACGACCAATAACCCTAGTCGTTGACGTTCAAACGCCACACGACGGAAACGAAATATCAAATACCAAAATCCATGTTAAAACAAGTCGTAAAACAATACGCCAACACAAGAAAATGATCCCAGATTTTACCCTAGGTCAAATCAGCCAATTTTGAATATGCCAAGGGTCTAATTTACTGGAGATAAGGCCCTGGAACAAAAACTAATAAATTACAAACTGCTCTGGCCGCAAATTGCGGCCAGAATGAATTAATTCACGGCCAGGGTTGAGGGTTAGGGGGTAGGGTTTTTGTGGTACACTCCACGTTGCCTGCACATCACTCTGTGTTTGCTAAATAATTTTCAGAGGCTCTGGGTGTTAGCAGATTTCAATATACACACACAAAATCCACAATTCTTCCGATATCGGGTTTCTAAGTTTGCTAAAATGGGTTCTAGTCTCTGGTTTAGGTCTTCAATCAATCACCACAGGGGTTGTGTAGCCTCTACTAGCCTTAATTTCACCTTTGGTTTCAACTCAAACCCTAATCCTCAATTTAAAGTTTTCAAAGTCCCCAAAACCACACAATATCGATTCTAATTTAACATGGATGCTAAAGCAATGGAAATTCTACACTAATGATGGGATAATTACCTCCTTATGCACTCATGAATTTTCTACAGCGCCAAAACTCAAACTTTCTTGGTCCAAAGGGTAGCTTGGGAGCTTGTGCACATTTTTTGTGAAGTGGGAGTGGGGTTTTGATGGAGATTTGATGATGAAGTGAGGGTTTTGAAGTGGAGGGAAAAGGGGGTGCTGCCATGAGAGAGGAGGAGGCAAGGATGATGAAGAAAATGAGAAGAGAAGGAATGGCCAAGACCTAATTTTGACCCCTCACCCTTTCTCTCTCTCATGCCCATGCTTCATATAATAATGTTTTCGCTTTTTCTTTTCTTTTTTTTCTTCCATTTATCGGTATTTAATTATACCGCCTTATTAAAATACTCAATATTTTATTATTTAATTATAAAAATTCCCAAAAATAATATTTTATTTTTCTGAAATGTTACAGACTAGGGACACTTTAAGGATGTGCCTATCGAGTACCCAGCTCCTATAAGTATGATTACCATCACTGTTCCCCTCCGAACGGCGGCCGAGACATGGGTGTTCTCGCCTGAGGTTCGGGGCAGATGCTAATTGGTTTTATCCGTCCACCTCTCCGAAGATACCAAATTGATTTATGGCACCGTGTATCGAAGGTTTAGACGGATGCGGCCGATGTAGCAGACTTCGTCAGATTCCCCCTCGTTCGAGGGGTTTTTGATTGTGGGGACGCTCTTCCCTGCAGGCGCAAGCCCCTGCAGTTAATTACGCTACCGCATCGCGGTAACAACTTTCTCCTTCTCCAGCTGGTCACTTCGTGTCGTTGGTGTTTGTTTTGTTTGTGGTTGCCCGTGGATTGTATACGGAGACTAATTTATGTTGTCGCCCGTAGGGCGCGGATTAGTCCAAATCCGTATTTTCTTAGATTTGGGTTTGGGGTTTTGGTTTGAGGATATGTTAGCCATATTTGAGGCTAAGATCAACTCAAACGTTTGTTAAGGATACGTTAGTCCAGTTTGAGACTAAGATCAACTTAACGGGATCGTTTAGATCCGACAAAAGAGCGTTTGGGGGCTCGATTGTTCCAGTTTAGGGATATGGTGGTCCATTGTATGTATGGCCGTCGGGACCCGTCACCTCTCTGACGTCGTTGAAGGATTACAATGACAGATGTCAGAGGAGTTCAGAGATGTACCCTTGAACCAAAGTAGATTGGGGGGATTTATAGTCCAATTTGGGACTAAAGTCTGTTTGAAGGTTTAAGGATGCGTTAGCCATATTTGAGGCTAAGATCAACTTAAACGGTTGTTAAGGATACGTTAGTCCAGTTTGGGACTAAGAGCGACTTAACGGGATCGTTTAGATCCGACAAAAGAGTAATTGGCTCTATTGTTCCAGTTTAGGGACATAGAGGTCCATTAAATGTATGGCTGTCGGGACCCATCACCTCTCTGACGACGTTGAAGGATTACAACGACAGGTGTCAGAGGAGTTCAGAGATGTACCCTTGGACCAAAGTTGGTTGGGTGATCCATAGTCCAATTTGGGACTAAAGTCTGTTTGAAGGTTTAAGGATACGTTAGCCATATTTGAAGCTAAGATCAACTTAAACGGTTGTTAAGGATACGTTAGTCCAATTTGGGACTAAGATCGACTTAACGAGATCGTTTAGATCCGACAAAAGAGCGTTTGGGCTCTATTGTTCCAGTTTAGGGACATAGTGGTCCATTTCCAGTTTAGGGACGTAGTGGTCCATTAACAGTTTAGGGACATGGTGGTCCATCGCCAGTTTAAGGATGTGGTGGTCGATTACCAGTTTAGGGACATGGTGGTCCATTGGTAGTTTAAGGACGCATAAGTCCATGGGTTTAAGGACCCCACAGTCCGTATGGGTGTGTTTAAGGACGCATTAGTCCGTTAGTTTAAGGACGCATAAGTCCGCGGGTTTAAGGACCCCACAGTCCGTATCTTGGTTTAAGGACGCATAAGTCCATGAGTTTAAGGACCCCACAGTCCGTGTTGATGTGTGGTTGTCGGGACCCGTCACATCTCTGAAGACGTTGAAGGATTACAACGACAAATATCAGAGGAGTTCAGAGATGTACCCTAAACCAATGAGTTGGTTGAAAGAGCAGATGTGCTCAGTTCAAGATGATTTGAGGACTTATGGCCAGTTTGGGCTAAGTCCAATTATGTTTGAAATATTGGCCCTCTGTTGGTCCATTGAAGGAGAGGCTTTGCCTCTAGAAACTTAGCCAATTGGGCTAAAGCTAGCGTTAAACACTAAAGACCAACTGTGTTGAACACTGGGAATAAGATTAGCAAGTTAGTGTTAAACACTAAAAGATAATCAGTGTTAAACACTGGGAACAGAGTTTTCAAATTAGTGTTAAACACTAAGCAAATCAGTGTTAAACACTGCCAATAGAGTTTTCCAAATTAGTGTTAAACACTAAGAAAATCAGTGTTAAACACTGAGGACAAAGTCTTCAGATTAGTGTTAAACACTAAGGAGAGAGAGGTCACGTGTGGACACGTAAGAGCGCCCTGATTTCCCTTATTTTATTCTGCAGATCAGTGTTTAACACTTTTAATTTCCTGGCCATCACGTGTGGGCACGTGATGGAGGCCCTCGCTCTGGTCTGTTAGAATGCTCATTAGGGATCACGTGGTGACACGTGAGGGCGCCCTAAATGTGGAGCCAGATCTCCTTTTGGTTTATCCACAAATCTGCGAATAAGTGTTAAACACTTTTATTTTTATTTTAGAGCATCACGTGTTGGCACGTGATAGGGATCTGTGCGCCAATTGTTAAAGCATTTGCTGAGGGGTCACGTGATAACACGTGAGAGCGCCCAAAGCTTTCATTCCCTTTGCTTTTTCTTTCTGTGTTTCGGGGGTCACGTGGAGCACGTGATGGCATCAAAAAGTGGGGCCAGATCCCCTTTATTTTGTTCTGCAAACAAGTGTTAAACACTTTTAA
Organism: Agapanthus africanus; assembly: GCA_030015575.1. Lineage (NCBI taxonomy): Eukaryota > Viridiplantae > Streptophyta > Magnoliopsida > Asparagales > Amaryllidaceae > Agapanthus > Agapanthus africanus. Next base: position 594,803,401 of record CM057344.1, on the reverse strand, counting down.
TTTTCATAGCCATCACGTGTGGGCATGTGATGTCTACTCATGCCCTGATTTCTTTTTAAAGGAATTAAATTCCCAGATATGTAAAAGAATTAAATTCTTAAGTAGGGTTAAACCCCAATTATGATTCTGTAGGAATTAAATTCCAATTAGTTTTGGAGAGTTAAATTCTCAAAACTCAATTCCCCTTCTAAGTTTAGGATCCGCATGGTAGGATCTCGACCCGATGAGAATTAAATTCTTATCCTATGGGGAGATGTGCTCTGTACTGATCTTCCACCAGAAGAAGAACTAAGTTCTTTTATTTGCAGAAGAGTTAAACTCTTAAATTTTGAGAATTAAATTCTCCTTTTGAAGTTTTGATTCCCTTTCTTTTCTCACCTAGGGTTTTCTTTGTTGAGAATTAAATTCTCCTTTCTTTTCTTCCCTCTTGAGAATTAAATTCTCCCCTCTCTGTTTTTCTCTCCAAAAAGTAGATCCCCCTCTCTCTCTTCTTGGCTCCTATTTATAGGAGAAGAAAAAGAATCGATTTGTTTAGCAAATCTCTCATTGAAAGATTTGATTTGATTGTTGAGAGATTTGATTTATATTTATCATTAATCTGGGCATTTAGATCTTTAAGTGAATTTTATTCACCATTGGATTTTAAATCCAAAGATATCCCTTTGTTATCTCGGTTAGATTTAGGGGGGGAATTTTTCCAGGTCCAAGATTATTGCATAAATTGGTGATTTTTAATCACCCTCAGATTTTTAATCCAACGGTCCCATAGACCTTTTGTGTTTGGAAAGATTTAGAAAATTTTAGAATTTTAATTCTATTAACTTTAAGGCTTTCAAAACCAGTCACGTGCTGACACGTGACCCTTGGTCACGTGTGAGCACGTGACCCTTGATCACGTGTGAGCACGTGACCCCCAATTGAGTTCTTTAACGGCCGCTTGTTTATGCTTCAGTTTTAACCATCATGTGTCAACACGTGACCATTGGTCACGTGTGAGCACGTGATACCTCATTGAGGTAACTTCTGATTTTTAATCAGGGAACAGATTTTAGAATTTAATTCTATTTATTATTTTAGAGGCCTTAAGAGCCCATCATGTGTCTGTACGTGACCCATGGTCACGTGTGAACACGTGATGCCCCATTGGGGTCTTTTTTGAGTTTTTATTATATCTTTTAACTCCTCCAGCGGGTTTTTAAAAGTCCATCACGTGTGGACACGTAATTCCTCATAACTTTTGATCCCGGATGAATTACGAGGCCCATAATATATCAAATCGAAGGGTTTTTCGAGCCGCTTTTGATACCATCAAAATTTATCTGTTTCTCATTCGGGAGTTTGTCAAAAAACAGCCCAGAAGATACTGGTTCCCATTTTCTTAAGCGTATCGCTGCCATTTGATACCTTGGACTCTTTTGCGCAGAAATTTTTGGCAGGAACAAATGCCCCCCACTACTTTGCCCACGTAAGCATATACGTGGGTGAAGTAGTGCAGAGTAATGCATAGCGTATGACCAGTTTTGGGTTGGTATATAACTTTCAGAATCTTGATCTGAGAGGATAACGAGCGGACACAAGCGTCGTCATTTATCATTGACTCAAATTTCGACTCTTAAGAGATATGGTTCCAAACCCTTAACTCCATGAGCCGCACCCTTCTATCTCTTTATATCTTACTCTGGCGTGAAGTAGCTTATATGCTCATGAGTAAGTTCTCCATCTCAATGGCATGTAGCTTTGGCAAGTGTGGCTCATAGATGGTCCATCTTGACCTCTTTGCAGGACGGTGATGGTTTAGGAGACAGGGTTAGGATCTGCCACCTAAGACTTTTCAACTTTATAAGCCGTGAGGGTCTCATAAAGACTTTTCTCCCTACGAGTCGTGAGGATCTCATAGGTGTATTTTCTCCTTAGGAGTCGTGAGGATTCCTAAGTGTGTTTTCTCTTATAAGTCGTAAGGATCCTATAAGAGAGTTTTCCCTCTTACGAGTCGAGAGGACCCGTAAGCGGTTGTTTCCCTCCTTATCAAGATTCGACTTTGGAGAGTGTGACCCGTGGATAGTATGCAAGAGACCATTTTGGGCCGACTTGCAGGGTCCCAGTGCTTAGGAAACAGGTTTTTTAATCCCTATTGCCTAAGGCTTTATCTCACGAGTCGAGACGAATCAAGAAGTTCTCGCAAAGACATCAATTTCCTCACGAGTCGAAACGGATTGAGCAGATCTCGCAAGAATATCCTAACGTCACAGTTAACCTCTGCTCTTTACGACAGAAGTCCATTAGGGTCTATGGTACTTAGGGTTTTGGCCGTCGTACCGTCGCATGAGCTGATATATTCCTCGATAGGCAATCATGTTGTTCGAGTAGCCCTGCGACTGTCGTGTCTCTGATCCCTTCGGGGGCTGGACAAGACGTCTTCAAGCAATCCTCCTTGGCAGTTTGACCGTCGGAAGAGCAAGCGTTAGGAATTTGCCATGCCGCTTTTTACTTGAGGTTAGGCTCATTTTGGAGAGCCCCGATGAGTCATAACCACTCCGCGCTGGTGTGGGATGATCTCCGATAGTCTTTCAGGCTTTATATGACTTGCCGTTAAGACCCTGAAGCTAGGAATTTGGCTTTTGCTTCGTTTTGCTGGCATTGCGTCCTCTGTATCGAGACGAATGTCACGTTTGTCTCTAGGTTGCTGGTGAACCGTCGAGATTTGGAACTAGGGATTTTGCCGTGGCTCCTTTTGGTGATGTTGCGTCTGCTGTATCGAGACGAACGTCGAGGTGGTGTCTACTCCGCATTAGTTCGAGATGATCTCCGATTGTCTCTCAGGCTTTATATGACTTGCCGTTAAGACGTTGAAGCTAGGAATTTGGCCTTCACTTCGTTTGCTGGCATCGCGTCCTCTATATCAAGACGAATGTCATGGTTGTCTCTAGGTTGCTGGTGAACCGTCGAGCTCTGGAACCAGGGATTTTGCCGCGACTCCTTTCGGTGATGTTGCGTCTGCTGTGTCGAGACGAACGTCGAGGTGGTGATCACTCCATGTTGGTATGAGATGATCTCTGATTGTCTTTCCGGTTTTATATGACTTACCGTTAAGACCCTGGAGCTAGGAATTTGGCCTTCGCTTCGTTTTCTTTGGTGTGTCCGGATCCTGTTGGAGGAAGGACGCAGTAGTGACATTTTGTCTGCTGTATCGAGACGAATGTCGTGGTGGTGACCACTCCATGTGGGATGATCTCTGTTTGTCTTTCCGGTTTTATATGACTTACCGTCAAGACGTTGAAGCTAGGAATTTGGCCTTCGCTTCGTTTGCTTTGTCGCTTCCGAATCCTGCTGGGGGAAGAACGCTGGGGTGATATTTCGTCTACTGTATCGAGACGAACGTCGAGGTGGTGACCACTCCGCGCTGGTGTGGGATGATCTCCGATTGTCTTTCAGGCTTTATATGACTTGCCGTCAAGACCCTGAAGCTAGGAATTTGACCTTCGCTTCGTTTTCTGGTATCGCGTCTGCTGTATCGAGACGAATGTCGCGGTGGTGATCACTCCATGTTGGTGTGAGGACCAGGATCTGCTCTGGACGTTTCCCACGGGGTCGAAGAGTGACGTTATCCGCGTTCCACGTGACCAGGAATTTTGCTCTAGATGCTTCACACGGGTTCACTGCCATGTTAGGCGAGGACTAGGCTCCACTCTGGATGCTTCGCACGGGTTCACTGCCGTGCTCTGCGAGGACCAGGATCCGTTCTGGACATTTTCCACAGGGTCAAAGAGTGACGTTATCCGCGTTCCACGTAACCAGGAATTTTTCTCTAGATGCTTCACACGGGTTCACTGCTGCGTTAGGCGAGGACTAGGCTCCGCTCTGGATGCTTCATACGGGTTCACTGCCGTGCTCTGCGAGGACCAGGATCCGCTCTGGACGTTTTCCACGGGGTCGAAGAGTGACGTTATCCGCGTTCCACGTGACCAGGAATTTTGCTCTAGACGCTTCACACGGGTTCACTACCGCGTTAGGCGAGGACTAGGCTCCACTCTGGATGCTTCACACGGGTTCACTGCCGTGCTCTGCGAGGACCAGGATCCGCTTTGGATGTTTTCCACGGGGTCAAAGAGTGACGTTATCTGCGTTCCACGTGACCAGGAATTTTATTGATTATATCCGCATTTCACGGAGTTGGGATTTGACTCTCTGTGGGAGTACATCGTCGAGTTATGGAACTGGGAGTTGCTGCTGTTCCGCTTTGCTTGATGATGTGTCCGCTGTGACGAGACGAGTGCTGAGGTGGAGCTGGGATTTTGCCATCACTCCGCTTTGCTGACCATGTGGTCTTTTATTAACTTTGCATGTACATCCTGCTGGACTGCGAAGGAACGCCGTTGTTAACATTGCGTCTGCTGTAACGAGACGAATGCTAGGGTGGAGTTGGGATTTTGCCATCGCTCCGCTTGATGGTGTAACATCTTTGTGCTGCTGGAATGAGGAGGCACACCGTTGTTGGTCTCCAGGCTGCAGATGTGGCCGTTGAGATTTGGGACTAGGAACTTTGCCATGGTTCCATTTCGTTGCGATTCTGAGGTTGGTTGTTGACGTCATGTCTGCATCTAGTTGGAGTGAGGAGAAACACAGTTGGTGATCTCTAAGTTATCGATGTTGACGTCGAGACCCTAAAATTAGGGATTTTCCTTTACTTCATTTGTTGGCATTGTGTCTGCAATCTTGCGACAGATGTCGAGATTGTCTCTAGGTTATCTATGAACCGTCGAGATTTGGCTTCGCTTTCTGGTGGAGCCTGTTGGGAAGGTAAGGTTCCCTCTTTGTTTGTGCCCCTGGATTGTATACAGGGATCGATGTGATCTCATCTGTAGGGCAAAAAGTTTCATTCTTTCATCATTTTTTATTCTTTCCGCGATGCTCTATCATTTCAGCTTTTATATCGCGAAGGTCGCGATTGCCCAATCATTTTGGCTATTTTTCGTGGTGCCCAATCATTTCGGCTGTTTATTTTATTTTTACTCGCTGTTTTTTATTGCGAGTTGCCCAATCATTTCGGCTATTTATTTTATTTTTACTCGCTGTTTTTTATTGCGAGTTGCCCAATCATTTCGGCTATTTTGTATGCATACATTTTTACTTGCTGATTCTGTTTGCAAGTTGCCCCATCATTTCGGCTATTTCGTATGCATTTTTTTTTGGCTCGCTGATTTTTTTTCGCGAGTAGGGGATTTGGGATCTGATACCAATCTTGGTATCAGCATGCTGCGACTGGAATATTTCCAGGAGCGAATCATCATTTGCCGTGAACGGACTTGGAATTTGATACCGGTTTAGGCATCAGCATCGCTGCAACTGGGATATTGCCAGGAGCGAATCATCATTTGCCTCTGTCGATATTGAACAAAGGTGGCTTAGTAAACAGGGTTAAGGGTCCTGTCGGCTAAGGCTTTTGACTTCATGAGCCGTAAGGGTCTCACAAAGGTATTTCTCCCTACGAGTCGTGAGGATCTCGTAGGTGTGTTTTCTCCTTAGAAATCATGAGGATTCCTAAGTGTATGTTCCCCTGTAAGTCGTAAGGATCTTACAAAAGGGTTTTCTCCTTACAAATCGAGAGGACTTATAAGGGTTGTTCACCGTACGGACATATCCCCAGTCACGGATGGGACTTGGTTAGGGAAATGTTTATTCGCGCCCGTGGATTGTATACAAGGGTCAGTATTGAGCTGCTTGTAGGGCATTAATAGAGGTTGTGGGGGTTGCTTAAGAACAGGTTCAAGTCTCTGTAACTTAAGACTTTCAAATCTTATAAGCCGTGAGGGTCCCATAAGAGAGTTCTCCTTACGAGTCGTGAGGATCTCGCAAGTGTAATTTCTCCTTAGGAATCGTGAGGATCCCTAAGTGTGTTGCTCCCTTGTGAGTCGTAAGGATCTCACGCAGGTGGTTACTCCTTACAAGGTCGAGAGGATCCTGTAAGTGTCTTTTAACGAGGTTGCGCCCTTTCGGGTTTTCACAAACACTCGCCGGTAGCCCTGCTGTTTTTACTCACGGAGCCCTTTCGGGTTTTCATCCGTGCCCATTTTGCTTGTGGACGTACCGTTTTTTTTTGGGCACGTCAGCCTGAAGATGCTGCGGGTTGGGAGTAGTTTAACGACGTTTCGGTCATTTGCAAGTTTTAGGACATTGCAGTCCGCCGTTAGTTTAAGGACGTTTCGGTCCACCGTCGCCGTATTTGAGGCGAATCTCTAGTTTACTGACTTTTCGGTCTATGGGGCTTTCCCTATGAATGAGCATGATGCCCCCGGCATATCCACCTTTTTCGAAGCATGTTGTTGTGGCGGGTTTACTTTCTACTTTTCGGGCAGTGCGAACTTGCCCTGTTGGTATTGGTCTTCAACCCAGTTTTTGAAGACGTAGCAATTTTCGAGTGGGTGACCCATTACTCTGTGGTAGGGACAATAGTTAGTATTATTAACGTCACCTGGTTGCAATGGGCGTTTTGGATCTGGCAGAGTGATGAGCCCGCTGCGCACTGCTAGTTCGAACAATTTCTTTGTTTTATCTTTGGGAAACGAGTAAGAACGTTTCAACTTCTCATTGAGGTATCGCGGTTTGTTGTTTTGACGACAAAACGGTCTCGGGTTACTCGGCTGTTGTTGAGTGTTGGCAACAAAGGCCGTTTTTTCCTTTTTCTTTCTCATTTCGTTTGCTCCGTCGTTTGTGGGTCCGAGATTCTTTGCGGGTAGCGTGAGATTGTACGGCTGAACGTTCTCGCAACTCTTCAATTCTTTTGTTTTAGAAATGAATTCCTTGAAGAGAGGGTCGAGGGCGGCTTCTTCGTCAGAATCGCTTCCAAAGGTGAGAACTCGTGGTCCCCCGGGCTCATCCCTATGACAATTGCCGGCAACTCTTTTATGCTCATCTGTCGTATTTTTTCGCTGTCTACGAGCTTCCCGCTTAATTCTATTGACGTGTTGTCTATGAGGGACATATCCTTGCCACCAACACTTAAAGGAGTTGCAGTCTTCAGTAGGATGTGCGATCCTCTGATGATATAAGCAGAAGTTAGGGTGTACGTCCGTTTCATCAAAATGTATACCACCAGGAGAATTTTCTCTGAAAGAGGGCGGCCTCATCCCTATTGATATGGCTTTGGTGAATCGTTTCCTTGTCTTAATCCTGCTTTTATTTGCGTTGGATGTACTTTGATCCGGTGGGAGTGTTTCGACCCTTTCATCTAGTCGCCGGCGTTTAGCTTTCTCGAATATGGCCATCTCGCGCTCTCGATCAGCTTTACTTTTTAGACGGATCTCATCTAGAAAAGCGTCAATCATTTCGTCTGACGGCCACACGAATTCCGGCTCAGGCTCTGCCCCCAGTTTCTTAGTGTAAGGAGTTTTTTCATCGTCCGTAAATGAGTGGGAGATCACGTGACAAGTTGCCCCTGGTGTGTCCGTCTTCTTTGGAGTGTGCGGCTGTGGTGGGTTTACTTTCCACTTTTCAGACAGCGCGAACTTACCTTGTAGGTACTGATCTTCGATCCATCCTTTAAAGACGAAGCAATCCTCGATCGGGTGACTTACCGTTTGGTGGTAAGGGCAATAATTGGGATCGTTGACATCGCCTGGCTGCAACGGACGCTTTGGACTCGGTAGATTGATGAGTCTGTTGCGCACTGCCAGCTCGAACAATCTCCTCGTTTTATTCTGAGGAAACGAGTAAGGACGTCCCAGTCTCTCCTCGAGGGACGGGCGTGGTCGCACATTGTTTTGGCGAACAACCGGCTTTAAGTTGCTCGGCCGTTGCTGAGTATTGGCAACGAAGGTTGCTTTCCCTTTGCCCTTTTCATTCCAAGGATCCGTCTTTGAATGAGATGGTGTGTGACTTATCTGATCCATTTGGGCCAACTTATCAATTAAAGCCTGGAACGTGGTCGGTTTGAAGAACATCATGAATTGCGAGATGGTTGCTTGCGGATCAAGAGTGCCCACGAACATACCTACCGCAGGTGCTTCTTCGATCCGCTATTCGCATTTTGACCACAGATTCCGCCATCGTGTTGCGTATTGAACCCATGTTTCGCCTGGCCTTATCCTGGCGTTGATCAGTGCTGTTATCGGGATGCGTTCACTAGCACTCGCGAATCTTTGTGTAAACAGCAACTCCATCTCCGCAAATGTTTTGACAGAGTCGTTAGGTAGCTCCGAATACCATTCGAATGCCGTTTCTGCTAAGCTGCCGACAAATTGTCGAAGCAACAGTCTGTCATTGCCTCCAGTATTGCCGCATAAGGCCCTGAATTGAGCGACATGCTGATGTGGGTTCCCTGTCCCTTTATATACGTGGAACTTAGGGATCGTATATCCCGGCGGGTAACTGATTTGGTCATACCAGCCCGGATAGGGTCATCCAGTTCTAACAATTTGCACAGCCGCTTCATTCACTTGATGAGCCCATATTTGATGAGCTATATAGTCATCCAGCGCAGCCTTGGAAATGGTTTCATCTTTGGCTGTTGAAAGAGCCGGAGGCGGATTAGATGTCTCTCCTCTATCGTCTTCAGTAATGATCGGAGGGTCTTTAACTGGAGGGTCCGGCTGTAGCATCATCCCTACCATATCTTGGAAGAGGAGCGCCATTTGCTTTATGTTAGCCGCTTGCTCTGCGGCTTCTCTGTCCTTCTTTTCGAGGACTCTGCGTAGGTAGTCAGCGTCAGTTTCTTGTTCATGACGCTGCTCTGATGATGCCTCCGAGCTTCCTTTTGGCCCAGTAAGTGCGGCCATTGCAGTCATCATCTCCTGAAGCTTCTGTTGCTGCTCCTGGGCTTTCGTCACGGATCGGGTGAGCGGTCGGTGACCCGTCGAAGCACGGCTTTCCTCCTTTCTAGAAGCCATATAAACAGTGTGCACCACCATTCCCCCATACTTGGGGTGTTTGTGCTCAGCGCGTTTACGGCTCGCCATGTTCACAGGGGCTTTCTGCGGCCTCCCTTTCTTTTGAGTGGTTGAAGTTGAGGGGACCGTTATAGTGGGCACCCAAGTAGCCGTTGCTTTTTGCGGCTTGACGGAGTAATCCTTCTCCTGCCGAACCTTCATCTTTTTCTGTCGGCGGAGATAGTTTTCATCAATCACCGACCCCTGGATCTGTCGCCAGACCTTGTAAATTTTAGAGGGTAGCCGTTGAGGGGGCTGCTCCAGCTTCTTCTCTGGAGTATCCTCCACAGGTGAAGGAGTTCTCTTCAGCATCGCAGTAGGAGAGTTTCTGCGCACCGTGTTCAGCAATTCAAAGCTGTTCCCGGTTGGAACAGTAGCATCGATCCCCACCGTTGGAGCTGGTGGAGTTATCTCAGAGGGGAGTTGCCCCCAGCCTTCCTCACTCGGCACCAGTGGCGACGTCGAGCATGTCGTGCGGATGAGATCACCTCCGCTGTTGGATAAGCTTCTTCATGCCCCCTGCTTTGAGGAGAGACTGTTATTGGTGCTAGCCTATCGAAGACTGACGCTCGTTGAGAAGCAATGTCTAATCTGTCAAAGACAGACCTCTTTGCAGGGGAAGCAGCTTTGAGGATCTCGCCTGGAGCAGCAACCGGAATGGCCAGCCTTGTAAAAACTGACTTCTTAGAAGGAGGAGCCTTTCCAATGATTTCATCCGCTTGAGCCGGGATAGCTATCCGCTTTTGGATGGCAGCTTCGGGTATCGTGGGTTTGCAGACATTCTGGCCCAGTCTGTTGAAAACTGAGGTATTGAAGCTGGGCGACCCGTTGAGAGGGGTCGCGGCAGTGGTAAGCCGATCAAAGACCGACTTCTTTGGGGCTTCTTGCAACGTCATTGTGGCATTGAAGCTAAACGGTGGGAGCATGGTCCCGAAGAATAATCCAGTGGTAGGCTGAGTTACCTGCTCCACTGGCATCTTGAAGATGGAGGCCGCTTGGGGCCCATAAGTCACTCCTCCAGCACGGACGGAGCGAGAGTTGCAGTTGCAGGTAGTACAGTTTGAAGCCATTGATCTTCTGTTTTCTGCATGGAGCAAGACACCAAATCTTAGTATCTCGAATCCACAGGCAACCACAGCAAACCGCGATTCGTTCGCGAACACGACACACGAAGTGTGGAGTGGAAAGAGGAAAAGGTCCCACCGGGCGTGCCAGAATCTGTTCCCCTCCGAACGGCGGCCGAGACATGGGTGTTCTCGCCTGAGGTTCGGGGCAGATGCTAATTGGTTTTATCCGTCCACCTCTCCGAAGATACCAAGTTGATTTATGGCACCGTGTATCGAAGGTTTAGACGGATGCGGCCGATGTAGCAGACTTCGTCAGATTCCCCCTCATTCGAGGGGTTTTTAATTGTGGGGACGCTCTTCCCTGCAGACGCAAGCCCCTGCAGTTAATTACGCTACCGCATCGCGGTAACAACTTTCTCCTTCTCCAGCTGGTCACTTCGTGTCGTGGGTGTTTGTTTTGTTTGTGGTTGCCCGTGGATTGTATACGGAGACTAATTTATGTTGTCGCCCGTAGGGCGCGGATTAGTCCAAATCCGTATTTTCTTAGATTTGGGTTTGGGGTTTTGGTTTGAGGATACGTTAGCCATATTTGAGGCTAAGATCAACTCAAACGTTTGTTAAGGATACGTTAGTCCAGTTTGAGACTAAGATCAACTTAACGGGATCGTTTAGATCCGACAAAAGAGCGTTTGGGGGCTCGATTGTTCCAGTTTAGGGACATGGTGGTCCATTGTATGTATGGCCGTCGGGACACGTCACCTCTCTGACGTCGTTGATGGATTACAACGACAGATGTCAAAGGAGTTCAGAGATGTACCCTTGAACCAAAGTAGATTGGGGGAATTTATAGTCTAATTTGGGACTAAAGTCTGTTTGAAGGTTTAAGGATGCGTTAGCCATATTTGAGGCTAAGATCAACTTAAACGGTTGTTAAGGAAACGTTAGTCCAGTTTGGGACTAAGATCGACTTAACGGGATCGTTTAGATCCGACAAAAGAGCAATTGGCTCTATTGTTCCAGTTTAGGGACATAGAGGTCCATTAAATGTATGGCCGTCGGGACCCATCACCTCTCTGATGACGTTGAAGGATTACAACGACAGGTGTCAGAGGAGTTCAGAGATGTACCCTTGGACCAAAGTTGGTTGGGTGATCCATAGTCCAATTTGGGACTAAAGTCTGTTTGAAGGTTTAAGGATACGTTAGCCATATTTGAAGCTAAGATCAACTTAAACGGTTGTTAAGGATACGTTAGTCCAGTTTGGGACTAAGATCGACTTAACGGGATCGTTTAGATCCGACAAAAGAGCGTTTGGGCTCTATTGTTCCAGTTTAGGGACATAGTGGTCCATTTCCAGTTTAGGGACGTAGTGGTCCATTACCAGTTTAGGGACATGGTGGTCCATCGCCAGTTTAAGGACGTGGTGGTCGATTACCAGTTTAGGGACATGGTGGTCCATTGGTAGTTTAAGGACGCATAAGTCCATGGGTTTAAGGACCCCATAGTCCGTATGGGTGTGTTTAAGGACGCATTAGTCCGTTAGTTTAAGGACGCATTAGTCCGTTAGTTTAAGGACGCATAAGTCCGCGGGTTTAAGGACCCCACAGTCCGTATCTTGGTTTAAGGACGCATAAGTCTATGAGTTTAAGGACCACACAGTCCGTGTTGATGTGTGGTTGTCGGGACCCATCACCTCTCTGAAGACGTTGAAGGATTACAACGACAAATATCAGAGGAGTTCAGAGATGTACCCTAAACCAATGAGTTGGTTGAAAGAGCAGATGTGCTCAGTTCAAGATGATTTGAGGACTTATGGCCAGTTTGGGCTAAGTCCAATTATGTTTGAAATATTGGCCCTCTGTTGGTCCATTGAAGGAGAGGCTTTGCCACTAGAAACTTAGCCAATTGGACTAAAGCTAGCGTTAAACACTAAAGACCAACTGTGTTGAACACTGGGAATAAGATTAGCAAGTTAGTGTTAAACACTAAAAGATAATCAGTGTTAAACACTGGGAACAGAGTTTTCAAATTAGTGTTAAACACTAAGCAAATCAGTGTTAAACACTGCCAATAGAGTTTTCCAAATTAGTGTTAAACACTAAGAAAATCAGTGTTAAACACTGAGGACAAAGTCTTCAGATTAGTGTTAAACACTAAGGAGAGAGGGGTCACGTGTGGACACATGAGAGCGCCCTGATTTCCCTTATTTTATTCTGCAGATCAGTGTTTAACACTTTTAATTTCCTGGCCATCACGTGTGGGCACGTGATGGAGGCCCTCGCTCTGGTCTGTTAGAATGCTCATTAGGGATCACGTGGTGACACGTGAGGGCGCCTTAAATGTGGAGCCAGATCTCCTTTTGGTTTATCCTCAAATCTGCGAATAAGTGTTAAACACTTTTATTTTTATTTTAGAGCATCACGTGTTGGCACGTGATAGGGATCTGTGCGTCAATTGTTAAAGCATTTGCTGAGGGGTCACGTGATAACACGTGAGAGCGCCCAAAGCTTTCATTCCCTTTGCTTTTTCTTTCTGTGTTTCGGGGGTCACGTGGAGCACGTGATGGCATCAAAAAGTGGGGCCAGATCCCCTTTATTTTGTTCTGCAAACAAGTGTTAAACACTTTTAATTTTCATAGCCATCACGTGTGGGCATGTGATGTCTACTCATGCCCTGATTTCTTTTTAAAGGAATTAAATTTCCAGATATGTAAAAGAATTAAATTCTTAAGTAGGGTTAAACCCCAATTATGATTCTGTAGGAATTAAATTCCAATTAGTTTGGGAGAGTTAAATTCTCAAAACTCAATTCCCCTTCTAAGTTTAGGATCTGCATGGTAGGATCTCGACCCGATGAGAATTAAATTCTCATCCTATGGGGAGATGTGCTCTGTACAGATCTTCCACCAGAAGAAGAACTAAGTTCTTTTATTTGCAGAAGAGTTAAACTCTTAAATTTTGAGAATTAAATTCTCCTTTTGAAGTTTTGATTCCCTTTCTTTTCTCACCTAGGGTTTTCTTTGTTGAGAATTAAATTCTCCTTTCTTTTCTTCCCTCTTGAGAATTAAATTCTCCCCTCTCTGTTTTTCTCTCCAAAAAGTAGATCCCCCTCTCTCTCTTCTTGGCTCCTATTTATAGGAGAAGAAAAAGAATCAATTTGTTTAGCAAATCTCTCATTGAAAGATTTGATTTGATTGTTGAGAGATTTGATTTATATTTATCATTAATCTGGGCCTTTAGATCGTTAAGTGAATTTTATTCACCATTGGATTTTAAATCCAAAGATATCCCTTTGTTATCTCGGTTAGATTTAGGGGGGAAATCTTTCCAGGTCCAAGATTATTCCATAAATTGGTGATTTTTAATCACCCTCAGATTTTTAATCCAACGATCCCCATAGACCTTTTGTGTTTGGAAAGATTTAGAAAATTTTAGAATTTTAATTCTATTAACTGTAAGGCTTTCGAAACCAGTCACGTGCTGACACGTGACCCTTGGTCACGTGTGAGCACGTGACCCCCAATTGAGTTCTTTAACGGCCGCTTGTTTATGCTTCAGTTTTAACCATCACGTGTCAACACGTGACCATTGGTCACGTGTGAGCACGTGATACCTCATTGAGGTAACTTCTGATTTTTAATCAGGGAACAGATTTTAGAATTTAATTCTATTCATTATTTTAGAGGCCTTAAGAGCCCATCACGTGTCTGCACGTGACCCATGGTCACGTGTGAGCACGTGATGCCCCATTGGGGTCTTTTTTGAGTTTTTATTATATCTTTTAACTCCTCCAGCGGGTTTTAAAAGTCCATCACGTGTGGACACGTAATTCCTCATAACTTTTGATCCCGGATGAATTACGAGGCCCATAATATATCAAATCGAAGGGTTTTTCGAGCCGCTTACGATACCATCAAAATTTATCTGTTTCTCATTCGGGAGTTTGTCAAAAAACAGCCCAGAAGATACTGGTTCCCATTTTCTTAAGCGTATCGCTGCCATTTGATACCTTGGACTTTTTTGCGCAGAAATTTTTGGCGGGAACAATCACAACGCTGGTAGTCAGGCAAAGATCCTACGGGCTTTATCAACATGTATATAAGATTTGAAATACTAAGTAAAATACATCACGTGTTAAGATAAAGACAAACCAAATAGCGTACTATCATATCGAGTAAGATTATCCTATACACACATATCCCTAGTATCATATACAATGAAGGCCTCTAGAGCATACATATCCAACAATCTCCCACTTGCACTAAGGCCTGTAATTGGCATAATAAGTACCCACTGTCTGCACTAGAGCAAGTTGTTGGCGTACCGCATGCCCAACATCTCGAATAGTCTCTTAAACTAGACTTGAGGGATGGCCTTGGTGAATGGATATACTGTGTTGTCCTTTGTATCTACTCTCCGCATCTCGATCTCCTGACGATCCACGATCTTCCTAATCAGGTGATACCACCTCAAGATATGTCTGGATTTCTGACGGGACCGTAGTTCCTTTGCCAAAGCCATGGCTCCGTTGTTATCTCAATACAAAGGTATTGGATTAGCAATGGATGGAACCACCCGAAGTTCAGAAATGAACTTCCTCATCCAGACAACCTCTTTTGCGGCATCGCCAGCAGCAATGCACTCAGCCTCCATCGTCGAGTCTGCTACGGTGTCATGTTTGGAACTCTTCCAACAGACCGCCCTTCCCTTGAGGGTAAACACATAACCCGAGACAGATTTAAAGTCATCCTTGTCACTTTGGAAGCCAGATTCGGTAAAAGCCTCGATCTGGAGGTCCCTATTATCGTAGACCAGGAACATCTCCTTAGTCCTTCTCAGGTACTTAAGAATGTTCTTTACTGCTATCCAAAGTTTCTCACCTGGGTTGGACTGATACCTACTTACCATGCTAAGTGCGTAAGCTACATCTGTTCTGGTATATAACATCGCATACATTATCGACCCTACCATCGAAGCGTATGGTACTATGCTCATGTGGGCCCTCTCCTCATCAGTCTTGGGAGACATCTCTTTGGAAAGGGTGATTTGTTGACAAGCGGGTAAATTGTCGCGCTTAGAATCTTCCATACTAAACCTCTTTAGTACGGTGTCAATGTACCTTAACTGTGAAAGTCCCAACAATCTTTTAGATCTGTCACGATACATCTTAATCCTTAGAATGTACGAGGCATCACCCAGGTCTTTCATAGAAAACTTCCGTGACAAGAACAACTTGGCCGATTGTAGCATAGGAATATCATTTCCTATCAGGAGAATGTCATCAACGTATAAAATGATGAATACTACAGTTCTCCCTACAGTCTATTTATAAATTCAACATTCATCTACATTTTTGATAAAGTTAAATTCCTGACCGTCTCATCAATGCAGATGTTCCAACTCCGCGATGCCTGCTTTAATCCATAAATGGATTTAAGCAACTTGCACACCTTTCCGCTGCCCCCACTGTCTACGAAACCCTCTGGTTGATCCATGAAAACACATTCTTCTAAACTTCCATTTAGAAAAGCGGTTTTAACATCCATCTGCCAGATGTCATAGTCATGGAAGGCAGCAATAGCAAATAGGATCCGAATGGATTTAAGCATAGCCACTGGTGAATTTTTTTTGTCATAGTCCAATCCTGGTCTTTGACAAAAACCTTTAGCAATAAGTTTAGCTTTGTAGGCTTCTACCCGACCATCTACACCAATCTTCTTTTTGAAGATCCATTTGCATCCTACGGGTTTTACTCCAGTAGAAGCAAAATCCAAAGTCTAAACTTGGTTTGTGTACATGGATTCCATCTTGGATCGCATAGCATCCAGCCACTTCACCGAGTCTTTACTCTTGATGGCTTGCTGAAAACTAGTCGGCTCATTAACGTCGATGATGAAATCCTCTCGATCCTCGTCTACGAGAAAACCGTAGTATCTTTCAGATAGATGAGACTGCCTACTAGATCTGCGGAGTGGCGTGGGTACATCCTGTTCCATTGAAATCTCAGGTTCTACTAAGTTTTCGATAATAGTTTGTGGTTTTGGAATTTCTTCCAGCTCTAATGCGCTCCTACTTATCTCTTTTTCGAGAAATTGAGTTTCCATGAAGCGGGCATGATAAGAAACAAAGACCTTTTGTTCCTCAGCATGATAGAAATAATACCCCCTAAAATTCCTGGGTATCCCACAAACTTACACAATACTGAACGTGCCTCGAGTTTGTCCGGATGAACCTTTTTGACAAAGGCAAGGCAGCCCCATATCTTTAGATGCTTAAGACAGGGTTTTTTCCTACTCCATATTTCATATGGAGTGGTACGCACAGATTTAGTTGGAATCTTGTTCAATAGGTATGCAGCAGTTTCTAGTGCATAACCCCATAAGGAGAGCGGCAACTCAGTATTACTCATCATGGAACGCACCATATCAAGTAAGGTGCGATTCCGTCTTTCTGATACACTGTTGTGTTGTGGTCTATATGGAGGAGTAAGCTGAGAGAGAATTCCATTCTCTTTTAGATATTCCAGGAACTCGGCACTTAGGTATTCACCGCCCCGATCGGATCGGAGCATCTTGATACTTTTGCCGGTTTACTTTTCCGGTTCATTCTTATACTCTTAGAATTTCTCAAAGGCCTCGGATTTATATTTCATTAAGAATACATGTCCATACCTTGAGAAATCATCTGTGAAAGTAATGAAGTAGGAATAGCCACTTCTTGCATATGTAGACATTGGCCTACACACGTCGTTGTGTATGAGTCCCAGGAGCTCAGTGGCTTTTTCTCCGTATCCAGTGAACGGAGTTTTGTCATCTTTCCTCTGATACACGATTGACAAGTTGCATATGATTGATACTTAAATGGATCTAAGTATCCTTCTTTATGTAACTTAGTCAGCCGTGTTTCATTGATATGACCGAGTCTACAATAGCATAAGAAAGCTTAGTTTGATTCTGAAGCCTTTCTTTTTAGTGTGTTTTGGACGTTGAAAACTTGATGTTGATTGAGAATGTATATTCCGTTACTAAGTGCAACCATTTCATGATTTAGGTGAATGTTGATAACATTGTTTACAAGTGCAAAATCATATCCTTCATTTGAAAATAAAGATACTGATATAATATTACACACCATACTGGGTACACAAAAACAGTTATGCAATAACAAAATATGTCCACTCGCCAATTTTAGATGATATTCTTCTACTGCAACAGCATCCACACTGACTCCATTGCCAGCGCTGAGGGTCATATCACCTTTACTTAAAACTCTACGACTTCTCAGCGCCTGCAAAGAATTACAGATGTGAGATCCTGATCCGGTATCTAATACTCAAGAATTAGAGTTTATAGAGAAGCAATTTTCAATCACGAAAACACCTGAAACCGAAGCTACAACTTACTTCGTGTCCTGATTTCTGGCATTTAGGGCCCTACAGTCCTTCTTCCAATGTCCCTTTTTCCGACAATAGAACCATTATTCCTTTGTGGCTGCCCCCTATCTTTTCCTTTCCCTTTCCCTGCACCTTCTGCACACCTCCCCTCAGTTTGGTGGGGTCCTTCTTCTTCTTCCCTTTAGCCTTAGCCTTGGATTTAGCAGAAGAAGATCCCCCAATAAACAAAGCGAGTATTTCCTTGGTTTTGTTCAAGGTGCCCTCTGCCATCCTCAACATGTTGAGGAGCTCAGGAAGTGAAACTTCCATACTATTCATATTGAAATTCAATATGAACTAGGCATCGGTGGAGGGAAGGGACTATAGGATCAAGTCGATGTACAACCCATTTTCCAATGTAGTTCCGAGGTCCGCGAGCTCATCGATGAGAGAAATCATCTTTAGGATGTGGTCCCCAAGAGATGATCCAATAGCCAACCTCGCTTGAAATAGTTTCTTCGAGATCTCATATCTTGCGATACGAGATTGCTCTCCATATAATTATTTGGTATGAAGGAAGATGGAAGTAAGGTTCATCTTCTCGTGCCGCCTCTGATGTTCATTATCTATGGAGGCTAGCACGAGCACTTAGCTTTCGCGCAATCAAGATCCCAAGTCTTACGGACCTCAATGTTCCCGACCGAGGATTCTAGACCGGGAACAGGGGGAGCTTTTGCCGTGAGGACGTATACGACCTTATCATATGTAAGGGCCATATAGACATTCCTCAGCCAGTCTTTATAGTTTGGCCCAGCGAGTTTATTTTTATCTAGTATTAGCTTAAGTCCTGTCATGATCGCTACAATTAGGAGAGAGAGAAAAGAAACACTCAGTATATGCTCTTGCAAGTTTAGATTGATTATTAGTTTATCTAATTAGGATGGCTCCCACTGTTTCCTCGAATTCTTCTTCAAACCCTAAAAGAAGAATTAGTCAGGATTAATCACACCTCACAATTCTTACTTAACTTTTCGGCCGGGCTAGTGTCGGTACTTCAAGGGAGGTTTCCCAACGCTTTCGTGAAATTCCTTAATTACATAACCTCTTTTCCCTGGAGGCGTAGCCCCGCTAACACTGTTCTAAGCACCCACTTGGTTTATAATATTGATTGTTAAGTGAAAAATTCTCCCGAAGAGTAGCGGATACTCACAGTAGGATCAGGACCCAACTATCATTATGTGATGATTTTGAAGGAAGCCTACCAAAAACACCACACTCCAGAAGGTATGCAACACTAGAAAATTTCCTTTATGTTTGAAACTCCCGATGTGATTTTTGCCCTAAGCGCTTATAACCTTGACGAAGGTCAAAATATCATAAATCGCAAGTCAAGCTCAACCCGTCATTATCCAAATTAATCTAGACCCATTCGTACAAGCCCTTGACGAAGGCCAAAATAACTGTACGCCTATCCTAGACTAATGCATCTATCTATGCTACAGATAAACACCCACTAGAAACCAAACACTATGCCTTGGCGAAGGTCAAAACCCATACCATGAATACTAGTAGATACCTATCTAAAATGACGAAGGGCTACGGCTGATTTTAGCGAAAACCGTTAACGTAATGAACTTGATATAATCGAAGGAACCAGATAGCTTTTGAAAAGGAGTGGTTTAAGTTCCGCTTTTAAAAATGTTTTTTGAAGAAAACTAAGTGGTTTTGTAATTGTTCCAACGACATCAGATTTTAGATTTATTTCCTTGCATTAATCAATATTAATGTGGTCCCATCAATTAACCTTATCATTGCAGAAAAGAAACGAAAATAGAACGTACGCTTTTGCCATCCGCATTCGCCATGGGGCCCGTCATTCACCGTTAGGCTACTTAACTAACGGCAGAGCGGGGGCTGGACTAGTGCGGGTGCAAAACATAAGCAACGTTTATTATATCTAATATATAAATAGCCATTCGTCTCACGCAATAATAAGCATTCCAGATCACAGATGAATATATTGGATATACTAGGATTTCCGTGTTTCGTTTTAGCCTATAACGAAACACGGATTCCACGGTCGTGATGAATAGCCAAACATCACCATAGACCCCTACAGGTGCGGCAAACTACCCGCCAAATTCCCGAAGTGAAGCAGCCTCCCTCAATAAAATGAGTAGGCCACTCGGCACTTCATGAACCTGGTAGTTTATGCACCCCACCTTGGGTCTATCCTAAGTGCAAGAAAAGGTAAATGAACTAATACAACGGTGGCTACAACCTCAACTTGGATGTGCCCCGCAAAAATAATATTACATCAATTTACAAATTTACATGAATGAAAGAAAAGAAAAACACTCTTCTCACATTCCCCTGGCTATTCATTCACGACGATCCAATACTCCATGTACACAAACCATCATAAAAAAACACAAATATGTGCAATCCTCACTAATCGACATATAGCAATTAGCAGATATTTAGTAACACATATACAAACACAGAAAACCCAGATTATCCAAGTAACTTAGAATTTCGATCGAAAATATTTTCCGTGTCCACCCCATGTATAAACCAGTACACAAACAATTCTGGGTAGAAACCAAATATGTAAAAAATCATATTTCCAATATTAAAATCCACAGATAAAAAATTGGAGCGAATCGGCCTTGACTCGGCCGCGGATCCGCGGCTAAACAGTGAGTTTAGCCACGGTTCCATGGTGGTCTTGGGCGATTACTAGCTCGAATTTTTTCTGTGTTCTTAGAAATGCCTGCATGTATTTGTAAGGCCACTGAAACAATTTTCTGAACAGTTTTGAAAAACGACAGCAAGCATAGCATGAAAATTTGATTTCGGGTAATATTTCCGACGATCGAAGTTCTAACTACTTGCTAACCAACTAGTTAAGGTTTAAGTATCGCTGTATAAGTCGATGTCGCGTACCCGGCGAGTCCGCAGGGAGGCGGAATACACAAAAAATGATTTTTTCTATTTCAAAAGAGTGGTTTTGCAATATCGACCAAGACAACTCGGGATCTTTATTAAACCATAACTATCTAAGACTAACTACAAGAAGGTTTCTAACTACTTGGTGAGAGTTTATACCTCCTTGATCAAGTCCTTTGGGTCTTCTACTTTTCTTCTTAGCTCCTTGGTGGCTTGAAGCTTCTTCTCCTCTTCTTGGCTCCTAGATAGCTTGAATGGAACTCGATCATCGGTCTCCTCTTTGTCGAAGATGATCCACCCGAGTGCCTATGGTTCAAGCTTCAACCTGATCATAGAGAGGCCCCTTTACCATTTTGTATAAATAGACTATTCTATTTGTATAGATATGGTAGAGGGGCATATCCAATCTTTCTTCGTCCATTAGTTCCTAGTTCTTCAGTTCAGCGCGGAGTAGAGCAGTTTGGTAGCTCACAAGGCTCATAACCTTGAGGTCACGGGTTCAAATCCTGTCTCCGCAACATTTTTTTTTGACAAACAAAATCAAAATTTTGATTTTTAAGTGCGATTCTGTTAGCTAGTAATTAATGACTATTTTTGTTTTTGGATGAGAGGTAAAGAGAGGGGAAGATAAAACGACTATAATAGAACTACTATTAAGTATCATAATCAACTTTTTATCATAGTACATTACTTCATCAGTACATTACTTCATCATGGGCGGATAATGGGGATCGAAGCCGCATCTTCTCCTTGGCAAAGAGAAATTTTACCATTCGACCATATCCGCATTTTTTTAGTTCAGGTAACTAAGATGTCTAGTTTGCTAGGCTAGACAACTTAGTAGATGTAGAGAGATGAATGGAGTATTTTATCTCAAGAGCCGAAGGATTCACAACACATGTGAGGGTTAGGGCTTGAGGAAGAAGAAGGAGAGGGAAAAAATGGAGAGAGAATTAGTAAGAGCAAATGAGTTAGGGTGTGGAGGCAAATGAGAATGGCTAAGTCAAAACAATAATCAAGCATGGATTATTTTCAATAGAAAATAAGCAACCATGCTTGAATAGTAAAGTCAAATGAATAAACAAATGACTTAGCCATTCTTACATCCATGCCACAAATATCTCCATTTTTCATCTCATTAATCTATTTCCATAAATAGATAAATCTAATAATGAGGTGTCTCCTTCTAGAAGCATGTCTTGTGAAATTACAAGAATGCCCTCATCGTATATACATACCCGTATTCGTATTTTGAAAAATACGAATATAATGAGATAATAATAATCCATTAATATAATACTAGGATCCGGCTTAAACCAAAGCCCACTAGTATTATCCGTCCGAACAACATTCGTGTATCCAGGTTACGTATATGATCGGAACCCTGCCGTAAAACCATACGGCCTCTATATTGTTTCGCATGAACCAGGAAAACCCTCTGTGTGGGACTCTAAAGACTCGACAGTACACTGGCAGTGGGTTTAACCATAAGTCCATCAGCGGAACTAGCTGTACGTAACGGCTACCCAGGTACTTATCGAAAAGAAAGTTGATGAGCGAACTCATCCGAATCTCTACTGAGCCTGTCCGTGACAATCGCCGTGCAGTCCGGTCTGTTCGTCTGAGAGTATCACATGCAAGGTCTAGGGGGTGGAAAATGTCAGACCCCTAATAACCAGACAAGTCATGTCGGTATAGCTCAAGTGTCACGCCCTGCTTCCTAGTGTACGGGCGGAGGACCAACGAGGCCGCTACGTATTTACTCAGAAGCAAATACGCTAAGAGTAACTAAGCAATATAAAAGAAATATACACAAGAGACAAATATTCTGAAATAGCAACTTTATTTATTAACATTCTTTCTGTACAATGCATGAAAAAGTAAATACATGGAATAAGGCGATGCCTAAACAGTGGCATAACAGAAATGAAAAGTACTGAAAGTTAATGTGTACAATGAAACTAAAGCTCTGGGTCATAGGCTAGCTAGTCCAGATCCTCGCTGGTAGGCTCGATCTCCGGAAGGTCCGAAACACCTGACAACATTCCAAAGAAGAAAAAGAAGGAATGTTGTCAGCGAACAATCTCTCGGTAAGTCCCAAAGATCAGGGAGAAGTAGAATAGACAGAGAGAGAATGTAGCTTTTAAAGTTATATTATATTGTTAACGTTGTTATTTGTAGCTTGGTACAAAAGAATGCCAGTGTATACGAGAGGAGTCTCTATATGCCAGAGACTAAAGGCAAATCGAGTACAAGGAATCGTTTATGCCATGGTACAACAGCAAATGAATTCAGGTTAGGTGTCTTAATTCTTGCAGTCTCGTGCCACTTCTAACACCTTTCGTACCAATCTACCCCTTAACCCCGCGGTGTCTTGATTGTATTGTTTGTATTGTATTGTAAATTGTATTGTCTTGTATAGATGGATAATTTGCCGAAACCATGATATCAGTAAATGGATGTAACTTGAGAATCGTGTAAATGGAAGTATATCCATGGTTCGGTTCAGTCGATACAAATTGAATATATGTATTCATGGATTCATATTGAATTTTAGTTTGTACTTGAATCATATTCAAGTCAGATTATTTATAATGAGACTCAGTCTGAGTCAGAACAATTTGAAAAGAAATTGAAGTCATGAATTAGGTTTTGGTGTTATCGGTAACCGCTGCACATGGGCGGCAAGATTTGTCTTTTTCAAATACGATTACCGTGTTGATAACACCGTTTGTTAAGTTGTCCATCTTAAATAGGCAAAAACCCATATCTCCGACTCCCTGAGGCTCAAGAGACTGGTCCCACTTAAACCTATATTTACTAGGGTCCTTATTGTAATTTATAAAACTTGAGGGGGTTTTATTTAAAAATAATTTTGTATAATTTTCAAAATACACCTCAAGTATTTAATTATCGTCTTTAGAGTTTTCATAGATGTAGATTTTATATTTGTGACACTTCTAGTGAATAAAACCTAGTCTCATAATATATGGTATTTAATTGTAAAGTATTGAACTTGTATGGAATTTTATGGTATTTTCATGTAAAGTGATTCTTTTGATTTTAAAAAAAATTGGAATAATTATACTATATCAAAATAAATATTTTGATAAAACAGACATATATATATATATTTATATAAAATAATTTTAATTTATTATTTTTCTAGAAATCTTATTTTCTTAAGATATTTGTATTTTTAAATCACTCGGGACCGAATTCTCCTTGCGGAGGTCTGAATCTCGCACTACTGAGCCCGAGGATGTGCGATAATCCGCATCATCCAAAACGGGTTCCCCAAATGGGTTGTAGCTGCGCTTTGCAAAGACTTGTTTAAAATACATAATCTTGTGAAAATGGTTTTTATAAGTTAAAGGTAGTTTTGTGTAAAACGGTATTTTCCCGAATCTATATTTCCCAAAAGGTATCGTGCTATATTGCATATGAGTGTTGTGAAGAGGTAGGTCATTATCTCGTGATTTATTTAAAAGTATATCAAGAATTATGATGTTTTAAAGTCGAAACTAAACTACATGGTATATTTCTGAAAAGGAGCGGTAAAAGTTACAAAATGAAATATTTTGCTATGAAACTTACTCAACATGTTTTGTTAATAATTAATAGTCAAGATGTAAGAGTTTGGAATGGTTGTGTTTAATGAAAATTGTACTTTTTAAAGAAAACCGAATCAGAAGTCGGATTAGCTCTGCTTCCGTCGGGTTTTAGAAATTCGTGTTTTAAGAAGAGAAAAGAGGAGAGGGAGGAGGTACTTACTGGCTTTTGGTTTAGATGATAGGAAGAGGGAGTGGAAGTAGGTTCCGGTGCGTTGTTTCATCGTCAGGAGCTCCTGGGGTCGTCGTCGGAAATTCGCCGGAGTTTCGCCCTTCGCTAACTTCACTTGCACACAAAGGTCTAGAGATTTTTCTTGAGAGTTTTGGACAGAGATTTAGGGTGAGGAGGGGTGAGTTTAGGTGTAGTATTTATAGAAAAAACTAGGGTTAGGGTAGGTGAAAGAGTGTGAAAGAAAATGTATTAAATTTTTGCTTTAAAAAGAATTTTAATTTGATTTTTAATTCTCTGTAATAAAGCAGGATTTTTAAAGTGTGCAGTGGTTTTCAGAAGGCCAAAAGACACAACTCGCAAGAAGGCACCACTCGGATCCAACCGAGTTTGGCCGGCGGCAGCGGCCGATTCTGCCGATCCGCCGGTCGAGTCAGGCCGAGTCGGGCCGGGGATCGCTGCCATGTGTCGCTTGTCGTTTGGTGTAGCCCCCGGGTCAGTTTATTTTATATTTGACGTGGGAGTTTTACGAGTTATGCACGTGTAGACCCTTAGAATTCTAAAAAGATTAAAATAAAACAATATTAAAAATAATATGGCTGATGGGATTTGAACTCTGGTGCTTTGGTTCAGCAGTGCAAGGTCTTACCAGTGAGCTACAAGCTCCTTCTTGCTATAAAAAAGCAAAACAATTACTTATAGTACTCACAGGAAATGCAAATACCCCAAGTATACATTAACTTTTAAACAAATTTTTTGTACACTAAAATTGGAGTTGTTACAGTCTACCCTCCTTACAAAAATTTCGTCCTCGAAATTTACAGATTTTAGTTTAAGGACTAGTTTATAAATAGGTGGGAGTATCTTGCACGCATCTCATTTTCCCGTTCCCATGTCGATTCTCCTGGAGTGTCTTTTCTCCACATCACTCGAGCCAAATTGACTTCCTTGTTTCAAAGTGACTTCACTTTCCTGTTCAGGATCTCCACAGGTTGTTGCTCACAAGATAAGTCGGGCTGTACAGTGAGCTCAGAATGATCGAGAATGGGGCTGGGGTCACTCACATACCTTCTGAGCTGGGATATGTGGAACACATTGTGCACTCCTTCCAAAGAGGGTGGAAGTGCCAAGCGGTATGCCACTTCGCCGACTCGTTCGAGTATGTCGAACGGTCCAATGTACCTCGGACTGAGCGTCCCTCGTCTTCCAAATCGGATCACTCCACGGTTTGGAGATATCTTTAAGAATACATGATCTCCCGGTTGGAACTCCAAGTGGCGTCGCTTTACATCAGCCCAGTGCTTCTGTCGATCTTGGGCTATGCGCATTCTTTCCCTGATAGTACGAACCACATCAACAGTTGCTGCTATCATCTCAGGTCCAAGGAGTTCTCTATCTCCGATATCGTCCCAACTTAATGGCGATCGACACTTCCTTCCATAGAGCGCTGCAAAAGGTGCCATTCCAACGCTTGCTTGGTAGCTGTTGTTGCATGAAAACTCCACAAGATGTAGGTGATCTTCCCACGATCCTCCGAAGTCTAACATACATGCTCTGAGCATATCCTCCAAGATCTGAATAGTTCGCTCAGACTGACCATCAGTTTATGGATGACAAGCCGTACTGAAGTTCAGACTTGTTCCCAAACTTACTTGCAGACTCTGCCAAAATTGTGATCAGAATCTGGTGTCACGATCGGAGACAATGCAGACCGGTACTCCATGAAGTCTTACAATTTCCTGCATGAGTTCATGAGTATCAGGGATAGTACATATTTGAAGAGTTTAAATCTTACTTAGATTCTTATCTCCATGTACTTTTTTGCTAATGTCTCAGTTGATTGGCCAACTCAAAATGGGATGAAGTGATCCGACTTTGTGAGTCGATCCACAATAACCCATACCGCATCGTTACCCTTAGCGCTACGAGAATTAGTAGTTACAAAATCCATTGTGATGTGCTACCACTTCCATTCTGGGATCGGTAACGGTTGAAGTAATCCAGCAATCCTGTGATATTCAGCTTTTACTTGCTGACACACCAAACATTTAGCGACACTTCTGGCTACTTCACGCTTCATTCCATGACACCAGTAATTTTGACGTAGATCTTTGTACACCTTTGTACCTCCAGGGTGTACTGAGTAGGGAGAGCCGTGAGCTTCTTTCATTAACTCTTCCCGAACAGAACCTTTTCGTACACATAATCTGCCGCCGTACCTCAAAGATCCGTCTTCATGGATATGAAGTCTGTTCTGAGTCCATTCTCCACTTGTTCTCTGATCTTTTGCAACTTAGCATCACTTACTTGAGCTGCTTTGATCTGATTGACAATGGTAGATTGAACTTGTAAATTCATCAAACTTGAAGCGTTACCTAACATGACTACTTCAATCTCCATCTGATGCAAGTCTTATTGAAACTTCCACTGAGCGGTGAGATTCATTGCTAATGGTTGGCGACTAAGGGCATCAGGTACCACATTCACCTTCCCTGGATGATATTGTAGGTTGATGTTAAAGTCCACCATGAGTTCTAACCATTGTCTCTGCCGCATATTAAGCTCCTTCTGAGTAAATATATATTTCAGACTCTTGTGATCTGTGTATATGTTCACTTGCTCACCAAGAAGATAATGGCGCCAAATCTTAAGAGCAAAGATAACGACTGCCAACTCCAAATCATGCATCGGATAATTGCGGTCATGAGTCTTCAGCTGTCTTGAAGCATAAGCCACAACTTTACCGTGCTGATGTAGAACATATCCTAATCTCTTACCGGATGCATCACAATGCACTTCGAAACCTCCAGATTGATCCGGTATAACGAGAATAGGTGATGATGTCAACCTTGACTTGAGTACTACGAAAGCTTGTTCGCATGCTTCTGACCACACAAATTCTTCATCTTTACGTGAGAGCTTGGTCAGGGATGTTGCTTTCTTAGAGAAGCCTTCAATGAACCTTTTGTAATATCCAGCTAAACCCAAGAAATTTCGAATGTCCTTCACTGAATTTGGTATCGACCATTCGCTTACTGCTGAAACTTTCGCAGGATCCACAGAGATTCCTTCACCTGATACGATATGTCGAAGAAAACCAACTTGATCTAGCCAAAACTCGCACTTGCTGTACTTGGCATAGAGTTGATGTTGTCGTAGCGTTTCTAGGACAATTCGCAGGTGTTCGGCGTGCTCTTTCCGACTCTTAGAATACACCAGGATGTCGTCGATGAAGATGAAAACAAACCTGTCTAAGTACTCCCGAAAAACTTGATTCATTAGGTTCATGAATATTGCTGGTGTGTTGGTCACTCTAAATGGCATCACTAGAAATTCGTAATGACCATAGCGAGTTCTAAAAGCCATTTTATGAATATCAGCTTCCTTGACCTTCACTTGATGATAACTTGAACGAAAATCTAGTTTAGAGAAAACACAAGATTCACTTAGCTGATCGAATAAATCGTCGATACGCGGTAGCAGATGCTTGTTCTTTATCGTTACTTCATTCAAGGCTTTATAATCGATGCACATTCTGTATGAACCTTCCTTCTTCTTCACAAGTAATAGAGGTGATCCCCAACATGAAGTGTTGGGACGAATCCATCCTTTCGCCAATAATTTGTTCAACTGAGTTCGGAATTTCTTCAAACCTTCAGGACTTAATCGATAAGGTGCTTTGATCACCGGTTGTGCTCCTGGTAATAAATCAATGCTGAATTCAACAGATCGATCTAGAGGCAAACCTGATATATCGTCAGGAAATATATCGTCGAACTCTTGAACCACTTCTGGCTTTGATCCTTCCTCCGCTTGAGTTGCTACAATTACTGCCTTCTTCGGCTTCGCCTTGTAAGTACTTGGCTCCAAGGTACGGTCTCCACTTTTGAAATAGAAGATCGTATGGTCTGGAATCTTGAATACTACCCTCTTTTGACGACAGTTAATGGTAGCATAGAAGGTTCCGAGACAATCCATACCTAGAACCACATCGAAGTTCGGTATGTCCAGTATCTTGAAGTCAGCATAGAATTCTTTACTGCAGACGACTACTGGACACAAGCTGTATCCCATTGTTGCCTTTAGAATGCCATTTCCTGAACTAACATTCCAGCTGGATACAAGCGGTGTGACTGGAACGCATGAGTTCGGACGAACCGTTGCGACATAAAGCAGTGAGATGCTCCAGTATCGCAGAGTGCTAGTGCAGGAAGTGAGGCTACTAAGAATGTACCTAAGGTATGTGGGATATGTTTTAGGTATAGGAAAAATATGCAGGTAGGTGTTAAGACTGAAAGAAAAGCTTGAGAAGAAAGGGTTACCAGTGATGACTTGGCCAGTGGCCTCAGCTTCTTCCACGGTCATCGTGAAAGCTTGTCGTCGTGGTACATTCCTCCTGTCCTGAGGAGCATTCCTCGTAACATTCCATTGAGCTTGATGGAACCGGCGAGGAGGAGGTGCAGTCGGTGGTCCTCTAGGTGGTGGAGCAGTTAGTGCAAGTCTTGGAGCAGGTGCCTGAAGGGCTGATCTCTGCTGGTAAGTGATTGCTGGCCTGGGTGCAGTAATTGGGTTTTGTCTTTGGGGACAAGACCCAATATCATAAGTAGCTGAGCCGCAGACTAAGCAAAGACGGCTGGCTCGCCGGCAGTCTTTCATCATATGTCCAACTCTCTTGCAGTAGGTACAAAAGGCTGGGCTGGGCCTGTTGATTGGTACTCCCGGTCTCCTTGGTACAAAAGGTGGCCTTGATGAGGCTCCTCCTGCCATCTGGTTGGCAGGGCGCTTAACTCCAGCAGATTGAGGTTTGCTCCTCATCTTTACCACTTCCTCATAATGGCGGGAAGCTTTCAGAGCCGATTCATGAGTCGGAAAATCTCCTGTGGCTAGTGCAGCCTGGATCTCCGAATCTAAACCTTGTTGAAATCGATGGGCTTTGATCTCATCCGTCGGTATCAGGTGTGCCGAAAATCTGTTAAAGTATTGTGTTAGCTGTGTAGTATGTGATATATTGAAAAATCGAATTATTGAGACATATCTTAACGACTGAGCATTGTGAACTCAGCGTCATATTCATCTACTGACTTGGTCTATATTGAACCTTATTGCAGATGGATGAACTGTTGTTCCATGTTGAACCTGATAGTCTCAGGGAAGTAATTTGCATCGAAAATGTCTCGGAAAGTCTTCCATTTGATGGGTTGATCAATATGGCATTCTTCCGCCTTCCACCAGGCCCGTGCATTGTCCATGAGCTGTAATTTCGCAATACGAACCCAAGCTATTTCTGGCACTTGTGCCGCTGCCAGATCCTCTTCAATGCTCTGAGCCCATTCCTCAGCTTCTAGAGGGCTCTCTTTTCTTGAGAATTGTTTAGGATGCAAAGCCCTGAATTGCTTCACCCAAGGTGGTTCTGCCTCGGGACGGTTCATTAAAAGAGCAGTCTGCTGCTGCTGTCCTTCTGAGAGGCTGCGGATTGCCTCAAGCAGAACCGTCTGCTCGTTGATCGGAGCAGGGACGGCAGGTGTGAGTGGTAGTGGTGGAGGTGTGTTGTTGACATTGGTGCTGGTGTTGTTCGGGGAATCCATAACCTTGAAGAAAAAATTGGGTTAGGACAGATTCAAAGTAAATGATAAGATTCAACAAATATAATTGTAAAGAATATTTTAGTTGCTGGTTCTTGTGTTATATTGCTTAGGTTGTTCACGCAGAACGGAACTGCATGGTAGGGTTCCAAACACCTCTGACCTGCATGGGCCACTAACAAAATCTGTCACGCCCCGCTTTTCGGTTTACGGGCGGAGGACATGACGAGGCCGCTACGTATTTACTCAGAAGAAAATATGCTAAGCGTAACTAAGCAATATAAAAGAAATATACACAAGAGACAAATGTACTGAAACAGCAACTTTATTTATCAACATTCTTTTTGTACAATGCATGGAAAAGTAAATACATGGAATAAGGCGATGCCTAAACAGTGGTATAACAGAAATGAAAAGTACTGAAAGTAAATGTGTACAATGAAACTAAAGCTCTAGGTCGTAGGCTAGCTGGTCCAGATCCTCGCTGGTGGGCTCGATCTCCGGAAGGTCCGAAACACCTGATGATTGATATGAAAATTTGATTTCCGATTGTGTGTCGGTTTGTAGACAATTGAATATAGAAATCACAACCAAAAATATTTGACCGCAATCAATAACGGTGTCGGATGTAGATCGTTAGCGACTGCGGATCGTCCACAGGGATTGTGCGATTCGTTTGTATTTTGATTTGTTTGAATCAAAAAGTTAATAGAAAAGAAAAGAAAACATGATTCAAGATTTTTATCGATAGTTTCAAGTATCACTATTCTAATCAAGAATCAAGAAAATGATAAACATCGAGAATCGAGTTTCGATATAATTCCAATCGATTTGGGTTTCAAGATTTGATGTAAAGCTCGTAGGAATCGAGTAAATTATAGATGTGATGAAGATTCAAGATTACGATTTCTTATCTAGTAACAAATTGATGCTAAATCGATGTCGAATTCATCTAGGATCAAGGATCTTGCGAGGAATTAGGGTTCCTCATCCTATCCTTTGTCCTTTCGATGAATAACATTCACTAGATAGCTTCTTGAAAGTTGAATGATCAATTGTCAATCTCTAGATAGCGCGAAAGGAATCAAGAACACATTCGCATCGATCTAGATCATCGATCAATCGATTTTCAAGAATTTACAATTGTTTTAAGACTTAAGAAAACGTTTAACAATTCATCAACATCATCATTTTACAATTGTTTCGATTCCTCCACGAGCGGAGTTTATTCGCGCATCATCACAAAGAATACATTCAAGAATTGAATACGAATCATAATGCTTAAATTGAAATAAAAGCAACTTTAAAGAATCTTCACCTTTATTTATTCCACAAATTGTTACACATTGCTCAAGAGACTACAAGAATTTGAGAAGGAACAAAATTGTCGAATCTAGCGTTGCATCGGCTCCTTGAGTTGTGGATCGGCTTGGATCTCGTGCTCCGATGAATGCCGGCTTCGCTTCTAAAGGATGGTTGAAGACTTTCTTTGCTTGAACTCCATGGATCTTGAATTTGGTGTTTCTAGATTGATTGGATTAGGGTTGGGTTTGGACACAAGCCTTGTCACTAGACTTGTGGGTGGAAATTGGGGAAGATGAAGAATGGGAGAGATTGGGGATTGATTAGCTTTTCACCACCAAAGAGCAACCTTCAACAAGTGAGCCTAGGGGTCTATTTATAGGTTTCCCAAACCCTAGGTCTAGGAATTCAAATTTGAGTTTTCCCTCCAAAAGTTAGTTAGAGGAAGAGGCTTCTAGAAGTAGTTAGTTAGGGGATTAGCTTCTACCCTAAGCTAGGAGGTTAGGGAGAAGGTTCTAGGTCCTTAATAGAGTTTAAGTGAAGCTTGTTAAGGAAGCTAGGGATGTTTAGTTAAGAATCCTAGGTTTGCTGAACTGGCAGAAGCTTCTGGGGCTTTCTGGAGAATGTAATGTCTTTCTGAAGTCTTGAAGCTGATGTAGGAGTTATGAAGCAAATTCGGAGTAGTGACGTGGACAAGACGCCATGGAACCGCGGCTCAAGGCGGCACCGACCGCGGTTCCGCGGCCAAGTGGCTTCTGTGGAGCTTCAAACTTCATGGTATGTTTGCTTCTGTACTTTGATGTATTTCCTGATATGTTGAATCTCTTAATGCTTCTTATATCAATACCAGATTCCAATTCCTTGAGTTGGCGTCTTTTTAACAGTCTTCGTTTGTAAATTTGACCGATCTTCTATATTTTCCTGCACAGACTTCGAAACACAAGTTGCGATATATAGGAATGATGCCATACTATGAAATGCAGTCAATTTCCCTAGAAATGCCGGTTTTAAAGTCTAACACATGTAATCTGATATTTAACGACTATTTTGCTAATATGTGCTAAATGAATGCCGAACACTTCTAGATGAATGCAAATGATCGGGAAATTGCCGGTTGAAAGATGCAGTATTTTCGACTGATCACCTGACAACATTCCAAAGAAGGAAGAGAAGGAATGTCGTCAGCGAACAATCGCTCGGTAAGTCTCAAAGATCAGGGAGAAGTAGAATAGACAGAGAGAAAATGTAGCTTTTAAAGTTATATTATATTGTTAATACTGTTGTTTGTAGCTTGGTACAGAAAGATGCCAGTGTATACGACAGGAGTCTCTATATGCCAGAGACTATTGGAAAATGGAGTACAAGGAACCGTTTATGCCACGGTACAACAGCAAATGAATTCAGGTTAGGTGTCTTAATTCTTGCAGTCTCGTGCTACTTCTAACACCTTCCGTACCAATCTATCCCTTAACCCCGCAATGTCTTGATTGTATTGTTTGTATTGTATTGTAAATTGTATTGTCTTGTATAGATAGATGACTTGACGAAACCATGATATCAGTAAATGGATGTAACTGGAGAATCATGTAAATGGAAGTATATCCATGATTCGGTTCGGTCAATACAGATTGAATAGATTGAATATATGTATTCATGGATTCATATTGAATTCTAGTTTGTACATGAATCATATTCAAGTCAAATTATTTATAATGAGACTCAGTCTGAGTCAGAACAATTTGAAAAGAAATTGAAGTCCTGAATTAGGTTTTGGTGTTATCGGTAACCGCTGCACATGGGTGGCAGGATTTATGTCTTTTTCAAAGACGATTACCGTGTTGATAATACCGTTTGTTAAGTTGTCTACCTTAAATAGGCAAGCACCCATATCTCCGGCTCCCTGAAGCTCAAGAGACTGGTCCCGCTTAAACCTATATTTACTAGGGTTCTTATTGTAATTTATAAAACTTGAGGGGGTTTTATGTAAAAATAATTTTGTATAATTTTTAAAATACACCTCATGTATTTAATTATCATCTTTAGTGTTTTCATAGATGTTGATTGTAATACTCAGCCCCTTTTATACCAAAAATTTGTATTCTGCTACTTTAGAATTCTATTTATTCTTAATTATAAATTATTTGTTTTATTTATAAATTTATATCTTCTAAACCCCATTTTCTTCTATCAATAAAACCCAAACCTTATTATATCTTATATTTTCTTTATCCTTAGCCCAAGTTAAGTGATAATGCAAATTGATTTTTCTTTTATTTAAATTCTCGATCCGTGTCAATCCTCAGCCCACAAGGTTTAATTAAATGGAATTCTTTTAAAAATCAGCCCAGCCAAATCCCTCAGCCCAACTCTTGTTTCACCCTTCATTTTATCCTAAATCCCAAGCCCATTACATTTTAATAATTAAAACCTTTTTCCCTTATATCCCCTCGGCCCAATCCTTAGCCAGGCCCACTTCTCTTTTTCCCCATCAAATCTTTTCTCCCTCGGCCCGGCCTTCATTTTCCCCACAATCCTTTTTATTTTTATTTTCTCCTGGCCCACTCCCATTCGGCCCGCTCTCGCTCACCCCCTGACGCGACTCGCTTCGCCCACTCCCTCTTCCCCAACGTTTCTCTTTCCTTCGCGCTCGTTACTGTGCCCCTTGATTTCCGCCGCACCCTTCGCCTGCGCCCATGTTGCCGCTCTACGCGTCCCGCTCGCGAACGTTACCACGACGCGTGCCCTCCACCTCTCTCCTTAACCCACTACTCCCTCTTCCTCGCTCGCTCTCTCCCTCGTTCTCATTTTCCTCCTCAAACTTTTCTGCAACCATTTTTCCCGACGACGACGGCAGCCATCTCACGACTACGCCGTCTCCGCCTCCGGCCACCTCCATCCATCACCATCGCCTCGTCTCCACGCAGAATCACCCACCTCGCCGACGCGAAACCCTCACGACCCCATCGCCCGCACCTCATCCCCTCACCACCCTTCTCGCTCCGAGCCCCCTCACTTCCGATCTCCCTCTCTCGAGCCCACGCCTCACTCCACCGGCCATCTCGTCGGACCTTCATCACCGTTCTCATCTCCTCACCACCCTCCCTCGTCTTCCTCCTCCTGCTCACCAAGCACCGCACCCGAGCCCCGCCTCCTGCACCTCTCGCCGGCGGGCCCACTGCACCGTCGTCGACCCCATCATCAACATCATCATCGTCATCCTCATTCTCTCCGTCTCCATCATCCCCTCTTTTCCCCTCTCTAACTCCCTCTCGCTAATCTCTCTCTCTCTCTCTCAGTTTTCCCTCTCTCTCTCTGTTCTCTCTCTCTCTCAGTTTTCCCTCTCTCTCTCTGTGTTCTCTCTCTCAGTTCTCTCTCAGTTCTCTCTCTCTCTCTCTCTCTCTCTCATTTCTCTCTCTCTCTCTCTAACACTCTCTCCATCGACCACCACCCTCACCGTCAAGACCCCAGTAACCAAGCCATCGCTGCCTAGCCCAAGCTCCTAGCCTAGCCCAAGCTCCGAGGCCGAGCCAAGATCGAGCCGAGGCCCAACCTTGCTGTGTGTTCCTTACCACTGCTGCTGTACAATCCCGTGACGTGTCCAGGCAAGTCCCCACTTGCTACATGCTACTTATTATTAATTTACAAATTATAATCGTATATATCCCATGTTTTACCTTGTGTTAAATATTACAACGTAACTGTTCGATGTGTGTTCTCATAGGAAATTATCATTTAACTTGACGGAACTAAATGGTATTGTTTGGCCCGTATGGCTGTGGACCTAATGTGTGAATTTCGTTGGATAATATGACCGATAATGACTAAAACGACTACCTCCAAGTTTACCCGTAAAACTGAAATTTTCCCGTACCTGAAAACCGTTAAAATAACCATAAATTGTATACACACTGGAACGATGCGCTCGAGGGCTTAAATCGAAGACGACTCAACGAACTATAACCCTATACTAGTTTCCAGATATTCCTGTACTCAAACTGTGTTAATATTTGGATCGGAGTGCGACTCTGGACTGCAGTCCAGAGCGACTCCAATTGTTGCTTGCTGTTCCGTAATGGGTACCACAGGATTCCCTTAACTCGAAGGTTGTAGAACTCCGCTGTTTATTGTAGGTGAACCTGTTAGCTAGACAACACAAGTGGTTTCATTCTGTTTTGTTATCGTTTGTTATTTAATCTGTAATTTAATAGATCGGGACGCATAACAGTCCCAACAGAATCAGAACTGACATATTGGTATTGAATAGTGTATATCTCCTGACGTACAGACGCGATTGAAGATCCGTCTATTGAGTTGAAAACCTTACTGAAAACCCTAGATTTCATCAAACTTTAGCGTCGCTAAAATCTGATCCCAACTGGGATTAAAATGCATTGCGAAACGGACTTCTGATTCTGAAACTGGATTTCCAGCCGCGAGCGCTTAAAATGAAATGGTTATAATTAATGATCTTGAAACCCGATTGGCGTGAAACTAAATTCGATAGATAGATAATTGAACATACTAATTATTACCTGTTCATCGTCTCACTAAATTATAACCGTATGATTTATGATAAATTGTGCAAGTGGTAGATTATTGATTGAGGACATCCTAAACATGCTTTATATATTGTTTACGCATCATATCTTACACCTGTCATTGCATTGATAACCTAATGATAACGTGTATTTACCCAGTGTTAGATTTTAGTGATGATTGTGGCAAGTACGTTAGTGTTCTTGTATAAGTGATTAAGTGAAAGTGATACGTACTTGTATGCAATCAGTGAACCTTATTATTCTATTGCATTGTCGACGTCTGTGGGATACGTGTACGTGTGACTATAAGTGGTATGGGACACTTATGGAAGCTCTTGCACGGGTGTCATAGATAAGGCACCAGACACTGCCATCTATCTTAGGTATTAGTCGGGACGTGCTTGATGGAGGACCTGCCTCCAGTTCTCGCGCAGACTTGTCACCAACCGATTGGTATTTAGGGTTATGGTTAGTGTTTGATGTAGACCACGGGGTGTGGGGTAGTTTGAGTGTGAGTTCAACAGAATTCCGGGAGTCCCATGCCGGCTTATATATTTAGGGAGATATGTAGAGATTTACAGGGTATGTGATTATCACCGTGATATACATGTTGGGCCCATGGTCCCTTGCCTTTGGGTTCTACCCTTGGGTGGAGGACACTCGCGAGTGGTTGACTCTCACACTTGGACTGACGATAGGCTTAGCGACCTGTACAGTGAGACTTAGAGACTGATAGGGATACTGGCATTGATATATCTTACTTATTGTGTTGACATACGTGGCATATCGTTTTACTGTTTTTACTGTTCCGCTGCATTGATTACTGCATGTTCATATCCATACTGCCACTGATCTACTGTTATATATACCTATGATCATTGTTAGAATTGTTACATGATTTTATATATATTATATTGCTATTGTGTCGCTCTGACGACCTGAGTATGCATGCTCAGTGTGAGGAGAAGATTTAGCCTGGACCAGAATTAGGCGTATATCACAGACACCCTGACTTGCTATTCAGAGTTACATTCGTTTGTTCCACTTCAGGTCAGTTCTTTACATTGTTTTTTTCAGTTACTGCATTTCTCATTACCTGCGCATCATTTACTATTTACCATGAAAAACTAGAAGCCGAAGTGTGACTACGGCAGGACATTTCCTTGACCGTAGGAGCATGGCTGGCCTTGTCTACCCCTCGTATTCCATATTTTGGGAAGCGGGGCGTGACATTGATTTTATATTTGTGACATTTCTAGTGAATAAAACCTAATTTCATAATATATGGTATTTAATTGTAAAGTATTGAACTTATATTTGAGACATATCTTTTGATTTTAAAAATAATTGGAATATTTATACTATATCAAAATAAATATTTTGATAATACATACATATATATATATATAAAATAATTTTAATTTATTATTTTTCTAGAAATCTCATTTTCTTAAGATATTTGTATTTTTAAATCTCTCGAGACCGAATGCTCCTTGCGGAGGTATGCATTTCACACTACTAAGCCCGAGAATGTGTGATAATCCGCCCCATCCCGAACGGGTTCTCCAAATGGGTTATAGCGGCGCTTTGCAAAGACTTGTTTAAAATACATAATATTGTGAAAATGGTTTTTATAAGTTAAAGATAGTTTTGTGTAAAACGGTATTTTCCCGAATCTATATTTCCCTAAAGGTATCGTGCTATATTTCATATGAGTGTTGTGAAGAGGTAGGTCATTACCTCGTGATCTATTTAAAAGTATAGCAAGAATTATGATGTTTTAAAGTCGAAACTAAACTACATGGTATTTTTCTGAAAAAGAGCGGTAAAAGTTACAAAATGAAATATTTTGCTATGAAACTTGCTCAACATGTTTTGTTAATGATTAATAGTCAAGATATAAGAGTTTGGAATGGTTGTGTTTAATTAAAATTGTACTGTTTAAAGAAAACCGAATCAGAAGTCGGGTTAACTCCGCTTCCGTCGGGTTTTAGAAATTCGTGTTTTAAGAAGAGAAAAGAGGAGAGGGAGGAGGGACTTACTGGCTTTTGGTTTAAAGGATAGGAAGAGGGAGTGGAATTAGGTTCCGGTGCGTCGTTTCGTAGCCGGGAGTTCTTAGGGTCGTCGTCGGAAATTCGCCGGAGTTTCGCCCTTCGCTAACTTCACTTGCACACAAAGGTCTAGAGATTTTTCTTGAGAGTTTTGGATAGAGATTTAGGGTGAGGAGGGGTGAGTTTAGGTGTAGTATTTATAGGAAAAACTAGGGTTAGGGTAGGTGAAAGGGTGTGAAAGAAAATGTATTAAATTTTTGCATTAAAAAGAGTTTTAATTTGATTTTTAATTCTCTGTAATAAAGCAGGATTTTTAAAGTGTGCAGGGGTTTTTAGAAGGCCAAAAGACACAACTCCCAAGAAGGCACCACTCGGATCCAACAGAGTTTGGCCGGCACCGGCGGCCGATTCGGCCGATCCGCCGGCGGAGTCAGGCCGGGTCGGGCCGGGGATCGCTGCCATGTGTCGCTTGTCGTTTGGTATAGCCCCTGGGTCAGTTTGTTTTATATTTAACGTGGGGTTTTTACGAGTTATGCACGTTTAGACCCTTGGAATTCTAAAAAGATTAAAAGAAAACAATACTAAAAATAATGTGGCTGATGGGATTTGAACTCTGGTGCTTTGGTTCAGCAGTGCAAGGTCTTACCAGTGAGCTACAAGCTCCTTCTTACTATTAAAAAGCAAAACAATTACTTATAGTACTCACAGGAAATGCAAATACCCCAAGTATACATTAACTTTTAAACAAATTTTTTGTACACTAAAATTGGAGTTGTTACAGTCTACCCTCCTTACAAAAATTTCATCCTCGAAATTTACAAATTTTATTTTAAGGACTAGTTTACAAATAGGTGGGGGTATCTTGCACGCATCTCATCTTCCCGTTCCCCTGTCGATTCTCCTTGAGTGTCTTTTCTCCACATCACTCGAACCAAGTTAACTTCCTTGTTCCAAAGTGGCTTCACTTTTCTGTCCAGGATCTCCACAGGTTGTTGCTCACAAGATAAGTCGGGCTGTACAGTGAGCTCGGAATGATCGAGAATGTGACTGGAGTCACTCACATGCCTTCTGAGCTGGGATATGTGGAACACATTGTGCACTCCTTCCAATGATGGTCGAAGTGCCAAGCGGTATGCCATTTTGCCGACTCATTAGAGTATGTCGAACGGTCCAATATACCTCGAACTGAGCTTCCCCCGTCTTCCAAATTAGATCACTCCGCGATTTGGAGATATCTTTAAGAATATGTGATCTCCGGTTGGAACTCCAAGTGACGTTGCTTTGCATCAGCCCAGTGCTTCTGTCGATCGGCGGATCATCTCCCAGTGGAATCTCAGTTATGCCACTTCCAGAATGGAAGTAACAACCGTTGTTACTATTATCTCAAGAAGACATCACACTTCAAGAAGACATCACAATTCTTTCCCTGATAGTAAGAACCACATCAACAGTTGTTACTATTATCTCAAGTCCAAGGAGTTCTCTATCTCCGATGTCGTCCCAACTTAATGGCGATCGACACTTCCTTCCATACAGTGCTGTTAAAGGTGCCATTCCAATGCTTGCTTGGTAGCTGTTGTTGTATGAAAACTCCACAAGATGTAGGTGATCTTCCCACGATCCTCCGAAGTCTAACATACACGCTGAGCATATCCTCACAGATCTGAATAGTTCGCTCAGACTGACCATCAGTTTGTGGATGATAAGCCATGCTGAAGTTCAGACTTGTTCCCAAGCTTATTTGCAGACTCTGCCAAAATTGTGATCGGAATCTGGTGTTACGATCGGAGACAATGCAGACCGGTACTCCATGAAGTCTCACAATTTCCTGCATGAGTTCATGGGTATCAGGGATAGTACATATTTGAAGAGTTTAAATCTTACTTAGATTCTTACCTCCATGTACTTCTTTACTAATGTCTCAGTTGATTGGCCAACTCGAAATGGGATGAAGTGAGCCGGCTTTGTGAGTCGATCCACAATAACCCATACCGCATCGTTACCCTTTGTGCTGCAAGGAAGAGCAGTCACAAAATCCATTGTGATGTGTTGCCACTTCCATTCTGGGATCGGTAATGGTTGAAGTAATCCAGCAGTCCTGTGATATTCAGCTTTTACTTGCTGACACACAAAATATTTAGCGACGCTTCTGGCTACTTCACACTTCATTCCATGCCACCAGTAATTTTGAAGTAGAACTTTGTACATCTTTGTACTTCCGGGGTGTACTGAATAGGGAGAGCTGTGAGCTTCTTTCATTAACTCTTCCCGAACAGAACCTTTTGGTACACATAATCTGCTGCCGTACCACAAAGATCCATCTTCATGGATGATGAAGTCTGTTCTGACTCCATTCTTGTTCTCTGATCTTTTGCAACTTAGCATCACTTACTTGAGCTGCTTTGATCTGATTGACAATGGTAGATTGAACTTGTAAATTCATCAAACTTGAAATGTTACCTGACATGACTACTTCAATCTCCATCTGATGCAAGCCTTGTTGAAGCTTCCACTGAGCGGTAAGATTCATTGCTAATGGTTGGCGACTAAGGGCATCAGGTACCACATTCACCTTCCCTGGATGATATTGCAGGTTAATGTCAATGTCCGCCATGAGTTTTAACTATCGTCTCTGCCGCATATTAAGCTCCTTCTGAGTAAATACATATTTCAGACTCTTGTGATCTGTGTATATGTTCACTCGCTCACCAAGAAGATAATGGCGCCAAATTTTAAGAGCAAAGATAACGACTGCCAACTCCAAATTATGCGTCGGATAATTGCGCTCATGAGTCTTCAGCTGTCTTGAAGCATAAGCAACAACTTTACCATGCTGATTTATAACACATCCTAATCCCTTACCGGATGCATCACAATGCACTTCGAAACCTCCATATTGATCCGGTATAACGAGAATAGGTGCTGATGTCAACCTTGACTTGAGTTCTATGAAAGCTTGTTCGCATGCTTCTGACCACATAAATTCTTCATCTTTACGTGAGAACTTGGTCAGGGGTGTTGCTATCTTAGAGAAGCCTTCAATGAACTTTCTGTAATATCCAGCTAAACCCAAGAAACTTCGAATGTCCTTCATTGTCTTTGGTGTCGGACATTCGCTTACTACTAAAACTTTCACTGGATCCACAGAGATTCCTTCGCCTGATACGATATGTCCAAGAAAACCAACTTGATCTAGCCAAAACTCGCACTTGCTGTACTTGGTATAGAGTTAATGTTGTCGTAGCGTTTCTAGGACAATTCGCAGGTGTTCGGCGTGCTCTTTTCGACTCTTAGAATATACCAGGATGTCGTCGATGAAGATGACAACAAACCTGTCTAAGTACTCCCGAAAAACTTGATTCATTAGGTTCATGAATATTGCTGGTGCGTTAGTCACTCCAAATGGCATCACTAGAAATTCGTAATGACCATAGCGAGTTCTGAAAGCCGTTTTATGAATATCAGCTTCCTTGACTTTCACTTGAAGATAACTTGAACGAAGATCTGGTTTAGAGAAAACACAAGATCCACTTAGCTGATCGAATAAATCGTCGATACGCGGTAGCAGATACTTGTTCTTTATCGTTACTTCGTTCAAGACTCTATAATCGATGCGCATTCTATATGAACCTTCCTTTTTCTTCATAAGTAATACTGGTGATCCCCAACTTGAAGTACTGGGACGAATCTATCCTTTCACCAATAATTCATCCGGACTTAATCGATAAAGTGCTTTGATTACCGGTTATGCTCCTGGTACTAAATCAATGCTGAATTCAAGAGCTCGATCGGGAGGCAAACCTGATATATCGTCAGGAAATATATCGTCGAACTCTCGAACTACTTCTGGCTTTGATCCTTCCTCCGCTTGAGTTGCTGCAATTACTGCCTTCTTCGGCTTCGCCTTGTAAGTACTTCGCTCTAGGGTACGGTCTCCACTTTTGAAATAGAAGATCGTATGGTCTGAAATCTCGAATCCTACTCTCCTTTGACGACAGTCAATGGTAGCATAAAAGGTTTCGAGACAATCCATACCTAGAACCACATCGAAGTTCGGTATGTCCAGTACCTTGAAGTCAGCATAGAATTCTCTGCTGCAGACGACTACTGGACACAAGCTGTATCCCATTGTTGCCTTTAGAACGCCATTTCTTGAACAGACATTCCAGCTGGATACAAGCGATGTAACTGGAATCGCATGAGTTCGGACGAACCGTTGAGACATAAAGCATTGAGATGCTCCAGTATCGAAGAGTGCTAGTGCAGGAAGTGAGGCTACTAAGATTGTACCTAAGGTATGTGGGATATGTTTTAGGTATAGGAAAAATATGTAGGTAGGTGTTAAGACTGAAAGAAAAGCTTTAGAAGAAAGGGTTACCAGTGATGACTTGGCCAGTGGCCTCGGCTTCTTCTACGGTCATCGTGAAAGCCTGTCGCTGTGGTACATTCCTCCT
Organism: Agapanthus africanus; assembly: GCA_030015575.1. NCBI lineage: Eukaryota > Viridiplantae > Streptophyta > Magnoliopsida > Asparagales > Amaryllidaceae > Agapanthus > Agapanthus africanus. The sequence continues at coordinate 594,761,386 of CM057344.1, read as the reverse complement.
GTCCTGAGGAGCATTCCTCGGAACGTTCCGTTGAGCTTGATGGAACCGGCGATGAGGAGGTGCAGTCGGTGGTTTTCTAGATGGTGGAGCAGGTAGTGCAAGTCTTGGAGCAGGTGCCTGAAGGGCTGATCTCTGCTGGTAAGTGATTGCTGGCCTGGGTGCAGTAATTGGGTTTTGTCTTTGGGACAAGACCCAATATCATGAGTAGCCGAGCCACAGAGTAAGCAAAGACGGTTGGCTCGCCGGCAGTCTTTCATCATATGTCCAACTCTCTTGCAGTAGGTACAAAAGGCTGGTCTGGGCCTGTTGATTGGTACTCCCGGTCTCCTTGGCACAAAAGGTGGCCTTGATGAGGCTCTTCCTGCCATCTGGTTGGCAGGACGCTTAACTTCAGTAGATTGAGGTCTGCTCCTCATCTTTACCACTGCCTTATAACGGCGGGCAGCTTTCAGAGCCGATTCATGAGTCGGAAAATCTCCTGTGGCTAGTGCAGCCTGGATCTCCGAATCTAAACCTTGTTAAAATCGACGGGCTCTGATCTCATCTGTTGGTATCAGGTGTGCCGCAAATCTGTTAAAGTATTGTGTTAGCTTTGTAGTATGTGATATATTGAAAAATCGAATTATTGAGACTTATCTTAACGACTCAGCATGGTGAACTCAGCGTCATATTCATCTACTGACTTGGTCCATATTGAACCTTATTGCAGATGGATGAACCGTTGTTCCATGTTGAACCTGATAGTCTCAGGGAAGTACTTTGCGTCGAAAATGTCTCGGAAAGTCTTCCATTCGATGGGTTGATCAAGATGGCTTTTTTCAACCTTACACCAGACTCGTGCATTGTCCGTGAGCTGTAATTTCGCAATACGAACCCAAGCTATCTCTAGCACTTGTGCCGCTGCCAAATCATCTTCAATGCTCTGAGCCCATTTCTCAGCTTCTAGAGGGCTATCTTTTCCTGAGAATTGTTTAGGATGCAAAGCCCTGAATTGCTTCACCCCAGGTGCTTCTTTCTCGGGACGGTTTATTAAAAGAGCAGTCTGCTGCTGCTGTCCTTCTAGGAGGCTGTGGATTGCCTCAAGCAGAACCGTCTGCTCATTGATCGGAGCAAGGACGGCAGGTGTGAGTGGTAGTGGTGGAGGTGTGTTGTTGACATTGGTGCTGGTGTTGTTCGGGGAATCCATAACCTTGAAGAAAAATTTGGGTTAGGACAGATTCAAAGTAAATGATAATATTCAAGGAATATGAATTGTAAAGAATGTTTTAGTTGCTGGTTCTTATGTTATATTGCTTAGGTTGTTCACGCAGAACTGAACAGCATGGTAGGGTTCTATACAGCTCTGACCTGAATGGGCCACTAACAAAACTTGTCACGCCCCGCTTTCCGGTTTACGGGCGGAGGACGTGACGAGGCCGCTACGTATTTACTCAGAAGCAAATACGCTAAGCGTAACTAAGCAATATAAAAGAAATATACACAAGAGACAAATGTACTGAAACAACAATTTTATTTATTAACATTCTTTTTGTACAATGCATGGAAAAGTAAATACATGGAATAAGGCGATGCCTAAACAGTGGTATAACAGAAATGAAAAGTACTGAAAGTAAATGTGTACAATGAAACTAAAGCTCTGGGTCGTAGGCTAGCTGGTCCAGATCCTCGCTGGTGGGCTCGATCTCCGGAAGGTCCGAAACACCTGACAACATTCCAAAGAAGAAAGAGAAGGAATGTCATCAGCGAACAATTGCTCGGTAATTCCCAAAGATCAGGGAGAAGTAGCGTAGACAGAGAGAAAATGTAGCTTTTAAAGTTATATTATATTGTTAACGCTGTTGTTTGTAACTTGGTACATAAGGATGCCAGTGTATACGATAGGAATCTCTATATGTCAGAGACTAAAGGTAAATGGAGTACAAGGAACCGTTTATGCCACGGTACAACAGCAAATGAATTCAGGTTAGGTGTCTTAATTCTTGCAGTCTCATGTCACTTCTAACACCTTCCGTACCAATCTACCCCTTAATCCTGCGATGTCTTGATTGTATTGTTTGTATTGTATTGTAAATTGTATTGTCTTGTATAGATGGATGATTTGTCGAAACCATGATATCAGTAAATGGATGTAACTGGAGAATCATGTAAATGGAAGTATATTCATGATTCGGTTTGGTCGATACAGATTGAATAGATTGAATATATGTATTCATGGATTCATATTGAATTGTAGTTTGTACTTGAATCATATTCAAGTCAGATTATTTATAATGAGACTCAGTCTGAATCAGAATAATTTGAAAAGAAATTGAAGTCCTGAATTAGGTTTTGGTGTTATCGTTAACCGCTGCACATGGACGGCAGGATTTGTGTCTTTTTCAAAGACGATTACCGTGTTGATAATACCGTTTGTTAAGTTGTCTACCTTAAATAGGCAAGCACCCATATCTCCGGCTCCCTGAGTCTCAAGAGACTGGTCCCGCTTAAACCTATATTTACTAGGGTCCTTATTGTAATTTATAAAACTTGAGGGGGTTTTATGTAAAAATAATTTTGTCTAATTTTCAAAATACACCTCAAGTATTTAATTATCGTCTTTAGAGTTTTCATGGATGTAGCTTTTATATTTGTGACATTTCTAGTGAATAAAACCTAATTTCATAATATATAGTATTTAATTGTAAAGTATTGAACTTGTATGGAATTTCATGGTATTTTCATGTAAAGTGATTCTTTTGATTTTAAAAAAAATTGGAATATTTATACTATATCAAAATAAATATTTTGATAATACATACACACACACACACATATATATATTTATATAAAATAATTTTAATTTATTATTTTTCTAGAAATCTCATTTTCTTAAGATATTTGTATTTTTAAATCTCTCGAGACCGAATGCTCTTTGCGTAGATCTGCATCTCACACTACTAAGCCCGAGGATGTGCAATAATCCGCATCATCCCAAACGGGTTCCCCAAATGGGTTGTTGCGGTGCTTTGCAAAGATTTGTTTAAAATACATAATCTTGTGAAAATGGTTTTTATAAGGTAAAGGTAGTTTTGTGTAAAACGGTATTTTCCCGAATCTATATTTCCCAAAAGGTATCGCGCTATATTGCATATGAGTGTTGTGAAGAGGTAGGTCATTATCTCGTGATCTATTTAAAGGTATAGTAAGGATTATAATGTTTTAAAGTCGAAACTAAACTACATGGTATTTTTCTGAAAAAGAGCAGTAAAAATTACAAAATGAAATATTTTGCTATGAAACTTACTCAACATGTTTTGTTAAAGATTAATAATCAAGATGTAAGAGTTTGGAATGGTTGTGTTTAATGAAAATTGTACTTTTTAAAGAAAAACGAATCGGAAGTCGGATTAACTCCGCTTCCGTCGGGTTTTAGAAATTCGTGTTTTAAGAAGAGAAAAGAGGAGAGGGAGGAGGGACTTACTAGCTTTTGGTTTAGAGGAGAGGAAGTGGGAGTGGAAGTAGGTTCCGGTGCGTCGTTTCGTCGCCGGAAGCTCCTAAGGTTATCGTCGGAAATTTGCTAACTTCACTTGCACACAAAGGTCTAGAGATTTTTCTTGAGAGTTTTGGACAGAGATTTAGGATGAGGAGGGATGAGTGTAGGTGTGGTATTTATAGGAAAAACTTGGGTTAGGGTAGGTGAAAGGTTGTAAAAGAAAATGTATTAAATTTTTGCATTAAAAAGGGTTTTAATTTGATTTTTAATTCTCTGTAATAAAGCAGGATTTGTAAAGTGTGCATGGGTTTTCAGAAGGTCAAAAGACACAACTCCCAACAAGGCACCACTCGGATCCAACCGAGTTCGTCTGGCGACGGCGGCCGATTCGGCCGATCCGCCGGCCGAGTCAGGCCGAGTCGGGCCTGGGATCGCTGCCATGTGTCGCTTGTCGTTTGGTTTAGCCCCTGCGTCAGTTTGTTTTATATGTGACATGGGGTTTTACGAGTTATGCATGTGTAGACCCTTGGAATTCTAAAAAGATTAAAAGAAAACAATATTAAAAATAATGTGACTGACGGGATTTGAACTCTGGTGCTTTGGTTCAGCAGTGCAAGGTCTTACCAGTGAGCTACAAGCTCCTTCTTGCTATTAAAAAGTAAAACAATTATTTATAGTACTCACAGGAAATTCAAATACCCCAAGTATACATTAACTTTAAACAATTTTTTTGTACACTAAAATTGGAATTGTTACATCAAGACTATTCGAGAATCAACTGGTCCTACTACTAGTAATTCTCAATATGCTCTGTCCAGGGACTTATTGTGTTGGCCAACCGATCACAGTGCGACATCGACTCCCTATACCGGGAGAGATGAATCCCCAACAGTTGCTCACTGCCTCCATGTGGCTCGGGACTGTACCCAACTAAAACCTGTTTGCATGACTCGGTAGAGCCGTGGTAGGGTAGTAATCAAACCACAGTGGGAACTCACATGAGACAAATGACGATCTCAGGTCGACAGACTATCTGCACTCATCCACCAGAGAACTGCTATCTAACGCTGGGTATAATACCATCTAGCTAGTCCTCGGCGAGTCCGTCTGGTGTACTCACACCTAGTGAGCACCTGTATACAATCGTAGGTGCACCTCACCAATGGTTACGGGACCAATCCATCGCCCCTCGTCAGGGTCTAGATATGTATACACTTGTCTACTCTGGAGTATCGATGCTCAGTCTCGATACTCCTACGACTAGGGACACTTTAAGGATGTGCCTATCGACTACCCAGCTCCCACAAGTACGATTGCCATCACAACACTGGTAGTCAGGCAAAGATCCTACGGGCTTTATCAAGATGTATACAAGATATGAAATACTAAGTAAAACACATCACATGTTAAGATAAAGACAAACTAAATAGCGTACTATCATATCGAGCAAGATTGTCCTGTACATACATATTCCTAGCATCCTATACAATGAAGGCCTCTAGGGCATACATATCCAACAGCAGCGACACATAATCCTCATATCTCGGGCGCCGTCTCATCGGATCGGCCCTCATATCCATCTGATCTCATAACTCCGGTCGGTATCCTCCAGATATCCGCCGAGCCAAACTATTACCGGTCGGTAGTGCTCCCCTGTCGAGCTCAACGTCTCTCTATACGATCTTCTTGCCCCGGGGTACCGCACTGGGTCCATCATGTACCTACAGACGGTGTCTCCTCTCTCCTTGAATCGGGTATACATATAGCTCAGAACCGAGAAAACTCATGGTGGACGCCACACATCATATCAAGGAAAACTTCATTTTTCTTTTTAAAATGATTATAAGTTTTCAAAATTCACATGCGGTTTCCCAAATCCAGAAATCTCATGAAAACCGAAATCTCGTAAATATGAGCCAATAATGAAATAATGAATACCGGCACAGGGCCAATCTACAATGCATAACCAGAATGCATATCTAAATAAATGTGGTATCTAAGTAAGAAATGCAATATCTAAACTATCATGTGATATCATGAATGCTAAACAATACTATTAAGCTACAAGTTATCAGGTTGTACGAGTGAAGTAACAGTTTCTAATGTGTACGTGACATGGCAATTACCGATGATGAGTGTGTGGGCCAGCGAGTATGTGTACGTGCAACATGCGCATCATCGATAATGGTGTATGTGTCCTAGCAGACGAGGTCATAACAGCTAATGAAGAGAACATGTATATATAAAATGCAATGAGAATAATATGAGCATAACAGAAAAGTAAACAGTAAACACAACAATATAAAATATATATAGCTACATACGAGCCATACAGTTATAGTATTTAAAATAGTACGAATCGTCGTTTTTAGAAAAATAGAGGCTGCGGAGTTTTTGAGAAAAGATATCATTTGAAAATCCGTAGTGTCCCTCGGGTTGTTCTTGAAAATGCATAACGATCCGTTAGTTTTGAAAATAGGTATGACTCAAATTATACTCTAATACCTACTTAAGTGATTAAAGACTAAACTAATCCCGAGTCGCAAGTGATTAGAAAATCTATAACATTTCCGAGTCGATATATCTATCAGTCGGCGATCCAGCCTCATAATATCACGTACAATATAGTTCCTCGTATGACATCCTCAAGTCAAGAGTGCGCATCAATCATCATATATATCATATCTCGTACGGTATAATCCTTCGTACGATATCCTCGAATCAAGCATATGGGTCAATCATGATATATATATATATATCATATCTCGTACGGTATCATCCGTCGTACGATATCATAATTCAAGGGTACGGATCTATGGTCACATGCATTCTATCATCTCATCTAGTCACATGTCATCACATGTTATATGTATATATCCCAAAGATCATGTAATATTTCATGTCATAACATGGTGTTTCGATCTCAATTCATATATTATAACCTCGTGACATCATGTCCGATCATATCGACTCATATCCTTCTAACATATCATATCCTCATCTTACACGTATATGTATATATATATGAATATATACATATACATACATACATACACACACACACATATCATACCAAGTGTGTGTGTGTGTGCGTGTGTGTGACAACATATATCCCAAGGCTCAAGGCTAAGAAAGTAAGGTTAAGGGTATACTTTCCTACGAGTACGCTTATTCTAACCTACAGTCTCCTAGAACCCTATTAGCTAAGAATCCATATCCAACTTTGAAGTATATATACGGCTATATATAAGTACCCTATTCTACGGTTGCGGGGGCGCTATACGCCATCCACCCGACTTTCCCCGTAGATATATATCTACTCACCTACTATCCTTACTTTAGCCGAAGTTGATGACGCCTTGCTCTCCTTTGTCGTCCCGAAAGTCCACACGAAAGTACCTACAGTTCAACGCACGTCATATCGACATCAAAATCAAATCCAGAAACCGATATGGCAAACGAGACATATATAGGTTAGAGCCTATGGTCTACGCATGCAAGAATAACCAAACAACTTTCGATGTTAACGTACAAACGTCAGACGACTGAATCAAAACTCAAATACCAAAACACATGTTGATAAAAGTCGCAAAACGAAAACAGCAACTTGGAAAAATACTTCCAGATTTTACCCTGGGTGAAATTAGGATATTTTGCATATATGGTAGGTCTAATTATCAGATAAAAGAGCTATGGATCAAACCTGGGACCCACTACCCTAGGTCAAGCCGCAATTTGCGGCCAAATGGCATTTATTTGCGGCCAGACGGTGGATTTGGGGGCTCAAGTCTCTAGGGTATGTTCCTAATTACCTGCACATCTCTCTGTATTCACTAGTTATTTTTCAGGGTCTCCGAGTTAAATTTGATCCTATTTTATCATCACATTTTCCACAAAACCCGATATCGAAAAAATCTAAGTTCATGTTTGGGACTTCTAATCTCAGTTTGGTCCAGAATTCTATCACTAAAAGATTGTAATCACTAACTAAGCCTCAATTACACTTCCACAACTCCAAACATCCACTAAATCTCATCTTAGAATTTTCCAAGATCATAAACCTAAACTAGTTTAACTTTAAATTACCATAAGAGACTAGGGAAACTAAATACTTAACTAAAAGTGTAGGATTTACCTTCCAAGAGCAACCCAAGAAACTTCTAGGATGACCAAAGTGTTCAAAGTCCCAACTTGATCCTACCATGGTGTTTGTGGTGAAGTAAGGAATGATTTTTGTGAAGGTTGTATGGGATTTTGTTGAATATTTGAGGGGGCTGTATGGTGGTAGTAAGGTGGTGGAGGAGGAGTTTGAGAAAAATGGAGATGAGGAATGAAGATGAAGGATGGAGACAACAAAGAGGAGTGTGTAGAACTTTCTCATTCTCTCTCTCCCTCTCTCACCCATGCTCCCTTGTCCCCACCATTTTTATCTTTTCGTTTTCTTTTCTAAAAAAAATAGAAACAAAATCATTTAAAACAAATGAAACCATGGTTATATAAATGTGGACAAATGTTGCAATATGTTATGTTGTATGTCATGATACATGGTTAATACATAATTAGTAAAATATTAATCAAGTTTAGTATTAAACTTGTATACAAATAATTGTATAATAATTTATAAAATGTCCAAATCAAATAAATGCTTTCATAATCAATAATTCATTTTAATTTCCAAATATTTTCCAAACTATATCGATAATCATACCATTTCATTAAAACCAATTTCCATACTTTTTATAATATTCATAAAATTTATTATTTTATTTATTTAATTTCCAAATATAATATATTATTTTTCTGAAATGTTACAATCTCCCCCCTTAAATAAATTCGGTCCTCGAATTTAAATGTAAACCCCCCAATTACTAAAATATTTCAGTAAAACAATCAAGTCGTTAGGGCTCCGAAATCATGAATACATAAGATATATCTAGCGTAATGCATGCGCACTAAAACGAGTGCAAAACTCAAAATCGGAACCCCATCAAGCGTCACGCTATCATGGGAGTTAATGAGAAAATACCAGTTTCAAAATCTACTATTAAAATCAAATGTAATATTGTTAGAACATTATTGTCACGACCCAAAGTTCGGCCTGTGACCGGCACTTAACCACGTAACGTCTACAGGCGTAACGCGGCTAAGTAAGCCGAAACCCAGAAATCAAAACTATTAAAAGTAGTGAGTGTTGAAAACCTTTGTTTAAAACATTTAGAAAACCTTGAGTAATTTAGTAAAATTCTTTAAAATTTAAGTTGTTTTCTTAAAAATTTCGGCAGCATTTCCTTTGTAAAAACTAGCCCCAAAATCGGGTACAAGACAAGATATAAGTAAAAATGACATACAATAAGAATAAAGCATCCCCAAACGGGAGCAATCACGCCCAACGGCGGAAATAACCACCACAATAATAATATACGACGCCGTAGCGAAGAGATGAGCAATATAAGTGGAAAAATATCATGAAAGATAAAACTGCATAAATAAAGTCGGCTCACAACGAGCTCGACACCAGAGTACAAAATAATATATATCGTCCTCACAACTGGTCTCTAAGTCAATACATGAACAGTAGATGGAGAGTACTAGATACAATAATGTGTACAACTGGAAAAAATAAACGGATAACGCACAAAAACCCACCTATCAGCAAAAGGTCTCATGCGCCAACTGCAGTGGTATCCGTAGCAAAAGATATAAGAAAGTAGCCCTGCCGCAACTACTCTGAGGGGAAACCTGCAAACACTGTGGCACAATGGGGGTAAGTTACCAACTCGTGAATAGTAAATGACATATAAAGGTAATCGCGAGTATGCACGTACTGCGATACTCTAACATATGCCAACATATAATATCTATATGATGAACTGGATACGCAATAATCATGCCTAACAAGTGCAATTTAATAACATCTATATATGATGAGCAGGGTATGCAATAATCATGCAAAGGTACTCTATCAGGTGCTACGACTACAGGATGAGATGCATAAATTGAATGCTGAGCATGGGATAAAATAACATCTACACGGAATGTCAACGTGGAAAAATAACCGGTGTCCATCAATGCACCCAAATCCCTGTAAAAACTCAGGCGCCGTCACCCTCATCGGCCCTCAAATCCTGTAAATCTCATAGAATCGTGAGTGCCCAACATCGGCACTCGAAAATATCATGAAATCATCGTGCCCAGCATCAACACGCAAATCCTCAAGTATCGGGCTCCGTCAGTCCGGATCGGCCCACGGGCTCCGTCTGCGGAATCGGCCCTCAGCCCCAGCAGTACGGGTCATCCGTATCCATCTCTCGACTCTGGTCAGTATCCTCCGGATAACCACCAGGTTCAACCAATCACCGGTAGGTAGTAGTCCCTCTGCCAGGCTCACCGTCTGTATACAAAGCATTCCTTTCTTGCCCCGGGGTACCATACCGGGTCTACCATGTACCCGCAATCGGCCTCATCCAGCTCCTCGATTCGGGTTCACATGTCACACGTCTCAGAACTGAGAAAACGCATGGTGGACGCACTGAAATATCATATCAAGAGAAACCGGGTTTTTAAAACAGTGCATATTTTCTTAAAATAATACCACGGTTCTCAAATCCAGAAATCACATGAATCCAAACTCAATGCGTAAATCCATGCAATGTGTCGTGACACTAAGAGTAAAAAGGGAAAACCACTCTTTTAAAAAGGATCTAGTTTTGAAAATATCTCACGCGGTCCCTATTTTTTAAAATCAAGTCAATATCATCTATGTATGTAACATATGTATGTATATAGGTATGGATGTGCAAATGGGTATATACGCGAATATAAGTGTAGCAATGTATATGTGCACTAATATGGATATACAAGGTATGTGTGCACAAGTGTATATATATCAAGGTATGTGTGCACGAGTATAGGTATATCGATGTATGTGTGCATCAATGATGCGGTAATCAAAATGTGTATGGTTCGTAGCAATCCTATAGTGCGAGTGTCATGGCAATCACTAACGGTGTGAGTGTAACATACAAATAGTGCTCGTGCAGCTTGAACCGTTAGTGACAGTGCAGTGTTATAACTACCATTTTCTATATGCAACAAAAGATGGTATGCTACAATAGTACATATAAATATATACGACTAAAATATCCTATCACGCCCTGACGCTTAACGCCATATGGGCGATTTCCCCGTAGATATTAAATCTACTCACCTGGTCTCGTACTAAGCGTAGCCGACCACTTGTTTCCCCTTCTTTGCGGTGTCCGACGTACCCACCTGCGAACCTAGAATTTACATAAAGAATACACATAAGCAAAATCCTGCAAAAACACGATATTAAAACCAAACGAGAAACTCGCGTCGCGAACTAAACGCGTGTGTATACGTAACGTGTGTGCATACGCCAAAACCCAACGCGATACGCTGTGGCACACAGCGACACGCTGTGACACACAGCAAACCAACGCAACTCGTATCGTACATGTCGCGCAAGTCCCGCTACGCAAAATATGGGTAAACGGTCCCAGATTTTATCTGGAGCTAAAACAAGAGAATCAAACAAGACCAAATATCTTAAAATACCTACAGACAGCTACCTGTAAAATTCCAATACAAACCCTTAAAATTGGGCCGGCGGCTAAGGGTATGATATCGGCCAAAAACCGGTGGAATGGGTCCAGGTTTCTACACTATGATCCTAGCACAATTCATAGCCTAATGTATAAGTTTGCTTACCAAAATTACTACCTTAGTAACAACAGATTCCATGTATCATATAGTTAGCTTAAAATGATTTAAAACACTTAGTTTGCAACCATAGGGTATTTTATAGAATTAGGTGAATTTACAGGAATCAAGTGACACCAATAGCATACATTAGAGCTAGTCTAACCATAAAAATCCTAATTTAACAGAATCCTACCTAAACCATCAATCATCTCAACACCCTCAAACACTAAGATTTGCTAAACTACCCCAGATTATGTCCAAGGTAAGAACCCAAAAACCAAACAATACCAAACTCAGAAAAAAAAACCTACAGGAACCCCTAACCAAAGCACAACCACCTAACTCTTCATGGGGGCCGGCGACGCCGGAATTTGGGGGATGGTCGCCGGATTTTTGGGGAAGTGGTGGGCTTGGATTTCAACACATTAGCCTAAAATGCCTACATACTAATCTGTACATGTTTGCTACACTAGAAAATGATCACAGTTGTAGCAGATCTCAATATCCTACAGTTTGCATCAAAACCGTATTTTAAAACTTCAAGTTTGCGACTTTAAGGTGATTAAGCTAGATCTAGTGACACTGCTAGGTTTAAACAGCAAAATATGACACCTAATTAGGTTCATTAAGCTATAAAAACTCGAACTTAGCTAAATTTTCACTTAAAACACAAATCTAGCACTAATGACCACATAAACACTAATTTAAGCTAACAACTACAAGTCTAGCATACAAAGAAGTTGGGCTAAGTGTTATACCTCACTTGCCCTAGAAGAAGGAGGAGAAGAAGAGGTGGAGGAGCTGTTGTTGCTGCTGGGGTGCTGCTGCTACTGCTGTTGCTGTTGCTGAGCTGCTGTTGTAGCTGTTGCTTTTGCTGCTGCTGCTGCAACTTCTGCTGCTGCTGCTGAGTGATATGTGTGTGTGTGTGAGTGAGAGAGAGAAGTGACAAATGAGTGTTTGAAAAAAAAATAAAACAAATGAGAGGTATGAGAGAGTCAAACCATCCCCTCTCTCACCTCATTAAATGCAAGCATGGGCAAGCCCATCATGCCCTCTCCCTCTCTCTCTCCAAGTCAACCCCTAAAACTAATTCATTTTTCCCTTTTTTAAAAAAAAACAAATACCCTTAATAAAAATTCAAATTGGCTTAGTGAGAATGGGTTAGTCTACCATGGTTGCTAAACATGGTTTAACCCTAATTTAACTCTAGTTTACATGCACATGTGTGTGCAAGCCTAAATAAATTCTAATAAAATATTCATTAATTTTGATAAAATATTTGAAAATCGTTTTGATAAACTTTTTACCAAAACCCATATACTAAAGTATAATTAGCTACTAATCACAATCTAAGGTGTTACAATCTTCCCCCCTTAAAGAAATTCGTCCCCGAATTTAAAAAAATATATATATAGCTACGCGTACCTTTAAAGAGATGAGGGAATTTCTTCCGCATCTCGGCCTCGGCCTCCCAAGTGATCTCTTCACCATTTGGGCTGCGCCAAAACACCTTCACAGATGGCAAGACCATCGATCGAAGTTTCTTCACCTGCCGGTCCAATATCACGACCGGTTGCTCGGTGAACGAAGGATCGCGCTCGAGCTGAACGGTCTGATGCTGAATCATGTGAGAAGAGTCATGCAGGTATCTGCGAAGCATAGACACGTGGAATACGGGATGAACATCTGGGAAGTCGGGTGGAAGAGCCAAACGATATTCCACTGTGCCCACACGCTCGAGGATCTCGAAGGGACCTATAAATCTGGGGCTAAGCTTCCCCTTCCGTCCAAATCTCATCATGCCCTTCATCGGAGAGACCCTCAGAAAAACGTGATCGCCAACTGCGAACTCTAATCTGCGGCGGCGTCTATCAGCATACGATTTCTGCCTGCTCTGAGCTGTCTCATCCTATCTCGAATCAGCTGTATCTTCTCGGTCGTCTCCTATAAGATCTGCGGCCCCAAAATACTGCTCTCACTGAGCTCTTTCCAACAGACGGGCGATCTACATCTCCTCCCATATAAGGCCTCGAAAGGTGCCATCTGGATAGTATCCTGGAAACTATTGTTGTAGGAGAATTCCACCAAGGGTAAATGATGATCCCAGCTACTACCAAAGTCTAAAACGCACGCTCGGAGCATGTTCTCGAGAGTCTGAATGGTCCGCTCTGACTGGCCGTCGATCTGCGGATGAAATGCTGTGCTAAAACTCAAGTGGGTGCCCAAAGCCTTCTGAAGCCTCTGCCATAGTCGGCTGGTAAACTGGGTGCCTCGGTCGGACACGATACATGTCAGGACTCCATGCAGTCGTACAATCTCGTCAATGTATATCTGGGAATACTGAGCAAACCTAAAAGTGGTCTTCACCAGCAGGAAGTGAGCCGCTTTCGTCAATCGATCCACGATCACCCAAATGGAGTCATACCCTCGACTAGTCCTGGGTAGACCCATAATGAAATCCATAGAAATCTATTCCCATTTCTACTCCGGAATGGGTAACGGCTGTAGCTCTCCCGCTGGCCTCTGGTGCTCAGCCTTGACTTGCTGACAAGTCAGGCATCTAGACACGAAGTTTGTGACGTTCCTCTTCATCCCGTCCCACCAGTAAACATCTCCCATATCATGGTACATCTTGGTGGAATCCGGATGAACACTATACACCGATCGATGTGCCTCCTCAAGAATCTCACGCCGCAGTCTCTCAGCACCTGGTACGCACAGTCTAGTCCCAAATCGCAGTATCCCCTGATCATCAATCACGAACTCGGACAGTCTGCTCTGTCCAATCTGTACCATAATCTCTGAACAACGGTCATCTCTGTACTGTGCTTCATGTATACGGTCAAGCAACTGTGGGCGTGCACAAACATGCGCAAGCTGTCCCCCGATCGGAGTGAACTCGAACTGCACTCGGCTGTCGCATAAAATCTACCAATCTGCCGACGACTGCCTCTGCACTACGCTCAAAAAAGATAGACTACCTCCGGGCCTCCTACTCAAAGCGTCTGCCTCTACGTTTGCCTTACCCGGGTTATACAAGATCTCGCAATCGTAGTCCTTTACTAGTTCCATCCAACGGCGCTGTCTAAGATTCAGGTCTCGCTGCTGAAGTATGTATTTCAAGCTCTTGTGATCAGTGAATATCTGGCATGACTCGCTGTATAGGTAATGTCGCTAGATCTTGAGTGCAAAGACCACTGCAGCCATCTCTAAATCATGAGTGGGGTAGTTCTGTTCATGTTTCTTTAGCTGCCGAGAAGCATACGCGATCACCCTGTCATGCTGCATCAATACGCACCCTAGCCCCACTCGAGAAGCGTCACAATAGACCATAAATCCGCCCGATCCCGAAGGTAATGATAACACCGGCACCGTAGTCAAACGAGTCCGCAACTGCTGAAAGCTATGCTCGCACTCCTCCGTCCAATCGAAAGGAACTCCTTTCCGGGTCAACCCGGTCAACGGTGCAGCAATACGGGAGAAGTCCTGTACAAATCGCCTGTAGTAGCCGGCCAGTCCTAAAGAGCTGCGGATCTCAGTAACTGATGCGGGTCTGGGCCAACGCTGAACGGCCTCGATCTTCTTCGGGTCTACACATATACCGTCTCGTGTAATCACGTGACCTAAGAAGTCTACGCTGTCAAGCCAGAATGCGCACTTGGAGAATTTTGCGAATAGCTGGTGCTCCCTCAAGGTCTGCAGTGTGATCCGCAGGTGCTGCTCGTGCTCCTCTCGCCTCCGGAAATACACCAAAATGTCGTCAATGAATACGATGATGAACAAATCAAGATACGGCCTGAAAATATGGTTCATCAAGTCCATAAATGCTGCTGGGGCATTGGTGAGTCCGAACGACATCACCAAAAACTCATAATGGCCGTAACGCGTGCGGAAAGCCGTCCTCGGAATATCCTCATGTCGAACCCGCAGCTGATGGTAACCTGATCGCAAGTCGATCCTCGAAAAGTATCCTGCCCCCTGAAGCTGGTCGAACAAGTCATCGATGCGTGGCAAAGGATATCTGTTCCGCACGGTAACCCTATTCAGCTGGCGGTAGCCGATACACAAACGCAAACTGCCGTCCTTCTTCTTGACAAACAGGACCGGAGCACCCTAAGGAGACACACTGGGTCGAATACGTTCCTCATCCAGCAAATCTTGCAACTGACCTTTGAACTCTCTAAGCTCCGCCGGGGCCATGCGATAAGGCGGTATAGAAATAGGCCCCGTGCCGGGAATCAAGTCAATGCAGAAAACAGTATCACGCTCAGGCGGTAGCTCAGGAAGCTCGTCAGGGAAAATATCAGGGAACTCATGAACAATCGGAACCTGGTCCAACGGAACCTCTGTAGCTCTAGTATCGCAAACATAGGCTAGGAATCTCTGACATCCCTTTCTCAAAAGCTGTCCAGCGCGAAGAGAAGAAATCAAACTGTGTGGGGCGGCACCACGGTCCCCCTGCACAAAAAAAGCCGACTCGTCGGGAAAACAAAACCTAACTGTCTTCTCGCGGCAGTCCACAGACGCATAGCACGTGGCTAACCAACCCATGCCTAAAAGAAAGTCGAAGTCCAACATCTCAAGAAGGATCAAGTCGACATGCAACTCTCTCTCGCCAATACGGACAACACAGGATTGGAACACGTGTCTAGCAACAAACGACTCGCCCACGGGAGTGGCCACAACAAGCGGCTGATCAAGCAAACCGGACTCTCTACCCAAACTCGGCACGAAGTGTCTGGAAACGTACGAGTGCGTGGATCCCGGATCAAACAACACGTGTGCATCAACAGAACATACTGAAAGGGTACCTGAGACCATTGCATTGGACACCTGCGCGTCCTGATGCGTCAACGCGAAAACCCGTGCCTGTCCTCCACCTGCAACTGGCGGTCCCTTACTAGCAACTTGCTGCCTCTGCCTCGGCCACTTCGTCCTCTATGAGCAAACCCTCCACGACTACGGCCTCTCTGTGCACGAGTTTGACACGGAGCAACAATAGGTACAATAGGCGACGCCCTCTGGGGTGGGGAAGGTGGAAGTGTGACATATGGTACGACAGTCTCGCCCTCACATGGCTCCGGGCAATCTCTAACACGATGATAAATACTCCCGCATCGGAAACATCTAGATGGTGTCGGCTGATCCTCCTGGGGATAAGAGCTGAATAGCTGACCTCGTCCCGATCCTCCACTAACCCCCATACCTGAACGGAACCTGTCGCGGCGCCTATACGGCTGTCTCTGTGCTGACGTATCTGTACGAACTCTCTTCGGCACTGGAACTACCGAAGTCTCAGCAAGGCGCTCCTCGACTAATAAGGCTTCATCTACAGCTGCTGCATAGGTCTCACAACGCTGCACGCTGATCGCAAGAAACAACGGGGTAAGCAAGCCTCGAACAAATCTCTTGACTCGCATCTCCTCAGTAGCCATTAAATATAGGGCATAAACAGATAGCTCGGTGAACAGTACGTCGTACTCTGCCACTGTCATCTCAGGCGTCTGACGTAAAGACTCGAACCTATGCGCTCTAGAATCTCTGACACTCTGTGGAAGGAAGCGGGCAAGGAACACCGTCACAAACTCGGTCCAGGTCATAGGAGGAAGACCTGTCGCTCTGCCCTTCTCGACCGACTCACACCATTTCTGCGCAAGACCTTCCAGGCGAAAGCTCGCGAACTCTACCCATCTCGCATCTGAGCATCTGAGTGAACGACATATCCGGGCCATCCTATCAATAAAAGACTGTGGGTCCTCGGCTGCATCGGTGCCTGTGAAGACCGGAGGCTTCAGCCTCATGAACTTTGATAGCAATACTGTGATGACCTCAGTGGCTGCAGGGGCAACTGCCTCTACTGTAGGTACCATCGCGGTCCCCGTAACAGGTGGAACTACCTATGGTCGCTGCGCTTGAAGCGTCTCGACTAGCGACCCTATCATCTGGCGCATCTCCTGCATACCGGCCCCTAGCATGCGATCTGATCTGTCGTAGAAGGAACAGTCTGCTCTGGCACAACGGGGGTACTGCCCGGGTCAGTCCTCGTCTCAGACGAGTCTACTCTAATCTCGGCTCTCGCGGCCACTCTCTGCGCCCTCGTAGTCTTTGGCGGCATAATGGCTGAAAAGAAAGTAGGATTCGATAAGGATACGGAAATCGAATCACAGGAATATATAAATTCATGAAGGAATTTCAATCAGTAAGTCCTAAGGTCGCTTAGGCGAAATACCGTGTCGTGAGTATGCCGCGGAACATACACACTCTACGCCACTCTGCTTCAGCTACCTACTCCATCATACCAGGGTCATCCTACACTCCGAATTTAACCCTAGTTTACATGCACATATGTGTGCAAGCCTAAATAAATTCTAATAAAATATTCATTAATTTTGATAAAATATTTGAAAATCGTTTTGGTAAACTTTTTACTAAAAACCATATACTAAAATATAATTAGCCACTAATCACAATCTAAGGTGTTACAATTATCATATATATATAGTACGCATCCTTATAAATCGTCAAAACAACTGAAATAAAGTGCATGCAAAATCCCTTTTCAAATCGCCGTGCGATGCGCATATCACTTCACAAGTAGTGGACGTTCATTTGTAAGGAAATAACTATATATATCTACATATCTTTTATTTAACGTAGACGTTCTGCCTTTTGAAAATGGCTTGGGAAGGGTTTTCTTGCAAATTTTTCGTGTCACTCATGGACACGTAGGAAAATATTGAGACTATAGCTCTTTTGAAATCCCCTCGCAAATATTGATGCATGCAAAAATACTCAGGTACTGTTCTCAGACTAGTCATGCTCGGTTACTATATAATATAATATATGTCATAAAAACACAATGCTCGAAGGAAATCGACCTCAGATAGTATATATAAAAATGCTACGTGCGTCTGGTGCGCACGGAAATTGAAATCAAATATAAGTGACACGAATATGCACAGATGGATATGAGTGCTGATCCGATGAGACGGCGCCTGAGATATGAGGATTAACGTGTCGATACTGGACACGGTTTTTATGATGTTTTTGAGTGTTGATACTGGGCACTCAGGTTTTTATGATGATTTGATGTGTCGTTGATGGACACACATTGGATGATACACATATACACATACATATGATACAGATGACATGGTACCATTTTATGACACGGGCACGATTATATTATTAGTATTCTTATACTTATGTTTAAACTATCACCTTTGTTACCACTCGATATTATTATATTATTATATTACTTTATGACCTAGGAGATCGTTATACATTCGATTTCTACCTGATAATATTTCTACTCACGAGTTAGCAACTCACCCCCATTGTACCATCGTTTTCTTACAAGATCGACCGCACGGATTCAATAGCAGCTTGCTGGCATATAGCTTTCTTCTGGGTGATTTGCATTGGTAGGTGGGGTACATATTGGATCGTGACCACCATTTGTATATATTTATTCAGTTGTGTCTAGTTAAAAGCTCTATCAATCAGACTATGTTTATTTGGTAGAGCTAGAGACTGGTTTGTATATTCTTTGTATTTCGAGTCGAGACTTGTATATATTCGTACATTTGATTTGATAGTGTTTTGGTTTTCTCTATTCTTTTCTGTGATTGATCTTCACCTTGGGCATCGTATATTCTTATTTTCATGGTTGTGATTCCGCCAATTGGCGAAGAGATAGCTCCTGCTTGGGGATGCCTATATTATGTTGTTATGCATTGGTTTTGGATCAAAATTTACAAAGAAGGTGCTGCCCAAATTTCAAATGACGAAAATGTTTTCAATTATATTATATAACTCATTCGTATTTTTATATAACATTACTTATAATTTTAAAGAAGAACTTGATTTCATTATACCTTTATTTCAAAACTTCACATCCATTATTTTCTTAAAAAGGTTTAGATTCCTGGGCTTTCGGCTTACTTAGATTATGGTGGGATCTTATAGACTTCACGTGATGTCACGCCACGCTTCCCAGTATACGGGCAGAGGACGCAACGAGGCCGCTACGTATTTACTGTGAACTAAATACGCTAAGCGTAACTAAGCAATATAAAAGTAAATGCATAAGAGACAAGTTATATTAAAACAACAACTTTATTTATTCACATTCTTTCTGTACAATGTATGGAAAAGTAAATACAACTGGATAAAAGCAATACCTAAACAATGGCATAACAAAAAAGGAAAAGTACTGAAATAAAGAGTGTACAATGAACTAAAGCTCTGGGTCATCAACGAAATGGTCCAAGTCTTCAGCGCTGGGCTTGATCTCTGATGTGTCCAGATCACCTGACGACATTCAAAGAAGAAAGAGGAGAATGTCGTCAGCGAACAAATCGCTTGGTAAGTCCCAAAGATAAGGGAGAAATAGAATAGACAGAATAAGAAGGTAGCTTTTAAAGTTGTAGTATATTGTTATAATGTTGTGTTAATGCTGTTGTTTGTAGCTTGGTACAGAAGGATGCCAGTGTATACGAGAGGAGTCTCTATATGCTAGAGACCAGGGCAAACGGAATATAGAGTACAAGGCTCCGTCGATAATACCACGGAACAACGGCATGGCTGTAATTACGTCTTAAATCTTGCAGTCTCGTGCCACTTTTAACACCTTCAGTACCAATCTACCCCTTAAACCCCGCGATGTCTTGGTTGTTTTGTAAATTGTATTGCAACTTGTATTGTCGAGTGTAACTTTTAAAGTTGTATTATATTGTATTAGAGTTAACGCTGTTGTTTGTAGCTTGGTACAGAAGGATGCAAGTGTATACGAGAGGGGTCTCTATATGCTAGAGACCAGGGCAAACGGAATATAGAGTATAAGGATCCGTCGATAATACCACGGAACAACGACATGGCTGTAATTACGTCTTAAATCTTATAGTCTCGTGCCACTTTTAACACCTTCCGTACCAGTCTACCCCTTAAAGCCCGAGATGTCTTGTTGTATAGTTGTATTGTATTGTCTTGTATTGTAAACTGTATAGATTGTATAATTGGGTAACTTACCGAAACCATGATATCAGTAAATGGATTTAACTGTAGAATCATGGATGTAACTGGAGAATCATGTAAATGGAAGTATATCCATGGTTCAGTTCAGTCAATATAGATTGAATAGTTTGAACAGATTGAATATATGAATTCATGTTGAATGGCAATATTGTAGATTGTAGATTGTACTTGAATCATATTCAAGTCGGATTATAATAAGACTCATTCTGAGTCAGAACAATTAAAAAAGAAATTTAAGTCCTGATTGTTTTGATATTATCGGTAACCGCTGCACATGGGCGGCAGGATTTGTGTCTTTTTCAAAGGCGATTACCGTGTTGATAACACCGTTGTTAAGTTGTCTATCTTAAATAGGCAAGCACCCACTTCTCCGGCTCTCTGAGGCTCAAGAGATTGGTCCCGCTTAAACCTATATTTACTAGGGTCCTTAGGGTAATTTATAGAACTTGAGGGGGTTTATGTAAAAATACTTTTGTATAATTTTAAAAATACACCCCAAGTTTTTACTTATCGTCTTTAGAGTTGTAATAAGTGTAGATTTTATACATGTGAGATTTCTAGTGAGAATAACCTAATTTTCACAA
Source organism: Agapanthus africanus (assembly GCA_030015575.1). Classification (NCBI taxonomy): domain Eukaryota; kingdom Viridiplantae; phylum Streptophyta; class Magnoliopsida; order Asparagales; family Amaryllidaceae; genus Agapanthus; species Agapanthus africanus. The sequence goes on along the minus strand of CM057344.1, from coordinate 594,740,569 downwards.
TATATGGTATTAAATTGTAATATTGCATTTGTATGGTATTCATGATATTTTAATGTAAAGTGATTCTTTGATTGGAAAAGTTGGAATATTTATATTATAAAAAAATAGATATTTTGATATTACATATATATATATATATATATATTTATAAAAATAAATTTTAATATATATTATAATTCTATAAATCTCATTTTCTTAAGATTTTCATATTTTAAATCTTTTGAGACCGAATACTCCTTACGGAGGTCAGCATCTCGCATTACTAAGCCCAGAGACATGCGATAATCTGCACCATCCCAGTCGGGTTCCTAAAAATGGGTTGTAGCGGCGCTTTGCAAAGATTTGTTTTAAAATACTAGATCTTGTAAAAAGGGTTTTATTAGTAAAAGGTATTTATATGTAAAGGTTTGTTTCCCATATTCTATGTTCCCAAAAAGTATTGTGCTATATTTCATATGAGTATTGTGAGGAGATAGGTTATTACCTCGTGATCTAACTTAAAGGTATAGAAAGATTGTGATGATTTAATGTCAAAATGAAACTATATGGTATTTTACTGAAAAAGAACGATAAAAGTTACAAAATGATATAGATTGTCATGAAACTTGTTCAACATGTTTGTTAATAATTAATAGTCAACATGTAATGGTTTAATAGGGTTGTGTTTAAGAAAAGTTAGAATTTTAGAAAGAAACCGAATCGGAAATCGGTTTGACTCCGATTCCGTCGGGTTTTATTAAAAGATGTTTTTAGAGTAGCAAAGGAGAGAGAGAGGTGGGACTTACGGGTTTAATTAACAGAGGAGAGGAAAGGGATACGAGAGGAGTTGACGGTGCGTCGTTTCGTCGTCGGGAGTTCCTAGGATCGTCGTTGGAAGATGGCCGGAAAATTCGCCGGAGCTTCGCCTTTCGCTTCTTCCAAAGTACATTAGGGTTTCTAGGAATTTCTTGAGAGTTGGCTCAGAATTTTGGGGTGAGGGGGTAGTGTTTAGGGGTTGTATTTATAGGGTTAGGCTAGGGTTTATGGTAGGTGAAAGGTTAAAATGAAAAATGTAAAAAATGTATTAAAAATGTATTAAAAGTGGAGTAATTTTGGTTTTAAAAGAGCTCTGGAAATGGTCTGAGAAAATAAATTATACAGGTGTGTAGGGAATATGAAAAGACACAATTTTCATGTTGGGGTCGTCGCCGGAATCGGCCTACTCTGCCGTGACTCGGTGGGAGGCCTAAGTCGGCCGAGTCGAGGCCGAGTTGGCCGATTTCCGGCCGAGTCAGGCGGCCGGAATGTTCCCCGACGGTTCATCTATCCTCTGGCAATGTTATATTTTTAGGTGTAGTGGGGGTTTTGTGAGATATGCACGTGTAAACCCTTGGTATTCTAAAGGTTCAAAATAAAACAATATTAAAAAATAATGTGGGGTATGGAATTTGAACTCTGGTGGCTTGGTTCAGCAGTGCAAGGTATTACCAATGAGCCACAAGCTCCTTCTTACTATTAATTAGCAAAATAAATATTTAACTTATGCTCACATAAAAGTACCCTTTTCTTTAAAATTTGAAAAATTTGTACAGAAAGTTGTACATGAAATTTGGGGTTGTTACATTCTACCCTCCTTAAAAAATTTCGTCCTCGAAATTTGTAAAAGGAAAGTGTAACAGATTCAAGGAAAGTTTGGAGACTGAAGTGCTGATAGTGTATGAAAAATAACAATGTGATGCAAGGGTTTAAAATGTGGAAGAGACTTACTAGTGCTTCCTTGGTCAACTGTCTTGGCTTCTATGGCTGCTAAGGTGGAGGCTTGGCGTCTTGGCATATTTTTCTATCTATGCCGGTACATCGATGCCTGACTGGGTAGAGGTGGTCCATGTGGAGGTGGTGTTGGGAGTGTAGGACGAGTTGCAGGAGCCTGGATAGCTGGCCGCTGCGGGTAGTTGGTAGGTTTGTGAGCTGAGTTGTGTCTATAGGGACAATCTCCAATTTTATGATTGGATGCGCCACAAATTAGGTACTGGCCTTTTGCGCGCCTACAGTCCTTCCACAAGTGTCCATCCCTATGGCAGTAGTAACAAAAACCTGGACTTGACTGGTTAATTGTTTCTTTCTGTCTCTTGGGTTCAGAAGGTTGTGTAGTGTAGGCTCCTCTTGCCATCTGGGTGGCAGAGCGTTTCCTGACGGTTGATTCTGCTTCTGGTCGGTTCAATAATATAGCAGTCTGCTGTTGCAGTCCAACCAGGAGGGTTCGGATTTCCTCAAGCAGAACCGTTTGCTGGTTGAGCGGAGCAGGGACGACAGGTGTGATTTGTAGTGGTGGTGGAGTGTTGGTGATATTTATGCTGGTGTTGTATAGGGAATCCATAATCTTAAAAGAAAAATTTAGGTTAGGACAGATTCAAAGTATATGATTCAAAGAATATGAAATTGATAAGATTCAAGGAACATGATTGTAAAGAATGTTTTAGTTGCTGGTTCTTTTGTTTTAATATTACTTAGGTGGTTCACGCAGAACAGAACAACATTATAGAGTGTCATACAGCTCTGACCTCCATGGGCCGCCAACAAAATCTGTCACGCCCTGCTTCCCAGTATACGGGCAGAGGACGCGACGAGGCCGCTACGTATTTACTGTGAAGTAAATACGCTAAGCGTATCTAAGCAATATAAAAGTAAATGCACAAGAGACAAGATATAATAAAACAACAAATTTATTTATTAACATTCTTTTTTTTACAGTACATGGAAATGTAAATACAACTGAATGAAAGCAATGCCTAAACAATGGCATAACAGAAAAGGAAAAGTACTGAAATAAAGAGTGTACAATGAACTAAAGCTCTGGATCTTCAACAAAATGGTCCAAGTCTTCAGTGCTGGGCTCGATCTCTGACGTGTCCAGATCACCTGACGACATTCAAAGAAGAAAGAAGGAGAATGTCGTCAGCGAACAAATCGCTCGGTAAGTCCCAAAGATAAGGGAGAAATAGAATAGACAGAATAAGAAGGTAGCTTTTAAAGTTGTAGTATATTGTTATAATGTTGTGTTAACGCTGTTATTTGTAGCTTGGTACAAAAGGATGCCAGTGTATACGAGAGGGGCCTCTATATGCTAGAGACCAGGGCAAACGGAATATAGAGTTCAAGGCTCCGTCGATAATACTACGGAACAACGGCATGGCTGTAATTACGTCTTAAATCTTACAGTCTCGTGCCACTTTTAATACCTTCCGTACCAATCTACCCCTTAAACCCCACGATGTCTTGGTTGTATTGTTTGTATTGTAAATTGTATTGCAACTTGTATTGTCGAGTGTAACTTTTAAAGTTGTATTATATTGTATTAGTGTTAACGCTATTGTTTGTAGCTTGGTACAGAAGGATGCCAGTGTATACGAGAAGGGTCTCTATGTGCTAGAGACCAGGGAAAACGGAATATAGAGTACAAGGCTCCGTCGATAATACCACGGAACAACGGCATGGCTGTAATTACGTCTTAAATCTTGCAGTCTCATGCCACTTTTAACACTTTCCGTGCCAGTCTACCCCTTAAAGCCCGAGATGTCTTATTGTATAGTTGTATTGTATTGTAAACTGTATAGATTGTATAATTGGGTGACTTACCGAAACTATGATATCAGTAAATGGATGTAACTGTAGAATCATGGATGTAACTGGAGAATCATGTAAATGGAAGTTTATCCATAATTCGGTTCAGTCAATATAGATTGAATAGTTTGAACAGATTGAATATATGAATTCATGTTGAATGGTAATATTGTAGATTGTAGATTGTACTTGAATCATATTCAAGTCAGATTATAATGAAACTCATTCTGAGTCAGAACAATTAGAAAAGAAATTTAAGTCCTGATTGTTTTGATGTTATCGGTAACCGCTGCACATGGGCCGCAGGATTTGTGACTTTTTCAAAAACGATTACCGTGTTGATAACACCGTTATTAAGTTGTCTACTTTAAATAGGCAAGCACACACTTCTCCGGCTTCCTGAGGCTCAAGAGATTAGTTCCGCTTAAACCTATATTTATTAGGGTCCTTAGGGTAATTTATAGAACTTAAGGGGGTTTATGTAAAAATACTTTTGTATAATTTTAAAAATACACCCCAAGTTTTTACTTATCGTCTTTAGAGTTGTAATAAGTGTAGATTTTATACATGTGTGATTTCTAGTGAGAATAACCTAATTTTCACAATATATGGTATTAAATTGTAATATTGCATTTGTATGGAATTCATGGTATTTTAATGTAAAGTGATTCTTTGATTGGAAAAGTTGGAATATTTATATTATAAAAAAATAGATATTTTGATATTACATATATATATATATATATATATTTATAAAAATAAATTTTAATATATATTATAATTCTATAAATCTCATTTTCTTAAGATTTTTGTATTTTAAATCTTTCGAGACCGAATGCTCCTTACGGAGTTCTTCATCTCGCACTACTAAGCCCAGGGTCATGCGATAATCCGCACCATCCCAGTCGGGTTCCCCAAAATGGGTTGTAGCGGCGCTTTGCAAAGATTTGTTTAAAAATACTAGATCTTGTAAAAAGGGTTTTATTAGTAAAGGGTATTTATATGTAAAGGTTCGTTTCCCGTATTCTATGTTCTCAAAAAGTATTGTGCTATGTTTCATATGAGTGTTGTGAGGAGGTAGGTCATTATCTCGTGATCTAACTTAAATGTATAGCAAGATTGTGATGATTTAATGTCAAAATGAAACTACATGGTATTTTACTGAAAAAGAGCGATAAAAATTAAAAAATGATATAGATTGTCATGAAACTTGTTCAATATGTTTATTAATGATTAATAGTCAACATGTAATGGTTTAATAGGGTTGTGTTTAAGAAAAGTGGGATTTTTAGAAAGAAACCGAATCTGAAATCGGTTTGACTCCAATTCCGTCGGGTTTTATTAAAAGATGTTTTTAGAGTAGCAAAGGAGAGAGGGAGGTAGGACTTACAGGTTTAGTTAATAGAGGAGAGGAAGGGGATACGAGAGGAGTCAACGGTGCATCGTTTCGTCGTCGGGAGTTTCTAGGATCGTCGTCGGAAGATGGCCGGAAAATTCGCCGGAGCTTCACCTTTCGCTTCTTCCAAAATACACTAGGGTTTCTAGCAATTTCTTGAGAGTTGGCTCAGAATTTTATGGTGAGGGGGTAGTGTTTAGGGGTTGTAATTATAGGGTTAGGCTAGGGTTTAGGGTAGGTGAAAGGTTAAAATGAAAAATGTAAAAAATGTATTAAAAATGTTTTAAAAGTGGAGTAATTGTGGTTTTAAAAGAGCTCTGGAAATGGTCTGAGGAAATAAATTATATAGGTGTGTAGGGAATATGAAAAGACACAATTTTCATGCTGGGGTCGTCGCCGGAATCGGCCGACTCGGCCGTGACTCGGTCGGAGGCCTGAGTCGGCCGAGTCGAGGCCGAGTTGGCTGATTTCCGGCCGAGTCGGGCGGCCGGAATCCCCCCGACGGTTCATCTATCCTCTGGTAATGTTACATTTTTGGGTGTAGTGGGGTTTTTGTGAGATATGCACGTGTAAACCCTTCGTATTCTAAAGGTTCAAAATAAAACAATATTAAAAAATAATGTGGGGTATAGGATTTGAACTCTGGTGGCTTGGTTCAGCAGTGCAAGGTATTACCAATGAGCCAGAAGCTCTTTCTTGCTATTAATTAGCAAAACAAATATTTAACTTGTGCTCAGGCAAAAGTACCCCTTTTTTAAAAATTTGAAAAATTTGCACAGAAAGTTGTACAGGAAATTTGGGGTTGTTACATTCTGCCCTCCTTAAAAAATTTCGTCCTCGAAATTTGTAAAAGAAAAGTATAACAGATTCAAGGAAAGTTTGGGGACTGAAGTGCTGATTGTGTATGAAAAATAACAATGTGATGCAAGGGTTTAAAATTGTGGAAGAGACTTACTAGTGCTACCTTGGTCAACTGTCTTGGCTTCTATGGCTGCTAAGGTGGAGGCTTGGCGTCTCGGCACATTTTTCTATGTATGCCGGTATATTGATGCCTGACTGGGTAGAGGTGGTCCATGTGGAGGTGGTGCTGGAAGTGTAGGACGAGTTGCAGGAGCCTGGATAGCTGACCGCTGCGGGTATTTGGTGGGTGTGTGAGCTGAGTTGCGTCTATAGGGACAATCTCCAATTCTATGATCGGATGCGCCACAAACTAGGCACATGCCTTTTGCGCGCCTACAGTCCTTCCACAAGTGTCCATCCCTATGGCAGTAGTAATAAAAACCTGGACTTGACTGGTTAATTATTTCTTTCTGTCTCTTGGGTTCAGAAGGTTGTGTAGTGTAGGCTCCTCTTGCTATCTGGGTGGCAGAGCGTTTCCTGACGATTGATTCTGCTTCTGGTCGGTTCAATAATATAGCAGTCTGCTGCTGCAGTCCAACCAAGAGGCTTCGGATTTCCTCAAGCAGAACCGTTTGCTCGTTGAGCGGAGCAGGGACGGCATGTGTGATTTGTAGTGGTGGTGGAGTGTTGGTGATATTTGTGCTGGTGTTGTATGGGGAATCCATAATCTTGAAACAAAAATTTAGATTATGACAGATTCAAAGTATATGATTCAAAGAATATGAAATTGATAAGATTCAAGGAACACGATTGTAAAGAATGTTTTAGTTGCTGGTTCTTGTATTTTTATATTGCTTAGGTGGTTCACGCAGAACAGAACTGCATGATAGAGTTTCATACAGCTCTGACCTGTATGGGCCGCCAACAAAACCTGTCACGTCCCGCTTCCCAGTATACGGGCAGAGGACGCGACGAGGCCGCTACGTATTTACTATGAAGTAAATACGCTAAGCGTATCTAAGCAATATAAAAGTAAATACACAAGAGACAAGATATAATAAAACAGCAACTTTATTTATTAACATTCTTTTTTTTAACAATACATGGAAATGTAAGTACAACTGAATGAAAGCAATGCCTAAACAATGGCATAACAGAAAAGGAAAAGTACTGAAATAAAGAGTGTACATTGAACTAAAGCTCTGGGTCTTCAACGAAATGGTGCAAGTCTTCAGCGCTGGGCTCGATCTCTGACGTGTCCAGATCACCTGACGACATCCAAAGAAGAAAGAAAGAGAATGTCGTCAGCGAACAAATTGCTCGGTAAGTCCCAAAGATAAGGGAGAAATCGAATAGACAGAATAAGAAGGAAGATTTTAAAGTTGTAGTATATTGTTATAATGTTGTGTTAACGCTGTTGTTTGTGGCTTGGTGCAAAATGATTCCAGTGTATACGAGAGGGGTCTCTATATGCTAGAGACCAGGGCAAACGGAATATAGAGTACAAGGTTCCGTCGATAATACTACCGAACAACGACATGGCTGTAATTACGACTTAAATTTTGCAGTCTCGCGCCACTTTTAACACCTTCCGTACCAATCTACCTCTTAAACCCCGCGATGTCTTGGTTATATTGTAAATTGTATTGCAACTTGTATTGTCGAGTGTAACTTTTAAAGTTGTATTATATTGTATTAGAGTTAACGCTGTTGTTTGTAGCTTGGTATAGAAGGATGCCAGTGTATACGAGAGGGGTCTCTATATGCTAGAGACCAGGGTAAACGGAATATAGAGTACAAGGCTTCGTCGATAATACCACGGAACAACGGCATGGCTGTAATCACGTCTTAAATCTTGCAGTTTCGTTCCACTTTTAACACCTTCCGTACCAGTCTACCCCTTAAAGCCCGAGATGTCTTGTTGTATAGTTGTATTGTATTGTCTTTTATTGTAAACTGTATAGATTGTATAATTGGATGACTTACCGAAACCATGATATCAGTAAATGGATGTAACTGTAGAATCATGGATGTAACTGGAGAATCATGTAAATGGAAGTATATTCATGGTTCGGTTCAGTCAATATAAATTGAATAGTTTGAACAGATTGAATATATGAATTCATGTTGAATGGTAATATTGTAGATTGTAGATTGTACTTGAATCATATTCAAGTCAGATTATAATGAGACTTATTCTGAGTCAGAACAATTAGAAAAGAAATTTAAGTCCTGATTGTTTTGATGTTATCGGTAACCGCTGCACATGGGCGGCAGGATTTGTGTCTTTTTCAAGGACGATTACCGTATTGATAACATCGTTGTTAAGTTTTCTACCTTAAATAGGCAAGCACCCACTTCTCCGGCTCCCTGAGGCTCAAGAGATTGGTCCCTTTTAAACCTATATTTGCTAGGGTCTTTAGGGTAATTTATAAAATTTGAGGGGGTTTTATGTAAAAATACTTTTGTATAATTTTAAAAATACACCCCAAGTGTTTACTTATCATCTTTAGAGCTATAATAAGTGTAGATTTTATACATGTGAGATTTCTAGTGAGAATAACCTAATTTTCACAATATATGGTATTAAATTGTAATATTGCATTTGTATGGAATTCATGGTATTTTAATGTAAAGTGATTCTTTGATTAGAAAAGTTGGAATATTTATATTATAAAAAATAGATATTTTATATTACATATATATATATATATTTATAAAAATAAATTTTAATATATATTATAATTCTATAAATCTCATTTTCTTAAGATTTTCGTATTTTAAATCTTTCGAGATCGAATGCTCCTTGCGGAGGTCTGCATCTCGCACTACTAAGCCCAGGGACGTGCGATAATCCGCACCATCCCAGTCGGTTTTCCCAAAATGGGTTGTAGCGGCACTTTGCAAAGATTTGTTTAAAAATACTAGATCTTGTAAAAAGGGTTTTATTAATAAAGGGTATTTATATGTAAAGGTTCGTTTCCCGTATTCTATGTTCCCAAAAAATATTATGCTATATTTCATATGAGTGTTGTGAGGAGGTAGGTCATTACCTCGTGATCTAACTTAAAGGTATAGCAAGATTGTGATGATTTAATGTCAAAATGAAACTACATGGTATTTTACTGAAAAAGAGCGATAAAAGTTACAAAATGATATAGATTGTCATGAAACTTGTTCAATATGTTTGTTAATGATTAATAGTCAACATGTAATGGTTTAATAGGGTTGTGTTTAAGAAAAGTTGGATTTTTAGAAAGAAACCGAATCGGAAATCGGTTTGACTCCGATTCCGTCGGGTTTTATTAAAAGATGTTTTTAGAGTAGCAAAGTAGAGAGGGAGGTGGGACTTATGGGTTTAGTTAATAGAGTAGAGGAAGGGGAGACGAAAGGAGTCGAGGGTGCATCGTTTCGTCGTCGGGAGTTCCTAGGATCGTCGTCGGAAGATGGCCGGAAAATTCGCCGGAGCTTCGCCTTTCACTTCTTCCAAAGTACACTAGGGTTTCTTGGAATTTCCTTAGAGTTGGCTCAGAATTTTGGGGTGAGGGGGTAGTGTTTAGGGGTTGTATTTATAGGGTTAGGCTAGGGTTTAGGGTAGGTGAAAGGTTAAAATGAAAAATGTAAAAAATGTATTAAAAATGTATTAAAAATGGAGTAATTGTGGTTTTAAAAGAGTTCTGGAAATGGTCTGAGGAAATAAATTATACAGGTGTGTAGGGAATATGAAAAGACACAATTTTCATGTTGGGGTCATCGCCGGAATCGGCCGACTCGGCCGTGACTCGGTCGGAGGCCTGAATCGGCCGAGTCGAGGCGGAGTTGGCCGATTTCCGGCCGAGTCAGGCGGCCGGAATCCCCCCCGACGGTTCATCTATCCTCTGGCAATATTACATTTTTGGGTGTAGTGGGGTTTTTGTGAGATATGCACGTGTAAACCCTTGATATTCTAAAGGTTCAAAATAAAACAATATTAAAAAATAATGTGGGGTATGGGATTTGAACTCTGGTGGCTTGGTTCAGCAGTGCAAGGTATTACCAATGAGCCACAAGCTCCTTCTTGCTATTAATTAGCAAAACAAATATTTAACTTGTGCTTAGGCAATAATACCCCTTTTTTTTAAATTTGAAAAATTTGCACAGAAAGTTGTACAGAAAATTTGTGGTTGTTACACGTGATTCAAGTGCCGGTCACATGCTAATTCCGGGTTATGATAATCTCTTCGAAGAGAATTAAATTCTCTATCGCCGAAGCTTTTGAAGAGCCTTCTCTATTTTTTACAAAAGCTTATGGGGTGGACTCCTCTTTTTTTAATCTCCGGTCCTCCCCCCTATTTTCATCTCTTTGCTTCTATTTATAGAAGAAGGAAAAGAATCAATTTTTTGCGAAAATCTCTTATTGAGATCATGATTGATTTCATAATCAATCCAATTGATCTTTTAAATCAACCGGTGAATTTAATTCACCGTTGGATTTTTAATCTAAACGCTCTCTATTTAACAGAGAAGAATTCTTATTTGTTTTAATAAAATTAGGAAAATACTTTCCTAAGATAGAATTTTATTTTATCATATGAAAATTTTGTTAATTTAACAAGATTAGGAAGATATTTTCTTAACGTAGAATTTAATTCTGTTATATGAATATCTTGTTAGTTTAACAAAATTAGGAAAAAAAATTCCTAACATAAAATTTTATTCTGTTATATAAATATCTTGTTAGTTTACCAAGATTAAGAAGATATTTTCCTAACATAGAAGTTAGTTTAACAAAATTAAGAAAATATTTTCCTAATATAGAATTTTATTCTGTTATATAAATATCTTGTTAGTTTAACAAGATAAGGAAAATATTTTCCTAATATAGAATTTTATTCTATCACAAGATTAGGAAGATATTTTCTTAATATAGAATTTTATTCTATCTAATAAAGAAGATCATTCTTATTTGTTTATCAAGATTAGGGAAATATTTCCTAAGATAGAATTTTATTCTATCAGATGATCGATGAGTGAATTTATAATTACTGTTGGATTTTTGATCCAAGGGTGCTCTGTTTAACAGAGAATATCTTTCTAGTTTGAGAAAGATCAGGAAAATATTTCTCATATAGAATTTAATTATATTAAATATTTTAATTGGTGATATTTTATCACAATTGGATTTTAAATTCAAGATTCTCTATTAGAGAAAGATCTTTCTATATTAGAAAGATCAGGGAAAATATTTCCTAAATAGAATTTAATTCTATTATATAGAATTTAATTCTATCGGATAGTTTAATTGGTAATATTTTATCACCATTGGATTTTAAATCCAAGATTCTCTGTTAGAGAAAGATCTTTCCATATTAGAAAGATCGGGGAAAATATTTTCCAAATAGAATTTAATTCTATCATATGGGAGCATTTTAAATTAGGACACTCATATACTTTGCATATGAGCGCTCACGTGTTTAACACGTGAGGTCTATTTGGCCTTTGGTTATTTATGTTCAGCGCTCATATAGTTTGCATATGAGCGCTCACGTGTTTAACACGTGAGGCCTGTTTGGCCTTTTTGTTATTTGCTTTCAGCACTTATATGTTTTGCATATAGGCGCTTACGTATTTAACACGTGATGCCAAACTGTGGGAATTCTTTTCCTCTTTCTTCTCTCCCTTTTTTATAAGGAAACAAATAGCTCTTAGCCAAAAAATTTGGAAGGAACACTCATGCAACCAATTTTGATGTGACTCATGTATGGCGATATTAATTGCATATGAAGGAATGTATGGCGTTTGTGGCGTATGTGATATTGTAGCTGCTTTAGAAATTAAAGGAGGTTTTGGAGCAACTCCACCTTTTTCGGCCTTGATCAAATCCCATTGGATAGCTTGAACTTCATGAAGATTATAAATTATATCTCTTGCAGCATTGCATTCCTCGAGATTGTGTCCTTTAGATTAGTGATAATCGCAAAATTTGGTGAGGTCGGCTTGGGCTCGGTCGCTCGAAGTGGCGGCGGCAACTTTATAGCATCATGGTTGTTGAGAAAGTTCAACATGTCAACAAAACTTTCGGGCAAAGGAGGATATCTATTTTGTTATGGCCTATTTATATATGGTTTGTTCGCTTCAAGAGAAGGAGCTTTTCTATCATTTTGATTTGGTATTGGAATTTTTGGTGTTTGAACGTGTTGTTATAGAGGAATTTAGAATGCTTTATGATGTTGAAGAGGTTGATGTTAAGGAACTTGATATGTCGATTGAATTGAGCATGTTGACTGCGGCTAATAGGATTGTGTAGCTTGTTGTGGAACCACATCATTTTGAACATCATTGATCGATCCTTCATCCTTGAATTCTTCAACTTCCTCATCTTCATTTTGGGTTTCTTCATCTTCTAAGGCCTCTTCAATGTGTGGAGTCATAACCATGGGCATAGCTCCATTTCGGATTAACCTGTGCAAATTCGGGCCTTCTTCATATAATTTGGCATAGGTTTTGCATTTTGCAATCAAGAGCATGAAGTGAAGGTTCTCTTCAGAATTGTTGATGAGGATGTCGACTGCTTGCCTTTCAGGAATGTGCAAATCTGACCTCGAGTGCATATCACGCCATCTAGTGATAAAAATCATAAAGTCCTCATTAGGTTCATCATCAGCTCGGTGAGATCGATAATTGTAGGAACATAGTTAACATGTCCGTGGAAGCAGAGATGGAAAATATTTATGAGTCGATCACTGTCGGTGAGCGTTTCTCGGTTAACATTTGAAATCCACTTTTGCGCATGACCTTCTAAGGATCTTTGGAATAAATGAATAGTGAGACCCACATTGTCGACATAAGGACATGCCATTTTGCAAAATGTGTGAAGCCATATATCCAGATCGGAGGTTTTGTTGTACGTTGGAATCTTTAGGTATTTGAAACCTTTTGGAAGTTCGAAATCTGGAATCCTACAGAAATTGTTGAAATTTCGGTACCTGTACGTCGTTGTTCCTGCATGTTTCTAGATGATATCTAAGAGAGAATCACGTATTAGATAAGCGAGGTGTGCCCCTACTTCAAAGTGAGAGGCATCACGTGCATATGGGTGTGGTACCACCTTGTATTCTTCGTTAATAGCATACACGTGTTTTGTTTCATTTTGAAGAAAGGAGCCTTTGGATGGCTGTGGAGGAGAAATGTTTTGGTTGAACTCAGTATTAGGACAATATTCTTTAAAAGTAACATTTCCCATGAAATTGGCATTAATTTGTCACGCCCCGCTTCCCAGAGTGCGCTAAAATCGGCACGTGACAGAGCCAACCATGCTACATGTGGTTAGGAAACATCCCTCCACAGTCACATTACGGCTGTCTATAAGATATCAAGAACAGTAAAATAAAATACACTATCTATTACATGTCCATTTGCCAGAATAAACGAGTCAAGAAATAATATGCGGAAGCAATAAATCCAAGTAACAATAACAATCTGGAAAGTATGTCCCAAATACGGGCTCACATCAGGAAATAAAAAAAATGCTGAAAGGAAACTAAACTAAACTGAAATACTAACAGGTTCTCACTGCTCGGCCTGTCGACTGAAGTACTCCTGCTCGGCCTGCGACAAGGGTAGCGGATCTGGGCCATACAAAACCCAGACATCAGCGCGTCACAAATCAACAATAATATAATCAGTGGGTAACAGGATATACAGGCATGAATTATAAATGATAACATGAATGTAATAAGTAAGCAGGGATATCGAACAGTGATGTGTAACAGTATAGGTGAAGTGCAGCGATAAAACTAAACTATGCTACTGGGTTAACTACTCACAAGTCTGTGAATCAATTTAATGAATCATCAATATAACTCAATAGTATCCCGTGCGTGCCCGGGACCACAGTCCAGATTCTCGGGCTGAAATCCGAGACATGCCGCGAGGCACTAAACAAGAAACATGTACAGATGAATGATGTCAGCAGCAGCATCCCCGGGCTGGCCTAGCCCGTAAAACTGATCAGTATAAGCATCAAACTGTCGTGTTACAAGTCAGGTTTCATCATTGATTTCCCCATACCCCCAGGTTGTGTGTTCAAGTCAGGTATTGATAAATCTGAAGCTAATTCCAACACAGAATCAAGCAAGAACAGGTTTGTCTATACAGACAATAGTATATGTCCATCGGGACAACATGTCAGGATTGTTGGTATTAGAAACAGGATCAGGTATCAAGTCAAGCAGTGGTGTAACATGTCATGTCAGGGGGTGCACAGTGTATCAAAAGGGTGCTTTTAACAAACTGTCGCAAGTACGGATGCACGATAAAAGCATGGATGCACAAATATTTATCAGGGGTTATATCATGACTATGTAGTATGCACATTATCAAGTATGGGGAACTAATGTAATAATAATATGAGTTAATGTAATATGGCATGCAACTAGGTATGCAGAATTAATGGTATAGATACACAAATAAACATGGATGCATAAATAACTATCAGGGGTTGCAAATATAGTTCCATTACTATGTAGGATGCACATTATCTAGCATGGAGTGTTAATGTAGCAGTAATATGAAATAACGTGACATGGCATGCAACTAGATATACAGTTAATGGTATGGATGCATAAATTTCGATCATGGGTTACATTTACAGCTCCGAGACTAAGTGGGGTGCACATTATTAAGCAGGGGGTGTTACTACAATAATAACATGAATTAATATGATCTGTAGATGTAGCTACATGTATATTAAATGATATGGATGCATACGGGTATCCGAAAACAGTAAAACATTAGTATGGATGTATAATATAATCAACATGTGATATTTTTATTCATATGGATGCAAGATAAGTATTATAGCATGTAGCAAGATAAACTTGCCTGAGCGGATCTTACGACGGGTGCGTACGACACGTCCAACGTCGGTAAATCGTCGCAACGCACACATGGCAAGCGAGACGGGTCCTAGGCAAAGCAAGAGGGTAATCACGCAAGCATGGGACGTTCAGTGGATCGCCTGGATCGGCAGCGGCAACACGACTCCGGCGAAGGCTGGAAAAAAACCAAGAATTAAGAAAGGAAAAGAAAAGAGAAAAAGAAAGAAAAGTAGAGAAGAGAAGGGGAGAGAGAGAGAGTGGAAAAGAGAGAGAGAGTCAGTGAGAGAAAGAGAGAGAAAGAGAGATAGAGAGAGATCGAGAGGAGAGAGAGTGAGTGGGAAAGAGAGAGAGAGAGTCAGTGAGAGAGAAAGAGAGAGATAGAGAGAGAGAGAGTCAGTGGGAAAGAGAGAGAGAGAGAGAGAGAGAGTCAGCGAGAGAGAGAGATAGAGAGAGAGAGAGGCTGTTATGATTTTTTAAAAAAGATTTCCTTTTAAAATTTGAAAAAAGATTTCCTGGTAACAAATTTTTAAGGTACTGTTTAATAAAATATTAATAAAACATTTAATATTTGGCTAATACAAAAATAGTCCAAAACACGCCCGGGTAGGGTCTAAAAATCCAGTTTTAAAATACGAAAAATATACGTGTTAACCAAAACCAAAATTGGATATCCGGATAACGAAAATGCATACCCCCAAGAACGGATGCACGCACGTGCACGTAGCCATCCAAACAGGTCCGTTACACTGAACGGGACAAGAACAGGGTGCGCGGATGCTACGACAGGGTCAGGGGTATCATGCAAGCCATGCAAGATATTTTTAAAATATTTTTATTAACTTTAAATGTTATAATAAAAATGCGGGTGCCAGATATAATGCCAGTATGCAATGTATAAAATGAAAGTGCACGGATCCATATAACAAGCCAGGATAAAATATAAACAGGAATCAAGATGGGTTTCTAGTAAGCGGGTCAGATGCAAATACAGATGTCAAATACACTATTCGCACCCAAAACACAATAAATCAGGAAAATACCATAAATAAAGAAATACTCGAATTAGAATTGGTATAAATGAACTAGTGTGTTAAATTATACCCAACTACAAAAAGAATTTCGTCTTCGAAATTCCAGGAACAAGAAAAGATAAACAATCAAGAATCTACAAGAATAGGTGTGGAGAAACTTCTGTCGAGTCTCGTCTTCACATTCCCAAGTTGATTCTCCTTGCGAGCGATTTCCCCAAGAAACAAGTACGAGAGGGATAATCTTGTTCTTAAGGACCTTTTCTCTTCGATCAGCAATCGACATCGGTCGTTCCTCAAAGGTAAAATCCTCTCTTACAATCAGCTCCGAATGATCCAGCACGTGTGTTTCATCTCGAACATACTTATGGAGTTGAGATACATGAAACACGTCATGAACATTCGCCAAAGATGGTTGTAGGGTGTTTTTCGTCACCCCATTGAGATGGGAATATGCGCGCGCTTGTCAGGTGCAGTACAGATTCCCCCTGCCTAGGATAGGCAGGGGTTTATTGATTGTGGGGATACGAATCTCCGGCAGCCGCAGACTAAACTACCGTTAATTACCCCTCGCCTTTGGGGCGAGAGAACCTCCGATTGACGGGTTAAACTGGTCATGCGAGCTCAATGTGCAATGTTGTGTTTTGGATATATCGGGTGTCCCGTAGAGTTTTTACGAGGGTCCCGCTACCCGGATAGCGGGCTGGGGGTCAAGGGGGCTAGCAGCCCCCTTGCGAGGTGCGGGGCAGCGTCCCGGCCCAAATTTTTTTTTAGAGGGACGGTGTTGTTGAGTGTGTGAGTATCTATATATATATACATGTATACATATATATGAAAAAAGGGGAAAAGCGCCCAAAGGACATGTGGGGCCAGCGCCTAGCATGCCAAGCGCTTGAGCTCTGTGCACTTAAGCGCTAGCGCACCACGTGTCCGACACGTGGGTGCTGGGCGCTTGAGCGCTGTGCGCTTAGGCGCTGTGCGCTCAAGCGCTAGCGCACCACGTGTCCGACACGTGGGCGCTGTGCGCTTGAGCGCTAGCGCACCACGTGTCCGACATGTGGGCGCTGGACGCTTAAGCGTTAGGCGCTCGAGCGCTGGGCTCACCACGTACCTGGCACGTGGACGCTGGGCGCTTGAGCGCTTGGGGCGCTAGGCGCTCGGGCACTTGGGCGCCGGTGAGGAAAAGAGGATTTTAGCCCCAGAAATAGGATTTAAAATCCCAAAAGAGGATTTAGGGTGAAGTTAAACTCCTAAGATGTTTTGGAGTTGATGAAAGGGGTTCTTCTTTGGAGCCCTGGGTCTTCCTAAAATTGGGGTTTTCGGAGATGGGCCTCCTTCTTCCTCCTCTGTTGGCAGGATCTTGAAGATCAAGAGATGTGATATTTTAAAAATCTCTTCTTTTTGAGATCTGATGTGAGATCTAAGCTCCCGTTTGTGGGTTTTGTGGTGAAAAACTATTTAGTTTTGGAAAAGGAAGAGTAAAATCTTGATTTAATTTTAAAAGAAAGAAGAAGGTTTAGAACCTTCAGAAAGGGGAAAGAGGCACAAACCCTAGATTTTTGAGGGGAATGAAAAAAGTATATTAGATGTTTTCATCATGTTGCCTTATATAGGCTTACATGTTTACATATAGCCCCTTGGGCTTTACAAAATGGCATTTTGCCCATCTTATGGCTCTTGTGCCATTTCTTTTTTTTTTTTGCACATAAGCCATGGGCTTTACAAAAATTTGGCTTTATGCCCACTCATACATAAAAAATTACATAAAAAATATTTATTATATGATTTTGTTGTTGGCATGGGGAGGCTTGGCCGCGGGCTCGGCTTGGGCATGGGCCCGTTTGACCTGGGCTTGGGCCCACCTGGCTTGGGGTTGACCTTGACTTTGACTCGGTCAACCGGGGTGCAAATTTTGACCCCAACAAAGTGCCCCCATCAATAAATGCACATCGCACATTTGAGTTGTGTGCATGAAATTGATGGATCTTGAAGCTGGACTTCGAGGTGGAACATCATTCCGGGGGCGGAGAATCCCTCGGGGAGCATGATTCCCGGAGATCGGAGTATCATTCCGATTTGCGGAGCATAATTTCAGGGTCGGGGTATCATTCTGAAGAGTCGGAGCATAATTCCGAGGATCGGAGCATCATTCCGAAGAGCGGAGCATGTTTCCAGAGATCGGAGCATCATTCCGAAGAGCGAAGCATGATTTCATGGATCGGAGCATCATTCCGAAGATCGGAGCATGATTCCAGAGATCGGAGCATCATTCTGAAGAGCGGAGCATGATTCCAGAGATTGGAGCATCATTCCGAAGAGCGGAGCATGATTCCAGAGATCGGAGCATCATTCCAGAGATCGGAGCATCATTCCGAAGAGCGGAGCATGATTCCGAGGATCGGAGCATCATTCCGAAGAGCGGAGCATGATTCCAGGGGATCGGAGTATCATTCTGAAGAGCGGAGCATGATTCCAGGGGGGTCGAAGCATAATTCCGACGAGCGGCAGACATTCTGACCGAAGCATAATTTCGATGCAGAGGTTGATTCCCAGGCGAAGCATAATTCCGATAGGGAAGGCAAATAATCCGAGGCGAAGCATGATTTCGACACGGGGTACATTCTGAGACGGAGCATGATTCCGGCGCAGAGCTTGTTGGCCGACTTGATTCCGAGACGAAACATAATTTCGACAGGGAAGGCAGATACACCGAGGTGAAGCTTGATTTCGATGCGGGGTACATTCTGAGACGAAGCGTGATTCCGGCGCAGAGCTTGTTAGTCGACTTGATTCCGAGGCGGAGCATAATTCCGACGTGGAGGTCGCTGGTTGATTCTGAGCTGAAGCATAATTCCGACAGGGAAGGCAGATACACCGAGGAGAAGCTTGATTTCGACGCGGGGTACACTCTGAGATGAAGCATGATTCCGACGCAGAGCTTGCTGGTTGACTTGATTCCGAGGCGGAACTTAATTCCGAGGAGGAGGTCGCTGGTTGATTCCGAGCCGAAGCATAATTCCGACAGGGAAGGCAAATAATCCGAGGCGAAGCATGATTTCAACACGGGTGCACGTTCTGAGACGAAGCATGATTCTGATGTAGAGCTTGTTAGTCGACTTGATTCCGAGGCGGAGCTTAATTCCGACGTGGAGGTCGCTGGTTGATTACGATCCGAAGCATAATTCCGACAGGGAAGGCAGATAATCCGAGGCGAAGCATGATTTCGACACGGGTGCACGTTCTGAGACGAAGCATGATTCCGACGCAGAGCTTGCTGGTTGATTCCGAGCCGAAGCATAATTCTGACAGGGAAGGAAGATATCCCGAGGCAAAGCATGATTTCGACACAGGGTAAATTCTGGATTAGAGCATGATTCCGCCGCAGAGGTTGTTGGTTTGATTTGATTTGGGTTGACATCAGCATCGCTATACTGGAATATGGTATCAGGAGCGAATCATCATTTGCCATGAGTGGATTTAAGGATTTTGGTTTTGGTTTGGCATCTGCATTGCTGCACTGGAATAATGCCAGGAGCAACCCATCATTTGCTCCGGGAGGACTTGGGAACTGGGTTTTTTTTGTTTGGCATCAGCATCGCTACACTGGAATATGGTACCAGGAGCGATTCATCATTTGCGTTTGCTTATTTGGAAACGATGGCTTAGGAGACAGGTTTTAGGTCCCTATCACCTAAGACTTTTCAATTTTGTGAGCCGTAAGGGTCTCACAAAGCATTTTCTCCCTACGGGTCGTAAGGATCCCGAAAGTGTATTTTCTCCTTAGAAGTCGTGGGGACTCCCAAGTGTATTGCTCTTTTGTGAGTCGTAAGGATCTCACGCGGGAATTTTCTCCTCACAAAGTCGAGAGGACTTTGCGAGTGCATTTCATCTCTTTTTCACGAGTTTGCGCTCTTTCGGGTTTTCACAAACTCGCCGGCAGTCCTGCTGTTTTTACTCACGGAGCCCTTTCGGGTTTTCATCCGTTCCCATTTTGCTTGTGGACATACCATTTTTTTATAATTTTATTATTATTATTTTTTTTGGTGGGACTTTCAATGTGGTCTCACCGGTAGGACTTGGGAGTGATTGGGATTATTTTACGCCCGTGGATTGTATACGGTTTTGCAGGATGTATGATCCAGACCGTAGGGCTGGAAACATTTCGGGACTTTGTTGGCGTCTGCATCGCTGCACTGGAATATGGTACCAGGAGCGACTCATCATTCACCGTTGGGATTTGGAATTTGGCTGGCGTCTGCATCGCTGCACTGGAATATGGTACCAGGAGCGACTCATCATTCGCCATTGGGGTATGAGATTTGGAATTTGGCTGGCGTCTGCATCGCTGCACTAGAATATGGTACCAAGAGCGACTCATCATTCGCCATTGGGGTATGGGATTTGGAATTTGGCTGGCGTCTGCATTGCTGCACTGGAATATGATACCAGGAGCGACTCATCATTCGCCATTGCCTATTGGGGAGCGATGGCTTAGAAGACAGGTTTAGATCCCAATCACCTAAGGCTTTTTAATTTTATAAGCCGTGAGGGTCCGATAAAAGCATTTTCTCCCTATGAGTCGGAAGGATCCCGCAGGTGGATTTTCTCCTTAGGAGTCGTGGGGACTCCCAAATGTGTTTTTCCTTTGTGAGTCGTAAGGATCCCACGAAGGTTTGTTCTTCTCATGTATCGTGGCGACACATGAGTGGGTCTTCCAAATGGACCATAATTCCAAGGGCGGAGACCGGCCGCTGGACTGGTGACTGCGGTGGGGCATGGGTATGATGAGAATTATTTGAGCCCATAGATTGTATACGGTAGTCAATTTGGGGACTGGCCGTAGGGCTGGAAGAATTTTTGGGAAATTGGATTTTTGTTGGCGTCTGCATCGCTGCACCGGAATATGGTACCAGGAGCGGCTCATCATTCGTCGTTGTTTTGTTTTTTTTGTTTTGTTTTTGTTTTTGTTGTTTTTTGTTTTACCACGATTGCTCTATCATTTCAGCTTTTCTTTTCGCGAAGATCGCGATTGCCTTATCATTTCGGCTTTTATTCGCGGTTGCCCCATCATTTCGGCTTTTCTTTATTTTTCTTTTATTTACACATTTTTTTGTTTATTTACATATATATATATATATATATATTTACATTCCCAGTTTAACGACTTAGAGGTCGACTGTTCCCAGTTTAATGACGTGGTGGTCGATTGTTCTCAGAGAAAGGCAGATGTCTGAGAGAATCAGTTTCACGAAGAACTTCGGCCTCCGTTTGTATAAAATTGGCGGTTGCGGCTTGACTGTTTGTTAACACGCCTTTGGACAGTTCTATCTTTCCTGCCTTCTATTGCTTTTCGACCCAATCTTTGAAGACGAAGCAGTCCTCAATGGCATGACCTATCACTCTGTGATAGGGGCAGTATTTGGGGTCGTCGGTCCTATTCGCTTCCTGCGGTCTTTTTAACTCTGGCAGTTGTAGACCGTTCCTCAGGGCGTCTTTGAATATTTTACGGATTTTGTCCCTTTTGAAGGAATAGACCTTGTCTAGCATCTCTTTTAGTGGAGATTCTCCTCCCTCTCCGAACATTGGCTTCCGAAGCTGGTTGGCATTAGGCGTGCTCAACCCTTGCTTATTTCAGTTAGCCGAGGCATTGAAAGATTCAGTATCGTCGGAATTTCCGCCTTTGCGATTTTCGTCCTTTCGGTTTCTCCAGGACCTATTGTTATTTTTGGAGTCAGAGGAGGACTCCTACTTTGAGCGTTCCAACATCTGGACTTTTCTGGTCAGCTCTTGGAATGTTTTGAGACCCGCGGTGCATAGAAACGGGGCCATCCAATTGTTGAGATTTCCGACGAGGAGACTGACAGATTGGTCCTGCTCTATTGGCGGTTCGCATTTAACGGAGAGATTGCGCCATTGGGTTATAAAATCTGTGCTGCTTTCGTTGTTCTTTGGCTTGGTCCTTACGAGGTCGGCGATGGTGATCTTATCGTTAATGCTCATGAACCTCTACCGAAACAGAAACTCCATTTGGACGAAAGTTGTGATGGAGCCATCCGGTATGCTCGCGTACCAGTCGTAAGCAACATCGGCCAAGCTATTAACGAACTGGTGGAGGAGAAGTGCATCATTGCCCTCAGTATTCCCGCATGAGGCTTTAAAGTGGACGATGTGCTGATTCGCATTTCCCGTCCCATCGAATCTTCCGAATTTAGGGATGACATAGCCGCTAGGAAATTCTACCAGATCATACTGAGCAGGATATGGTCTCCCACTGCTGCCGATATCTTTTTGCGCTTCGGCTTCGGCTACCAATGTTTTGACTTTGTTTGCAACCAAATCCATGATTTGATCTTGAGATAGCGGACTACTGTCATCGGTAGCCAAGAAATTTCCCGAGATAGGATGCGACCGAATTTCATGCGGCCCGCCTACCTTTGGATTTAGGGGAATAGGCGTCGGCTGTCTCGGGACACCGTTTCTCGGTTCATGGGTAGAACCCTGCACTTGATTGGGCGGCTGGGAGGCAAGTTGGGCCGTGAGCTGTAAGACGACGTTAGTCAAGTCGTCAATTTTTTAGTAGAGCTTGGCCATCTCCTTGTCTTTATTTCTGAGCTGCTTTCGGAGCTCCTGGAGAAGTTGCTGCTCTGCGGTCTTAGGATGGAAAGTTGGCTCATCTTCGCTCTCCATGCCTGACTCCTCATAAACCGAGGGCTCTCTCTACTTATCAGCCTCACTGGGAGGGTCTTCATTACCTTCCAGAGGAGGCTGGTCTTGGAATGTGACAGCCATATTCACACCAGATTGGATTTGGGATGTGGTGGCCCCACCTTGCTTTTGCTGCGAAGGTTGTCGCTGGGACGCGTGCCCACCATGTAGACGGTGTGGATAACACATTCAGCCATCATTTCATCACTGGCAGCTGGTTTCGTGGAGCGGTCCGGGCTTTGGAAATTCATAAATTTTAACATGGTCAGAGCCCTAGCCCTTTTGTTGGCTCTGCATCTGAGCCGTTTCTACCTCAGTTTCTCTGCCTTGAGCGCTTGGCAGGCTTCTGCTCTTCGGGAAGCCGCCATAGGCTGAGTGACGGGGAGGCTTGAGAAGACATCCGCCCGCATGTCCATCGAAGGTGTCGCCTGGGCTTGCCCACGACGTCTGGCAACTTCTTTTATTCCGACGGCTTTACCCCCAGCTGGGGACATGGAGAGCCGTTTGAACACCGACTCGCGTTTAGGTCGGGGCGCCCTCGAGATCAACACATTTGGCCTTTTGCCTTTTGAGGCCGATTTGTCGGTTGCCGGAGCTTGAGGTGCAGGGATGGCATTAGCCGAGACAAACAGAATAAACCCAAATTGTAGCAGCGGTTTTTCCCACTATCGTCCGAGACTTGCCGGGAGGACCGTCCTGGAGTCCATCTTCATCGTGTATGAGATGGGAGCCAAGTTCATCTTTGGAGACATTGTTGAGAAGTGATTGCTTGAAAACCTGCATGAAAGAGCATTATTTTAGTATAAATATAGATATGTATATTGATTGAGTTCGCATGAACGTTTAACACGAAATATGGGAGGAGAGATTAGCCCCACCGGGCGTGCCAGAATCTGTAGGGTGTTTTTCGTCACCCCGTTGAGGTGGGAATGCGCGCGCACTTGTTAGGCGTAGTACAGATTCCCTCTGCCCAGGGTAGGCAGGGGTTTATTGATTATGGGGATCCGAATCTCCGGCAGCCGCGGACTAAGCTGCCGTTAATTACCCATCGCCTTTGGGGCGAGGGAACCTCCGATTGACGGGTTAAACTGGTCATGCGAGCTCAATGTGCAGTGTTGTGTTTTGGAGGGGTTTTGGATATATCGGGGGCCCCGTAGAGTTTTAGAGGGACGGTGTTGTAGAGTGTGTGGGTATCTATATATATATATACATGTATACATATATATAAAAAAGGGGAAAAGCACCCAAAGGACGCGTGGGGCCAGTGCCTCGCGTGCCTAGCGCTTGAGCGCTGTGCGCTTAAGCGCTAGAGCACTATGTGTCCGACACGTGGGCAATGGGCGCTTGAGCGCTGTGCGCTTAGGCATTGTGCGCTCAAGCGCTAGCGCACCACATGTCCGACACGTGGGCGCTGTGTGCTTAAGAGCTAGCGCACCACGTGTCCGACACGTAGGCGCTGGGCGCTTAAGCGCTAGGCGCCTGAGCGCTGTGCGCTTAAGCGCTAGTGCACCACGTGTCCAACACGTGGGTGCTGGGCGCTCGAGTGCTGGGCACACCACGTGCCCGGCACATGCATGCTGGGCGCTTGAGCGCTTGGGGCGCTAGGCGCTCGGGCTCCGGCGAGGAAAAGGGGATTTTAGCCCCAGAAATAGGATTTAAAATCCCAAAAGAGGATTTAGGGTGGAGTCAAAATCCTAAGATGTTTTGGAGTTGATGAAAGGGGTTCTTCTTTGGAGCCCTAGGTCTTTCCAAAAATGGGGTTTTCGGAGATGGGCCTCCTTCTTCCTCCTCTGTTGGCAGGATCTTGAAGATCAAGAGATGTGAGATTTTAAAAATCTCTTCTTTTTGAGATCTGATGTGAGATCTAAGCTCCCGTTTGTGGGTTTTGTGATGAAAAACTATTTAGTTTTGGAAAAGGAAGAGTAAAACTCTTGATTTAATTTCAAAAGAAAGAAGAAGGTTTAGAACCTTCAGAAAGGGGAAAGAGGCACAAACCCTAGATTTTTGAGGGGAATGAAAAAAGTATATTAGATATTTTCATCATGTTTCCTTATATAGGCCTACATGTTTACATATAGCTCCTTGGGCTTTACAAAATGGCATTTTGCCCATCCTATGGCTCTTGTGCCATTTCTTTTTTTTTTTTGCACATAAGCCATGGGCTTTACAAAAATTTGGCATTATGCCCACTCATACATACAAAATTACATCAAAAATATTTATTAGATGATTTTTTTTGTTGGCATGGGGAGGCTTGGCCGCGAACTCAGCTTGGGCATGGTCCCGCTTGACTTGGGCTTGGGCCCACCTAGCTTGGGGTTGACCTTGACTTTGAATAGGTCAACCGGGGTGCAAATTTTGACCCCAACAATGGTGGTAAAGTCAATCGATAAGCCACTTCTCCAACCCGCTTCAAAATCTCAAAAGGCCCTACGAATCGAGGACTAAGCTTGTCTCGACTCCCAAAATGAATCACTCCTCTAGTAGGTGATATCTTCAAGAATACCAGCTCACCAACAGCGAACTCTAGAGGTCTTCTCGATGTGTCGGCCCAACTCTTCTGCTGATCTTGTGCTGCCTTCATGTGATTCCTGATAGTATTAACTTTCTCTACTGTTTGCACGATCAAATCCGGTCCCAATAATCTTCGTCCTCCAATATCGTCCCAATAAACGGGTAAGCGACACTTGCGACCATACAATGCTTCGAATGGAGCCATCTGAATAGTCGCCTGGAAACTGTTATTGTACGAAAACTCCACCAAGTGTAGATAATCCTCTCATGAACCCTTGAAGTCCAACATGCAAGCTCTCAACATGTCTTCAAGAGTTTGGATCGTTCTCTCCGACTAGCCATCAGTCTGAGGATGATAAGCAGTGTTAAACTTCAATCGCGTTCCTAAACTTTCCTGTAAACTCCTCCAGAAGTGCGATAAGAATCGGGTATCATGATCAGAAATGATGCTCACAGATACTCCATGCAATCTCACAATCTCCTGCATGTACCGTTCTGCCAACACTTCCGTTGACTGACCAACTCGAAATGGTATAAAATGAGCTGTCTTGGTCAATCGATCAACAATCACCCAAAATGCATTGTTGCCCTTTGGACTCCGCGGCAAAGCTGTCATGAAATCCATGGTTATATGTTCCCATTTTCATTGAGGAATCGGAAGTGGTTGCAATAAACCAGCAACCCTTTGATGTTCAGCCTTAATTTGCTGACACACCAAGCACTTCGCTACAAAATGAGCAATCTCCCTTTTCATGCCTTCCCACCAGAAATGTTGTCTTAGATCACGGTACATCTTCGTGCCTCCTGGATGTACAGAATATGCGGAATTGTGCGCCTCCTTCATCACTTCTTCACGAATGTCTCCTTTTGGCACACACAAACGGCTACCATAACGCAATGAACCATCTTCATGAATCAACAAGTCCGTTCGAAGTCCCGCTTCTACCTGTTCTCGAAACCTTTGCAATCTTGGGTCCTATGACTGTGCTGCTTTAATATTCTCGATCAATGATGACTGTACTTGCAGCTGCATCAACTGTCCCGAAGAGTGCGGTAGCACGATCTCCAACTCGAATCTCCGAAAATCTTTGATAAGCTCCTTCTGTGCAGTCAACATCCGAATTGCTGGCAACCGACTAAGCGCATCCGGCACCACATTAACCTTCCTCGGATGGTACTTAAGATCAAGATCATAGTCAGCCATCAGCTCCAACCATCTACGCTGCCTCATGTTAAGCTCTTTCTGCGTGAACACATACTTTAGGATTTTGTGATCGGTGAATACCTTGAACCTTTCGCCCAATAAGTAGTGTCTCTAAATCTTCAGAGCGAAAATCACTGCTGCAAGCTCCAAATCATGAGTTGGGTAATTCTTCTCATGGGTCTTCAACTGTTTCGATGCGTAAGCTATAACTTTCCCATGCTGCATCAAAACACATCCCAAACCTTTCCCAGATGCGTCGCTGTGAATCACCAATCCTCCGGAACCGTCAGGTACGGTCAAAATAGGAGCGGTCATCAATCTTTGCTTCAACGCCTCAAAAGCTGACGCACACTTATCCGTCCATACGAATGGTACTTCCTTTCGCGTAAGCTTGGTCAAAGGCTCAGCCAAACGGGCAAAATTCTCCATGAACCTTTTGTAATATCCGGCAAGTCCAAGAAAACTTCTGATCTCTGCTACGTTCTTCGGAATCGGCCAATCTTGAACTGCTGCAATCTTCTCAGGATCAACAGCGATTCCGTCTCCGGATACGACGTGCCCCAAAAACTTCACTTCTTCAAGCCAAAACTCGCACTTGCTCATCTTTGCATATAACCTTTTTTGCCTCAATGTCTGCAGTGTGATCTTCAAGTGTTCTGCATGCTCTTCAAGGCTCCTCGAGTAGACCAGAATATCATCGATGAACACCACTATAAACTGGTCCAAGAACGGTGAAAAGATTTGGTTCATCAAGTCCATAAATATCGCCGGTGCATTCGTGACTCTGAATGACATCACTAAATACTCATAATGTCCATATCGAGTTCGGAACGCAGTCTTGCAAATATCCTCTGATTTAACTCAGACCTGATGATATCCAGATTGCAAATCTAGCTTCGAGAATACCCTCGCGCCACTGAGTTGCTCGAATAATTCTCCAATGCGAGGGATCGGATACTTGTTCTTAATAGTCACCCGGTTCGATTCTCGATAATCGATGCACATCCTCCTTATGACATCTTTCTTCTTGACTAGAAGAACCGAAGCTCCCTAAGGTGATATGCTGCTGCGAATCCAACCCTTCTCTAGCAATTTGGTAACCTGTTTCTTTACTTCTTCTAACTCCACTGGTGCTATAGGATAGTATGCCTTTGAGATTGGCGCTGCACCAGGAACAAGATCGATCGCAAACTCCACATCTCGTTTTGGTGGTAAACCCGAGATGTCATCGAACACGTCCATGAACTCTTGAACTACGGCTGGCGCTTCCTCCTTATCAACTTCCATCGTCGAAAGAACATTGTTTGTCGGCCTAGCCCTAAACTCGACTGGCCCGACAGAACTGCTTCCTCCAGTGAAAACAAACTCCGGATGTTCGGAAATCTGGAAAATCACTTTCTTTGCCCTACAATCAATGTGAGCATGGAAAGTGCTGAGAAAGTCCTTTCCCAAGACAACATCATAACTGCCGGTATCAATCACCAAGAAATCTGCAAATAACTCCCTGTTCTCCGCCGAAAGACGCGACCGGGACGTTGAGACGCCAGGGCCTGAATTCCGAAGGCAGATGCTAATTGGTGCTATCCGTCCACCTCTCCGAAGATGCCAAGTTGATTTATGACACCATGTATCGAAAGTTTAAACGAATGCGGCCGATGTAGCAGACTTCGTCAGATTCCCCCTCGTTTGAGGGGTTTTTGATTGTGGGGAGGCTCTTCCCTGCAGGCGCAAACCCCTGCAGTTAATTATGCTACCGCATCGCGGTAACAACTTTCTCCTTCTCCAGATGATTACTTCGTGTCATGGGTGTTTGTTTTGTATTTGGTTGCCCGTGGATTGTATACGGAGACTAATTTATGTTGTCGCCCGTAGGGCGTGGATTAGTCCAAATCCTTATCTTCTTAGATTTGGGTTCGAGGGTTGGGTTTCAGGATACGTTAGCCTCATTTGAGACTAAGATCAACTTAAACGTTTGTTAAGGATACGTTAGTCTAATTTTTAGACTAAGATCAACTTAACGGGATCATTTAGATCCGACAAAAGAGCATTTGGGCTCTATTGTTGAGTTTAGGGACATTGTGGTCGATTACCAGTTTAAGGACATGGTGGTCCAATGTTAGTTTAAGGACATTACGGTCCATTGTTAGTTTAAAGACATCTCGGTCAAAATTAAGGACATCATAGTCCGTGAGTTTAAAGACCTCACAGTCAAGGTTAAGAATATCATAGTCCGTGACCTCACAGTCAAGGTTAAGAATATCATAGTCCGTGAGTTTAAAGACCTCACAGTCAAGGTTAAGGACATCATAGTCCGTGAAATGTGTGGTTGTCGGGACCCGTCACCTCTCTAAAGACGTTGAAGGATTACAACGAAAAATATCAGAGGAGTGAAGAGATGTACCCTTGAACCAGAGTTGATTGGGGATATGTAGTCCAATTTGGAACTAAGATCAATTAATTAGATTATGAGCACATTGGCTCAGTTAAATCTGAATTAAGGACTTATGGCCAACTTGGGCTAAGTCCAATTAGATTTGAAGTGTTGGCCCTTTATTGGACCATTAGACATTTGTCTGGGTTCATCCCTTTATCACTTAGCAATACTAAACAAGAGTTTGAGGGCTCTGATAACATTTTTATCTTTGACTGAGCATTAAATGTTGTAGCTCTGAGTTTTACTCAGTTTTGATATTTAGTTAAAGGGGAGGCTTTTACCTCAGGAAACTTAGCCAATTTGGCTAAGATTGGCTTAAAAATAGTGTTAAACACTATAGGACAGCAGTGTTAAATACTGGAAATAAAACGCTCAAATTAGTGTTAAACACTAGAGAAGAAGGGGTCACGTGGGGACACATGAGGGCATCCAAAGGTGGGGCCAGATCTCCTTTACTTTGTTTTGCAAATAAGTGTTTAAACACTTTTAATCTTCTGGTCATCACGTGTTGACACGTGATGGATATTTGTGCATTGATTATTAAAACATTTATTAGGGGTCACGTGGTAACACGTGAGGGCGCCCAAAGCTAATACTGCCTTTGCTTTTGTTCCCTATATTATGAGGGTCACGTGGGGGCTTGTGAGGTATTGCCTCAAAGTTTTTTCCTTCTCATTTTTGGGGGATCTGTTTAGGGGTCACGTGATCTAGCTTTATTCTTTCTTTCTGATCACTGCGAATCGGGGTCACGTGTCATCACGTGACCAATGTTCTTTACGTGCATGGAGATCTTTCAAGTCTCTTTATTTTAAGAATTAAATTCTCTGTAGGGTTAAACCCTAATTATGTTTTTGAGGAATTAA
Source organism: Agapanthus africanus (assembly GCA_030015575.1). Classification (NCBI taxonomy): domain Eukaryota; kingdom Viridiplantae; phylum Streptophyta; class Magnoliopsida; order Asparagales; family Amaryllidaceae; genus Agapanthus; species Agapanthus africanus. The sequence continues at coordinate 594,711,127 of CM057344.1, read as the reverse complement.
ATTCCTATGCATGTGGAAGAATTAAATTCTTATGTAGGGTGAAACCCTAATCTCATTTAGGAGGAATTAAATTCCTGTGAATTTGAGAGAATTAAACTCTCAAGTAGGGTTAAACCCTAATTTCATTTAGAGAAATTGAATTCTTTATGAATTTGGGAGAATTGAATTCTCATATAGGGTTAAACCCTAGTTCTGTCTGTCTTGGAGGAATTAAATTCTTATGAATTTGGGAGAATTAAATTCTCATATAGGGTTGAACCCTAGTTTTATTTGGGAGGAATTAAATTCCTGTGAATTTGGGAGAATTAAATTCTCATGTAGGGTTAAACCCTAGTTTTACTTTTGGGAGAATTAAATTCTCTAAACTCAATTCTCCCTCTAAGTTTTTGGATCTGCATGGCAGAATCTCCCCGATGAGAATTAAATTCTCAACCTGTGGGGAGATTTGCTTCTGCAGATCTTCGACTAGAGGAAGAACTAAGTTCTTTTGCAGAAGAGTTAAACTCTTAAATTGAGAATTAAATTCTCTTTTTTGCTTTATGAAGTTTTGATCCCTTTCCCCTTTCTCACCTAGGGTTTCTTTCTTAAGAATTAAATTCTCCTTTCTTTTCTCTCTGCTATTTGCCTTTAGAAAATTTCAAGATCCCAAAATTCTATATCTTACTTCTCTTTTTGGCTCCTATTTATAGGAGAAGGAAAAGAATCAATTTGTTTAGTGAATCTTTCATTGAAAGATTTTGTTTGTTTTTCATAACTAACATGATCTTTTAGATCACTCAGTGAATTTTATTCACCATTGGATTTTTAATCCAAAAGATATTCTGTTTGTTATTCTTGGTAAATTTTAGGGAAATCTTTTCTTGTATAAAATCTTTCCATAAATTGGTGATTTTTAATCACCATTGGATTTTTAATCCAACGGTGCTCCACTTTACAAAGCATAATCCTCTTTTGTTTGGAAAGATTTAAAGAAATACTTTCCCATTTAGGGTCTTTGATTTCCTTTAATTAGAATTTAATTCTATCAAGTTATAAGGCTTTCAAAGCCTATCACGTGTTGGCACTTGACCCTCCCACATTCAGAATTTAATTCTGTCTTTTAACTGGGCTGAAGGGCCATCACTTGTCAACACGTGACCCTTGGTCACGTTTGAGCACATGACCCTTGGTCACGTGTGAGCACGTGATGCCCCATTGGGGTCTTTCCTTAGCCGTTTGTTTACACTTTTGTTTGATTTTAGAGTTTAATTTCATAAAGTGGAGGTCAAAGGAAATTATCACGTGTCAACACGTGACCCTTGGTCACGTGTGAGCACGTGATACCTCATTGAGGTAATTCCTGATTTTTAATCAGGGAACAAATGCCCCCACAGCATTGCTATTATGTGTCTGCACGTGAGTGCAACGCTGTCAACTTTGTGACCGTTGGATCTGTCTAGGGAATAGGGGAGATGAAGCGTTTCCCATTACATCCTATAAATGCCAGCGTCCCTTCAGAAGTGCCTCCACTTTGCTCATCTTCTTCCCTGCTCATTTTCTTTTGAGAATTTAATTCTCTTTCTCAGAGCTCAGTTCTCTGTTCTAAAATCCTCAGAGTTTAACTCTGTTCAAGAAAGAATCTTTTCTTCAGGTAATGGCTTTGAACGACCGAAGGACTTTCATACATATATAAAAAAAACTCTTTAGATTTTAAATCCACACCAAGGGTTTTTCCTTTTAATGAACTCGTCTTTCTAAGTTCTTCAGAGATGTCCAATTTTTAAAGAATAAACCCCTTTTGCTAGGGTTTCTCTGATCTTAAGGAATCAATGGCTGCGCTTGTCTTTTCTGTGGAATTTAATTCCACCTCAAAGAGCTTCGGCTCTGAAAAAAATGTTTTCTAGGAATTTAATTCCCCTTTTCAAAAGGAATTTAATTCCTCTGAAGAACATAGTTCTTCCTAGAGAACTTCTTGGGGTTTTCTTGCCCTAAGTTGTTTCTTTGCAACAAAAGAAAAGGTTTGCAGTAGGGTTTTTCTGGGAATTTAATTCCCTTGTTCTGCTTGATTTTTGCAGAGTCCAAGATGGATTTCTTTTTGGGGAATGTGTAGGGTCATTTGAAATCCACTGGTCACTTATTGAGAATCTTCTTTTTGTCTCATAGTGATTGCTTTGTCTCATCATTAGCAAGCCGCCATCTTGATTTTGTGGGACCCATGTGTTTTGTAACCAATGGTCCCATAAAATGAGTCCCCTGTTGCTTTCTTCCACTGTCTTTTCATATATGCCTTTATAAACACGTGTTAGCTTTGCTTAACGGTTTCCCCTTCTTTTATTTCAGGCACAATGACTTCTGTTCCATACTTCCCGTTCACTCGCTCGGAGGCTGCCTTTCCTCAGTCATCATCTGACGAGGAAGTGATGGAGATGATCAGGGCTCATGACCCAAGTTGCACCAACTTGCTGTTACGGAGGACTTGGTACGTCACATCATCCGCGGTCGCCGCAGTTTTCTTTGCGAGATACCGACGGAGCCTACCTATCCATTCCTGCCGATGGATCCTCCACGGACTGCCCTTACTGTGGAGATGCCGAATTAGACCCCTACGGGACGGCTTGAGCCTTCAACAACTGGTATTCCGAACCATCCGGTGCCGGCTATAGATATTTTAGGGCGCCGCATTTGCCAGGGTGAAGCCCAGCCATGGGGACAGATTTACAAGATAGGGCTTACCCCTCGACACCCCACGGGCTACTTTTTCTGGGCTCGTTACATCCTGTCCGCCCATCGTGCACGACTGCAGAGGGTTGGACTCTATCAGGCGATATATGCATCCCTTTTCCACTACCAATCTCCCCATGTTTGGTGGGTTAAGGCTTTTTTGAACCAATGGAATCTTCCCACCAATACCTTCCTTCTAGGGGACCGCGAAGTTTCAATTTCTCTGGAGGAATTTCGCGAGATCTCAGGGCTACCGGTCAGGGGGACACTTTATGAAGAATTGCTGCCTCCCGATGAGTATGTCTTCGAAACTGAGCCTGCCGTGCTTGACGGCCTGTCGACCGAGAACACCGTCCGCCACAAGCGCCCAAGTTTGATCAAGACCCTAAGTATTTTTGACAAACTGTTCGCAGAGTCAGAGGAGCAGGGTGTCACTTTTAAAAGTTTTATCGCTTGTTTCCTTCGTGAGGATGTCCTATCAAAGACGGCTCCAAAGTTCGCAAATATCAACGACCCCTTTGGGTTTAGTTTAAACAGGCGGCCGACTAAAGAAGAGGACTTGCCGCAGTATTACATTCCCATTATGTCGGCGGTATCTTTCGAGTCGATTGCAGCTCCTGGTATGGATGAGGAGACTTTCTTTGTGGGCTTCATCAGCGTTTGGCTTAGCTGGTTCGTCATTCCCATGCATCGCCGTTTCATGAGAGCCTCGGTTATTTACCCTGCTCATCGCATTGCTGAGGGAACGCGACTAGCTATGGGAATTCCGGGGCTAGCGCATTTATATCATGGGTTAGGCACCGCGGCTAATACCTCAACTCCAGGTGTAGATGTGGTAAATTTCTCTCTTCATTACTTCACGTCCTGGATTGAGATGTATGTGTTGGGGGCCTTTGCTGTGCACCAAAGACCCAAATTTTATGACGCCTACACTTTTCCGCGACTGATGCGGCTAGTGGACGCTTCTGCTCCTGACCCGACTCAGTTTGGGGCTATTCATGTACTGATCGCTCCCTATGCTAATGCGGGCAGAATGGTATTCATCGATCGAGCCCTATCTGCTCCCTCAGAACCGATTCAACAGCTCCACGACTTATCGAAAGAGGGGGTACCTTCTCTGAAGCCCAGGGAAGCCATGCACCTGTACGCGATCAGACCAGGTTATCTGGTATTTCATCATAATGGTGCGGCCCTCTTTATGCGGTACAACCCATACCGCTTTGCCCGGCAACTTGGATATGATCAGGGCGTCCCCTTCGAGGCATTTATAGTGGCGCCTAGCCCATCGCCTGAAGCTGTTCTTGACGCCGCTCATCACTTTATGCGGCTGAACACTGGTTCTTACTTCATGATCCCTGAAGCTGATCATATTCCTCGATGTGTGGGGTCTTTCACAGGTTGGTACCTCCTCCGGGTCAGTCCAATTATTGATGAGGAGAAGAGGGTGCTTCTTGGATACAGCGCTCCTATTCCGATTCGAGCCACGGGACTTCCGCCGCAACCGAGTGCAACAGTTCGTCTTCCCTTGAGGGATACCAGTATCGTACTTATTCCGGGGTGACGAAAGTGGACTTAACTCCCACAGCTGGTATGCCACTGCGTACTCGGGCTCAATCAAGGGCTAATAGGGTGCCAGTAGCAGTATCATCGTCCACGGCGTCGACAATGGCCGTGTCGTCCTCGGTAGCACCGTCAAGCGAGGACATTGAAGGTGCAGTGGGTCAGCGCCGTACCAAAGCTCCATGGGGGAGGAAACGATCGTCTTCGGCGGTTAGTTCTGGGTCCAAGAGGCGGAGGAAGACGGCCACCAATCTGCTTGACTCTTTAATAGAGTCCGAGCCTATTCTTCAGGATGAACCGTTAGCTATGCAAGAATCAGATGGTGGTCTACTTTTCCCGAGTTCATCTGCCGAGGAAGCCACACAATTGGCTGAGGCTATAAGACGTTCGCAAGATGAATCCGAGAACTTAAGGATTCCGAAGAAGCCCTACCATGCTTTCATCTTTTACGAAGACCCTCCGTGGATACGGCGGTGATTTATAGGCCCTTTGGAAGAATGGGGCGAAAGGGCCCTTAAACAGGCTGTTTCGGCCGACGCTGAGGACGCGCTTTCACTGTGGACCGGTGGCCATGAGTCTACCCTAGGACCTCGGCGAGCACATCTCCTCAAGAAGGAGCGTCGGCTTGAACAAGCCATATTGGAGGCTCCCTTGTGCATTGGTATGTTTATATATCTCTTTGTAATATTTCGTATTGCTTGCATACATATATATGTATCCTTATCCTTGTACAAACCTTGCAGGGACTTCGGCGGCGGCGGAGGCTCTGGGTCATACTTTGACCGTAGATTCTGCTGATATCCCCAATGAAACACCGATCAGTGTAGAGGGGGTCGATGCAACCGTCGCTCTTATGATGGAGTCTTCCTCGATGGTTCCCGCTCCCGAAGTGCTTGCTCCCTCGGGGAAGGCATCTTTGTCGGCCGCCGCTCCAATGGATATTCCTGAGGGCGACCCGGAGACTAGGGTATAGGTAGTCGAGGCTACCGTCCTTCCGCTGGAGCCTGCAGTGGCAGCCACTGCTCCTCGTTCGGATGTCGCTACATTGGTCCACGTCGCCGATGATGTGCCTGAGGTCACGGAAGAGGCCGCTGAAGCCACTATCCCTCCAGTTCAGAATGGGAGGAGCGTCGAAGGTAGCCTTCTATATCTTACATTAATAATCTTTCTATTATCTGAACCCTTCTGTCATTCCAGAATTGCGCGGGTTGGCGGCATTTATTGCTGATCTGTCTCCCAGGCAGTCCTTCCAGCGCCTGTTGGAGATGGCTGCTCCGCAAGCGATCTCTCCTCAGTGCATCGTCCTCTCTTCCGGGCAAGGTTAGTGTTGTTTACCCTCTTTTCCCAGCATTATTACTTTTTCATAAAATGACATTGGTGTCTTTTACAGTTCTGGAGGCCGACGACGAGGTTGAGATTCTTGAAGGGCCTGGGGCGCCTTCAGATCCCTCTTGCATGACTGTGGGTAAGTAAAGTCCCAACGTTGTTCCATTTGTTCTTTTGCTTACACGTTCAGCTGACTGTTTACAAATCTGAACAGCTCTGCCAGTTCTTACCGCGCTGGAGTCACGCATCGCCATGCCACCCGGCCCCTATGCCCTGCGAGCCTTAGAACGGATGGCCAGGTTAAGCCTCGACTCACTGTCATCCCTAATTGAGGAACTTCGCGCTGGCAGTCTAATCATGGCCGAAGCGTTTGCTGCTGAAGCTAATGGCTCTCTTCCCTTTCTTGCCACCTATCATAGTGAACAGTGGTGTAAGTCCGGGTTGAGTTTTGTAGGCAGGTGGAGGCTTGCTTGCATGTGCTTGAATGTATACGCCTTTCTTCGGAGGTTGTGGCTACAAAGGCGAGCTTACGGGGTCTAATTGAGCGGTGTGCGGCGAATATGATATCATGTGAGAAGAGGCTCGGCTGCAAGTTTTCAGAGAGGGAGTTGGCTTCTAAAGCGCTGAGTGAGCTTCAAGCCAACCTTACAGCTAAGGCCTCTAAAGCATACGAACTCTGGCGAGTGCTCCAAGAGGCCATCAAGGAGGTGGTAGCCATTGATAAGGCCCCCGTATTCACTCGTGAAATGGTTAAGGCCCATAAGGCTACCGAAAAAGAGCTTGAAGGCTGGCTTGCCTCATACCAGGCCCAACAGGCTCAGGCGGAGGCCCATCTTTTGGCGATATTGAATCATGAAGGCGAGGCTCAGCGAAAAAGGGATGAACTGGCAAATCTGCTAAATCGCCCGCCGACTTGAAGAATTGTATATATATATTTTTTATTCTTCTTTTGTACATACTCCTGCATGAGAGTGTATTTTTTGTTCTTTCACGAATTATACTTTGTATTCATTTTGATTCATGAATAAAATACATATTTTTCTTCACGATGGTGTGTCCCTTTTATTAAATGTATTCTGTGGATAGTCTATCTCGATTTCTTTGCAGGACAACGATGGCTTAGGATTCAGGGTTAAGATCTGCCTCCTAACACTTTTCAACTTCATGAGCCATGAGGGTCTCTTAAAGAATTTTCTCCCTACCGGTCGAGAGGATCCCATAGGTGTAATTTCTCCTTTAAGAATCGTGAGGATTTCTAAGTGTGTTTTCTCTTGCAAGTCATAAGGATCTCACAAGAGAATTTGCTCCCTTACGAGTCGTGAGGACCCGCAAGTGATGGGTGAGGTTACCCTTATCCGCATTTCACGAAATCAAGAGTTTGCTCTGGATGCTTCCCACGGGGTCATTGCCGTATTCTGCGAGGACCAGGCTCCGCTCTGGATGCTTCACATGGGGTCATTGCCGTGCTCTGTGAGGACCAGGATCCGCTCTGGACGTTTCCCATGGGGTCAGGATTGACATAAGCCGCGTTCCACGTAACCAGGAATTTTGCTCTGGATGCTTCCCACGGGGTCATTGCCATGTTCTGCTAGGACCAGGCTCTGCTCTGGATGCTTCACACGGGATCATTTCCGTGCTCTGGGAGGACCAGGATCCGCTCTGAACATTTCCCACAGGGTCAGGATTGACATAAGCCGCGTTCCACGTGACCAGGAATTTGCTCTGGATGCTTCCTACGGGGTCATTACCGTGTTCTGCGAGGACCAGGCGCCGCTCTGGATGCTTCACACGGGGTCATTGCCGTGCTCTGCGAGGACCAGGATCCACTCTAGACGTTTCCCACGGGGTCAGGATTGACATAAGCCGCGTTCCACGTAACCAGGAATTTGCTCTGGATGCTTCCCACGGGATCATTGCTGTGTTCTGTGAGGACCAGGCTCCGCTCTGGATGCTTCACACGGGGTCATTGCCGTGCTCTGCGAGGACCAGGATCCGATTTGGACATTTCCCACGGGGTCAGGATTGACATAAGCCGCGTTCCACATAACCAGGAATTTGCTCTGGATGCTTCCCACGGGGTCATTGCCATGCTCTATGAGGACCAGGCTCCGCTCTGTATGCTTCACACAGGGTCATTGCCGTGCTCTGCGAGGACCAGGATCCGCTCTGAACGTTTCCCACGGGGTTAGGATTGACATAAGTCGCGTTCCACGTGACCAAGAATTTGCTCTGGATGCTTCCCACGGGGTCATTCCCATGTTCTGCGAGGACCAGGCTCCGCTCTGAATGCTTTACACGGGGTCATTGCCGTGCTCTGCGAGGACCAGGATTCGCTCTGGACGTTTCCCACGGGGTCAGGATTGACATAAGCCGCGTTCCATGTGACTAGGAAAGGTTGACTTTATCCGCATTTCACGGAGTCGGGGTTTGACTCTCGGTCATCTGTGCACCGTCGAGTCATGGAACTGGGAGTTGCTGCTGTTCCGCTTTGCTTGATGTTGTGTCTGTTGTAATGAGACGAATGTTGAGATGATCTCCAGGCTATCAGTGAACCGTTGAGATTTGGCTTCTTCTTCTGATGAAGCCTGGGGAGGAAAGGTGTGACTCCCTCTTTGTTTGCGCCCCTGGATTGTATATAGGGATTGATATGATATCACCTATAGGGCATAAATTTCATTTTTCTTTATTTCTTTCCGTGATGCTCTATCATTTCAGCTTTTATATCGCGAAGGTCGCGATTGCCCAATCATTTCGGCTATTTTTCGCGGTGCCCAATCATTTCGGCTATTTATTTTATCTTTTACTCGCTGCTTTTTATTGCGAGTTGCCCAATCATTTTAGCTATTTGTGTATGCATACATTTTTACTTGCTGATTTTGTTGCAAGTTGCCCCATCATTTCGGCTATCCCGCATGCATGTGTGGCTCGCTGGCTTTTGCTGCAAGCTTGGGATTAGACACCGATTTCGGCATCAGCACCGCTACAACTGGGATATTGCCAGGAGTGAATCATCATTTTCCTTCGTCAATGTCGAAAAAAGATGGCATAGTAGACAGGGTTGGGATCCTGTCGACTAAGGCTTTTGACTTCATGAGCCGTAAGGGTCTCATAAAGGTATTTCTCCCTACAAGTCGTGAGGGTCTCGTAGGTGCGTTTTCTCCTTAAGAATCGTGAGGATTCCTAAGTGCATGTTCTCCTATAAGCCGTAAGGATCTTACAAGAGTGTTTTCTCCTTATAAGTCGAGATGACTTACAAGGGTTGTTCACCATGTAGACATATCCCTAGTCACGGATGGGACTTTGTTAAGGAAATGTTTATTCGCACCCGTGGATTGTATATAAGGGTCAGCATTGAGCCGCTTGTAGGGCAGTATTAGAGGTTGTGGTGTCCGCTTAAGAACAGGTTCAGATCCGTATAACTTAAGACTTTTGAATCTTATGAGCCGTGAGGGTCTCATAAGAGGATTCTCCTTACGAGTCGTGGGGATCTCGCAAGTGTAATTTCTCCTTAGGAATCATGGGGATCCCTTAGTGTGTTGCTCCCTTGTAAGTCGTAAGGATCTCACGCAGGTGGTTTCTCCTCACAAGGTCGAGAGGACCTTGCAAGTGTTTTTTAACGAGATTGCGCCCTTTCGGGTTTTCACAAAACTCGCCGGTAGCCCTGCTGTTTTTACTCACGGAGCGCTTTCGGGTTTTCATCCGTGCCCATTTTGCTTATGGACATACCGTTTTTCTTCTTTTTTTTCTTTTTTTATTTATTCTAATGAGGTTGCGCCTTTTCGGGTTTTCACAAAACTCGCCGGCAGCCCTGCAGTTTTTACTCACGGTGCCCTTTCGGGTTTTCATCCGTGCCCATTTTGCTCATGGACATATCGTTTTTTTATTCTTTTTTTTATCAGCTTCGGGATGCTGCAGTCTACAGTAGTTTAGCGATGTCTCGGTCAACAGCTAGTTTTAGGACATAATGGTCCGTTGTTAGTTTAAGCACGTTTCGGTCCGTTGTTAGTTTAAGGAAATTTCGGTCCGTTGTTAGTTTAAGGATGTTCGGTCCATGGCCGGTTACTATTTATAGAGTTTGGGCTTAGGAAGATAGCGAGCGGACATAGTCATCGTCATCTATCATTGACCTAGGCCGTGACTCGTCTGGCGTAGTACTTTTTTAGGAAGCGACCGTTTATTGGCCTGAAGGCTCTTTCACCATGCATGTCCATGAGTAGATAGGCACCACCCTGGTAGACTTTGTCTATGATATACGGGCCTTTGTAATTCGGCTCGAATTTTTCCCGCTTGGCACGATTGGGGATCATAGGTCTTTTGACCACTAATACGAGTTCGCCTTGGCGGAATGTCCTCGGCCTAGTCAATCTTTCATATGAGCGCGTCATATTTGCTTTATAAGCCTCCAGATTTTGTTGCGCTATGAGCCGGGTTTCATCAAGGGCATCGAGCTTCTCAAGCCGAAGGTGAGCATTCTCTTCATCCGTTAGCTCGTAATGAACTGCCACTCGTAGAGAGGGTAGCTCTATCTCGAGGGGGAGTACTGCCTTTGTACCGAATACCAATGCGTATGGCATTGTGTTCGTGGACGTTTTGAACGTAGTTCGATATCCGCAGAGAGCTTCATGCAGTCTCCCATGCCAGTCCTTCTTATTCCGAGACACCGTCTTTTTTACGATCTTCGTCAAGGTCTTGTTAAAAGCCTCAGCTAGACCGTTAGCCCGGGAATTATAGACTGAAGTGTATCTCCAGTCTATGTTATGCTGTTGTGTGAAGCGGCTGATCTTGTGGCTTCTATAGGCTGGCCCGTTATCTGAGATGATTCGTCGCGAAGTTCCAAAACGATAAATGACGTGCGTCTTGAAGAAGTGGAGGATATTCTCCGTCTTCACTTCCCTCAGCGGTACTGCTTCTGCCCACTTGGAGAAGTAATCAGTTGTCGCCAAAATGAATCAATGTCCTCTGGATGATTCTGGCTCAATGAGGCCGATTATATCAGTCCCCCACATTTCAAACGGCCAGCTAGCCACTGTCGGATGTAGTGGATTCGGATGCTGATGGATAAAGTCCCCGTGAATCTGGCACGAGTGACATTTCTTCGCATATTCGAGACAGTCCTGGATCATCGTGGGCTAATAGTAGCCCATCCTTTTGATTTTCAGCTTCATCTTTGGCCCGGCTTGGTGAGAACCACAGAGTCCGTCGTGAGTTTCTTGGTCGACTCTTTTTGCTTCTTCGGGTCCCAGGAATCTTAACCACAGAGAATCAAATGACCTCTTGTACAGAATATCATTGACGAAGGCAAAAGATAGGGCTCGTTTCATGAGCTGATGTTTTGAGGACGCATCTTCAAGTATTCGACGGGATTTGAAGTAGTATATAAAGACATTTCTCCAATCGGTAGCCTTTTCCTGGTCTTTTATTTGTAGGGCCGCTTGCTCGGTCGTTCCCTTTTCTTTGGACGACTCCGGGGATACTTCTGCTGGAGCAAGAACCCGACGGCTTTGCACAACGATCGTCACATCATCAAGGTTTTCATCAGCCAGTTCTTTAGCGAGTTTGGCTAATGCATCCGCTTTACTATTTTTCGTACGCGGTATGCTTTCCAAGGTGTAGGACGGTATTTGGGTCAGTAGTTGCTGTACTTTCTCGCCGCACTTTACTAACTCTGGCTTGCACGTTTGATAGTCGCCGTTTACTTGACTAACGACCAGTTGGGAGTCTCCGTATATAAGGAGGTTTTCAATTCCCATGTCGATAGCGATCTCGAGACCTGCTATCAAAGCTTCATATTCGGCTTCATTGTTTGTCCTCGGCTCTGTTAAGGAGAAGGCAAAGCGCATTATCCCTTCTTGTGGAGTCACGAAGATGAGGCCTACCCCTGATTTAATTATAGGGGTGCTTTGTTTGTGCTTCTTCATGGAAGAGGCTTCATCAAAATAGAGTTCCCATCGGGTATCATTACCGTCGATCGTGTCAAAAGCATGTTCGTCTGGCAATTCGCAGTTCAAAGCAGATCGGCATGTATCGGGTGCTCAGCGAGGAAGTCGGCGATAGCCTGGCCTTTCACTGCCTTAAGAGGCCGATAAATTATCGAGAATTCCATCAAGAGTAGGGCCCATTTAGCGAGACACCCCGTTAATATGGCTTTTGATATTAAATACTTGAGAGGATCCCCTTTTGATATGAGATGGACCTCATGCGCCAACGCGTAGTGTCTGAGCTTCGTTATCGCGAAGATCAACGCCAGGCAGTGTTTTTCGATGGGAGAATACTTGGTTTCTGCCCCCCAGTAGAACTCGACTCAAATAATAAAGGGCTCTTTCTTTCCCTTGGTCATTTTATTGTGCCCACAGCGTGCCTAAAGAACCTTCGAGAGCTGTTGTATACAGAATGATAGGCTTTCTCTTGACCGGAGCGGTCAGCACCGGCGGATTCTGCAGGTATTGCTTAATTTCGTCCAGTGCGCCTTGGCATTTGTGATCCCAAACGAAAGGGGTCCCTTTCTTCATTAGGTGACTATAAGGAAGACACTTGCCAGAGAGATTGGCTATGAATCGCCGGATATACGTGAGCTTCCCTTGGAGAGATCGCAATTGCTTGAGAGTTCTTGGTGGGGGCATTTTCATAATCGCCTTGATCTTTGATGGATCTATCTCGATGCCTCGGTGTCGGACGATGAATCCTAGGAATTTTCCCGAGGAAACTCCGAACGCACATTTGAAAGAGTTCATCTTCAAGTTGTATTGCCGGAGGCGTTGAAATACAATCTTCAGATGCTCTAGATATTCCTCGTATGATTTGCTTTTAACTACGAGGTCGTCGATATAACATTCGACAATTTCATGTATGAGGTCATCGAAAATCTTCGTCATGGTCCTCTGATGGGTGGCACCGGCGTTCTTTAGACCGACGGGCATCACCTTGTAGCAGAATATGCCCAAAGGGGTCCGGAAAGCGGTGTGCTTCTGGTCCTCAGGATGCATCTTTATCTGATTGTATCCTGATGATCCGTCCATGAAGGAGAAGACTTCGTGAGTGGACGTGTTATCTATCATCAGCTCGGTGACCGGTACTGAAAAGTCATCTTTTGGGCAGGCTTTATTGAGATCCCGAAAGTCCACACATATGCGCACCATCCCATTTTTCTTCATCACTGGGACGATGTTGGCGATCCAATCAGGGTATTGAACCTCTTGGATAAAACTGGAGTCGATTAGTTTCTTGACCCCGGCATTGATGCTCATCTCAAGCTCGAGCCGCATTCTTCTCGGTGCTTGTTTGATCGGTTTAACGTCCGGAGATATTGCCAATTTGTGTACAGCAATCTCTGGATCTAGTTCTGGCATCTCGGAATAGTTCCATGCGAAGCAATCTTTATGCTGCATGAGCACGTCCTTTAGCGTAGCCACCCTTTCTTCAGACAGCAACTCACTGACGAATGTCGGCCGCGGGTAACTTGTCGTCCCCAAATCAATTTTCTTGAGGTTATCTGCAGTAGTATGTATTCCATCTTCCAGCTCTTTTAGCGCCGGTGGAAACTCTGAGATCACCTCGCCATCATCGTTTTCGAAGCACCAGGGGAGGTCATCCATATTCTTGGGCTCTTCTTTTGACAACATTATCGCGTGACAGGTACGAGATTGCTTCCAAGATCGATGTTGATCAGGTTCTACTCTCGCTATACGCGTCGCTTTCGGTTCATGCTTCTGTGGCGGGCTTACCTTCCAGCTGCTGGATAGAGCGAACCTGCCTTGTTGATATTGGTCCTCAACCCAGTTCTTGAAGGTGAAGCAGTCTTCGAGAGGATGTCCTATTGCTCGGTGATAAGAGCAATAGTCTGGGTGGTAGATCTCATTCGCTTGCTCGGGATGTTTGGATTTGGGAGTGTCATCATCTGATGTTTTATAGCAAGATCAAGTATCTTCCGTGTTTTGTTCTGGGGAAAAGAGTATGCTCGACCTATCTTCTTTATAAGAGACGAATCCAGATTGCTCGATTCCCGATCACATGACTTCTTGGCCCCGCTTTTTCGTTGTCGAACGCCTTTCCCGCTCTTTGATTTATTTTTACCTCTGCGTCGGGCCTTGTGTATGATGGGTTGATAAGGAAGAGCATTGTCATTCTCCGCGGCCTGCTGAAGGAGGTGCTGAGTCCTAGCTTTCTCATAAATGGTCATTTCACGGTTATGGTCATCCCAGACCTTTTGATCCGCTTCCCTTATAAGCTTGTCCATCCATTCTTCAAACGACGGACTCGGCATTTTGATGGTAGGATCTCGTTTTGGTTCAGGGTCAGCGTTTTCTAACAGGGCATCTCCTTCTTCATCGAAGTCATGTATGACGTAGCTACTATGTACTCGTTCCCGTTTCTTGGATCGGACATATCCAAGCCCGACCGTTTCCATTCTCCCGTTGGGCAACTTTCGCTGAGTTCTGAGGACGTGCCAAATCCTATTGTAGAATCGAGCTTGTCGAGTAGTCTGTCTGAAGGGTACCCCTTGGCGCTTCAATAGCCTTTTCAGGCCTTCCGTGTAATATCTAGGCAGACAGATGGGATGGAGCCTGTCGAGCGTAGAATCGGCGCCATGCCAGATTTCTTTATCCACTTTAGTTTCCTCGGATCGGTAGAATAGGATCGCCTGTTCACCTTTTCGCCTGGGAGGGACGTAAAATGTCTGCAGTTCTTACACACTACAAGCTTCAAGTTCATCGAGATCTTTGTAATGTTCTTGTGGAACCATGGTAATTTGCAAACTCTAATTATCGCCAACGAAGGCTTGTATTGATGGCCGAGCGGAAAATATAGCGTTAACCTCGTCTTCCGAGTCGTTGCCAAAAATCAACATAGGGACGGACGGTCCCGGGTTGTTGCGTTGTGGCGGCCCTGAATAAACTATCTCTTTTTCCTCCTCGGTATCATTCCCAAAGACCGAAATAGTGGTGACAGCTTTGTTCTTTGGTTTGTGACATCTTTCCGTGTCCTCAAAATCTGGTAAGAAGTATTTTGCATCTTCGTACTTTCGGACTTCGTTCACGGAGAATGGGTTCAACTCCCCTGTCACAGTGTACTCGAGACCATCCTTGAAATACTTCATACACTGGTGTTGTATAGAAGGGATGATGTTGTACTCATGTAACCAAGGCCTACCAAGCAAAGCGTTGTAGCAATTCTTGGCGTCAATGACGTAAAACTTGATGTCAGTGATGAGCAGCCCAAAGCGTAACGTCAGTATCACTGACCCAAGCGTTCGTGATGACTGTGAGTAAAACCCGGAGATGGTGATTTTATCATGAGCGAGGTGCTGAACGCTCATGCAGATTTCCTTCAATACTCTCACATTGAGGAGATTGACGGAGGACCCATTATCGACCAGGATTTTGCCTATCTTGATATCACGACAGTATCCGGAGATATAAAGGGGACGGTTGTGCTCGCACATCCCGAGAAGGAGATCTTCATCGCCGAAGGTGATATCGGCCGTGTGTACTTCTTCCAGCTTGTCTTTCATCTTTTCTTCGGCGAGGAAAGCTTGGAATTGCTCGGGCTCCGGCAGTGCCTTGATCAAAGAATCTCTTGCTTCTTTTGATAGCAGAAGGGCGTCGAGAATGCTGAGCTGGGAGGGTATCTTTCTCAAGTGTGCCAGAACGTTGTAGTCCACCTTGTTTTTCTTTGGCGGGTCCTTGGCGGTCAGTTTTTTGACGACTTGGTCATCTAGGGCGATATCCTCAAGGACTTTTTCTTTTCCCTTATCTTTTTTATTTGACCCACTATTCGAGAGCCCAAGATTCTTTTCGGGCAGCGTACGATTGCGCGGCTGAATATTTTCACGGGTCTTTGGTTCTTCCTCATTTCCCGAGGTGGATTCTTTGAAGAGAGGGCCAAGAGTCATTTCTTCGTCAGAGTCGCTCCCAAAGGTGAGAACTTGCGATCCTCCGGCGTTAACCATGCGACAGTTGCCGGTAGTTCTTCTAAGCCCCTCGGTCGTACTTCTTTTCTCCCGACGAGTTTTGCGTTTCATTCGCTTAAAATATTGCCGGTGAGCAACATATCCCTGCCACCATCTTTTAAAAGTGTAGCACTCTTCGGTGGGGTGCGCAATCTTTCGATGATATAAGCAGTAGCTAGGATGCATTTCTGCCTTGTCAAGAATGTTTCCTTCAGAGGGTGGCAGCTTCATTCCCCTTGATATGGCTTTGGCGAACCTCTTTGTAACGTTTTAAAAATAATTAAATAAATAATAAAATGAATAAAATTTTTTAAGTGAAATTTTTGATTTTCGGTAAAGTAAAATGTATTTTTCGTAAAACTAAACCGTGATTGTTTTTCATTATAATTTCAAAAATACCTATTTTAATTATGTAATTACTAGTAAATAGTGTTTATTTAGCCACTTATAAATTTTTAGTTTAATTAAATATTTTTCCTAAATTAATTATTTTAAATATTAACATAAGCTTTATTTTTACACTAAATTAGTGTAAATTACAAATTTAAATGGTTTTAATTTGTAAAAATGAACCATGGCATATTAGAAATTAGTGTGTATCATGCAAAAATTATTTGCAAATTTTTCCTATTTTCTAGAGCTTTCTTGAGTTGCTATAGTAAATAAATAAATAAATAATTAAATAAAGCATGAAAAGACTTTATGTGATGTTTCTTCTCTTGAAAGTTCTACACAACATCACACCCTCTTCTTTCTCTCCCTCACCTCACCAAGGCCGGCCACAAACCCCCCATGGCTTCCCCCCCCCCCCATTTCCCACTTCATTTTATTTCAAAATTCATCAAAAATACTTCAAAAATCCAATTAAAATTCCACAAAATCCTAATTATTTCATACCCTTTATTCTCTACTGTTCTTTACATGGATTTTGGAGTGGGAAAGAATGTATTTTTTAGGCTCATTTTCAAGTTTGGACATGAGGTTGTGGAGGTATAAATCCTTCTCTTTTGTTTTATTTCTATTAGATATTTCTTTTAAAGCATAATTAGATTAATTAGATTAATTCTAGTTGCAAATTCTAAAATTCAAGTTAGGGTTTGAAAATTCAAGAGGTGGTTTTTATTAATTAATTAGGGTTATAATAGCTAGTTTAATATCTTTTAGAGTGGAAAATTCTTGCATGGTGGTGGTATAATAAATTGTTTATCGAAATTGTTTTAATTAAACTATTTAGCTAACTAGATTTTTCTAAAATGTGTTTGTGGGTAAAATAAAATTCTTATTAAGGTTTTTATCATTATATGGTAGTTTTAATGAGAATATTAGCATATTAATTGAATGAAAAACTTAGTTTGATCACTAGATTACTTTGATAATTGGAAAAATAGTAATAAAATGCTATTATTTTGTAAACTAGATTTTAGGAATTTCTAAATAAATGTGATTAAAAATATAATTTATGGTTTCATTGAATCATTATCATTATGAATTGTGGTTTAATACATTAATTCATGCAAATCATGTTTTGTGGTGGAATTGTGGTGTTTTGCTTGAAAAATGTTGAAAATTGTTAAATGTTGCAAACTAGAAATTTCAAATTAATATAAATTTGTGTACTAAAAATATAGTAACGGTTTGTATAGTCTAGTTATTCTATATAATGAGTTTTATAACTATTGGTTTTATTTAAATGTCAAGTTTTGATGAAAAACGGTAAATTGGCAATTTCGGTTTTTACGAAATTGGACGGTTTGATGGATTTTAGGGTTTCGATGGATTTAATCATGTTTTATAGTATAAGTAATGTGTTTTAAAACTACAAGTTGTTTGTTGATGTTATCTCGATCCATCGGAGTTTGTATGCCGATATCGAGCGGTATTTGGTTCTTTTGCGTGGACGGGACATAGGTTTTAACCTATGCTTGTTCCTTGTATCGTTTGACTTTTGTATGTGATTCGGTTAACAATACTATTTATATGTTTGCGTTTAGGTACCCCTCACGTGGACTGCGGGCGATGAAAAGGAGGATGGCGACACCGTCTTCGGCAGACATGGACCAGGTGAGTAGATGCATATCTACGGAGGGGAAGTCGGGTGGATGGCGTTTAGCACCCCCGCAACATAGAATAGGAATAGTACTTATTGACATTAGGAAACCAGATGTGACCTTAGATTCTTAATCAGTAGGACCTTAGTATTGACCCTAGGCTGGACTAGACTGATTTAGGAAAACCATATCAGAGGATGAGTACCTTGGAAGAGGTTCGTAGGTTTCAGATAGAAACATACACACGCACACACTGAAACTCGACATGGGGTATACGTGTATGTGTGTGTATATATAGAACTAGGTATAGGTATATACATATATATACAACACGTATATGGGATTCATTGATGTGATATGATATCCGAGATATGATGAAACAATGTAACTGGGCTTGATGCCGTAATTCTTGGCTATACGGTCGTATTAAAGTGTTAGCGGATCATTAAAGAATGAGATAATGAACATGAATATATAAATTATAAAGAGTGGTGGTGATATTGATGTACATGGGACGCTAGAATAGTACCCGGACTGTAACTTGTGACTGATCATGATATGATATATGTATAACTTGATTACAACTTTATATTGGTGTGACCTGGTACCGATATCATATAAGTATGACTTAATCACAACATGATACATGTGACATGATATTTCTGAGGATAAACTAATGATTATTCCATGATGGCAATGATATATGATTGATGTATGCGATTATAGTTTAGCACCTTGATCATGAGATGTGTTGATGATGACACATTACGAATAATGAGACACCTAGGAGATACTTGACCGTACCCCGATATTGGGATGCCGTACGATGGATTTTACCGTACGAGACTTAGATTTGATGATTGATCCGCACTCTTGATTCGAGGAAGCCGTACTACGTACGTGACGCTATTGAGGCGGGATCGCCGACTATTAGAGATATTGATTCAGACCTTAGGTAGACTCTAGTTTACTACTGACTAGTCTATTAGGTTTAGTTCCTTAGGATGTTAGATGGACACTGGTTTAGGTTCGACTCATATAGTGGTAGTTGTACTCGTATCTCGCAGAGGAGTGGATAATGCACATCTGTATTTACATTCATACTGTAATTATCATGATGCATGTTCTTACATATGTTGCTATAATCAGTATAAACCTTACCTGTTAGGACCCCGCACCATTACCGATGATGCGCATATTCCACGCACACTTATTTGCCGGCTCACACACATCATCATCGGTAATTGCTATGTCACGTACACTTTAGATCATATTGTCTTTTATTGATAGAATCAGTTAACAACTAAACCGATATAATATTGTGATTACTCTCTGATATTAGTATAAGACATGATATTTATTACTTGGACATTCATGCATTCATATTTTCATGTTATCGCACAGTAGTATGGGCATATGCCAACACTTATCATATACTTACTCAGGATTTTGAGATTTGGATTTCTATGAGATTTCTGGATTTTTGGGGAAAACCGCAAAAATATATAAAAAACTTCTCTCTCTCCCCTTTTCTCTTTTCAAAATAAGATGCGGTTTTCTCGTGATGTATGTGTCGTCCACCATGAGTATTTCATGTTTTCTGTTGGATTTCGAGACCCGATTCGAGGAGTGGATGAACCGTCTCGGGTACATGGTGGGCCCGGTATGGTACCCCGGGGCAAGAAGATCGAGTTGTAGACGATGAGCCTGGCAGGGAAAGGCTACCTACCGGTGATGTCTAGCACGGCGGATATCCGAAGGATACCGACCGTTGTCGTGAGATTTGATGATATGGGCCGATCCGGACTGACGGAGCCTGAGATATTGAGACTTGAGATTACATGTGTAGTGTCGATGCTTGATACGGATTTCCATGGATTTCATTGTTGAGATTTCAGATTCTTATACACATTTTACTATGATAACAGCTAAAGATTTCTTATACATATATATCTGGATTTCAGGATTTGTTACTTTACATTCATGGTGCATGCATTTCATTTCATATGACATAGTATTATATGAGGCACTGACACGAGCACGGAGTATCTGCACTTACACGTAGTTTTACCCTGCTATTACTAGATGATTGAGATATAGTAGTGTATTATTATGACCTAGGATAGCGTCGTGCATTCGATTTATTTTCGTAGATGTCTTCTACTCACGAGTTGGCAACTCACCCCCGTTGTGCCAAATTTATTACAGGTTCGATGTACAGGTTTCCCGGGCAGCTTGCTGGCACATCTATTCTTTCAGGGTGATTTGCACGGTAGGTTGGTTCACTTGTATCCGAACCACCATTGTACTTTTATTCTTTCATTTGTATCTAGTAAGCTCCATCAACCATATTTGTATTACTTGATAAGTTTATTGGACCGGACTTTTATTTCGACCTTAGAGTCACGCATGTATTATTCTGATCTGGTAGTTTTGTTTTCTTTTGAGTTTTGAGTCTCGCCCTTTGGCGTTGTATATTATTGTGCCTGTTGTGGTTGTTTCCGCCTATTGGCGTTGATGCTAGCTCCCGTTTGGGGATGTTTTTTTATTGTTTATGTATATTATATTTGTTGTACCCGTTTGGGGGCCAGTTTTTACAGAGGAGACTCTGTCGAAATTTTTGGTAAAATTTGCTGATGTTTTTATACTTGTTTTCTTTTCTTTTCTTCTTTTTCTTCTTTTATGGTTTAGATTTCTGGGCTTCGGCTTACTTAGGTCACGTGGCGCCTCTAGACGCTTCGTAATCTAAGTGCCGGTCACGTTCCGTACTTTCGGGTCGTGACAAAGTTGGTATCAGAGCGCTAGGTTTAACCTTGTATAAGTCTAGGTGACCCTTGGTTGATGGAGTAGGCGATTTAGGTAGAGTAACGTACCGTGGATATGGTCCGCGGCATACTTACGATACGCTACTCTGCTTAAGGAGCCCTAGGATTTACATTGTTTGCACCGTATTTCATTCGTTCCTTTGATCTATCTTCGTCGATGTCGGAGGGTGATTCTGTTACCACGGGCGCAGTGGCAGAGGGAGCTGTGGCTCGAATGCGATAACCATTAGAGTATTGGTTATTCTTGAGGATTGAAGCATTGCTTAGCGTGCAGACGAAGGGTATTCACATGCCGTCTGGATGAAGTTAAAGGGTTCGAACGATTATCAGAAAACCATTTTCCCAAGTTTAAAGTATTCGGAAGAACATGCAGGTATTTCGATGGACCCTCTAGAAAAATGAAACCCTAACTCGACATAATGACCACGAGAACGCCCTTGAACCTTAGGGTTTACGGCAGTTCCGTGGTGCCATTAGTGAGGCTTGGGTTTGCCCTTCTACGGCTGGATCATCGATGCTGGGGTATGTACCGGATATTTTTAAACTATACTTGAGTGTTGAGCTCTCGGGGAATTATGGGATTTTGATGGATCGATCGAAAAGTTTAATGTAGCCCGGATATCAAGTGAAGGGATCGACTATGTGGGAGACTCTAGACATGAGTATTGCCGTTAGTAGCGCAGTCAGTGTAAGCCCGCGGGGGCGCCCCGGCCGTCGATCCGACGCCGGAAACGCGGAAAACAAAAACTTTGCGAACTTTGCAAAACGGCACCACCGCGGACTTTCTACCCGGATCGGGCCATTAACCTAGCAACTAGCAAAATAGAAAAGAGTAGAGATGCTATACCAAGCGATCCGTGTCCTTCGGTCTTCGTCTCCACTCCGATCTCCCGCGGAATCTCCGTCACCTCCTCGCTCGTCGGAAAGGGCACCACGTAATCGGAATCTTTTACGGGCTCTCGCCTCTTGACCGAGGCAACTCGGGCGCGAAGTTGGCTAGTCGACGTGTCCAAGGCTTGCTATAGAAATAGTGTAGAAGGTTATCTCTTTGGGGTTTCTTGAAGTTGCCATGGTTGGAGGGATCAAGAAAGAACTTTGGAGAAGAGTTACTGAATTTTTGGAGCAAGAAAAATGAGATGATATAATTTCCATACACAATGAAATTTCCTCTCATCTCACCCCTCCCCATAGTGGCCGGCCCTCTCTCCTCAAAGTGGAGATTGGAGAGAGAAAAGGAAACACAAAGATGAATATATGAAAAAGGAATGAAAACTCAAATAAAATAGTCACACCCATTCTCATCAAAGTCCACTCACAAGATAAGCAAATGAAATGACCATAATAGAATATCATCATGAAGCTAGTCTCATCAAAAAGCCACATAAGCAAGAAAACCCCTCACAACTAAGTTAATTGCAAACTTGCAATTAACCCCCTCCAACGAAAAGTCCGGCCGGGAAGGAACAAAGGAAAACCGGCCGGAACGGAATGCAAACTGACAACTCCAGAAAACTGGTCCCGTAATAAATTACAGGAAAACCCCGCTACTATAAATACATGCTCGCATTTGTATTCCCACTGAACACAAATGCAAAGAGACAAAACTACACTATCAAATACTAGAATCCGGCTTAAGCCAAAGCCGGCTAGTAAAAGAACCGTCCGATCACGATCCGTGCAATACCGCACGTATCTGATCGAACCCTGTCATATCTCCATACGGCCTCTACAGCGTTTCGCCCGAAACTTGAGTAACTGTCTGTGTGGTGGACTCTAAAGACTCGTCAATACTATGGCTGTGGATTTAACCACTAGCACGTCAGAGGTATTAGCCATACGTGACGGGCCACCAGCTATTGACCAAAAGGGACGTCGATGAGCGAACTCATCCTGACACCCTACTGAGCCTGTCAGTGACAATATCCGTACAGTCCGGTCCGTTCGTCTATGAGCATCGCATGGCGGGCCTAGGGGGTTGGTAAAAGTCAGACCCCCAAAAGCGGTACAAGTCGTGTCGGAGTGTAGCCCAGAATACCCTGAGATACTACTGGAATACCTACCAGCAAATCTCCTGCCTTGGCCAAGGACTTTTCATGTTCTGGCTCTCCTAGACACAGCACGACCTCACCCCCAATACCGGGAGAGACGAACCCCTGCAGATCCGCTCACTGCCTCCATGTGGCTCGGGACTGTACCCAACTAAAACCTGTTTGCACGACTCCTTTGAGCCGTGGTAGGGTAGTAATCAAAGCACAGTGGGAACTCACACGAGACAAATGACGGTCTCAGGTCGATGAACTAACCTGTACACATGTCACCAGGGAACTGCTATCTGACGTCTGGTATATTCCCAACTAGCAGGTTCCCGGCGAGTCCTGTCCGGTGTACTCATAACCCAATGAGCACCTGTATACATCTTAGGTGAACCAACTGACACCAGTGGCTTGTGAGACCGGCCACCGCCCCTCGTCGGGGTCTCGACTGTATAAACTAGTCTACTCTGGAGAAACGATGCCCTGTCTCGAATCTCCCATGACTAGGGACCTTTTAAGGATGTGCTTGTAGACCCCCAGCTCCCACTTATATGATCGCCCTCATACTGCTGGAAGTCAAGCAAGAATCCTAGGGGCTTTATCAACGTGTAATAGCGACTCGAAAGGTCACCTAAAGCAGTACACGATGATAAAGATAAACCAGATAGCATACTATCATCTCGAGTAAGACTGTCCAACCGGGATAGATCCTCCCCTCAATCATTGCAATCACGTGCCTGTGATCCAATAATTGACTCTGAGGGCACTATCTCCAACAATCTCCCACTTGCACTCAAGGCTAATTATTGCGATGTCGCATACTCACAGCCCGTGTGATACCGAACACCCAACTCCTCTACTAGTCAGTCTCACAAAGCTCGTTTGCGAAACTATTGCGTTCGAGGAATAGCCTCAGTGAGTGGATCCGCTTTGATGTTTCTTTCTATGTCTCTCTATATCTCATGTTCGCAGAGAAAACTATCTCCCGAAACGAGCAATACCTGTCTTAGAATGTCTGGATGTCTGATGGGACCTAGCTCATAAGTGAACTCCAAATCCAAACTTCTTAGACTGTACGTCAACTGAACTTATTCAGTATCCTGCGCCATACCTTCCCTCAGTTTCCACTTGGACCACCTGTCCAAAATACTGCCCCTCATTAGAGGGAAAACTATAACTCTGACAGCCACTCTGCCATCCAGGTCACCTTGGACGCCTGGAATGATAACCGTCTCCTAAAGGAGGCTGCCGTTATCAATTCCTTAGAACATCAACTTATGTTCTAAAACTGCTTCCGATTGTTTCTCCAGGATTGGATCAATATCAACTTATTGCACCTACTGCAAGAACAACATCTGGTGTGGTACTTGACATCTCATGATTGACTCAATTGCCTAAGCAAGTGATCTGTCAATCATGCGTATCCCTCTCCCCTTTAGTCTGTAAGACACCTTTAGAGAGGGTGACTCCATTACCTGCAGGTACACTACCGTGCCAGGAGTCGTCCATTCTAAATACTCATAGAATGCGGTCAAAGTACCCAGATTGGGAAACCTCCCAAATCTAGATCTAAAACCATAGATCTAGTAACCAGAATGTCTGATATTATATCCAAGTCCTATGTGGAGAAACCACTGTGTGATGACCAAAGTATAACCTATCGTAGTATAGGAATATCACTTCCTACTCTGTGTATGTCATCAAATACCAGGACATCACACCCAACTACCTTCTTAACAGATCCATCCCCTATTCTGATGAAGTCAAACCTATGACTGTCACATCAGAAATAGATGATCTATCTCCGCTTTATCTGCTTTAGTCTATGAATAGACATAAGCCTGATGTCCACCAATGCTTCCCCTGCTCCCACTGACTATGACAACCCTCTGGCAGAGTCATATAGGCGTACACTTCTAAAGCTAGTTTAGAATGACGTTATACTCATCCTCCCGCCGGGTCTCGCAGCCTGGAACAACAGCAATGGCAAGTGTGGGTAAACAAGAACTTCCCTGCCACCGTCCTTGAGCATACCGAAGTACCTCTCGGGTGCCGGAGGTTACCCACCTTATCTGCGGAGTGGCCAATGGAATGTCAAACCAGATTGAATCTTTAGGATCTTATGAAATCTTCAGTAATCGTTTGTGGTTCTGGAATCACTTCCAGTTCTACCATACTCCCACTACTGTTTTTCTGAAAAAATCCATTTTTGATAAAACTGTGTCGAGTCAAGAACAATATCACTATTGATCTTCCAGATGGTAGAAAGTCAACCCTCGTCATAGCCCGGGTCAACCCACAAACAGCCATTACTGAAACGTGCCTTGAGTTGTCCAGAGTCTGGTTTTAAGCATAAGCCGGACAACTCCCCGTATCTTAACAATATCAAGATATGAACTGTTCTATATCCAAGAAACAGAGGCACTGATTTAATTGAACCAGATTCAAATCATGCAGCTGTCTCCAGTGCATGTCAACTAAATGGAAGAGAGGCCGATCAGCGTTACTCAACTTAGGAGTACTTCCAATTATGAGTAACCTGAAAGAGAAGTTAGTTCTCTTAATCATTACTATCAACTGAATACCATTCACAAGTATCTACTCTTCGATCACCTTGAAGAATCCTGATACTTGCAACACCTGGTTCTCTACTTTACTCTTATACCTATAACTCCTCAAAACTTAGACCCTGTGTTTCTACGAAACACGTGTCTAAGAACTAGAGAAGTTAAAAGTAAACAGAATATAGTACGAGGACCAACCCCTCTGTCCTAATGGACACTGGACAATATACAATACTCTGTATAAGTCCCCTGAGTCTGGTGACTCATTCACTGTGTGTCGTAGGTTGAAAACTGTACTTTTGGTTAAGAAGAATTACACCGCCATTCAATGCTCCTTACCTAACCATCCACTGATATAGGTAAATGTCATAGACATAATTTCAAAAAGTATATCTCACTCTATAAAAATAGACGTACAGATATATCAATTTGAAATTGGTGCACAACAACGGATATTCAAAACCAAATATTTGCCGACCGGCAAACAACCCAGGTGGCTTCCTCAAATATCACCAATTCCAACGAATCCCGATATAATGAGGATGGTCACCTAATTCCCAATAACTTACTCCCACTCATCATCTGTAAAACCATACGGATGTGAGAATCATACCTGGTAAATACATACCCTGGAGTAAGTGTCTAAATGGGAAATCAGTTTTCTTTTAACAGTACACAGTGAAACTGAAACATTGAAATGTTTCGATGGGGTATCCTGGTATTCTTAGTAATGTCTCTTCCATTATCCAGATTCATAACTGTAACCGTATAATTCTTTGCCATCTTTCCAAATCCCTTTACATGTCTTTAGTCGTTACCTTCTGTACACCCCTTTAGGCCAAATGGTTTTCTTCCTTCCCTACCGTTCTGCACTAGCCTATGGTTTGGAAGAAGACTATCCAATAAGCATAATGGGTGTACTGTCCTAATCCTAGGAGCACTCGCAATGTGAGAGAAGGTGAGGATAAAAGACAACCGAATGAACTTAATTCGTAGGTGATTTAGGATTGACAAAGAAGTACATGGTTTGGTCGTGAATAGCAGTCGCAATTTACTTTGCCCTCTTACTAATCCCTTGCTTTGTCTGAACTTAATACCTTCTGTACACCGTTTAGGCTAATTGGCTTTCTTCATTCCCCACCGTTCGGCACCAACCTAAGGTTTGGAAGAAGACTATCCAATTTGCGTAATAGGTGTACTATCTCCTAAACCAAGGAGTACTCGCAACCTGAGAGAAGGTAAAAGGTAAAGACAACTGAATAGTCCTATTCGTTTTCTCTAGAACCGGAAACCATCCTCGAAGTCCTTCGAGTTCGTATTTAACCATACGATGGTTTTGTCCAATGGAAGTGGACGTTCGTAGTAATACGGGGTGTCCCGGAGAAAAGGGTAAAAGTAGGAGTGGCAAAGAGGTCTGCAACTCTGACAATCCAAAAGCCAGTGTTAAGAAGGTTCGGTCAACTTGGTCACTGAGTCATAGTCTAGGGTCGGGTCAATGGTCGCTGCCAGAGAGAGAGAGAAAAGAAACACTCAGCGTGCACTCTAACTTGGATCAGAATGGTTACCAATTTATCTAATCTGGAAACCTCCCACTGTAACGTCAAATTCTTCCCCAAACCTGAAAGAAGAATTAGCCGGGATAACCCGAGGAGTAAACCAACTCATCAGTGGGAATCAGGATCCAACTCTCATCGCATGATAACGTGACGGAATCCGCTCACGTTATCACACTCCAGAAGGTATGCCCATATCTGGCAAGTTTCAGTTCTTTTGAAACTCCCGATGTAGATTTCTGCCCCATGCTCTTATGACCTTGACTTTGGCCAACATATCATAAGTCACATGTCAAGTTCTACCCGTCATTCTCCTGGTTAATTTGAACCCACCCGTACCTACCCTTGACTTTGGCCAAAATGGCAGTACGACTGTCCCAAACCAACGCATCTATCTATGCTGCATATGAATACCCAACAGCTACCAAACACTGTGCCTTGACTTTGGCCAACATACACAGCTTGAATACTATTGACCATCCATATGAAATGACGGAGGGCTACGAATGGTTTCTGGCGAAAACCTTTAACGTAATGAACTTGATATCGTTGAAGGAACTGATAGCTTTATAAAAATATAGTGACGACAACCTTTGCTAAAGAGGTCACTCCCGGTGAAGGGATCTCGGCTCTTTCCCCGTAGAATGAGGTGCAGGATATTCCAACTGAATACCACGGTGCAAAGCAAAAGCAATCGGCTATAGTGAAGTTAATGCCCTGACGCAAACTTTTGTCCAAGGGGTCACTCCCGGTGAAGGGATCTCGGCCCTTGCCTCGTCGACTGAGGAGCAGGATATTCCAACTGAATACCACGGTGCAAAACAAAAGAGAAAGCCCTTGCAATAACAGCTTTTTGAAAAAGTGTTCCAACAACATCAGATTAGGTTTGTTTAACTTGCATTGATCCGAATCAATGCAGTCCCATCAATTGATCACACCACAAAGAAAGAAAATATATTGACGTACGTATATGCCATCCGCATTCGCCACTGGGTCCCGTCATCACCCGTTAGGTTAGCTAACTAACGACAGAGCGGGGACTGGACTAGCGCGGATGAAAAACATATACAACATCTACTAATATATATATATATATATACCGATATATAGTATTTCGCTCAAGGCGTGATAAAAGCAACACAGAAATGTATAGCAACACAGATCAATACAGATATCTGGGATCCCTGGGTTTCACAGAGCCGCTACTGAAACCCGACGTTCCCCTGGTCGTATGGATAGCCTGTGCAATGAAATCCCTAGACCCCTACGAGTGCGGCAAGTTACCCGCCAAAACCTGAAGCGAGGCAGCCCCCTTCAGCTACGTGAATGGACCACCCAGCACTTCACGGAATCCGGTAACTTGGGCACCCCTCCTGGGTCAACCTATACCCCCTACGAGTGCGGCGAATAGCCCGCCAATCCTAGAGTGAAGCCCCCTCCGTCTCAATGCCATGAGATGCGGGCTTGTTGCCCTCTAGAACCCGGCTACCCGTGCACCCCTCCGCGGGGTAATCCTAGTACAGAAAGTAAAATATACATACAACGGGTACATCGACCGCAACCTGGTCGTGCCCCAAAAGAATAATACAAAACGGCAGTGACGGCAGTCCACATGTCGGACGCTCGCCCCGCAATATCAAATGTACATATAAAACAGAACTGTACTATATTGCAACCAGGCTATCCTCCACAACCAATCTGCAACAACACAGCAAAAACACAAAACATCAACGTGAATATCACGTTCGCAAATCCGTCTAAAAGGGCTATAGCAGATAGACTGGATTTACCGATCGAGTGACATTCACGGTCGCAGATATAATGTAAATACTGTGAACTGGCATGTTTAAAATATCCGATCGAACAAATTTATCAAAGTGGGCCCCAAGGAGTACTGTAGCACTTACAGAAAAACTGGGCCCAAAACAAATATCCCAAAACCCCTATTTCCTAATCAAAAGCCTACTGGGAAATTTTGGTTCAACGATTCCTTTTAACCACCGCGGAACCGCGGCCAAACCAGGGGTTTGACCGCGTTTCCGCGGTCTAAGTAGGGAATCACTGAACCGTATTTTCCCAGAATTCTTAGAATTTCTTGTACATGCTTCTGCAACAACCTGAAAAATTTTAGGAGCTCAAAAAATTTCAACAGAGAACACATGTGCACAAAAATACGGTTTTTGGGGATTTTGTTCGATCGGGTTCTAAACGCGCTAGAGCAAGCTAGGCTAGGTTAACGGCATGGCTCTGATACCAATGTAAGCCCGCGGGGGTGCCCCGGCCGTCGATCCGACGCCGGAAACGCGGAAAACAAAAACTTTGCGAACTTTGCAAAACGGCACCACCGCGGACTTTCTACCCAGATCGGGCCATTAACCTAGCAACTAGCAAAATAGAAAAGAGTAGAGATGCTATACCAAGCGATCCGTGTCCTTCGGTCTTCGTCTCCACTCCGATCTCCCGCGGAATCTCCGTCACCTCCTCGCTCGTCGGAAAGGGCACCACGTAATCGGAATCTTTTACGGGCTCCCGCCTCTTGACCGAGGCAACTCGGGCGCGAAGTTGGCTAGCCGACGCGTCCAAGGCTTGCTATAGAAATAGTGTAGAAGGTTATCTCTTTGGGGTTTCTTGAAGTTGCCATGGTTGGAGGGATCAAGAAAGAACTTTGGAGAAGAGTTATTGAATTTTTGGAGCAAGAAAAATGAGATGATATAATTTCCATACACAATGAAATTTCCTCTCATCTCACCCCTCCCCATAGTGGCCGGCCCTCTCTCCTCAAAGTGGAGATTGGAGAGAGAAAAGGCAACACAAAGATGAATATATGAAAAAGGAATGAAAACTCAAATAAAATAGTCACACCCATTCTCATCAAAGTCCACTCACAAGATAAGCAAATGAAATGACCATAATAGAATATCATCATGAGGCTAGTCTCATCAAAAAGCCACATAAGCAAGAAAACCCCTCACAACTAAGTTAATTGCAAACTTGCAATTAACCCCCTCCAACGAAAAGTCCGGCCGGGAAGGAACAAAGGAAAACCGGCCGGAACGGAATGCAAACTGGCAACTCCAGAAAACTGGTCCCGTAATAAATTACAGGAAAACCCCGCTACTGCAAATACATGCCCGCATTTGTATTCCCACTGAACACAAATGCAAAGAAACAAAACTACACTATCAAATACTAGAATCCGGCTTAAGCCAAAGCCGGCTAGTAAAAGAACCGTCCGATCACGATCCGTGCAATACCGCACGTATCTGATCGAACCCTGCCATATCTCCATACGGCCTCTACAGCGTTTCACCCGAAACTTGAGTAACTGTCTGTGTGGTGGACTCTAAAGACTCGTCAATACTATGGCTGTGGATTTAACTACTAGCACGTCAGAGGTATTAGCCATACGTGACGGGCCACCAGCTATTGACCAAAAGGGACGTCGATGAGCGAACTCATCCTGACACCCTACTGAGCCTGACAGTGACAATATCCGTACAGTCCGGTCCGTTCGTCTATGAGCATCGCATGGCGGGCCTAGGGGGTTGGTAAAAGTCAGACCCCCAAAAGCGGTACAAGTCGTGTCGGAGTGTAGCCCAGAATACCCTGAGATACTACTGGAATACCTACCAGCAAATCTCCTGCCTTGGCCAAGGACTTTTCATGTTCTGGCTCTCCTAGACACAGCACGACCTCACCCCCAATACCGGGAGAGACGAACCCCTGCAGATCCGCTCACTGCCTCCATGTGGCTCGGGACTGTACCCAACTAAAACCTGTTTGCACGACTCCTTTGAGCCGTGGTAGGGTAGTAATCAAAGCACAGTGGGAACTCACACGAGACAAATGACGGTCTCAGGTCGATGAACTAACCTGTACACATGTCACCAGGGAACTGCTATCTGACGTCTGGTATATTCCCAACTAGCAGGTTCCCGGCGAGTCCTGTCCGGTGTACTCATAACCCAATGAGCACATGTATACATCTTAGGTGAACCAACTGACACCAGTGGCTTGTGAGACCGGCCACCGCCCCTCGTCAGGGTCTCGACTGTATACACTAGTCTACTCTGGAGAAACGATGCCCTGTCTCGAATCTCCCACGACTAGGGACCTTTTAAGGATGTGCTTGTAGACCCCCAGCTCCCACTTATATGATCGCCCTCATACTGCTGGAAGTCAAGCAAGAATCCTAGGGGCTTTATCAATGTGTAATAGCGACTCGAAAGGTCACCTAAAGCAGTACACGATGATAAAGATAAACCAGATAGCATACTATCATCTCGAGTAAGACTGTCCAACCGGGATAGGTCCTCCCCTCAATCATTGCAATCACGTGCCTGTGATCCAATAATTGACTCTGAGGGCACTATCTCCAACAGTCAGCACACCTATGAAAGAACGAGTTCGAAGCAGTCGACATCAGAGGAAAGAGGCGAACATTGACGATAGTGTTTACGATTGTGATTTAGTGATTTGAATTTCCTATTTTCATTGATTGGATTTTTATATTTTGAGGACTTTGTTCTACGATTGGTATTTCCTGTGTGTACCTTCATTCCATCTGTGTTTCATATATCAGTTGTATTGATGTGGTTTAGCACGCACCCAGTACACTTGATTTGGTTTTATATATTTTGAGATTTTTGATTTGATTTCGTGCATAGGAGTTACACATGATTTTGACATATGTTTCGACCTAGTTTTCATGCATTTTTGTACTGTGATTTTGATTTTGATATTCGATGTATGTTTTCGTGCACCATGTGCACCTGATTAGGATTCTTGCGCATACTTGGCGCACTTGATGCGATTTTATGCACACCAGATGCACTAAATCGGGGTTTTGTGCAGATTAGATGCACCTGATAGTGAGTCATGCACGCCCGTTGCACTTGACAGATGTTTTGGTGCACACCTGTTGCACTTATTTTGTTTTTGTGTGTATTCATGGTATCTGTATTTGGTTTCGATTTCAGTGCGCACCGGACGCACATGATATTTTATTGATGTGATTGGGATTGATTTCAGTTTGAGCAGTATGTTTCATAATCATTATTATTTGATTTAGTAACCAGGCGGGACGTGTATGTTAAATAAAAGATATATATATATATATATATATATATATATAGTTATTTTTTTAAAATAAACGTCCGCTACTTATGCCGTGACACGTGCATTGCACAGCGATTTTCAAGAGGGGTTTTCGTATGCTTATTTATTATGATATTTAGGTGACTTCACTATATATAAGTTACAGATTGATGTATATGATGATGGTTTTCATATTGGGTTTTGATATTTTATTCTCTCCATAACTCCGATGATTGCGCTATGCTTGACGGAGTTGATTTTTATTATGTATTGATGATTTCGGAGCCCCGACGATTTGAGTGTTTTGCTAAATGTTTTAGTATTTGAAAGGGGAGTTTTAATTTAAATTCGGGGACCGAATTTCTTAAAGGGGGAAGATTGTAACGTTTTAAAAATAATTAAATAAATAATTAAATGAATAAAATTGTTTAAGTGAAATTTTTGATTTTCGGTAAAGTAAAATGTATTTTTCGTAAAACTAAACCGTGATTGTTTTTCATTATAATTTCAAAAATACCTATTTTAATTATGTAATTACTAGTAAATAGTGTTTGTTTAGCCACTTATAAATTTTTAGTTTAATTAAATATTTTTCCTAAATTAATTATTTTAAATATTAACATAAGCTTTATTTTTACACTAAATTAGTGTAAATTATAAATTTAAATGGTTTTAATTTGTAAAAATGAACCATGGCATATTAGAAATTAGTGTGTATCATGCAAAAATTATTTGCAAATTTTTCCTATTTTCTAGAGCTTTCTTGAGTTGCTATAGTAAATAAATAAATAAATAATTAAATAAAGCATGAAAAGACTTTATGTGATGTTTCTTCTCTTGAAAGTTCTACACAACATCACACCCTCTTCTTTCTCTCCCTCACCTCACCAAGGCCGGCCACAAACCCCCCATGGCTCCCCCCCCCCCCATTTTCCACTTCATTTTATTTCAAAATTCATCAAAAATACTTCAAAAATCCAATTAAAATTCCACAAAATCCTAATTATTTCATACCATTTATTCTCTACTCTTCTTTACATGGATTTTGGAGTGGGAAAGCATGTATTTTTGAGGCTCATTTTCAAGTTTGGACATAAGGTTGTGGAGGTATAAATCCTTCTCTTTTGTTTTATTTCTATTAGATATTTCTTTTAAAGCATAATTAGATTAATTAGATTAATTCTAGTTGCAAATTCTAAAATTCAAATTAGGGTTTGCAAATTCAGGAGGTGGTTTTTATTAATTAATTAGGGTTATAATAGCTAGTTTAAAATCTTTTAGAGTGGAAAATTCTTGCATGGTGGTGGTATAATAAATTGTTTATCGAAATTGTTTTAATTAAACTATTTAGCTAACTAGATTTTTCTAAAATGTGTTTGTGGGTAAAATAAAATTCTTATTAAGGTTGTTATCATTAGATGGTAGTTTTAATGAGAATATTAGCATATTAATTGAATGAAAAACTTAGTTTGATCACTAGATTACTTTGATAATTGGAAAAATAGTATTAAAATGCTATTATTTTATAAACTAGATTTTAGGAATTTCTAAATAAATGTGATTAAAAATATAATTTATGGTTTCATTGAATCATTATCATTATGAATTGTGGTTTAATACATTAATTCATGCAAATCATGTTTTGTGGTGGAATTGTGGTGTTTTGCTTGAAAAATGTTGAAAATTGTTAAATGTCGCAAACTAGAAATTTCAAATTAATATAAATTTGTGTACTAAAAATATAGTAACGGTTTGTATAGTCTAGTTATTCTATTTAATGAGTTTTATAACTATTGGTTTTATTTAAATGTCAAGTTTTGATGAAAAACGGTAAATTGGCAATTTCGGTTTTTACGAAATTGGACGGTTTGATGGATTTTAGGGTTTCGATGGATTTAATCATGTTTTATAGTATAAATAATGTGTTTTAAAACTACAAGTTGTTTGTTGATGTTATCTCGATCCATCGGAGTTTGTATGCCGATATCGAGCGGTATTTGGTTCTTTTATATGGACGGGACATAGGTTTTAACCTATGCTTGTTCCTTGTATCGTTTGACTTTTGTATGTGATTCGGTTTACGATACTATTTATATGTTTGCGTTTAGGTACCCCTCACGTGGACTGCGGGCGATGAAAAGGAGGATGGCGACACCGTCTTCGGCAGACATGGACCAGGTGAGTAGATGCATATCTACGGGGGGGGAAGTCGGATGGATAGCGTTTAGCACCCCCGCAACGTAGAATAGGAATAGTACTTATTGACATTAAGAAACCAGATGTGACCCTAGATTCTTAATCAGTAGGACCCTAGTATTGACCCTAGGCTGGACTAGACTGATTTAGGAAAACCATATCAGAGGATGAGTACCTTGGAAGAGATTCGTAGGTTTCAGATAGAAACATACACACGCACACACTGAAACTCGACATGGGGTATACGTGTATGTGTGTGTATATATAGAACTAGGTATAGGTATATACATATATATACAACACGTATATGGGATTCATTGATGTGATATGATATCCGAGATATGATGAAACAATGTAACTGGGCTTGATGCCGTAATTCTTGGCTATACAGTCGTATTAAAGTGTTAGTGGATCATTAAAAAATGAGATAATGAACATGAATATATAAATTATAAAGAGTGGTGGTGATATTGATGTACATGGGACGCTAGAATAGTACCCGGACTGTAACTTGTGACTGATCACGATATGATATATGTATAACTTGATTACGACATTATATTGGTGTGACCTGATACCGATATCATATAAGTATGACTTAATCACAACATGATACATGTGACATGATATTTCTGAGGATAAACTAATGATTATTCCATGATGGCAATGATATATGATTAATGTATGCGATTATAGTTTAGCACCTTGATCATGAGATGTGTTGATGATGACACATTACGAATAATGAGACACCTAGGAGATACTTGACCGTACCCCGATATTGGGATGCCGTACGATGGATTTTACCGTACGAGGCTTAGATTTGATGATCGATCCGCACTCTTGATTCGAGGAAGCCGTACTACGTACGTGACGCTATTGAGGCGGGATCACCGACTATTAGAGATATTGATTCAGACCTTAGGTAGACTCTAGTTTCCTACTGACTAGTCTATTAGGTTTAGTTCCTTAGAATGTTAGATGGACACTGGTTTAGGTTCGACTCACATAGTGGTAGTTGTACTCATATCTCGCAGAGGAGTGGATAATGCACATCTGTATTTACATTCATACTGTAATTATCATGATGCATGTTCTTACATATGTTGCTATAATCAGTATAAACCTTACCTGTTAGGACACCCGCATCATTACCGATGATGCGCATATTCCACGCACACTTATTTGCCGGCTCACACACATCATCATCGGTAATTGCTATGTCATGTACACTTTAGATCATATTGTCTTTTATTGATAGAATCAGTTAACAACTAAACCGATATAATATTATGATTACTCTCTGATGTTAGTATAAGACATGATATTTATTACTTAGACATTCATGCATTCATATTTTCATGTTATCGCACAGTAGTATGGGCATATGCCGACACTTATCATATACTTACTCAGGATTTTGAGATTTGGATTTCTATGAGATTTCTGGATTTTTGGGGAAAACCGCAAAAATATATAAAAAACTTCTCTCTCTCCTCTTCTCTTTTCAAAATAAGATGCGGTTTTCTCGTGATGTATGTGTCGTCCACCATGAGTATTTCATGTTTTCTGTTGGATTTCGAGACCCGATTCGAGGAGTGGATGAACCGTCTCGGGTACATAGTGGGCCCGGTATGGTACCCCGGGGCAAGAAGATCGAGTTGTAGACGATGAGCCTGGCAGGGGAAGGCTACCTACCAGTAATGTCTGGCGCGGCGGATATCCGGAAGATACCGACCGTTGTCGTGAGATTTGATGATATGGGCTGATCCGGACTGACGGAGCCTAAGATATTGAGACTTGAGATTACATGTGTAGTGTCGATGCTTGACACGGATTTCCATGGATTTCATTGTTGAGATTTCAGATTCTTATACACATTTTACTATGATAATAGCTAAAGATTTCTTATACATATATATCTGAATTTCAGGATTTGTTACTTTACATTCATGGTGCATGCATTTCATTTCATATGACATAGTATTATATGAGGCACTGACACGAGCACGGAGTATCTGCACTTACACGTAGTTTTACCCTGCTATTACTAGATGATTGAGATATAGTAGTGTATTATTATGACCTAGGATAGCGTCGTGCATTCGATTTCTTTTCGTAGATGTCTTCTACTCACGAGTTGGCAACTCACCCCCGTTGTGCCAAATTTATTACAGGTTCGATATACAGGTTTCCCGGGCAGCTTGCTGGCACATCTATTCTTTCAGGGTTATTTGCACGGTAGGTTGGTTCACTTGTATCTGAACCACCATTGTACTTTTAAGCTCCATCAACCATATTTGTATTACTTGATAAGTTTATTGGACCAGACTTTTATTTCGACCTTAGAGTCGCGCATGTATTATTCTGATCTGGTGGTTTTGTTTTCTTTTGAGTTTTGAGCCTCGCCCTTTGGCGTTGTATATTAGTGTGCCTGTTGTGGTTGTTTCCGCCTATTGGCATTGATGCTAGCTCCCGTTTGGGGATGTTTTTTATTGTTTATGTATATTATACTTGTTGTACCCGTTTGGGGGCCAGTTTTTACAGAGGAGACTCTGCCGAAATTTTTGGTAAAATTTGCTGATGTTTTTATACTTGTTTTCTTTTTTTTCTTCTTTTTCTTCTTTTATGGTTTAGATTTCTGGGTTTCGGCTTACTTAGGTCACGTGGCGCCTCTAGACGCTTCGTAATCTAAGTGCCGGTCACGTTCCGTACTTTCGGATCCTGACACTCTTCCTTGTCTTGAACCTGTTTTTACTCACAGCGAAAGTGCTTTGATTTGGCGGGAGCGTTGCAACCCTTTCGTCCAGTGGCCGGCGCTTGGCTTTTTCAAATATGGCCATCTCACGCTTTTGGGCAGCTTTGCTTTTAAGAAGCGCTTCATTCAGGAATGCATCAATCATTTCGTCTGATGGCCCTAGAAGTTCCGGCTCAGGACCTACCCCCAGTTTCTCTGCGTATGGAGCTTCTTCATCGTTTATCGACAAGTGAGAGATCATATGGCAACTTGCTATGTAATCTTCAGATTCATCCAACGAGTCTTCTCCATCACCTCTGTATACAAGGACGTGACTGAGAAATTCTTGGAGTGTAATTGGAGTCCGCGCCTTCTGGCTGTACTCTTCTAGCGCGTCAATCTGCTTTTAGAAGTCCGTGTGCTTGTCACCAGGCTTCACAGGCTTTTTGGTCTTTTTCTTCTTCGAAGACTTTGACGGCTGGGTGTGAGTGTTTTGAATATTGCCACTAATTTTTGGAATTGGACGCGGTTTCAGTATTCCTTTGATAATCTGGGGTTCCAACGGATTCTTCCACCTGATCGCCGGGCATGTATGGAGATCGTTCAGTATTCTTTTAGTTCTGGCTGAAAGAGCGACCTCCCATGGAGCTTCTTCAACAAAAGAGCACGATGCCCCCGGCGTGTCTGTCTTCTTAGGTGCGATTGTGGTGGGCTTACTTTCCACTTCTCAGACAGTGCAAACTTGCCTTATTGGTATTGGTCCTCGATCCATCCCTTAAAGACGAAGCAATCTTCAATTGGATGGCTTACCGTTTGGTGGTAAGGGCAATAATTGGGGCTATTAGCCTCGCTGGGTTGCAGTGGCCGCGTTGGATTCGGCAGATTGATGAGCCTGTTGCGCATCGCCAGTTCGAATAGGCTTTTCGTTTTATCCCGTGGGAACGAGTAAGGACGCTTCATTTTCTCATTATAATAGCACCGTCTCTCTTCCAGTTGATTCGTTAGTTTTGGGGCACTAGGCTGCTGTTGGATATTCGCAACGAAGGTCGCCTCCCTTTACCCTTTTCGTTCCGTGGCTCCGGCTTCGGAGGAGATGGTCTATGACCCATCTGGTCCCTCTGGGCTAGCTTGTCAATTAAAGCTTGGAATGTGGTTGGTTTGAAGAACATCATGAATTGTGAAATAGTTGCATGAGGGTCTAGGGTGCCCATGAACATGCCCACCACTGGTGCTTCTTCGATGCGCTGTTCGCATTTCGACCACAGATTCCGCCATCGGATTGCGTATTGAACCCACGTCTCGCCTGGCTTTACCCTGGCATTGATCAATGCCATTATTGGGGCGCGTTCACTAGCACTCGCGAATCGCTGGGTGAATAACAACTCCATTTCTGCGAAAGTCTTGACGGAGTCGTTTGGAAGTTCGGAGTAATACTGAAATGCCGTCTCCGACAAGCTGCCGACGAATTGGCGGAGCAAAAGGTTATCATCACCCCCGGTGTTGCCGCAAAGAGCCTTGAACTGAGAGACATGTTGATGGGGATTGCATGTCCCTTTGTACATATGGAATTTAGGGATTGTGTATCCCGGCGGGTACTTTATTTGGTCATACCAGCCTGGATACGGTCGCTCAGTTTAACGACTTGGCCGACCGCGTGAGCTCGTATATAGTCATCCAGAGCGGCTTTGGAAAAAGTTTCCTCTTTGGCTGCTGAAAGAGCCGGAGGAGGGTTCGATGTCTCCCCTCTGTCGTCTTCAATAATGATCGGCGGGACTTCAGCTGGAGGATCCGGCTGTAACATCATCCCGACCATGTCTTGGAAGAGAAGCGCCATTCGTTTTATGTTGGCAGCTTGTTTTGCAGCTTCTCTGTCCTTCTTTTCGAGGACTCTGCGTAGGAAGTCAGCATCGGTTTCTTGTTCGTGACGCTGCTCCGATGACGCCTCTGGGTTTTCTCTTGGCCCGGTGAGTGCGGCCATTTGCGTCAGCATTTACTGAAGCTTCCGTTGCTGCTCCTGGGCTTTCGTCATGGATCGGGTGAGTGGTCGATGACCTGTAGAAGCGCGGCTTTCCTCTTTTCCGGAAGCCATGTAAACAATATGTACTATTATGCCCCTAGACTTGGGGCGTTTGGGCTTAGCGTCTTTGCGATCCGCCGTAGTCACAGGGGCTTTCTTTAGCCTCCTTCTCTTTTGAGCAGTTGACGTTGAGGGGGCTGTTGCAGCGGGCACCCAGGTGGTTGTCATCCTTTGCGGCTTTCCAGGACGGTTCTCTTCCTGCTGGACTTTCAGCTTCTTCTGTCGACGGGGATAGTCTTGATCAATCACCGATTCTTGGACCCGTCGCCAGACTTTGTAAACTTTGGAGGACAGCCGTTGAGGGGGCTGATCCAGCTTTATTTCTGTAACATTCTCCACCGGTGGAGGAGATCTTTTCAGTACGGCGGTAGGAGAGTTCCTGTGCACCTTGTTCAGCAGTTCAAAACTGTTCCCGGTTGGAACATCAACATTGACTTCCACCGTTGGGGCTGGTGGAGTTAGCCCAGAGGGGGAGTTGCCCCCAGCTTTCCTTACTCGATGCCAGTGGCGACGTCGAGCGTGTCGAGCCGTTGGGATTGTTTCAGCTTGAGGGGTGACTTCGTCATGTCCCTTGTTCAGGTGAGGCGCTGCTGGTACCAGCCTCTTGAAGACCGACGTTCGTTGAGCAGCAGTGTCTAATCTATCAAAGACAGACTTTTGAGCATGAACGGGGGCCGGAGTTGGAGCCGGAACAGTCAGTCTTGTGAAGACCGACCCTTTGGCAGGAGAAGCCGTCTTGACGACTTCGGGAGCAGGGATGGCTATCCTTCTCGGAATAGCCTTTTCTTGAATTGCAGGCTTCATCACGGGCCCACATGAACTTTGGCCCAATCTAGCGAAGACCGAGGCGCTGGAGCTGGACGACCCATTGAGAGGGGCCGCAGTAGCTGTAAGCCGATCAAAGACCGACTTCTTGGGAGCTTCTTGTGTTGGTATAGGAGCGCTGAAACTCGTTGGCGGGAGCATGGTCCCGAAAAACAATCCAGTGGTGGCCTGGGTGACCTGTTCCACCGGCATCGTGAACAGGGAGGCCGCTTGGGGCCCGTAAGCGATGCCTCCAGATGAGGCAGAACGTGGGTTGCAGTTGCAGCTGGAACACTTCATGTAAGTAGACGCCATTGATCCTTCGCTTTTTGCACCAAGCAAGACGCCAAATCTTAGTACCTCGACCCAGGGGCAACCATTAGCAAACCGCGATTCGTTCGCGAACACGACACACGAAGTGTGGAGTGGAAAGAGGAAAAGGCCCCACCGGGCGTGCCAGAATCTGTTCTCCGCCGAAAGACGCGACCGGGATGTTGGGACGCTTGGGCCTGAATTCTGAGGGCAGATGCTAATTGGTGCTATCCGTCCACCTCTCCGAAGATGCCAAGTTGATTTATGACACCATGTATCGAAGGTTTAAACGAATGCGGCCGATATAGCAGACTTCGTCAGATTCCCCCTCATTTGAGGGGTTTTGATTGTGGGGACGCTCTTCCCTGCAGGCGTAAGCCCCTGCAGTTAATTATGCTACCGCATCGCGGTAACAACTCCAGATGGTTACTTCGTGTCGTGGGTGTTTGTTTTGTGTTTGGTTGCCCGTGGATTGTATACGGAGACTAATTTATGTTGTCGCCCGTAGGGCGTGGATTAGTCCAAATCCGTATCTTCTTAGATTTGGGTTTGAGGGTTGGGTTTAAGGATACGTTAGCCTCATTTGAGACTAAGATCAACATAAACGTTTGTTAAGGATATGTTAGTCTAATTTTTAGACTAAGATCAACTTAACGGGATCATTTAGATCCGACAAAAGAGCATTTGGGCTCTATTGTTTAGTTTAGAGATATTGCGGTCGATTACCAGTTTAAGGACATGGTGGTCCAATGTTAGTTTAAGGACATTACGGTCCATTGTTAGTTTAAAGACATCTCGGTCAAGATTAAGGACATCGTAGTCCGTGAGTTTAAAGACCTCACAGTCAAGGTTAAGGACATCATAGTCCGTGAGTTTAAAGACCTCACAGTCAAGGTTAAGGATATCATAGTCCGTGAAATGTGTGGTTGTCGGGACCCGTCACCTCTCTGAAGACGTTGAAGGATTACAACAACAAATATCAGAGGAGTGAAGAGATGTACCCTTGAACCAGAGTTGATTGGGGATCTGTAGTCCAATTTGGAACTAAGATCAATTAATTAGATTATGAGCACATTGGCTCAGTTAAGTCTGAATTAAGAACTTATGGCCAACTTGGGCTAAATCCAATTAGATTTGAAGTGTTGGCCCTTTATTGGACCATTAGACATTTGTCTGGGTTCAGCCCCTCATCACTTAGCAATGCTAAACAAGAGTTTGAAGGCTCTGATAACATTTTTATCTTTGACTGAGTATTAAACGTTGTAGCTCTGAGTTTTACTCAGTTTTGATATTTAATTAAAGGAGGGTTTTTGCCTCTGGAAACTTAGCCAATTTGGCTAAGATTGGCTTAAAAATAGTGTTAAACACTAGAGGACAACAGTGTTAAACACTAGAAATAAAACGCTCAAATTAGTGTTAAACACTAGAGAGGAAGGGGTCACGTGGAGACACGTGAGGGCATCCAAAGGTGGGGCCAGATCTCCTTTACTTTGTTCTGCAAATAAGTGTTTAAACACTTTTAATCTTCTGACCATCACGTGTTGACACGTGATGGATATTTGTGCATTGATTATTAAAACATTTATTAGGGGTCACGTGGTAACACATGAAGGCGCCCAAAGCCAAAACTGTCTTTGCTTTTGTTCCCTATATTATGAGGGTCACGTAGGGGCACGTGAGGCATTGCCTCAAAGTTTTTTCTTTCTCATTTTTGGGGGATCTGTTTAGGGGTCACGTGGAGACACGTGACCTAGCCTTATTCTTTCTTTCTGATCACTGCGGATTGGGGTCACGTGTCATCACGTGACCAATGTTCTTTACGTGCATGGAGATCTTTCAAGTCTCTTTATTTTAAGAATTAAATTCTCTGTAGGGTTAAACCCTAATTATGTTTTAGAGGAATTAAATTCCTATACATGTGGAAGAATTAAATTCTTATGTAGGGTGAAACCCTAATCTCATTTAGGAGGAATTAAATTCCTGTGAATTTGAGAGAATTAAATTCTCAAGTAGAGTTAAACCCTAATTTCATTTAGAGAAATTGAATTCTTTATGAATTTGGGAGAATTGAATTCTCATATAGGGTTAAACCCTAGTTCTGTCTGTCTTGGAGGAATTAAATTCCTATAAATTTGGGAGAATTAAATTCTCATATAGGGTTGAACCCTAGTTTTATTTGGGAGGAATTAAATTCCTGTGAATTTGGGAGAATTAAATTCTCATGTAGGGTTAAACCCTAGTTTTACTTTTGGGAGAATTAAATTCTCTAAACTCAATCCTCCCTCTAAGTTTTTGGATCTGCATGGCAGAATCTTCCCGATGAGAATTAAATTCTTAACCTGTGGGGAGATTTGCTTCTGCAGATCTTCAACTAAAGGAAGAACTAAGTTCTTTTGCAGAAGAGTTAAACTCTTAGATTGAGAATTAAATTCTCTTTTTGCTTTATGAAGTTTTGATCCCTTTCCCTTTCTCACCTAG
This sequence comes from Agapanthus africanus, assembly GCA_030015575.1. Classification (NCBI taxonomy): domain Eukaryota; kingdom Viridiplantae; phylum Streptophyta; class Magnoliopsida; order Asparagales; family Amaryllidaceae; genus Agapanthus; species Agapanthus africanus. The sequence continues at coordinate 594,668,871 of CM057344.1, read as the reverse complement.
GGTTTCTTTCTTGAGAATTAAATTCTCTTTTCTTTTCTCTCTGCTATTTGCCTTTAGAAAATTTCAAGATCCCAAAATTCTATATCTTACTTCTTTTCTTGGCTCCTATTTATAGGAGAAGGAAAAGAATCAATTTGTTTAGTGAATCTTTCATTGAAAGATTTTGTTTGTTTTTCATAACTAACATGATCTTTTAGATCACTCAGTGAATTTTATTCACCATTGGATTTTTAATCCAAAAGATATTCTGTTTTTTATTCTTGGTAAATTTTAGGGAAATCTTTTCTTGTATAAAATATTTCCATAAATTGGTGATTTTTAATCACCGTTGGATTTTTAATCCAACGGTGCTCCACTTTACAGAGCATAATCCTCTTTTATTTGGAAAGATTTAAAGAAATACTTTTCCATTTAGGGTCTTTGATTTCCCTTAATTAGAATTTAATTCTATCAAGTTATATGGCTTTCAAAGCCTATCACGTGTTGGCACGTGACCCTCCCTCATTCAGAATTTAATTCAGTCTTTTAACTGGGCTGAAGGACCATCACGTGTCAACACGTGACCCTTAGTCACGTGTGAGCACGTGATGCCCCATTGGGGTCTTTCCTTAGCCGTTTGTTTACACTTTTGTTTGATTTTAGAGTTTAATTCCATAAAGTGGAGGTCAGAGGAAATTATCACGTGTCAACACGTGACCCTTGGTCACGTATGAGTACGTGATACCTCATTGAGGTAATTCCTGATTTTTAATCAGGGAACACTCCCGTCCGCAAATAACAATAGAACAATCTTTGCATTCTCTACTAGATGTGATCTTTCCATTCCCAGTGTGTATGTCCCAACAACTAGATAGGGTCGTGCAAGAAATCGAGTGTGCAGCAATAAACTTTGACGACATACAACAATGGGATGCACCAGAATTGAATAATGCTAATGCGGGAAAATCATGAACAAGTAGGATACCAAAAATGACTTCATCTGAAGCCAAGATACTGAACAAAATTAATATGATAAACAAGATTCAAAACTTGCGATAAAATATAAACTGGTAGGCAATGACCAAAAAAACGAGGGAGTGAATCAAGACTAGGACTCCAAATTACTTAAATAGAGTACCGCATTATAACCATGCCGTGGTACATAGTTACAATCACATAACTCCACTCAAGTCGCCCAAATCCTAGTATCAGAATAGAGAGAAACAATAGGGAACCAAAAGTTTCAAGTCAAGATGCAAAGTTGTTTGCATATCGTCAAGACAAGGGTCAATAGAAAGATAGGATTTAAGAATCACGATAATAATGTGGCAGGACATGTTCCTAATTTCAGGTTTTCTGATTCGTGTATTGGGTCCAATACCCAACTACAAAAGAATCAGACCCGATTAACCGAAATCCTATGGCTCTGATTCCAAACAAACCCTATCACGCCCCGCTTCCCAGAGTACGCTAAAATCGGCACGTGACAGAGCCAACCATGCTACCTGTGGCTAGGAAACATCCCTCCACAATCACATTACAGCTGTCTATAAGATATCAAGAACAGTAAAACAAAATAAACTATCTATTACATGTCCGTTTGTCAGAATAAACGAGTCAAGAAATAATATGCGGAAGCAATAAATCCTAGTAACAATAACAATCTGGAAAGTAAGTCCCAAATACGGGCTCACATCAGGAAATAAAAAAAATGCTGAAAGGAAACTAAACTAAACTGGAATACTAACAGGTCTTCACTGCTCGGCCTGTCGACTGAAGTACTCCTGCTCGGCCTGCGACAAGGGTAGCGGATCTGAGCCATGCAAAACCCAGACGTCAGCACGTCACAATATCAACAATAATATAATCAGTGGGTAACAGGATATGCAGGCATGAATTATAAATGGTAACATGAATGTAATAAGTAAGCAGGGATATCGAACAGCGAAGTGTAACAGTATAGGTGAAGTGCTGCGATAAAACTAAACTGTGCTACTGGGTTAACTACTCACAAGTCTGTGAAATCAATTTAATGAATCATCGATGTAACTCAATAGTATCCCGTACGTGCCCGGGACCACGGTCCAGATTCTCGGGCTGAAATCCGAGACATGCCGCTAGGCACTAAACAAGAAATATGTACAGATGAATGATGTCAGCAGCAACATCCCCGGGCTGGCCTAGCCCGTAAAACTGATGAGTATAAGCATCGAACTATCGAGTTGCAAGTCAGGTTTCATCATGGATTTCCCCATACCCCCAGGTTATGTGTTCAAGTCAGGTATTGATAAATCTGAAGCTAATGCTAACACAGGATCAAGCAGGAACATGTTTGTCTATACAGACAATGTCCATCGGGACAACATGTCAGGATTGTTGGCATTAGAAATATGATCAGGTATCAAGTCAAGCAGTGGTGTAACAGGTCATGTCAGGGGGTGCACAGTGTATTAAAAGGGTGCTTATAACAAACTGTCGCAAGTACGGATGCACGATAAAAGCATGGATGCACAAATATTTATCAGGGGTTACATCACGACTATGTAGTATGCATATTATCAAGTATGGGGAACTAATGTAATAATAATATGAGTTAATGTAATATGGCATGCAACTAGGTATGCAGAATTAATGGAATGGATACACAAATAAACATGGATGCATAAATAACTATCAGGGGTTGCAACTATAGTTCCATTACTATGTAGGATGCACATTATCTAGCATGGATTGTTAATGTAGCAGTAATATGAAATAACGTGATATGGCATGCAACTAGATATACAATTAATGGTATGGATGCATAAATATCGATTAGGGGTTACATTTACAGCTCTGAGACTAAGTGGGGTGCACATTATTAAGCATGGAGTGTTACTACAATAATAACATGAATTAATATGATCTGTAAATATAGCTACATGTATATTAAATGATATGGATGCATACGGGTATCCGAAAACAGTAAAACATTCGTATGGATGTATAATATAATCAACATGCGATATTTTTATTCATATGGATGCAAGATAAGTATTATAGCATGTAGCAAGATAAACTTGCCTGAGCGGATCTCACAACGGGTGTGTACGGTACGTCCGATGTCGGTAAATCGTCGCAACGCACACACGGCACACGAGACGGGTCCTAGGAAAGGCAAGAGGGCAATCACGCAAGCAAGGGACGTTCACTGGATCGCCTGGATCGGCAGCGGCGACACGACTCCGGTGAAGGCTGGAAAAAAAACCAAGAACCAAGAAAAGAAAAGAAAAGAGAAAAAGAAAGAAAAGAAGAGAAGAGAAGGATAGAGAGTGAGTGAGTGGAAAAGAAAGAGAGAGAGTCAACGAGAGAAGGGGAGAGAAGGGGAGAGAGAGTGTGAGTGGAAAAGAGAGAGAGAGAGAGTCAACGAGAGAAAGAGAGATAGAGAGAGATTGAGAGGAGAGAGAGTGAGTGGGAAAGAGAGAGAGAGAGTCAGCGAGTGAGAGAGAGAGAAAGAGAGATAGAGAGAGATCGAGAGGAGAGAGAGTGAGTGGGAAAGAGAGAGAGAGAGTTAGAGAGAGAGAGAGAGGCTGTTATGATTTTCTAAAAAAGATTTCTTTTTAAAATTTAAAAAAAGATTTCCTGGTAACAAATTTTTAAGGTACTATTTAATAAAATATTAATAAATCATTTAATATTTGGCTAATACAAAAATAGTCCAAAACACGCCCGGGTCAGGTCTAAAAATCCAGTTTTAAAATACAAAAAATATACGTGTCAACCAAAACCAAAATTGGATATCCGGATAACGAAAATGCATACCCCCAAGAACGGATGCACGCACGTGCACGTAGCCATCCAAACAGGTCCGTTACACTGAACGGGATGAGAACAGGGTGTGCGGATGCTACGACAGGGTCAGGGGTATCATGCAAGCCATGCAAGATATTTTTAAAATATTTTTCTTGACTTTAAATGTTATAATAAAAAATGCGATTGCTAGATATAATGCTAGTATGCAATGTATAAACAGTAATCAAAACGGGTTTCTAGCAAGTGGGTCGGATGCAAATACAGATGTCAAATACACTATTCGCACCCAAAACACAATAAATCGGGAAAATACCATAAATAAAGAAATACTCGAATTAGAATCGGTATAAATGAAGTAGGGTGTTACATAATTCCTATGAAGGTTCTGAAGAATTAAAAGTGTTTGTAGGCCCCATTTGGAGTGAAGGAGTTCTAGTTGAACCCTACAGACGGAGTTGTTTTTAGAGTTTGTGCATAAGTGCACCTAAGACGACACCTTAACTCGTAAGTTAAATAAGGGTAAAGTTCAGCAATCATATCTTGGGGTTCGTCTGGAAAAATTTGTTCGTGGGTCCCATTTGGAGCGAAGGATTTCTGGTTGAACCCAATAGACGTAGATACATTTTGAGTTTGTGCATAAGTGCGCTTAAGATGACACCTTAACTCGTAAGTTAAATCAGGGTAAAGTGCGCCTAAGACGACTCCTTAACCCAACAGACGGAGTTGCACTTTCGAGAAGATGTTGCAAGCGCATCGTTCGACAAACATCATCAAAATAACTTATGAACACATAGGCATCCTCAGACTTGAGTCCAGAAAAATATGGAAGCATGTTGACGTAGTTGGGCTTGATTTCGTAGTTGTTTCCATTGAAGGGAGTCAAACAAATACATGAAGGAATAGCGGAACGACTAATGTAGCAAAGATCTTGGAGAGTGGGATGAGGTGTGCCAGCCATCGTAAAATCGAAAGAAAGAATGGTGGGTAAGGTAGAATCGTCGGAAATACCGATATCGAAATCAGTAGAAGAATCAAAACGATGGGTATAATACGGACTAATCGGGATTTTGGGTCCCTAGCCCATGTTCGCATACACTAATCAAGATAGTATAAGGTAAGAATATGGGTAAAGAAGTGTAAAGAGAGTGTATGGATATGGAATAAGGTGAAATGAAGTGAGTGTAGTGTGACTCAAGAGTATGAACTCAAAAGTGGTGCTAGAATGCACGGATGAAGGACTCAACCAATTAAGAAGAAAGAAAACAACTAATCACCTAGTTTTTAGGGTCACCTAGGTCAATTTCTAGACACACTCCTAAACTTCTAAGAGACAATTTGAAAGATCGATCATCTACAACTCTTTTCGCTATCTCTCGGCCAGGTAAGTGCAAGCAAATGAAGAGAGGTTTTCCAAGGCTTACGCCATGTTCCTTAATTATAGAACTCCCTTACTTTGTGAGACTATGGTACTCGGTAAAACTTGCCTAAGACATCTCAAGAATAGCTAGGATGAGAAATGGATTACCCTCAAACTTCTCTTGTCCTTAATGAGTGCGACAGTCCTTAGAGTCGAGTCTATATATTTTTTATTAATTCGAGGTGATACTCGATGGTAAGTGTGGATATTAAAGGGACGTTACCCCCGTATCCTTTAAGCATGACAGATTCACTCTCTTGATTTGATGTTCTTTGATCATGATCGCCAACTGCAGATTTACTTAGGCCCGCTGGACACCCTTAGTACAAAAGATTGTGTTGTTGGTTTGATAACTCTCCTTGCAAGCGCCTTCACTTCAAGGAGGCTCCTAACTTCGTTGGTTATTGCTTCCCTATTTTCCTGTCACAAAGAAGGTGTAGAAATCATGAGGATATGCAGTGTAGCACTTTATTCAAACATATGCAAATGAAATAAACAAAAGGGACGATTTGAAATTACCGGCTTGACAGCTAGGGAAATGACTTATCCCTACCCCTATGGGTTGTGTTGATTCAGATGCATGATGCAATTTTGAAAACATGGTTTTTATAATTAGAAAATGATTTTTAATGCAAGGAGATCTAGATCTAAATGCTAATGAAGAATAAAAAAAGAAAGAGAAGATAAAGCCTGTTTTCGAAAGGGTCGTCGTGATGCGCTTCCTCCGAATTCTGCCAAAACTTCATCGCCTGCTTGCATTGAAAATTTTGGAGCCGTTCTCTAACTTTTATAATTGAGCTTTGAGATTTCCAATTCGGGATGAGAAGAAATGATGGCTCCGGCGCTCTATTTAAAGCATTTAAGGTCAAATAACTGAAAATCTGGCTGTTTTGGGCTGTTTCAGCTGAATAGTTCTCCATGCGTTGGGTCCCAACACGCATAGAGAGAAGGAACGAAGTTTTCATCGAATACCGTTTGAAAATCGTTGAGAAAAAGCTAAAAATGGGACAACGGTTCACCATGCGTGTGGTGACCCAACGCATGGTGAACTGCGGCTTTTTAAAAAATTGATAACAAACATATTACTGTTTGGATTTATTGTTGTAGTTCTCCATGTGTGTGGTAACCCAATGCATGATGAACTACAGTTTTTAAAGTTTGTTTTGAAAGTTTTAATCGAACCTCAATAGTTTTATTATTGTGAAACAATAAAATATTTTTCCCACTCCCCGTATGTCCGGTAGGGACAAGCATGGTGAACTATACAAGAGATTTTGCTTCTAGAAATATTTTTAAATCGTTTGAAATCTATTTTAAGGTTTTCAAATGCTGTAGTTCTCCATGCGTGTGGGTATCCAACGCACGGTGAACTACAGGTTGGATTTTTCACAAAAACACCCTAAAAAAATTTAGTAAAATTCATGAAAAATATTTAAAATAAAATTTTCACTCATCTTCTTAGAAATTAGGTTTTTGGCATTCAAAACAATTTAGAAAGCCAGAAATCACTCAGTTTTCCATATTACTATATAGTATGAAAAACAACCCAGTTTGATCGAGTTTGACGTATCAACAAATATTCCCCTCCAGTACAAATGTTGCAGGAGTAACGCTAGTTACATGAAAAGGTGAGAGGACAAAGGAGACTGAACAGAACGCATCTTTAAGTCTTTTGAATACGATTCTCGAATGGGATTTTTAAGAAGAGAGGGGCGGAGAGATGCAGTGTTGGACGCTAATGTAGAATTTATGCAAGATTAAAGAGTTTGGACGGGATGTAATCTTGATTTTGAAGACTGTGATAATCGTTTTAAGCTGTTAAAACTAGTAAAGAGAAGTTTCGTTATTAGAGCAAAATAATCCATAGGGTTGGACTTTAAGACCAAATCGATGTTTGGTGAGAGCAGGATCTCGACTGGGTCCTTATCTGTTTCCTCAATCCTTAACATCGAATGCAAGGGTTTGTCACAAGTTGTGTTTCAATAACTATAAAGTTGACGGGAAAATGAAATCGCCAACTTTGATTAACACATCTTCGATCGATCGATCGGCTAATGGGAGTGCGACATTTGTAGGTTTGAGCTCACCAAGCCCAAGTTCTTTGTAGACAGAGTAGGGTAACAAATTCATTCTAGCACCTAAATCAAACAATGCATTGTTAATTCTCTTTTCACCAATTGTACATAGAATAGTAGGACTACCGGGGTCCTTATACTTCACAGGCAATGAATTAGAGAGAACTCCCGACACATTAGAAGTTAGAAAAACTTTCCTGGGTACTTGTGTTCGGCATTTCTTAGTGCAAAAATCTTTTAAGAATTTAGCATAGGAAGAAACTTGTTGGAGCGCATCTAAGAGTGGGATATTGATCTTGATTTGTTTAAACATTTCAAGCATCTTTTCCAATTGATCATTATTTTTGTTAGACCTCGACCTATTTAGAAATGGAGCCGTAGGTTGTACGATCGGGTCAACATTTTGATTTGGAATAGATGTGGAAGAAGGAATCAACTCCCGACTCATCAAAGGTGAAGTCGATACAAATGGAGGAGAAGGTAAAATTGTCATGCTCAGCTTCCCAAAAGACAGCAACAGGCATGCGATGAGGTCCGCGACATATTTATACCAAGAATTGATCATTTCCGAAATAAATACATTAAGCGTATAGTAAGCAATGTGTATAATATAATAAGAATTTAAATTAGAGCATAAATCCAACTACCTATTACATTTCCAAGTTACAAAGTTCAAAACAAAAGACAGCAAGTCTGGGGTTCAAATGCAACAAAAGTAAAATTAAACAAAGCCTGAACAATAGGCATACTGAAATAAACAAAGATTGGCGGATGACTAGTAATTTGCCTGAGATGATAGCTGAGAGTAATCCTCCTCTGTAAACTCGATCTCCCATGTCATTAAGCCACCTGACGAAAATTCCTAAAGAAAAAAGAAAACAAAGGAATGTCCGTCAACGAACTTGAGCTCGGAAAGACCCCAATAAAAGTGTGATTATAAATAAAGTGATATAATGACAAACATATGAGCAAGTATATAAAAAATAGCATACTGAGATGAACAAGCATAATATGTCAAGTAAGTATGACAAACAATATAAGCATAACAATTCTACATTAGCATAGACATGATGGTACATGTCAGGAATTTAACATACAATTATAGAAAAAAGAAAACAAATCATAAACAAATAACAAGGGCATGGTGATCAATCATATGATGGTATATGTAAACAATAACAATAGAGGTCAGAGAATTCATATACAAGTAAGGGGAGAACATGTTAGGAATAATTAAAAATGGTAGTGTCATTAAAATGTTGGTTTCCTATTCTAACACAAGTTAAGGTATGGTGTCCAACCGCTTTATGAGATTTTATATAGGATGGCGGAATACGAGAATATAGGGGATTTCGAAGAAATTGAACGACGCATCCTTAACTACCAAACACCTCCCCCCTCGAAAAATATCAGTCATGACCAATTCTAACGTAAGTTAATGTATGGTGTTCAACCACTTCATGAGATTTTATACAGTATTACATGAATACATGAGTACAAGAATACAAGTAGAGGACTCCGAAGCAACTGAACTACTCATCCTTAACTACCTAACACCCTGCATATGTTAAGTTATAAAGAAAGACACAAGCCTTACAAGAATTCTTGAATACATTAGTGTGTTGCAATTTCAAGTCAAGTTTTATGTTATGTTCAAGTAGAGTTCATGTCAGGTTCATGTTAAGTTCAGGTCAAGATAATATCTTTACGTATTCATGGCTCGAGTCAAGTCATGTCAAGCATGCAGTAGGTTATCCATATGAGTCATATAGGTACAAAAAATGAGGAGTCACGTAGCATGAAATGAGGCGAGGGCAATATTCGAGCAATGAAAAAATAAAGGTACTGTAAAGAAGTGATGTGAACTACTAATTACCCAAGTTAATTGAAACCAGGAAATAAACAAGAAACGTAGTCTTATGTGTTCTGTGGATATGGGTTCAAGTCTCGTCTAATTTTGACTACTGGTTTCGGAGAAATACCTGTTTTCACATCGCTACGCAGAACAGATCAGAATATGTCCAGCACCGTCGCACATTTTAAAAGTGCAGTTTGTGATATGTTTTGTCGGTTTTTAGGTCTCGAAAATTATTAAAACTTATAGGTCTTTCGGTCTACTTATCCAAACAAATTGGTTCCATACGATTTGGATTCTTGCAGCTCTAGGTATGGCCAGGTTAACATCATGGTTTAAAACAGAATTTATAATTTATGGACAACTACTATAGGATATGTTGCAGAGCATATATCGGTTCGTTCTATACATTTTTGAAACACCAATTATATTGGAAAGTTATAGCTCTGTCAATTATACATCTATACGTCTTAGGTTTGTCAAAAACTAATGTCGGGAGCTTGAGTTATGTCATGTTTAAAAACAGTGCATGAATCAGAGCAGATTTTCTCCAGATTCGTCACCTAATTTTAAAAAGCAGAATTCTATAAATTATGTCGGTTTTCAAAAAAAAAACATTAAAACTATGAAAATTCTAGATCTTTCAATCCGGTTGTCCAAAAAACTTGAGTTTGCTCAAATCGGACCTTGGAAGACGGAATTATGGGTCTCCGAAGATGGCTAATGGAGATTTTAGTAGTCACTCAAATTTAACCACATGTGCACAGTTATTTCATTATAGTACTTACGGATCGTACCACAAGGAGGCGTGTGAACTTTAATTAACTTAAAACGAATTAAAATAAAAGAATTTGTTTATTTAATTAAACTAATTAAAAGGCATATAAAGGAAATTAAAATTGCAAGTTTTAAAAGGAAAGAGACTTTCAAATAATGAAGAAAGGCCTAGGGTTTTGAATTACCTTTACTAATTATGGTGTTTTATAAGATATCTTTTCTTTTCTAATTCCTATATTTAAATTTGTTACTATCAATCATACAAAAGCATAAAGCAAACTTTTATCGCAATGACATATCAATCGTTTCATGAAAGTATAAATCATACGATTATAGAAGTACCCTATCAAACAAATAACATCATCTAGCAAAGAATTTAAATATTCAGTCTTAATTAACCTAGCAATAATTAAATCTTACCCTTCTACTAAATAAACACATAAGTGGTCAATTTATGAATTATTTTGTTTTATCGAAATAGTTTAAATTACCCTAGATTAATTAGGTTGAATCAACTACGATAAAAATTCCATCTTTACCTTCCCTAGTTAATCTTCAAGGTCGTCAATCTATCATAAGAAAAACTAGTTTGTTGGTGATACTACAATTCCCTAAACAAACCTTATGGTTATCAATCATTTATCGATTTATTTAGTTTCTTCGAATAGCATAAAAAAGAATAAATTTTTATCATAGAGATCCATCATGAAAGCACAAATAGAAAATAATAGATCAAAGAAATTAAACATCAATCATAGAAAGTATAACTCAAAAACTCTAGCAAATAAATTAGCTACTCATAATAGAAGAAAGAATAAACAAATAAACAAACTTCATATTAAAAATAACTTTCAAAAATATCTTTGATCTCTCTCAAAACTAACACAAATAACTTATAGAGAGATGAAATCCTAAAGAGGCTATACAGCAGTATATATAGGCAATTGCCCAATTACAAGAATGGTTTAGAGAATCTTTTCGAAACAGCAAGGAACCCTCAAAATTTCCATGTTTAACTCCCAAAATTTTCTGCCCAAACTTGGTAAATTTCAGCCCTAGCCAGTTTTTAGAAAGATCTGAGCACCAAATTTGATCTGTGGCTTATTCTCGACTTTGTGAATCTTTTTCCACCCTTGTTTTTTTGTAATTTGCACCTTTGTATCTGTTTTAGCTTAAAGTTGTCCACATCTAACGCACGTAATACGTCTTTTGTGTACTTTTTCCCTTTAGCTCTATAATCTGCATTATTTAACAAAACATATCAGGAGTAGCATTAAATTGGAAAAATAAAGATAAATATTGATAAAATATATGCATTAAAATGCACCAATCAGTGGCCGATAAAAAACAGTTTTTCTGATTTTTAAACAGTGACAAAAAATCATGTAAAGCCTAAACTAGGTCCTGTTTCGATTTCTGAAAATTCGTTTAAAGCGCATATAAAATTCTATCTAGTTGTTAGACCTAATTCTCTTAAATTCTTCGGTTATTAAAATTATTTGGTTCCTTCCGAAAATCGGTGAAAGGTAAAAGGATTTTCAAAAAAATATAGGAGTTCCATTTAAAATATACTTTCGAATTGTAATGCTAAAAGAAAGGTAACATTGATTTTTGTGTGAAACTCTTTTATACAGCGAGCGCCCTTGTGAAAATGTATGTATGGTGCAAATATATGGATCGGATCATATTACGTACATAAAGAAAAACAACAAATTATATACTAGAACTATTATGATAAAAGAAACTTTATGAGCAAAACAAACTACGAAATGGCGTGCGAATTCATTTGGTATTTGATTCATGTGTTTTCATAACTAGCACTAAACTATCATTTTCAATTATCCAACAAAGAAACTATAATCACTAAATTTTATCGATCTTTCCAAAACAAAACATGAAGACAGCTATTACAATTGACCTATGAATTCCACTCAAACATTTTGTTTTAAAAGTTCCTTTTAATGGGGGGAAAACTGACGTAAGGTACAAGCCAGGAGTGCCTACACAACAAGAGATGGGATTCAATAAGAGATAGGGAATATGGACGTACGCGTGACGTGATACGGTATAACAACCGTATCGCCGATTTAGGAGAAAGTCTCGATCGAAAGACTTCCGGTGACTTGAGATACCAGGAATCTTCGAATCGCTTATAGGTGGAAGGGGGTAGGTGCAACAGAGTATTAGTAGAGATGGTTGCAGAATTTTTGTGGAATTGGAGGAAGAAGCAATTAAAAAAGAGAATGGAGTAAAAGTGACATTAAAAAATTTGAATTTGAATAATTAATCAATTCCCATTTCAGAATTGATTTGAGCGTTTTTGAAAGTAAAAACCAAACGCTCATGTTCTAAAGGAATCATGCTCAAAAGCTGAGCATGAGTGGGCCCCTCACAGCCTCCTGGAGCAGTCGTTTGGCCACCCGGGTCAGTCTTGGCTCAAACGTTGGTCTCGAGCCTCGACCCCCTGGCTCGTGTCATCCTTTATGATCTAAAAACATACATTGTCTTTCCTATATGGTTTCAGGGCCTCATGTGCATCGCCCGTGAACTTTCGGGGCTCGAAAATATTAAAAAGAAATCAAAGAAAAGAAAAAAGGCTGTTAGGTTTCGAACATGTGGACTATAAGATAACAGTATAAATACTTAACCAATGAGTTACAAGGTTGTTCTTGTACTTAGTTATCAAGAAATAAATATAACTCAGCACTCAAAAGGAAAACAGTATTTTATTAACGAGAAATAATACAATGGTGCACGAATATTAGGGTTGTTACAAAATAGGCGGAGTCGGTCTCAACGCCGGAGGTTGATAAGGTGAAGGCTTCGTAGTAGAAGACGAAGGTGTAGAATAAGAAGAAGAAGTAGATGAAGTTGAAGGAATGCCAATATTGTTGTCAATTTGTTTTCCGGATTGAAGAGTGGTGATAGCGGCAACATGATTGATATTCTCATTAGCGACCATGTGAACATTATGTTGCATATTCAGATTTGTGACCAGTTGACTTAGTAGTTGACCTTTTTCTCTCTCACTCAAAACCGCGGTTAATTTCTCCATTTGATCTTCAAGGCGAGCTATAAATTGAGATTGAGTATCAGCAAAGTTGGTTGAAACTTGCATGAAGTTTTGGATTGTGAATGAAAAATTATCGGTTTTGGACATAGAAAATTTCGTGAAATTTTCAGGACTTTTCTCCAAAGATGACAATTTTTCATACCCCGGTTGGGAGAAAGAGGTATTCAAAGGAACATTGTTATTGAAAGGTGTATTGAAATTTTGAGTTTGTGGAGAAATGAAATTTTGAGTTTGTGGAGGAGTCTTTTGAAAGATTTGTTGTTATTGTTATTGGAATTGAGGTAAAGAATTTGAATTTTGTCTTCCTTGAAAATTATTGTGATTATTCCAAGCAAACTTTGGATGACTCCTCCATCCCGGATTATAAGAGAATGAAAAAGGACCATTCCTTGGTTTTTGATAGAAAGCAATGATATGATCCGGTCGGAAAAGGTTTGCAACTAAAGGAGATTCATCTGTAAGATGAGATGAATCCACACAATTCAAGCAAGATGAACAGGAAAGTTGATTGACAGAAGCGGATGGTGAAACAACTTTTCCTTCAATTTCCTCTAATCATCGTGTAATTGCGGCTAATTTAGCTTCGGAGGCAATTGAAGAATCAACATTATGAATACCTCTTTTTGAAGCAATCGGTGAAGGATTGCTTTCCCATTATATGGATTTTTCAGACAATTCCTCAAGATAATTCAAAGCTTTGTTGGGATGCATTTTCATGAAGTTTCCGTTACACATAGATTCCAAGAAAGCGGTAGAATTTTGATTTAATCCCTCATAAGCAATTTGGCATAAATGCCACTTCTCTATTCCATGATATGGACATTGAATCAAAAGATTTTTAAAACGGTCAATATATTTCCAGAAAGTTTCACCCAGAATTTTTTGAAATTTGGTTTATCTTAAGTCTATATCGTGAGATTTTGTTATTTAGGTAAAACTTTTTAAGAAACACCTTGACAAACTCGTCCCAAGTAGAAATAGAGTTGGCGGGTACGCTAAAAAACCAACGTTTTGCTAGATCGTGAAAGGTTAAAAGGAGCAAAAGAAGTTTCACGGTATTTTTGGTAAGATGTTGCAAGCGTATCATTCGACAAACGTCATCAAAATAACTTATGAAGACATAGTCATCCTCAGACTCGAGTCCCGAAAAATGTGGAAGCATGTTGACATAATTGTGCTTGATTTCGTAATTGTTGCTATTGAAGAGAGTTAAATAAATGCATGAAGGAATAGCGGAACAGATAGGGTAGCAAAGATCTTGGAGAGTAAGATGAGGCGTGTCAGCCATCATAAAATCGAAAGAAAAAAATGGTAGGTATGGTAGAATTGTCGAAAATAGCGATATCGAAATCAGTAGAGGAATCAGAAGGAATGGGTAGAATACAGACTAATCAGGATTTTGGGTCCCTAGCCCACGTTCGCATACACTAATTGAGATAGTGTAAGGTAAGAATAAGAGTAAAGAAGTGTAAAGAGAGTGTATGAATATGGAATAGGGTGAAATGAAGTGAGTGTGGTGTGACCCAAGAGTATGAACTCAAAAGTGGTGCTAGAATGCACAGATGAAGGACTCAACAAACAAAGAAGAAATAAAATAACCAATCACCTGGCTTCTAGGGCCATCTAAGTCAATCTCTAGACACGCTCCTAGACTTCCAAGAGATAATTTGAAAGATCGATCCTCTACAACTCTTTTCGCTATCTATCGACCAGGTAAGTGCAAGAAAATGGAGGGAGGTTTTCCAAGGCTTTCACCAAGTTTCGTAATTATAGAACTCCCTTACTTTGTGAGACTTTCGTACTCAGTAACACTTGCCTAAGACACCTCAAGAATAGCTAGGATGAGAAATAGATTACCCTCAAACTTCTCTTGTCCTTATTGAGTGTGACGATGCTTAGAGTCGAGTCTAAATATTTTTTATTAATTCGAGGTGATGCTCGATGGTAGGTGTGGAAATTGAAAGGACGATACCCCCATGTCCTTTAGCCATTTTTTGACTTTTGGAATTGAGCTCTAAGCTTTCCAATTCGGGATGAGAAGAAATGAGGGCTCTGGGGCTTTATTTATAGCATTTGAGGTCAAATAACTGAAAATCTGTCTATTTTGGACTGTTTTAGCCATATAAGTCTCCATGCGTTGGGTCCCAACACGCATAGAGAGAAGAAACGAAGTTTTTATCGAATACTGTTTGGAAATCATTGAGAAAATGATAAAAATGGGGCAACGGTTCACCATGCATGTGGTAACCCAACGTATAATGAACTACAGCTTTTTAAAATATCAATAACAAACATGTTACTTTTTGGATTTATTGTTGTAATTCTCCATGTGTGTGGTGATCCAACGCATGATGAACTACAACTTTAAAATTTGTTTTAAAAGTTTTAATCGAACCTCAACAGTTTTATTGTTGTGAAACAGTAAAATATTGTTCCCACTGACCATGCGTTGGGTAGGGACATGCATGGTGAACTGTTGTAGACACCTCATCGATTCAGCAATTTGTGAATTTATCTTTTTACCCCTGTTTTATTTGTTGCATCATAACCTTGCATTATCATCTCGCCAGTGCATCCGCATCATGTCATTCACCTCATTTCTACATTAAAATTACTGTGTGGTATACATGAAGGCAACCTAAGTGTATGGTTCAAGATTCATTTAAATGACCGAAATACCCTTTTTGATACGTTCAAAAATCCATATCTAAGGATCCTTTGAGCTGAATGATGTCAAACTTTCCAGATCATCTTATTATATTTATGAGAACATACCATAAAAATTTCAACCAAAATCGACAATGTTTACCCAATGAACTAAAGCTCGTTTATTATTTTATTATTAAATGATATGGCGGGCCCACATGGGTAAAATTGCTAATTTTTCTTAATGAACCTCATAACTCACTTAGATGGTCGTCCATGAAAAATTTCAAGTCATTTGAGTATTGTTTGCTATTTGATTTGAATATGAGCAATTAGGGGTTAATTAAGTTAATCATTGCTATAAAGCACTTGATTATTAATAATTAATCTCTACTTGACTTGTCAAACCTATGGCATAGGATTCTCCTCCTAGTGAACCATTAACTTAACTTGTATCTCATGAACACCATAACATGCACTCTTTCTACCTAAAAGCATACCTAACTTGCATTCTTTTGCTTTATTAGGAAATTGCATGGAGACCAAGCATTTTAGGGTGAAATAAGTTTAGGTGTTGATAAAGATCGGTTCATCTCTACAAAATCCCAACCATTTTATCCCCTACAATCAATCACAGCCTTCCATTTCATATCTTAACCACCCCATCTATAAATAAGTCTTCTCATACTCATGAGAAAGGGGCTCTCTTCTTGATTCCATCTCTCACCTTCTTAACTCTCTCAACCATTCACTTGATCTCTCTAAGAGATCAAGCCTCCACCCTTCAACAAAAATAACCCTTAGATTAGTTTAGAAACCTCTCAAAAACCCAAAAAAATTAAGCAAACTTAAAAAACATGAGCTAGAGAAAGAAAAACCCGATATTTCCTATTTAGGACTAGAATTTAGGAATAAAGAATCTATTTCTCTACATCTAGATTGTCTAGCTTGCATTTCAACTCTTCAAACAACAACAAACTTTGAAAAAATAGGGATTTAGGATCCCCTCTTTATAGTTTATTCATTTCTTATGCCTTTTTAGCTCATTTGTCTTGCTTATGCAAGTAGAGTGGCCCTTCTTTTGTGTTTTTGTGGGTTTTTGTTGGTTTTCTTACTGTTTCCTTATGATTATGGTCTATTCAATAAAGAGAGGAGGATTCATCCTAGGACTCTCTTAAATCTCTCTAAAACTTACAAAAAAAGATTTCAAAAGATAAAAAAAATGGTTTAGTTCTTTAATTGATCTCTCATTTTGATCATTTTGCGAACTTTAGCCAAGAAGAGTAAAAAGGATAGGATTATATCCGAGAACCATCTATCTTGAACATCTTTTCCATCAAGGCCCGAGCAAAAACAGAAAGAAAAATTCAAAGGTTTGCTCCCGGGTTACCCAGACACCTTCTCAGAAGGCGCCTGTTCCCGCCAAAATTTTCGGCCAAGAGCTATTAGTTCCTGTTTATGCCGGCTTAAGTTTCGTTTACAGATATGTGTGAAACCAGGCTCATTCATGTACGCACATGCACACATCAGAGGAAGAACAGGTGTTCAATGACAAAACAAAGTATTTAATTGAACATTTTATTCTATAGGAAATAGATCACCAAACATGGGATCGAAAGTACAGAGATTCACAAAACTATGGATAAAATTATCTAACTCCCTCTCTGCCTTCTCCACCATGACAAAGCGGCAATCTTCATGAGGAGTAGCTACCCATCGGTCAGCACCGCACCCATCATCAAAGGCAGACATGACGACCCGCTGAGCCCGTATCTGTCTTAGCAGCTGGACAGAGCGACCCCTCAGAGCTGTGGTGATCAAAAGTGCCTCGTGGAACACTCAATCTTGTCTTCCGCGGTGTCGAGCATTGCTGGAGTCATCTCCACCGGAGGAGGGGGAATATCATTGATCACAGACAAGAAAACCATCCGGAGCCAAATGGAGCCGATGGGGAGAGAAGATCCTATACGAGTCAAGAGCTCGTGCAACACCGTGTCGCATTGGTCATCCGTAAGAGTAGGGTTCACCAAGCGCGCAGCAAAACGATGAACAATTTCCTCAATAGGCACCTCCCATGGCTGACGGCGAGCATGCGGGCGATTAAAAGCCATAGCTCTTCTCTGTTAAAATGATTCTCTGAAAATGAGAGAGAAAAGAAGCATTGCTTCAGATTATGAAGGGAGACATTTAAGTCTAGGCACAGAAAAAGATGTGCATGATGGAACTATTTCCAAGCTCTGGGAAAGAGAAGCTTGACTCAGGAAAAGTGAAGAAGGAAGGTGAAAAGACACCTTCAGTAATGAGGCAGCACCTCACGTGCAAAGCATGAGAGCGCTGAGCGCCAGCGCTAAAGAGTCAAAGACTCCCATGTAGCGCCTCACGTGCAAAGCACGAGAGCGCTGAGCGCCAGCGCCATGAGTTAAAGACTCTAAGGCAATGCCTCACGTGCAAAGCATGAGAGCGCTGAGCGCCAGCGCTACAGAGTCAAAGACTCTGAGGCAGCGCCTCACGTGCAAAGCACGAGAGCGCTAAGCGCCAGAACTAAATGTTCTCCACCATTGGATCAAAGATCCAACGAACATGATTAAAAATCATCAATTGATCAGAATAAAATTCTGTTAAGGAAACATTTCTCAGAATCTTTCCAAACAGGAAAGATTATGCTCTGAAGATCAGAGCACCGTTGGATCAATGATCCAATGGTGATTAAAAATCACCAAAATGCAAAATAAATTCTGTATGGGAAAAGATTATCCAATCTTGTTAAAAACAAGAAGATTGCCTTCTGTAAAACAGAAGCCCTAGGATCAAAGATCCAACGGTGGGAAACATCCCCAAATCAATTAGAGAAAAGATCTCTTCAACTGATTCAATAAATCAGCCTACCCTATATAAAGCCCCAAGACTTCAAGTCTCATAGAGAGGACCCCCCCCCACAAACTTTGAGAAAGTTCAGAGAGAAAAGCAGAAGAAGAATTTCTTCAAGCTAAAATAAAGAGATCAAAGCATCTCATCCGAAAAAGAACTTAGTTCTTATGCTAGATCATAGATCTATAAGGAAAATGTCTTTCACAAAGAGATCATAACATCTCATTATAAAAGAGGGGAGAATAATTCAATTCTCTTAAGATCACAGATCCATAAAGGCGAAACCTTTCACCAAAAACATAAGAGATTGAAATATCTCCTATAAAATAAGAACTTTGTTCTTAGATCCATAAGACAAAGTCTCGTATAAGAGAAAATTTAATTCTCAAAGTGCAGAGCTGCCTAAAAAGAGCCTTAGCGTTCCAATTAAAAGAAGCGCTTCAGCGCTCCAAAACCTAGCGCACAGCGCTGCAGAGCCCTAGCGCTCCAATTAAACGAAGTGCTTCAGCACTCCAAATTTAGCGCACAGCGCTGCAGAGACTTAGCGCTCCAAATTTAAAGAAGCACATCAACGCTCCAAGTCTGGCGCACAGCGCCAAACGCGCCATGTGCTCCTTACGTGTGCGCTATTTCATAAGAAGCGCCTTGCGCTCATTGACTGGCGCACAGCGCCAAGCGCGCCACGTGCTCCTCACGTGTGCACTATTTCACAAGAAGCGCCCTGCGCTCATTGACTAGAGCACAACGCCAAGCGCGCCACGTGCTCCTCACGTGTGTGCTATTTCACAAGAAGCGCTCTGTGCTCATTGTCTGGCGCTCAGCGCCAAGCGCGCCACATGCTCCTCACGTGTGCACTACTAAACAGAAGTGCTATGCGCTCATTGACTAGAGCTCAGCGCCAAGCGCGCTACGTGCTTGATTGGTTTGTATTTTGCATGCGTGCGTTTTAAAATCAAAATTAAGAATATACCGCAATCAATAACGGTGTCACTTGGTAGCTAGCCGGTTGAGTACGGGTCGATCCATAGGGAGAAGGATTCTTTTTCTTTATGTTTTAACGAGTTAAGTCCAAAAAATTAGTGGTTTTGTTTTAATATCTAAGAATGAGATAAAATTTGATAAAAAGCTTGCTAGGGTTAGGATTAGGTTAGTTCGAGATAGGGATCTTCTTGCTTCTATCAATACCTTAGTTATGAATAAAGGTGTTAGGGTAATCGGCAACAACGGGGATTAGCACGACTGGGAAGAAACTAAGTTTCTTCCTTTTGGTCCTTGTCCGTCCGTTCTTGGCTCTTAGCCCTAACCTCCAGTTAATTCAATCACACCCGGTCTAACTAAGGAATCACCGCTATCATGTAGGATAGGGTGCAATAGTGAGCGGTGTGTGGTTGATTTAAAAAGAGTTCTTTTAATAAAATTATATGGGCAAAGAAAGGAGTGAGAGAGATTTCCATCTCTCAAACCTTCCCTATCCTAACCCTAACAAGTGAGGGATTACTCACTCATCAGGAAGTTAACAATGAAATTCATTTTTTTATAATTTTTATATTAGAAAACTAAATTGCAGATATTAAAAGAACAGATAAAAATTGCAAGAATTAAATTCAGACAATAAAAGAATGCGAGATAAAAACAAAAACTCTTACTTTATTAATGACCTCAAGAACGCATTACAATTGAATTTTGATCTTAAAAAAAGGCAAAGAGAGGCATCCTAAGAAAGGCACCCTAGAAGAGGCACACCTTATTTGGCTTTGAGCCCTCCTATTTATAGATAGGAAAAACCCTAAGTTTACATTCTGATCCATACATGAAATTACAAAACAACCCCAAAGACCGAGTCAAAGCACCGACACCCCACCGACACGTGCATTGCACGGCCGCGGAATCGCGGCAGAAAGGCCTTTTTGGTTGCGGTTCCGTGGCCATATGGTGGGTTCTTGGGCCTATCTCTTCAGGGTTTCTCTGTGTTGCTTTTATCTTCTGTTTTCTTTACTTGGTTTATCAGAATCTCTTCTATTTCCTTCTATATTTCCAATAGTGAAGAATGATGTGGACTGTTGCCTTGAGCTTCGCGTTAAAGTCTTGAATCGTGTGCTGCCCTTGTGCTTTGTGCATTGAACTGTCTAATGATTTTCCATTTGTTCCTTGAACTAGTAGGCGGCATCATACGGATTCATCTATTGTTGGTCGTAGTCTCACATTTGTAGCGACTTTTCATGAATTTCACTGTAACGATCTGAGAACCTGTAACCTACAACTATTTAGCAGACATGGATCAAAAGCACCTATTTATATGTAATGTGATTAAGAATGGGCGGTATAAAAATGCAAAAATCTGATATGAACAAATACCCCCAAACTTAACTTTTGCTCGTCCCGAGCAAAGCCAATTTTATTCTCGAAAAATCCTAGCCTCACTTTCGCAGGTAACGCGATTGCACTGAGCTCGTGCAACAAGCCGTTAAATCTCTAGGTATCCCTAGTAGGAGGAGTGTTGTCTCCTGAGGATTTTCAGCGGATACTACCCACAAAATCCGATCAATTTGGCCTGTTGACTTTCATTCTTCAATTCGGTATTCTAGCAAGAAATTCTATTATTTTCAACTTAGAAATCATCAACCTGTATTTTTCACACTCACTTATCATTTAATTTAAGATCGTATATGTTCTGCAAATTTAATTAGCTTTCAGCATCTTTTGAATTTTCCTTCTAAACTTCCATCTCAACTTAGGAATTTCTATAATCTGTACTGAAGGTATAAGCCCTATCTTTCATTCATATCTCTCATCCAAACCCCAATCATATACCCCTACGTGTGTGTATGTATCACCCCTACACTTGGAAATTCAATTCAAGTTATCATACTCTTGTCCATCTTCCAAAATACTTTTAGTTGGTGAAATTGCTCACACATCCTTCATGCGACCGTTAATACTTCTTGAGGTTCTAACGACCGATTACAAAATGTGTTCGCACATTAAGGCGTAATTTCTCGTCTTGTAATACCTAAGGCTTTAGCAGTGACTCCCAAACCAGTTGGTCTAAGGCACTAGGTGATAAAGCACCCTTGCTATATATTTTTATTTATGCAGCCTTAAGTAATTACAAAACCAGTGTTCATTTTTTTATCTCTTTATTCACCACTTATATTTTTATTTTATTTTCCTTCATACTGAGGATTTTAGACAAGAGCATTTCAAGGTATCCTCTACTATCCCAAGTCTCAAGGTGCGTGTATGTGCAAGTTGTAGGGTATATATTTTCAGAATTTAGACTTAAGGTTCAGAATTATTTTTCAGATTTACACTTCAAATAAAAATTTCAATACCCTTCCCTTATTTTGATTTAGCCCAAGAACTGAACTCAAATTTTGCCTATTTCTAAATAAACTACAAGGACATATATTTTCTACAGTTAAACTTTAAGAAATATTATTTTTAGGGTTTTTAATTTACTAAGTTTAGGATCTAGTTTTTCCCTACTATTCAACCATCATGTTGAACTTAAGTCAAATATAGTCAAAATTGAAATTTTCAATTTTTTTTTAATTTTTGATTTTTATGGGTTTTAAAATAAGTATACAAATGCAAAAATATACACATGAATGTGAAGGAGGAAAGCTTACCGAGCACACCCCCAAACTTAAACTTGACAGTGTCCTCACTGTCAGGCTACACTAAGAGGGTCAAAGTTGTCGGCACTCGCCTGTTTATTTATAATTTTTTTTAACAGAAAAAGAAAACAAAATATATATACAAAAAGGTCCCCCCAAACTTAAGTAAAACAGTGTTTCCACTGTTTAAGCGTTAATGTTCAGAGTTAGGGAGGAGAAAAACACAGTATCAAGCTATACAAGGTCTTACACAGGCCAAAGGTTAACACCAACCATTTGAAGAATTTATCAAAGTAACATATAGGTCGGTGGAAGAACATGTTATATAGTGCCAAGAAGAAGTGGGGAAGAGATAAGTGGTGGTATGGAAAGGGTTTGCGTGAACGTGAATGTGAGGAGATAAGAGGTGATGATAAATAAAAACGAGAATGTGAATTATCAGAAATGAGTAGAATATTGGCATTCTCGTATTTTATAAGAAATGGGTGGTAGTTCAACTTCTATAGGTGGAGGTTGATTAATCACAAAATCCTTGTTGTTTAGGAATGCAAGTTCGTCAGCAAAAAATTCTTCAAAACTCTCATCGATGTAATTGAACATTTTACTGTCAGTAAGTTTGTGCCAGAATTTATCATACTTGATTTGTCAAAAATCATGGAGGTAAAAGACTCGAAAAACTCATCTACCTCATTTTCAAAAGTATCCAAATCAAGTTGGCTTTCTGGAATGATCAAACTTGAATTATCGGATTTTGATTCATCAACACTCACTAAAATTATAGGAAGAATATAAGAAGAATCTGAGAAAGTGGGAGAAAGAAGTTGAATACGAACTTGAGGGTGGAGATGGAGTGTATAAATTAGCACAATTTGTAATGACCGATGTATAAAAAGCGATTGTGCTAATCTATCAACCCACTGAGAAATGAGGTCAAATCCCTCAAGATTCGTGAGAAAAAATGGGTACGTCGAACTTAGTAAACCAGACATAAAAAATAAAAGTGTAACGGTTTCTTGCAAGGTCGGAACGAGGATGGAGGGAAGTGATTGAGGAAGGGTATCGGTTAAAGATTCAGGAAGGTGTGCGCAGTCAATAAAAAGGATAGAATGAATTGGAAAATCCGACTTCTCAAGTAAAACTGCTTCATCCTCAATAATTTCCTCAATACTCTCCTCAAAATTTAGCTTATCCATGCAATTCTCATCAAAATCAAGACGCATGTGAAGTTCGGGAAAAACAGTTAATGGTTCGGGATGATGAATTGGAGAGAGAAACTCATCCAAATCTGTGGGTTCATCATCCAAAATCTTCCCAGCGTCTATATCCTCAATCAAGTGAAAATCAATCTTTTCAGACACCTCATCAAAAGCATGGATATTAATCATTCAGGTTCTAGAGTGGTGGTGTAGAGGTCAAAAAGATTGGTGATGGTTTCACTCGAAAGGGACCCTTCACAATCAGGTAAATCAAACACTATAAAGTCGCACAACTCATTAAACGTTTTATTTTGAACTGGTGAATCATTTGGAACACTTGATAGACATTCAAAACCGGAATTTTGGGATTCAATTGGGGATGGGTAGGTTTGATTTAGAAGTGTGCACAGCTCACTCTCTCCACTCAAATTATCAATCTTTCCAACCGCCTCATCATATATTGGAAAATTTGGAGCTAGTTGGAAACTAGCTACCGGGTCACTAGGTTGTATAAGGGCAGCCATGGACGCATTCAAATCCCTCATCTATTGGCATGACGCTACCATAAAGTCTTCCAACGACTGTTCCAGACTAGACATGGGTTGTGACGGAGTTTCAGTAAAAGATTCAAAATTGTTTGGATACGTGAAACTCCCAAATGGCTGTGTAGAAGCAATGTCTAGAGAAGGTGCAAAAGTCGGGAAGGACTGGTAGGAATTGAATGGTTGGACAGGAGTAGGATCAATATTTGGATAAGAAGGTGAATAGAATTGTTGATCTCAAGAATTCGCAGTGATGAAAGGAGTGAAAGATCGATTACGAGATTGTTCAATATGTTCAGCAATAGATGTTAGTTATATGTATGCCCTAGAGGCCATTGCTATACATAGGATGTATATTGTAGTGGCTGCTGGGACATATATAGGGAGGACTTTCTTGCTCGACATGATAGTATGCTATCTGGTTGATCTTTACCTTAACGTGTACACTGATAGTCTCTCTGTTACATGTTGGTAAAGCCCTTAGGATGAGTACTTGACTACCTGGACTATGATGCGGATCATACTAGTGGGGACATGGTAGTCCATAAGTACATCCTTCAAAGTCCCTAGTCGTGGGTATATCGAGACGGGGCATCGATATACCAGAGTAGACTAGCGTATACCTTCTCGACCCATACAGATGGGCGATGGAGGATCCCATATCCATTGGTGTTTGACATCAGAGATGATATACGGGTGCTCAGTGGAGACTGGGTACACTGGACGGACTCGCCGAGAACTCCCAGATGGTATTATACCTTACGTCAGATGGCAGTTTTCTGGTGACACTGGTACAGAGTAGTCTGTTAACCCGAGATCGTCATAGAGTCTTGTGTGGTTCCCACTGTGCTTTGATTTCCACCTTACCACGTCCAAGAGGGCGTGCAAAACGGTGGTTTTTGGGTACAGTCCCGAGTCACATGGAGGCAATGAGCGATAGGAGGGGATTCGTCTCTCCCGGTATAGGAAGTTGATGTTGCACTGTGTTCGATTGGCTATAACCGGAAATCCCTGGTCAGGGTTGCTGAGATTTACTGGTAAGTGTTACCAGTAGTTTCTCGAATAGTTATAGACCTCATATCGACACGACTTATCGAGCTATTGGGGTCTGACGTTTACCACCCCTAGGCAAGATATGCGACATATCAGACGAACAGACCGGACTGTACGGTAAGTGTTACTGGTTGGATTCACTGGAGTATGAGCGGGCTTGCTCGTCGATCTTCTGATCGCTCAATACCCGGGTGGCCTTTACGTTTAGCAGACCGCTTGCGGCTTGTGGGTGATTGATATGATCATCACCTGCTGCCGGCGTATTGACGAGTCTTTAGAGTCCTACACAGAGGTTTTCTGGCTCAAGCGAAACGAAATAGGAGCGCATATGAGATATGTGCGGGACCGAGAATAATGCGTGTATGTGATACCGTATTCCATTCTCGCGATAAATGTATCGAATGGTTATATGCGATATAACCTAGTTATCGAATCGAGGGTTGATTCGATAAGCCGATACAATGGATACTAGTCGGTTATATGCGATATGACCGGATCGTTAAATCAAGTGTTGATTTAATGATTTAATGCATAATTATATATTTTATATATTACTTTGCATTAACTAGTATCGGTTCACTTTTAAATGGATTTTCTCACTTGTTTGTGCACATTGTATATATGATATACTTTTTTGTGCACTTGATTGTATCATGTTTGATGATACATGCTCTCTAGGGTTTGTGTAAAGATTAAACCATGGTTGTGTAATGATTAGGGTTTTCTTTTTCATTTATTTATTTATTTCATTTATTTTATTTTGGAAAAGAAATGGCAAAAGAAAAGAAAATGGTTGCTAGTTTTGTTTTACATTGAAAGTTCAAGAAGCTTTGACTAAGTGACCATTTTGTCTTCATGCTTAACCCTAACCATTCCATTTAACCATGATTTATTCTCTACACTTGACCATGGTTGCAACATGATAAGTATTCAATTTATTTTCTATTTTGAATTAACTTATCATAATTTTATCATCATCTTCTTCTTCTTCTTCAAAGAAGAAAACCTTGGACCATCAATGGTGATTGATGAAAAATAGTGAGAAATCCAATTCTAAAGTCTACCCACTTTCTATTTCTTCATCCTCTACCTCTTGCCAAGTAGTAGAGTGTGTTTTCTTCACAAGTTTCATGACTTGGTGAAGTTGGAGCTTGATCTAGCGATGCCTCGACGTAGATCATCTTCAGCATCGTCGTCGATGACCTAGCCCGCTTTTTCTCCGATGAAGCCGATGCTAGAGCCCAAGATCCGTTTTGTACAGCGAGGAGACATCATCGCGGAGCCATGGAGGTGGAGGACCGGATCTACAAAGGTTGTATTTCCGTTCTCTTAGTAAAGTAGTTTACTAGTTGCATTTGTCGCCTAAACTTCTAGCCAACGATCCGTATTAGGGTTTCTCGGCACCCGTAAAATTTGAAATTGGCATGTTTGATGCCTTGTGAGACCTCTTGAGAGTGCCTAGGAACCCTACAGTGGTATCAGAGCTACTAGGCATTAGATGTCGACCTATGGGGGGTTCTCACTGTGTGACAGTGTGGCGAAGCATAGGCTCTTACCCCCAGGGTGTCCCGAGACCGGAAGGTGTTCTGGCGGGTTGTAGTCCTCGCGAGGGGGCATGCGTAAAAAGTAGTTGCTGAGGGACCCATTGGTGCCACGGCGACCCTATTGGATGGGGTGGCTGCCTGACCTACAGTGGTATCAGAGCCTAACATGAGCCTTAGGCGATGCGTAGACGATGTTAGAAACCCGATCGAACCCCGAAACCCTAACTTTTAACCCTCTCTGGACTTTTTCTGAAAAAGTGGTTTTTTCCAAATTAAAAATGCTTAAAAAATTCAGCAGGAAATTCTAAGAATTACGGTGCAAAAATTACCTAATGATCTTTCTAAAGCGCGGCGGAACAGCGGCATTAGTCGCCTATTGCGGCGGTTCCGCGCTCATTTAGTCTCTTCAGTCAACCATTTTTGCACAGTAACTTCTTTATTTAAATGCTGAGTTTTATGGGAATTTTTAAAATTTATTCAAGAGTTGAATTTTCTGGGGTTGTTTTGGGGATTCGATGATTCGATCGGATTATCAGATTTTGTCTATGTGGATTCCGGATAATTTTTGAATATGTTAAAAAAGTTCGACCGGATATAAATACCCAACTTTTCCCCTGCCGGAAAATTTCTAAGTGTTGGATTTTTCCTGTGGTTTAAGGACGTTCTAAGTAGTGCAAGTAACGCGATGGTCCCTCTAGAAGACAACAAACCTTAACTCGATTATGTGACCGTCTTGAACTGCCCTTTGAACCTTCGGGTTTGGGGCAGTACGGCGTGCCACATGTGAGGCGTTGGCTTGACCCTTCTACGGCTGGACCGTTGGTACTGAGGCATGAAGTGAATGTCTTTGGACTTATTTCATGAGTTGAACGGTTTCGGGAAAACTTGGGTGTTCGAATGTTCGATCGGAAAGTTTAACATTTTCTATTTATCTGGAATGGGATACAATAATTGGAATTCACAAGTTGTTATGAGATAACTGAATGAATGTTATAAACATAGCAGTTTAGTCTTACTTGATCGGTTGCCACGGAATTTTGATGTGATCAAAAGTCCGTCGCAATCACGTAGCGTACGCGGATACTCGCCGGGTAAACTTAATAGACAGCCTCACTCCATAGCCCCGACCAAGTGACTGTAGGAGAACCCCGTTGCCGAAAGCATCCGTCCGGGTGCTCGCGGTAGCGGTGTTCCGCCTTGGTGCACTTCGTCGACGGCATCGGGGGTGCGGCCGCCTACTAAAGTTTGCGACGAGCATTCGATCAGGATGTCGGGAATCTTGTTGAATTGCCCGACTTGATATTGAAAAGTGTTTTCAATAATGAGACTAAAATGCAGGGTTTATAATTGTTAGGCATGCGATGTCTAAGTATTTCATTTGATTAGGCATGCGATGTCTAAAGAGGTTGCGGATTCCAACTGTTGTAGTTTTACACTTTCTTTTCTGTGACCGTAAGTGTAATATGTGATATCGCCGGTTTCGTTGCTATATGTCAACGACAATTGGGATGCGCATATTTACTTACGTTGATGACATGTGATGTTATGTGCTGCTGGATATGTTATATTGGATCGTCGTGTTTGAATAGCCGGGGGTTTTATGTGAGATGAGTGTTTTTCATTTTCATTCATGTAAAAACTTGTATGTAATATTCTTTTATTGGGGCACTTCCAGGTTGCGGAAGATGTCACCCTTTGTATATTATTTACTTTTCTGCACTAGGATAGACCCAAGGAGGAGGGCACAGGTAACCGGGTTCTAGGGTCCAGTGGGAGACCAACTCGAGGAGTCGAGTCCGGGTCTCCTAACTCTAGAATTGGTAGGGTTTCTTGCCGCTCTCGCAGGGGTCTAGGGGTGTGGGTTTGGCTATTCATCGCGACCGTGGAATCCGTGTTTTATAATGGCTCGTATTGAAAACACAGACGTCCTAGTATATCCAATATTTCATATGTTTCTTCTGCTGTGATATCTGTGATGTGATCATGTGATGTTCTGTGATAGATACAGTATATAGTATATATGATATATTATATAGACGTTACTTATGTTTTACACCCACGCTAGCCCTGCCCCGCTCTGCCGTTAGTTACCTAACCTAACGGTGCATGAGGGGACATCGAGGCGAACACGGATGACATAAGTGTACGTCGTATTTATCTGTGATGTTTAGGTGTTTTAAATGATGGGACTTCATTAATGTGATTAATGAAAGAAAAGAAACCTAAAGATGTTTTAGAATCGAATTTCAAAAATAAAACAGGTAGCTACAGTTCTTTGCTTTGCACAGCGGTATATGTGATATATCCTGCACCTTATTCGATGAGGAAAGGACCGAGATCCCTTCACCGGGAGTGACTCCTTTAGCAATAACTGGCAGATGCTACACACTCGGTTTGTCTTCTGATTGCTTTTAAGAGTTTTTGCTTTTCACAGCGATATATATGATATATCCCGCACCTCATTCGACGAGGAAAGGACCGACGATCCCTTCACCGGGAGTGACTCCTTTAGCAAAACTAGAAAAGCCTCAAAAACACTCCATTTCAAATTCATTCGATCCTATAACGATATCAAGTTCATTACGCAATAGGTTTTCAGAAAAACCTGTCATAGCCCTCCGTCATTTCAGATAAGTACTAGTTAGTATTCGTGCTGCGGTTGTTTGGCATGCGTCAAGGCGTAGTGTACGGTAGCTAACTAGTGCTTATCTGCTAGCATACGATGCGATTGGATTAGGGTATTCGTACGGCGTTGTTTGGCATGCGTCAAGGGTAGTGCGGGTGGGTTTAATTCAATCAAGAAATGTACGGGTTGAACTTGACTAGCGGACTATGGGTTGTTTGGCATGCGTCAAGGTCATAGCACGCTAGGGGCAAAATATTATCGGGAATTTCAAGTGTTGAAATTTGCAATGAAATTGCATACCTTCTATGAGATAGTTGGATCCCGATACCCGCTGCGAGTAATTGTTACTCCTGGGAGAGTTTTACACATTACAATTAGCCGATCAAGTAGGTGTCTAGAAAGGTGTCAACGGGGTTACGCCTCTGGGAAAACAAGGTTTACATTAATTAGGTTCGTGCGAAAGCACGGGGGACCTCCCTCAAAGTACCGACACTGGCCTGGCTGAAAGATTGGCGAACTTGTAGTGTATAATTAATCCCGGCTGGTCTTTCATTTTAGGATTTGAAGGAAGAATTGATAAAAAGCAGTGGGAGCCATCCTGATTAGATAAAATAATAACCAATCTATTCTTGCAAGAGCGCACGCTGAGTGTTTTCTTCTCTCTCTCTCCAGGTAGCGACCACATCACGCCTTAATCAAGATAATAATACGAAATATTGGCCGAACCCGCTTGTTATACTGAGCTGGGGAACGTTGGTCCCGCTCCAACTTATAATTGTTATAAGACAGAGTAGGAAATTGGGGATTACCAGAATTCCCGTGCCGCCCAAACGAAGAGAGTGCATGCTGATGCATCATCTTCGGGTGTGTTCATTACAAAGAACTGTTTCTCAGTATCCTCCGCATCCTGGGTATATGATACCGGATCTGGATCCCAGATATGTAATCTGTTACATAGGGCTGCGAAAAGGTAGAAAAACTGAGAACGGGTGATAAGTTTCATGAGGCAGAAAACAGGGCAAGTGTTGCAGCCAAATCTGTTGGTCACTGTTACCCTGTATTCCAAATACATTGATTCTGAACGAATGTTATTAGATACCGAACCTGATATACAAAATCATATCAGTCTCTTTAGAAGTAAAGAAATGATAAAATTTTGTATTGTTGGATGATGTTTTGAACATTTCCTATATCAAAAGTTGATCGGATCAGGCACGTTATCTAAAAGTATTGATGCTCTAAATCAAACTACAGTTCTTTAGTATACCGAACACACACAAGAGGAAGAGTTCAGAAATGAACGAATCCTACTTGAGGCATTGTAGACTAGGTCATATCAATGCGACCCGACTAGCTGAAGTTACATGTAGATGCATATTTAAATCAGTTTGAATTTACATCTTGTGAAACTTGCCAGTCATGTCACAAAGATATGATGACCATAGCTCCGTTTACTGGAAACAGAGAAAGAGTTAGTGAACTCTTGGGATGATACATGTTGATGTATGTAGGTCCCCTGTCTACACATGCCAAGACCGGTTCTTTATACTTCGTTACATTCTCTGATAATCTCTCAAGATTCAGACATATGTTCCTGTTGAAACACAAGTCCGAACCTTTTGAGATATTCACAGAATATAAGTTAGAAGTAGAGAACCAAAACGGGTATAAGTATTATGTCCTTTGATGTGATCAAGGAGGAGAATACTTGAGCACGAAATTCCTGAACTATTCTAAAGGAGAATGGGATTCTCTCTCAGCATTACTCCTCCGAATACACCATAGAACGATAGTATATCGGAGCGGAGCAATCACACCCTATATGATATGGTGTGCTCTATGATGAGTACTACTGAGTTACCTATTTCCTTTTGGGAGTTATGCACTTGAGAAGTTTGCATACCTATTGAATAGGGTTCAAATCAAATCAGTTGCTTACCACTTCATATGTGATATGGAAAGGGAAGAGCCCATATCTTAAGTTGGTTAAGATTTGGGGTTTTCCGGGCTATGTCTAAAAGCATAATCCGGACAAGCTCGAGGCAAGATCTGTTATGTAGAACTGGAAATGTTCCAGCTATACAAACTGCAGCTGATGATTTGATAAAACCAAAGGATTCAGTAGAGACCAACGAACCTCAGCCTCTCCGCCGATCTAGTAGGGTTTTCTCACCCACTTGAGAGATACTTCGGTTACTCTATGACAGTGGGAGCGAGGATTGCATCATGAGATGATGACCCAACTAGTTTCGAGCTGGCCATCAGGAGTAGAACTCTGTAAGAATGGCTGGATGCTTAGTGATCTGAGATGGAATCCTTATACACCAACAAAGTATGGACTTTGGTTGCTATATCTGAAGGGTTAAATCCCCATCAGGAACAAGTATATCTTGAGAAGATTACTTGGTGTAGATGGAAAAGTTGAGACTTTCAAAGCTAGATTTGTTAAAGCTTTTCGTCATCGACCAGGTGTGGATAATGATGAAACCTTTTCAAGTAGCTATGCTTAAGTCCATCCAGATCCTACTTGCCACGGCTACATACCATGACTACGATATCTGGCGGTTGGGTGTCATGACTGCTTTTCTAAATGATGTTTTAGAAGAGAGAGTCTGTAAGTACACAGCCAGAGGGCTTCGTAGACAGTGGGAGCAGCGGAAACGTGCACAAGATGCTTTATAAGATAAAGCAGGTATCGCGGAGTTGGAACATCTGTTTTGATGTAGTAGTCAAACAGTTTGACATCATCAAAATGGTAGATGAACCTTGTATATACAAAAAGGTAGTAGGGAGTATGGTGATGATCCTCGTAGAGTACGTGGATGACATACTCTTGATAGGAAAGGAGTTTCCTATGCTACGCTCGGTCAATCTCCGCTTATCACAATGATTCTCCATATAGGATCAAAATGATACCTCCTAAATCCTGGGTTTTGGATCTATGAGATAGATCTAAATGGATGTTAGGATTCTCACTAGTTATAGTGAGATGGTATCAATCGATCCTCGGGAGAATCACTGGAAGGGTTCCAGGGTGATAAGGACGACTGAAAGTCAGTCGCAGGCATTGTCTTTACCCTCAGTAAAGGGACGGTATGTTTGAAGAGTTCCAAGCTAGATACCGTGGCATACTAGACGATAAAGGCTGGAAACATCGCTACTTAAGATGCTACCAAAGAGGCAGTCTGAGTGTATATTAGTTCATGAGATGAACTTCGTTCCTTCCATTGTGAGACAATGGAGTTGTGGCTTATGCCAAGGAACGCCGGTCCCATCAGCGATCCAGACATATTCTAAGGCAGTATCACCTGATCATAGAGATGGTTGATCTCCAGGGTGATCGAGGTTAGGAGAGTAGACTCAGAGGACAGCACGGCGAATCCACTCACAAAGGCCTTTTCCCAGAAAGAGACTTTTATGGGATGGTTGAGTATGAGATACTACAACCACTGCTACAGATGGCCCTAGCGCAAGTGGGAGATTGTTAGTTATATGTATGCCCTAGAGGCCATTGCTATACATAGGATGTATATTGTAGTGGCTGCTGGGACATATATAGGGAGGACTTTCTTGCTCGACATGATAGTATGCTATCTGGTTGATCTTTACCTTAACGTGTACACTGATAGTCTCTCTGTTACATGTTGGTAAAGCCCTTAGGATGAGTACTTGACTACCTGGACTATGATGCGGATCATACTAGTGGGGACATGGTAGTCCATAAGTACATCCTTCAAAGTCCCTAGTCGTGGGTATATCGAGACGGGGCATCGATATACCAGAGTAGACTAGCGTATACCTTCTCGACCCATACAGATGGGCGATGGATGATCCCATATCCATTGGTGTTTGACATCAGAGATGATATACGGGTGCTCAGTGGAGACTGGGTACACTGGACGGACTCGCCGAGAACTCCCAGATGGTATTATACCTTACGTCAGATGGCAGTTCTCTGGTGACACTGGTACAGAGTAGTCTGTTGACCCGAGATCGTCATAGAGTCTTATGTGGTTCCCACTGTGCTTTGATTTCCACCTTACCACGTCCAAGAGGGCGTGCAAAACGGTGGTTTTTGGGTACAGTCCCGAGTCACATGGAGGCAATGAGCGATAGGAGGGGATTCGTCTCTCCCGGTATAGGGAGTTGATGTTGCGCTGTGTTCGATTGGCTATAACCGGAAATCCCTGGCCAGGGTTGCTGAGATTTACTGGTAAGTGTTACCAGTAGTTTCTCGAATAGTTATAGACCTCATATCGACATGACTTATCGAGCTATTGGGGTCTGACGTTTACCACCCCTAAGCAAGATATGCGACATATCAGACGAACAGACCGGACTGTACGGTAAGTGTTACTGGTTGGATTCACTGGAGTATGAGCGGGCTTGCTCGTCGATCTTCTGATCGCTCAATACCCGGGTGGCCGTTACGTTTAGCAAACCGCTTGCGGCTTGTGGGTGATTGATATAATCATCACCTGCTGCCGGCGTATTGACGAGTCTTTAGAGTCCTACACAGAGGTTTCCTGGCTCAAGCGAAACGAAATAGGTGCGCATATGAGATATGTGCGGGACCGAGAATAATGCGTGTATGTGATACCGTATTCTATTCTCGCGATAAATGTATCGAATGGTTATATGCGATATAACCTAGTTATCGAATCGAGGGTTGATTCGATAAGCCGATACAATGGATACTAGTCGGTTATATGCGATATGACCGGATCGTTAAATCAAGTGTTGATTTAATGATTTAATGCATAATTATATATTTGATATATTACTTTGCATTAACTAGTATCGGTTCACTTTTAAATGGATTTTCTCACTTGTTTGTGCACATTGTATATATGATATACTTTTTGTGCACTTGATTGTATCATGTTTGATGATACATGCTCTCTAGGGTTTGTGTAAAGATTAAACCATGGTTGTGTAATAGTTAGGGTTTTCTTTTTCATTTATTTATTTATTTCATTTATTTTATTTTGGAAAAGAAATGGCAAAAGAAAAGAAAATGGTTGCTAGTTTTGTTTTACATTGAAAGTTCATGAAGCTTTGACTAAGTGACCATTTTGTCTTCATGCTTAACCCTAACCATTCCATTTAACCATGATTTATTCTCTACACTTGACCATGGTTGCAACATGATAAGTATTCAATTTATTTTCTATTTTGAATTAACTTATCATAATTTTATCATCTTCTTCTTCTTCTTCTTCAAAGAAGAAAACCTTGGACCATCAATGGTGATTGATGAAAAAGAGTGAGAAATCCAATTCTAAAGTCTACCCACTTTCTATTTCTTCATCCTCTACCTCTTGCCAAATAGTAGAGTGTGTTTTCTTCACAAGTTTCATGACTTAGTGAAGTTGGAGCTTGATCTAGCGATGCCTCGACGTAGATCATCTTCGGTATCGTCGTCGATGACCTAGCCCGCTTTTTCTCAGATGAAGCCGACGCTAGAGCCCAAGATCCGTTTTGTACAGCGAGGAGACATCATCGCGGAGCCATGGAGGTGGAGGACCGGATCTACAAAGGTTGTATTTCCGTTCTCTTAGTAAAGTAGTTTACTAGTTGCATTTGTCGCCTAAACTTCTAGCCAACGATCCGTATTAGGGTTTCTCGGCACCCGTAAAATTTGAAATTGGCATGTTTGATGCCTTGTGAGACCTCTTGAGAGTGCCTAGGAACCCTACAATAGACATGGGTTTCGGAGTTACAACAGGACTCGAAAAAGGAGTATCAACGTAAGAAGGTGGTGAATGTTGAAATGGTTGATATAAGGTGGATTGCGGAGTCCAACAGGTTGTCCAAGACGCGTCTATTCGATCTTTCAAAGAAATTTTGGGCATAGAGGGGTCGTTCGAAATTCGACCAAACCAAGAAACATAGGAAATAATGTCTGGTTGAGGGTACCAAAGTTCGGCAAGAATTTTGCGAGGTGGGGTACCCATGATGTGATGAGAGAAAGGAAAAGAATGTGAATTTTTTTATTTTTATTTTTATTTATTTTTAATTTTTAAAATTTTTTTTAATTTTTAATTTTTAATTTTTTTAAAAAAATTGTTTGATTTTGGAGTTTTGAAAGTTTTGAAAGTGTTTTTTTTAGAAAGAGTTTTGCAAAAATTTGTATGGAACTACGGCACAATCACAATTTAAGCATGCACAATCAAACCTAGAGCTAGGGTCTCTTAAGTCAACTAGATTGCTCCTAACTGTTCCAAAGCGACAAGTTGTGAGATATCCCTCAAATCGCCTCTTCACCGCCAATTGTGGCCAGGTAAGCACAAATGAAGAAAGGAGGGATCCGCTCACGAATCACCGCGAGATTGGCCTTTTAAAATTACCTTTCTCACTTAACTAGCGTAGGCACCACAAAGTCAGGTTTAGATAAATGACTGAATGTCCACAACCTTCCTTTGTCCTAATGAGCGCGACAGTCCTTAATTGGCTGAGTCTAGATATTTTTATTAATTAGCTCAAGAGTGATGCATATGCTTTTAGTGATTTTTGGGGTCTTAGGAAGGGTAATGAAATCCCCACCCAATCTGAATTGGTGTTATAGCCCCTTAAAAGTCCGTATTAATTATGCAAAGCAGTTAACACACCAAAAATCTAAAACACTTTGCAAAATTTTTTTTTATTTTGCAGTGCAAAGAATCCTGCACAAAAACAATTTATTGGATAGGAGAAAGAGAATCTGTGCAAAGAAACCTGCAGGAAAAAAATTTTAGTGGAGTGCAGAGATGAATAGATGAGAAATGAGATACTCACAGAGATTTTTGGGTGCTAATGTCACCAGTTGACTGCGGTTCCGCGGTCAAACCTCTGAATCTGCCGCGGTTCCGTGGCGGTTTAGTTGGTTTAGATCTCCAAAATTTTTCTCTGTGTTGTTTTGGTTCTCCTCTGTCTGTTCAGATCCTTTGTTTCTTGATTTGTTCACTGGGCTTGCTCCAGATCTGAATCAGTATTTGCTCAAAGCCTGCACACTTGCACAAAAACCTTTCAAAAATAACAAGATGATTTTTATTTTTATTAATTTTTTTTTCAATTTTTATAATTTTTAAATTTTTAAAATTTTTTTAACCCGAAATTATATAAAGAAAGAGACTACCGTCTCCCCGGCAACGGCGCCATTTGATTGGTTTGTCTTTTGCGTACGCGCGTTTTAAAATCAAAATTAAGATTATACCGCAATCAATAACGGTGTCGCTTAGTAGCTAGCCGGTTGAGTACAGGTCGATCCACAGGGAGAAGGATTCCTTTTCTTTATGTTTTAACGAGTTAAGTCCAAAAAATTAGTGGTTTTGTTTTAAGATTTAAGAATGAGATAAAAGTTGATAAAAAGCTTGCTATGGTTAGGATTAGGTTAGTTCAAGATAGGGATCTTCTCGCTTCTATCAATGTCTTAGTTATGAATAAAGGTGTTAGGGTAATCGGTAACAATGGGGATTAGCACGACTGGGAAGAAACTAAGTTTCTTTCTTTTGGTCCTTGTCCGTCCGTTCTTGGCTCTTAGCCCTAACCTCCAGTTAATTCAATCACACCCGGTCTAACCAGGAAATCACCACTATCACGTAGGATAGGGTGCCATAGTGAGCAGTGTGTGGTTGATTTAAAAAAAAGTCCTTTTAATAAAATTATATGGGCAAAGAAAGGAGTGAGAGAGATTTCCATCTCTCAAACCTTCCCTATCCTAACCCTAACAAGTGAGGGATTACTCACTCATTAGGAAGTTAACAATGAAATTCATTTTTTTTTATAATTTTTATATTAGAAAACTAAATTGCAGATATTAAAAGAACAGATAAAAATTGCAAGAATTAAATTCAGACAATAAAAGAATGCGAGATAAAAATAAAAACTCTTACTTTATTGGTGACCTCAAGAACTGATTACAATTGAATTTAGATCTAAAAAAAAGGCAAAGAGGGGCATCCTAAGAAAGGCACCCTAGAAGAGGCACACCTTATTTGGCTTTGAGCCCTCCTATTTATAGATAGGAAAAACCCTAGGTTTACATTCTGATCCATACATGAAATTACAAAACAACCCCAAAGACCGAGTCAAAGCACCGATACCCCACCGACACGTGCATTGCATGGCCGTGAAACCGCGGCAGAAAGGCCTTTTTGGCCGCGGTTCCGTGGCCATATGGTGGGTTCTTGGGCCCATCTCTTCAGTGTTTCTCTGTGTTGCTTTTATCTTCTGTTTTCTTTACTTGGTTTCTCAGAATCTCTTCTATTTCCTTCTAGATTTCCAACAGTGAAGAATGATGTGGACTTTTGCCTTGAGCTTCGCGTTAAAATCCTGAATCTTGTGCTGCCCTTGTGCCTTGTGCATTGAACTGTCTAATGATTTTCCATTTATTCCTTGAACTGGTAGGTGGCATCATACGGATTCATCTATTGTTGGATCTATTGTTGGTCGTAGTCTCACATTTGTAGCGACTTTTCATGAATTTCACTGTAACGATCTGAGAACCTGTAACCTGCAACTATTTAGCAGACATGGATCAAAAGCACCTATTTATATGTAATGTGATTAAGAATGGGCGGTATAAAAATGCAAAAATATGATATGAACAGTGCTCCTCGCGTGTGCGCTGAGGGAACACAAAGTGTTCTTTAAATAAAAGCCCCAGAGCTATAATGTGTGCTCAGCACTCAATAAAAGATAAAAACAATTGTCAGAACCCAAACCAATGCTCAGTATTGTTAAATGAAAAAGGACTGAGCTTAATTAAATGTCCAACATTTTAACTGAATGGGCCGAGCCCAAGTTGGCCACAGATCCCTAATTCAGATTAATTGAGTCCACATACTCACAAATCTTTGATCTTAGTCCCAAATTGGACTACAGATCTCCCAACCAATATTGGTTCAAGGGTACATCTCTCCACTCCTCTAATATTTGTCACTGTAATCCTTCAACGTCTTCAGAGAGGTGACGGGTCCCGACAACCAGACATTTCACGGACTGTGGGGTCCTTAAACTCATGGACTATGATGTCCTTAAACTTTACAGACTATGATGTCTCTAAACTACCACGGACTATGGGGTCCTTAAAATCATAGACTATGATGTCTTTAAACTTTACAGACTATGATGTCTTTAAACTATGTACTATGATGTCCTTAAACTCCATGGACTATGATGTCCTTAAACTTATGGACCGCAAAATCCCTAAACTAAAACAATAGAGCCCAAATGTTCTTTTGTTGGATCTAAATGATCGTGTTAAGTTGATCTTAGTCAAAAATTAGACTAACGCATCCTTAACAAATGGTTAAGTTGATCTTAGTCTAAAATTAGACTAACGTATCCTTAACAAACGTTTAAGTTGATCTTAGTCACAAAGGAGATTAACGATCCTTAAACCCAAATTAAAACCCAAATCTAAGAAAATACGGATTTAGACTAATCCACGCCCTACGGGCGACCACATAAATTAGTCTCCGTATACAATTCACGGGCAACCAAAAATAAAACAAATATACACGACACGAAGTGACCACCTGGAGAAGGAGAAAGTGGTTACCGCGATGCAGCAGTGTAATTAACTGCAGGGGCTTGCGCCTGGTAGGAAGAGCGTCCCCGCAATCAAAAACCCTCACAATAAGGGGGAATCTGACGAAGTCTGCTACATCGGCCGCATCCGTCTAAACCTTCGATACATGGTGCCATAAATCAACTTGGCATCTTTGGAGAGGTGGACGGATAAAACCAAATAGCATCTGCTCCCAAAATTCAGGCCAGATGTCCCAACGTCCCGGCCGCGTCTTTCGGTGGAGAACGGATTCTAGCACGCCCGGTGGGACCTTTTTCTCTTTCCACTCCACACTTCGTGTGTCGTGTTTCGCGTACAAGTTGCGGTTTGACATGGTTGCCTGTGGATGTGAAGTACTAAGATTTGGTATCTTGCTCCGTGCAGAAAAACAGAAGATCAATGGCTTTAAACTGCACTAATTGCAACAACTCCCACTCCATCCTCGCCGGAGGAGTGACCTACGGGCCTCAAGCGGCCTCCCTTTTCACGATGCCTGTAGACCAGGTGACGCAAGCCACCACTGGGCTGTTCTTTGGGACCATGCTCCCACCAATGAGATTCAATGCCCCATTGTCGTCGCAAGAAGCTCCGAAGAAGTCGGTCTTTGATCGGCTTACAACTACCGCGGCCTCTCTCAACGGGTCGTCCAAGTTCAGTGCCTCAGTTTTCAACAGACTGGGCCAAATCTCAAATGGGCCCGTGAAGAAGCCCGCGGTATCTGAAGCGGCCATCCCAAAGCGGATAGTCATTCCTGTCAGCACGATATGCTCGCCGTCGTCACTGGCGCCGAGTAAGGAAGGCTGGGGGCAGCTCTCCTTCTGGACTGACTCCGCCAGCTCCGATGATGGAAATTGATGCTGCTGTTCTAACTGGGAACAGCTTTGAACCACTTAAGAGGGTACGCAAGAACTCTCCGAAGGCCGTGCTAAAAAGATCTCCTCCACCTATGGAGAACGCTACAAAGGTGAAGCCAGAGCAGCCCCCTCAGCGGCTGTCCTCTAAATTCATAAAGTTTGGCGACAGGTCCAAGACTCGGTGATCAACTAAGACTGCTCCCGCCAACCGAAGAAGATGAAAGTTCGGTAAGAGAAGGACCACCCTGTCATACCACAGGAGATGTCATCTATTTGGGTGCCCGCTGCAATGGTTCCCTCAACTTCGACCGCCCACAAAAGAAGGAGGCCGGAGAAAGTCTTCATGTCCGCGACGAATCTTAAGAACACTGAATCTAAACGCCCCAAGTCTGGGGGCATGGTGGTGCACACTGTTTATATGGCATCCAAGAAAGACGATAGCCGTATCTACATAGGTCATCGACCACTCACCAGATCCGTAACAAAGGCTCAAGAGCAACAACAGAAGCTCCAGGAAATGTTAACACGGATGGTCGTACTCACTGGGCCAAAAGAAAGCCCGGAAACGTCGTTAAAGCAGCGTCATGAACAAGAAACCGATGCTGAGTTCCTCCGAAGAATCCTCAAGAAGAAGGACAAAGAGGCAGCGGAACAAGCTGCCAACATAAAACGAATGGCGCTTTTATTCCAAGACGTGGTCGGGATGATGTTACTGCCAGATCCTCCAGCTGTAGACCCTCCGATTATCTTTGAAGACGATAGGGGAGAGACATCAAACCCTCTTCCGGCTTGTTCAGCAGCCAAGGAAGAAACCATTTCCAAAGCTGCCATGGATGACTATATCGCTCAACAGATACGAGCTCATCAGGCGAACGAAGCGGCCGGCCAAATTGTTAAGACTGGACGACCATATCCGGGTTGGTACGACCAAATAAAGTACCCGCCGGGATATACGATCCCTAAATTCCATGTATATAAGGGGACGGGGAATCCACACCAGCACCTTGCTCAATTCATAGCCTTGTGCGGTAATACTGGGGGTGACGACAAACTGCTGCTTCGCCAGTTTGTTGGAAGCTTGTTGGAGACAGCGTTTGAATGGTAATCCGAGCTCCCGAACTACTCCGTTAAGACATTTGCAGAAATGGAGTTACTGTTCACACAAAGGTTCGTAAGCGCTAGCGAGCGCACCCCGATCACCGCATTAATTAACGCCAGAGTGAAGCCAGGCGAAACATGGGTGCAGTACGCGATACGGTGGAGGAATCTATAGTCGAAGTGCGAGCAGCGCATCAAAGAAGCGCCTGCGGTAGGCATGTTCGTGGGTACTATTGATCCGTAGGCGACCATATCCCAGTTCATGATGTTCTTCAAGCCAACTACTTTCTAGGCCTTGATTGACAAGCTGGCCCAAATGGATCAGATGGATCATAGACCATCTTCTTCGAAGTTGGAATCTCGAAACGAAAAAGGGAAAGCGACCTTCGTCGCCAATGCTCAGCAGCAGCCCAGTAGTCCAAAACCAACTGATCGCCAAGATGATAGACGGCAATTCTTCAATGAGAAACTGAAGCGCCCTTATTCGTTTTCCCGGGATAAAACGAGGAGACTGTTCGAGCTGGCGGTGCTCAACAGGCTCATCACCTTGTCGGATCCAAAACGCCCATTGCAACCCGGTGAGGCCAATAATCCCAATTATTGCCCCTATCACCAAGTGGTAGGCCATCCAATCGAAGATTTCTTCATCTTCAAAGGCTGGATTGAGGACCAATACCAACAGGGCAAATTCGCACTGTCCGAGAATTGGAAAGTAAGCCCGCCTCAGCCTCTTAAAAGGGGGGACACACCGGGGGCATCATACTCTTTTATAGAAGAAGCTCCATGGGAGGTCGCTCTTTCAGCCAAGACGAAAAGAATGCTGAAAGATCTCCAAACATGCCCGGCAATCAGGTGGAAAAGTCCGCTGGAGCCCGAGATCATTGAAGGAATGTTGAAGCCGTGCCTGACTCCAAGAATTGGTAGCGTTAATCAAAACGCTCAGGCCCAGCCGTCAAAGTCTTCGAAGAAGAAGAACAAGACCAAAAAGCCCATGGATCCTGATGACAAGTGCACGGACCTGCAAAAACATATTGACGCGCTGGAAGAATATAACCAGAAGGCGCGAACTCCGGTCACACTCCAGAGTTTCTCAACCACATCCTTGAAGATAGAGATGGCGATGAAGATGAGGGAGAAGACTCATTAGACAAACCTGAAGATTATGTGGCAAGTTGCCACGTGATCTCTCACTCGTCAGTAGATGGTGAAGAAGCTCCTGATACAGAGAAACTGGGGGCAGATCCCGAACCGGAACTCCTAGGACCGTCAGACGAGATGATTGACGTATTCCCGAACGAAGCTCTTCTGAAAAGCAAAGCTGATCAGGAGCGTGAAATCGCCATATACGAGAAAGCCAAACGTCGGCGACTGAACGAAAGGATTGAAATACCCCAATTGGATAGGAGCATGTTTCCGAATTAAAAAATCAGGAATTACCTCAATGAGGTATCACGTGTTCACACATGACCAATGGTCACGTGATGACACGTGATGGTTAAAATCTCACTAAACAGAAACGAAAAACAAAAGGCTGAAAGATGACTCAATTTGGGGTCACGTGCTCACACGTGACCAAGGGTCACGTTCCAGCACGTGACAGGCTTTGAAAGCCTTGCAGCTTAATAGAATTTAATTCTAAAAGTCAGAAAATACCTCAACAAGGTGTCACGTACTCACACGTGACCAATGGTCACGTATTGACACGTGATGGTTAAAACAGCAACATAAACAAGCGGCTGTTAAAAGGCTCAATTGGGGGTCATGTGCTCACACGTGACCAAGGGTCACGTGCCAGCACGTGACAGACTTTGAAAACCTTACAGTTTAATAGAATTAAAATTCTAAATTTCTCTAAATTCTTTCCAAATGGGAAAGGATTAAGGAGAACCGTTGGATTAAAAATCCAGGGGTGATTAAATATCACCAATTTATGGAAAAATCTTAGACAAGGAAAGATTTCCCTAAATCTCACCAGAAATAACAAACAGAATATCTTTGGATTAAAAATCCAACGGTGAATAAAATTCACTTAATAATCTAAAGGCTCATGTTAATTATGAAAACAAACAAAATCTTTCAAAGAAAGATTTGCTAAACAAATTGATTATTTTCCTCCTCCTATAAATAGGAGCCAAGAGAAGAAAAGAAGAGATATAGAGTTTTGGAGAGAGAGCATTGAAATCTTGAAATTTCAGAGAGAAAAAGAAAGGAGAATTTAATTCTCTACAAAAGAGAAACCCTAGGTAAGAAAAAAAAGGGGATCAAAACTTCAAACAGAGAATTTAATTCTCAAATCTAAGAGTTTAACTCTTCTACAAAAAAAAAAGGAACTTAGTTCTTCTTCTGGTTGAAGATCTGCACAGAGCACATCTCCCCATAAGATGAGAATTTAATTCTCATCGGGTTGAGATCCTGCCTTGCAGATCCAAAACCTAGAGGGAGAATTGAGTTTAGAGAATTTAATTCTCCCAAAACAAAATTAGGGTTTAACCCTATATGAGAATTTAATTCTCCCAAACTCACAGGAATTTAATTCCTTCATGATGGAATTGGGGTTTAAACCCTATCTGAGAATTTAAATCTCCTACAAGAATTTAATTCCTTCAAGATGGACAGAATTAGGGTTGGACCCTAATTGAGAATTTAATTCTCTCAGATTTACAGGAATTTAATTCTTCCTAAATGATAATAGGGTTTCACTCTATATAAGAATTTAATTCTTTCACAATAGGAATTTAATCATAATTAGGGTTTAACCTTATAAAAGAATTCGATTCATGAAAATAAAGAGATTTGAAGGATCTCCATGCATGCAAAGGGCTAAGGTCACGTGGCCCCACGTGACCCCTGAAGAGATCCCCAAAATGAGAAGGGAAAAAGCTCGGAGGCAATGCCTCACGTGCTCCCACGTGACCCTTAAAACAAAAGAGAACAAATCCAAAGGCAGAACCATTCTTGGGCGCCCTCACGTGTCCCCACGTGACCCCTAGTAAATCGCTTTAATAATCAATGACTGGAAGCCCATCACGTGCTCACACGTGACGGCCTGAAGACCAAAAGTGTTTAACACTTATCTGAACATCCTGAGAACAAAATAAAGGGATCTGGCCCCACTTTTTGATGCTATCACGTGCCCCTACGTGATCCCGCCCTCTTTTAGTGTTTAACACTAATCTGACAATTTTGTTTCCAGTGTTTAACACTGTTATCTTTTAGTGTTTAACACTAATTTGAGAATCACATTTCTAAGTGTTTAACACTAATTTGATAATCTTATTTCCAGTGTTTAACACTGTTGTTCTCTAGTGTTTAACACTAGCTTTAGCCAAATTGGCTAATTTTCTAGAGGCAAAGCCTCCCCTTCAATTGAATCTTAAAATCGAGTAGAAACTCAGAGGTATAATTTTTAATCCTCAGCCAAAGGCCCAAATGTTATCAAAGCCCTCAAACTCTTGTTTAGCATTGCTAAATAATGTGGGCTTAAACCCAGACAAATGTCTAATGGTCTAACAAAGGGCCAACACTTCAGATCTAATTGGACTTAGCCCAAACTGGCCATAAGTCCTCAATTCAGATTTAACTGAGCCAATGTGCTCATAATCTAATTATTTGATCATAGTTCCAAATTGGACTATAGA
The DNA here is from genome assembly GCA_030015575.1 of Agapanthus africanus. Classification (NCBI taxonomy): domain Eukaryota; kingdom Viridiplantae; phylum Streptophyta; class Magnoliopsida; order Asparagales; family Amaryllidaceae; genus Agapanthus; species Agapanthus africanus. Next base: position 594,624,668 of record CM057344.1, on the reverse strand, counting down.
TCCCCAAGCAACCTTGGTTCAAGGGTACATCTCTTCACTCCTTTGAAAATTGTCGTTGTAATTCCTCAACGTCTTCAAAGAGGTGACGGGTCCCGACAACCACACATCTCACAGACTATGATGTCTCTAAACTATGGACTGTGGGGTCTTTAAACTCATGGACTACGATGTCCTTAACCTCGACCGTGATGTCTTAAAACTAACAATGGACTGTGGGGTCCCTAAACCCATGAACTATGATGTCCTTAACCTCGACCGTGATGTCTTTAAACTAACATTGGACTGTGGGGTCCTTAAACCCACGGACTATGACGTCCTTAACATTGACCGTGATGTCTTTAAACTAATATCGGACTGTGGGGTCCTTAAACTCATGGACTATGATGTCCTTAACCTCGACCGTGATGTCTTAAAACTAACATTGGACTGTGGGGTCCTTAAGCCCACGGACTATGATGTCCTTAACCTTGACTGTGAGGTCTTTAAACTCACGGACTATGATGTCCTTAACCTTGACCGGGATGTCTTTAAACTAACGATGGACCACCATGTCCCTAAACTGGAAATCGACCGAAATGTCCCTAAACTAAACAATAGAGCCCAAATGCTCTCTTGTTGGATCTAAATGATCATGTTAAGTTGATCTTAGTCTAGAAATTAGACTAATGTATCCTTAACACGCGTTTAAGTTGATCTTAGTCTCAAATGAGGCTAACGTATCCTTAAACCCAACCCCCAAACCCAAATCTAAAAAGATACGGATTTGGACTAATCCACGCCCTACGAGCGACAACGTAAATTAGTCTCCGTATACAATCCACGGGCAACCACAAACAAAACAAACACCCATGACATGAAGTGACCATCTGGAGAAGGAGAAAGTGGCTACCACGATGCGGTAGCGTAATTAACTGCAGGGGCTTGCGCCTGCAGGGAAGAGCGTCCCCACAATCAAAAACCCCTCAGACGAGGGGGAATCTGAAGAAGTCTGCTACATCGGCCGCATCCGTTTAAACCTTCGATACAAGGTGCCATAAATCAACTTGGCATCTTCGGAGAGGTAGACGGATAGCACCAATTAACATCTGCCCCGAATTTCAGGCAAGACGTCTGTCTTGCGCTTCATCCGGAGGGGAACAGATTCTGGCACGTGCAGTGGGACCTTTTCCTTTTTCCACTCCACACTTCGTGTGTCATGTTCGCGAACCAATCGCGGTTTGCTAATGGTTGCCCTTGGGTTTCGAGGTACTAAGATTTGGCGTTTTTCCTGGTGCAGAAAGCAAAGGATCAATGGCGTTCACCTGCTCAAAGTGTTCCACATGCAACTGCAACCCGCGTCCTGCCTCAACTGGGGGTATAGCCTATGGGCCCCAAGCTGCTTCCCTGTTCACGATGCCCGTGGGACAGGTCACTCAAGCCACTACGGGGTTATTCTTCAGGACCATGCTCCCGCCAACGAGCTTCACCGTTCCTGTGCCAACGCCGGAAGTTCCCAAGAAGTCGGTCTTCGATCGGCTTACAGCTACTACGGCCCCTCTCAACGGGTCGTCCAGCACCGGCGCCTCGGTCTTCTCCAGATTGGGCCAAAGTTCATGTGGGTCCATGATGAAGCCTGCACCTCTAGAGAAGGTTATTCCGAAGAGAGTAACCAGCCCTGCTCCTGAAGTCGTCAAGGAGGATTCTCCTGCCAAGGGGTCGGTCTTTACAAGACTGACTGTCCCAACTCCCGCTCCTGCTACTCAAAGGACATCAGTCTTCAATAGGCTGACACCAGCAGCAACCATTCACCTGGAAAGGGGGGAAGACAAAGCCATTGCTGAACCAACCCTAACAGCTCGACACGCTCGACGTCGCTACTGGCACCGAGTAAGGAGGGCCGGGGTCAACTCCCCTTCTGGGCTAACTCCACCAGCCCCAACGGCGGAAATTAATGCTGCTATTCAACCCGGGAACAGTTTTGAGCTGGTGAACAAGGTGCACAAGAACTCTCCTACCGCCGTACTGAAAAGATCTCCTCCTCCAGTGGAGAATGTTGCGGAAGCCAAGCCAGAACAATCCCCTCAACGGCTGTCCTCTAAAATCTACAAGGTCTGGCGCCAGGTCCAAGAATCGGTGATTGATCGAAATTTCTCCCGCCAGCAGAATAAGCTGAAGGTCCGACAGGAAGAAAACCGTCATGTTAAGCCACAAAAGATGACAACCACTTGGGTGCCCGCTACAACGGCCCCCTCCACGTCGACTGCTCAAAAGAGAAGGAGGCCAAAGAAAGTCCCCATGCTTGTGACTAATGTCAAAGGCACTGAGCCCAAACACCCTAAGTCTGGGGGCATAACGGTCCATACTATTTACATGGCATCCGGGAAGGAAGATAGTCGTGCTTCTATGGGCCACCGACCACTCACCCGATCCATCACAAGAGCTCAGGAACAGCAACAGCAGAAGCTTCAGGAAATGCTGACTGCAATGGCCACACTCACCGGACTAAAAGAAAGCCCGGAGGCGTCATCGGAACAACGTCACGATCAGGAAACTGATACTGAATTCCTTTGGAGAATTCTTGAGAAGAAGGACAAAGAGGCTGCGGAACAAGCGGCCAATATAAAGAAAATGGCTCTTCTGTTCCAAGACATGGTGGGTATGATGATCCAGCAGGACCCTTGATTGGTGTGAAAAAAGTGTGTTTGTAATGTAACCGTAATCAATAATGGTGTCGCATGTAGCTAGACCGAGATGAGTACGGGTCGTCCTCAGGGAAACGTTGAATCTTTTACTTTTACTTTAGACGTGTTGAAAAAGAGAGGAGGGATAAAGAATTTTGTGGAATGGTTTCTAGATCTACGTTGCACTAATGCAGAATATAGATCTAGATTATTTATGGATGTAGCTAATATAATAAGGGGGCTTATAGGGTTCGTTAGGATTTAGTAGTTATGGATGATTAATTAAAAGTTATCCTTTTTACCTTTAATAGATTTAAAACTAGAACGACGGTGATGTGTGTAGATTAGGGTTTCTGGAGGGAAAAGGAATCCCACTCTTAACCTTTATCTCAACACGGAACTCCGTTCATATCTAGCCTTTACCAAAACAATAATTAATCTAATCTCTAATCACGGTCGGGACTAACAAAGAATTGTTAGCGCGGCCGATTAGGATGTTAATGATTCTTTTGATAAAGTTCATAAACTTTATAGGACTTAAAAAGGGTTTAGGGATGTTCATCATCCATTAGCCTAATCCTATGAACCCTAACAAGCGGAGAATTACTCGCGCATATTGGGAAAAGAAGATGAAAAGACAGAGAGGAAAAACATAATGTAAAATGCAAAAGAATTAAATAAAACAACTACCTTTATTAATCAACTTGAACAATCTACACTTTATTCCTTAGAAAATGATTACAAAAACTTGGTTTGCTTCTCGAACTCTTCCGAAGGAGGTAGATGAACAGTTGATGATCAGCCTGGATGTGTGAGCCGTCTTGGAATTCGTGATCTCTTCGGCTTGATAATTTTTCCAAGAGGCTCTCGGTCCCTATTTATAGTCCAAAGCCAGAAACCCTTGCTTCCAAATTAGGTAAATAGTAGTATAGATTTTTCCCAGAAAAGCGCAAATCCTAACTCCATAATCCTTCCGCGGCCCAAGGGGGGTATGGCCGCGGATCCGCGGCCATATGATCTCGGCCCTACATCAAACTTCAGGAGTTCTGTACTTGTGACATTTGGCGATCATTGGACCCTTCAGAATTTGGAAATCTTTTCTTTTCTTCTTCCAGAGTTGATTTCTTAATTTTGATTTCTTAATTAGGCAGGTTAGCTTCAACAACTTGATTTCCTTGATTTTAGTCTTGGAAAATTCTGCACAACTTGGAAAGATTCTGCACAACAACTTAAATAATATTTAGTAGACTTAGTTCTACTAGGATTAGGTCAATGATATTATTTGCCTACAATTTCCTACCAAATTCTAATTATAATATATCAACACATAGAAAATAGTATTTTTACACATAAACCCTCATATGTATGATATATTATAATAAAGACCTTTTTTAATATGAAAATGGTAGGAAAAATGTAATAACAAATGTGCAGTTTTATCAACTGAACAAATACCCCCAAACTTATCTTTGATCGTCCCGAGCAAACTAGTTTATTCAAGAGAAGGAGAAAAAGAAGGGAGAAAACTAAGCACACTTTCGTAGGCAGACACGATTGCACTGAGCACGTGCAACAAGCCGTTAAACCTCTAGGTGTCCCTAGTAGGAGGAGTGTTGTCTCCTGAGGGTTTTCAGCGGATTACACCCACAAAATCCTATAACAAAAGAGAGATGGTGAAATTTACATATAAAGATAAGAACCATAAAAGAAAGACTTTGAAAATAAGAGTTTCCAACTACTCTAGCTTTTCAGTTGTTATGAGCCCTATCTTAATAGTTATGAAAAGAAGTTAGAAATCACATCATCCCTCAATAAAACATCGTCTTTATTCTTCATTCCTACCTTTCATCCAACATCGATCATATACCCCTACGTGTGTGTAATGGACATCCCTACACTCGGAGAATTCAATTCAAGCTATCATACTCTTGTCCATCTATCTCAGTACTTTTTAACTTAATGAATATTTAGATTTTCTCACACATTTTCATGCGACCGTTAATACTTCTTGAGGTACTAACCGACCGATTACTTATGTGCTTGCTGATTATGTGATAATATTTTCCTCGTCTTGCACCACCTAAGGCTTAGCAGTGACTCCCAGACCAGTTGGCCTTAGGGCACTAGGTGAAGAGGCACCCTCGCTATATTTTTTTATTGCTGCCTTGGTGATAACAAAACCAGTGTTCATTTTTTTCTTTTCACCATGTTTATATTTTTTTTCATTTTTTTTTATTTCCTTCATACTTTGGCTTTTAGACAAGAGCATTTCAAGGTATCCTCTACTATCCCGAGTTCCAAGACGTGTGTAAGTACATATAGTAGGGTATCAACATTCAAATGTTTAGCTTCCAGAATAGAAACTATTTTTCAGACTTATTTTTATCCTCAGATTAGTGACTTCCTTCATCTTACTAACCCTTGGGACAACGACTCATAACTACTTATTACCAGTTCGTTTAAGAAAACTTCTAATTTTCTTGGTTTTCTTAAACTATTCCTATCTTTTGGATGTAATTTTTCACTTTCAACTCTTTTGTTATAAAAAAAATTTTAATGCCCAGTGTCAAAGATAATTCAGTGAATACAAACCTCCCCCCAAACCTGTGTTCAGTAGTGTCCTCACTGATGTAGCCTTTTGAGAACATGGACCTGTATACTAGGGGAGAGATACAAGGGGTAAAATAATAGTTAAATGAAAACTACCCCCAAACTTATACTTTGGCACGCACAAATATTCAATTAAATCTATTTTTACTCACCTCCATTCTTAAAATGAGAAAATGTTACAAAAATATGGAGGTGAGGCGGAGGAAATTTAGTTTTGATAAAGCGGCTCATGTAAAAACAGGAGCTCCTCCGCGGGGTCAGCAGAAAAATACGGTTTTAATCTATGCCCATTTACTTTAAAAATTGAACCGTTTTTCAAATTTTCGACTTCAACTGCCCCGTGCGGGTGTACATACCACACCACAAAAGGTCATTTCCAATGAGATTTAAGCTTACCCGGATGAAGATGGAGACGGGAATCGTAAAGAAGGACTTGTTGCCCCGATGTGAAGGTTTTTCTAAAAAGATTTTTATCGTGGAACACTTTAGTCCTGTTCTTTACTATCACCGCATTATCGTAAGCTTCATCGCGGAGTTCGCTTAGCTCATTCAATTGCAGCTTCCGATAGCTGCCTGCATGATCAAGATCAAAATTAAGCTCTTTAATAGCCCACATTGCCTTATGTTCAATCTCGACAGGAAGGTGGCATGCCTTCCCAAACACGAGGCGGTATGGAGACATACCAAGATCGGTCTTATAAGCGGTGCGGAATGCCCAAAGAGCATCCGTCAATTTGGTTGACCAATCTTTACGGTTTTTCGAAACCGTCTTCTCCAATATCTGTTTGATCTGCCTATTTGAGATCTCAGCCTGCCCGCTCGTTTGGGGATGATAGGGCGTAGAAAGCTTGTGAGTGATTGAATATTTCCGCATCAAGGCCTCGAAAGACCTATTGCAGAAATGTGTCCCGTTGTCGCTAATTATAGCGCGAGGGTGTCCGAATCGCGAAAAGATATTTTCTTTAAGGAACTTAATGACAACTTTGTTGTCATTAGTGCGACACAGTATAGCTTCCACCCATTTCGAGACATAATCAACCGCTAACAAGATATATAGATTCCCAAAGGAGTTGGGAAAAGGACCCATAAAATCAATACCCCACACATCGAATATTTCCACAACCAATATAGGTTGGAGCGGCATCTCGTTCCTTCGTGAAATCCAACCCAAATGCTGACATCGCGGACAAGTTTTGCAATGTTCAAATGCATCTTTAAATAATGTTGGCCAATAAAAGCCACATTGCAAAACTTCCTCCGCCGTTTTTCGAGGTCCAAAATGACCGCCGCATGCCTGATCATGACAAAATAATAACACGCTCTTAAATTCATCGTTAGGGACACACCTGCGAATGATTTGATCGGAACAATACTTGAATAGATAAGGTTCATCCCAGTAAAAACATTTTACTTGGGATAGAAATCGAAGTTTGTCTTGTTTTGACCAATCATTAGGAATAAGTCCCGTCGCAAGATAGTTCACGATATCCACGAACCAAGGTTCGTAGGATACATTCAAGAGCTGTTCGTCAGGAAATGAGTCATTTATCGGCACGGTCAAAGTTAGTGAGAAAGTGATGCATGAAAGATGGTCGGCTACAATGTTTTCACATCCACTCTTGTCTCGGATGACAAGATCAAATTCTTGTAACAATAGGATCCAACGTATTAGCCTGGCCTTCGCATCCTTCTTCGATAAAAGATGTCGTAGGGCGGAGTGATCTGTGTAAACCACAATAGGCGAGCCAATCAAGTAGGGCCTGAATTTCTCTAATGCAAATACAACTGCCAAGAGTTCTTTCTCGGTAGTTGTGTAATTTATTTGTGCATCATTCAAGGTCCTACTTGCATAGTAAATTACATGTGGCATCTTATCAATATGATGTCCTAAGACAGCACCAATAGCAAAATCTGATGCATCACACATAAGCTCGAACGGGTGGTTCCAATCCGGAGATGATAGAACGGGGGCTGTAGTGAGTGATTCTTTAAGCGATTCAAAAGCAGCCTCACAAATCGAAGTGAAAAGTAGTGTCCTTGGCCAATAGAAAGGTTAAGGGTCTAGCAATTTTGCTAAAGTCCTTAATAAATCTTCTATAAAATCCTGCATGGCCAAGGAAGGATCGTATATCTTTGACGCATTTGGGACGAAGGAGGTTATGAATGACATTTATTTTAGCTCTGTCAACCTCAATGCCTTTTCGTGAAATTATATGTCCAAGTACAATACCTTCTTGGACCATAAAATGGCATTTTTCCCAATTCAAAGTCAAGTTCTTATCCTTACAGCGGGTAAGAACCGCGTCAAGATTACGAAAGCAGTCCTCAAAGGAGTCCCCAAAAATGGAGAAATCGTCCATAAAAATTTCTACAAAATTTTCCACCATATCTGAAAATATCCCCATCATGCACAACTGAAATGTAGCGGGAGCGTTGCATAACCCAAAGGGCATGCGTCTATAAGCAAAAGTTCCGAAAGGACAAGTAAAAGTGGTTTTATCTTGATCCTTTTCGGCGATGGGGACCTGTTTATAGCCAGAGTATCCGTCCAAGAAACAGTAGTATTCGTGTCCCGCTAATCGTTCTAACATCTGGTCAATGAAAGGTAGAGGGAAGTGATCTTTCCTCGTCGCGGCATTGAGTTTCCTGTAATCAATATATACGCGCCACCCAGTTTGGGTGCGTGTTTGGATTAACTCATTAGCCTCATTAGTGATGACCGTGATGCCAGACTTTTTAGGGACTACATGAATTGGACATACCCATTGGCTATCAGATATAGGGTAAATTATTCCACTATCAAGGCACTTGACGATTTCTTTCTTTACCGCCTCCTTCATAACGGGATTTAACCGTCTTTGTGGGTCTCGGGTTGGTTTGGCTTCATCCATCAGATGTATGTTATGTTCAACAATTAAGGGAATAATCCCTTTGATGTCGGCCATCGTCCAACCAAATGCTTGCCGATTCGATCTCAACACTGCCAAAAGAGCATTCTCCTGCTCAAGGGCTAGAGAAGCGGATATAATCACTGGCAAAGTCTCATTCCCTCCTAAATATGCATATTTAAGATGAGAAGGTAGCGGTTTGAGATCAAGAATTGGAGGAGAGACTATAGAAGGTGGGGTAACGGAATGATATTCGGACTCCCCAAGAGGTTCAAAACTTGCATAAGATATTGACTCGGAAAGTGCTGCTGACTTTTGCAACGAGTCAACAGGTTCAATCTCAAGGTCGGACTCATTGAACATATCCTCACTGTGAAGTGGTGCAAGATCAAACGATGTCTCATTAGTGTTGTCGAGAACATCAAAGCAAAGTTCCTCATCCATGCAGCTTTCGGAAGCTATCTCGTGGATGGAACAAACATCCAGCAAATGAGCAGAAGGTTCTGACCGCTGACTTCCTAGCTTGTAAATATTAAGCTCAATTGTCATTTTCCCGAAGGATAAGTTCATAGAACCGTTACGACAATTAATTACAGCGTTAGAAGTTGCTAGGAAGGGTCGACCAAGTATCACCGGGATTTGATTGCGTGGGTTTGCCGCAGGTTGTGTATCTAAAACAATAAATTCCACTGGAAATATGAATTCCCCGACTTTAATTAACACATCCTCTAGTTCACCCCGAGGTTTGGTGATAGATCGGTCTGCCATCTGGAGAGTATAATGGGCGGGTTTTAACTCTCAAATTCCTAACTGCTCGTATACTGAATAAGGAAGCAAGTTAATGCTAGCGCCTAGATCGAGTAAAGCACGATTAATATTTTTACCCCCAATAGAAATAGAGATTGTAGGACAGCCGGGGTCCTTACGTTTCTTTGGTATTTGTTGGGTAAAAGCTGTGCTAACATTACTCGTCATGAAAACCTTTTTAGGCACTTAAGTTTTTCTCTTCCTAGTGCACAAGTCTTTAAGGATTCTTGCATAAGATGGGACTTGTTGAATAGCATCTAGGAGAGGAATATTCACGCTAACTTGCTTAAACATTTCCACAATCTTCTCCATTTGCAGGTTAGGTCTGTTGGCCCTTAATCTGTTTGGAAATGGAGCACGATCAATAAGTTTTAGGTCCAACGTTTGTGGAGAAGACTGTGGGGACGGATTCGATCCTAAAATTGGAGTAGGAATCGACTTAGATAGATTTGGCGAAATGTTCGAGCCTTGGGGAAAACGTGGAATAGGCTCGGATGAAGGTGGGAGACTAGACGAATTAGGGGAAGAAGAAGAAGAAGCCGGGGTATCAAATGTGTCACTAACATCAATTTGCTCACCCACTCGGTTATTCAGCACTCTCCATGACCTCAACGTAGTAACGGCATTCACATTATGATTTTGTGAATGGCCAGGATTCGGTAGAGGTTGAGATGGGAGTTTCCCTTTTTCTCTCGCACTCATTGCGGCGTTTAACTGTGCGATTTGGTTTTCTAATGATTTAATACTCTCAGCATGGGAGGCGGAGTTTTTCGTTATGGTATCAATAGAAGACTTCATCGCAGCCGACAATTGCATGGATTGTTTCATGAATATATCCAAAGTTTGTGCAAGTGAGGAGTCAGAACCAGCCACTTGTGGTGTAGAAATGTTGGCCGGATTTTGGAAATTCTGTGACTGAAAGGGGGGCTGATTCTGTGGTTGTGGTTGCTGTGGAGGAGGTCTTTGATAATTACTTTGTTGGTTTTGGTTCCAAGCAAAGTTAGGATGATTCCTCCATCCTTGATTGTATGTGGAAGAATAAGGATTGTTTCTAGGTCGCTGCTGAAAAGCAGCATTAGCTTGAAACGATGCATTCATAGGACATTCTTCCGTTAAGTATGAAGGATCCGAACAGCAACCACAGACGGTCTTAGGAAGCGTGACCTGATTTAGGGAGAATGATGAGAATTTGTTCTCAATAGCGTCGAGTTTCTTCTGTATCACAGCCATTTCGGCTTTTACTGCGATAGAAACATCGAGCTGGTGAATACCTCCCTTAGTTGAAGGTGGTCTTACGCTTTCCCACTGCAACGTGTGTTCAGCAAGGTCTTCCAGATATTTCCACGCTTCACCGTCATCTTTAGACATGAAATTGCATTGACACATTGTTTCAAGCATCTGCTTTGTCGCTGGATTAATGCCCTCATATATAATCCGACATAAATTCCATCTTTGTATTCCGTGATGGGGGCATTGGATAAGAAGATCCATGAAACGTTCAAAGCGCTTCCAAAATGGTTCATTGGGAAGCTGGGTGAACTGGTTGATCTCGCTTCTAATATGGGCAGTCTTATGGTTTGGGTAAAACTTCTTAAGAAATGCTATGACGAATTCATCCCAATTAGTGATAGAGTGTGCGGCAGTATTATAAAGCCATTTTTCTGCCAAGTCGCACAGTGTGAATGGGAGAAGACGCAAGCGCATAGCATCGACAGTCAACTGTGAAGTACCCATCATTGCGCATACGTTTTCGAATTTGGTGATGAAAACGTACGCGTCTTCCGATTCAAGCCCATGAAATTTGGGCAGCAGATTGACGTAGTAGGGTTTAATTTCAAAATTATCCCCGTTAGGTGGTGGAAGAGATAGACAAGTAGGAAGGGGACCACGGATAGGATAGCATCTTTCTTAGAGAGAGATGCGCGGTGGATTCTGCTCACCTATGGGCGGTGGCAGCGTGGTGTTATATTCTGATGGAGTGCCGTCCATCTCGGTCGTGGTGTGTGGTGGGGGAAAAGAAAATGAAGAAGTACCAACTTAGGCGTCGATAGCAGGAACGCGGACAAGACGGGCACTAGGATCACGTGTCCAGCTGAGCATGCACTAAGCGGGTTTAGTGCAAGTGGCAGCGTGTGTGTGATTTAAAATTGGCTTGTTTTTGAAAAAGTAGGACTCAAGACAAATCACCCTAAGATGCACAAGCAACCCTAGAACTAAGGTCACCTAGGTCCAGTCTCTAGACCGCTCCTAGACTTCCAAAGGACAAGCCGCAGGATCAATCCTCTACCGCCTCCGTACTACCCTTGTAGCCAGGTAAGTGCCAGGTAAGTGGGAAGGAACCACAGTAGTGGGCCTAATTAAAAACCACTAGCCTTTGACACACTTGCCTAGGCACTACAAAAGTAATGTAGATAAACGATAAATTACCCACGAGCTTCCTCTGTCCTTATTGAGCACGACAATCCTTAGAGTCTGGTCTAGATATTGTTTAAATTAATGAAGGGTTGATCTAGATGCTCGGTTTGTGATTGTGGGGTTTAGGAAGGGTGATGAAATCCCCACCTAATCTTGATTTGGTCTTTACCCCTTAAAGTCCGTATTAAAATATGCAAAACAAAACCAATCACAAAACTTTTGCAAAAAGATTTTTGAGCGGCGCTATTTTATAAAGAATCCTGCAGAAAATAGATTTTATTGGATTTGAGGGGAGAGAGAAGGAGTTGAGAATCTTACTAGAGAGTTTTGTAGCCCTAAACCCTCTAACCTGCCGCATTTCCGCCGCCGTAAGCCCCTTAGTGCTACGGTTCCGCCGCGAGGTGGAGGGATCAGGTGATGGAAATTTTTCTTTGGCCTCCTGTACTCTTTTGGATCTCGATGAATGTCTCTGTCTTCTATTTTCCTCAATTCTGTGACTCCAGATCTCCTTGCAAAATTCACGCACAATCGTTAAATATGCAATTTACAGTTTTGTGTTAATAATGATATGAATCGTCTAAGAATTCAACACAAATAGTAAGAATAAAAAATTACGCACGTATCCCCGGCAACGGCGCCATTTGATTGGTGTGAAAAAAGTGTGTTTGTAATGTAACCGCAATCAATAACGGTATCGCGTGTAGCTAGACCGAGATGAGTACGGTCGTCCTCAGGGAAACGTTGAATCTTTTACTCTTACTTTAGACGTGTTGAAAAAGAGAGAAGGGATAAAGAATTTTGTGGAATGGTTTCTAGATCTACGTTAAGCACTAATGCAGAATATAGATCTAGATTATTTATGGATGTAGCTAATATAATAAGGGGGCTTGTAGGGTTCGTTAGGATTTAGTAGTTATGGATGATTAATTAAAAGTTACCTTTTTTTATCCTTTAATAGATTTAAAACTAGAACGACGGTGATGCGTGTAGATTAGGGTTTCTGGAAGGAAAAGGAATCCCACTCTTAACCCTTATCTCGACATGGAACTCCGTTCATATCTAGCCTTTACCAAAACAATCATTAATCTAATCTCTAATCGCGGTCGGGACTAAGAAAGAATTGTTAGCGCGCCCGATTAGGATGTTAATGATTCTTTTGATAAAGTTCATAAACTTTATAGGACTTAAAAAGGGTTTAGGGATGTTCATCATCCATTAGCCTAATCCTATGAACCCTAACAAGCGGAGAATTACTCGCGCATATTGGGAAAAGAAGATGAAAAGACAGAGAGGGAAAACATAATGTAAAATGCAAAAGAATTAAATAAAACAACTATCTTTATTAATCAACTTGAACAATCTACACTTTATTCCTTAGAAAATGATTACAAAAACTTGGTTTGCTTCTCAAACTCTTCCGAAGGAGGTAGATGAACAGTTGATGATCAGCCTGGATGCGTGAGCCGTCTTGGACTTCATGATCTCTTCGGCTTGATAATTTTTCCAAGAGGCTCTCGGTCCCTATTTACAGTCCAAAGCCAGAAACCCTTGCTTCCAAATTAGGTAAATAGTAGTATAGATTTTTCCCAGAAAAGCGCAAATCCTAACTCCATAATCCTGCCGCGGATCCGCGGCCCAAGGGGGGTATGGCCGCAGATCCGCGGCCATATGATCTCGGCCCTTCATCAAACTTCAGGAGTTCTGTACTTATGACATTTGGCGATCCTTGGACCCTTCAGAATTTGGAAATCTTTTCTTTTCTTCTTCCAGAGTTGATTTCTTAATTTTGATTTCTTAATTAGGCAGGTTAGCTTCAACAACTTGATTTCCTTGATTTTAGTCTTGGAAAATTCTGCACAACTTGGAAAGATTCTGCACAATAACTTAAATAATATTTAGTAGACTCAGTTCTACTAGGATTAGGTCAATGATATTATTTGCATACAATTTCCTACCAAATTCTAATTATAATATATCAACACATAGAAAATAGTATTTTTACACATAAACCCTCATATGTATGATATATTATAATAAAGACCTTTTTTAATACGAAAATGGTAGGGAAAATATAATAACAAATGTGCAGTTTTATCAACTGAACAACCCTCCAGCTGAAGATCCTCCGATTATCCTCGAAGACGACAAAGGAGGAACATCAAATCCACCTCCGGCTCTTTCAACAGCCAAAGAGGAAACTATCTCCAAGGTCGCCCTGGATGATTATATTGCTCAACAAATACGAGTTCACCAGGCAAATGAAGAAGCCGGCCAAGTTGTCAAATTGGGCGACCATATCCAGGCTGGTATGATCAGATAAAGTACCCGCTGGGCTACACGATCCCGAAATTCCATGTGTACAAGGGGACAGGCAATCCCTATCAACATGTTGCTCAGTTCAAGGCCCTCTGCGGCAATATTGGTGGCGATGATAAGCTCTTGCTCTGCCAATTCGTCGGCAGCTTATCGGAGACGGCATTTGAGTTGTACTCTGAACTTCTAAACGATTTCGTAAAAACTTTCACGGAAATGGAGTTGCTATTCACCCAGCGATTCATGAGTGCCAGCGAACGCACCCCAATAACAGCGTTGATCAATGCAAGGGTCAAGCCGGGCGAAACTTGGGTTCAATACGCAATCCGATGGCGAAATCTGTGGTCAAAGTGCGAATAGCGCATCGAAGAAGTGCTAGCGGTGGGCATGTTCGTAGGCACCCTAGACCCTCATGCAACTATTTCACAGTTCATGATATTCTTCAAACCGACCACATTCCAGGCTTTAATCGACAAACTAGCCCAGATGGATCAGATGGGTCACAGACCGTCTCCCTCGAAACCGGAGTCGCGAAATGAAAAGGGTAAAAGAAAGGCGACCTTCGTTGCGAATACTCAACAGCAGCCCAGTGCTCCAAAGCTAACGGATCAACTGGAAGAGAGACGGCGCTATTATAATGAGAAAATGAGGCGTCCTTACTCGTTCCCACGAGACAAAATGAGGAGACTCTTTGAGCTGGCGATGCGCAACAGGCTTATCAATTTGCCGAATCCAAGGTGGCCATTGCAACCTGGCGAAGCGAATAATCCCAATTATTGCCCTTACCACCAAACGGTAAGCCATTCGCTCGAAGAATGCTTCATCTTTAAGGGATGGATCGAGGATCAGTATCAGCAAGGCAAGTTTGCACTGTCTGAGAAGTGGAAAATAAGCCCACCACAACCTCACACTCCTAAGAAGATGGACGCACCGGGGGTAACATGCTCTTTTGTTGAAGAAGCTCCATAGGAGGTTGTGCTTTCAGCCAAAACCAAAAGGATGCTGAATGATCTTCAGACATGCCCAGCGATTAGGTGGGAGAACCCGCTGGAACCCCAGATCATCGAAGGGATGCTGAAACGCGCCCAACTCCAAAGATTGGTGGTGATAGCCAAAGTGCTCACACCCAGCCGTCGAAATCTTCGAAAAAGAAGAAGAAATCCAAGAAGCCCGTGAAGCCTGGCAACAAGCGCACGGACTTACAGAAGCAGATTGACGCGCTGGAAGAGTATAACCAGAAGGCGCGGACTCCAATCATGCTCCAAGAGTTCCTCAGCCACGTTCTTGAAGACGGAGATGATGGAGAAGAATCGTCAGACGAGTCTGAGGATTGCGTAGCAAGTTGCCATGTGATCTCTCATTCATCGCTAGGCGATGAAGAGGCTCCTTGCACAAAGAGACTGGGGGCAGGTCCTGAGCCGGAACTTCTATGGCCGACAGATGAGATGATCGACGCATTCCTAAACAAAGCGCTTCTGAAAAGTAAAGCTGATCGGGAGCGTGAGATGGCCATATTTGAAAAGGTCAAATGCCGGCGACTGGACGAAAGAGTCGAGACACTCCCGCCGAATCAAGGGACATCCATCGTGAATAAAAACAAGTTCAAGACGAGGAAAAGGTTTGCTAAAGCCATATCAATGGGGATGAAGCTACCACCCTCTGAAGGAAATACTCTTGGTGAAGCCGAAATGTGTCCGAGCTATTGTTTATATCATCGAAAGATTGCGCACCCTACCGAAGAGTGCAACGCTTTTAAAAGATGGTGGCAGGGATATGTTGCTCACCGGTAACATTTTAAGCGGATGAAACGCAAAACTCGTCGGGAGCAAAGAAGTACGACTGAGGAGCATAAAAGAATTACCGGCAACTGTCGCATGGTCAACACCGGGGAATCGCAAGTTCTCACCTTCGGGAGCGACTCCGACGAGGAAATGGCTCTTGGCCCTCTCTTTAAAGAATCCCCCTTGGGAAAAGAGGAAGAACCGAAGGCCTGTGAGAATATTCAGCTACGCAACCGCATGCTTCCAGAAAAGAATCTCGGACCCACGAATAAAAAAGATAAGGGAAAAGAAAAGGTCTCTGAGGATATCGCCCTAGATGACCAAGTCATTAAAGAGCTGACTGCCAAGGACCCGCCAAAGAAGAACAAGGTGGACTACAACGTTCTGGCACACTTGAGAAAGCTACCCTCGCAGCTCAACATTCTCGACACCCTTCTGTTATCCAAAGAGGCGAGAGATTCATTGATCAAGGCGCTACATGAGCCAGAGCAATTCTAAGCTTTCCTCGCCGAAGAAAAGATGAAGGACGAGCTGGAGGAAGTACACGCAGCCGATATCACCTTCGGCGATGAAGACCTCCTCCTTGGGATGCGCGAACACAACCGTCCCCTCTATGTCTCAGGATACTGTCATGATATAAAGATAGGCAAGATCCTGGTTGACAATGGGTCTTCCGTTAACCTCCTCAACATGAGATGATTGAAGGAAATCTTCATGAGCGTTCAGCATCTCGCTCGCGATAAAATTACCATCTTTGGTTTTGACCCCCAGTCGTCACGGACTCTTGGGTCTATGATACTAACGCTGCGCTTTGGGCTACTTATCACAGATATTAAATTTCACGTCATTGACGCCAAGACTTGCTACAATGCTTTGCTCGGCCGGCCTTGGTTACACGAGTACAACATCATCCCTTCTACACAACACCAGTATATGAAATACTTCAAGGATGGTCTCGAGTATACTGTGACAGGTGAGTTGAACCCTTTCTTCATGAACGAGGTCCGAAAATACGAAGACGCGAAATACTTTTTGCCGGATTTTGAGGACACGGAAAGATGCCACTAACCGAAGAACAAAGCTATCGCCACTATTCCAGTCTTCGGGAGTGATACCGAGGAAGAAGAAGAAATAGTTTATTCAGGGCCGCCTCGATACAACAACCCGGGACCGTCCCCCCATGTTGATTTTCGGCAGCGACTCGGAAGACGAGGTGAATGCTGTATTCTCCACTCGGCCGTCAATACAAGTTTTTGCTGACGATAATCAGAGTCTGCAAATTATCATGGTTCTGCGGGAGCATTACAAAGAGCTCGATGCACTTAAAGCTTATAGTGTGCAAGAACTGCAGACATTTTACGTCCCTCCCAGGCGAAAGGGTGAAAAGGCGATCATATTCTACCGATCTGGAGAAACCAAAGTGGAGAAAGAAATTTGGCATGGTGCCAATTCTACGCTCGACAGGCTCCAGCCCATCCGTCTGCCTAGATATTACTCGGAAGGCTTGAGAAGGCTCTTGAAGCACCAAGAGGTACCTTTCAAACAGACCATTCGACAAGCTCGGTTCTACAACAGGATTTGGGATGTCCATAGAACTCAGCGCAAGTTGCCCAACGGGAGAATGGAAACGCTCGAGCTTGGATACGTGAAATCCGGGAAACAGGAACGAGTCCATGGTAACTACGTCATATATGACTTCGAAGAAGAAGAGGACGCCCTGTTAGAAAACGCCGACCCTGAACCAAAACGAAATCCTGCAATCAAAATGCCGAGTCTGTCATTTGAAGAACGAATAGACAAGCTCATCAGGGAAGCAGGTCAAAAGATCCGGGATGACCATAACCGTGAAATGGCCATTTACGAGAAAGCCAGGACGCAGCGCCTCCTTCAGCAGGTCATGGAGAATGACAATGCTCTTCCTTATCAACCCGTCATACAAAAGGCCCGACGCAAAGGCAAAAATAAATCAAAGAGCGAGAAAGGCGTTCGACAGCAGCAAAGCGGGACCAAGAAGCCACGCGATCGGGAATCAAGCAATCCGGACTCGTCTCTTATAAAGAAGATGGGTCGAGCATACTCTTTTCCTCATAATAAAACACGGAAGATACTTGATCTCGCCATGAAACATCAGATGATTACACTTCCGGATTCCAAACACCCCGAGAAAGCATGCGAAGTCTCTCACCCGGACTATTACTCCTATCATAGGGCAATAGGACATCCTATTGAAGACTGCTTCACCTTCAAGAACTGGGTCGAAGATCAATATCAACAAGGCAGGTTCGCTCTATCCAGTAGTTGGAGGATAAATCCGCCACAGAAGCACGAACCAAAAGCCGCGCATGCAGCAAGAGTGGAACCAGATCAACATCGGTCGTGGAAGCAAGCTCGTACTTGTCATATGATAACACTATCAAAAGAAGAGCCTGAGGATAGGAGTGGCCTCCCTTGGTGCTTCGAAAACAATGATGACAAGGTGATCTCAAAGTTTCCGCCGGCGCCAAAAGAGCTGGAAAATAGAATACACACCACTGCAGATAACCTCGAGAAAATTGATTTGGGGACGGCAGACGACCCGCGACCGACATTCGTCAGTGAGCTGCTATCTGAAGAAAGGGTGGCTGCGCTAAAAGACGTGCTTATGCAGCATAGAGATTGCTTCGCATGGAACTATTCCGAAATGCTGGGATTAGATCCAGAGATTGCTGTCCACAAATTGGCAATATCTCCAGACGTCAAGCCGATTAAACAAGCACCAAGAAGAATGCGGCTCGAGCTTGAAATGAGCATCAATGCCGAGGTCAAGAAGCTGATCGACTCTGGCTTCATCCAAGAGGTGCAGTATCCTGACTGGATTGCCAACATCGTCCCAGTGATGAAGAAAAATGGGACAGTGCGCATATATGTAGACTTTCGGGATCTCAATAAAGCCTACTCGAAAGACGACTTCCCAGTACCGGCCACCGAGCTGATGATAGACAATACGTCGACTCACGAAGTTTTCCCCTTCATGGATGGCTCATCGGGATACAATCAGATAAAAATGCATCCCGAGGACCAGAAGCATACCGCTTTCCGGACCCCTTTAGGCATATTCTGCTACAAGGTGATGCCTTTCGGTCTAAAGAACGCCGGTGCCACCTATCAGAGGGCCATGACGAAAATCTTCGATGACCTCATACATAAAATCGTCTAATGCTATATCGACGACCTTGTGGTGAAAAGCAAATCATATGAAGAGCATTTAGAGCATCTGAAGATCGTGTTTCAACGCCTCCGGCAATACAACTTGAAGATGAACCCTCTCAAATGCGCGTTCGGAGTTTCCTCGAGAAAATTCCTAGGATTTATTGTCCGGCACCGAGGCATCGAGATAGACCCGTCGAAGATCAAGGCGATCATGGAGATGCCCCCTCCAAGGACTCTTAAGCAATTGCGGTCCCTCTAAGGGAAACTCGCGTATATCCGGCGATTTATAGCCAATCTTTCCGGCAAGTGCCGCCCCTACAGTCACCTGATGAAGAAGGGAACCCCGTTCATCTGGGATCATAAATGCCAAGGCGCGCTGGACGAAATCAAGCAGTATCTGCAGAACCCTCCAGTGCTGGCTGCTCCGGTCAAGGGAAAGCCCCTTATTCTTTATACAACAGCCCTCGAAGGTTCCTTAGGCGCATTATGGGCACAAGAGAACGACCAAGGGAAGGAGAGAGCCCTCTACTACTTGAGTCGAGTTCTACTGGGGGAAGAAAGCAATATTCTCCCATCGAAAAACACTGCCTGGCGTTGATCTTCGCGATAATGAAACTCCGGCACTATGCATTGGCGCATGAAGTCTGTCTCATATCGAAGGTATATCCTCTCAAATATTTGATGTCAAAGGCCATATTGACAGGACGACTTGCTAAATGGGCCTTGCTCTTGATGGCTCAATAACTTATCAGCCTCTTAAGGTAGTGAAAGGTCGGGCCATCGCCGACTTCCTCGTTGAGCATCCGATACCGGCTGATTCCCCTTTGAATTGCGAACTGCCAGACGAACATGTGTTTGATGCGATTGAAGGTGGTGATACCCGATGGGAACTTTATTTTGATGGAGCGTCTTCCATGAAGAAGCGCAAGCAAAACACCTCTATAATCAAATCGGGGGTAGGCCTCATCTTCATAACTCCACAAGAAGGGATAATGCGCTTTGCCTTCTCCTTAACAGAGCCGAGGACAAACAATGAAGCCAAGTATGAAGCCTTGATAGCAGGTCTTAAGATCGCTATCGACATGGGAATTGAAAACCTCATCATACATGGAGACTCCCAACTGGTCGTTAGTCAAGTAAACGACGACTATCAAACGTGCAAACCAGAACTGGTGAAGTACGGCGAGAAAGTACAGCAGCTGCTGACCCAAATACCTTCCTATATCTTGGAAAGCATACCGCGTGCAGAAAATAGCAAAGCGGATGCATTGGCCAAGGTCGCTAAGGAACTAGCCGACGAGAACCTCGATGACGTGAGGATCGTTGTGCAAAGCCGTCGGGTCCTCACACAGGCAGAAATATCGCCAGAATCACCCGAGGAAAAGGGAGTGACTGAGCAAATGGCTCTACGAGTAAAAGCCCAAGAAAAGGTTGAAGATTGGAGAGAAGTCTTCATAGACTACTTCAAATCCCGTCGAACGCCTGAAGATGCATCCTCAAAACCTCAGCTCATGAAGCGAGCCCTATCTTTCGCCTTCGTCAATGATACTCTGTATAAGAGGTCATTGATTGGTGGAGATTCTGCGTGTTCAAGTTTAGTTAATTACCGCAATCAAAACGGTTTCGCTTGTAGCTAGCCGGTTGAGTACGGGTCGTCCGCAGGGAGATGGGAATCTTTTTCTATGTGCTTTAACGAGTTAAGTCCAGTTTTCCAGATTTGTTTGTGATTAACTAAGTGTTAGAATGATATGTAAAGAGAGCTTGTTAGGGCTAGGATTAGGTTAGTTTGAGTTAGGAGCCGCTCACTTCTTTCGTTGCCACTCTTAATATCGGTGTTACGGTAATCGGCAACAACGGGGATTAGCACGACTAGGAAGGAACTTGCGAGTATAAGCTAGGCTTTCCAACGCTTAAGTCCTTCCTTTTGGTGCTTGTCCGTCCGTTCTTGGCTCTTAGCCATAACCTCCGGTTAATTCAACAACAACCGGTCTCACTACAGAATCATCGCTATCATGTAGGATAGGGTGCCGTAAGGAGCGGATTGTGGTTCAATTAACGGGAGTCGATTTAAGATGTTGGGCAAGGAAAGAGTGAGAGAGATTTCCTTCTCTCAAACTTCCCTTATCCTACCCTAACAAGTATGGAAACTACTCACACATCATAACGAAAAGAAAACAAAACAAAGAGGAAGATAGAAAGAAAGAGATTAGAAGATAACAACTAGCTATTTGCGACCTCACCTTGGCAAGGATCAAGCGTAAGCATCATGGTTGATTTAAGGATAAAGAAAAAGAGAAAGAAAGAAACAACATGAAATAACAACAACTAAGTTAACAAATGAAAATTACAAGCATTTAACATAAGAGCAAGACAAGTATGATAATAAAATGAACTTCTTTATTCATCATTCTTCACTCACAAAAGCTCACTACAAGTTTTTCAATGGAGAAGAGATGAGAAGAGGAAGAAGAACAAGTATTCTAAAACCTAGAAAAATACAAGATTATGCACCCTTTGCATTGGCAAGATCTGGACTATTTATAGGCAGGGAGTTAGAAACCTAGGGCAAAATTCTGAACCCTCATAAAAATACAAAACTGCCCCTGAAAAGTCATCAGCCGACAAGGCCGTACGGCCGCGGTCATCAGCCGACAAGGCCGTACGGCCGCGGTTCCGCGGCCTAAGCATGCTACGGCCGCGGTTCCACGGCCTAATAGAGGATTTGACTCCTCGGATTTTGTGGGGCCCCCTGGTCTGATGTTGTATGTAGTTTGGCATATGTTTTTTCTGATAATACTTCCACATTTCTTCCAGAATTTTAGTAGACCAAAAGGTGATTGGATGTGGATCTTTTTGCCATGATTTTCTTGAGCTCCGCGTAGATTTCTTGGATCTTGTGTTGCCATTGAGCCTTGTGCATGAAAATGACATCGATTTGCCATTTTGTCTCTTAAACTGGTGTGTGGCAACAGACGGATAAAGAGCGGAGATCCGTGTTTTATCTGTGGTTAGCAAGAACCCGGGTTTTGTTGTGTTTTTCCATGAATTTCACCGTTCAGAGCCGAGAACCTGTATCCTGCAATTGACTAGCAAACACGGCTCAAGAGTACCTACCGATATGCAATGTGATAAAAATTGGGCGGTATAAAAATGCAAAAATCTGATATGAACAAATACCCCCAAACTTATCATTTGCTCGTCCCGAGCAAAGCCAATTTATTCACAAAAAATTTCCTAACCTCACTTTCGCAGGGAACGCGATTGCACTGAGCATGTGCAACAAGCCGTTAAACCTCTAGGTGTCCCTAGTAGGAGGAGTGTTGTCTCCTGAGGGTTTTCAGCGGATACTACCCACAAAATCCGGTCAAGCTAGTTTTGCAAAATAACTTATGATTCAAACCCTAAAGTTTTGTTTCAGAAAATAACAATTCTATTATCTTAAGTCTAGACTATCGAACCTTTATTTTTCACACCTCACTTCTTATTTAACTACAGATTTTATATGTCTTTACGTGCAGTGCAAATAGTGTCGTCAAGTTCTAGAAAGGTCGAATAAAGTCCTCATAATAAAGCCCGGATAAGAATTTTGAAAGGATCACATAAGTTTTATAAAGAGTTAAGCAATTTTCAAGTTTCGTTTTCCAGTAAGGTTTCAACTTCAGAATTTCTATCTTCCTTAACAGGAAACTAGGTCTTATTTTTCACTCCATCTTTTTCTTGTTTTCATTTTATACACACCTCTGTGAACGTGCAATAGTCTTTATCATAGAATAAAACTTTCATGTCTCCGCTAAAATTTTTATAAAAGCCTGTCTTTTATCAAGATTATTCTCACACAAAGAACCGTTAGGAATTTTAACTCGGAGAGAACACTTGCTTGACTTTGTTTTAATCTGGACTTTCTAGGCTTCTTAGCGAGCTTTGGGCCAATGCACCCAAACCAGTTGGCTTTAGGGCATTAGGTGTAGAAACACCCCAGCGGACTTAATTACTCAAGTTATCTAGGTCCACAAACAAAAGACAGTTTGGCATGAAAATCATGATGATTTAATACGAACGGAGATATAGCCGGCAGTTCAATTATTTTTTTGGATAAAAGACGTGTTTAGTGGGTTTTGGTGTGTAATCATTCCAATCAAGTTCCAGATGGGTTATTTTTCAGACTTAGTTCCAATTAAGGCATCAATAACATTCCTTCATATTCACTCACTTCATAAACTATTCTTGATATTACTTATTTCCGAACAAACCTATTTGATCCTCAGAAAATCATTCATCCATTTAAAAGTTTTTAGACATAAAAGACTTGTCATCTAATTCCCAAAACTCACGACACGTGTAGTGTGATGTAAAGACGTATATCAGCTATAGTTAACTTCAAAGGAGAGTTATCTTTCAGGTTTTCAAAATCTAAAAATAAGATTTAGTTATTTTTATTTTATCAAACAAAACCGTCGAAATGTTGAATCAGAGTCCTCCCACTAGCTAACTTGACAGAAAAGTTTTCATATTTTAAGAAAATTTTTAGATTTTTATGGATTTTATGAATTTTAATATGCAGATGCAAAATATACATATGAATGCGAAGGTTAGAAACGCGTACCGAGCGTACCCCCAAACTTAAACTGGACAGTGTCCTCACTGTCATTGTATGAAGAGATCATTTGAAGGGTCAAAATTGGCGGTTAGATATACACAAAATTTTTATTATTATTTTTTGTGTGTTTTTGGTTTTAAGAAAAAGAAAAAGAATATCCACAAAAATGTACAAAATGGTATATACATACCCCCAAACTTATTTGGAATAGTGTCCACTGTTCTTGGCTGGATAACCGAAGTTTGGTGGTAGGCAGAGGAAGATTATGCAGGGTAAACCGACTCCTGTAAGACCAGGAGCTCCTCTGTTGGTTCGGCGCTAAGGTACGGTTTTAGTCGGTGTCCGTTTACTTTGAAAAATGAACCGTCCTTTGGATTCTCCAAATCCACAGCGCCCTGCGGATACACATTCCGCACAAAATACGGCCCTTTCCAGCGAGATCTGAGCTTTCCTGGATGGAAGTGTAGTCGGGTGTCGTAAAGCAGTACCTGCTGACCAGGTATGAAGGTTTTGCGCAAAAGGTGTTTATCGTGAAACACCTTCGTTCGGTTTTTAACGACAACCGCGTTATCGTAAGCCTCATCCCTAAGCTCGCTCAATTCATTCAACGGCAGCTTCCGATGGCTGCCCGCATCCTCGAGAGACAGATTCAGCTCCTTTATCGCCCAAAATGCGCGATGCTCTATTTCGACAGGTAGGTGGCAAGCTTTTCCATACACAAGCCGATAGGGAGACATGCCAAGGTCGGTCTTATAAGCGGTTCGAAATGCCCAAAGGGCATCAGTGAGTTTCAGCGACCAATCCTTACAGTTTTTGGAAACCGTCTTCTCCAATATCTGCTTGATTTGCCGATTTGAAACTTCGGCCTGCCCGCAGGTTTGGGGGTGGTAGGGCGTAGAGAGCTTATGATTAATGGAATATTTCCGCATCAAGGCCTCGAAAGTCTTGTTGCAGAAATGACTTCCATTGTCGCTAATGATCGCTCGGGGGTGCCCAAAACGGGAGAAAATGTGTTCTTTAAGAAACCTAATGACAACCTTGTTGTCGTTAGTCCGGCTGGGCACAGCCTCGACCCATTTAGAGACGTAATCAACAGCAAGAAGGATGTAAAAGTTCCCGAAAGAGCTGGGAAACGGCCCCATGAAATCTATCCCCCAAACATCGAAAATCTCCACAACCAAGATTGGTTGGAGTGGCATCTCGTTCCTCCGGGATATCCGGCCCAAGTGTTGGCACCGGGAGCAAGTCTTGCAATAGCCATGAGCGTCTTTGAAGAGTTGTGGCCAGTAGAAACCACATTGCAAGATCTTCTCAGCTGTCTTTTTGGGGCCAAAATGCCCGCCGCATGCTTGATCGTGGCAAAATGACAGCACACTCTTGAATTCCTCGTCAGGGACACACCGACGAATAATCTGGTCGGGACAGTACTTGAACAAATAGGGTTCGTCCCAGTAAAAGTGTTTTACTTGGGATAAGAAGCGAAGTCTGTCCTGACTTGACCATTCAGTCGGTAGTAATCACGTGGCCAAATAGTTCACAATATCTGCGAACCAGGGTTCGCAAGATACTGTTAAGAGCTGTTCATCCGGGAAAACGTCGTTGATCGGAATTGGAAGCGAAGGCGAAGAAGGAAGTCGTGAGAGATGGTCGGCAACTACGTTTTCACATCCTCGTTTGTCCTTAATGACAAGGTCAAACTCTTGAAGCAAGAGGATCCAACGTATTAGTCGAGATTTTGCATCTTTCTTCGCAAAAAGATGGCAAAGAGCAGAATGGTCTGTGTAGACAATGACTGGAGAGCCGATGAGGTAGGGCCTGAACTTCTCTAAAGCAAATACAACAGCTAAGAATTCCTTTTCAGTCGTTGTATAATTGAGTTGGGCGTCGTTCAGTGTTCGGCTCGCATAATAGATTACGTGCGGCATCTTGTTGATGTGTTGTCCAAGGACAGCACCAATGGCAAAGTCGGATGCATCGCATATAATCTCAAATGGGTGCGTCCAGTCAGGTGAAGAAAGAACGGGAGCAGAAGTGAGTGAGCGTTTCAATGACTCGAATGCAGTAACACAGCTCGAGTTGAAGTCGAATGGCGTATCCTTGGCCAGCAAAAGATTCAAGGGCCTAGCAATCTTGCTAAAGTCCTTGATGAACCGTCTATAGAAACCGGCATGGCCAAGGAAGGCTCGGATATCTCTGACGCATCGGGGAGGAGGGAGATTGGAAATGACCTCAATTTTCGCTTTGTCAACCTCTATGCCATTTTGCGAGATGATATGTCCTAAGACAATACCTTCGCGCACCATGAAGTGGCACTTCTCCCAATTCAAAGTGAGATTCTTATCCTTACATCGGGTAAGGACAGAGTCAAGATGCAGCAAACACTCGTTGAAGGAATCGCCGAAGATGGAGAAATCATCCATGAAAATCTCCAGAAATTTTTCCACCATGTCTGAGAAGATTCCTATCATACACCGCTGGAAGATAGCGGGCGCATTGCATAACCCAAAGGGCATGCGACGATATGCGAATGTGCCGAAAGGACAAGTGAATGTGGTCTTGTCCTGGTCTTTTTCGGCGATGGGAATCTGATTATAGCCGGAGTAGCCATCAAGAAAGCAGTAGTACTCGTGTCCGGCCAATCGTTCAAGCATCTGGTCAATGAAAGGTGGCGGAAAGTGGTCTTTCCGCGTTGCGGCGTTGAGTTTTCTGTAATCGATGCATACTCGCCACCCAGTTTGGGTGCGAGTAGGGATTAACTCGTTCGCCTCGTTGGTTATGACCGTGATGCCCGACTTCTTGGGGACAACATGAATGGGGCTAACCCACTGGCTATCAGAGATAGGGTAAATGATACCACTACCGAGACATTTACGATCTCCTTCTTCACAGCCTCTTTCATGACTGGATTGAGACGTCTTTGTGGATCCCGGGCTGGTTTGGCATCATCCATCAGATGAATGTGATGTTCAACGATCAGGGGACTAATCCCCTTGATGTCCGCCATGGACCAGCCAAAAGCTTGCCTGTTGCTGTGCAAGACCGCGAGAAGGGCTTTCTCTTGCTCTGGAGCTAGAGAAGCCGAGATGATGACAGGGAGGGTCTCGTTCTCACCTAAGTAAGCGTACTTAAGGTGAGACGGCAAAGGCTTGAGTTCGAGCGATGGAGGTGAAACGATTGAAGGCAAGATTGGTGCAGAGGTCTCGAACTCAAAGGACTCCAGCAAAGGTTCAAAACGAGTGTAAGCGACCGAGTTGGATGGTTCAGGTAACTCATCCGGAAATTCAAAGGATTCAAACTCGGGTTGTGAGCGGCTAAGATCGTTCGAGAACGTGAAACACTCATAGTAGTTGTCGGGCGCAGAAACAGCAGCGGGTTCGAAGAGGAACGCACTAGTGGCGTCAAGATTATCGTGATCAAACAGAAACTCCTCGAATTCACATTCTTCTGGGGTGATCTCCTGGATCGAGCAGACGTCCAGTATATGAGCATTAGGTTCGGCGGGCTGATTCCCCAACCTAAAAATGTTGAGTTCAATCGTCATGTTTCCAAAAGAGAGGTTCATTGAACCATTGCGATAATTGATCACAGCATTTGAGGTTGCAAGGAATGGGCGACCGAGTATCACCGGAATTTGATTCCGGGGGTTAGCTACAGGCTGTGTGTCTAATACAATGAAGTCAAGGGGGAATATAAAGTCCCTGACCTTGATTAACACATCCTCTAGCTCACCCCTAGGATGGGTGATCGATCGGTCGGCCATTTGGAGAGTGCAGTGCGTGGGTTTCAGCTCTCCTACGCCTAATTGCTCGTATACTGAGTACGGAAGAAGGTTAACACTGGCATCAAGATCTAATAGTGTGCGGTTGATGTTCTTATCCCCAATGGTAATAGAAATCGTAGGACAGCTAGGGTCCTTCCGTTTTTGTGGTAAAGATTGGATAAGAGCATCACTCACAGCACTAGCCAAGAAAACTTTCTTGGGTACCTGAGACTTCCTCTTTTTCATGCACAAGTCCTTTAAGATTTTAGCGTAGGACGGGACTTGTTGGACAGCATCTAAAAGAGGAATGCTAATGTTAACCTGCTTAAATAACTCCAGAATCTTCTCCATTTGAGGATTTTGTTTATTAGACCTCAACCGGTTTGGAAATGGAACGTTTTTAAAATTGGTTGAGTCTAATGCTGGAGGAGGAGATTGTGGAGTTGGAACGGATCCCAGAACAGGTGTTTTCGTGGAGTGAGAAGCGGGTCCGTTCAGAGCATAAGAAGAAGAAGAAGGAGAGCCTTTTGAAGAATGGAGAATAGGCTCAGAAGACGAAGAAGCAGGAGAAGAAGAAGAAGAAGAAGAAGTGGCCGGGGTGTCATCGTTGATCCGTGTGCCAATGTTGTTTTGCAGCATCCTTCCCGATCTCAATGTGGTCACGGCACTCACATTATGGTTCTGTTGTTCAAGAGCAACATGTACATTCTGTGGGTGACCGGGATTTGGGAGTGGCTGGGACGGGAGCTTCCCCTTCTCTCGCTCGCTTAAGGCCGCAATCAGTTGTGCAATCTGGGCCTCGATGGTCTTGATGCTTTGCCCGTGAGCGGTAGTGTGTTGCACTAAGGACTGAATGGAAGACTGGATGTTGGCGGTGGATTGTGTCGATTGTTTAACGAACGCCTCCAGACTTCATTCGAGCGAGGAAACCTTATCGTTGTTTGACGGAACAAAGTTGTTTGGTGGAAAAGAATTGTTGGGTGCAAAGTTGTTCGTCTGATTTTGAAAATGTTGGGGTTGGAAGGGCTGCTGAAATTGATGTTGAGTTTGTTGTTGCGCTTGTTGTTGCGGCGGAGGGAGCCTTTGGAAATTGTTGCCTTGGAATTGATTCTGATTCTGATTCCAGACGAAATTGGGGTGGTTCCTCCAACTGGGATTGTAGGTGGAAGAGTATGGATCATTCCTCGGTCTTTGCTGGAATGCAGCATTAACCTGATCCTGTCCTTGCGATGGTGGATTGTAAGGACACTCTTCGGTTAAGTGAGAAGGATCGGAACAACAAGCGCAGATGGTACGAAGGGGAAGAATAGGGGCAGAAGCAGGAGAAGAAAATTTGCTCTCTATTGCTTTAAGCTTTCTCGTTATTGCAGTCATTTCAGCTTTCATCGCAATAGAGACATCAAGTTGGTGAATTCCTACCCTAGACTGACCGGTAGAAGTGGAGGTAGAAGAAGAAGAAGTCGGTCTGGTGCTCTCCCATTGTAGCGTTTGCTCCGCAAGGTCGTCAAAGAATTGCCACGCTTCCTCGTCAGATTTCGATAGGAAGTGGCCCTGACAGATGGTTTCCAACAACTGCTTCGTTGCTGGGTTCAGGCCCTCGTATAAGGTTTGGCAAAGTTGCCATCTCTCGATACCATGGTGAGGACACTGAACAAGAAGGTCTTTATACCGGTCAAAGCACTTCCAGAAGGGTTCAGAAGGAAGCTGAGAGAATTGGTTGATTTCATTGCGGATCCTTGCGGTTTTATGATTCGGATAAAATTTCTTTAGAAACGCTTTTACAAACTCATCCCAACTGGTTATGGAGTGGGAAGCGGTGCTATACAGCCATATTTCAGCAAGATCGCATAAAGTGAACGGAATGACCTGTAGACATATAGCATCGTCCGACAGTTGGGTGGTTTTCATCATGGCATAAACGTTTTGAAATTTATTGATGAAGATATAGGCATCTTCAGATTCAAGCCCATGAAATCGTGGAAGCATGTTGATGAAGTGGGGCTTAATTTCAAAATTATCCCCATTGGCCGGTGGAAGAGAAAAGCAGGTGGGAAGTGCAGAACGGGTGGAATAGAAACGATCCTGGAGCGCGATTCGCTGCAGCGCTACAACAGGCGGTGGTGGTGGGTTATTGGTCTCCGTAGGAGGTGGAGCCAATCCAGGGGTAGTCAAAGAGATGTTCGGATTAAATCATGACATCGCGGAAGAAGAGGTTGGTGATGGTGAAGGTGAAGATGTATGAACAGAATTCCGGTCAACGTCGGAGTTGGCCGGCAAAGGTAAAGATGAAAGAGGCGTGGACGGAGTTTCGACGTCTGAGTCGATCGCATAGTCGATAGCGACTAACGTAACGCGGACTAGACGGGCGCTAGTGTCCCGAGTCCAAGCGGACATACACTAAACGAGTTTAGTATAGTCAAAGCGGAGAAGGTGAGGGTAAGAAAACGTCAATGGAGAAAGGCGATGGGTGGTGGGTGAAAAATGGATTTTGGCGACAAAGGGCAAGTTTTTATAAAAGTTTTTGATTTTTTTCCTTTTTTTTTATTTTATTTTTAGAAAGAGCTTTACAGAAATATGTACGGACTTACGGCTTTAAGCAATCACAAACAAGATATGCATAATCACACCTAGATCTAGGGTCACCTAGGTCTGCTAGACAGCTCCTAACTGTTCCAGAGGGCTAGAAATAGGACCTCAAACCGCCTCTTCTCCGTCAAATGCGGCCAGATAAGTGCCAGGTAAGTGGGAGGTTGTCCAACGCTTTCGCGAAGTTCCTTAATTAAATAACCACTTGCCTTCGTCACACTTGCCTAAGCACCGCAAAAGTCAGATAGGATAAACGGCCGATGCCTGTAACTAGTCCTCTGTCCTATTGAGCGCGAAGTCCTTAGGGCTGAGTCTAGTATTTTTTAATTTAACAATGGTCAATGCATATTCTTTTTGTGATTTTTGGGGTCCTGGGAAGGGTGATGAAATCCCCACCCAATCTGAATTGGTTTCAAGCCCCTTAAGTCCGTATTAATGAATGCAAAGCGATAACAAATCAACTGCAAACAATTTTTATTTTTAGCGCGGCGCAAAGAATCCTGTACAAGAACAGTTTATTGAAAGGGGGAAGAGAATTTGCGCAAAGAATGCTGCAGAAAACACAGTTTATTGGAGTCCAGAGGAGTGGGAGAGAGGAGAGAAACACTTACAGGGATTTTGGCAGCCCGAAGGCACCAAACGGCCGCGGTTCCGCGGCCTAAGCCTCCTTATGCCGCGGTTCCGCGGCGGTATGATGGGGTTGGGCCTTCATTTTTCTAGGTTATGCTCTGTTGGGTGTCCTATGCTTGTCTGGATGTGTTGAATTTTGACTGGCTTACTGTATCTGCTCCAGATTTTTACAGTAGACCGTTTACTTCGTTTTGATCCGTCGCGGTGTAGCCGCGAAATGTGCGTCTATCTTCCCACGTCTTTGGCACTGAACTCGAACTCCGTATTATCCTGCACACTTGCACAAAAACTAATCAAAAATAACAAAATGATTTTTTTACAAAGTATATTTTTTGTTTTGTTTTTCAGTTATATTTATATTCACAAGTTAACCCGAAAATACACAAAGAAATAAACTACCGTCTCCCCGGCAACGGCGCCATTTGATTGGTGGAGATTCTGTGTGT
Source organism: Agapanthus africanus (assembly GCA_030015575.1). Lineage (NCBI taxonomy): Eukaryota > Viridiplantae > Streptophyta > Magnoliopsida > Asparagales > Amaryllidaceae > Agapanthus > Agapanthus africanus. The sequence continues at coordinate 594,593,986 of CM057344.1, read as the reverse complement.
TCAAGTTTAGTTAATTACCGCAATCAAAACGGTTTCTCTTGTAGCTAGCCGGTTGAGTATGGGTCGTCCGCAGGGAGATGGGAATCTTTTTCTATGTGCTTTAACGAGTTAAGTCCAGTTTTCCAGATTTATTTGTGATTAACTAAGTGTTAGAATGATATGTAAAGAGAGCTTGTTAGGGTTAGGATTAGGTTAGTTTGAGTTAGGAGTCGCTCACTTCTTTCGTTGCCACTCTTAATATCGGTGTTACGGTAATCGGCAACAACGAGGATTAGCTTGACTAGGAAGGAACTTGCGAGTATAAGCTAGGCTTTCCAACGCTTAAGTCCTTCCTTTTGGTGCTTGTCCGTCCGTTCTTGGCTCGTAGCCATAACCTCCGGTTAATTCAACCACAACCGGTCTCACTACAGAATCACCGCTATCATGTAGGATAGGGTGCCGTAAGGAGCGGATTGTGGTTCAATTAACGGGAGTCGATTTAAGATGTTGGGCAAGGAAAGAGTGAGAGAGATTTCCTTCTCTCAAACTTCCCTTATCCTACCCTAACAAGTATGGAAACTACTCACACATCATAACGAAAAGAAAACAAAACAAAGAGGAAGATAGAAAGAAAGAGATTAGAAGATAACAACTAGCTATTTGCGACCTCACCTTGGCAAGGATCAAGCGTAAGCATCATGGTTGATTTAAGGATAAAGAAAAAGAGAAAGAAAGAAACAACAAGAAATAACAACAACTAAGTTAACAAATGAAAATTACAAGCATTTAACATAAGAGCAAGACAAGTATGATAATAAAATGAACTTCTTTATTCATCATTCTTCACTCACAAAAGCTCACTGCAAGTTTTTCAATGGAGAAGAGATGAGAAGAGGAAGAAGAACAAGTATTCTAAAACCTAGAAAAATACAAGATTATGCACCCTTTGCATTGGCAAGATCTGGACTATTTATAGGCAGGGAGTTAGAAACCTAGGGCAAAATTCTGAACCCTCATAAAAATACAAAACTGCCCCTGAAAAGTCATCAGCCGACAAGGCCGTACGGCCGCGGTTCCGTGGCCTAAGCATGCTACGGCCACGGTTCCGCGGCCTAATAGAGGATTTGACTCCTCGGATTTTATGGGGCCCCCTGGTCTGATGTTGTCTGTAGTTTGGCATATGTTTTTTCTGATAATCCTTCCACATTTCTTCCAGAATTTTAGTAGACCAAAAGGTGATTGGATGTGGATCTTTTTGCCATGATTTTCTTGAGCTCCGCGTAGATTTCTTGGATCTTGTGTTGCCATTGAGCCTTGTGCATGAAAATGACATCGATTTGCCATTTTGTCTCTTAAACTGGTGTGTGGCAACAGACGGATAAAGAGTGGAGATCCGTGTTTTATCTGTGGTTGGCAGGAACCCGGGTTTTGTTGTGTTTTTCCATGAATTTCACCGTTCAGAGCCGAGAACCTGTATCCTGCAATTGACTAGCAAACACGGCTCAAGAGTACCTACCGATATGCAATGTGATAAAAATTGGGCGGTATAAAAATGCAAAAATCTGATATGAACAGTCATTTGATTCTCTGTGGTTGAGATGCCTGGGACCTGAAGAGGCGAAAAGAGTCATCCAAGAAGTTCACGACAGACTCTGCGGTTCTCACCAAGCCGGGCCGAAGATGAAGTTGAAGATCAAACGGATGTGTTATTATTGGCCCACGATGATCCAGGACTGCCTTGAATATGTGAAGCAATGCCACTTGTGCCAGATCCATGGAGACTTTATCCATCAGCATCCAAATCCATTACACCCGGTGGCTAGCTGGCCGTTCGAAATGTGGGGAACTGACATAATCGGCCCTATCGAGTCAGCATCGTCCAGAGGACATCGATTCATTTTGGCGACAACCAATTACTTCTCCAAATGGGCAGAAGCAGTACCGCTGAGGGAGATGAAGACAGAGAATATCCTCCACTTCTTCAAAACGCACGTTATTTATCAGTCTGGAACTCTGCGACGGATCATCTTCGATAACGGGCCAGCCTACAAAAGCTATAAGATCAGCCGCTTCGCACAACAACACAGCATAGACTGGAGATACTCCTCAGTTTATAATCCCCGAGCTAACGGGCTAGCCGAGGCTTTCAACAAGACTCTGACAAAGATCGTGAAGAAGACGGTGTCCCGAAATAAGAAGGACTGGCACGAGAGACTGCATGAAGCTCTCTGGGCGTATCGAACTACGTTCAAGACGGCCACGAACACAACGCCCTACGCGTTGGTATTCGGTACAGAAGCGGTACTCCCCCTCGAGATAGAGTTACCCTCTCTACGAGTGGCAGTTCATTACGAGCTGACGGACGAAGAGAACGCTCACCTTCTGCTTGAGGAGCTCGACGCCCTTGATGAAACCCGGCTCTTGGCGCAGCAAAATCTGGAAGCTTATAAGGCAAAGATGACGCGCTTATATGAAAGATTGACCAGGCCGAGGACATTCCGCCAAGGTGAATTCGTGCTAGTGGTCAAAAGACCTATGATCCCCCATCGCGCCAAGCGGGGAAAATTCTAGCCGAACTATGAAGGCCCGTACATTATAGACAAGGTCTACCAGGGTGGAGCCTATCTACTCATGGACATGCATGGCGAAAAGCCCTTCAGGCCAATAAATGGTCGCTTCCTGAAGAAATACTACGCCTAACGAGTCACGGCCTAGGTCAATGATAGATGATGACGACAACTATGTCCGCTCGCTATCTTCCTAAGCCTAAACTCTATAAGTAGTGACAGGCCCTCTTCAACAACGGACCGAAACGTCCTTAAACTAACAGCGGACCGAAACGTCCTTAAACTAGCAATGGACCACTATGTCCTAAAACTAGCTGTTGACCGAGATGTCGATAAACTACGGTGGATTGCAGCATCCCAAAGCTGATACAAGAAGAAAAAAAGAATAAAAAAACGGTATGTCCATAAGCAAAATGGGCACGGATGAAAACTCGAAAGGGCTCCGTGAGTAAAAACAGCAGGGCTACCGGCGATTCTTGTGAAACCCGAAAGGACGCAACCTCGTTCGAATAAAAAAAAAGAGAAAAAGAATAAAAAAAAAAGAAAGAAAGAAAACGGTATGTTCATAAGCAAAGTGGGCACGGATGAAAACCCGAAAGGGCTCCGTGAGTAAAAATAGCAGGACTACCGACGAGTGTTTGTGAAAACCCGAAAGGACGCAACCTCGTTAAAAGACACTTACAGGGTCCTCTCGACCTTGTGAGGAGAAATCACCCGCGTGAGATCCTTACGACTCACAAGGGAGCAACACACTTAGGGATCCCCACGACTCCTAAGGAGAATCCTCCTATGAGAACCTCACAGCTCATAAGATTTGAAAGTCTTAAGCTACAGAGACCTGAACATGTTCTTAAGCAACCCCCACAACCTCCGATACTGCCCTACAAGCGGCTCAATGCTGACCCTTGTATACAATCCACGGGCGTGAATAAACATTTCCCTAACGAAGTCCCATCCGTGACTAGGGATATGTTCGCATGGTGAACAACCTTTGTAAGTCCTCTCGACTTACAAGGAGAAAACCCTCTCGTAAGATCCTTACGAATTATAGGAGAACATGCACTTAGGAATCCTCACGATTCCTAAGGAGAAAAAGCACCTACGAGATCCTCACGACCCGTAGGGAGAAACACCTTTATGAGACCCTTACGGCTCATGAAGTCAAAAGCCTTAGTCGATGGGATCGATCCTAACCCTGTCCACTAAGCCACCTTTGCCCGACATCGACGAAGGCAAATGATGATTCGCTCCTGGCAATGTCCCAGTAGTAGCGGTGCTGATGCCGAAACTGGTGCTTAATTCCAAGCTTACAGCAAGAAGCTGATGAGCCACACATGCATACGAAATAGCCGAAATGATGGGGCAACTTGCAACAGAAGCAGCAAGTAAAAAATGTATGCATGCAAAATAGCCGAAATGATTGGGCAACTCGCAATAAAAAGCAGCGAGTAAAAATAAAATAAATAGCCGAAATGATTGGACACCGCGAAAAATAGCCGAAATGATTGGGCAGTCGCGACCTTCGCGATATAAAAACTGAAAATTATACCCTACAGGTGATATCATATCGATCCCTGTATACATCTAGGGGCGCAAACAAAGAAGGAATCACACTCCTCCTCCCCAGGTTTCATCATAAGAAGAAGCCAAATCTCAACGGTTCACAGATAGCCTAAAGATCATCTCGACGTTCGTCTCATTGCAGTAGACACAACATCAAGTAAAGCGGAACAGCGGAAACTCCTAGTTCCATGACTCGGCGGTGTACAGATGACCGAGAGTAAAATTCCGACTCCGTGAAATGCGGATAAAGTCAACCCTTCCTGGCTACGTGGAATGCGGATTATGTCACTTCTGACCCCGTGGAAAACGTCCAGAGCGGATCCTGGTCCTCGCAGAGCACGGTAGTGAACCCGTGTGAAGCATCCAGAGTGGAGCCTAGTCCTCGCCGAACACGGCAGTGAACCCGTGGGAAGCATCTAGAGCAAAATTCCTGGTTACGTGGAACGTGGCAATGACCCCGTGGGAAACGTCCAGAGCGGAACTTGGTCCTCGCAGAGCACGGCAATGAACCCGTGTGAAGCATCCAGAGTGGATCCTGGTCCTTGCAGAGCACGGCAGTGAACCCGTGTGAAGCATCCAAAGCGGAGCCTAGTCCTTGCCAAACACGGCAGTGAACCCGTGGGAAGCATCTAGAGCAAAATTCCTGGCTATGTGGAACGCGGATTATGTCACTTCTGACCCCATGGAAAACGTCCAGAGCGGATCCTAGTCCTCGCAGAGCACGGCAGTGAACCCGTGTGAAGCATCCAGAGCGGAGCCTAGTCCTCGCCGAACACGGCAGTGAACCCATAGGAAGCATCTAGAGCAAAATTCCTGGTTATGTGGAACGCGGTAATGACCCCGTGGGAAACGTCTAGAGCGGAACCTGGTCCTCGCAGAGCACGGCAATAAACCCGTGTGAAGCATCCAGAGTGGATCCTGGTCCTCGCAGAGCACGGCAGTGAACCCGTGTGAAGCATCTAGAACGGAGCCTAGTCCTCGCCGAACACGGCAGTGAACCCGTGGGAAGCATCTAGAGAAAAATTCCTGGCTACGTGGAACGCGGATTATGTCACTTCTGACCCCGTGGAAAACGTCCAGAGCGGATCCTGGTCCTCGCAGAGCACGGCAGTGAACCCGTGTGAAGCGTCCAGAGCGGAGCCTGGTCCTCGCAGAACACGGCAGTGAACCCGTAGGAAGCATCCAGAGCAAACAATGGACTATGGAGTCCTTAAATCCATGGACTATGATGTCCTTAACCTCGACCGTGATGTCTTAAAACTAACATCGGACGGTGGAGTCCTTAAATACACGGACTATGATGTATTTAACCTCGACCGTAATGTCTTAAAACTAGCAACGAATGGTGGAGTCCTTAAATCCACGGACTATGATATCCTTAACCTCGACCGCGATGTCTTTGAACTACGGTACCCCGGAGAACATCCAGAGCGGAGCCTGGTCCTCGCAGAACATGGCAGTGAACCTGTGGGAAGCATCCAGAGCAAACAATGGACTGTGGAGTCCTTAAATCCACGGACTATGATGTCCTTAACCTCGACCATGATGTCTTAAAACTAACATCGGACGGTGTAGTCCTTAAATCCACGGACTATGATGTCCTTAACCTCGACCGTAATGTCTTAAAACTAGCAACGGATGGTGGAGTCCTTAAATCCATGGACTATAATGTCCTTAACCTCGACCGCGATGTCTTTAAACTACAGAACCCCGGAGAACATCCAGAGCGGAGCCTGGTCCTCGCCAAACACGGCAGTGAACCCATGGGAAGCATCCAGAGCAACCCCTGACCCCGTGAAATATGGATAAGGACAACTTCACCCATCACTTACGAGTCCTCACGACTCGTAAGGGAGCAAATTCTCTTGTGAGATCCTTACGACTTTCAAGAAAAAACACACTTAGGAATCCTCACGATTATTAAGGAGAAATTACACCTACGGGATCCCCTCACCTGTAGGGAGAAAAACTCTTTATGAGACCCTCACGGCTCATAAAGTTGAAAAGTCTTAGGAGGCAGATCTTAACCCTGAATTCTAAGCCATCGTTGTCCTGCAAAGAGATCAAGATAGACTATCTGCAGAATACATTCAATAAAAAGGGACACACCATTGAGAAGAAAAATATGTCTTTTATTCATGAACCAAAATGGATACAAAGTACAATTCGTGAAAGAACAAAAATATATTCTTATTCAGGAGTGTATACAAAGGAAGAATAAAAATATACAAGTCTTCAAGTCGGCGGACGATTTAGTAGATTGATCAGCTCATCCCTCTTCCGCTGGGCCTCGCCTTCATGGTTCAATATCGCCAAGAGACGGGCCTCCGCTTGAGCCTGCTGGGCCTAATATGAGGCAAGCCGACCTTCGAGATCTTTCTCGGTAGCTTTGTGAACCTCGTCCCTTTCACGAGTAAATACGGCGGCTTTGTCGATGGCCACCACCTCCTTGATGGCCTCTTGAAGCACTCGCCAAAGTTTATACGCTTTGTTGGCTTTGGCTGTGAGGTTGGCTTGAAGCTCCATCAGCGCCTTAGAATCCAGCTCCCTCTCCGAGAATTTGCGGCCGAGCCTCTTCTCGCATGACACCATATTCGCCGCACACTGCTCGATTAAGCCCCGTAAGCTCGCCTTCGCAGCCACGGCCTCTGAAGAAAGGTGGGTACACTCAAGCACATGCAAGCAAGCCTCCACCTGCCGACAAAACTCGACCCAGACTTGCACCACCGCCTCATTATGATAGGTAGCAAGAAAGGGAAGAGAGCCGTTAGCTTCAGCAGCAAATGCTTTGGCTGTGATTACACTGCCCGCACGAAGCTCCTCGATCAGGGATGACAGGGAGTCGAGGCTTAATTTCGCCAGACGGTCTGAGGCTCGCAAAGCATAAGGGCCGGGCGGCATGACGATGCGCAACTCCAACGCTGAGAGAACCGGCAGGGCTGTTCAGATTTATAAAAGATTAGTGAAAATTTTAAGCAAAAGAACAAGTGGGACCATATTAAGACTTCACTTACCCATAGTCATGCAAGAAGGAGCTGAAAACTCCCCTGGTCCTTCGAGAACTTCAACCTCGTCGTCGGCCTCCAGGACTGTAAAGGACATCAAAGTCACCTCGCGAAATAACAACAATGCTATGAAAAGATGGTAATCAACACTCACCTTGCCCAAACGAGAGGACGATGCGTTGAGGAGATATCGCCTGCGGAGCGGCCATCTCCAGCAAACGCTGAAAGGATTGCCGGGGAGACAGATCGGCAATAGAGGCCGCCAGTCTGCGCAATTCTGAAAAGACAAAAGAGTTCAGATAACGGAAAGATTACTAGTTTAAAATATGGAAGGTTACCTTCGACGCTCCTCCCGTTCTAAGCTGGAGGGATAGCAGCTTCAACGGCTTCCGCCGCAACCTCAGGCACAGTATCAAGGACACGAGCTGGTGTAACGGCCTCTGAGGAGGGAGCAGCGGCAGCCACTGCGGGTTCCAACGAAGGAAGGGTGGTCTCGACTATCTCCATCCCAGCCTCTGGGCCGCCCTCAGGAAGATCCGTTAGGACGGCGACCACCAGGGGTGCCTCTCCCGGAGGAGCGAGTGCTTCGGGAGCAAGAACCGCCACAGGAGGTTCTATCGCGAGAGGGACAGCGTCATCAACCCCTTCCACATCGAGCAATGTTTCATTGGGGGTGTCAACAGGCTCTACCGTCAGTAAGCCCATAGGAACCTCCTCCATCGCCAAAGTCTCTGCACAATTCACACGAGAATAAGAATACATATATACAAGTGCAGGCAATATGAAGTATTACAAAGAAATACAGGAACATACCAATGCGTAGGGAAGCTTTCAATATGGCTTCTTCAAGTCGATGCTCCTTCTCAAGGAGGTGTGCTCGTCTAGGTTCAAGGGTGGACTCGTGGCCGCCAGTCCACAATGAAAGCGCATCCGCGGCATCCTCCGAAGCAGCCTGCTTAAGGGCCCTTTCGCCCCATTCCTCCAAAGGGTCGATGAAGCGCCGCCGGATCCACGAAGGGTCTTCATAAAAGATTACGGTGGGATATGGCTTCTTCGGAACCCTCACGTCCTGAGACTCGTCTTTAGAACGTCTTATAGCCTCAGCCAATTGTGCGGCTTCCTCGGCAGTTGAACTCTGAAAAAGCAAGCCAGCGTCCGACTCTTGCATGGCCAACGGTTCATCCTGAAGAATGGTCTTAGACTCTATTAAAGAGTCGAGTAGATTAGTGGCCACTTTCCTCCGCTGCTTGGATCCAGAACCGGCTGCTGAGAACGACCGTTTCCTCCCCCGTGGAGCCTTGACACGACGCCGACCTACCTCACCTTCAACACCCTCGTTCCCATCACCCTCGCTTGGCGCTACGACCGAGGATGACACAGCCATTGTCGATGCCACGGGTGATGGTGCTGCTACCGGAGCCCGATTAGCCCGTGACCGGGTACCCAATGGCATTCCAACTGTGGGGGTGAAGTCCACCTCCAACTCCCCCGGAATGAGCGCGACACTAGTATCCCTCAGGGGAAAGCGACCGGTGCACACGATCACGGCGGAACTCCCGTGGCCTGAGCCTGAGCCTGAGCCTGAGCCTGAGCAGGAGTACCGTATCCAAGGAGCACCCTCTTCTCCTCAGTAATAATCGGGCTGACCCGATGAAGGTACCAGCCCGTAAAGGACCCCACACAACGGGGAATATCGTCAGCTTCCGAGATCATGAAGCGGGAACCAGTGTTCAGCCTCACAAAGTGGTGAGCAGCATCGCGAACAGTTTCTGGTGAAGGAACCGGCGCGACTGTAAAAGCTTCAAACGGAATGCCCTGACTATATCCCAGCTGCCGGGCGAAACGATGCGAATTGTACCGCATAAAGAGGACCGCACTGTTCTGACGGAATACCAGATAACCTAGTTTGATCGTGTACAAGTGCGTGGCCTCCCGGGGCTTCAGAGAAGGTGCCCCCTCTTTCGACGAGTCGTGGAGTTGTTGGACTGGACCTGAAAGAGAGGATAGAACCCGATCAACGAATACCAATCCGCCCGTGGTAGCGTAAGGAGCAATCTACACATGAATGGCCCCAAATTGAGTCGGGTCAGGAGTAGAAGCATCCACCAACCGCATGAGTTGCGGGAAAGTATAGGCATCATAAAATGCAGTCGCTGATGCGCAGCAAAAGCCCCCAACACGTGCATCTCAATCCAAGATGTGAAGTAATGAAGGGAGAAGTTTACTACATCCACACTGAGAGTTGAGGTATTGGCCGCGGCGCCTAATCCATGATAGAGATGCGCTAGCGCTGGGATGACTACGGCCAACCGTGTCCCCTCAGCGATACGATGAGCCGGATAGATAACCGAAACTCTCATGAAGCGACGATGCATGGGGATGACGAACCAGCTAAGCCAGACGCTGATAAAACCCACAAAGAATGTCTCCTCGTCCATACCGGGAGCTGCAATCGATTCGAAAGATGCCGGTGACATAATGGGAATATAATACTGTGGTAAATCTGATTCCTTAGTCGGCCGCCTGTTCAAACCAAGCCCAAAGGGGTCATTAATGTTTGCAAACTTTGGAGCCGTATTCGACAGGACATCCTCGCGAAGGAAGCAAGCGATGAAACTCTTGAAAGTGACGCCCTGATCCTCTGACTCAGTAAAAAGTTTGTCAAAAATGCCCAGGGTCTTGATCAAACTTGGATGCTTGTGGCAGACGGCATTCTCGGTAGACAGGCCGTCGAGCATTGTGGGCTCAGCTTCAAAGACATACTCGTCGGGAGGCGGCAGCTCTTCATAAAGTGTCCCCCTGATCGGCAGCCCCGAGATCTCGCGGAATTCTTCTAAGGAAATCGAAACTTCGCAGTCCCCTAGGAGGAAAGTGTTGGTGGGGAGATTTCACTGGTTCCGGGGTCACCAGACATGATGAGACGGGCAGTGGAAGAGGGACGCATAGATCACCTGATAAAGCCCAACCTTCTGCAGTCGCGCGCGGTGGGCGGATAAGATGTAGCGAGTCTAAAGAAGGTAGCCCGTGGGGTGTCGAGGGGTAAACCCTATCTTATATATCTGCCCCCATGGCTGGGCCTCGCCTTGGCAAATGCGGCGTCCTAGAATGTCTATGACCGGGTTCGGATGGTTCAGGATACCAGTCGTCGAAGGCTCAAGTCATCCCATCGGAGTCCAATTAGGCATCTCTACAGCAAAGACTGTCCCTGGAGGATCCATCGGCAGGAACGGAAAGGTAGGCTCCGTCGGCACTTCGCAAAGAAAACTCCGGCGACCCCGGATGATGTGACTGTACCAGGTCCCCCATAGAAGCAAATTAGTGCGATTCGGGTCATGAGCCCTGATCATTGCCATCACCTCCTCGTCAGATGGCGATTGGGGAAAAGTGGCTTCCGAGTGGGTGAAAGGGAAATACGGAACGGAAGTCATTGTACCTGAAATAAAGTAAGGAGAAATTGTTAAAAGCGAAGCCAACAGCGTATATATATATGATTATAAATATATACATATAAAAAGACAGTGGAAGAAAGCGACAGCGGACTCATTTTATGGGACCCTTAGTTACAAAACACGTGGGTCCCACGAAATCAAGATGGCGGCTGGCTAATGATGAGGCAAAGCAATTATAATGAAACAAAAGGAAGATTCTCATTAAATAAGCAGTGGATTGCAAATGACCCTACACATTCCCCTAAAAAGAAATTCATCTTGGACTCTGTGGCAAATCAAACAGAATTAAGGGAATTAAATTCCCAGAAAGAGACATTGCAAACTTCTTCTTCTTGGTTACAGAGAAACAACTCAGGGCAAGAAAACCCAAAAAGTCCTCTGGGAAGAACTAAGTTCTTCATAGGAATTAAATTCCTTTTTTGAAAAAGGGAATTAAATTCCCAGAAACATTTTTGTGATGGAATTAAATTCCATGGAAAAAGCAAACACCACCACCGATCCCTAAAGATTAGAGAAACCCTAAGAGATCTACTATCTGAAGGTTAAATGGTTAAGGTTAAATGGTTTTCTGATTTTGTTAAAGAACTTAAAGAAAGATGGGTTCTTATTAAAAGGGAAAAACCCTTGGTGTGGATTTAAAATCCAAAGAGTTCATATGAATGAAAGTTCTTCAGCCGTTCAAGATCATTACCTGAGAAAAGGGAATTTTTTTTTTTAACAGAGTAAAACTCTGGAAATTTTCGAAACAGAGAACTAAGCTCTGGAAAGGAGAATTAAATTCTCAGAAAGGAAAAAGTTACGAGGAAGAAGGCAAGCAAGAGTGGAGGCGCTTCTGAAGAGACCCCTGCATTTATAGGATGTGATGGAAAATGTTTCATCTCCCCGATTCTCTAGATGGATCCAACGGTCACAAAAGTGACAGCGCTGCACTCACGTGCAAACACATAAGAGCAATGCTGTGGGGGCATTTGTTTCCTGATTAAAAAATCAGGAATTACCTCAATGAGTTATCACGTGCATACGTGACCAATGGTCACGTGATAACACGTGATGGTTAAAATCTCACTAAACAGAAACGAAAAACAAAAGGCTGAAAGATGACTCAATTTGGAGTCACGTGCTCACACGTGACCAAGGGTCACGTGCCATCACGTGACAGGCTTTGAAAGCCTTGCAGCTTAATAGAATTTAATTCTAAAAGTCAGAAAATACCTCAACGAGGTGTCACGTGCTCACACGTGACCAATGGTCACGTGTTGACACGTGATGGTTAAAACAACAAATAAACAAGCGGCTGTTAAAGGGCTCAATTGAGAGTCACGTGCTCACACGTGACCAAGGGTCACGTACCAGCACGTGACAGACTTCGAAAACCTTACAATTTAATAGAATTAAAATTCTAAATTTCTCTAAAATCTTTCCAAATGGGAAAGGATTAAGGAGAACCGTTGGATTAAAAATCCAGGGGTGATTAAATATTACCAATTTATGGAAAAATCTTAGACAAGGAAAGATTTCCCTAAATCTCACCAGAAATAACAAACAGAATATCTTTGGATTAAAAATCCAACGGTGAATAAAATTCACTTAATAATCTAAAGGCTCATGTTAATTATGAAAACAAACAAAATCTTTCAAAGAAATATTTGCTAAGCAAATTGATTCTTTTCCTCCTCGTATAAATAGGAGCCAAGAGAAGAGAAGAAGAGATATAGAGTTTTGGAGAGAGAGCTTTGAAATCTTGAAATTTCAGAGTGGAAAAGAAAGGAGAATTTAATTCTCTACAAAAGAAAAACCCTAGGTAAGAAAAGAAAGGGGATCAAAACTTCAAACAGAGAATTTAATTCTCAAATCTAAGAGTTTAACTCTTCTACAAAAAAAAAAGAACTTAGTTCTTCTTCTGGTTGAAGATCTGCACAGAGCATATCTCCCCATAAGATGAGAATTTAATTCTCATCGGGTTGAGATCCTGCCATGCAGATCCAAAACTTAGAGGGAGAATTGAGTTTAGAGAATTTAATTCTCCCAAAACAAAATTAGGGTTTAACCCTATATGAGAATTTAATTCTCCCAAACTCACAGGAATTTAATTCCTTCATGATGAAATTGGGGTTTAAACCCTATCTGAGAATTTAATTCTCCTACAGGAATTTAATTCCTTCAAGATGGACAGAATTAGGGTTTGGCCCTAATTGAGAATTTAATTCTCTCAGATTTACAGGAATTTAATTCCTCCTAAATGATAATAGGGTTTCACTCTATATAAGAATTTAATTCTTTCACAATAGGAATTTAATCATAATTAGGGTTTAACCCTATAAAAGAATTCGATTCTTGAAAATAAAGAGATTTGAAGGATCTCCATGCATGCAAAGGACTAAGGTACGTGACCCCACGTGACCCCTGAAGAGATCCCCAAAATGAGAAGGGAAAAAGCTCGGAGGCAATGCCTCACGTTCTCCCACGTGACCCTTAAAACAAAAGAGAACAAATCCAAAGGCAGAACCATTCTTGGGCGCCCTCACATGTCCCCAAGTGAACCCTAATAAAACGCTTTAATAATCAATGACTGGAAGCGCATCACATGCCCACACGTGACGGCCTGAAGACCAAAAGTGTTTAACACTCATCTGAACATCCTGAGAAAAAAATAAGGGGATCTGGCCCCACTTTTTGATTCTATCACGTGCTCCCACATGATCCCGCCCTCTTCTAGTGTTTAACACTAATCTGACAATTTTGTTTCCAGTGTTTAACACTGCTATCTTTTAATGTTTAACACTAATTTGAGAATCACATTTCTAAGTGTTTAACACTAGTTTGATAATCTTATTTCCAGTGTTTAACACTGTTGTTCTCTAGTGTTTAACACCAGCTTTAGCCAAATTGGCTAATTTTCTAGAGGCAAAGCCTCCCCTTCAATTGAATCTCAAAATCGAGTACAAACTCAGTGGTATAATTTTTAATCCTTAGCCAAAGGCCCAAATGTTATCAAAGCCCTCAAACTCTTGTTTAGCATTGCTAAATAATGTGGGCTTGAACCCAGACAAATGTCTAATGGTCCAACAAAGGGCCAACACTTCAGATCTAATTGGACTTAGCCCAAACTGGCCATAAGTCCTCAATTCAAATTTAACTGAGCCAATGTGCTCATAATCTAATTATTTGATCTTAGTTCCAAATTAGACTACAGATCCCCAAGCTGCCTTGGTTCAAGGGTACATCTCTTCACTCCTTTGATAATTGTCGTTGTAATTCCTCAACGTCTTCAAAGAGGTGACGGGTCCCGACAACCACACATCTCACAGACTATGACGTCTCTAAACTATGGACTGTGGGGTCCTTAAACTCATGGACTATGATGTCTTTAATCTCGACCGTGATTTCTTAAAACTAACAATGGACTGTGGGGTCCCTAAACCCATAGACTATGATGTCCTTAACCTCAACCGTGATGTCTTTAAACTAACATCGGACTGTGGGATCCTTAAACCCACAGACTATGACGTCCTTAACCTCGACCGTGATGTCTTTAAACTAACATCGGACTGTGGGGTCCTTAAACTCATGGACTATGATGTTCTTAACCTCGACCGTGATGTCTTAAAACTAACATTGGACTGTGGGGTCCTTAAACCCATGGACTATGATGTCTTTAACCTTGACTGTGAGGTCTTTAAACTCACGGACTATGATGTCCTTAACCTTGACCGGGATGTCTTTAAACTAACGATGGACCACTATGTCCCTAAACTGGAAATCGACCAAAATGTCCCTAAACTAAACAATAGAGCCCAAATGCTCTCTTGTTGGATCTAAATGATCCTGTTAAGTTGATCTTAGTCTAGAAATTAGACTACCGTATCTTTAACACATGTTTAAGTTGATCTTAGTCTCAAATGAGGCTAACGTATTCTTAAACCCAACCCCCAAACCCAAATCTAAAAAGATACGGATTTGGACTAATCCACGCCCTACGGGCGACAACGTAAATTAGTCTCCGTATACAATCCACGGGCAACCACAAACAAAACAAACACCCACGACACAAAGTGACCATCTTGAGAAGGAGAAAGTGGCTACTGCGATGCGGTAGCATAATTAACTGTAGGGGCTTGCGCCTGCAGGGAAGAGTGTCCCCACAATCAAAAAACCCTCAGACGAGGCGGAATCTGACGAAGTCTGCTACATCGGCTGCATCCGTTTAAACCTTCGATACAAGGTGCCATAAATCAACTTGGCATCTTCGAAGAGGTGGACGGATAGCACCAATTAGCATCTGCCCCGAATTTTAGGCAAGACGTCTGTCTTGCGCGTCATCCGGAGGGGAACAGAGCACTTCGACCGCCAGCAAAAGCAGGTTCAAGACAAGGAAAAGGTTCGCCAAAGCCATATCGATGGGAATGAAGCCACCACCCTCCAAAGGAAACATTCCTGATAGGATACACCTTAACGAAGAGGATGCACATCCAAACTACTGCTTGTAACATTGGAGGACCACACACCCTACTGAAGAATGCAACGCCTTTAAAAATTGGTGGCAGGGATACGTTGCTCACCGGCAGCATTTCAAGCGGATGAAGCGCAAAACTCGTCGGGAATAAAGAAGCATGACAGATGAGCATAAAAGAACTGTCGGTGAATGTCACATGGTTAATTCCGGGGGATCGCAAGTTCTCACCTTCGAGAGTGATTCTGATGAAGAAATAGCCCTTGGCCCTCTCTTCAAGGAATCCATCTCTGAAACCGAAGAGATGAAGACCTGTGAGAACATTCAACTGCGCAATCGCACGCTACCTGAAAAGAATCTCGGACCCGCAAACAAGGGATCGAACAAAAAGGATAAGGGGAAAGAAAAGGTCCCTAAGGATATCACCCTCGATAACCGAGTCGTCGAAGAGCTGGCAGCCAAGGACCTGCCCAAGAAAAACAAGGTGGATTACAATGTTCTGGCACACCTGAGGAAGATACCCTCGTAGCTAAGCATTCTCGACGCCCTTCTGCTATCCAAAGAGGCGAAAGATTCTCTGATCAAGGCATTACAAGAGCCTGACCAGTTTCAAGCTTTCCTCGCCGAAGAAAAGATGAAGGACGAGCTGGAAGAAATTCACACAGCTGACATCATTTTCGGCGATGAAGATCTCCTCCTCGGAACATGCGAGCACAACTGTCCCCTATATGTCTCTGGGTATTGCTATGACATTAAGATAGGGAAGATCCTAGTTGACAATGGGTCCTCTGTTAATCTCCTAAATGTGGGGGTGATGAAAGAAATCTGCATGAGCGTTCAACACCTCGCTCGGGATAAAATCACTATCTCCGGGTTTGACTCCCAGTCATCACGAACGCTCGGGTCTGTGATACTGACGTTATGCTTTGGGCTGCTCGTCACTGATATCAAGTTCCACGTCATTGACGCCAAGACTTGCTGCAACGCTTTGCTCGGCCGGTCTTGGTTACACAGGTACAACATTGTCCCTTCTACACAGCATCAGTGTATGAAGTACTTCAAAGATGGGCTTGAATACACTGTGACAGGGGAGCTGAACCCATTCTCCGTAAACGAAGTCCGAAAGTACGAAGATGCAAAGTACTTCTTACAAGAATTTGAAGACAAGGAAAGATTCCATAAACCTGAGGATAAGCAAAAAGTTATCATCACCATTCCGGTCTTCATGAGCGA
Organism: Agapanthus africanus; assembly: GCA_030015575.1. Lineage (NCBI taxonomy): Eukaryota > Viridiplantae > Streptophyta > Magnoliopsida > Asparagales > Amaryllidaceae > Agapanthus > Agapanthus africanus. Next base: position 594,577,740 of record CM057344.1, on the reverse strand, counting down.
TACCGGGGAGGAAGAAGAGATAGTCTATTCGGGACCTCCCCGGTACAACAAACCGGGACCGTCTACCCTTATTATGGTCTTTGGCAGTGACTCTGAAGACGAGGTCAATGCAGTATTCTCAGCTCGTCCATCAGTGCAAGCCTTCATTGGAGATGATCAGAGTTTGCAGATCGCCATGGTTCCGCAAGAGCATTACAAAGAGCTCGACGCACTTGATACCTACAGTGTACAAGAACTGCAGATGTTCAACGTCCCTCCCAGGCGAAAAGATGAAAAGGCGATCCTCTTTTATCGATCGGTGGAAACCAAAGTGGAGAAAGAAATCTGGCATGGCGCTGATTCTATGCTTGACAGGCTCCAGCCCATCCGTCTGCCCAGATACTACACAAAAGAATTAAAAAGGATGTTGAGGCGCCAAGGCGTACCCTTCAAACAGACTTCTCGACAAGCTCAATTCTACAACAGGATCTGGAACGTCCCCGGAACTCAGCGAAAATTGCCCAACGGGAGAATGGAAACGATCGGGCTTGGATATGTTCAATCCAAGAAACGAGAGCGATTTCATGGCTGCTACGTTATACATGACTTTAATGAAGAAGGAGATGCCCTGTTAGAAGACGCTAACCCTGAACCAAAACAAAGTCCCGCCATGAAAGTGCCAAGTCCGTCGTTCGAAGAACAGATGGATAAGCTAATAAGGGAAGCGGGTCAAAAGGTCCAGGATGACCATAGCCGTGAAATGGCCATCTATGAAAAAGCCAGAACGCGGCGCCTCCTTCAGCAGGCTATGAAAAACGACGATGCCCTTCGTTTCCAGCCCGTCATACGGAAGACTCGACGTGCAGGCAAAAATAAACTGAAGAACGAAAAAAATGTTCGACAGCAGCAAAGCGGGTCCAAGAAGCCTCGCGGTCGAAAATTGAGCAGCCGGGATCCGTCTCTTATAAAGAAGATGGGTCGAGCATATTCTTTTCCCTGAGACAAGACAAGGAAGATATTCGATCTTGTCATGAAACATCAAATGGTTACGCTCCCGGAGTCCAAACACTCTGAGCAAACAGACGAGGTCTCTCACCCAGATTATTGCTCCTATCACCAAGCGATAGGACATCCTCTCAAAGATTGCTTCACATTCAAAGACTGGGTAGAAGACCAGTATCAACAAGGCAGGTTCGCTTTATCCAGCAGTTGGAGGGTAACCTCGCCACAGAAGCATGAACCGAAAACCACATATGCAGCGAGAGTAAAGCCAGAGCAACATTGGTCTTGGAAGCGATCTCGTACCTGTCACGTGATAATGATGTCGGAAGAAAGAAAGCACGATAATGTGGATGACCTTTCCTGGTGCTTCGAAAATGATGATGAAGATGAGTTGATCTTAGAATTTCTACCGGCGCCAAAAGAGCTGGAAGATGGGATACACACTACTGCAGATAACTTCAGAAAAATCGACTTGGGAACGGCAAATGATCCACGGCCTATGTTCGTCAGCGAGCTGCTGTCTAAAGAACAGGTGGCTACACTCAAAGACGTGCTCATACAGTATAAAGACTGTTTCGCATGGAACTACTCCGAAATGCCGGGACTAGATCCAGAAATAGCTGTGCATAAATTGGCGATATCTCCGGACGTCAAGCCATTCAAGCAAGCACCAAGAAGAATGCGGCTCGAACTTAAGATGAGCATCAACGCCGAAGTCAAGAAGTTAATCGACTCCGGGTTTATCCGAGAGGTTCAGTGCCCTGACTGGATTGCCAACATCGTCCCAGTGATGAAGAAAAATGGAACAGTACGTATCTGCGTGGACTTTCGAGACCTCAACAAAGCTTCCCCAAAAGATGATTTTCCTGTACCGGTTACTGAGCTGATGATAGACAACACGTCCACTCATGAAGTTTTCTCCTTCATGGACGGCTCATCGGGGTATAATCAAATAAAGATGCATCCCAAAGACCAGAAGCATACCACTTTCCGGACTCCGCTGGGGATATTTTGCTACAAAGTAATGCCTTTCGGTTTGAAGAACGCCGGCGCTACCTATCAGAGGGATATGACGAAGATTTTTGATGACCTTATACATGAAATCGTCGAATGCTATATTGACGACCTTGTTATAAAAAGCAAATCATACGAGGAGCATTGGGAGCATCTGAAGATCGTGTTTCAGTGCCTTCGAAAATACAACTTGAAGATGAACCCTCTCAAATGCGCGTTCGGAGTCTCCTCAGGTAAATTCCTAGGATTCATTGTACAACACCGAAGCATCGAGATAAACCCGTCGAAAATCAAGGCGATCATAGAAATGCCTCCGCCAAGAACTCTCAAGCAACTGCGATCTCTCCAAGGAAAGCTCGCATATATCTGACGGTTCATAACCAACCTCTCCGACAAATGCCGCCCCTACAGTCACCTAATGAAAAAGGGGAACTCGTTCGTCTGGGATCATAAATGCCAGAGTGCACTCGACGAAATCAAGCAATACCTGCAGAATCCGCCCGTGCTGACTGCTCCAGTCAAGGAGAAGCCTCTCATCCTGTATACAACAACCCTCGGAGGCTCTTTAGGCACACTATGGGCACAGGAGAACGACCAAGGGAAAGAGAGGGCCCTCTACTATTTGAGTCGAGTTCTCCTGGAGGCAGAAAATAATTACACCCCCATTGAAAAACACTGCCTGGCGTTAATTTTCGCAATAACGAAGCTCGGACACTATGCTTTGGCGCATGAGGTCCATCTCATATCAAAAGTGGATCCTCTCAAATATTTGATATCAAGGGCCATACTAACAGGAAAGCTCGCTAAATGGGCCCTACTCTTGATGGAGTTCTGGATAACATATCGACTGCTCAAGGCAGTGAAAGGCCAGGCCATCGCCGACTTCCTCGCTGAGCATCCTATACCTGCCGATTCACCCCTAAATTGCGAATTTCGATACGAGCACGCGTTTGACACGATCGATGGGGAGAAAGGAGAGAATGACACCCGATGGAAACTCTACTTCGATGGGGCATCTTCCATGAAGAAGCGAGAGCACAGCACCCCCATAATCAAATCTGGGGTAGGCCTCATCTTCGTGACTCCATTAGGAGGGATAATGCGCTTTGCCTTTTCCTTGACAAAGCCGAGGACAAACAATGAAGCCGAATATGAAGCTTTGATAGCAGGTCTTAAGATCGCTGTCGACATGGGAATCGAAAACCTCCTCATATACGGAGACTCCCAGCTGGTCGTTAGTCAAGTAAATGGCGACTATAAAACGTGCAAACCAGAGTTTGTAAAGTACGGTGCGAGAGTGCAACAACTGCTGACTCGAATCCCTTCCTATGCCCTGGAAAGCATACCGTGCGCGGAAAATAGCAAGGCGGATGCATTAGCCAAGCTTGCTAAAGAACTGGTCGACGAGAACCTCAATGATGTAAGGATCATTGTGCAAAGCCGTCGAGTTCTTGCACCAGCAGAAATATCTCCGGAGCTGTCCGAAAAAAGGGAGCGACCAAGCTAACGGCCCTACAAATAAAAGACCAGGAAAAGACTAAGGATTGGAGAGAAGTCTTTATAGACTACTTCAAATCCCGTCGAACACCTGAAGATGTGTCCTCAAGAATCAGCTCATGAAACAAGCTCTATCCTTCGCCTTCGTCAATGACACTATATAAGATATCATTTGATTCTCTATGGCTAAGATGCCTGGGACCTGAAGAAGCAAGGAGAGTCATTCAAGAAACTCACGACAGACTCTGCGGTTTTTACCAAGCCGGGCCGAAGATGAAACTGAAGATCAAAAGGATAGGCTACTATTGGCCCACAATGATCCAAGACTGCCTCGAATACGGGAAACAGTGGAACTCGTGCCAGATTCATGGGGACTTTATCCACCAGTATCCAAATCCGCTACATCCAACGGTGACTAGCTGGCTATTCGAAATGTGGGGAACTGACATAATCGGACCCATTGAACCAGCATCGTCAAGAGGATACCGGTTCATACTGGCGACAACTGATTACTTCTCCAAGTGGGCAGAAGCAGTACCACTAAGAGAAGTGAAGACGGAGAATATCCTCTATTTCTTCAAGACACACGTCATCTATCGGTTCGGCACTCCACGACGGATTATCTCCGATAATGGGCCGGCCTATAGAAGTCACAAAATCAGCCGCTTCGCGCAACAACATAATATAGACTGGAGATACTCTTCGGTCTATAATCCCCGAGCTAATGGTCTGGCTGAGGCTTTCAATAAGACCTTGACGAAGATCGTGAAAAGGCGGTGTCCAAAAATAAAAAGGACTGGCACGAGAGACTGCATGAAGCTCTCTAGGCGTATCGAACTACGTTCAAAACGGCCACAAGCACAACGTCGTATGCATTGGTATTCGGCACTAAAGCAGTACTCCCCTTAGAGATAGAGCTACCCTCCTTACGAGTGGCGGTTCATTACGAACTAACGGACGAAGACAATGCTCATCTTCGGCTTGAGGAGCTCGACGCCCTTGACGAAACCCGGCTCATGGCGCAGCAAAACTTGGAAGCTTACAAAGCAAAGATGACGCGCTCATACGAGAGATTGACTAGGCCGAGAACATTTTGCCAAGGTGAACTCGTGCTAGTGGTCAAGAGACCTATAATCCCCAATCGTACCAAATGAAAGAAATTCGAGCCGAACTATGAAGGCCCGTACATCATAGACAAAGTCTACCAGGGTGGGGCTTACTTGCTCATGGATATGCATGGCGAAAGACCCTTAAGGACAATAAACGGCCATTTCTTGAAGAAATACTACGCCTGACCGAGACGTCTATAAACTACTACGGATCGCAGCATCCCAAGGCTAACGCGAAAAAAATAATAACAAAATAAAATAAAATAAAAGAAGAAATAAAAAACGGTACGTCCATAAGTGAAATGGGCACGGATGAAAACCCGAAAGGGCTCCGTGAGTAAAAACAGCAGGGCTACCGGAGAGTTTGTGAAAACCCGAAAGGGCGCAATCTCGTTAAAAGACACTTGCAAGGTCATCTTGACCTTGTAAGGAGGAAACTACCTGCGTGAGATCCTTACGACTCATAAGGGAGCAACACACTTAGGGATCCCCACGATTCCTAAGGAGAAGTTACACTTACGAGATCCTCACGACTCGTAAGGAAAATTCCCCTTTGAGACCTTCACGGCTTATAGGATTCAAAAGCCTTTGTTCACCGTCGGAAGTCGGAAAGACTGGACGTCTTGCCTGAATCTAGGGGCAGATGCTAATTGGTGCTATCCGTCCACCTCTCCAAAGATACCAAGTTGATTTATGCCGATATAGCAGACTTCGTCAGATTCCCCTCGTTTGAGGAGTTTTTTTTTTATTGTGGGGACGCTCTTCCCTGCAGGCACAAGCCCCTGCAGTTAATTACGCTACCGCATCGCAGTAACAACTTTCTCCTTCTCCAGATGGTCACTTCGTGTCGTAGGTGTTTGTTTTGTGTTTGGTTGCCCGTGGATTGTATACGAATACTAAGTTATGCTGTCGCCCGTAGGGCGTGGACTAGTCCAAATCCGTATCTTTCTTAGATTTGGGTTTGGGGGGGTTGTGTTTAAGGATACTTTAGCCTTATTTGAGGCTAAGATCAACTTAAACGTTTGTTAAGGACACGTTAGTCTAATTCTAGACTAAGATCAACTTAACGAGATCGTTTAGATCCGGCAAGAGAGCAATTGGGCTCTATTGCTTAGTTTAGTGACATTGCGGTCGATAATTAGTTTAAAGACATTGCGGTCCAATGTTAGTTTAAAAACATCGCGGTCGAGGTTAGGACATCATAATCCGTGGATTTAAAGACTCCATAGTCCAATGTTAGTTTTAAGACGTCACGGTCGAGGTTAAGGACATCATAGTCCATGAGTTTAAGGACCTCACAGTCCAATGTTAGTTTTAAGACATCACGGTCGAGATTAAGGACATCATAGTCCATGAGTTTAAGGACCCCACGGTCCAATGTTAGTTTTAAGATGTCACGGTCGAGGTTAAGGACATCATAGTCCATAAGTTTAAGGACCCCACAGTCCATGAAATATATGGTTGTCGGGATCCATCACCTCTTTGAAGACGTTAAGGAATTACAACGAAAAATATCAAAGGAGTGAAGAGATGTACCCTTGAACCAAGGTGGATTAAATTATCTATAGCCCAGTTTGGAACTAAGACCAATTAATTAAATTATGAGCACATTAGCTCAGTTGAGTCTAAATTGAGGACTTATGGCCAACTTGGGCTAAGTCCAATTAAGTTTGAAGTATTGGCCCTCTGTTGGTCCATTAGACATATTCAATTGAAGGGGAGGCTTTGCCTCTATAAAATTAGCCAATTAAGCTAAAGCTAGTGTTAAACACTAAAGAACAACAGTGTTAAACACTGGCAACAAAATTGTCAGATTAGTGTTAAACATTAAAAGAGGGAGGGATCACGTGGGAGCACGTGATGGCATCAAAAGGTAGGGCCAGATACCCTTCATTTTGTTCTGCAGATAGGTGTTTAACACCTTTAATTCTCACAGCCATCACGTGTGGGCACGTGATGGGTGTTCATGCCCTGATTTATTAGGATATTCATTAGGGGTCACGTGGTAACACGTGAGATTGCCCAAGTCATATTTTGACTTTGCTTTTGTTCCGATATAATAAGGGTCACGTGGAGCACGTGAGGCACTGCCTCAGGGCTAATTCTTTCTCATTTGTAGGGATCTTTTCAGGGGTCACGTGGGGACACGTGACCCTAGTCTTTACAGAGATCTTTTAAGTCTCCTTATTTTATTTTGAGAATTAAATTCTCTGTAGGGTTAAAACCCTAATTTCTTTTTATAGGAATTAAATTCCCATGTATGTAGAAGAATTAAATTCTTATAAAGGGTGAAACCCTAATTTCATTTTAAGAGGAATTAAATTCCTGTGAATTTAAGAGAGTTAAGTTCTCAATTAGGGTTAAACCCTAGTCCTGTTCATCTTGAAGGAATTAAATTCCTAGAGTTTTAGGAGAATTGAATTCTCATATAGGGTTAAACCCTAATTTCATCTTGAAGGAATTAAATTCCTGTGAGTTTGGGAGAATTAAATTCTCATATAGGGTTAAACCCTAATTTTGTTTTGGGAGAATTAAATTCTCTAAACTCAATTCCCCCTCTAAGTTTTGGATCTGCATGGCAGGATCTCAACCCGATGAGAATTAAATTCTCAACTTATGGGGAGATGTGCTCTTTGCAGATCTTCAACCAGAGGAAGAACTAAATTCTTTTGTGCAGAAGAGTTAAACTCTTAGATTTGAGAATTAAATTCTCTGTTTGAAGTTTTGATCCCCTTTCCTTTCTCACCTAGGGTTTTTCTTTTTAGAGAATTAAATTCTCTTTTCTTTTATCTCTGAAATTTCAAGATTCCAAAACTCTATCTCCAAACTCTCTATCTCCCCTTCTCTTCTCTTGGCTCCTATTTATAGGAGGAGGAAAAGAATCAATTTGTTTAGCAAATCTTTCATTGAAAGATTTTGTTTGTCTTCATAATTAACATGAGCCTTTAGATTATTAAGTGAATTTTATTCACCGTTGGATTTTTAATCCAAAGATATTCTGTTTGTTATTTCTGGTGAGATTTAGGGAAATCTTTCCTTGTCTAAGTTTTTTCCATATATTGGTGATATTTAATCACCCCTAGATTTTTAATCCAACGGTTCTCCTTAATCCTTTCCCATTTGGAAAGTTTTTAGAGAAATTTAGAATTTTAATTCTATTAAACTATAAGGTTTTCGAAGTCACGTGTGAGCACGTGACCCCCAATTGAGCCCTTTAACAGCCGCTTGTTTATGTTGCTATTTTAACCATCACGTGTCAACACGTGACCATTGGTCACGTGTGAGCACGTGACACCTCGTTGAGGTATTTTCTGATTTTTAGAATTAAATTCTATTAAGCTGCAAGGCTTTCAAAGCCTGTCACGTGCTGGCACGTCACCCTTGGTCACGTGTGAGCACGTGACCCTAAATTGAGTCATCTTTCAGCCTTTTGTTTTTCGTTTCTGTTTAGTGAGATTTTAACCATCACGTGTCATCACGTGACCATTGGTCACGTGTGAACACGTGATACCTCATTGAGGTAATTCCTGATTTTTTTAATCAGGAAACAAATACCCCCACAGTATTGCTCTCACGTGTCTGCATGTGAGTGCAACGCTGTAACTTTTGTGACTGTTGGATCCATCTAGGGAATTGGGAAGATGAAGCGTTTCCATCACATCCTATAAATGCAGGGGTCTCTTCAGAAGCGCCTTCACTCTTTCATCTTCCTCCTTTGGCTAACTTTTCTTTTGAGAATTTAATTCTCGTTCCTCAGATCTTAGTTCTCTGTCTTGCAAATTTTCCAGAGTTTAACTCTGTTGAAGGATTTCCTTTTCTTCAGGTAATGATCTTGAATGAATGAAGAACTTTCACAGAAATCACCACGGGATTTTAAATTCAGATCAAGGGTTTTTCCCTTTTAATAAGAACCCATCTTTAAGTTCTTTAAAATAAAGAGAAAACCATTCAATCTTTAATCAACAGACCCTTTAGGGTTTCTCTGATCTTCAGGGGGCTAATGGTGGCGGTTGTCTTTTCCATGGAATTTAATTCCATCTTCAAAGAGCTTTGGCTCTGAAGAACGTTTCTGGGAATTTAATTCCCCTTTTTTTAACAAGGAATTTAATTCCTATGAAGAACTCAGTTCTTCCCAGAAAACTTCTTGGGGTTTTCTTGCCCTGAGTTGTCTTTTTCACATCCAAGAAGAAGAAGTTTGCAATGTCTATTTCTGGGAATTTAATTCCCTTGATTCTGTTTGATCTATCACAGAGTCCAAGACGAATTTTTTTTTAGGGGAATGTGTAGGGTCATTTGAAATCCACTGCTTATTTAATGAGAATCTTCCTTTTGTCTCATTATAATTGCTTGGCATCATTATTAGCAAGCCGTCATCTTGATTTTGTGGGACCCATGTATTCTGTAACCAATGGTCCCATAAAATGAATCCGCTGTCGCTTTCTTTCGCTATCTTTATATATATATATATATATTTATAAGCATATATATATACACTGTTGGCTTCGCTTTTAACAATTTCTCCTTACTTTATTTCAGGTACAATGACTTCCGTTCCGTATTTCCCTTTCACCCACTCGGAAGCCGCTTTTCCCCAATCGCCATCTGACGAGGAGCTGATGGCAATGATCAGGGCTCATGACCGGAATCACACTAATTTGCTTCTGTGGGGGACCTGGTATAGTCATATCATCCGGGGTCGCCGGAGTTTTCTTTGCGAAGTGCCGACGGAGCCTACCTTTCTGTTCCTGCCGATGGATCCTCCAGGGACAGTCTTTGCTGTAGAGATGCCTAATTGGACTCCGATGGGACGACTTAAGCCTTCGACGACTGGTATCCCGAACCATCCGATCTCGGCCATAGACATTCTGGGACGCCGCATTTGCCAGGGTGAGGCCCAGCCATGGGGGCAGATATATAAGATAGGGCTTATCCCTCGACACCCCACGGGCTACCTTCTTTGGGCTCGCTACATCTTATCCGCCCACCGTGCGCGACTGCAGAAGGTTGGGCTTTATCAGGCGATCTATGTGTCCCTCTTCCACTACCCGTCTCCTCACTGGTGGGTTAAGGCCTTCCTGAACCAGTGGAATCTCCCCACCAACACTTTCCTCCTAGGGGACCGCGAAGTTTCGATTTCCTTAGAAGAATTCCGCGAGATCTCGGGGCTGCCGATCAGGGGGACACTTTATGAAGAGCTGCTGCCTCCCGACGAGTATGTCTTTGAAGCTGAGCCCGCAATACTCGACGGCCTGTCTACAGAGAATGTCGTCCGCCACAAGCGTCCAAGTTTGATCAAGACCCTGGGCATTTTTGACAAACTGTTTACTGAGTCAGAGGATCAGGGCGTCACTTTCAAGAGTTTCATCGCTTGCTTCCTTCGCGAGGATGTCCTGTCGAAGACGGCTCCAAAGTTTGCAAACATTAATGACCCCTTTAGGTTTGGTTTGAACAGGCGGCCGACTAAGGAATCAGATTTACCACAGTATTATATTCCCATTATGTCACCGGCATCTTTCGAATCGATTGGAGCTCCCGGTATGGACGAGGAGACATTCTTTGTGGGTTTTATCAGCATCTGACTTAGCTGGTTCGTCATCCCCATGCATCGCCGATTCATGAGAGTTTCGGTTATCTATCCGGCTCATCGTATCGCTGAGGGGACACGGTTGGCCATAGGCATCCCAGCGCTAGCGCATCTCTATCATGGATTAGGCGCCGCGGCCAATACCTCAACTCCCGGTGTGGATGTAGTAAACTTCTCCCTTCATTACTTCACATCTTGGATTGAGATGCACGTGTTGGGGGCTTTTGCTGCGCATCAGAGACCCGCATTTTATGATGCCTACACTTTTCCACGACTTATGCGGCTGGTGGACGCTTCTGCTCCCGATCCGACTCAGTTCGAGGCTATTCGCGTCTTGATTACTCCTTATGCTAGCGCGGGCGGACTGGTATTTGTTGATCGGGTTCTATCTGCTGCTTCAGGTCTGATTCAACAACTCCACGACCAGTCGAAAGGTGAGGTGCCTTCTCTGAAGCCCCACGCACTTGTACGCGATCAGACCGGGCTATCTGGTATTCCGTCAGAACAGTGCGGCTCTTTTTATGCGGTACAATCCGTATCGCTTCGCCCGGCAGCTTGGATATGATCAAGGCGTCCCCTTCAAGGCTTTTACAGTTGCACCGGTCCCTTCACCCGCAGCTGTTCATGATGCTGCTCATCACTTCGTGAGGCTGAACACTGGTTCTTACTTCATGATCCCCGAAGCCGATCATACTCCCCGATGCGTGGGGTCCTTTACAGGCCGGTATCTTCATCGGGTCAACCCAGTTATTGCTGAGGAGAAGAGGTTGCTTATTGGCTATGGCGCTCCTGCTCCGGCTCAGGCCGCGGGAATTCCACTACGGCCGCATGCACCGGTCCGCTTTCCCCTGAGGGACACCAATGTTGTGCTCATTCCAGGGGAGTTGGAGGTGGACCTTACCCCACAATTGGTATGCCGCTGGATACCTGAACTCAGTCAAGGGGTAAAAGGGCGCCAGTAGCAGTACCACCGCCGGTCGCGTCGACAATGGCCATGTCGTCTCGGCAGCACCGCCAAGCGAGGGTGCTGGGAATGAGGGTGTTGAAGGTGAGGTGGGTCGGCGTCATGCCAAGGCTCCACGGGGGAGGAAACGGTCGTCTTCGGCGGTCGACTCTAGATCCAAGCGGCGGACGAAGGTGGCTACCAACCTGCTCGACTCTTTAGTAGAGTCTGAGCTCATTCTTCAGGATAAACCGTTGGCCATGCAAGAGTCGGATGCTGGCTTACTTTTTCCGGGTTCAGCTGCCGAGGAAGCCGCACAATTGGCTGAGGCTATAAGACGTTCTAAAGATGAGTCTCAAAACGTAAGGGTTCCGAAGAAGCCTTATCCTGTCATAATCTTTTACGAAGACCCTTCGTGGATCCGGCGGCGGTTCAGCGGCCCTTTGGAGGAATGGGGCAAAAGGGCCCTTAAGCAGGCTGCTTCGGAGGATACTGTGGGTGCGCTTTCATTGTGGACTGGCGACCATGAGTCCACCCTTGAACCTCGGCGAGTACACCTCCTAGAGAAGGAGCATCGGCTTGAACAAGCCATATTGAAAGCTTCTTTACGCATTGGTATGTTCCTGTATTTCTTTGTAATACTTCATATTGCCTGCACTTGTATATATATATTCTTATTCTTGTGTGAATTGTGCAGAGAGTTCGACGATGGGGGAGGTTCCTACGGGCTTACTGACGGTAGAGCCTGTTGACACCCCTAATGAAACATTGCTCGATGTGGAGGGGGTTGACGACACTGTCCCTCTTGCGATAGAGCCTCCTACGGTGGTTCTTGCTCCCGAAGCATTCGCTCCTTCAGGAGAGGCACCCTTGGTGGTCGCCGTCTCAACGGACCTTCCTGAGGGCGGCCCAGAGGCTGGGATGGAGATAGTCGAGACCATCCTCCCTTCGTTAGAGCCCGCAATGGCTGCCGCTGCTCCTTCCTCAGAGGCCGTTACACTAGCCCGTGCCCCTGATATTGTGCCCGAGGTCGCGGCGGAGGCCGTTGAAGCTGCTATCCCTCCAGCTAAGAATGGGAGGAGCGGCGAAGGTAACCTTCCACATTTTAAACTAGTAATCTTTCCGTTATCTGAACTCTTTTGTCTTTTCAGAACTGCGCGGACTGGCAGCCTCTATTGCCGATTTGTCCCCCCGGCAATCCTTTCAGCGTCTGCTGGAGATGGCCGCTCCGCAGGCGATATCTCCTCAACGCACCGTCCTTTCGTCTGGACAAGGTTAGTGTTGTTCATCATCTTTTTATAACATTGTTGTTATTTTGCAAAATGACATTGATGTCTTTTATAGTTCTGGAGGCCGACGACGAGGTTGAGGTCCTCGAAGGGCCAAGGGAACCTCAGCTCCTTCTTGCATGACTGTGGGTAAGTGAAGTCTCAATATTATCCCACTTGTTCTTTTGCTTAAAAGTTTCACTGATCTTTTATAAATCTGAACAGCCCTGCCAGTTCTCACAGCGCTGGAGTCGCGCATCGCCATGCCACCCGGCCCTTATGCTTTGCGAGCCTCAGACCGTCTGGCAAAATTAAGCATCGACTCCCTGTCATCCCTGATCGAGGAGCTTCGTGCGGGCAGTGTAATCACAGCCGAAGCGTTTGCTGCTGAAGCTAACGGTTCTCTTGCCTTTCTTGTTGTCTATCATAGCGAGGCCGTGGTGCAAGTCTGGGTTGAGTTTTGCCGTCAGGTGGAGGCTTGTCTGCACGTGCTCGAGTGTACCAGCCTTTCTTCGGAGGCTGTGGCTGCGAAAGCGGGCTTGCGGGGTCTGATTGAGCGGTGCACGGCGATCATCGTGTCGTGCGAAAAGAGGCTCGGTCGCAAATTCTCGGAAAGGGAGCTGGCTTCGAAAGCGTTGAATGGGCTCCAAGCCAACCTTACAGCCAAGGCCAACAAAGCGTATGAACTCTGGCGAGTGCTTCAAGAGTCCATCAAGGAGGTGGTGGATATCGACAAGGCCGCCGTGTTTACTCACGAAAGGGTTGAGGCTCATAAAGCTACCGAGAAAGAGCTCGAAGGCCGGCTTGCCTCGTATCAGGCCCAGCAGGCTCAGGCGGAGGCCCGTCTTCTGGCGATACTGAATCACGAAGGCGTGGCCCAGCGAAAGAGGGATGAGCTGACCCAGCTGCTAAATCACACGCCGACCTGAAGACTTGTATATCTTCTTCTTTTTTTTCTTTTGTGCATACTCCTGAATACATTATTTTTTGCTCTTCCACGAATTGTACTCTGTATTCATTCTGATTCGTGAATAAAAGACGTACTTTTCTTTACCATGGTGTCTCCCTTTTTATTGAATGTATTCTGTGGATAGTCTATCTCAATTTCTCTGCAGGACAACGATGGCTTAGGATTCAGGGTTAAGGTCTGCCTTCTAAGACTTTTCAACTTTATGAGTCGTGAGGGTCTCATAAAGAATTTTCTCTCTACCGGTCGAGAGGATCCTGTAAGTGTGGTTTCTTCTTAAGAATCGTGAAGATTCCTAAGTGCCTGTTTTCTCTTGAAAGTCGAAGGATCTCACAAGAGAATTTACTCCCTTACGAGTCATGAGGACCCGCAAGTGATGGGTGAAGTTGCCCTTATCCGCATTTCACGGCGTTAGGGGTTGCTCTGGATACTTCTCACGGGTTCACTGTCGCGTTCTGCGAGGACCAGGCTCCGCTCTGGACGTTTTCCAGGATATCGTAGTTTAAAGACATTGCGGTCGAGGTTAAGGACATCATAGTCCGTGGACTTAAGGATTCCACAGTCCGACGTTAGTTTTAAGACATCACGGTCGAGGTTAAGGACATTATAGTCCATGAGTTTTGGGACCTCATAGTCCAATGTTAGTTTTAAGACATCACGGTCGAGGTTAAGGACATCATAGTCCGTGGATTTAAGGACTCCACAGTCCAATGTTAGTTTTAAGACGTCACGGTCAAGGTTAAGGACATCATAGTCCATGGATTTAAGGACTCCACAGCCCAATGTTAGTTTTAAGACATTACGGTAGAGGTTAAGGACATCATAGTCCATGGATTTAAGGACTCCACAGTCCAATGTTAGTTTTAAGACATCACGGTCGAGGTTAAGGACATCATAGTCCATAGGTTCAAGGACCCCACAAACCGTGAAATGTGTGGTTGTCGGGACCCGTCACCTCTTTGAAGACGTTGAAGAATTACAACAACAAATATCAAAGGAGTGAAGAGATGTACTCTTGAACCAAGGTAGAATTAGTTTAAGGACATTACGGTGCATTGTTAGTTTTAAGACATCACGGTCGAGGTTAAGGACATCATAGTCCGAGAGTTTAAGGACCTCACAGTCCGATGTTAGTTTTAAGACATCAAGGTCGAGGTTAAGGACATCATAGTCCGTGGATTTAAGGACTCCACAGTCTGTTGTTTGCTCTGGATGCTTCCCACGGGTTCACTGCCATGTTCGGCGAGGACCAGGCTCCGCTCTGGATGCTTCACACGGGTTCACTGCCGTGTTCTGCGAAGACCAGGATCCACTTTGGACGTTTTCCACGGGGTCAGAAGTGACATAATCCACGTTCCACGTAGTAAGGAATTTTACTCTAGATGCTTCCCACGGGTTCACTGTCATATTCGGCGAGGACTAGGCTCCGCTCTGGATGTTTCACACGGGGTCATTACCGTACTCTGCGAGGACCAGGATCCGCTCTGGACGTTTTCCACGGAGTCAGAAGTGACATAATCCGCGTTCCACATAGCCAGGAATTTTTCTTTGGATGCTTCCCATAAGTTCACTGCCGTGTTCGGCGAAGACCAGGCTCCGCTCTGGACGTTTTCCACGGGGTCAGAAGTGACACAATCTGTGTTCCACGTAGCCAGGAATTTTGCTCTGGATGCTTCCCACGGGTTCACTGCCGTGTTCGGCGAGGACCAGGCTCCACTCTGGACACTTCACATGGGGTCATTGCCATGCTCTGCGTAACCAGGAAGGGTTGACTTTATCCGCATTTCACGGAGTCGGGATTTGACCCTCGGTCACTGGTGTACTGTCGAGTCATGGAACTGGGAGTTGCCGCCGTTCCACTTTGCTTGATGTTGTGTTTGTTGTAATGAGGCTGATGTTGAGATGATCTCAAGGCTATCTGTTAACCGTTGGGATTTGGCTACTTCTTCTGATGAAACCTGGGGAGGAAGGGTGTGATTCCTTCTTTGTTTGCACCCCTGTATTGTATACAGGGATTGACATGATATCACCTGTAGGACATAAATTTCATTCATTTTTTTATTTCTTTCCGTGATACTCTATCATTTCAGCTTTTATATCGTGAAGGTCACGATTGCCCAATCATTTCGACTATTTTTCATGGTGCCCAATCATTTCGGCGATATTTTTTTTATACTCGTTGCTTTTTATTGCGAGTTGCCCAATCATTTCGGCTATTTCGTATACATGTGTGGCTTGTCAGCTTCTTGCTGCAAACTTGGAATTAGACACCGGTTTCGGCATCAGCACCGCTACAACTGGGATATGGCCAAGAGCGAATCATCATTTGCCTCTGTCGATGTTGGACAAAGATGGCTTAGTGATCAGGGTTAAGATCCTGTCGACTAAGGCTTTTGACTTCATGAGCCGTAAGGGTCTCATAAAGATATTTCTCCCTGCGAGTCGTGAGTATCTCGTAGGTGCGTTTTCTCCTTAGGAATCGTAAGGACTCCTAAGTGTATGTTCTCCTGTAAGTCATAAGGATCCTACAAGAGGGTTTTCTCCTTATAAATCGAGAGGACTTGCAAGGTTTGTTCACCATATAGATATATCCCTAGTCACGGATGGGACTTCGTTAGGGAAATGTTCATTCGTGCCCGTGGATTGTATACAAGGGTCAGCATTGAGCCGCTTGTAGGGCAGTATCGGAGGTTATGGGGCTACTTAAGAACATGTTCAGATCCCTATAACTTAAGACTTTTAAATCTTATGAGGGTGAGGGTCCCATAAGAGGGTTCTCCTTACGAGTCGTGAGGATCTCGCAAGTGTGTTTCTCCTTAGGAATCGTGGGGATCCCTAAGTGTGTTGCTCCCTTATGAGTCGTAAGGATCTCACGCAGGTGGTTTCTCCTTACAAAGTTGAGAGGACCTTGAAAGTGTCTTTTAACGAGATTGAGCCCTTTCGAGTTTTCACAAAACTCGCCAGTAGCCCTGCTGTTTTTACTCACGGAGCCCTTTCGGGTTTTCATCCGTGCCCATTTTGGTTATGGACGTACTGTTTTCTTTTTTCTTCTTCTTTTTTTTCTTTTTTTTTAATTCTAACGAGGTTGCGCCCTTTCGGGTTTTCACAAAACTCGCCGGTAGCCCTGCTGTTTTTACTCACGGGGCCCTTTCGGGTTTTCATCCATGCCCATTTTGCATATGGACATACCGTTTTCTTTTTTTCTCTTTTTTTTATTCTTCTTTTTTTGTATCAACTTGGGATGCTGCAATCCACTGTAATTTATCGACATCTCGGTCAACGGCTAGTTTTAGGGCCTAGTGGTCCATTGTTAGTTTAAGGACGTTTCGGTCCGCTGTTAGTTTAAGGACGTTTCGGTCCGCTAGCCGGCTGCTACTTATAGAGTTCGAGCTTAGGAAGATAGGGAGCGGATATAGTCGTCGTCATCTATCATTGTCCTAGGCCGTGACTCGTCAAGCGTAGTACTTCTTCAGGAAGCGACCGTTTATTGGCCTGAAAGGTCTTTCACCATGCATGTCCATGAGTAGATAGGCCCCATCTTGATAGACCTTGTCTATGATATGCAGGCCTTCATAATTCAGCTCGAGTTTCCCTCGTTTAGCACGATTGGGGATCATAGGTCTTTTAACCACTAGCACGAGTTCGCCTTGGCGGAATGTTCTCGACCTAGTCAATCTCTCATATGAGCGCGTCATCTTTGCTTTATAAGCCTCCAGATTTTGTTGCGCCATGAGACGGGTTTCATCAAGGGCATCGAGCTCCTCAAGCCGAAGGTGAGCGTTCTCTTCGTCCGTTAGCTCGTAGTGAACTGCCACTCGTTGGGAGGGTGGTGTAAGTGCACGGCGGCGCCCCGGCCGTCAATCCGACACCGGAATGCGGAAGCGATACTTTACTTTAACTTTTCAAACCGGCACCACCGCGCACTATAAACTCGGATCGTGCCATTAATCTAGTCCTAGTTAACAAGAAGGGATAGAGAGATATACCGAGCGATCCGTGTCCTCCGGTCTTCTCGTTATCGTCCCGATCTCCCCGCGGAATCTCCGGTCTCCACCAAGTCGCCGGAAGGGCACCATGTCGCCGGCTTCTTTTACGGGCTCCCGCCTCTGGTCCGAGGCAATTTGGGCACGAAGCTGGCGAGTCGACGTGCCCAAGGTTTGCTGTAGAATAGTGTAGTGAGCTATGTCTCATTTGGGTTAGTGGATGTTTCCTTTTAGTGGAGGGATGAACTTCGGAGTTGAATTTGGGATTTTTGGTGAAGCAAAAATGATATGAGATCAAAAACTTTCCCCACCAAAAATGGGACAGCCCCTCCCTCTCTTTGGCCGGCCATCACCATGAGAAAAATGAGAGTGGAGTGAATCAATAATCAACGGGGGAGGAAGCTATCATCCAAAGGAGAGAGAAAAAAGGATATGATGATCAATAATCATTTCAACAAAAAAAATCCATCATCAAACCCTCCATCATCATTACTCCAAAAGTCAAGTAATGATCAAGCATCATGAAGTCAAGAAGTCAAGGTCAACAAGAGCTATCATGAAGCAACAAAATGCAAAGAACACCCTCCACTAATGCTTATTTGCACAAATGCAAATAAGCCCTCCTCCACTAATCTTCGGCCAATGAAAGATACAAAGAAATATGGCCGAAACGAAAAACAAACTGGCAACTCCAAAAAACTGATCCCGTAATAAATTACAGGAAAACCCCGCTACTATATATACATACCCGCATTTGTATTCCGACCGAATACAAATGCACTGAGACAAAATCTACACTGTACAATACTAGGATCCGGCTTAAACCAAAGCCCGCTAGTATTATCCGTCCGATCCTGATCCATGAAATACCGCACATATCTGATCGAACCCTGCCATATCTCTATACGGCCTCTACAGCGTTTCGCCCGAA
Organism: Agapanthus africanus; assembly: GCA_030015575.1. Taxonomy (NCBI): domain Eukaryota; kingdom Viridiplantae; phylum Streptophyta; class Magnoliopsida; order Asparagales; family Amaryllidaceae; genus Agapanthus; species Agapanthus africanus. Next base: position 594,559,463 of record CM057344.1, on the reverse strand, counting down.
AACTTGAGCAACTGAATGTGGGGGACTCTAAAGACTCGTCAATACTATGGCTGTGGATTTAACCACTAGCACGTCAGAGGTATTAGCCATACGTGACGGGCTACCAGCTATTGACCAAAATGGACGTCTGTGAGCGAACTCAGCCTGACACCCTACTGAGCCTGTCAGTGACAATATCCGTACAGTCCGGTCCGTTCGTCTATGAGCATCGCATGGCGGGCCTAGGGGGTTGGTAAAAGTCAGACCCCCAAAAGCGGTACAAGTCGTGTCGAAGTGTAGCCCAGAACACCCTGAGATACTACTGGAATACCTACCACTAAATCTCCTGCCTTGGCCAAGGACTTTTCATGTACTGGCTCTCCTAGACACAGCGCGACCTCACCCCCAATACCGGGAGAGACGAACCCCTGAAGATCCGCTCACTGCCTCCATGTGGCTCGGGACTGTACCCAACTAAAACCTGTTTGCACGTCTCCTTTCAGCGTGGTAGGGTAGTAATCAAAGTACAGTGGGAACTCACACGAGATAAATGACGATCCCCAGGTCGATGAACTAACCTGTACACATGTCACCAGGGAACTGCTATCTGACGTCTGGTATAAGACCAACTAGCATGTTCCCGGCGAGTCCTGTCCGGTGTACTCATAACCCAATGAGCACCTGTATACATCTTAGGTGAACCAACTGACACCAGTGGCTTGTGAGACCGGCCACCGCCCCTCGTCGGGGTCTCGACTGTATACACTAGTCTACTCTAGAGTATCGATGCCCTGTCTCGAAACTCCCACGACTAGAGACCTTTTAAGGATGTGCTTATAGACTACCAGCTCCCACGTATATGATCACCCTCATACTGCTGGCAGTCAAGCAAGAATCCTAGGGGCTCTATCAACGTGTAATAGCGACCTATCAGGTCACCTAAAGCAGTACACGATGATAAAGATAAACCAGATAGCATACTATCATCTCGAGTAAGACTGTCCTACTGGGATAGGCCCTCCCTCAATCATTGCAATCATGTGCCTGTGATCCAATAATTGACTCTGAGGGCACTATCTCCAACAATCTCCCACTTGCACTCAAGGCTAATTATTGCAATGTCGCATATTCACAGCCCGTGTGATACCGAACACCCAACTCCTCTACTAGTCAGTCTCACAAAGCTCGTTTGCGAAACTATTGTGTTCGAGGAATAGCCTCAGTGAGTGGATCCGCTTTGATGTTTCTTTCTATGTCTCTCTATATCTCAAGTTCGCAGAGAAAACCATCTCCCGAAATGAGCAATACTTGTCTTAGAATGTGTCTGGATGTCTAATGGGACCTAGCTCATAAATGAACTCCAAATCCAAACTTCTTAGACTGTATCGTCAACTGAACTTAATCAGTATCCTGCACCATGCCTCCCTCAGTATTTCCTTGGACCACCTGTCCAAAATACTGCCCCTCGTCAGAAGGAAAACTATAACTCTGACAACCTCCCTGTCGTCCAAGTCACCTTGGAAGCTTGGAATGATAACTGTCTCCCGAATGAGGCTGTCGTTATCATATCCCTAGAACATCCAGTTATGTTCTAAAACTGCTTCCGACTGTTTCTCCAGGATTGGATCAATGTCAACTTATTGCATCTAGTGCAAAAACAACATCTGGTGTGGTACTTGACATCTCATGATTGACTCAATTGCCTAAGCAAGTGATCTGCCAATCATGCACATCCCTCTCCCCTTTAGTCTGTAAGACACCTTTAGAGACGGTGACTCCATCACCTGCAGGTACACTACCGTGCCAGGAGTCGTCCATTCTAAATACTCTTAGAATGTTGTCTAAGTACCCTTAATTGGGAAACCACCCAAATCTAGATCTAAAACCATAGATCTAGTAACCAGTATGTCTGATATAATGTCCAAGTCCCATGTGGAGAAACCACTGTGTGACGACCAAAGTATAACCGATCGTAGTATAGGAATATCACTTCCTACTCTGTGTATGTCATTCAAATACCAGGACATCACACCCTACTACCTTCTTAACAGATCCATCCTCTATTCTGATGAAGTCAAACCTATGACTGTCACATCAGAAATAGATGATCTATCTCCGCTATATCTGCTTTAGTCTATAAATAGACATAAGCCACTTGTCCACCAATGTTTCCGCTGCTCCCACTGACTACGACAACCCTCTGGCAGAGTCATATAGACGTACACTTCTGAAGCCAGTTCAGAACGACGCTATACTCATGCTCCTGCCGGGTCTCATAGTCTGGAACAACAGCAATGGAAAGTCTGGGTAAACAAGAACCTCCCTGTCACCGTCCTTGAGGCTACCTAAGTACCTCTCGGGTGCCTGAGGTTACCCACCGTATCTGCGGAGTGGCTAATGGAATGTCAAACCAGATTGAATCTTTAGGTTCCTATCAAAATCTTCAGTAATCGTTTGTGGTTCTGGAATCACTTCCAGTTCTACCATACTCCCACTACTGTTTTCTGAAAAAAATCCATTTTTATTAAAACTGTGGCGAGTTAAGAACAATATCACTATTGATCTTCCAGATGGTAGAAATTCAACCCTCGTCGTAGCCTGGGTCAACCCACAAACAGCCATTACAGAAACATGTCTTGAGTTATCCAGAGTCTGGTTTTAAACATAAGACGGACAACTCCCCGTACCTTAACATCGTTAAGATATAAACTGTTCTATATCCAATACAGAAACAGAGACACTGATTTAATTGAACCAGATTCAAACCATGCAGCTGTCTCCAGTGTATGTCAACTAAATGGAAGGAGGCCGATCAGCGTTACTCAACTTAGGAGTACTTCCAATTATGAGTAACCTGAAAGAGAAGCAAGTTCTCTTAAACATTACTATCAACTGAATACCGTACACAAGTATCTACATCTTCGATCTCCTTGAAGAATCCCGATACTTGCAACACCTGGTTCTCTACTTTATTCATATACCTATAACTTCTCAAAACTCAGACCCTGTGTTTCAACGAAACATTTATCTAAGAACTAGAGAAGTCATAAGTAAGCCGAATATAGTACGAAGACCAACCCCTCTGTCCTAATGGACACTGGACAATATACAATACTCTGTACAAGTCTCTTGAGTCTAAAAACTCACTCCCTGTGTGTTGTAGGTTGAAAACTGTACTTATGGTTAAGAAGAATTACACCGCTGTTTAATGCTCCTTACCTAACCATCAACTGATATAGGTAAATGTCATCGACATAATTTCAAAAAGGTATATCTCACTCTATAAAAATAGACGTACAGATATATCAATTTGAAATTGGTGCATTATAACGGATATTCAAAACCAAATATTCGCCGTCCGGCAAACAACCCAGGTGACTTCCTCAAATATCACCAATTACAACGAATTCCGATATAATGAGGATGATCACCTAATTCCCAATAACTTACTCCTACTCATCATCTGTAAAACCATACAGATGTGAGAATCATACCTGGTAAATACATACCCCGGAGTAAGTATCTAATCGGGAAATCAGTTTTCCTTTAACAGTACACAGTGAAGTTGAAACATTGAAATGTTTCGTAGGGGTATCCTGGTATTCCTAGTAATGCCTCTTCCAGATTCACAACTGTAACCGTATAAATCTCTGCCACCTCTCCAAATCCCTTCATATGTCTTTAGTCATTACCTTCTGTACACCCCTTTAGGCCAAATGGTTTTCTTCCTTCCCTACCGTTCGGCACCAGCCTATGGCTTAGAAGAAGACTATCTAATAAGCATAATGGGTGTACTGTCCCAATCCTAGGAACACTCGCAATGCGAGAGAAGGTGAAGATAAAAGACATTTGAATAAACCTTATTCCTATTTCTCCTGAACCAGAATCCATCCCCGAACTGGAACAAGTTCCTTTCGAGTTCGTATATAACCATACGATGGAATATCCAATAAACTGTGGATCTTCGTAGTGATACGGAGTGTCTTGGAGAAATACAAAGGTGAAGTGGGAGTGGTAATGAAATACTTGGTTTGATCGTGAATATCAGTCGCAATTTACTTTGCCCTCTTACTAATCCCTTTCTTTGTCTTTACATAATACCTTCTGTACACCATCGCTAGGCTAATTGGTTTTCTTTATTCCCTACCGGTCGGCACCTGCCTATGGTTTGGAAGAAGACTATCCAATTTGCGTAATAGGTGTACTATCTCCTAAACCAAGGAGTACTTACAACTTGAGAGAAGGTAAAAGGAAAAGACAACTGAATAATCCTATTCGTTTTCTCCAGAATCGGAAACCATCCTCGAATAAATTCCTTCGAGTTCGTATATAACCATACGATGGTTTTGTCCAATAGAAGTGGACGTTCGTAGTAATACGGGGTGTCCTGGAGAAAAGGGTAAAAGTAGGAGTGGCAATGAGGTATGCAACTCTGACAATCCAAAAGCCAGTGTTTAAGAAGGTTCGGTTAACTTGGTCACTGAGTCATAGTCTAGGGTCAGGTCAATGGTCGCTGCCAAAGAGAGAGAGAAAAGAAACACTCAGCATGCACTCTAACCTAGATCAGAATGGTTACCAATTTATCTAATCTGGAAAACTCCCATTGTACCGTCAAATTCTCCTCCAAACCTGAAAGAAGAATTAGTCGGGATCACCCGAGGAGTAAACCAACTCATCAGCGGGAATCGGGATCTAACTATCATCGCATGATAACGTGACGGAATCCGCTCACGTCATCACACTCCAGAAGGTATGCGCATATCTGGCAAGTTTCAGTTTCTTTATAAACTCCCGATGTGATTTTTGCCCCATGCTCTTATGACCTTGACGAAGGCCAACATATCATAAGTCACATGTCAAGTTCTACCTGTCATTATCCAGGTTAATTTGAACCCACCCGTACATACCCTTGACGAAGGCCAAAATAGTAGTACGACTATCCCAAACCAACGCATCTATCTATGCTACAGAAAAGTAACAAATAGCTACTATACACTATGCCTTGACGAAGGCCAACATACATAGCATGAATACTAAGTGCTACCTTCCTGAAATGACGGAGGGCTACGAATGGTTTCTGGCGAAAACCTTTAACGTAATGAATTTGATATCGTTGAAGGAACTAGATAGCTTTATAAAAAATATAGTGACGAAAACCTTTGCTAAAGAGGTCACTCCCGGTGAAGGGATCTCGGCTCTTTCCCCGTAGAATGAGGTGCAGGATATTCCAACTGAATACCACGATGCAAAGCAAAAGTAATCGGCTATAGTGAAGCTATTGCCCTGACGCAAACTTTTGTCCAAGGGGTCACTCCCGGTGAAGGGATCTCGGCCCTTGCCTCGTCGACTGAGGAGCAAGATATTCCAACTGAATACCACGATGCAAAACAAAAGAGAACGCCCTTGCAATAACAGCTTTTTGAAAAGTGTTCCAACAACATCAGATTAGGTTTGTTTTTAACTTGCATTGATCCGAATCAACGCAGTCCCATCAATTGATCACACCAATAAAGAACGAAAATAATGACGTACGTATATGCCATCCGCATTCGCCACTGGGTCCCGTCATTACCCGTTAGGTTAGCTAACTAACGACAGAGCGGGGACTGGACTAGCGCGGATGCAAAACATATACAACATCTACTAATATATATATCAATATATAATATTTCGCTCAAGGCGTGATAAAATGCAACATCACAGAAATGTACAGCATCACAGAACAATACAGATATCTGGGATCCCCGGGTTTCACAGAGCCGCTGAAACCCGACGTTCCCTTGGTCGTGTGGATAGCCTGTGCAATGAAATCCTAGACCCCTACGGGCGCGGCAAGTTACCCGCCAAAACCTGAAGCGAGGCAGCCCCCTTCAGCAACGTGAATGGACCACCCAGCACTTCACGGAATCCGATAACTTGGGCACCCCTCCTGGGTCAACCTGTACCCCCTACGAGTGCGGCGAATAGCCCGCCAATTCTAAAGTGAAGCCCCCTCCGTCTCAATGCCATGAGATGCGGGCTTGTTGCCTTCTAGAACCCGGCTATCCGTGCACCCCTCCGCGGGGCAATCCTAGTACAGAAAGTAAAATATACATACAACGGGTACATCGACCGCAACCTGGTCGTGCCCCAAAAGAATAATATACAAACGGGCAGTGACGGCAGTCCACATGTCGGACGCTCGCCCCGCAATATCAAATGTACATAATACAACCAAAACAGTACTAGCATTGCATGCAGGCTATCCCCCACGACCAATCCGTAACATCACAGCAATACACAGAACATCAATGTGAATGTCACGTTCGCAAATCCGTCTAACCGAGCTATAGCAGTTAGACAGGATTTACCGATTGAGTGACATTCACGGTCGCAAATATAATGTAAATACTGTGAACTAATGTGTTTAAAATTTTCGATCGATCAAATTTACCCAAGTGGGCCCCAAGCACTACTGTAGCACTCAAAGAAATCTGGGCCCAAAAATAATATTCCAAAAACCCTATTTTCAACCCAGAAGGCCTCTGTAAAAAATTGGTGCAATGATTCCTTCTTATTACCGCGGAACCGCGGCCCAAACAGGGGTTTGGCCGCGGTTCCACGATCGTTCTAGGGAATCAGTGCATCGAAACTTTACAGTCTGCTTAAAATTCCCTGTACATACTTCTGCAACACACTGAAAAATTTTTGGAGCCCAAAAAATTTAAACAGAGAACTGATGCATGAGAAAAACGCAGTTTTGGAATTTTGTTCGATCGAAGATGTAAACACATTAGGCAAAGCTAGACTAGGTTAGGCGAGGCTCTGATACCACTGTAAGTGCACGGCGGCGCTCCGACCGTCAATCCGACGCCGGAATGCGGAAGCGATGCTTTACTTTAACTTTTCAAACCGGCACTACCGCGCACTATAAACCCGGATCGTGCCATTAATCTAGTCCTAGCTAACAAGAAGGGGTAGAAAGATATACCGAGCGATCCGTGTCCTCCGGTCTTCTCGTCGTCGTCCTAATCTCCCCGCGGAATCTCCGGTCTCCACCAAGTCGCCGGAAAGGCACCACGTCACCGGCTTCTTTTACGGGCTCCCGCCTCTGGTCCGAGGCAACTCGGGCACGAAGCTGGCGAGTCGACGTGCCCAAGGTTTGCTGTAGAATAGTGTAGTGAGCTATGTCTCATTTGGGGTAGTGGATGTTGCCTTTTAGTGGAGGGATGAACTTCGGAGTTGAATTTGGGATTTTTGGTGAAGCAAAAATGATATGAGATCAAAAACTTTCCCCACCAAAAATGGGACAGCCCCTCCCTCTCTTTGGCCGGCCATCACCATGAGAAAAATGAGAGTGGAGTGAATCAATAATCAAGGGGGGAGGAAGCTATCATCCAAAGGAGAGACAAAAAAGGATATGATGATCAATAATCATTTCAACAAAAAAAAACCTTCATCAAACCCTCCATCATCATTACTCCAAAAGTCAAGTAATGATCAAGCATCATGAAGTCAAGAAGTCAAGGTCAACAAGAGCTATCATGAAGCAACAAAATGCAAAGAACACCCTCCACTAATGCTTATTTGCACAAATGCAAATAAGCCCTCCTCCACTAATCTTCGGCCAATGAAAGATACAAAGAAATAAGGCCGAAACGGAAAACAAACTGGCAACTCCAAAAAACTGATCCCGTAATAAATTACAGGAAAACCCCGCTACTGTATATACATACCCGCATTTGTATTCCGACCGAATACAAATGCACTGAGACAAAATCTACATTGTACAATACTAGGATCCGGCTTAAACCAAAGCCCGCTAGTATTATCCGTCCGATCCTGATCCGTGCAATACTGCACGTATCTGATCGAACCCTGCCATATCTCCATACGGCCTCTACAGCGTTTCGTCCGAAAACTTGAGCAACTGAATGTGGGGGACTCTAAAGACTCGTCAATACTATGGCTGTGGATTTAACCACTAGCACGTCAGAGGTATTAGCCATACGTGACGGGCTACCAGCTATTGACCAAAAAGGAAGTATGTGAGCGAACTCAGCCTGACACCCTACTGAGCCTGTCAATGACAATATCCGTACAGTCCGGTCCGTTCGTCTATGAGCATCGCATGGCGGGCCTAGGGAGTTGGTAAAAGTCAGACCCCCAAAAGCGGTACAAGTCGTGTCGGAGTGTAGCCCAGAACACCCTGAGATACTACTGGAATACCTACCAGTAAATCTCCTGCCTTGGCCAAGGACTTTTCATGTACTGGCTCTCCTAGACACAGCGCGACCTCACCCCCAAAACCGGGAGAGACGAACCCCTGAAGATCCGCTCACTGCCTCCATGTGGCTCGGGACTGTACCCAACTAAAACCTGTTTGCATGTCTCCTTTGAGCGTGGTAGGGTAGTAATCAAAGTACAGTGGGAACTCACACGAGACAAATGACGATCCCCAGGTCGATGAACTAACCTGTACACATATCACTAGGGAACTGCTATCTGACGTCTGGTATAAGACCAACTAGCATGTTCCCGGTGAGTCCTGTCCGGTGTACTCATAACCCAATGAGCACCTGTATACATCTTAGGTGAACCAACTGACACCAGTGGCTTGTGAGACCGGCCACCGTCCCTCGTCGGGGTCTCGACTGTATACACTAGTCTACTCTGGAGTATCGATGTCCTGTCTCGAAACTCCCACGACTAGGGACCTTTTAAGGATGTGCTTATAGACTACCAGCTCCCACGTATATGATCGCCCTCATACTGCTGGCAGTCAAGCAAGAATCCTAGGGGCTCTATCAACGTGTAATAGCGACCTGTCAGGTCACCTAAAGCAGTACACGATGATAAAGATAAACCAGATAGCATACTATCATCTCGAGTAAGATTGTCCTACTGGGATAGGTCCTCCCTCAATCATTGCAATCACATGCATGTGATCCAATAATTGACTCTGAGGGCACTATCTCCAACAGGTAGCTCTATCTCGAGGGGGAGTACCGCTTCTGTACCGAATATCAGCGCGTACGGCGTTGTGTTCACAGCCGTTTTGAACGTAGTTCGATACGCCCAGAGTGCTTCATGCAGCCTCTCATGCCAGTCTTTCTTATTTCGTGACACCGTCTTTTTCATGATCTTCGTCAAGGTCTTGTTAAAAGCTTCAGCTAGACCGTTAGCTCGGGGATTATAGATTGAGGAGTACCTCCAGTCTATGTTATGCTGTTGTGCGAAGCGGCTGATCTTGTGTCTTCTGTAGGCTGGCCCGTTATCGGATATGATCCGTCTCGGAGTTCCAAACCGATAAATGACGTGTGTCTTGAAGAAGTGGAGGATATTCTCCGTCTTCACTTCCCTCAGCGGTACTGCTTCTGCCCATTTGGAGAAGTAATCGGTTGTCACCAAAATGAATCGATGTCCTCTGGACAATGCTAGTTCGATGGGGCCGATTATGTCAGTCCCCCACATCTCGAACGGCCAGCTAGTCACTGTCGGATGTAGTGGATTTGGGTGTTGATGGATAAAGTCCCCAAGGATCTGGCATGAGTGGCATTGCTTCGCATACTCGAGGCAGTCTTGGATCATCGTGGGCCAGTAGTAGCCCATCCTTTTAATCTTCAGTTTCATCTTCGGCCCGGCTTAGTGAGAACCGCAGAGTCCGTCGTGAACTTCTTGGACGACTCTTTTTGCTTCTTCAGGTCCCAGGCATCTCAGCCATAAAGAATCAAATGACCTCTTATACAGAGTATCATTGATGAAGGAAAAAGATAGGGCTCGCTTCATGAGCTGATGCTTTGAGGACGCATCTTCAGGTGTTCGATGGGATTTGAAGTAGTCTATGAAGACTTTTCTCCAATCCTCAACCTTTTCCTGGTCTTTTACTTGCAGAGCCATTTGCTCGGTCGCTCCCTTTTCTTTAGACGACTCTGGAGATATTTCTGCCGGTGCAAGAACCCGACGGCTTTGTACCACGATTCTTACGTCATCGAGGTTCTCATCAGCCAATTCTTTAGCAAGCTTGGCTAATGCATCCGTCTTGCTATTTTCCGCACGCTGTATGCTAGGTGTAAAAAGGTATTTGAGTCAGCAGTTGCTGTACTCTCTCGCCGTACTTCACCAATTCTGGTTTGCAAGTCTGGTAGTCGCCATTTACTTGACTAACGACCAGTTGGGAGTCTCCGTATATGAGGAGGTTCTCAATCCCCATGTCGATGGAGATTTCGAGACCTGCTGTCAAAGCTTCATACTCGGCTTCATTGTTTGTCCTCGGCTCTGTTAAAGAGAAAGCAAAGCGCATTATCCCTCCTTGCGGGGTCACAAAGATAAGGCCTACCCCTGATTTGATTATGGGCGTGTTTTGTCTGCGCTTCTGCATGGAGGATGCTCCATCGAAATAAAGTTCCCACCGGGTACCACTTCCGTCGATCGCATCAAACACATGTTCGTCTGGCAGTTCGCAATTCAAAGGGGAATCGGCCAGTATCGGATGCTCAGCGAGGAAGTCGGCGATGGCCTGGCCTTTCACTGCCTTAATAGGCTAATAAGTTATTGAGAACTCCATCAAGAGCAAGGCCCATTTAGCGAGTCGCCCCGTTAATATGGCCTTTGACATCAAATACTTGAGAGGATCCACCTTCGATATGAGACGGACTTCATGCGCCAATGCATGGTGACTGAGTTTCGTTATCGCGAAGATCAACTCCAGGCAGTGTTTTTCAATGGGAGAATAACTGCTTTCTGCCCCCAGTGAAACTCGACTCAAATAGTAGAGGGCTCTCTCCTTCCCTTGGTCATTCTCCTGTGCCCATAATGCGCCTAAGGAACCTTCAAGGGCGGTTGTATACAGAATGAGAGGTTTTCCCTTGACCGGAGCGGCCAATAATGGCGAATTCTGCAGGTATTGCTTGATTTGGTCCAGTGCGCCTTGGCATTTATGGTCCCAGACGAACGGGTTCCCTTCTTCATCAGGTGGCTGTAAGGACGGTACTTGCCTGAGAGATTGGCTATAAATCGCCGAATAAATGCAAGCTTCCCTTGGAGGGACCACAGCTGCTTGAGAGTCCTCGGCGGAGGCATCTCCATAATTGCCTTGATCTTCGATGGATCTATCTCGATGCCTCGGTGTCGGATGATGAATCCTAGGAACTTGCCCGAGGAAACTCCGAACGCGCATTTGAGAGGGTTCATCTTCAAGTTGTATTGCCGAAGGCGTTGAAACACGATCTTCAGATGCTCTAAATGTTCCTCGTATGATTTTCTTTTCACCACGAGGTCGTCGATATAGCATTCGACGATTTCTTGTATGAGGTTGTCGAAGATCTTCGTCATGGCCCTCTGATAGGTGGCGCCAGTGTTCTTTAGACCGAAGGGCATCACCTTGTAGCAGAATATACCCAAAGGGGTCCGGAAAGCGGTGTGCTTCTAGTCTTCGGGATGCATTTTTATCTGATTGTATCCTGACGAGCCGTCCATGAAGGAGAAAACCTCGTGGGTGGACATATTGTCAATTATTAGCTCGGTGACCGGTACTGGAAAGTCGTCTTTCGAGCAGGCTTTATTGAGATCCCGAAAATCTACACATATGCGTACTGTCCCATTTTTCTTCATCACTGGGACAATGTTGGCGATCCAATCAGGATACTCGACCTCTTGGATGAAACCAGAGTCGATTAGCTTCTTGACCTCGGCGTTGATGCTCATCTCAAGCTCGAGCCGCATTCTTCTCAGCGCTTGTTTAGTTGGCTTGACGTCCGGGGATATTGCCAATTTGTGGACAGCAACTTCTGGATCTAATCCCGGCATCTCGGAATAGTTCCATGCAAAGCAATCCTTATGTTGCATAAGCACGTCCTTCAGCATAGCCACCCTTTCTTCAAACAACAGCTCACTGAAAAACGTCGGTCGCGGGTCACTTGCAGTCCCCAAGTCAATTTTCTTGAGCACATCTACAGTGGTATGTATTCCATCTTCCAGCTCTTTCGGTGCTGGTGGGAATTCTGAGATCACCTGGTCATCATCGTTTTTGAAGCACCAGGGGAGGCCATCCATATTCTCAGGCCCTTCTTCTGGCAGCGTTATCATGTGGCAGGTACGAGCTCGCTTCCAAGACCGATGTTGATCTGGTTCTACCCTTATGGATTTGGGTTCATACTTCCGCGGCAGGGTTACCCTCCAGTTGCTAGATAGAACGAATCTGTCTTGTCTATATTGATCTTCGACCCAGTTCTTGAAGGTGAAGCAGTCTTCAACAGGATGACCTATTGCCCTATGATAGGAGCAATAGTCTGGATGAGAGACTTCGTCTGCTTGCTCGGGGTGCTTGGACTCCGGGAGTGTAATCATTTGATGTCTTATGGCGAGATTAAGTATCTTCCATGTTTTGTTCTGAGGAAAAGAGTATGCTCGACCCATTTTCTTTATAAGAGACGAATCTGGATTGCTCGATCCCCGATCGCATGGCTTCTTGGTCCCGCTTTGTTGCTCTCGAACGCTTTTCCCATTCTTTGATTTATTTCTACCTCTGCGTCGGGCCTTTTGTACGACGGGTTGATAAGGAAGAGCATTTCCATTCTCCGTAGCCTATTGAAGGAGGCGCTGTGTCCTGGCTTTTTCGTAAATGGTCATCTCACGGTTATGGTCATCTTGGATCTTTTGACCCGCTTCCCTTACTAGCGTGTCCATTCATTCTTCAAATGACGGGCTCGGTGCTTTGTCGACCGGACCTTGTTTTGGTTCAAGATCAGCATCTTTTAACAGGGCGTCCTATTCTTCATCGAAGTCATATATGACGTAGCTACCATGGACTCGTTCCCGTTTCCTAGATTGGACATATCCGAGCCCGACCGTTTCCATTTTCCCGTTGGGCAGCTTTCGTTGAGTCCTGGGGACGTCCCAAATCCTGTTGTCGAGCTTGTCGAGTAGTTTGTCTGAAGGGTACCCCTTGGCGCTTCAATAGCCTTTTCAAGCCTTTCGAGTAATATCTAGGCAGACGGATGGGCTGGAGCCTGTCGAGTGTAGAATTGGCGCCGTGCCAGATTTCCTTCTCCACTTTGGTCTCCTCGGATCGGTAGAATAGGATCGCCTGTTCAGCTTTTCGCCTGGGAAGGACGTAAAATGTCTGCAGTTCTTGTACATTACAAGTTTCAAGTGTATCGAGATCCTTGTAATGCTTTTGTGGAACCAAGGTAATCTGCAAACTCTGATTATCGACGGCGAAGGCCTGTATTGATGTCCGAGTGGAAAATATAGCGTTAACCTCGTCTTCCGAGTCTCTGCCGAAGATCAACATGGGGGCGGACGGTCCCGGGTTATTGCGCTGAGGCGGCCCTGAATAAACTATCTCTTCTTCCTCCTCGGTATCACTCCCGAAAACTGGAATAGTGGTGATAGCTTTGTTCTCCGGTTTATGACATCTCTCTGTGTCTTCAAAGTCTGGTAAGAAGTATTTTGCATCTTCGTACTTTCGGACTTCGTTTACGGAGAATGGGTTCAGCTCTCCTGTTACGGTATACTCGAGACCATCCTTGAAGTATTTCATACACTAATGCTGTGTAGAAGGGATGATGTTTTACTCATGTAACTAAGGCTGACCAAGCAAAGCATTGTAGCATGTCTTGGCATCGATGACATGAAATTTAATATCTGTGACAAGTAACCCGAAGCGCAGTGTCAGTATCACAGACCCGAGATTTCGTGATGACTGAGAGTCGAACCCGGAGATGGTGATTTTATCACGAGCGGGGTGCTGGACGCTCATGCAGATTTCCTTCAACATTCGCACGTTGAGGAGGTTGACGGAAGACCCATTGTCAACGAGGATTTTGCCTATCTTTATATCGTGGCAGTACCCTGAGACATATAGGGGACGGTTGTGCTTGCACGTCCCAAGGAGGAAATCTTCGTCGCCGAAGGTAATATCGGCTGTGTGTACTTCCTCCAGCTCGTCCTTCATCTTTTCTTCGGGGAGAAAAGCTTGGAATTGCTCTGGCTCTTGTAACGCCTTGATCAATGAATCTCTTGCTTCTTTTGATAGTAAAAGGGCATCGAGAATGCTGAGCTGCGAGGGTAGCTTCCTCAAGTGCGCCAGAACGTTGTAGTCCACCTTACTTTTCTTTGGCGGGTCCTTGGCGGTCAGCTCTTTCATGACTTGGTCATCTAGGGCGATATTTTCAGAGACCTTCTCTTTTCCCTTATCTTTTCTGTTTGCGGGTCCGAGATTCTTTTCGGGCAGTGTACGATTGCGCAGCTGGATATTTTCATAGGTCTTCGGTTCTTCCTCTTTTCCTGAGGTGGATTCTTTGAAAAGAGGGCAAAGATTCATCTCTTCGTCGGAGTCGCTCCCGAACGTGAGAACTTACGATCCCCCAGCATTAACCATGCGACAGTTGCCGGTAGTTCTTCCACGCTCTTCGGTCGTATTTCTTCGCTCTCGACGAGTTTTGAGTTTCATCCGCTTAAAATGTTGCCGGTGAGCAACATATCCCTGCCACCATCCTTTAAAAGCGTCGCATTCTTCGATGGGGTGCGAAATCTTTCGATGATATGAGTAGTAGCTAGGATGCATCTCTGCTTCACCGACAGTGTTTCCTTCGGAGTGTGGTAGCTTCATTCCCATCAATATGGCTTTATCAAACCTTTTCCTCGTCTTGAACTTGTTTTTATTCGTGACGGATGTCCCTTGATTCGGCGGAAACGTCTCGACTCTTTCGTCCAGTCGCCGACGCTTGGCCTTTTCAAATATGGCCGTCTCACGCTCTCGATCAGCTTTACTTTTCAGATGAATTTCACTCAGGAAGGCGTCGATCATTTCGTCTGACGGCCATAGAAGTTCCGGCTCAGGACCTGCCCCCAGTCTCTTGGTGCAAGGAGCCTCTTCATCGTCTATCAATGAGTAAGAGATCACATGGCAACTTGCCACGTAATCTTCAGATTCATCCGACGAGTCTTCTCCATCATCTCCGTCTTCAAGGACGTGGCTGGGGAACTCTTGTAGCGTGATTGGGGTCCGCGCCTTCTGGTTGTACTCTTCCAACGTGTCGATCTGTTTTTGCAGGTCCGTGCGCTTATCGCCAGGCTTCACTGGCTTTCTGGATTTCTTCTTCTTTTTCGAAGATTTTGACGGCTGGGTGTGTGTGCTTTGGCTATTACCACCAATCCTTAGAGTCGGGCGCGGTTTTAGCATTCCTTCGATGATCTGGGGTTCCAGCGGATTCTTCCTCCTGATCGCCGGGCATGTCTGGAGATCATCCAGCATCCTTTTGGTTTTGGCCGAAAGAGCCACCTCCCATGGAGCTTCCTCAACAAAAGCACACGTTGCCCCCGGTGTGCCCGTCTTCTTAGGAGTGTGCGGTTGTGGTGGGTTTACTTTCCACTTCTTAGACAGCGCAAACTTGCCTTGTAGGTACTGATCCTCGATCCATCCCTTAAAAATGAAGCAATCTTCGATTAGATGGCTTACCGTTTGGTGGTAAGGGCAATAATTGGGATTATTCACTTTGCCGGGTTGCAATGGTCGCTTTGGATTCGGCAAATTGATAAGCCTGTTGCGCATCGCTAATTCGAACAGCCTCTTCGTTTTGTCCTGCGAGAATGAGTAAGGGCGCTTCATTTTCTCATTATAATAGCGCCGTCTCTCTTCCAGTTGATCCGCTAGCTTTGGGGCACTGGGCTGCTGTTGGGTGTTCGCAACGAAGATCGCCTTCCCTTTACCCTTTTCGTTCCGCGGTTCCGGCTTCGAGGGAGATGGTCTATGACCCATTTGGTCCATCTGGGCCAGCTTGTCGATTAGAGCCTGGAATGTGGTCGGTTTGAAGAACATCATGAACTGTGAAATAGTCGCATGAGGGTCTAGGGTGCCCACGAACATGCCCACCGCTGGTGCTTCTTCGATGCGTTGTTCGCACTTCGACCACAGGTTCCGCCATCGGATTGCGTACTGAACCCATGTCTCGCCCGGCTTCACCCTGGCACTGATCAATGTCGTTATTGGGGTGCGTTCACTAGCACTCGCGAATCGCTGGGTGAACAACAACTCCATTTCCGCGAAAGTTTTGACGGAGTCGTTTGGAAGTTCGGAGTACCACTCAAATGCCGTCTCCGACAAGTTGCCGATGAATTGGCGGAGCAAAAGCTTATCATCGCCACCGGTGTTGCCACAAAGAGCCCTGAACTGAGCGACATGTTGATGGGGATTGCCTATCCCCTTGTACACATGGAATTTCGGGATCGTGTAGCCCGGCGGGTACTTTATCTGATCATACCAGCCTGAATATGGTCGCCCAGTTCTAACAATTTGCCCAGCCGCTTCATTCGCCTGGTGAATTCGTATTTGCTGAGCAATATATGTAAGGTTCCTAGGCACACTATAGAGGTCTCACAAGGCATCAACCATGCCAATTTCAAATTTTATGGGTGCCAAGAAACCCTAATACGGATCATTGACTAGAAATCTAGGCGAAATACGAATCTAGTTAACAATTTAACTAAAGATCAGAAGCTACAACCTTTGTAGATCCGGATATCCACTTCCTTAGCTCCACGTAGGTGTCCTCTCGCTGTCCATCTTGAATCCCGAACTCAATCGTCGGCTTCATCAGGAAAATGGGCGGACTAGGTTGTCGGCTTCGTGCCGAAGATGATCTACGTCGAGGCATCACAAGTTCAAGCTCCGACTTCACAAATTTGTGAAACTTGTGAAGAAAACACCCAAAATAACTTGGCAAGAGGTGGAGGGTGAAGAAATAGGAGGTGGGTTCACTTTAGAATTTAATTTCTCACTTTAGAACTCAAGTTGCCATTGATGGCATCAAGCTTTCTATCTTGAAGATGAAGAAGAAGATGAAGCTAGAATTATGATAAGTCTTTTTAAAATGAAAAAGAAAATGAATACTTATCATAATCTTAACCATAGTTAAGTGTAGAGAATAAACTAGGGTTACTTCAAATGGTTAGGGTTAAGCATGAGACAAGAATGGTGACTAAGTCAAAGCTTCAAGAAGCTTCAATAAGAAACAAAGAAAGCCACCATTCTCATCTTTATCCTTTCCAAATAAACAAATAAACAAATAAATAAATAAATGAATATGCAAAACCCTAATCATCAAATTAATCATGGTTTAATTCTATACACTTAACTAAATGATTAAGTATCATCAAACATGATACAAATAGGTGCACAAAAGTATATCACATATACTTCTTGCACATCAAGTGAGAAAATCCATATAAAGTGAACTAATACTAGCTAATGCAAAGTAATATATCAAATATATAATTATACATTAAATCATTAAATCAACACTTGACTTAACGATCCGGTCATATCGCATATAACCGACTAGTATCCTATGTATCGGCTTATCGAATCAATGATTCGATAACTAGGTCATATCGAATATAACCAATCGATACATCCATCGCGAGAATGGAATACGGTATCACATACACGCATCATTCTCGGTCCTGCGCATATCTCATATGCACTCCTATTTCGTTTCGCTTGAGCCAGGAAACCTCTGTGTAGGACTCTAAAGACTCGTCAATACGCCGGTAGCAGATGATGATCATATCAAGCACCCACAAGCCGCAAGCGGTCTGCTAAACGTAACGGCCATCCGGGTATTGAGCGATCAGAAGATCGATGAGCTAGCCCGCTCGCACTCCTGTGAATCCAACCAGTAACACTTACCGTACAGTCCGGTCTGTTCGTCTGATATGTTGCATATCAAGTCTAGGGGTGGTAAACGTCAGACCCCAATAACCGATAAGTCGTGCCGATGTGAGGCTCATAACGGGTCGAGAAACTACTGGTAACACTTACCAGCAAATCTCTGATCAGCCCTGGCCAGGGACTTCCCTGTTACGGCCAATCGAGCACAGCGCAACATCAACCCCCAATACCGGGAGAGACGAAACCCCTCCTATCGCTCATTGCCTCCATGTGACTCGGGACTGTGCCCAAAGACCACCGTTTTGCACGCCCTCATGGACGTGGTAAGGTGGAGATCAAAGCACAGTGGGAATCACACAAGACTCTATGACGATCTCGGGTCTACAGACTAACATGTACAAGTGTCACCTGAGAACTGCCATCTGACGTGAGGTATAATACCATCTGGGAGTTCTCGGCGAGTCCGTCCAGTGTACCCAGTCTCCACTGAGCACCCGTATACCATCTCTGATGTCAAACACCAATGGATATGGGATCATCCATCGCCCATCTCATGGGTCGAGAAGCGTATACGCTAGTCTACACTGGTATATCGATGCCCCGTCTCGATACACCCACGACTAGGGACCTTGAAGGATGTACTTATGGACTACCATGTCCCCACTAGTATGATCTGCATCATAGTCCAGGTAGTCAAGTACACATCCTAAGGGCTTTACCAACATGTAACCATAAGACAGTTTAAAGAGACTAGTATACATGTTAAGATAAAGAGTAACCAGATAGCATATTATCATATCGAGCAAGAAAGTCATCTCTATATATGTCCAAGCATCCAATATAATATACATCATCTGTACAATACTGGCCTCTAGGGCATACATACAACTAACAATCTCCCACTTGCACTAGGGCCAGCTGCTGTAGTATCGCATACCGAGCATCCCGAAGAGTCTCTCAAACTGTATCTGGGGAATGGCCTTCGTGAGTGGATCCGCTGTGTTGTTCTTCGTGTCAACCCTCCTGACCTCGATCTCCCGGCGATCAACTATCTCCCGGATCAGGTGATACCGCCTCAGAATATGCCTGGATCGCTGATGGGACCTGGGTTCCTTGGCCAAAGCCACCGTTCCATTTTTATCGCAATACAAAGGTATTGGATGCTCAATGGATAGAACCACTCCAAGTTCAGTAATGAACTTCTTGATCCAGACAGCCTCTTTAGCAGCATCGTTGGCAGCGATGTATTCAGCCTCCATCGTCGAGTCTGCCACGGTTTCCTGCTTGGAACTCTTCCAGCTAACCGCCCCTCCGTAAAGGATAAAGACAAAGCCCGACTGCGACTTAGAGTCGTCATTATCACTCTGGAAGCTCGAATCGGTAAAGGACTCCACTTGGAGTTCTCCGTTACCATACACCAAGAGCATCTCTTTAGTCCTTCGCAAGTACTTGAGAATGCTCTTCACAGCTGTCCAGTGACTCTCTCCAGGATCAGCTTGATACCTGCTCACTACACTTAGTGAGTATGCTACATCGGGTCTAGTACACAGCATCGCGTACATGATAGAGCCTACAGCCGAAGCATAGGGTATCCCTTGCATGCGAGCTCTCTCCAAATCAGTCTTGGGAGACATCTCTTTGGAGAGAGTGACTCCAGAGATCGTGGGCAAGTTCCCACGCTTAGATTCTTCCATACTAAACCTCTTTAGTATGGTGTCAATGTACCTGGATTGGGACAATCCCAATATCCTTTTGGATCTATCTCTATAGATCCTGATTCCCAATATGCAGGAGGCATCACCAAGATCTTTCATTGAGAATCTTTATGATAAGAAGAGCTTGACCGATTGCAGCATAGGAATATCATTTCCTATCAAGAGTATGTCGTCCACGTACAATACGAGGAAGACAACCTTACTCTCTGCTACCTTCTTGTAGATACAAGGTTCATCTGGGTTTTTGACGAAATCAAACTCTTTGATAACGACGTCAAAGCAGATGTTCCAACTCCGCGATGCTTGCTTTAATCCATAAATGGATTTAAGCAGCTTGCACACCTTCCGGCTACTCCCACTATCTACGAATCCCTCTGACTGAGTCATGTACACGCACTCTTCTAAATCACCATTTAGAAAGGCGGTCTTAACATCCATTTGCCAGATTTCGTAATCATGATATGCAGCGATGGCAAGCATGATCCGGATGGATTTAAGCATAGCCACTGGAGAAAAGGTTTCGTCATAGTCCACACCTGGTCTTTGACGAAAACCTTTTGCAACAAGTCTAGCTTTGAAAGTCTCCACTTTCCCATCTACACCAATTTTCTTCTTGAAGATCCACTTGCTCCCAATGGGTTTTACCCCTTCAGGAGCAACTTCCAAAGTCCATACTTTGTTGGTGTACATGGATTCCATCTCGGACCGCATAGCATCCAACCATTTCACTGAGTCCCCACTCGTGATGGCCTGCTCGAAGCTAGTTGGGTCATCATCCTCTATGATACAATCCTCGCTCCCACCATCCATGAGAAAACCGTAGTATCTCTCAGGTGGGCGAGGAACCCTACTAGATCGGCGGAGAGGCTGAGGTTCGTCGGGAGCTACTGAATGCTCTGGTTCCACTAAATCTTCTGTTGTGTTTTGTTCAGCTGGAACCTCTTCCAGTTCTACCTCAGAGCCACTAATTTCTTTTGCAAGAAATTCCTTTTCTAAAAAGGTGGCATGTTGAGCAACAAATACTCTTTGTTCCTCACGGTGGTAGAAGATATACCCTCGCGAATGTTTGGGATATCCAACAAATTTACACAAAACAGATCTTGCCTCGAGTTTGTCCTGTTTTTGTCTTTTGACATAGGCCGGGCAACCCCATATCTTTATAAAATTAAGATATGGTCTCTTCCCTTCCCATATCTCATATGGTGTGGTAGGCATAGATTTGGTGGGAACCCTGTTCAGTAGGTATGCTGCTGTTTCCAGTGCATATCCCCAAAAGGAAACAGGTAACTCAGCTACACTCATCATAGAGCGCACCATATCTAATAGGGTGCGGTTTCTCCGCTCCGATACACCGTTGTGCTGTGGTGTATATGGAGGAGTTAGCTGAGAGAGAATCCCATTCTCTTTTAGGAAGTCCACGAATTCAATGCTCAAGTATTCTTCTCCTCGATCAGATCGTAGGATTTTAATACTTTTTCCGGTTTGGTTCTCAACTTCTTGTTTATATTCTCTAAATTTCTCAAAAGCTTCTGATTTGTGTTTCATCAGGAACACATACACGAACCTAGAGAGATCGTCAGTGAATGTAATAAAGTACGAAAAACCATCCCTGGCATGTGTAGACATGGGACCGCATACATCACTATGTATAAGTCCCAAGAGTTCGGTAACTCTTTCTCCGTGTCCCGTAAACGGAGTTTTGGTCATCTTGCCTTTGAGACATGACTGGCAAGTGTCATAAGATGAAAATTCAAACGGATTTAAATATCCATCCTTATGCAACTTAGCCAGTCGTATCGCATTGATGTGACCCAGTCTACAATGCCACAAGAAGGATTCGTTCAGTTCTGAACTCTTCCTCTTGTGTGTGTTTGTTATGCTCAGAACTGTTGATTGATTTAGAACATAAATGCCATTGCACAACGTGCTTGATCCAACCAACTTTTGGTTACGGAAAATGTTCATAATATTGTCCTGTAATACAAAATTATATCCCTCTTTACTCAACAAAGAAACCGATATAATGTTGCATATCAGGTTCGGCATGTAATAGCATTCGTTCAGAACCAATGTATTACCAGTTGGTAATACAAGGTGATATTCCCCGACAGTCTTAGCTGCAACAATTGCACCATTTCCAACTCTAATGTCTTTATCACCTTCTCCAAGTTCTCTACCTTTCTTAAGCCCATGTAACTGATTACATATATAGGATCCTGACCCGGTATCTAATACCCAGGACGTAGAGCAAATGGGGAAACAGTTCTCTGTAACGAACACACCCGAAGAAAATGCATCAACATGTACTTTCTTCATTCGGGTGGCATGGGAATCCTGGTATTCCCCTATATCCTGTTCATTCCTATAACTCTTATAGGAAAGAACGGAACCAACGTTCCCCAGCACAGTATAACATGCGGGTTCGGTCAATACATCCATATTATTATCTTCATTAGGGCATGAAATGGTCGCTACCTGGAGAGAGAGAGAAGAAAACACTTTAGCGTATACTCGTGCAAGATCAGATTGGTTATTATCTTATCTAATCAGGATGGCTCTCACTGCTTTTTATCAAATCTTCCTCCAAACCCTAAAAGGAAAGATTAGCCAGGATTAATACAAGTTCGCCAATCTTTCAGCCAGGCCAGTATCGGTACTTTGAGGGAGGTCCCCCGTGCTTTCGTACGAACCTAATTAATGTAAACCTCGTTTTCCCAGAGGCGTAACCCCGTTGACACCTTTCTAGACACCTACTTGATCAGGTAATTGCAATGTGTAAAACTCTCCCAGGAGTAACTCTTACTCGCAGTGGGTATCGGGATCCAACTATCTCATAGAAGGTATGCAATCTCATTGCAAATTTCAACACTTGAAATTCCCGATAATATTTTGCCCCAAGCATCTTATGACCTTGACGGAGGTCAACAAACCACAGGGTGCAAGTCAAGTTCAACCCGTCATTTCTTGATTGAATCAAACCCACCCGCACGACCCTTGACGGAGGTCAACAAGGTCGTACGACTACCCTAATCCAATCTGCATCATATGATAAGCAGATAAATACTAGTTAGCTACCGCACACTATGCCTTGACGGAGGTCAACAAATGTAGCACGAATACTAAGTAGGATTTATCTGAAATGACGGAGGGCTACGTCAGGTTTTTCTGAAAACCTATTGCGTAATGAACTTGATATCATTGTAGAATCAAATGAAGTTTTGAAATGGAGTGATTTTGAGGCTTTTCTAGTTTTGCTAAAGGGGTCACTCCCGGTGAAGGGATCGTCGGCCCTTTCCTCGTCGAATGAGGTGCGGGATATATCATATATATCACTGTGCAAAGCAAAAACTCTTAAAAGCAATCAACAACCAAACCGAGTGTGTAGCATCTGCCAGTTATTGCTAAAGGAGTCACTCCCGGTGAAGGGATCTCGGTCCTTTCCTCATCGAATAAGGTGCGGGATATATCATATATATCGCTGTGCATGGCAAGAACTGTAGCTACCCTTTTTATTTAAAATTTGATTCCACAACATCTTAGGTTTCTTTTCTTTCATTAATCACATTAATGAAGTCCCATCATTTATGTACCTAAACATCACAGATAAATACGACGTACACTTATGCCATCCGCATTCGCCTCGATGTCCCCTCGTGCACCGTTAGGTTAGGTAACTAACGGCAGAGCGGGGCAGGGCTAGTACGGGTGTAAAACATAAGCAACGTCTATATAATATATCATATATACTATATACTGTATCCATCACAGAACATCACATGATCACATCACAGATATCGCAGCAGAAGAAACATATGAAATATTGGATATACTAGGACGTCCGTGTTTTCAATACGAGCCAGTATAAAACACGGATTCCATGGTCGTGATGAATAGCCAATCCCACACCCCTAGACCCCTACAAGAGCGACAAGCAACCCTACCTATTCTAGGGTTAGGAGACCCGGACTCAACTCCTCGAGTTGGTCTCCCACTGGACCCTAGAACTCGGTTACTTGTGCTCCCCTCCTTGGGTCTATCCTAATGCGGAAAAGTAAATAATATACAAAAGGTGACAACTTCCGCTACCTGGAAGTGTCCCAATATAAGAATATTACATACAAGTTTTTACATGAATGAAAATGAAAAACACTCATCTCACATAAAAATCCCCGACTATTCAAACACGACAATCCAATATAACATATCCAGCAACACATAACATCACATGTCATCAACGTAAGTAAATATGCATACCCCAATTGTCGTTGACATATAGTAACGAAACCGGCGATATCACATATTACACTTACGGTCACAGAAAAGAAAGTGTAAAACTACAACAGTTGGAATCCGCAACCTCTTTAGACATCACATGCCTAATGAAATGAAGTACTTAGACATCACATGCCTAACAGTTATAAACCCCGCATTTTAGTCTCATTATCGAAAACTCTTTTCAATATCAAGTGAAACTAAACCGCTAGATTTATAATATTCATTCAGTTATCTCATAACTGTTTGTGAATTCCAATTATTGTATCACATTCCAGATAAACAGAAAATGTTAAACTTTCCGATCGAACAGTCGAATACCCCAGTTTTCCCGATACAGCTCAATACATGAAATAAGTCTAACAACATTCAGTTCGTGCCTCAGTACCAACGGTCCAGCCGTAGAAGGGTCAAGCCAACGCCTCACATGTGGCACGCCGTACTGCCCCAAACCCGAAGGTTCAAAGGGCAGTTCAAGACGGTCACATAATCGACTTAAGGTTTGTTGTCTTCTAGAGGGTCCATCGCGTTACTTGCACTACTTAGAACGTCGTTAAACTACGGAAAAAATCCAACACTTGGAAATTTCCCAACAGGGGAAAAATTGGGTATTTATATCCGGTCGAACTTTTTAACATATTCTAAAATTTATCCGGAAAGCCACATAGACAAAATCTGATACTCCGATCGAAACACCGAATCCCCAAAACAATCCCAGAAAATTCAACTCTTGAATAAATATTAAAAATTCCCATAAAACTCAGCACCAGAAAAGAGGAATTACTGTGCAAAAATTATTGCGCATTGTGAACAGTAGGCGGCGGAACCGCGGCAGAAGCCATGCTTCTGCCGCGTTTCCGCGGCAGTTTAGACGCATCATGAGCTCGTTTTGCACCATAATTCTTATATCTTCATGCTGATATTTTTAAGAATTTTTAATATGGAAAAATCCCAATTTTTAGAAAAAGTCCAGAGAGCAATATTTGAGTTGGGGTTTCGGGTCGATCGGACTTCAAACTCCGTCTAGACTTCGCCTAAGGCTCTATCTAGGCTCTGATACCACTGTAAGGTTCCTAGGCACACTATAGAGGTCTCACAAGGCATCAACCATGCCAATTTCAAATTTTATGGGTGCCGAGAAACCCTAATACAGATCATTGACTAGAAATCTAGGCGAAATACGAATCTAGTTAACAATTTAACTAAAGATCAGAAGCTACAACCTTTGTAGATCCGGATATCCACTTCCTTAGCTCCACGTAAGCGTCCTCTCACTGTCCATCTTGAATCCCGAACTCAATCGTCGGCTTCATCGGGAAAATGGGCGAACTAGGTCGTCGGCTTCGTGCCGAAGATGATCTACGTCGAGGCATCACAAGTTCAAGCTCCGACTTCACAAATTTGTGAAACTTATGAAGAAAACACCCAAAACAACTTGGCAAGAGGTAGAGGGTGAAGAAATAGGAGGTGGGTTCACTTTAGAATTTGATTTCTCACTTTAGAACTCAAGTTGCCATTGATGGCATCAAGCTTTCTATCTTGAAGATGAAGAAGAAGATGAAGCTAGAATTATGATAAGTCTTTTTAAAATGAAAAAGAAAATGAATACTTATCATAATCTTAACCATAGTTAAGTATAGAGAATAAACTAGGGTTACTTCAAATGGTTAGGGTTAAGCATGAGACAAGAATGGTGACTAAGTCAAAGCTTCAAGAAGCTTCAATAAGAAACAAAGAAAGCCACCATTCTCATCTTTATCCTTTCCAAATAAACAAATAAACAAATAAATAAATAAATGAATATGCAAAACCCTAATCATCAAATTAATCATGGTTAATTCTATACACTTAACTAAATGATTAAGTATCATCAAACATGATACAAATA
The DNA here is from genome assembly GCA_030015575.1 of Agapanthus africanus. Taxonomy (NCBI): domain Eukaryota; kingdom Viridiplantae; phylum Streptophyta; class Magnoliopsida; order Asparagales; family Amaryllidaceae; genus Agapanthus; species Agapanthus africanus. Next base: position 594,533,956 of record CM057344.1, on the reverse strand, counting down.
TGTGCACAAAAGTATTTCACATATACTTCTTGCACATCAAGTGAGAAAATCCATATAAAGTGAACTAATACTAGCTAATGCAAACTAATATATCAAATATATAATTATACATTAAATCATTAAATCAACACTTGACTTAACGATCCGATCATATCGCATATAACCGACTAGTATCCTATGTATCGGCTTATCGAATCAATGATTCGATAACTAGGTCATATCGAATATAACCAATCGATACATCCATCGCGAGAATGGAATACGGTATCACATACACGCATCATTCTCGGTCCTGCGCATATCTCATATGCACTCCTATTTCGTTTCGCTTGAGCCAGGAAACCTATGTGTAGGACTCTAAAGACTCGTCAATACGCCGGTAGCAGATGATGATCATATCAAGCACCCACAAGCCGCAAGCGGTCTGCTAAACGTAACGGCCATCCGGGTATTGAGCGATCAGAAGATCGACGAGCTAGCCCGCTCGCACTCCTGTGAATCCAACCAGTAACACTTACCGTACAGTCCGGTCTGTTCGTCTGATATGTCGCATATCAAGTCTAGGGGTGGTAAACATCAGACCCCAATAACCGATAAGTCGTGCCGATGTGAGGCTCATAACGGGTCGAGAAACTACTGGTAACACTTACCAGCAAATCTCTGATCAGCCCTGGCCAGGGACTTCCCTGTTACGGCCAATCGAGCACAGCGCAACATCAACCCCCAATACCGGGAGAGACGAAACCCCTCCTATCGCTCATTGCCTCCATGTGACTCGGGACTGTGCCCAAAGACCACCGTTTTGCACGCCCTCATGGACGTGGTAAGGTGGAGATCAAAGCACAGTGGGAATCACACAAGACTCTATGACGATCTCGGGTCTACAGACTAACCTGTACAAGTGTCACCTGAGAACTGCCATCTGACGTGAGGTATAATACCATCTGGGAGTTTTCGGCGAGTCCGTCCAGTGTACCCAGTCTCCACTGAGCACCCGTATACCATCTCTGATGTCAAACACCAATGGATATGGGATCATCCATCGCCCATCTCATGGGTCGAGAAGCGTATACGCTAGTCTACACTGGTATATCGATCCCCGTCTCGATACACCCACGACTAGGGACCTTGAAGGATGTACTTATGGACTACCATGTCCCCACTAGTATGATCTGCATCATAGTCCAGGTAGTCAAGTACACATCCTAAGGGCTTTACCAACATGTAACCATAAGACAGTTTAAAGAGACTAGTATACATGTTAAGATAAAGAGTAACCAGATAGCATACTATCATATCGAGCAAGAAAGTCATCTCTTTATATGTCCAAGCATCCAATATAATATACATCATCTGTACAATACTGGCCTCTAGGGCATACATACAACTAACAATATAATCGTCTAGGGCGTCCTTGGAAATAGTTTCCTCCTTGGCTGCTGAAAGAGCCGGAGGTGGATTTGATGTTTCTCCTCTATCATCTTCGATTATTACTGGAGGATCATCGGCTGGGGGATCCCGCTGAATCATCTCCCGACCATGTCTTGGAAGAGAAGTGCTATTCGCTTTATGTTGCCGCTTGTTGTGCGGCTTCTTTTTCCTTCTTTTCGAGGATTCTGCGAAGGAAGTCAGCATCAGTTTCTTTTTCGTGACGCTGCTCTGCGGATGTTACCGGGCTTTGTTTTGGTCCGGTGAGTGTGGCCATCGCAGTCAGCATCTCCTGAAGCTTCTGCTGCTGTTGTTCTTAAGCTCTGGTGAGGGATCGGGTGAGTGGTCAGTGGCCCGTAGAAGCGCGGCTATCCTCTTTCCTGGATGCCATATAGACGGTATGCACCACCATGCCCCCAGACTTAGGGCGTTTGGGCTCAGTGCCTTTGACATTTGCCGTAGGCATGGGGACTTTCTCCGGCCTCCTTCTTTTATGAGCGGTCGAAGTTGAGGGGGCCATTGCAGTGGGTACCCAAGTGGTTATCGTCCATTGTGTTTTGACGGACGGTGCTCTTCCTTCTGAGCCTTCAGCTTCTTCTGTCGGCGGAGATAGTCCTGATCCACCACCGACTCTCGGACTTATCGCCAGATCTTGTAAACTTTGGAAGACAGCCGTTGAGGGGACTGCTTCGGCTTTATTTCCGTGACAGTCTCCACCGGTGGCGGAGATCTTTTCAGTACGGCAGTGGGCGAATTCCTGCGTATTCTGTTCGGCAGCTCAAAACTGTTCCCGATTGGGACAACAGCATTAACTTCCACCGTTGGAGCTGGTGGCGTTAGCCCAGAGGGGGAGTTGCCCCCGGCCTTCCTTACTCAGCGCCAGTGGCGACGTCGAGCGTGTCGAGCTGATGGAGTTGGTTCGGTGATGGGGGTGGCTTTGTCTTGCCCCCTGTCCAGGTGAGCGGCTGTTGCTGGCGTCAGCCTGTTGAAGACTGATGTCCTTTGAGAAGTAGTATCCAATCAGTTGAAAACAGTCTTCTGAGCAGGGACAGGAACCGTAGCAGGAGCCGGAACAATCAATCTTGTAAAGACCGGTCCTTTGGTAGGAGAAGCTGCCTTGACGACTTCAGGAGCAGGGATGACTATCCTCTTCAGAACAACCTTCTCTGGGATTGCAAGCTTCATTGTGGCCCACAGGAATTTTGGCCCAGTCTGGCGAAGACCGGGGAACTGGAGTTGGACGACCCATTGAGAGGGCCGCAGTAGCTGCAAGTTGATCGAAGACCGACTTCTTGGGAGCTTCTGGTACGGGCACGGGGGTGCTGAAGCTCATCGGCGGAAGCATGGTTCCGAAAAACAATCCCATGGTGGCTTGAGTGACCTGTTCCACGGGCATCGTGAACAGGGAAGCTGCTTGGGGCCCGTAGGCTACGCCCCCAGTTGAGGCAGGACGTAGGTTGCAGTTGCATGTGGAACACTTTGAGCAGGTGAACACCATTGATCCTTTGCTTTCTGCACCAAGCAAAACGCCAAATCTTAGTATCTCAAAATCCAAGGGAAACCATTGGCAAACCGCGATTGGTTCGTGAACATGACACACGAAGTGTGGAGTGGAAAGAGGAAAATGTCCCACCGGGCGTGCCAGAATCTGTTCACCGCCGGAAGCCGGGAAGACTGGACGTCTTGCCTGAATCTGGGGGCAGATGCTAATTGGTGCTATCCGTCCACCTCTCCGAAGATGCCAAGTTGATTTATGGCACCATATATCGAAGGTTTAAACGGATGCGGCCGATATAGCAGACTTCGTCAGATTCCCCCTCGTTTGAGGAGTTTTTTTTATTGTGGGGATGCTCTTTCCTGCAGGCGCAAGCCCCTGCAGTTAATTACGCTACCGCATCACGGTAACAACTTTAAACCCACCGTTGCCGGTCCCAAGTCCGGATGAGAAAGGGTGAGGGTTGTGGTAGGCTTGTGACAGCCAACGTAAAACTTTGTCACATTCTATGACATGAACCAGAATCAGAATATCGTTGGGGCGTCCCCTACTCAGCGACGCGCTACATCGGATCCCGGGTGTAGTGTTAAATATGCAAGGGCTTGGTCGTCGTCCAGATGCGGCGCGCTACATCGGACCCCGGGTGTAGTGACAAATAAGCAAGGGTCGTCGTCCAGAGACGGCGCGCTACATCGGACCCTGGGTGTAGTGACAAATAAGCAAAGGTCGTCGTCTACAGACGGCGCGCTACATCGGACCCCGGGTGTAGTAACAAATAAGCAAGGGTCGTCGTCCAGAGACGGCGCTGTCACGACCAGCAGGGTACGGAACGTGACTGGCACTTAAGTTTACGAAACGTCTAAAGGCGTCCGTAAAATAAGTAAGCCAAAGCCCAGAAAACAAAACCAATTAAGCAAAAGAGTGAAGAAAACCCAAACATTTGAAAGCAAGCTTATCAAATAAGTCATATAAAACCCCTTTTCAAAAACAATACCAATTTTTCCCGAAAATTTCGGCAGAGTCTCCTTTGTAAATACTGGCCCCCAAAAATGGGTACAACAAAATATATACATGAATCCACAAAATAGGGCATCCCCAAGCGGGAGCTAGCTCTTCGCCATACGGCGGTCACAAATCCCACGCAATGTAAATGACAACAAGCATAATAAAGCATAAGGAAGCATGAAAAAGTAGCATGTCGGCTCAAGTGAGCTCGACCCCAAATACAGTATAAAATCCACAAACCTCACAGTCTCATCTCTAGGTCAATATACAATAATCTGGTAGAACAGTAGATGGAGTACACTAGATACAAGAATATACAAGAATATACAAGGTGGTACAAAAAAAATAACATAACCCACCTAGGAGCAAAACTCGAGCTCAGGCAAAAGAGGCAAAAGACAAGTGCGCCCGCCGCTACTGAACTGACGGAGCGGACCTGCAAAAGACTGTGGCACAACGGGGGTGAGTTGCCAACTCGTGAGTAATAAATAATATCTACAAAGGCTATCGTATGCATGCACACAAGCATCCTAGCATCTAAAATACAGGTATGACTGGATGCACTAGCAGGTGTGTATATAACATCAGTGTACTAATATGCATGCAACATGAAAATCTGAGGTCTCAATAGGTATATATAAGAAATATTTTATCTCTTTTTGTTTTTGAAACTCTTTTAGAATGCCAGCATAATGCCAATGAATCGACGAAAATCGGTGTCCAGCAACGACACCCAAAAGCTGTCTCAAATCTCATAAATGTATCTCTGGCCTCAGCCGTCCGGCTGACCCATCTCAAATATCAATATCTCATCATCTAGCGGCCACGGTCGGTATCCTCTGGATATCCGCCGTCCCAAACAGTCACCGGTAGGTAATCCGTCCCCTGCCAGGCTCAACGTCATCACCACATTCCTCTTGCCCCGGGGTACCTTACCGGGCCCACCATGTACCCGTGCCGGTTCCTCCACTCCTCGACACGGATTTCCAAATCCACAGAAAACTCATGGTGGACGACACTTACATCACTAGAAAACCGCAATTTTTACATATTTTAAAATATAATAAGTTTAGAAATTTTGCGGTTTTCCCCCGAAATCCAGCAATATCATAAAATCTCAAGAATCCTCATAAGTGCATATATCAATGCTAATGAATGCGTATGATATCAATAATCAAGTTGCGATGTGTGATTAATGTATTAAGCATGAACAATGAATATGATGAAGTACATGCACATGAATAGCAATCCTACGGTTTCATTTTAAGGAAATAGCACAATTTAAGTATCAATTAGTAAAAGGTTTAAATTAAAGGTTATCTAGTGTGGTGGCATGGCAATTACCAGGATGTGTGTGTAAACATGAATAGTGCTCGTGCTGCGTATAAAAACCTGGTAATGGTGCATGTGTCCTACAATTGAGTTTGCGTATATGGGTATAACCTATTGATCTAATTGCAGCAATTATCATGCCAGTATTATTATTTTAATGTCACAAGTGATTATCCAATTTACTATTTTCCAGTTTACTAAATCTATCGGGCGACTTGCGCCATCCAGACGATCGTCCCCCGTAGATGTTAAATCTACTCACCGGGATTCCTGGCTAGTTGTGTCCGATCACCGCCTTTCCCTTTCGCGCCGCGTCTGACGTCTCCGCGACCGAACCTGGAATTTACATCAATACCAAACATAAGGTTACGTATCAAGAACGACGCAAAACCCCAACGAAACTACTAAAGTTCGCTAGCTAGGTACAACGTGCACAAAGTGCGCGGACACACGCGAAAATCGCAAAAACTGCCAAAAACGCCGATTTGGGTCACCCGGCAAAACTAAAACCCGACTACCCAAAAACCGCTCTCACGCATCCTAAAAGTCGTAGGACAAGCCAACACAATCATCAAGATGCCACAATTAATTCATCACATAACTTTTATAAAAATCTAGTAAGCAGAAATTGCAATTTGATGCAAACATCGACAATATAGCGACAAAGTCAATACCACCCAACACCAACATTCCAAACTAACCAAAAAGTTAGCCAATACACAAATTCTAAACCATTAACTAAGCTTAAAAACCTAATTTACATAACAAAACCTTCTCTTGATTTTTGTACTTAGCAAACATAACCCAAACTATATATGAAAAACCTTAATTTAACACTATATTTTAGCCTAATAAGCAATTTAACCACTTAGATTAAGGTTAGCAAAACACTAGATAGCAAATTAGGTTTAATCAACACAAATTAGGTTTAATCAACTCACTAAACATGTTTCAAGTACCATTTCCATACAAAAACCTTTTCTTGAAAATCCTAAAAAGCAAATTTCACACTTCTAATTTAATCAAATTAGCATAATTGGAAACTATATCAACAAGGTAACCAAATAGATTAGTCATTAACAACTAGATTAACTATAAAATAACTTAATTAACTATTATGGCTTTCAAACCCTAGTTTCAATTTTCAAACAAAATCTAAGAAATCTAGATTAACTACACTAAATTATCACTAAACCATATAATATAAGCACTTAAACAAAGGATTTAACAAGATAGGAATTATACCTCTTGATCAATGGATCAAGCAAGAAAGTTTGCTCCAAAAATGCCTCCTTTCCACATGATTTTAACTATATTAGGCTTGAGAAGAGGTAGCACAAGGATTTTATGTTGAAAAAGAGAAGGATTTATGGATTTTTATTGAATTTTGTTGCAACTTTTGAAGAAAATGAGAGAGAAAGAGAAGGAAAATAATGGAGGTGGAAATGGTGCAGGTTTCGGCCAGAGGAGGGGAATGGGGGAGGGTGTGGGCAAGTGGGGAAAGTCATGGTCAAGTTTCTAAAGTCAAATGTATCATACATTATCCAAAATATTTAAATAATTCCATAAACTATGAAATTCAACTCAAGAAACAACTCAAGAAAGAGAGAGGCCAGAATTTCTGGACTTGGCCAAGGCTTGGGCTGTTCTAGGGCTGAGAAAAAAGATAGAGGGGTTTTACAAAAGAAATTTTATGCAAAAAGGCCCCCTACAACTCAAAAATTGCAAGTTTTAGCCCAAAATTCAATAAATTCGTTTCAATTCATAAAAATTGGTTAAAAATCAAAATAAATTACTAAAAATTCATGTTATCACTAGATTATAATTATCATAATTTTAGAGATTAAAATTAGCCCGGAAAAATTTGTATTTATCGCTTATTTAATGTATTTTCTTACCGGCTTAAAATAATATTAAAAAAATTGAAAAATAGGGAAAAATTTTAAATGACCAAAATTTTATAAATAACTCATTAGCTACTAAAAACAAGCAATTACCTATCCATTTTAGGTATAATTAGCCCTAAACTGCAAAATATCGAGAAAGACGGTTTTCGGAAAAATACCGAATTTTCACCGAATTTCAGGAAAACACCAAAACGACTTTTCAAGACGCTACAATCTTCCCCCCTTAAAGAAATTCGGTCCCCGAATTTAAAAATATAGCTACGCGTACCTTCAAAGAGATGGGGATACTTCTTCCTCATCTCGCCCTCGGTCTCCCAGGTAACCTCCTCGCTGCTCGGGCTACGCCAAAGGACCTTGACGGTTGGTATAATCTTCGACCTCAACTTCTTCACCTGCCGATCCAAGATGGCCACCGGCTGCTCTGCAAAAGAAAGGTCGCGCTCAGCTGGACTGTCGGGTGCTGAATCGCATGCGAAGGGTCGTGAAGGTACTTGCGGAGCATCGAAACATGAAAAACGGGGTGAACATCGGGAAAGCTGGGTGGAAGAGCCAAACGATATGCAACAGCGCCGACACGCTCGAGGATCTCGAAGGGATCTACGAATCTAGGGCTAAGCTTTCCCTTTCGCCCAAAACGCATCACGCCCTTCATCGGAGAGACCTTCAGAAAAACGTGGTCGCCAACTGCGAACTCTAATCTGCGACGGCGCCTGTCTGCATACGATTTCTGCCTGCTCTGAGCCGCTCTCATCCGGTCTCGGATCAACTGTATCTTCGCTGTCGTCTCCTCAACAAGCTGCGGCCCCAAAATACTGCTCTCGCTGAGCTCTGTCCAACAAACGGGCGATCTGCATCTCCTCCCATACAATGCCTCGAAAGGTGCCATCTGAATAGTATCCTGGAAGCTGTTGTTGTAGGAGAACTCCACTAGAGGTAAATGACGATCCCAGCTACCCCCAAAGTCTAAAACGCACGCTCTGAGCATGTCCTCGAGAGTCTGAATGGTCCGCTCTGACTGTCCGTCTGTCTGCGGATGAAACGCTGTGCTGAAGCTCAAACGAGTGCCCAAAGCCTCCTGAAGTCTCTGCCAAAGTCGGCTGGTGAACTGAGTGCCTCGATCTGACACGATACAAGTCGGTACGCCATGTAGTCGCACGATCTCGTCAATATAGAGCTGAGCATACTGAGCGAAGCTGAAAGTCGTCTTCACTGGAAGGAAGTGAGCCACTTTCGTCAATCTATCCACGATCACCCAGATGGAGTCGTACCCTCGACTGGTCCTGGGTAGACCCACAACGAAGTCCATCGAAATCTGCTCCCATTTCCACTCTGGAATGGGTAACGGCTGTAGCTCTCCTGCGGGTCTCTGGTGCTCGGCCTTGACTTGCTGACAAGTCAGGCATCTCGAAACGAACTCCGCAATGTCCCTCTTCATCCCGTCCCACCAGTAGGTCTCTCTCATATCATGGTACATCTTGGTGGAACCGGGGTGGACACTATACACTGATCGGTGTGCCTCCTCAAGAATGTCGCGCCGCAATCCATCAGCATCTGGTACGCACAGTCTAGATCCATATCGTAAAATCCCCTGATCGTCAATCACGAACTCGGAAAATCTGCCCTGTCCCATCTGTGCCATGATCTCTGAGCAACGGTCGTCACTGCGCTGTGCCTCATATATACGGTCAAGCAACTGTGGGCGTGCACGAACATGCGCGAGCTGTCCCCCTGTCTGAATGAACTCGAACTCCACTCGGCTGTCGCATAACATCTGCCAATCTGCTGACGACTGCCTCTGCACTGCGCGCAAAAAGGATAGACTACCCCCGGGCCTCCTACTCAACGCATCTGCCACCACATTTGCCTTGCCGGGGTGATATAAGATCTCGCAGTCGTAGTCTTTCACCAACTCCATCCAACGACGCTGTCTGAGGTTCAGGTCTCGCTGCTGAAATATGTACTTTAAGCTCTTATGATCGGTGAATATCTGACACGACTCGCCGTATAGGTAATGTCGCCAAATCTTCAGTGCAAAGACCACTGCAGCCATCTCCAAATCATGAGTGGGGTAGTTCTGTTCATGCTTCTTCAACTGCCGAGAAGCATAAGCGATCACCCGGCCATGCTGCATCAAAACGCATCCTAATCCCACTCGCGAAGCATCACAGTAGACAACGAATCCGCCTGATCCCGAAGGTAAAGATAATACCGGCGCCGTAGTCAAACAAGTCCGTAGCTGCTGAAAACTGCGCTCGCACTCCTCTGTCCAGACGAAAGGAACTCCCTTCCGGGTCAAACTGGTCAACGGTGCAGCTATACGGGAGAAGTCCTGAACAAAACGCCTGTAGTAGCCCGCCAGGCCTAGAAAACTACGGATCTCAGTAACCGATGTAGGTCGGGGCCACTGCTGAACAGCCTCAATCTTCTTCGGGTCCACACAAATGCCGTCTCTCGTAACCACGTGACCCAAGAATCCGACGCTGTCCAGCCAGAAAGCACACTTGGAGAACTTCGCGAACAGCTGGTGCTCCCTCAGAGTCTGTAACGTAATCCGCAAGTGCTGCTCGTGCTCCTCGCTGCTCCGGGAGTACACCAAGATATCGTCGATAAACACGATGATGAACAAGTCAAGATACGGCCTGAATGTACGGTTCATCAAATCCATGAATGTTGCTGGGGCGTTGGTGAGTCCGAACGACATCACCAAAAACTCGTAGTGGCCATAGCGTGTACGGAAAGCTGTCCTCGGTATATCCTCCTGTCGAACTCGCAGCTGATGGTATCCTGATCGCAAGTCGATCCTCGAAAAATACCCCGCACCCTGAAGCTGGTCGAACAAATCATCAATGCGCGGCAACGGATATCTGTTCCGAACGGTAACTTTGTTCAGCTGGCGGTAGTCGATACATAAGCGCAAACTTCCATCCTTCTTCTTGACAAACAGGACTGGAGCACCCCACGGAGAAACACTCGGTCGAATAAGCCCCTTATCCAACAAATCCTGCAACTGATCCTTCAGCTCTCGAAGCTCTGCCGGGGCCATCCGATAAGGCGGTATAGAAATAGGCCCCGAACCGGGAATCAAATCAATGCAGAACTCAACATCGCGCTCAGACGGTAGCCCAGGTAGCTCATCAGGGAAGACATCAGGGAACTCACAAACTATCGGGACCCGGTCCAACGGAACCTCTGCAGCTCGAGTATCACAAACAAATGCTAAGAATCCCTGACATCCCTTCTGCAAGAGCTGACCAGCGCGAAGAGACGAAATTAAGCTGGGAAGGGCGACACGACGGTCTCCCTGAATAACAAGGACTGGCTCTCCCGGAAAGCTAAAACTGACTGCCTTCTCACGGCAGTCCACCGAAGCATAACAAGTGGCTAGCCAATCCATGCCCAGAAGCACATCAAAGTCCAACATATCGAGGAGTATCAAATCAACGGATGAATCCCTCTCCCCGATACGAACGGAACACAAACGAAATACAAACCGAGCGACAAACGACTCGCCTACCGGAGTACTAACAACAAGCGGCTGATCTAACGACGACGACTCACGGCCCAACATCGGTGCAAAGTGTGTAGAGACGTACGAATGTGTAGAACCTGGGTCGAATAATACCCGTGCGTCGAAAGAACAAACTGGCAAGGTACCTGTCACGACGGCATTGGATGCCTGCGCATCCTGCGGTGTCAAAGCAAAAACTCGGGCCTGTCCTCCACCGATAGCGGGCTGACCTCGACCTCGGCCTCTGCCTCCTCGTCCTCTCTGAACAGGACCGCCACGTCCTCGGCCTCTTGGTGCACCTAACTGGCGTGGAGCATCGCCTGGGGTAGGAAGTAGGGCTCTCTGAGGAGGGGGTGGTGATGGTGGTAGTGTCACGTGCGGAACTGTCGCTGCTCCCTGTCGTCTCACCGGACAGTCTCTGACAAGATGATGCAGACTCCCGCACCCAAAACATCCTGGTGACGGCTGCTGCCCCTGGGGATAAGAACCATATAACTGTCCCCGTCCAAATCCTCTGCCAGGCCTATCTCTCGGAAAGAATCTGGCGCGCTGTCTCTGAGACGGTACATCGGTGCGCATCCTCTTCGGCCCAGAAACGGCCGAAGTCCGTGATATGCGTGCCTCCATCCGCAATGCAGTATCCATAGCAGCTGAATAAGTGTCGTAGTGCTGGGCGCCAATGGCAAGATATAGCTGGGCATCAAGTCCCTGTACGAACCTCTTCACCATCTTCTCCTCGGTATCCACCAAATACTGAGCATATCGGGACAACTGTGTAAACTGGATGTCATACTCAGACACCGTCATCCCAGGTGTCTTGACTAAGGCCTCGAAACTGCGAGCTCTGGCGTCACGAACGCTCTCTGGAAGGAAACGGGCTAGAAAGACCGCTGTAAACTCGACCCAAGTCATAGGCGGTAGATCTGCAGCTCGACCTCTCAAGACTGACTCCCACCATGTCTGCGCGAGACCCTCTAGTCGGAAACTCGCAAGCTCTACCCATCGATCATCCGAACATCTCAGCGAACGGCAGATCCTGGCTAAACTGTCAAGGAACGTCTGTGGGTCCTCCGCTGTCTCGGTGCCGGTGAATACTGGAGGTCTCAGCCTCATGAAATCCTGTAGTGAAACCGGAATGGCCACGGTGGTAGTAGTAGGAGCAGGTATCATGGTCGTCTGTGACGTAGTAGGTACGTCATCCGGCCTCGGTGTACGACTGGCTGCAACTAGGGATCCTACCATCTGATGCAGCTCCTGCATGCCTCCCATCATCTGTCGTAACTCCTCCATACCCATCTCGAGCCTATCCATACGGCCTGGGGAAGGTGGATCGGTCCGTCCCTGCGGCGTAGGCATACCACCCTGCTCAGTCCTAGTCTCGGACGAGCCAGCTCGAATCTCGTCTCTGGCGGCAGCCCTCTGTGCCCTCGTAGCCTTCGGCGGCATAGTGGCTGTTACAGGAAAACGGATAGTAAGAACAGTGCAATAAGATCATAGGATACACGGAATTGAAGAAGGAATTTTCAAGCAAGTATATCCTAAAGTCACTTAGGCGGAGTACCGTATCGTAAGTATGCCGCGGACATACGCACGCTACGTTACCCTGCTTAAGCCACTTACTCCATCTACCAAGGGTCATCCTACACTCACAATGGTAAACCTGGCTCTGATACCAACTTTGTCACGACCCGCAGGGTACGGAACGTGACTGGCACTTAAGTTTACGAAACGTCTAAAGGCGTCCGTAAAATAAGTAAGCCAAAGCCCAGAAAACAAAACCAATTAAGCAAAAGAGTGAAGAAAACCCAAACATTTGAAAGCAAGCTTATCAAATAAGTCATATAAAACCCCTTTTCAAAAACAATACCAATTTTTCCCGAAAATTTCGGCAGAGTCTCCTTTGTAAATACTGGCCCCCAAAAATGGGTACAACAAAATATATACATGAATCCACAAAATAGGGCATCCCCAAGCGGGAGCTAGCTCTTCGCCATACGGCGGTCACAAATCCCACGCAATGTAAATGACAACAAGCATAATAAAGCATAAGGAAGCATGAAAAAGTAGCATGTCGGCTCAAGTGAGCTCGACCCCAAATACAGTATAAAATCCACAAACCTCACAGTCTCATCTCTAGGTCAATATACAATAATCTGGTAGAACAGTAGATGGAGTACACTAGATACAAGAATATACAAGAATATACAAGGTGGTACAAAAAAAATAACATAACCCACCTAGGAGCAAAACTCGAGCTCAGGCAAAAGAGGCAAAAGACAAGTGCGCCCGCCGCTACTGAACTGACGGAGCGGACCTGCAAAAGACTGTGGCACAACGGGGGTGAGTTGCCAACTCGTGAGTAATAAATAATATCTACAAAGGCTATCGTATGCATGCACACAAGCATCCTAGCATCTAAAATACAGGTATGACTGGATGCACTAGCAGGTGTGTATATAACATCAGTGTACTAATATGCATGCAACATGAAAATCTGAGGTCTCAATAGGTATATATAAGAAATATTTTATCTCTTTTTGTTTTTGAAACTCTTTTAGAATGCCAGCATAATGCCAATGAATCGACGAAAATCGGTGTCCAGCAACGACACCCAAAAGCTGTCTCAAATCTCATAAATGTATCTCTGGCCTCAGCCGTCCGGCTGACCCATCTCAAATATCAATATCTCATCATCTAGCGGCCACGGTCGGTATCCTCTGGATATCCGCCGTCCCAAACAGTCACCGGTAGGTAATCCGTCCCCTGCCAGGCTCAACGTCATCACCACATTCCTCTTGCCCCGGGGTACCTTACCGGGCCCACCATGTACCCGTGCCGGTTCCTCCACTCCTCGACACGGATTTCCAAATCCACAGAAAACTCATGGTGGACGACACTTACATCACTAGAAAACCGCAATTTTTACATATTTTAAAATATAATAAGTTTAGAAATTTTGCGGTTTTCCCCCGAAATCCAGCAATATCATAAAATCTCAAGAATCCTCATAAGTGCATATATCAATGCTAATGAATGCGTATGATATCAATAATCAAGTTGCGATGTGTGATTAATGTATTAAGCTATGAACAATGAATATGATGAAGTACATGCACATGAATAGCAATCCTACGGTTTCATTTTAAGGAAATAGCACAATTTAAGTATCAATTAGTAAAAGGTTTAAATTAAAGGTTATCTAGTGTGGTGGCATGGCAATTACCAGGATGTGTGTGTAAACATGAATAGTGCTCGTGCTGCGTATAAAAACCTGGTAATGGTGCATGTGTCCTACAATTGAGTTTGCGTATATGGGTATAACCTATTGATCTAATTGCAGCAATTATCATGCCAGTATTATTATTTTAATGTCACAAGTGATTATCCAATTTACTATTTTCCAGTTTACTAAATCTATCGGGCGACTTGCGCCATCCAGACGATCGTCCCCCGTAGATGTTAAATCTACTCACCGGGATTCCTGGCTAGTTGTGTCCGATCACCGCCTTTCCCTTTCGCGCCGCGTCTGACGTCTCCGCGACCGAACCTGGAATTTACATCAATACCAAACATAAGGTTACGTATCAAGAACGACGCAAAACCCCAACGAAACTACTAAAGTTCGCTAGCTAGGTACAACGTGCACAAAGTGCGCGGACACACGCGAAAATCGCAAAAACTGCCAAAAACGCCGATTTGGGTCACCCGGCAAAACTAAAACCCGACTACCCAAAAACCGCTCTCACGCATCCTAAAAGTCGTAGGACAAGCCAACACAATCATCAAGATGCCACAATTAATTCATCACATAACTTTTATAAAAATCTAGTAAGCAGAAATTGCAATTTGATGCAAACATCGACAATATAGCGACAAAGTCAATACCACCCAACACCAACATTCCAAACTAACCAAAAAGTTAGCCAATACACAAATTCTAAACCATTAACTAAGCTTAAAAACCTAATTTACATAACAAAACCTTCTCTTGATTTTTGTACTTAGCAAACATAACCCAAACTATATATGAAAAACCTTAATTTAACACTATATTTTAGCCTAATAAGCAATTTAACCACTTAGATTAAGGTTAGCAAAACACTAGATAGCAAATTAGGTTTAATCAACACAAATTAGGTTTAATCAACTCACTAAACATGTTTCAAGTACCATTTCCATACAAAAACCTTTTCTTGAAAATCCTAAAAAGCAAATTTCACACTTCTAATTTAATCAAATTAGCATAATTGGAAACTATATCAACAAGGTAACCAAATAGATTAGTCATTAACAACTAGATTAACTATAAAATAACTTAATTAACTATTATGGCTTTCAAACCCTAGTTTCAATTTTCAAACAAAATCTAAGAAATCTAGATTAACTACACTAAATTATCACTAAACCATATAATATAAGCACTTAAACAAAGGATTTAACAAGATAGGAATTATACCTCTTGATCAATGGATCAAGCAAGAAAGTTTGCTCCAAAAATGCCTCCTTTCCACATGATTTTAACTATATTAGGCTTGAGAAGAGGTAGCACAAGGATTTTATGTTGAAAAAGAGAAGGATTTATGGATTTTTATTGAATTTTGTTGCAACTTTTGAAGAAAATGAGAGAGAAAGAGAAGGAAAATAATGGAGGTGGAAATGGTGCAGGTTTCGGCCAGAGGAGGGGAATGGGGGAGGGTGTGGGCAAGTGGGGAAAGTCATGGTCAAGTTTCTAAAGTCAAATGTATCATACATTATCCAAAATATTTAAATAATTCCATAAACTATGAAATTCAACTCAAGAAACAACTCAAGAAAGAGAGAGGCCAGAATTTCTGGACTTGGCCAAGGCTTGGGCTGTTCTAGGGCTGAGAAAAAAGATAGAGGGGTTTTACAAAAGAAATTTTATGCAAAAAGGCCCCCTACAACTCAAAAATTGCAAGTTTTAGCCCAAAATTCAATAAATTCGTTTCAATTCATAAAAATTGGTTAAAAATCAAAATAAATTACTAAAAATTCATGTTATCACTAGATTATAATTATCATAATTTTAGAGATTAAAATTAGCCCGGAAAAATTTGTATTTATCGCTTATTTAATGTATTTTCTTACCGGCTTAAAATAATATTAAAAAAATTGAAAAATAGGGAAAAATTTTAAATGACCAAAATTTTATAAATAACTCATTAGCTACTAAAAACAAGCAATTACCTATCCATTTTAGGTATAATTAGCCCTAAACTGCAAAATATCGAGAAAGACGGTTTTCGGAAAAATACCGAATTTTCACCGAATTTCAGGAAAACACCAAAACGACTTTTCAAGACGCTACAGGCGCGCTACATCGGACCCCGGGTGTAGTGAAAAATAAGCAAGGGTTTCATAGGATCCGTCTAGCTTCCTGGAATATAGGTTCCCTTACGGGTAGACTAATAGAATTAGTGGAGGTGATGATTAGGAGGAGAGTTGGTATTATGTGTTTGCAAGAAACTAAATGGGTAGGTGAAAAGAGTAGAGTCATAGAGCCTTGGGGTTATAAGCTTTGGTATACGGGTAGAGATAAAAATCGTAATGGGGTAGGTATAATCATAGATAGACGGTTGCTTGAGGATGTAGTTGAGATTAGGAGAAAAAGTGATAGAATTTTACTGGTTAAGCTTATTCTAGGTGGAGAGATCTTTAATGTTATTAGTGCTTATGCACCACAGATAGGTCTTGATGACGCTAGTAAGCGTCTATTCTGGGAAGATTTAGACGAGGTGGTGCAAAATATACCTAGTGGAGAGAAGTTATTTATTGGTGGTGATCTTAATGGACATGTAGGTACTAGCCGTAGTGGGTTTGATACTATCCATGGAGGTTTTGGTTTCGGATAAAGGAATGAAGTAGGTGACTCGATTCTAGATTTTGCTTTATCTTATGACTTGATCTTAGCAAACACCTGGTTTAGGAAAAGAGAGTCCCACCTTATCACTTTTAGGAGCGGGTCAAATGCTAGTCAAATAGACTTTTTTCTGACGAGAAGAATAGATAGAGGTTGTTGTATCGACTGTAAGGTAGTGCCAGGTGAGAGTGTAACTACTCAACATAGACTTTTAGTTCTAGATTTTCGATTTAGAAGAGAACCTAGGAAGATTAGACGTAAGGTAGAGCCTAAAATTAAATGGTGGCGATTGAAAGAAGGTAATCAAAAGGCTTTTATAGATCGTGTAGTACAAGAAGCGGATTGGCAGTCGGAAGATGATCCAGACAAAACATGGAACAAAATGGCTAGTTGTATCAAGAAAGTAGCTAGAGATCTACTTGGTGAGTCGAGAGGTGGTGCTCCACCATCTAAGGACATATCATGGTGGAATGAAGATGTAAAGGCTGCTATTAAAATTAAAAGAGATTCTTATAAAGATTTGAAGAAAAGTAGAGATGTGGAGAGATTTGAGAAGTACAAAATGGCTAAAAAGGAAGTTAAGAAAGCTGTTCGGGAAGCTAAATCTAAGGTCTACAAGGAGGTGTACGAGAAATTAGACACTAAAGAGGCTGCAAATGATATATACCGGATTGCTCGAATGCGGGAAAGGAAGACTAGAGACTTATGTGCGGTGAAGTGTGTCAAAAATGAAAATCAGAAGGTTTTAGTTCGAGATGAGGATATCAAGGAAAGATGGAGAGATTATTTTGACAAATTGTTCAATGAGAGCTTTACTAAGAATTTGGATGGACTTGTCATTCAATCTCAAGATATAAATCGTGATTTCATGCGTAAAATAAGACTTACTGAGGTTAAAGAAGCTTTGAACAGAATGGGTTTAAGAAAAGCGGTTGGTCCTGACGGGATTCCTATCGAGATTTGGAGATGCTTAGGAGAAATAGGCGTTAAATGGCTGACAGATCTGTTTAATAAGATTTGGCAGACAAAAAAGATGCCAAATGAATGGAGGAAAAGTATCCTTGTACCTATCTACAAGAATAAGGGTGACATTCAAAGTTGCTCAAACTACCGTGGAATAAAACTAATGTGTCACACCATGAAACTTTGGGAGAGAGTGATTGAACACAGGCTAAGGAAGGATATTAAGATAACAGAGAACCAATTTGGTTTCATGCCTGGACGATCGACGACAGAGGCGATCCATTTGCTTCGTCAACTTGTCGAGCGCTTTCGAGAGAGGAGAAGAGATTTGCATATAATATTTATTGATTTAGAAAAAGCGTACGACAAGGTACCTAGAGAGGTATTATGGGGGACAATGATGAAAAAGGGGGTCCCCGTCAAGTATATTGACATAATCAAGGATATGTACGACGGAGTAGTGGCAAATGTCAGAACTTGCGGTGGCTTAACAAGTGATTTTCCGATTACTATTGGTTTACATCAAGGATCTGCATTAAGTCCTTTCCTGTTTACCATCGTGATGGATGAGCTTACTAGAACTATCCAAGATGAGGTCCCTTGGTGTATGCTATTCGCTGATGATATTGTTCTAGTAAATGAGACGAAAGCAGGGGTTAATGCCAAATTGGAATTATGGAGACAAACATTGGAATCTCGGGGATTCAGATTGAGCAGGTCCAAGACAGCATATATGCACTGCAAATTTAGTAGCCAGAGAAGTCAAAACCATATTGGTATAACATTGGAAGGGCAAGAGATATCACCGAGCGACCAGTTTAGATATCTAGGTTCCATCATCCAAAGGAATGGGGAGATCGATAGTGATGTTAATCAAAGGATCCAAGCTGGTTGGTTGAAATGGAGGAGTGCAACAGGGATTTTGTGTGATCGTAACTTTCCGTTAAAATTGAAAGGGAAGTTTTATCGGAGCGCTATTCGGCCTGCCTTATTATATGGTACAGAATGCTGGGCTCCTAAGAAGCATCATACACAGAAGATGCACGTAGCGGAGATGCGCATGCTTCGTTGGATGTGCGGTAACACTAGAAAAGACAAGGTGCGAAATGAGGATATTCGTGCAAAAGTTGGTGTAGCACCCGTGGAGGAGGAGATGCGGGAAAACCGGCTTAGATGGTTTGGTCATGTGCGACGCAGACCTATGGAAGCACCGGTTCGACGAATAGATACTCTCGATATGGGTAATGGCAAAAGGGCAAAAGGGAGACCGAAGAAAACATGGATGGAGGTGATACGAAACGATATGGTTGCCAAAGGACTCAATGAAAGTATATTGTTCGATAGAAGTGAGTGGAGACAGAGGATTCATGTGCTGGACCCGGCGTGATTCTCATGTTGGTTCATGTAGCCTACCCCATATGCTTGGGATAAAAGGCTCAGTTGTTGTTGTTGTTGTATCACGGTAACAACTTTCTCCTTCTCCAGATGGTCACTTCGTGTCGTGGTGTTTGTTTTGTGTTAGGTTGCCCGTGGATTGTATACGGAGACTAAGTTATGCTGTCGCCCGTAGGGCGTGAACTAGTCCAAATCCGTATCTTTCTTAGATTTGGGTTTGGGGGGTTGTGTTTAAGGATACGTTAGCCTTATTTGAGGCTAAGATCAACTTAAACGTTTGTTAAGGACACGTTAGTCTAATTCTAGACTAAGATCGACTTAACAAGATCGTTTAGATCCGGCAAGAGAGCAATTGGGCTCTATTGCTTAGTTTAGTGACATTGCGGTCGATAATTAGTTTAAGGACATTATGGTCTAATGTTAGTTTAAAGACATCGCGGTCGAGGTTAAGGACATCATAGTCCGTGGATTTAAGGACTGCACAGTCCAATGTTAGTTTTAAGACGTCACGGTCGAGGTTAAGGACATCATAGTCCATGAGTTTAAGGACCTCACAGTCCAATGTTAATTTTAAGACGTCACGGTCGAGGTTAAGGACATCATAGTCCATGAGTTTAAGGACCCCACAGTCCAATGTTAGTTTTAAGACGTCACGGTCGAGGTTAAGGACATCATAGTCCATGAGTTTAAGAACCCCACAGTCCATGAAATTTATGGTTGTCGGGACCAGTCACCTCTTTGAAGACGTTGAGGAATTACAACGACAAATATCAAAGGAGTGAAGAGATGTACCCTTGAACCAAGGTGGATTAAATGATCTATAGCCCAGTTTGGAACTAAGACCAATTAATTAAATTATGAGCACATTGGCTCAGTTGAGTCTGAATTGAGGACTTATGGCCAACATGGGCTAAGTCCAATTAAGTTTGAAGTATTGGCCCTCTGTTGGTCCATTAGATATATTCAATTGAAGGGGAGGCTTTGCCTCTAGAAAATTAGCCAATTGGGCTAAAGCTAGTGTTAAACACTAAAGAACAACAGTGTTAAACACTGGCAACAAAATTGTCAGATTAGTGTTAAACACTAAAAGAGGGAGGGATCACGTGGGAGCATGTGATGGCATCAAAAGATGGGGCCAGATCCCCTTCATTTTGTTCTGCAGATAGGTGTTTAACACCTTTAATTCTCACAGCCATCACGTGTGGGCACGTGATGGGTGCTCATGCCCTGATTTATTAGGATATTCATTAGGGGTCACGTGGTAACACATGAGAGTGCCCAAGTCATATTTTGACTTTGCTTTTGTTCCGATATAATGAGGGTCACGTGGAGCACGTGAGGCACTGCCTCAGGGCTAATTCCTTCTCATTTATGGGGATCTTTTCAGGGGTCACGTGGGGACACGTGACCCTAGTCTTTACAGAGATCTTTTAAGTCTCCTTATTTTATTTTGAGAATTAAATTCTCTGTAGGGTTAAAACCCTAATTTCTTTTTAGAGGAATTAAATTCTCATATATGTAGAAGAATTAAATTCTTATAAAGGGTGAAACACTAATTTCATTTTAAGAGGAATTAAATTCCTGTGAATTTAAGAGAGTTAAGTTCTCAATTAGGGTTAAACCCTAGTTCTGTTCATCTTGAAGGAATTAAATTCCTGGAGTTTTAGGAGAATTGAATTCTCATATAGGGTTAAACCCTAATTTCATCTTAAAGGAATTAAATTCCTGTGAGTTTGGGAGAATTAAATTCTCATATAGGGTTAAACCCTAATTTTGTTTTGGAAGAATTAAATTCTCTAAACTCAATTCCCCCTCTAAGTTTTGGATCTACATGGCAAGATCTCAACCCGATGAGAATTAAATTCTCAACTTATGGGGAGATGTGCTCTTTGCAGATCTTCAACCAGAGGAAGAACTAAGTTCTTTTGGGCAGAAAAGTTAAACTCTTAGATTTGAGAATTAAATTCTCTGTTTGAAATTTTGAACCCCTTTCCTTTCTCACCTAGGGTTTTTCTTTTTAGAGAATTAAATTCTCCTTTCTTTTCTTTCTAAAATTTCAAGATTCCAAGACTCTATCTCCAAACTCTCTATCTCCCCTTCTCTTCTCTTGGCTCCTATTTATAGGAGGAGGAAAAGAATCAATTTGTTTAGCAAATCTTTCATTGAAAGACTTTGTTTGTTTTCATAATTAACATGAGCCTTTAGATTATTAAGTGAATTTTATTCACCGTTGGATTTTTAATCCAAAGATATTCTGTTTGTTATTTCTGGTGAGATTTAGGGAAATCTTTCCTTCTCTAAGATTTTTCCAAAAATTGGTGATATTTAATCACCCCTGGATTTTTAATCCAACGATTCTCCTTAATCCTTTCCCATTTGGAAAGATTTTAGAGAAATTTAGAATTTTAATTCTATTAAACTGTAAGGTTTTCGAAGTCTGTCACGTGCTGGCACGTGACCCTTGGTCACGTGTGAGCACGTGACCCCCAATTGAGCCCTTTAACAGCCGCTTGTTTATGTTGATGTTTTAACCATCACGTGTCAACACGTGACCATTGGTCACGTGTGAGCACGTGACACCTCATTGAGGTATTTTCTGATTTTTAGAATTAAATTCTATTAAGCTGCAAGGCTTTCAAAGCCTGTCACATGCTGGCACGTGACCCTTGGTCACGTGTGAGCACGTGACCCCAAATTGAGTCAACTTTCAGCCTTTTGTTTTTCATTTCTGTTTAGTGAGATTTTAACCATCACGTGTCATCACGTGACCACGTGTGAACACGTGATACCTCATTGAGGTAATTCCTGATTTTTTAATCAGGAAATAGCCTTAAGCTATAGAGATCTGAACATGTTCTTAAGCCGTCATACATCCTGATTATGCCCTACAAGCGGTTCAATGCTGACCCTTGTATACAATCCATGAGCACGAATAAACATTTCCCTAACAGAGTCCCACCAGCTACTAGGGATATGCTCACACGGTGAACGACCCTTGTAAGTCCTCTCGATTTACAAGGAGAAAACACTCTTGCAAGATCCTTACGACTTACAAGAGAACATACACTTAGGAATCCTCACGATTCCTAAGGAGAAACGATACCTACGAGATCCTCACGACTCGTAGGGAGAAACACCTTTTTGAGACCCTTACGGCTCATGAAGTCAAAAGCCTTAGTAGACAGGATCTTAACCCTGTTTGCTAAGCCACCTTTGTTCGAACCGACGAAGGCAGATGATGATTCGCTCCTGGCAATATCCCAGTTGTAGCGATGCTGATGCCTAAATCAGTATCAAATTCCAAGTCCTTTCATGGCAAATGATGATTCGCTCCTGGCAATATCCCAGTTGTAGCGATGCTGATGCCTAAATCGGTATCAAACTCTAAGTCCTTTCATGACAAATGATGATTCGCTCCTGGCAACATTTCAGTCACAACGATGCTGATGCTAAGATTGATATCGGATCTTGAGTTCCGTACTAAAAAATGCATATGAAATAGTCGAAATATTGGGCAACTCGTAATAAAAATCAGCGAGTAAAATATATGCATATAAAAATAACCGAAATGATTGGGCACCGCGAAAAATAGCCGAAATGATTGGGCAATCGCGACTTTGGCGATACAAAAAGCTGAAATGATAGAGTATCGCTGAAAAAACAAAAAAAATAATACATATAACATGAAACTTTTGCCCTACAGGCGAGTCCATAGTGACCCCTGTATACAATCCATGGGCATAAGCGAAAGGGAACTACATTTCCCTACCAGGCTGTGTCAAAGGGAAATCAGATCTCGATGACCACATCTACAGCTTAAAGATCAACAACGGTGTTCCTCCTCATTCCAGCAGGATTCGGACGCGACGTCAACAAAGCGGAGCCATGGCAAAGTCCCTAGTTCCAAGACTCTACGGTCTATAGGCAACCGAGAGTCAACCAATAATCTCCCCGCCAGATCAACGCTCCGTCTCGGAAACAAGTCAACCAACCCCAGGGAAATCAGTGTCCTTGGAAAAAACCTCAATCCAAGGAAATCAGCGTCCTTGACGAGAGCATCTCGATTCGCGTCAACCCGCAAGGAAATCAGTGTCTTTGCAGGAATACCTCGATTCGTCTCAACCCCAGGGAAATCAGTGTCCTTGACAAAAACCTCGATTCAGGGAAATCAGCGTCCTTGACGAGAGCATCTCGATTCGCATCGACCCGCAAGTAAATCAGTGTCTTTGCAGGAATCTCTTGATTCGTCTTAACTCCGAGGAAATCAGTGTCCTTGGCGAATACCTCGATTCAGGGAAATTAGCGTCCTTGACGAGAGCATCTCGATTCGCGTCGACCCGCAAGGAAATCGGTGTCTTTGCAAGAATCTCTCAATTCGTCTCAACTCTAGGAAAGTCAGTGTCCTTGGCAAAAGCCTCGATTCAGGGAAATCAGCGTCCTTGACAAGAGCATCTCGATTCGCGTCGACCCGCAAGAAAATCGGTGTCTTTGCAGGAATCTCTCGATTCGTCTCAACTCCGAGGAAATCAGTGTCCTTGGCAAAAACCTCGATTCAGGGAAATCAACGTCCTTGACGAGAGCATCTCGATTCGCGTCGACCCACAAGGAAATCAGTGTCTTTGCAGGAATCTCTCGATTCGTCTCAACTCCGAGGAAATCAGTGTCCTTGGCAAAAACCTCGATTCAGGGAAATCAGCGTCCTTGACGAGAGCATCTCGATTCGCGTCGACCCGTGGAGAAATCAATGTCTCTGCAGGAATATACGACGTCAGCAAAACGGAGCCATGGCAGAGTCCCTATTTCCAAGTCTCGACGACAACATCTACAACCTAGAGATCAACAATAGCGTTCTTCCTCCAGCAGGATACAGACGCGACATCAATCTCGAAGCTATGGTAGAGTCCCTAGTTTCAAGTCTCGACAGCCATATCTACAGCCTGGAGACCCACAACAGTGTTCCTCCTCATTCCAGAAGGATTCAGACGCGACAATCAATCTCGGAGCCACGGCAGAGTCCCTAGTTCCAAATCTCGACGGCTACATCTACAGCCTGGAGACCCACAACAGCGTTCCTCCTCATTCCAGCAAGATTCAGACGCGACAATCAACATCGGAGCCATGGCAAAGTCCTTAGTTCCAAATCTCGATAGTTCACAGACAACTTAGAGACCACCTCGACATTCGTCTCATTATAGCAGATGCAACGTCAGCAAAGCGGAGCCGCGGCAAAGTTCCCAGTTCCATGACTCGACGGTGCACAGACAACCGAGAATCAACTCCTGACCCCGTATGGCTAAAGTCAATCCTGGCCCCGTATGGCTAAAGTCAATCCTGGCCCCGTATGGCTAAAGTCAATCCTGGCCTCGTATGGCTAAAGTCAATCCTGACCCCGTATGGCTAAAGTCAACTCCTGACCCCGTAGAACACGGCTAAAGTCAATCCTGACCCCGTGGAAAATGGCCAAAGTCAACCCTCGACCTCCCCCATCGAAGCAATTCTTTGACTCGGGAGCAGGTCAGCTCATCAATCACTTACGAGTCCTCTCGACTTGTAAGGAAGAAAATTCTTTTGTGAGATCCTTACGACTCTCAAGAGAAAACACACTTAGGAATTCTCACAATTCCTAAAAAGAAAATACACCTACGAGATCCTCTCGACTTGTAGGGTGAAAAATCTTTATGAGACCCCCATGGCTTATAAAATTGGAAAGTCTTAGGCAACAGATCCTAACCCTGTTTCCTAAGCCATCGCTACCTTATAAAGAGTTCAAGATGAACTGTTATCTACCATCTATACGTCACACTTGCCAAAGCTACATGCCACTAAAATGGAGAAGCTACTCATGAGCATATAAACTACTTCACGCCAGAGAAGACATAAAGAAATAGAAGGGTGCGGCTCATGGAGCTGAGGGTTTGGAACTATATCCCTTAAGAGTCGAGATTTGAGTCAATGATAAATGACGACGCTTGTGTCCGCTCGTTTTCTTCTCAGATCAAGATTCTGAAGGTTATATACCAACCTAAAACTGGTCATACGCTATGAATTACTCTGCACTACTTCACCCACGTATATACTTACGTGGGTAAAGTAGTGAGGGGCATTTGTTCCCGCCAAAATCTTCGGCCAAGAGCTATTAGTTCCTGTTTATGCCGGCTTAAGTTTCGTTTACAGATATGTGTGAAACCAGGCTCATTCATGTATGCACATGCACACATCAGAGGAAGAACAGGTGTTCAACGACAAAAACAAAGCATTTAATTGAACATTTTATTCTACAGGAAATAGATCACCAAACATGGGATCGAAAGTACAGGGATTCACAAAACTATGGATAAAATTATCTAACTCCCTCCCTGCCTTCTCCACCATGACAAAACGGCAATCTTCACGAGAAGTAGCTACCCATCGGTCAGCACCGCACCCATCAGCAAAGGCAGACATGAAGACCCGCTGAGCCCGTATCTGGCTTAACAGCCGGACAGAGCGTTCCTCAGAGCTGTAGTGATCAAAAGTGCCTCGTGGAAGCACTCAATCTTGTCTTCCACGGCGTCGAGCATTGCCGGAGTCATCTCCACTGGAGAAGAAGGAATATCATTGATCACAGACAAGAAAACCATCCGGAGCTAAATGGAGCCAATGGGGAGAGAAGATCCTATACGAGTCAAGAGCTCGTGCAACACCGTGTCGCATTGGTCATCCGTAAGAGTAGGGTTCACCAAGCACGCAGCAAAACAAGAAACAATTTCCTCAATAGGCACCAAATGATGTGGGTTGTATCTCATGAATAACGCCACATCATTCTGCCTAAATACGAGAAAGCCCGGCCTGATGGAGTACAGATGAAGAATCTCCCGAGCTTTCAAAACAGAAGCCCCGTCTTTAAAAATGTCCTGCAATGGCAGCACTGTTTTTGTAGATTCCTGGCCGACTGTCAAAATTTTATCGGTAAAGGACATACCATCTCCAACCGTGCGTGGATGAAAAAGCAAACCCCTAGCTTCCCGTGGTGTCGGACTTACGATGGATGCGTCGACTAGCCGCATTATCCGAGGGAACTTACATCTGTCATAAAAGGAAGGTCTTCTGTGGATACCGAAGACCCCAAGCACGTGCAACTCGAGCCATGAGGTGAAATAATGCATTGAGAAGTTAGCAGGCTACACCCCTGGCTCAGTAGTATCCGCTGCCAAGCTGAGGCCGTGATACAGGTAGGCTAACCCAGCAATCCCGACGGCCACTTATACCCGGCAACCATTCGATGCACTGGGTAGAAGATGGACGGCCTCATATGGCGAGGGTGCATCGGAAGCGCAAACCAGCTTAACCACAAACCTTGGAACCCTAGAATGAACGCTTCCTCATTGATGCCCGGAGCGGCAATTTCTGAAAAGGGGACGATCACGACGTTTGGAAGAAAGAAACTCTTTTGATCAGCTTCCAATATTGGCCGGCTATTCAAGCCAAAGCCGAAAGGATCATCAAGTTTGGCAAACCTTTCATCTTGTTGCGATAAAGCTTCTGGGCAGAGAAAACGGGCGATGAAGTCCGCAAAGCTAACCCCATGGCTTCCAGATTCAAGAAATAAGCCCTCATAAATATTTAGCACCTTGATCAAGCTGGGGAATTGGTGTTGAATAGCATTCTCTGGGTTTAGACCCGTCATCACCAGTCGGGTAGCGAAAATATACTCATCAGGGGGCAAGATCTCCTCATAATGCTCCCCTCTGACAGGCAAGCCGGAGATATCCGCAAACTCTTCCAAAGAGATGGAAACTTCTCAATCTAGCATAAGGAAGGTATGAGTTGGAACGTTCCACTGTTCCAAAAAGGCTTTGACCCACCAGGCTGGAGGTGGGGAATATTGAAACAGGGAAGCATAGATCGCGGGGTACAACCCGAGCCTCAGCAACTCTGACTTCTTTGCCGATAGGATGTATCAGGCCCACTACAGATATCCAGCTGAGTGACGGGGAGTCAGGACTATGTTGTATGGCTGTCCCCAAGGGCGCGACTCGCCCTGGTATATACACCGCCCTAGAATGTCCAAAACCATCGGCGGTTGTACAGGTATTGCAGCCATAGAGGGCTGAAGACAACCCTCTGAAGTTCAATTAACCACCTCCACGGCATAGTTCACCGAGGGTACATCAGCATAATGAATCACCGAGATGGCCGCTGAAGGTGTTGCGCAAGAGAAGCTGTACCGACCCATGATGATCTGGTTATACCATATTCCCCACAAATGAAGATTCTTGTGCTCCGGGTCATGGTCCTTGATCAGCGCAAAAACCTCTCGGTCTACGGGCGCTTCGGAGAATCCGCCTTCTGAACGGACGAACGGAAAGGAAGTGTCGAAAGACATAGTATCTGCGCGGAAAAGAACAAATTTTCAGCCACCAATGCTACGGTTTAAGTTCTGTCACTAGGTACTTTAAATCTGTACCACAATGCAATGCAATGAAAAGGGAACAAAGGGGACCCACATAATCTAGATGACAGTTCATCATTAATAAAACAGTCTCATCAATTGATGAGACTGTCATTAAATGAGGAAATCCTCAATTGATTCTCATTCAATGAGAATTCCTCGGGCCAGGGAGTAAATGTCCCCTTGAGAGCAGCGCTCTATGACAGAGTGACATCTGTCAGCTCTGTGAATAGGAAAATTCTTCAAAGGAAATTCTGAAGAGCCTTGCTCTGTAAAAATGATGGAATAACCATCAGAAAAATTTAAAATAAAATTTTTAATGAATTAAAATTCTAAGATCTTCAAGATCTATGAACAAACTCTAAGAGTTCTTCATGAGCAAAGCTCTGTTAATGGGTTAAGGAACCCTAAGAAAGATCTCTTTAGATCTATGGGTTCAAAAGAGCAAAACTCTGTCAACAAAACCCTAAAAAAGGTTTTCTTTAGATCGAAGATCTATGAAGAGCAAAGCTCTGTTAATGGGTGAAACCCTAGATTATTAAATGATCTATTCAAAGATTTAATCTTTACCTAAGATTTTGACAAAGTTCTGTCCTTAAGAAAGTTCTTAAACCAAAGAGCTATGCTCTGCAAGAGAATAATAATTCTCAGAAGGAAGAAGATGAACAGAAATCATCTCAAGGGCCAAAGGTCATATTTATAGGCACTGAGATGTCGTTTCAACATCTGAGTTGATCCAAGGGCGCAGATGCTGCCACCGCTGCACTCACGTGTGGGCCACGTGAGCGCAACGGTGGGAGGGCATTTGTTTCCCCCAATCAGAGCAAAGCTCTTTTCAAAATTCAAATTTTGAAATGAACCAGCGCCAAGTGCGCTGCGCCCTAAGCAGCACACCATATGCAAAGTACGTGTGCGCTGCGCTCTAAGCAGCGCACCACGTGCAAAGTACGGGTGCCCTAGCGCTAAGTGCGCTGCACTCTAAGCAGTGCACCACGTGCAAAGCATGGGTGCGCTAGCGCTGGAACTAAAAGCTCCCCACCGTCAGATCAAAGATCCAATAATAATGATAAATCATTAATTAATCAGAATTAAATTCTGTTAAGGAAAGATTTCTCAAAATCTTTCCAAACAACAAGATTGTGCTTTGTAAATCAGAGCACCGTTGGATCAGTGATCCAATGGTGATTAAAAATCACCAAAATACAGAATAAATTCTGTCTGGAAAAGATTTCCCAATCTTGTTAAAAAAATAAGAAGATTGCCTTCTGTAAATCAGAAGCTCTTGGATTAAAGATCCAACAGTGGGGAAATCCCCAAATCAATTGGAGAAAAGATCTCCTTAACTGATTGAACAAATCAGCTTGCCCTATATAAAGGCCCCCAGACTTCAAGTCTCAGGAGAACAGAAACAAATAGAGGAACCCCCCCCAAGAAGGTTTGAGAAAATCTCAGAAAGAAGAGCCAAGCTCTCGATAGAAGAACAACTTTTCTTCAAGATAAAAGAACAGAGAGATGAAATCATCTTATAATTAAAAAGAAGAATTCACTTCTTTAAAGATCATAGATCTACAAGACCAAGGTCTTTCACAAAGAGATCAAAGGATCTCATCATAAAATAAAAAGAAGAACACAATTCTTCTTACAAATCATAGATCTATAAGACTAAGGTCTTTTATACAAAGAGATCATGAACATCTCATTATAAAAAATAGGGGGGAGAATAATTCAATTCTTTTAAAGATCACAGATCCATAAAGGCAAAGCCTTTCATCAATATAAGAGATTGAAGTATCTCCTATGGAGTAAGAACTTTTGTTCTTAGAATCTTGAGACAAAGTCTCCTATAAACGAGAATTTATTTCTCAGATCATAAAATTGATCAGATACGCTTCTGCGCTCTTTGACTGGCGCAAAGCGCCAAGCGCACCACGTGCTCCTCACGTGTGCGCTACAGAACAGAAAGCGCTTTGCGCTCATAAAATAGCGCTTTGCGCTTATGAACTGGCGCTCAGTGCCGAGCGCACCACGTGCTCCTCACGTTTGCGCCATTGAACAAATAGCGCTTTGCGCTCATGCACTAGCGCTTCTGCGCTCTTGATCTGGCGCTCAGCGCCAAGCGCGCCACGTGCTCCTCACGTGTGCGCTACCCAGCAGAAATGCTCTGCACTCTTTTGACTAGCGCGAAGCGTCAAGCGCACCACGTGCTCCTCACGTGTGCGCTGATAGAACATAAATTGTTCTTTAATAAGCCCCAGAGCTATGATGAATGCTCAGCATTCAACAAAAGACAGAAATACTGTCAGAATCCAAATCAATGCTCAACATTGTTAAAACGGCTAAGCCCAAATAAATGCTCAACAGCCCAAAATAAATGTTAAACATTTTAACTTGATCGTACTTAGCCTAAGATTGGCCATAAGTCCTTAATTCAGATTAACTGAGCCCATATGCTCACAAATCTTTTGATCTTAGTCTCAAATTGGACTACAGATCTCTCAACCAAAATTGGTTCAAGGGTACATCTCTTTACTCCTCTGATATTTGTCGTTGTAATCCTTCAACGTCTTCAGAGAGATGACGGGTCCCGACAACCAAACATTCCATGGACTTTGGGGTCCTTAAACTCATGGACTATGATGTCCTTAAACTTTATAGACTATGACGTCTTTAAACT
This sequence comes from Agapanthus africanus, assembly GCA_030015575.1. Lineage (NCBI taxonomy): Eukaryota > Viridiplantae > Streptophyta > Magnoliopsida > Asparagales > Amaryllidaceae > Agapanthus > Agapanthus africanus. The sequence goes on along the minus strand of CM057344.1, from coordinate 594,503,937 downwards.
ATGGACTGTGGGGTCCTTAAACTCATGGACTATGATGTCCTTAACCTTGGACTATAGGGTCCTTAAACCCATGGACTATGATGTCCTTAACCTTGGACCGTAACGTTCTTAAACTAATTATGGACCGCAAAGTCCCTAAACTAAAACAATAGAGCCCAAATGCTCTTTTGTTGGATCTAAACGATCCCGTTAAGTCGATCTTAGCCTAAAATTAGACTAACGTATCCTTAACAAACGTTTAAGTTGATCTTAGTCTCAAATGAGAATAACACATCCTTTAACCTAACCCCAAACCCAAATCTAAGAAGATGTGGATTTGGACTAATCCACGCCCTACGGGTGACAACATAAATTAGTCTCCGTATACAATCCACGGGCAACCAAAATCAAAACAAACACACACGACACGAAGTGACCATCTGGAGAAGGAGAAAGTGGTTACCGCGATGCGGTAGCGTAATTAACTGCAGGGGCTTGCGTCTGCAGGGAAAAGCGTTCCTACAATCAAAAACCCCTCAACGAGGGGGAATCTGACGAAGTCTGGTACATTGGCCGCATCCGTTTAAACCTTCAATATATGGTGTCATAAATCAACTTGGCATCTTTGGAGAGGTGGACGGATAGCACCAAATAGCATCTGCCCTCGAAATTCAGGCAAGACGGACCTACGCGGTCGCGTGTCTGTGTTTCGGTGGGGAACAGATTCTGGCACGCCCGGTGGGACCTTTTCCTCTTTCCACTCCACACTTCGTGTGTCGTGTTCGCGAACGAATCGCGGTTTAATATGGTTGCCCTTGGGTTTGAGGTACTAAGATTTGGTTTTACTCCCGTGCAGAAAAAAGAACATCAATGGCCTCTAACTGCTCCAACTGCAACTGCAACTCCCGTTCCACCTCATCTGGAGGTGTAACCTAAGGGCCCCAAGCGGCCTCCCTGTTCAAGATGCCGGTGGAGCAAGTAACTCATGCCACCACTGGGCTGTTCTTTAGGACCATGATCCCAACGATGAGCTTCAATGCCCCGCTGCTGTCGCAAGAAGCCCCAAAGAAGTCGGTCTTTGATCGACTTACCACTGCGGCGGCCCCTCTCAACGGGTCGCCCAAATCCAACGCCTCAGTTTTCAACAGACTGGGCCAAAGCTCCAATGGGCCTGTGAAGAAGCCTGCGATACCAGAAAGGGTTATCCTAAAAAGGATATCCATTCCTGCTCTCGAAGTCGTCAAAGCGGCTTCTCCCGCCAAAGGGTCGGTCTTCACAAGACTGACTGTTTCAGCTTCCGTTTCAGGCGAAATCGTCAAGGCTGCTTCACCTGCTCAGAAGTCTGCTTTCAATAGGTTGTCCATCCCCACTTAGCGGACGTCGGTCTTCAACAGGTTGACAGCGATAATTTCTGATCAAGACAGGGGACATGAGGAAACCACCCCCGTAGCTGAGATAATTCAAACTACAAGACACGCTCGACGTCGCCACTGGCACCAAGTGAGGAAGGCTGGGGGCAATTCCCCTTCGGGACTGACTCCGCCAGCTCCAACGGTGGAAATCGATGCCGTTGTTCCAACTGGGAACAGCTTTGAACCGCTAAGCTGTACTCATGTCACCTGGGAACTAATAACTGACGATAGGTATAATACCAACCAACAGTTCCCAGCGAGTCATGTCCAGTGTACTCGTAACCTAATGAGCACCTGCATACTATCTCCAGTACGACGTACTGATGGCTGTGGGACAGACCATCTCCCCTCCTGGGATGAGAAGCGTATACACTAGTCTACTCTGGAGTATCGATGCCCCGTCTTGATAATCCTACGACTAGGGACCTGATAAGGAAGTGCTTGTGGATTACCCAGCCCCCACTAGTGTGACTGCCATCACAACGCTGGTAATCAAGCAAAGATCCTAAGGGCTCCACTAATATGTATAAGCGATATGCTAAAAGAAACACATGCACATATTTAAGTAGAAACAAACCAAGTAGCATACTACCATTTTGAGCAAGATTGTCTATACAACTGTGAATATCCCAAGCTTCCATTAAGTAATATACAAACTAGTATGATACAGTAATGGCCTCTATGGCATATACACTAACAATCTCCCACTTGCACTAGGGCCATGTACTGGCGTATCGAAGACCTATCATCTCGATCAGCCACTCGAACTGAGTCTGGGGTATGGCCTTCGTGAATGGATCTGCAGTGTTATTCTCCGAATCTACTCTCTTCACCTCGATCTCCCGGCGATCTACGATCTTCCTGATCAGGTGATACCGCCTCAAGATGTGTCTGGACTTCTGATGGGACCTGGGTTCCTTCGCTAAAGCTATAGCGCCGTTGTTGTCGCAATACAGCGGTACTGGATCAACAATGGTTGGAACCACCTGAAGCTCCGTGAGGAACTTCTTCATCCAGACAATTTCCTTTGCGGCATCGCAAGCAGCTATGTACTCCGCTTCCATAGTTGAGTCAGCAACGGTTTCCTGCTTGGAGCTCTTCCAGCAAACCGCCCCTCCATTGAGGGTAAAGACATAACCCGACATGGACTTGGAGTCATCCTTGTCACTCTGGAAGCTGGAGTCAGCAAAAACCTCGATCTGGAGGTCTTTTCCGCCATACACCAAGAACATCTCCTTAGTCCTTCTCAGGTACTTGAGAATGTTCTTTACTGCTATCCAGTGTTTCTCCTCTGGGTCCGACTGATACCGGCTTACAACGCTCAATGCGTATGCTATATCTGGTCTGGTACATAACATCGCATACATTATAGAGCCTACAGCAGATGCGTAGGGTATAGATGACATGCGAGCCCTTTCCAAATCAGTCTTGGGAGACATCTCTTTGGAGAGGGTGATTCCGTGACAAGCCGGTAGATTACCGCGCTTTGAATCTTCCATACTGAATCGTTTCAATATGGTGTCGATGTACCTGGACTGCGAAAGTCCCAACATCCTCTTAGATCTATCACGATAGATCTGGATCCCCAGAATGTAGTTGGCATCGCCCAGGTCCTTCATGGAGAACCTCTGTGACAAGAATCCTTTGACTGACTGTAGCATAGGAATGTTATTTCCTATTAGGAGAATGTCATCCACGTACAAGACAAGGAATACCACAGTTCTCCCTACAATCTTACTGTAAATGCATGGTTCATCCGGATTTTTGATAAAGCCGAATTCTTTGACAGTATCATCAAAGCAGATGTTCCAACTCTGCGATACCTGCTTTAGTCTATAAATGGACTTAAGCAACTTGCATACTTTACCGCTGCTCCCACTCTGAATGAAACCCTCCGGCTGATCCATATAGACACACTCTTCCAAATTTCCATTTAGAAAAGCCGTCTTTACGTCCATCTGCCAGATCTCATAATCGTGGAAGGCAGCAATGGCAAGAAGGATCCGAATGAATTTGAGCATAGCCACTGGAGAAAAGGTTTCGTCATAGTCCAAACCAGGTCTTTGACAAAAACTCTTTGCAACAAATCTAGCTTTATAGGTTTCAACCTGCCCATCTACACCAATCTTCTTTCTGAAGATCCATTTGCAGCCTACGGGTTTTACCCCTTCTGGAGCAATGTCCAAAGTCCAAACTTTGTTGGTGTACATGGACTCCATCTCGGTCCGCATTGCATCCAGCCATTTTACTGAGTCACTGCTCTGAATGGCTTGCTGGAAGCTAGTAGGCTCATTATTTTCAATGATGCAATCCTCTCGATCCCCGTCTATGAGAAAACCGTAGTATCTCTCGGGCGGATGAGACTGCCTACTACTCCTGCGAAGTGGCGCTGGGATGTCCGGTTCTCCTGAAACCTCTGGTCCTACCAAGCTTTCAGTAATAGCTTGTGGTTCTGGAATTTCTTCCAGTTCTATTGCGCTCCCACTTATCTGATTTTCTAAAAATTCAGTTTCCAAAAAGCAGGCATGACGAGAAACAAATACCTTTTGTTCCTCTGCGTAATAGAAGAAATATCTCTTGGAGTTCTTTGGATATCCCACAAACTTGCACTATACTGAGCGTGCCTCGAGTTTGTCCGCATGCTGCTTTTTGACAAAAGCTGGACATCCCCATGTCTTAATGTGTTTAAGATAGGGTTTATTCCCACTCCACATCTGATAAGGTGTGGTAGGCACTGACTTAGTTGGAACTCGGTTCAAAAGATATGCAGCTGATTCTAGTGCATAACCCCAGAAAGATCGCGGTAACTCAGCCTTACTCATCATGGAACGAACCATATCCAATAGAGTTCAATTCCGCCTTTCCGATACACCGTTGTGTTGTGATGTGTATGGAGGAGTAAACTGAGAGAGAATTCCATTCTCTTTTAAGTAGCCCAGAAACTCGGTACCCAAGTATTCACCACCTCGATCAGATCTCAGTGTCTTGATACTTTTACCTGCTTGTTTTTCAACTTCATTCTTGTATTCCCGAAATTTCTCAAAGGCCTCGGATTTATGCTTCATCAGGAAGACATGTCCATACCTAGAGAAATCATCCGTAAAAGTAATGAAGTATGAATAACCACTTCGCGCATGTGTAGACATTGGACCATACACGTCACTGTGTATAAGTCCCAAGAGCTCGCTCGCTCTTACTCCGTGTCCAGTGAATGGAGTTTTTTTCATCTTTCCCATGAGACAAGATTCACAAGTAGCATAAGACTGATACTCGAACGGATTCAAGTATCCCTCTTTATGTAACTTTGTTAACCGTGTCTCATTAATGTGACCCAGTCTACAATGCCATAAGAAAGCATGATTTGTTTCCGGAGACTTTCTTTTAAGTGTGTTCTGGACACAGAAAACTTGAGCTTGATTTAATACGTATATTCCGTTTTCTAATGTACCTGACCCAATCAGAACTTGATTTAGGTGGATGTGGACCATATCGCTTACAAAAGTAAAATCATATCCTTCCTTAGAAAGTAAGGATACAGATATGATATTACAAGCCATACTAGGTACATACAAACAGTTACGTAGAATCAATATCTGCCCACTTTTCAATCCAAGGTGATATTCCCCTGCGGATTCAGCGTCCACGCTCATTCCGTTGGCAACCCTGAGAGTCATATCATCTATCCTGATAACTCTACGGTTTCTTAAAGCCTGTAATGAATTACAGATGTGAGATCCTGATCCGGTATCCAGTACCCAGGAAGTAGGGTTATTGACATACAGTTTTCTATTACAAACACACCCGAATCCGAAGCCACAACATGCTTCGAATCCTGGCTACTGGCTTTGCTAGCCCTGCAATCCTTCTGCCAATGTCCTTTCCCATAACAATAGGAACGTCCCTCCTTTACTATATCCAGTCCCGAATCTTTTGCCCTTCCCTTTCCTTCTTCTTCCCTGGTTTCCTTCAGGGTATAAGTAGAGGGCAGAGACTGTAGAATCAAGTTGGTATTTGACCCGTTCTTCAACGTGTTCTTCAGGTCCGTGAGCTCATCAAAATAGCTAGTCTCTGTAAGGACGTTGTCCCCTACAGATGACCCGAAAGCCAACCTCGCTGGAAGCAATTCGTCCGAGGTCTCATATCTTGCGATACGAGATTGCTCTCCATATAAATCTTTGTTATGGAGGAAGACAGAAACTAAGTCCATCTTCTCGCGCTGCCTTTGGTATGCACCATCAACTGAGGCCAACACGAGACACTTGGCATTCGCACAGTCTTTTTCCGATGTCTTACGGATATCAATATCCGTGACAGGGGAAACTGGTCCTGAGACGGCAGGGGTTTGATTAGTTAGGAGGTGTCCCAGTTTGTCATGGGTAATGGACATCTGGACAGACCTTTGCCAGTCATAACAGTCAGATTCAGTCATTTTATTATCTAGATGTAACCTATGTCTGGTCACTGGGTCGCTGCAATTAAGAGAGAGAAGAAAACACTTAGCATGATGCTCTTGCAAGTTTAGATTGGTTTTTAGTTTATCTAAACAGGATGGCTCCCACTGTTTCTCGAATCTTTCCTCAAACCATAAAAGAAGAATTAGTCGGGATTAATCTCACCGTACAATACTTGCTTAACCGTTCAGCCAGGCTAGTGTCGGTACTTCGAGGGAGGTTTTACGACGCTTTCACGAAGTTCCTTAATTAAATAACCTCTTTTCCCTGTGGGCGTAGCCCCGCTAACACCTTTCTAGACACCTACTTGGTTTATAGCATTGATCGATAAGTGAGAAAGTTTCCCGAGGAGTAGCATATACTCACAGTAGGATCGGGATCCAAATATTATCGTGTGATAAAGCTGAAGGAATCCTACCAAAATCATCACTCCAAATGGTATGCAACACTAGCAAGTTTCAGTTTCTTTTGAAACTCCCGATGTGGATTTTTGCCCCATGCTCTTATGACCTTGACTTTGGCCAACAAATCATAAGTCACATGTCAAGTTCTACCCGTCATTATCCAGGTTAATTTGAATCCACCCGTACCTATCCTTGACTTTGGCCAACAAGGCAGTACGACTGTCCCAAACCAACGCATCTATCTATGCTACATATGAATATCCAATAGCTACCAATCACTATACCTTGATTTTGGCCAACAAACATAGCTTGAATACTATTGACTATCCATACGAAACGACGGAGGGCTACGAATGGTTTTGGCGAAACCGTGAACGTAGTGAACTTGATATAATCGAAGGAACCTGATAGCTTTTAAAAGAAGTGGTTTAAGCTCTGCGTTTTTAAAAGTTTTCTGTTTTGGAAAAAACCGAGTGGTTTTGAAATTGTTCCAATGATTTAACTTTGGTTTGTTTTCTTTGCATTAATTTAATGCGTCCCATCAATTAATCCTACCATTGCAGAAAACAACGAAAATATGGCGTACGCTTATGCCATTCGCATTCGCCACTGGGCCCCGTCATCACCTGTTAGGTTACTTAACTAACGACATAGCGGGGGCTGGACTAGCGCGGATGCAAAACATAAGCAACGCCTACTAGATATCATATATAGATATAAACATTCGTCAGATGCAATGATAGCCATTCCAGATCACAGATGAACACATTGGATATGCTAGGAATCCGCGTTTCGTTCGAGCCTGCAACGAAAGACGGATTACACGGTCGCGATGAATAGCCAAACCCCACCCTAGACCCCTACGGGTGCAGCAAACTACCCACCAAGTACCCGAAGTGAAGCAGCCTCCCTCAACAACGTGAGTAGGCCACTCGGCACTTCAAAGTACCCGGTAGTTTGTGCACCCCTCCTTGGGTCTATCCAAGGAGCAAAAACAGTAAAAGAAATAATATACAATGGCGGTTACAAGCTCAACCTGGATGTGCGGCCATAAAAATAATATTACATCAATTTACAATTTATATCAAATGAAAGATAAATAAACTCTCATCTCACAAACCCCGGCAATTCATCCGCGACAATCCAACAAGTTCATATACATAAACCAACATCACAGATCACAGATATGTACAACCCCTACTAATCAACGTATAGCGATTAGCAGACGTTCAGTACATGTATCACATTACAGATATAATCCAATTAGCAAAGTTTATAGAACTTCAATCAATATATCAATTTGAAACTACCCCAAACACAACACTGTTCTCAGAAGAATCTAGGCAGAAACAAAGCATCTTAAAAATCACAAAATCAACACAGAGAACCCCAGAAGAAATTTGGTGCGCAGCCGAGTTGACTCGGCCGCGGATCCGCGGCAGATCGCTTGGATCGGCCGTGGATCCGCGGTCTTCTGAGCGACTCAGGCATCCAAATTTCTACAGTTTTCTCTAAAAAGCCTGCTTGTATTTTTCAGGTCTCTAGAAATATTTTTAGACCTGTTTTTAAAAACGGAAGAAAACACCAAATTTTGATGTATTTTGCGATTTTTTCGGATCGAAGTTCCAAACACTTTGCTAACATGTTAGTTGTTATTTAGCTAGGCTCTGATACCACTGTAAATCCACGTTACCCACCCCGGTGCTTACGGGGAGGCGGAATAGGTAAAAATCGGATTTTTAACACAAGGTAACATGGACTAAAATTAGAGGATCTTTGCTAAACAAAAACTAACAAACTCACTACAAGTTCTAGCTATTAGGTTAGATGGTTATACCTAGATCTTGAACTCTTTCCCTTCTTCTTGTGGTCCTCCTTCTTGCTTGTTCCTTGGAGTGGTGTAGACAGCTCCTCCTCTTCGCCTTCTCTTTGCCGAAGAAAGATCCACCCGAAGGTCTCTACCTTGAGCCCCTACCTCAACCAAGAGGTAACTAGAGTGCTTGGCTTGCTAGACTAAGAACCCTAGAATGAGTAGAGAGTTGTCTTGATAGTTTTATCTTACAAAGCTCATGTTTTTCAACACATGAAAGAAGAGAGCTTTGAGAGAGGAAGAGGGAGAGCAAAGCATGAGAGAGAAAGAGCAAGAGAGAATGAGAGAAAAATCACAACCATGCTCTCATATGAGAGAATATGAGAATAATAATAATAACTAAAGAAAATTGTGATGGTTAGTTGAAGTGACCATTATCATTTCACATTTAATGCTAATTGCAAGTTTCAAGAAGCATCTTGCAAAAGAAATGATCATGGTCAAATGGTCAACAAAAGTCAAATGGTCAACCCAACCTCAACCATGGAACAATTATCCTTAATTAATATTATTAATCATATTTCTCATTCTCGTTAGGGTTTAGAAAAAGTCAACGGTCAACAACCCTAATAAGGTTCCTCTGCCTCTGTCAACTGTGCATACACACCCGTATCCGTGTTCCGAGAAACATGAATACAATGAGACAAAACCAATCCCAAAACAAATACTAGGATCTGGCTTAAACCAAAGCCCGCTAGTAATAATTGCCCGAACACCAAACGTGCACAAGTGCGCGTATGTGAACGAACCCTGTCGCAAAACCATGCGACCTCTACTCTGTTTTGCCCAAAAGTGAACAACCCTCTGTGTGGGACTCTAAAGACTCGACACTACGCTGGCAGTGGGTTTAACAACAGGCCGCAAATGGTACTAGCTGTACGTAACGGTCCCTAGGTAGATGCCGATAAGAAGACCGATGAGGTGAACCCATCCGAACTCCTACTGAGCCTGAATGTGACAATCTCCGTACAGTCTGGTCTGTTCGTCTGAGAGTATCGCATGTCGGGCCTAGGGGGCGGTAAACGTCAGTCCCCTAATAGTGGTACAAGTCGTGTCGGAGTGTAGCCCAGAACACCCTGAGAAACTACTGGAAACACTACTAGCAAATCTCGTTTGCCCTGGCCAGGGACTTTGTGTAATGGCTCTCTAGGCACAGCGCGATATCAACACCCAATACCGGGAGAGACGAATCCTGTCTAACCGTCACTGCCTCCAAGTGCTTCGGGACTGCACCCAACTACTACCTGTTTGCACGAATCATTTGAGCCGTGGTAGGGTAGTAATCTAAGAACAGTGGGAACACACTCGAAGCGAAGTGACAGTGTCAAGTCAACAGACTAAGCTGTACTCATGTCACCTGGGAACTGATAACTGACGATAGGTATAATACCAACTAACAGTTCCCAGCGAGTCCTGTCCAGTGTACTCGTAACCTAATGAGCACTTGCATACTATCTCCAGTACGACGTACTGATGGCTGTGGGACAGACCATCTCCCCTCCTGGGATGAGAAGCGCATACACTAGTCTACTCTGGAGTATCGATGCCCCGTCTCGATAATCCTACGACTAGGGACCTGTATAAGGATGTGCTTGTGGGTTACCCAGCCCCCACTAGTGTGACTGCCATCACAACGCTGGTAATCAAGCAAAGATCATAAGGGCTCCACTAATATGTATAAGCGATATGCTAAAAGAAACACATGCACATATTTAAGTAGAAACAAACAAAGTAGCATACTACCATTTTGAGCAAGATTGTTTATACAACTGTGAATATCCCAAGCTTCCATTAAGTAATATACAAACTAGTATGATACAGTAATGGCCTCTAGGGCATATACACTAACAATGATGATCCAGCCGGGCTCTCCAGCTGAAGAACCTCCAGTAATAATTGAAGACGATAGAGGAGAGACATCACATCCTCTGCCGGCTCTGTCAACAACCAAGGAGGAGACCATCTCTAAAGCCACGCTCGATGATTATATAGCTCAACAAATACGAGCTCATCAAGTGAATGAATCGGCTGGGCAAATTGTTAAAACTGGACGACCCTATCCGGGTTGGTATGACCAAATAAAGTACCCGCCGGGATACACGATCCCTAAATTCCACGTATATATGGGAACGGGGAATCCACATTAGCATGTTGCTCAGTTCAGGGCTCTCTGCGGCAACACTGGAGGGGATGATAAGCTACTGCTTCGCCAATTCGTCGGCAGCTTAGCGGAGACGGCATTCGAATGGTATTCAGAGCTCCCCAATGAGTCCATCAAAACCTTTACAGAGATGGAGCTGCTATTCACCCTGCGTTTCGCGAGTGCTAGCGAACGCACTCCGATCACCGCATTGATCAATGCCAGGGTGAATCCTGGAGAAACATGGGTCCAGTATGCAATACGGTGGCAGAATCTATGGTCGAAGTGCGAGCAGCACATCGAAGAAGCGCCTGCTGTTGGCATGTTTGTGGGTACTCTCGACCCTCAAGTGACCATCTCCCAATTTATGATGTTTTTCAAGCTAACCACTTTCCAGTTCTTGATTGACAAGCTAGCCCAAATGGACCAGATGGGCCACAGGCCTTCCTCTTCGAAGTCGGAGCCGCGGAATGAAAAAGGGAAAGGGAAAACGACCTTCGTCGCCAATGCTCAACAGCAGCCCAATGGTCCAAAATTAACTGATCGCCAAGACGAGAGATGGCGATTTTATAATGAGAAAATGAAGCGCCCTTATTCGTTTCCCCGGAACAAAACGAGGAGATTGTTCGAGTTGGTGGTGCACAACAGGCTCATTAATTTACCGAATCTAAAACGCCCATTGCAACCTGGTGAGGCTAATAATCCCAATTATTACCCCTATCACCAAACGAAAGGCCATCCAATTGAAGATTGCTTCGTCTTTAAAGGCTGGATCGAAGACCAATACTAACAGGGCAAGTTCGCACTGTCCGAGAATTGGAAAGTAAGCCCGCTGCAGCCGCACGCTCTTAAAAGGGGGGACACACCGGGGGCATCATGCTCTTTTATAGAAGAATCTCCATGGGAGGTCGTTCTTTCAGCCAAAACAAAAAGAATGCTGAAGGATCTCCAAACATGCCCGGCGATCAGATGGAAAAATCAGCTAGAACCCGAGATCATCGAGGGAATGCTGAAGCCGCGCCCAACTCCAAAAATTGGTGGTGATAGTCAAAGCGCTCACACCTATCTGTCAAAGTCTTCGAAGAAGAAGAAGAAGAACAAAAGGCCCGTGAAGCTTAATGATGAGCGCACGGACCTGCAAAAACATATCGACGCGCTGGAAGAATATAACCAGAAGGCACGAACTCCAGTCTCACTCCAAGAATTTCTCAGCCACGTCCTTGAGGACGGAGATGATGACAATGGAAAAGACTCGTCGGATGAGCCTGAAGATTATGTGGCAAGCTGCCATGTGATCTCTCACTCATCGATAGATAAGGAAGAAGCTCCTAACGTAGAGAAACTGGGGGCAGATCCCGAATCGAAGCTCCTAGGACCATCAGATGAGATGATTGATGCATTCCTGACGAAGCTTTTCTGAAAAGCAAAGCTGATCGAGAGCGCGAGATGGCCATATTTGAAAAGGCCAAACGCCGGCGACTGGACGAAAGGGTTAAAACACTCCCACCAGATCAAAGTATATCTGCCGCAAATAAAAGCAGGTTCAAGACAAGGAAAAGGTACGCCGGAGCCCTGTCAATGGGAATGAAATTATTCTCATTCAGAGGAAATTCTCCTAGCAGTATACATCTTGATGAAGCGGACGTACATCTTAACTTCTGCTTATATCATCAGAAAATCGCACACCCTACTGAGGAGTGCAATGCCTTTAAAAATTGGTGGCAAGGGTACGTCGCTCACAGGAAACACTTCAAGAGGATGAAGTGTGAAGCTCGTCGACAGCGGAAAAATGCGACAGATGAACGAAAAATAGATGCCGGCAACTGTCACATGGTTGATAGCAAGGGATCACAAGTTCTCACCTTCAAAAGTGACTCTGACGAAGAAATCGCCCTCAGCCCTCTCTTCAGAGAATCCACATCGGGAAAAGAGGAGGAGACAAAGACATGCGAGAACATCCAGCTGCGTAATCGCATGCTTCCGGAAAAGAATCTCGGACCCGCCAACCAAGGTTCAAACAGGAAAGACAAGGGGAAGGAGAAAATCCCCGTGGATATCTCCCTCGATGACCGAGTCGTCAGAGAGCTCGCAGCAAAGGACCCGCCTAAGAAAAACAAGATGGACTACAATGTTCTTGCACATTTGAGAAAGATACCCTCATAGTTGAGCGTTCTCGATGCCCTTCTGCTATCTAAAGAAGCGCGAGATTCTTTAATCAAAGCATTACAGGATCCCAGGCAGTTTCAAGCTTTCCTCGCTAAAGAAAAGATGAAGGATGAGCTGGAAGAAGTGCACACGGCCAATATCACCTTCGGCGATGAAGACCTCCTCCTCGGGACGTGTGAGCATAACCGTCCCCTTTATGTCTCTGGATACTGTCATGATATCAAGATAGGCAAAATCCTGGTTGACAATGGGTCCTCCGTTAACCTCCTCAATGTAAGAGTGTTGAAGGAAATCTGCATGAGCGTTCAACACCTCGCTCGGGATAAGATCACTATCTCCGGGTTTGACTCCCAGTCATCACGGACGCTCGGGTCTGTGATACTGACGCTGTGCTTTGGGCCGCTAGTCACTGACATCAAGTTTCATATCATTGATGCTAAGACCTGCTATAACGCTTTGCTCGGGCGGTCTTGGTTACACGAGTACAATATTATCCCTTCTACACAACATCAATGTATGAAGTACTTCAAAGATGGTCTCGAGTACACTGTGACAGGGGAACTAAACCCATTCTCCATGAACGAAGTCCGCAAATATGAGGATGCCAAGTACTTCCTGCCAGATTTCGAAGACACAGAAAGATGTTGCAAACCGGAAGACAAGAACAAAGCTATCACCACTATTCCAGTCTTTGGGAGTGATACCGAGGAGAAGAAGAAATAGTTTATTCAGGTCCGCCCCAATGCAACAAGTTAGGACCGTCCACCCCTATTCTGGTCTTCGGCAGCGATTCGGAAGATGAGGTTAATGCCGTATTCTTTGCTCGGCCATCGATACAAGCCTTCGCTGATGAAGATCAAAGTTTGCAAGTTGCCATGGTTCCGCAAGAGCATTACAAAGAGTTCGATGCACTTGAAACTTATAGTGTGCAAGAACTGCAGACATTCTATGTCCCCGCCAGGCGAAAGGGTGAAAAGGCGATCCTATTCTACCAATTCGGGGAAACCAAATTGGAGAAAGAAATTTGGCATGGTGCGGATTCTATACTTGACAGGCACCAGCCCATCCGTTTGCTCATATACTACACAGACGGATTAAAAAGACTATTGAGGCGTCAAGGCGTACCCTTCAAACAGACAGCTCGACAAGCCCAGTTCTATAACAGGATCTGGAACGTCCCCGGAACTCAACGAAAGTTGCCCAACGGGAGGATGGAAATGATCGGGCTTGGATATGTTCAATCCAAGAAACGGGAGCGATTCCGCTGCTGCTATGTCATACATGATTTCGATGAAGAAGGAGATGCTTTGTGGGAAGATGCTAACCCTGAGCCAAAATGAAGTCCCGTCGTGAAAATGCCAAGCCCGTCGTTCGAAGAACAAATGAACAAGCTTATAAGGGAAGCAGGTCAAAAGGTTCGAGACGACCATAATCGCGAAATGGCCATCTACGAGAAAACCAGAACGCAACGCCTCCTTCAGCAGGCTGCAGAAAGTGACGATACCCTTCGTCGCCAACCCGTCATACAAAAAACCTGACGCAGAGGAAGAAATAAACCCAAGAACGGAAAAAGCGTTCGACAGCGACAAAGCAGGACCGAGAAGCCACGCAATCGAGAATCGAGCAGCCTGGATTCGTCTATTGTAAAGAAGATGGGCCGAGCATACTCTTTTCCCCAAGATAAGACAAGGAAGATATTCGATCTTGTCATAAAACATCAGATGATGACGCTCTCGGATTCTAAGCACCCCGAGCAAGCAGGTGAGGTTCATCATCCAGACTATTGCTCCTATCACCGAGCGATAGGACATCCTCTCGAAGATTGCTTCACATTCAAAGACTAGGTAGAAGACCAGTATCAGCAAGGAAAGTTCGCTTTATCCAGCAGTAGAAGGGTAACCCCGCCGCAGAAGCATGAACCGAAAGCCACAAAAGCAGAGCTGGATCAACGTCGGTTTTGGAAGCGATCTTGTACCTATCATGTGATAACGCTGTCAGAAGAAGAACCCGAGAATATGGATGACCTCCCCTGGTGCTTCGAAAACAATGATGATAAGGTGATCTCAGAGTTTCCACCGGCGCCAAAAGAGCTGGAAGATGGAATACATACTACTGCAGATAACCTCAAGAAAATTGACTTGGGGATGACAAATGACCCACGGCCGACATTCGTCAGTGAGCAGTTGTCTGAAGAAAGGGTGGCTACGCTAAAAGACGTGCTCATACAGTATAAAGATTGCTTCGCATGGAACTATTCCGAGATGCCGGGATTAGATCCAGAGATTGCTGTGCATAAATTGGCGATATCCCCAGACATCAAGCCGATCAAACAAGCACCGAGAAGAATGCAGCTCGAGCTTGAGATGAGCATCAATGCCGAAGTCAAGAAGCTAATCGACTCCGGCTTTATCCAAGAGGTTCAGTATCCTGACTGGATCGCCAACATCATCCCAGTGATGAAGAAAAATAGGACAGTGAGCATATGTGTGGACTTTCAGGATCTCAACAAAGCTTGCCCGAAGGAAGACTTTCCAGTACCGGTTACCGAGCTGATGATAGATAACACGTCCGCTCATGAAGTCTTCTCTTTCATGGACGGCTCGTCCGGATACAATCAGATAAAGATGCATCCTGAGGACCAGAAGCATACCGCTTTCCGGACCCCTTTGGGCATATTCTGCTACAAGGTGATGCCTTTCGGTCTAAAGAACGCCAGTGCCACCTATCAGAGGGCCATGACGAAGATTTTCGATGACCTCATACATGAAATTGTCGAATGCTATATTGACGACCTTGTGGTGAAAAGCAAATCGCACGAGGAGCATTGGGAGCAACTGAAGATCGTGTTTCAACGCCTTCGGAAATACCACTTGAAGATGAACCCTCTCAAATGTGCGTTCGGAGTTTCCTCGGGCAAATTCCTAGGATTCATCGTACGGCACCGAGGCATTGAGATAGACCCATCAAAGATCAAGGCGATCATGGAAATGCCTCCGCCCATGACTCTCAAGTAGTTGCGGTCTCTCCAAGGAAAGCTTGTGTATATCCGGCGATTCATAGCCAATCTCTCCGGCAAATGTCGTCCTTACAGTCACCTAATGAAGAAAGAAACTCCTTTCGTTTGGGATCGCAAATGCCAAAGCGCGCTAGACGAAATCAAGCAATACCTGCAGAATCCGCCAATACTGGCCGCTCCCGTTAAAGGAAAACCTCTCGTCCTGTACACAACTGCCCTCGAAGGTTCTTTAGGCGCGCTGTAGGCACAAGAAAACGACCAAGGGAAAGAGAGAGCCCTCTACTACTTGAGTCGAGTTCTACTGGGGGCAGAAAGCAATTACTCCCCCATCGAAAAACACTGTCTAGAGTTGATCTTCGCAATAACTAAGCTCAGACACTACGCGTTGGCACATGAGGTCCATCTCATATCAAAGGTGGATCCTCACAAATATTTGATGTCAAAGGCCATATTAACATGACGACTCGCTAAATGGGCCCTACTCTTAATGGAATTCTCGGTGACATACAGACCCCTCAAGGCAGTGAAAGGCCAGGCCATCGCCAACTTCCTCGCTGAACATCCGGTATCTGCCGATTCTCCTTTGAACTGCGAATTGCCCGACGAGACGCGTTTGACACAATCAACGGTGAGAGAAGAGAGAGTGACACCCGATGGGAACTCTACTTCGATGGAGCATCTTCCATGAAGAAGCGCAAACAAAGCACCCCCATAATCAAATCCGGGGTGGGCCTCATCTTCGTGACTCCACAAGGAGGGATAATGCGCTTTGCCTTCTCCTTAACAGAGCTGAGGATGAACAATGAAGCCGAATATGAAGCTTTAATAGCAGGTCTTGAGATCCCTGTCGACATGGGAATTGAAAACCTCCTCATATACGGAGACTCCCAACTGGTCGTTAGTCAAGTAAACGGCGACTATCAGACATGCGAGAGAGTACAGCAACTGCTGATTCAAATTCCTGCCTACACCCTGGAAAGTATACCGCGTGCGGAAAATAGCAAAGCGGATGCGTTAGCCAAACTCGCTAAAGAACTGGCTGATAAAAACCTCGATGATGTAAGGATCGTAGTACAAAGCCGTTGGGTTCTCGCACCGGCAGAAATATCTCCAGAATCTTCCGAAGAAAAGGAAGCGACCGAGCAAGCGACCCTACAAATAAAAGGCCAGGAAAAGGCTAAGGATTGGAGAGAAGTCTTTGTAGACTACTTCAAATCCCGTCGAACGCCTGAAGATGCATCCTCAAGACATCAGCTCATGAAACGAGCCCTATTGTTTTCCTTCATCAATAATACTCTATATAAGAGATCATTTGATTCTCTATGGCTAAGATGCCTGGGACCTGAAGAGGCAAGGAGAGTCGTCCAAGAAATTCACGACGGACTCTGCGGTTCTCACCAAGCCGGGCCGAAGATAAAACTGAAGATCAAAAGAATGGGTTATTATTGGCCCACGATGATCCAAGACTGCCTAGAATACGCGAAGCAGTGCCACTCGTGTCAGATTCATGGGGACTTTATCCATCAGCATCCAAATCTGCTATACCCAACGGTGACTAGCTGGCCGTTCGAAATGTGGGGAACTGACATAATCGGCTCCATCGAACCAGCATCGTCCAGAGGACATCGGTTCATACTGGAAACAACCGATTACTTCTCCAAATGGGCAGAAGCAGTACCGCTAAGGGAAGTGAAGACGGAGAATATCCTCCATTTCTTCAAGACACACGTCATTTGTCGGTTCGGCACTCCATGACGGATTATCTCCGATAACGGGCCAGCCTATAGAAGCCACAAGATCAGCCGCTTCGCACAACAGCATAATATAGACTGGAGATACTCTTCGATCTATAATCCCAGAGCTAACGGTCTAGCTGAGGCTTTTAACAAGACCTTGACAAAGATCGTCAAAAAGACGGTGTCTCGAAATAAGAGGGACTGGCATAAGAGACTGCATGAAGCTCTCTGAGCGTATCGAACTACGTTCAAAATAGCCACAAACACAATGCCGTATGTATTGGTATTCGGCACAGAAGCGGTACTCCCCCTCAAGATAGAGTTACCCTCCTACGAGTGGTCGTTCACTACGAGCTAACAGTCGAAGAAAATGCTCACTTTCGGCTTGAGGAGCTCGACGCCCTTGATGAAACCCGTCTCATGGCGCAACAAAATCTGGAGGCTTATAAATCAAAGATGACGCGCTCATATGAGAGACTGACTAGGCCGATGGCATTCCGCCAAGGCGAACTCATGCTAGTGGTCAAAAGACATATGATCCCCAATCGTGCCAAACGGGGGAAATTCGAGCCGAACTACGAAGGCCCGTAAATCATAGACAAAGTTTATCATGGTGGAGCCTATCTACTCATGGACATGCATGGCGAAAGACCTTTCAGGCCAATAAATGGTCGCTTCCTAAAAAAATACTATGCCTGACGAGTCACGGCCTAGGTCAACGATAGATGACGACGCCTATGTCCGCTCGCTATCTTCCTAAGCCCAAATTCTATAAGTAGTAGCCGACAACGGACCGAAATGTCCTAAAACTAACGACGGACCGAGTCCTTAAACTAACAACGGACCGAAATGTCCTAAAACTAACGACGGACCGAAACGTCCTTAAACTACTAATGGACCACTATGTCCTAAAACTGGCTATTGACCGAGACGTCGATAAACTACTACGGACCGCAGCATCCCAAGGCTAACAAAAAAACGGTATGTCCATAAGCAAAATGGGCACGGATGAAAACCCGAAAGGGCTCCGCGAGTAAAAACAGCAGGGCTACCGGCGAGTTTTGTGAAAACTCGAAAGAGCGCAATCTCGTTAAAAGACACTTGCAAGGCCCTCTCGACCTTGTGAGGAGAAACCACCAGCTTGAGATCCTTACGACTCACAGGGGACCAACACACTTAGGAATCCCCACGATTCCTAAGGTGAAATTACACTTATGAGATCCTCACGACTCGTAAGGAGAATTCCCCTTTGAGACCCTCATGGCTCATAGGGTTCAAAAGCCTTAAGCTACAGGGATTTGAACCTGTTCTTAAGCCATCACAATCTCTAATGTTGCCCTACAAGCGTTTCAATATTGACCCTTGTATATAATCCACGGGCACGAATAAACATTTCCCTAACAAAGTCCTACCCACGACTAGGGATATGTTTACACAGTGGATAGCCCTTGTAAGTCCTCTCGACTTATAAGGAGAAAATACTCTTGTAAGATCCTTACGACTTACAAGAGAACACACACTTAGGAATCCTCACGATTCCTAAGGAGAAAACGCATCTACGAGATCCTCACGACTCGTAGGGAGAAATACCTTTATGAGACCCTTGCGGCTCATGAAGTTAAAAGCCTTAGTTGACAGGATCCTAACCATGTTCGCTAAGCCACCTTTGTTCGACATCGACAGAGGCAAATGATGATTCGCTCCTGACAATATCCCAGTTGTAGGGATGCTGATGCCGAAGTCGGTGTCCAATCCCAAACTCGCAGCGAAAAGCCAGCGAGCCACAAATGCATACGAAATAGCCGAAATGATGGGGCAACATGCAACAAAATCAGCAAGTAAAAATGTATGCATACAAAATAGCCGAAATGGTTGAGCAACTCGCAATAAAAAGCAGCGAGTAAATAAAACAAATAGCCGAAATGATTGGGCACCGTGAGAAATAGCCGAAATGATAGGGCAACTTGCAACAAAATCAGCAAGTAAAAATGTATGCATACAAAATAGCCGATATGGTTGGGCAACTCGCAATAAAAAGCAGCGAGTAAATAAAATAAATAGCTGAAATGATTGGGCACCGCGAAAAATAGCCGAAATGATTGGGCAATCGCGAATTTCGCGATATAAAAGCTGAAATAATAGAGCATCGCGGAAAGAAAAATATATAAAATGAAACTTTTTGCCCTACAGGTGAGATCACATCAATCCCAGTATACAATCCAGGGGCACAAACAAAGAAGGAACCATACCTTCCCCACCCAGGCTCCATCCGAAAGAAAACCAAGTCTCGATGGTTCACAAACAGCCCAGAGATCATCTCAACATTCGTCTCATTACAACAGACGCAACATCAGCAAAGCGGAACCGCGGCAATTCCCAGTTCCATGACTCGGCGGTGCACAGACAACCGAGAGTCAACCCCCGACTCCGTGAAATGCGGATAAAGTCAACCTCTCCTGGTCTCGTGGAACACAGCTAATGGCAATCCTGACCCCATGGGAAGCGTCCAGAGCGGATCCTGGTCTTGTGGAACATGGCTAATGTCAATCCTGACCCCGTGGGAAGCATCCAGAGCAAATTCTGGTCCTTTGGAACACGGCTAATGTCAATCCTGACCCCGTGGGAAGCATCCAGAGCAAATCCTGGTCTAGTGGAACACGGTTAATGTCAATCCTAACCCCGTGGGAAGCATCCAGAGCGGATCCTGGTCCTGTGGAACACGGCTAATGTCAATCCTGACCTCGTGGGAAGCATCCAGAGCACATCTTGGTCCTGTGGAACACGGCTAATGTCAATCCTGATCCCGTGAGAAGCATCAAGAGCGGATCCTGGTCCTGTGGAATACGGCTAATGTCAATCCTGACCCTGTGGGAAGCATCCGAGCAAATTCTGGTCCTGTGGAACACGGCTAATGTCAATACTGACCCCGTGGGATGCATCCAGAGCAAACCTGGTCCTATAGAACACGGCTAATGTCAATCCTGACCCCATGGGAAGCATCCAGAGCGGATCCTGGTCCTGTGGAACACGGCTAGTGTTAATCCTGACCCCGTGGGAGCATTCAGAGCGGATCCTGGTCCTGTGGAACATGGCTAATGTCAATCCTGACCCCGTGGAAAGCATCCAGAGCAAATCCTGGTCCCGTGGAACACAGCTAAAGTCAATCCTGACCCCGTGGGAAATGCCCAGAGCAACTCCTGACTCCGTGAAATGCGGATAATGTCAAGCTCATCAATCACTTACGGGTCCTCTCGACTCGTAAGGAAGAAAACTCTCTTGTGAGATCCTTACGACTCCCAAGAGAAAACACACTTAGGAATCCTCACGATTCCTAAAGAAAAAATACATCTACGAGATCCTTTCGACTCGTAGGGAGAAAAGTCTTTATAAGACCCTCACGGTTCATAAAGTTGAAAAGCCTTAGGCAGCAGATCTGAACCTGCTTTCTAAGCCATCACTACCTCTCGAAGAGTTCAAGATGGAATGCTCTCTATCATCTACAGGATACGCTTACTAAAGTAACATGCCGGCAACAAAGAAAAGAGAAGAAAGCAGGAGATAACACAAGATAGTACCAAAGAAATGTATCTTTTATTTATAAGTTCAATTGGGTACAAAATACATTATATGAAAGAATAAAAAATGGATACATATTATTCGAAAAATTACAAATGTTAATTAGTACAAAAACAACTATTAGGAGGGAAGCATTTTCAATAAACCAATCAGTTGCTCGCGCACTCCCCTCAGCCCCTTTTCACGGTCAGTTGCCGTGGCCAACTCCGCTTCAACCTGAGCCCGTTGCTACAAATAAGATGAAAGTTGCTCATCGACGACCCGCTGAGCTGCCCCACGACTCTGCACATCTCGCTCGATGAGGTCGAGCTTCTGCCTCAGCGTTAGCTCGTCAGAAATACATCACAGAAGGCCCTCAAAGATAGCTTTCAACTGTACAGCATTTGCATCAATCTGAGCATGCAGTCGGGCAGATTTGCTTGAAGTCTCTTCACACTCCTTACGCTTTAAGGTCACTTCTTGTTCAAGATGGTGAAAGTAGGGAGTGCTCTGCTCGACCCACGCAGCCCGTTGGGAGATTACAGCCAAGACCTCGGGAGCATACAGCCAAGACCTCGGGAGCAGGACATCCGAGCTCAAGCTCATGCAGGCAGGCCTCAATCTTTCTGCAGTAGTTAACCTAAGACTCAACGACGCCTTCGCTATGGAAGTTCACGGGCGTCGCCAGCATGGGATTAACCTCGGCAGCAAAATCTGCATCGAGGGCAGGGATCTCCGCGTCAAGCTCTTCAATGGAATCGCTCAACATACGCAGACTGGTCACAGCGCCTTTTGAAGATGGACGTCTAGAAAAGGGGCCCGCTGGCATTATGATTTAAGACTCGAACGGAGCTGAAGTCGCTGTCACCGTTGCAAAACAAATCATAGTCAAATTACGGTTCAAGAAATAGAAAAGGTACATGAACAATAGAGTTTACTATACCGGCTGCGGCAGGTGGCAAGGTCGGGGGTACCGGTGGCACAACTATTTTTTCATCTCCTCCTTCAATCTGTAGCACTGCAGTCAAAACAAAGAAGAATTAGCAATGATTTGGCTGCCCGTAAAAGAAAAAAGAAGATATTAGCTAGAGGCTGTACTCACCAACGCCGCTAGATGAAGCAGTCTTCGACTGGAAGGAAAAATGGGGGTGCAGCACCTGATATAGATTATCAAAAAGGACTCCTGCAAGGATGTAGTAATGCAATGTCAGTACATAAAGTATATTGCCTACAATGAAACCGATAAGTCACAAACCCGTACCTTCCAGTATTTGGGAGGACACGAGAGAAGGCAAAGGGGCGGCCACCGTCAAAACAGCAACTGGCGATGCTTCCTCGGGTGGCACAACCTCAACGCTCGCCACACCTGCATTAGAAATGAGAGAAATACTGTCAGAAGAGAGTGAAAGTGATTACAGAATGAAAAAGAAAGCAATGACCCAAAATCTACCTGGTGAGTCGCCGGTCGAAACCGCGACAAGGGCGTCACTGGGTGCAGCGACTGCTTCACCCTCCTCCATCGGAATGGTTTTGCCGCCCGTAGCTTCATCCCTCGACTCCACGAGGATCATCGTGATACTCGCAGCGCCCGGCAACGGCAAGGAACCGCAAGGGGAAATAATGGCAATTGGGGCAGTTCTAGACTCTTGAGAAAGAGTGGCTACTTCAGGCTCGGTGGTTGCCGCCATCTCACCTACCACTTCCTCATCAAGACTCGGCCCTGCAGAATAGGACATATGAGAATCTGAAGATTAAAACTTCGACAAAAAGAACTCAGTGTTACGTTACCTTGGGTCGGTCATTCAATTACTTCCCGAGCCGCACGTGCCGCCTGTCTGTGAGTGGTAGACAGGGCGGCAGAAGCACCCTCTGAAGAAGCGAGGATAGGGGTAGCAGCGCTCGAGCCTGCACCCGCGGCCAAGGCGGCGTTACATTCCCTTGCTGCATGCCTCCTGCGGTTCCTTTCCGCCCGGGCCGTGAGAGCTGATCTTCTCAAGACCTCCGTCAAGGGGACGTCATCATCCACTCCAGGAGCTACCTCTGGAGCCGTTATGACCGTCATCGGTTGCTTAAGTAAAGCCTCTTTTGGCAATGCTGAGGAGGCCGGGACTTCGATAACTGGCCTTGGAAGCATCTCCGCATCACCCTGCGGGATTGGCACTGTACTGGGCATGACCTGAATCGAGGTAGTCCCTGCGATAAGATGAAAAAGGGGTCAGATTATCCATAAGAAAGACGAAAGAAGGCACAATGAGCCAAAATATACCAACGCCCAGCGAAGCGCGAAGCCTCTCCTCCTCCTCAAAAGTCTTGAGGGAAGCCATGAGAGCCTCTTCAGTGGAAATGCCTGTTAAAGAAAGAGTGTCAGTCAAAACATGATAACAAAAACATAACAGCAAAAAGATGCGACTGAAGATTACCTGACTCAGCAAGGATGATCAGTCCTGCTTTGTGGCTAGCTAGACGCTCGGAAGCTGCGATGGCAGCCTCCAGATCAGTATCATCTGACGCCATGAATAGACCCTCGTTGGTCCCATATTCGCTCAGGCCCTCGCTATAAGGAGCATGAGGCTCCTGACCAAATACAACATCTGCAGAAAGAATCGACTTCTTCTTCTTTTTCTGCGAGTGAGTACCGGTCGCCGCTAGCATAAGCTTACGCTTGGTGGGCACCTTGGGACGATGAGTCCCGATATCTGAACCCACGCCAGACTCGGGAGACGCCATAATCACCGCTTTCACGGGAGCACGGGGTATCGGAAGCTCAGGCCTATCATGCGGGACCTCAACCGCAGCAACTTCTCTTAAAGGAGGACGGACAATGGTCCGTCGCTTCAGAGGGACATTTGGAATACCAGCCGGCGCTGCACCCTTGCGATCAAGAAGCAATCTTTTTTCCTCTCTAATGACGGCGCCCATCGAATGTTGATACCACGCCACATACACATTCAGAGCCTTCGGAACACAGCTCGGTTCGCTGATGAAGAAGTTGGACCCTGTGTTTAGGCGCATAAAATGGTGCAGCGCACTCCGGATACCCTCTTCGATAGCAGCAGGTTCTGCGAAGAAAGCCTTAAGCGGGACGCCTTGATTGTAGCTCAACTGCTGGGCGAAATGATGCGGGTTGTATCTCATGAACAACGCCGCATCATTCTGCCTAAATACGAGAAAGCCCGACCTGATGGAGTACAGATGAAGAATCTCCCGAGCTTTCAAAACAGAGGCCCCGTCTTTAAAAATGTCCTGCAATGGCAGCACCATTTTTTTAGATTCCTGGCCGACTGTCAAAATTTTATCGGTAAAGGACATACCATCTCCAACCGTGTGTGGACGAAGGAGCAAACCCTTAGCTTCCCGCAGTGTCGGACTTACGATGGATGCGTCGACTAGCCGCATTATCCGAGGGAACTTAAATCTGTCATAAAAGGAAGGTATTCTGTGGATACCGAAGACCCCAAGCACGTGCAACTCGAGCCATGAGATGAAATAATGCATTGAGAAGTTGGCAGGCTGCACCCCTGGCTCAGTAGTATCCGCTGCCAAGCTGAGGCTATGATACAGGTAGGCTAACCCAGCAATCCCGACGGCCACTTGTATCCCGGCAACCATTCGATGCGCTGGTAGAAGACGGACGGCCTCATATGGCGAGAGTGCATCGGAAGCGCAAACCAGCTTAAACACAAACCGAGGAACCCTAGAAAGAACGCTTCCTCATCGATGCCCAGAGCGGCAATTTCTGAAAAGGGAACGATCGCGGCTTTTGGAAGAAAGAAACACTTTTGATCAGCTTCTAATATTGGCCGGCTATTCAAGCCAAAGCCGAAAGGATCATCAAGTTTGGCAAATCTTTCATCTTGTTGCGATAAGGCTTCTGGGAGGAGAAAACGGCGATGAAGTCCGCAAAGCTAACCCCATGACTTCCAGATTCAAGAAATAAGCCCTCATAAATATTTAGCACCTTGATCAAGCTGGGGAATCGGTGCTGAATGGCATTCTCTGGGTTTAAACCCGTCATCACCAGTCGGGTAGCGAAAATATACTCATCAGGGGGCAAGATCTCCTTATAATGCTCCCCTCTGACAGGCAAGCCGAAGATATCCGCAAACTCTTCCAAAGAGATGGAAACTTCTCGATCTAGCATAAAGAAGGTATGAGTTGGAATGTTCCACAATTCCAAAAAGGCTTTGACCCACCAGGCTGGAGGTGGGGAATATTGAAACAGGAAAGCATAGATCGCGAGGTACAACCCGAGCCTCAGCAACTCTGACTTCTTTGCTGATAGGATGTTTCGGGCCTACTGCAGATATCCAGCTGAGTGACGAGGAGTCAGGCCTATGTTGTATGGCTGTCCCCAAGGTGCGACTTGCCCTGGTATATACGCCGCCCTAGAATGTCCAAAGCTATCGGCGGTTGTACAGGTATTGCATCCATAGAGGGCTGAAGACAACCCTCTGAAGTCCAATTAACCACCTCCACGGTATAGTTCACCGGGGGTACGTCAGCATAATGAATCGCTGAGATGGCCTCTGAAGGTGTTGCGCAAGATAAGCTGCGCCGACCCATGATGATCTGGTTATACCATGTTCCCCACAAATGAAGATTCTTGTGCTCCGGGTCATGGTCTTTGATCAGCGCAAAATCCTCTCGGTCTACGGGCGCTTCGGGGAATCCGCTTTCTGAACGGATGAACGAAAAGGAAGTGTCGAAAGACATTGTATCTACGCGGAAAAGAACAAATTTTTAGCTACCAATGCTACGGTTTAAGTTCTGTCACTAGGTACTTTAAATCTGTACCTCACTGCAATGCAGTGAAAAGGGACCAAAGGGGACCCACATAATCTAGATGGCAGTTCATCATTAATAAAACAGTCTCATCATTTGATGAGACTGTCATTAAATGAGGAAATCCTCAATTGATTCTCATTCAATGAGAATTCCTCGGGCCAAGGAGTAAATCTCCCCTTGAGAGCAGCGCTCTATGACAGAGTGACATCTGTCAGCTCTGTGAATAGGAAAATTCCTCAAAGGAAATTCTGAAGAGCCTTGCTCTGTATAAATGATGAAATAACCATCAGAAAAATTTAAAATAAAATTTTTAATGAATTACAATTCTGAGATCTTCAATATCTATGAACAAACTCTAAGACTTCTTCATGAGCAAAGCTCTGTTAATGGGTTAAGGAACCCTAAGAAAAATCTCTTTAGATCTATGGGTTCAAAAGAGCAAAGCTCTGTCAACAAAACCCTAAAAAATGTTTTCTTTAGATCGGAGATCTGTGAAGAGGAAAGCTCTATTAATGGGTGAAACCCTAGATTATTAAATGATCTACTCAAAGGTTTAATCTTTACCAAAGATTTTGACAGAGTTCTGTCCTTAAGAAAGTTCTTAAGCCAAAGAGCTATGCTCTGCAAGAGAATAATAATTCTCAGAAGGAAGAAGATGGACAGAAATCATTTCAAGGGCCAAAGGTCCTATTTATAGGCACTGAGATGCCGTTTCAACTTCTGAGTTGATCCAAGGGCGCAAATGCTGCCACCGCTGCACTCACGTGTGGGCCTCGTGAGCGCAACGGTGGGGGGCATTTGTTTCCCCCAATCAGAGCAAAACTCTGTTCAAAATTCAAATTTTGAAATGAATCAACATTTCAGAAGCAGCGCCAAGTGCGCTGCGCCCTAAGCAGCGCACCACGTGCAAAGCACGTGTGCGCTAGCGCTAAGTGCGCTGTGCTCTAAGCAGCGCACCACGTGCAAAGCACAGGTGCGCTAGCGCTGGAACTAAAAGCTCCCCACCGTCAGATCAAAGATCCAATAATAATGATAAATCATTAATTAATCAAAATTAAATTCTGTTAAGGGAAGATTCCTCAAAATCTTTCCAAACAACAAGATTGTGCTCTGTAAATCAGAGCACCGTTGGATCAATGATCCAAAGGTGATTAAAAATCACCTAAATACAGAATAAATTCTGTATGGAAAAGATTTCCGAATCTTGTTAAAAAAAACAAGAAGATTGCCTTCTGTAAATCAAAAGCCGTTGGATCAAAGATCCAACAGTGGGGAAATTCCCAAATCAATTGGAGAAAAGATCTCCTTAACTGATTGAACAAATCAGCTTGCCCTATATAAAGGCCCCCAGACTTCAAGTCTCAGGAGAACAGAAACAAATAGAGGAACCCCCCAGAAGCTTTGAGAAAATCTCAGAAAGAAGAGCCAAGCTCTCGATAGAAGAACAACTTTTCTTCAAGGTAAAAAAACAGAGAGATGAAATCATCTTATAATTAAAAAGAAGAATTCACTTCTTTAAAGATCATAGATCTACAAGACCAAGGTCTTTCACAAAGAGATCAAAGGATCTCATCATAAAATAAAAAGAAGAACACAATTCTTCTCACAGATCATAAATCTATAAGACTAAGGTCTTTTATACAAAGAGATCATGAACATCTCATTATAAAAAATAGGAGGGAGAATAATTCAATTCTCTTAAGGATCACAGATCCATAAAGGCAAAGCCTTTCATCAATATAAGAGATTGAAGTATCTCCTATGGAGTAAGAACTTTTGTTCTTAGAATCTTGAGACAAAGTCTCTTATAAACGAGAATTTATTTCTCAGATCATAAAATTGATCAGATGAGCTTATGCGCTCTTTGACTGATGCAAAGCGCCAAACGCACCACGTGCTCCTCACGTGTGCGCTACAGAACAGAAAGCGCTTTGCGCTCATAAAATAGCGCTTTGCACTTATGAACTGGCGCTTAGCGCCGAGCGCACCACGTGCTCCTCACGTTTGCGCCATTGAACAAATAGCGCTTTGCGCTCATGAGCTAGCACTTCTGCGCTCTTGATCTGGCGCTCAGCGCCATGTGCTCATCACGTGTGCGCTACCCAGCAGAAGTGCTTTGCGCTCTTTTGACTGGCGTGAAGCGCCAAGCGCACCACGTGCTCCTCACGTGTGTGCCGATAGAACATAAATTGTTCCTTAATAAGCCCCAGAGCTATGATGAATACTCAGCTTTCAACAAAAGACAGAAATACTGTCAGAATCCAAATTAATGCTCAGCATTGTTAAAAGGGCTAAGCCCAAATAAATGCTCAACAACCCAAAATAAATGTTAAACATTTTAACTTGATCGGACTTAGCCCAATATTGGCCATAAGTCGTTAATTCAGATTAACTTAGCCCATGTGCTCACAAATCTTTTGATCCTAGTCTCAAATTGGACTACAGATCTCTCAACCAAAATTGGTTCAAGGGTACATCTCTTTACTCCTATGATATTTGTCGTTATAATCCTTCAACGTCTTCAGAGAGGTGACGGGTCCCGACAACCAAACATTCCATGGACTGTGGGGTCCTTAAACTCATGGACTATGATATCCTTAAACTTTATCGACTATGGCGTCTTTAAACTATAAACTGTGGGGTCCTTAAACTCATGGACTATGATGTCCTTAACTTTGGACTGTGGGGTCCTTAAACCCATGGACTATGATGTCCTTAACCATGGACCGTAACGTCCTTAAACTAATTATGGACCGCAAAGTCCCTAAACTAAACAATAGAGCCCAAATGCTCTTTTGTTGGATCTAAACGATCCCGTTAAGTCGATCTTAGCCTAAAATTAGACTAACGTATCCTTAAAAAACGTTTAAGTTGATCTTAGTCTCAAATGAGAATAACGCATCCTTAAACTAACCCCAAACCTAAATCTAAGAAGATATGGATTTGGACTAATCCACGCCCTACGGGCGACAACATAAATTAGTCTCCGTATACAATCCACGGGCAACCAAAAACAAAATAAACAAACATGACACGAAGTGACCATCTGGAGAAGGAGAAAGTGGTTACCGCGATGCGGTAGCGTAATTAACTGTAGGGGCTTGCGCCTGCAGGGAAAAGAGTTCCCACAATCAAAAACCCCTCAATGAGGGGGAATCTGACGAAGTCTGCTATATCGGCCGCATCCGTTTAAACCTTCGATACATAGTGACATAAATCAACTTGGCATCTTCGGAGAAGTGGACGGATAGCACCAAATAGCATCTGCCCTCGAAATTCAGGCAAGACGGACCCACGCGGTCACGTCTCTGTGTTTCGGCGGGGAACAGCGCTCTGGCTCATTGACTGGTGCTCAGCGCCAAGCGCGCCACGTGCTCCTCACGTGTGCGCTGAGGGAACACAAAGTGTTCTTTAAATAAAAGCCCCAGAGCTATAATGAGTGCTCAGCACTCAATAAATGACAAAAGCAATTGTCAGAACCCAAACCAATGCTCCGTATTGTTAAATGAAAAAGGACTGAGCCTAATTAAATGTCCAATATTTTAACTGAATGGGCCGAGCCCAAGTTGGCTACAGATTCCTAATTCAGATTAATTGAGCCCATATACTTACAAATCTTTGATCTTAGTCCTAAATTGGACTATAGATCTTCCAACCAATATTGGTTCAAGGGTACATCTCTTCACTCCTCTGATATTTGTCGTTGTAATCTTTCAACGTCTTCAGAGACATGACGGGTCCCAACAACCAGACATTTCATGGACTGTGGGGTCATTAAACTCATGGACTATGATGTTCTTAAACTTTACAGACTATGATATCTCTAAACTACCACGGACTGTGGGGTCCTTAAACTCATAGACTATGATGTCTTTACACTTTACAGACTTTGATGTCTTTAAACTATGGACTATGATGTCCTTAAACTCCATGGACTATGATGTCCTTAAACTTATGGACCACAAAGTCCCTAAACTAAAATAATAGAGCCCAAATGCTCTTTTGTTGGATCTAAATGATCCTGTTAAGTTGATCTTAGTCTAAAATTAGACTAACGTATCCTTAACAAATGGTTAAGTTGATCGTATTCTAAAATTAGACTAATGTATTCTTAACAAACGTTTAAGTTGATCTTAATCTCAAAGGAGGTTAACGATCCTTAAACCCAAATTAAAACCTAAATCTAAGAAAATACGGATTTGGACTAATCCACGCCCTACGGGCGACAACATAAATTAGTCTCCGTATACAATCCACGGGCAACCAAAAATAAAACAAACATACACGACACGAAGTGACCACCTGGAGAAGGAGAAAATGGTTACCGCGATGCGGTAACGTAATTAACTGTAGGGGCTTGCGCCTGCAGGGAAGAGCGTCCTCATAATCAAAAACCCCTCACAATGAGGGGGAATCTGACAAAGTCTGCTACATCGGCCGCATCCGTCTAAACCTTCGATACATGGTACCATAAATCAACTTGGCATCTTCGGAGAGGTGGACTGATAAAACCAAATAGCATCTGCCCCCAAAATTCAGGCCAGACGTCCCAACGTCCCGGCCGCGTCTTTCGGCGGAGAACAGCGCCCAAGTTCTCGGGGTACCCAGGCTCCTTCTCAAAAGGCGCCCACATACCCAGAGTTGCAAACAGAACCAGTCCTTGTCTGTAAGGGTTCTCTCATGTCGGTTTTGCCTTTTCTTGGTCTCTTCCTCTGCTATCGTGCCTCCTATAACCCCATACGTGCACACTTGCATTATGTGAGTGTATTCCAACGCTAAATTCTTAAAAGCAAAGCCGAGTCGTGACCGATTGGGACTTCCTCATGGGTAGCCGATTCCGTCGAGTTTCTACGGGGATTTTGTGATTCTTTACCCCTCCCTTCTCTGGTTTTCACCCTCCACTCTGCCTTTTTTCTCCTCTCTCCTCTCTCTTTCTGGTGTTTAGATGCCGGTGGCGACTCCGGTTAGCTTACCCAAACTTCGCCTCATTTGTGGCTTCCTTATTCTTCCTTTTTACAGGTTGGTAGCTACAACTGTACATAAGATTTTGCTTCTAGAAATAATTTTAAATCGTTTGAAATCTATTTTAGGGTTTGAAAATGTTGTAGTTCTCCTTGTGTGTGGGTATCCAATGCATGGTGAACTATAGCTTGGATTTTTCACAAAAATATCCTTAAAATTTTGGTAAATTCTTGAAAATTATTTAAAATAGATT
Source organism: Agapanthus africanus (assembly GCA_030015575.1). Taxonomy (NCBI): domain Eukaryota; kingdom Viridiplantae; phylum Streptophyta; class Magnoliopsida; order Asparagales; family Amaryllidaceae; genus Agapanthus; species Agapanthus africanus. The sequence goes on along the minus strand of CM057344.1, from coordinate 594,473,208 downwards.
TTTTGCTCATCTTCTCAGAAATTGGGTTTTTGGCACTCAAAACGATTAGAAAGCCAGAAATCACTCAGTTTTCCATACTACTATATAGTATGAAAAACATCCCGATTTAGTCGAGTTTGGCGTATCAACACTAGGTTGTGATTTTTGGGGCTTAGGAAGGGTAATGAATTCCCCACCTAATCTTGATTTGGTCGTGTCTCTTAGTTAATTTGTATTAAAATGAATGCACACACTTCTTAATATCCAAAACATTCCAAAACAATCACCCAACTTGAATTTTTTTGCGACAGCTTTGCAAACAAGGAATCCTGCACAAAATACGATGTGGCGACCATGAAATCCCTCTGCAATTGTAACAGTTCTATGCTATATAAAGGGTATTTCTATTTCAGACTATGAGTTATAAATAATTATTGTTAAATAAAAGCAAGAAACTACATGTAGCTCACTGGTTAAGACTCCCCACTGCTCTCTTATAGCCTGCGTGTTCGAATCTTTGCTGCCACAATTATTTTATTATTTTTTCTTTCGATGTTTTGGAAGCCCAAGAGTTTGCACGAGCATTGCATGGGGTTACAAAATGTTTCAATAGAAAATATGTATATAAATAAGCTAATTATACTGGCACAAGCACATGATCCAAGACCCAAACCCAGACCTCGAAATGGAGCGGTTCGTGCGGCTCAAAGGGTAGTTCAGCGGCCAGACCAAGCCCAAATGGGCTCCGCTTGGGTCAATGCAACCTTTGAACTCCCCTCTACACATTTTCATATACCATAACTCTTCATTCAATCTAGTGAACTACCCTGCTCCTTTTTCATATTAAAATTCTTTTTGTTGACTCATTTAATCCAATTCCAATCCCAACTTAATTCTAATTTCTCTTATAAATACCAAGCCATCCCAAGTCATCTCCCCTATAAATTATTCTGAAAATTTCACTATCAAAACTTCTTAAATCAAGTCTCTTTTGCAAGCCAAGGCCAAGCCACGTCTCAAGATTCTCTCAAGTTCGTTCCTCCATGCGTCGTTCGATCTCAAGTTCGTTCTCCACATCATAGGTCTCGGTTCTTCCAACTGAGGCTTCTCTCATATTCTACATCCCCTCTAGATTATGCAACATGTAAGTCCTAATTCGATCTCTCTTCTCCTTTTCCCTCACCGCCTCATGAAAACATGTTTAACTCAAAAAAAAATATTCTTTCTTTGATAAAATAAAACCACCATTTTATATAAACTACAATCCATGCCTTCTATATTTGCTAGATGTGTTCAAAAGAATTTTTGGACATGATAAGAAAACAATTCTAGTTGACATATACAGGTTAACACATAAATTTCATATTTTTTATACTATCTCGATTACTATTTTTCTTGTGATATGTTAACATAGCTAACACAGGGTAATGATCTACCCCACACACACACATGGAAATCATAGCACGCTTATATGTTGTCGCATTTTTAAAAGAACTAATTTTCAATAAAATACCCTCAAGTTCAAAATACAAGATTTCAATTGAAACTTTTTCCTTTGGTAATTACTCCCTCACAACCCTCGTTAAGGGAGCCCTTTTGAAAATGGTGTGGATTATCGCACATCTTGGATCTAGTGAGTGAGATCCGAACTCTTCACGAAGCGTCGATCTCGAAGGAAAAGAATATACGATTCTTAAAACAAAGTTAAACAAATTTGAAAATAACTTAAAAATCATATATTTGTAACTTTAAAGAAATAAATATACAAATTAGACTTTAAATAGAATACCTCAAAATGAAAATATTTAATTTCAATTAAAATACCTTAATGTTTCCAAAATCTATATTTTCATTAAAATACCATAAACTTTTTAAAAGCTGGGTTTTAACACTAAAATACCACAAAATATAAAATACTTTTTATAAAAACTCTTGACATTTTAATTAATATATATATATTATCAAAACACCCTTGAGATTTATTTTTAAAATAATAATAAAACATTTTACATAAAAAAACCTCGAGAAATGCAAACATGCAAACATACATAATAAACAACTTGAATAAATATTTAAGGACCTTAGATTAATCATGTGTTAAGCAGTATCAAATCTCTTGATCCTTGGGGAGCCGTAGAAAGTGAATGTATGCCTATCCAGGTTAGATACCATTACAATTAAAGGAATTATCAATGGCAATCGTCTTGGAAAAAAACACAAATCCTGCCGTCTAAGTGCAGTGGTTGCCCAATTATTCCCAAACTTAAGATTTTTGAAAGATTGATATTTTAATAAGATTAACTTGAATTCTGATCTAACTTGAACTCGAACTTAAACTTAAATTTCAACTTAACTTAAACCTACATTTGAACTTGACCTGAACTTGAATTTGATTTGAACCTGAACTATATGCTTGCAACTTGACATGAATACACGAATCCAATATGCATACCTGAAAATCAACTTGACTCAAACCATGAATACAAATGACATGACCCACACTTGACAAAACTACATAACTACATGAACTCAATCTTGATATTACATCACCTTTGTATTCATAGACTCGATCAAGACTCGTAATCTTAATTGTTGATCTAATATACTCGGGAGGGTAGTTTAAGTGTGAATCCAATGAAATCTCAAGAGCCTCCCTAGATTATGAATCCATGTCTACTAACATAAGCAATTTGTCATGAGAGCTCGTGTTTCTAAGCCCCTGGACGATAGCCTGTTGGGTTTGGAATACTTCAACGACGGTTGAAGTTCCGTTACTAACACTCTTGATTCGGGTCTGTGGTTCCTTACTCTTAGATGAAAACCTGTTGGGTTCAAGAACACTCTTAATATTGATTGATATTCATACTTAAACTCACGTTAGTTAGCTTACCATTGTAGAGACTCTTTTAGGACACTTACATGCATTTCATGTTAACTATATTTACACTATGTTGGGAATATGTATGCCCTAGAGGCTATTATTGTTGATATACTGGATACTTGGACATATATATAGAGGACTTTCTTGCTCGACATGATAGTATGCCATCAGGTTACCTTTATCTTAACATGTAGACTGGTATTTATATTGTCTATCTCTTACATATTGATAAAACCCTTAGGATATGTACTTGACTACCAGGATTATGATGAGATTATACTAGTGGGGCCAGGGTGGTCCAAAAGTACATCCTTTAATCAGTTCCTAATCGAAAGAATATCGAGACTAGGGTATCGATATTCCATAGTAGACTAGTGTGTACGTTTCTTTTCCCTTAGTGGGCGATGATTGATCCTACAACCATTGGTGTGTGATATCAAAGATTGTACACAGGTGCTCATTGGAGAATGGGTACACCGAACGGACTCGCCAAGAACTCCTAGTTGGTAGTATACCTATCGTTAGATAGCAGTCCTCTGGTGACACTGGTACATGTTAGTCTGTAGACCCGAGATCATCATAAAGTCTTGTGTGGCTCCCACTGTGCTTTGATTTCCTCCCTACCACGCTCAAGAGGAGTTGTGCAAATAGGTGGATTTTGGGTACATTCCCGAGTCACATAGAGGCAATGAGCGATAGGAGGGGTTTCGTATCTCCCGGTATTGGGGGTTGATATTGCGCTATGCTCGATTGGCTATAACTAGAAGTCCCTGGCCAGGGCTGCTGCCAAGATTTACTGATAAGAGTTATCAGTAGTTTCTCGAACCGTTATAGGCCAAACATCAGCATGACTTATCATGTTACTGGGATCTGACGTTATTGATAAGCTTATAGGTGACTGATGTGATCATCATCTACTGCACAGTAGTGTTACTGATAGGCTTCAGGGTAACTGATGTGATCATCACCTACTGCACAGCAGTGTTACTGTAGGTGACTGATTTGATCATCACCTACTGCACAGTACTTACCCCTAGACATTGTCCCCACCGAAAAACGCGACGAAGAAGCGGCGAACGACTTGCCTGAAATTCGGGGTAGATGCTAATTGGTGCTATCCGTCCACCTCTCCGAAAATGCCAAGTTGATTTATGGTATCGTGTATCGAAGGTTTAAACGGATGCGGCCGATGTAGCAGGCTTCGTCAGATTCCCCCTCATTTGAGGAGGTTTTGATTGTGGGGATGCTCTTCCCTGTAGGCGTAAGCCCCTGCAGTTAATTATGCTACCGCATCGCGGTAACCACTTTCTCCTTCTCCAGATGGTCACTTCGTGTCGTGGGTGTTTATTTTTGTGTTTGGTTGCCCGTGGATTGTATACGGAGACTAATTTATGTTGTCGCCCGTAGGGCGTAGGTTAGTCCAAATCCGTATCTTCTTAGATTTGGCTTTGGGGGTTGGGTTTAAGGATATATTAGCCTCGTTTGGGACTAAGATCAACTTAAACTTTAGTTAAGGATACGTTAGTCTAATGTTTGGACTAAGATCAACTTAACATTATCATTTAGATCCAACAAAAGAGCATTTGAACTCTATTGTTTAGTTTAGAGACATTGCAGTCGATTACCAGTTTAAGGACATAGTGGTCCAATGTTAGTTTAAGGACATTACGGTCCAGGTTAAGGACATCGTAGTCCGTGGGTTTAAAGGGACCCTACAATCCAGATTAAGGACATCGTAGTCCATGAGTTTAAAGACCCCACAGTCCGGTTTAGAGACATCGTAGTCTATAAGGTTTAAGGACATCGTAGTCCATGAGTTTAAGGACCCCACAGTCCGGTTTAGAGACATCGTAGTCTATAAGGTTTAAGAACATCGTAGTCCATGAGTTTAAGGACCCCACAGTCCGTAGAAATGTATGGTTGTCGGGACCCGTCATCTCTCTGAAGACATTGAAGGATTACAACGACAGATATCAGAGGAGTAAAGAGATGTACCCTCGAACCGGTGTGAGTTGGTTGAAGGATCTGTAGTCCAGTTTGGGACTGAGATCAGTTAAATATTCATGAGCAGATGGGCTCGGTTCAATATAAGTTGAGGACTTATGGCCAATATTGGGTTAAGTCCAATAAGATTAAAATGTTTAACATTTTATTGTTCTGAGCTATTGAGCCTTTATTTGGGCTTGGCCTTTTTAATAATGCTGAGCATTAGATCCTGACACATTCTTTTGTCTTGTATTGAATGCATAGCATTCATCAGAACAATGCGTGTTCTGACAACTCGCCACGTGGCGCACCAGGCGCTTTGCGCCAATTAAAGAGCACATTGCGCTTCTACCAAGTAGCGCACATAAAAAGGACACGTGTCGTGCTTGGCGCTAAGCGCCAGTTTATAAGCGCGTTGCGCTTTCAATTTGTAAGCGCATTGCGCTAGTTTGTTGGCGCACCAGTGAGTGACACGTGGCACGCTTGGCACTGAGCGCCAGCCCAAGAGCGCAGTGTGCCGTTTCAGAAGCGCAAAGCGCAAGCTGCATACGTGGTTGACACGTGGCACGTTTTGGCGCTGAGCGCCGGTCTAGGGAGCGCAAAAGCGCAGTTCATGAGTGCAAAGCACTTTTCAGTAGCGCAAAGCGCATTTGATCAAATTTATGATCAGAGAACAAGTTTATGTTATTTTTAAAGGAGGCTGTGCCTCAAGATTCAAGAACAAAAGTTCTTATTTATAAAAAAGGCGCTGCCTTTGTAGATCAATGATCTGTGAATGAAGTAAATTGTTTTTATGATGAGATCTCCTGATCTCTTTTTTATCAAAGACCTTGGTCTTTTTGTAGATCTATGATCTTATTTAGAAGATAGTTCTTCTTTTCATGAGATGGTTTCATCTCTGTGTTCAAGAATCATGTTCTTTACCTTGGAGAAATGATCTTCTTTTTGCTAAAAGCTTGCTTTTCTTTCTTTGAGTTTTCTCAAAGTTTGTAGGGGGGTTTCTCTATATCAGACTTGAAGTCTTGGGGCCTTTATATAGGGAAAGCTGATTTGTTGAATCGGTTAAAGAGATCTTTCTCTGGTTGATTTGGGAATATTTCCCACCACTGGACCTTTGATCCTAGGACTTCTGTTTTACAGAAGGCAATTTTCTTGTTTTTAACAAGATTGGAAAGATCTTTCCATAATAGAATTTTAATTCAGATTAATAATTTATTATTAGATCTTTTGATCTAACTGTGGGGAATTCTTAATTCCAGCGCTAGCGCACCTTGCTCTAGCGCACCTACGTTTGATACGTGGCGTGCAGCGCAATTGCGCTAGCGTACCATGTCTGACACGTGGCGCGCAGTGCGCCTTGCGCTAGATCTGAAGCGTTGCTTCAACAAAGGTGTCTTTTCACCTCTCTTTTTAAGTCAAACTTGTATTCCCCAGAACTTTCATTTCCCAAGTCTTGGAAATAGCTCCACTATGCACAAAGTTTTCTGTGCCTAGTTTTTATAACTCGAAGCAAAGCTTCTTTCTTTTCTCATCTCCAAAGAACTCTCTCAATTATGGCTTGTAACCGCCCACATGCTCGTCGACAACCGTGGGAAGTGCCCATTCAGGACATTGTTCCTCGTTTTGCTGCGCGCTTGGTGGATTCTTCTCTTACGGATGACCAATGCGACGCAGCGTTGTACGAGCTCTTGACTCGTGTAGGGTCTCCTCTCCCCCCACACTCTATTTGGCTTCGGATGACCTTGCGTCTTTGTTCGGTGATATTCCTCCTCCTCCAGCAGAGATGTCCTCGGCAATGCTTGATGCTGCTGAAGACAAGATCGAGTGCTTCTTCGAGGCGCATTTGATCACTAAAGCCTTGAGGGATTGCTCTGTCCACTTGCTGAGCCAAATACGGGCTCGTCGGGTCGTTATCTCCACCTTCTCTAGTGAGTGCGGCATTGATAGATGGACGGCTACTCTTCGAGAAGATCGCCGTTTTGATATGGTGGAGAATACGGAGAGGGAACTGGACAATCTCCTCCTTAGCTTTGCGAACCCCTGTCCTTTTGATCCCATGTTTGGTGATCTGTTTTCAATGTAATAATAAAAAGATGTTTTAATTAAGTATTTTATTATCCGCTAAGTGTTCCTTTGTTTTTAATTCTTTGTTATTCCTTTGTAAGGCGTTTATACGCTGCATAATTTAATTTGCGATAATCAGGTGCAAGTAATTCTTGCAAGGATGAAGCGCTTCTGGCGCATAGCGCTCTCGTGCTTTGCACATGAGCGCTGTTTTAGATTCTTTGACTCTTATTGTAGGCGCATTTGATGCTAGCACTTTTTATGAAGCGTTGCTTCGCTTTCCAATCTTGGAAACAGAGCTTTGCTCTAATTGGGGGTGCACAGCGCAGAGCGCAGCACAGCCTGCGCTAGCGCACCCGTGTTTGACATGTGGCGCGCGGCGCGCCTAGTGCCAGCGTACTCATGTTGCGCTGCCTAAATCGCAGCGCACCTGGCGCTAGCGTACCCGTGTTTGACACGTGGCGCTTAGCACAGAGCACTGGATCTGAAGCGTTGCTTCGATTTTTAAATTTTGAATTTTTAAATAGAGTTTTGCTCTGATTGGGAGAAGCAGAAGCGTCGATTCATTTCCAATCTTAGAATTTGAACAGAGTTTTGCTCTGATTGAGGAAACAAATTCCCCCCCACCGTTGCGCTTACATGGCCCATACGTGAGTGCGGCGGGGGTAGTATCTTAGCCGTTGAATCAACTTTTGGAAGTTGAAATGGCTCCCAATGCCTATAAATAGGGCCTTTGGCCCTCTAAGATGACCATTGTTCATCTTCTTCTTGTTTTCTGAGGATTTCATTCTCCCACAGAGCATAGCTCTTTTGTTTACCAACTTTTTAAGAGTAAAACTCTGTCAAAACTTAGGTAAAGTTAAGAGTTTTTAATAAATTAGGGTTTTACCCATTTAACAGAGCCTTGCTCTTCATAGATCTTTGATCTAAAGAAAACCCATTTAGAGTTTCATCAGCAGAGCTTTGCTCTCATGAACCCATAGATCTAAAGAGATCTTTTCTTGGGTTTCTTAGTTTATGAATCAGAGCCTTGCTCTTTTGCCCACATGTAGATTTCTTAATCCTTGATGAAGAACTCTTAAGAGTTTTTTCATGGATCTTGAAGATCCCAAAATTTTTAATTCATAAAAATTAATTGATTTTAATTTTCTTTTTTGATGAGTTTTTCCATCATCATTACAGAGCCAGGCTCTTAGCATTCTCGGGGAATCCCTTTAAATTCCTTTCATAATTGACTTTGACAGGTGTCATTCTTGTCCACGAGCTTTGCTCTCGAGGAATTTAAATCCTTGACCCGAAGGGTTGCTTATTAAATGAGATTCCCTTTTTAGGATTTCTCACAAATTCGAATTTATTAGGTGTCATAATTAGAATTCGTTTTCTCCATGGGGATATCAAGAGCCGTTTAAATCCATGTGCCTGTTTTTAATAAGAATTTGCTTAATCAGTCTGTCCGCTAGTTCTTGTTAATTTTCTTTTTCAGGAGTTATGGACACTCATATCTATGACCTTGATGAGATTATCTCTTATGGAGACATCCGCTCACTCGGCCGTTCTCAAAATCGAGAATTCACAAACGCCCAGTGTGCCGAAATCATGAGTCGCTTTGACGCATACAATGGTCGACTGCTTCCTCGATGTTCCTCTCTCCTGAAGCTTATCGTGGGAGCGATCTGGGAAGCGCTTCCTTTATTCTGTACCGGCATGTCGCTTAAGGCATTGGATGCTGCCGAGGATAAGGTGCACTTAGTGTATCTGATAGGCCTAATCTCGAGAAGGCGAGACAATCTTATCGATCTTCTGCATCAGGCTTTTCAACAGGCGGCAATACTTGCGGCCTATCGGAGGGTGGAGGACATCCGTGAGGATCCCGACACTTGTGAACGCGAAAGAAAGCATATTAGGATGGTTCGAAAGGCCTGGAAGATTCTGGACAATGTCACTTTTGAATTCCTCAATCCATGCCCTGGATCTGAGATTTTGCCATTGTAATCATTTTGATAATGTTTTTGTTTACTGCTTTCATAATTGTAAAAACTTTTTCGAAGTATGAATGGAAAATTCTTCATTTCAGCTTGTTTTATTTTATGTACTAAATCTTTTGCACATTCATGCACGGGTATGCCTCGAACGCTTAATTAAATGCGAATCAAATGTTCTCCTTGTCGCTTTCTTCTCTTTTCTTTATTGACGGTATATTATCTTAGTAAGCGTAGCCTGTAGACGGTATATAGCTGTCCATCTTGGACTCTTTGTAGGGCGGTGATGGCTTAGGAAACAGGGTTAGGATCTGTCACCTAAGACTTTTCAATTTTATGAGCCGTGAGGGTCTCATAAAGACTTTTCTCCCTACGAGTCGTGAGGATTAGGTGTATTTTCTCCTTAGGAATCGTGAGGATTCATAAGTGTGTTTTTCCTTATAAGTCGTAAGGATCTTATAAAAGATTTTTCTTCCTCACGGAACGAGAGGATCCGTAAGTGTTTAGTGGGATTGACATGTAAGTGACGTATTTCCGAAACGGGGTCATATGGATGACGTATTTTTGAGACGGGGTCACGTTGATGACGTATTTCCGAACGGAGTCATGTGGATGACGTATGTCCGAACGGGGTCATGTAGATGACGTATCTCCGAGCGGGTCATGTGGATGACGTATCTCCGAACGGGGTCATGTGGATGACGTATTTCCGAGCGGGGTCATGTGGATGACGTATTTCCGAATGGGGTCATGTGGATGACGTATTTCCGAGCGGGGTCATGTGGATGAAGTATTTCCGAACGGGGTCATGTGGATGACGTATTTCCGAGCGGGGTCATGTGGATGACGTATTTCCGAGCGGGGTCATGTGGATGACGTATTTCCTAGCGGGGTCATGTGGATGACGTATTTTCGAACGGGGTCATGTGGATAATGTATTTCCGTTGTAGTGAGACGAATGTCGAAGTGGTCTCCAGGTTGTTTGGGAACCATCGAGATTTGGGGTAGGGCTTTGCCGTATCTCCAGGGTTGATTGCAGCGTCTGAATCTCGCTGGAATGGAGAGGAACGCTGTTGATGATCTCTGGGCTATCCCTAAACCGTCGAGATTTGGCTTCGTTTTCTGATGGAGCCTAGGAAGGGAAGGTGTGATTCCTTCTTTGTTTGCGCCCCTGGATTGTATACAGGGATTGATGTGATATCACCTGTAGGGCATAAATTTTATTTTTCTTTATTTCTTTCCGCGATGGTCTATCGTTTCAGCCTTTATATCGCGAAGGTCACGATTGCCCAATCATTTCGGCTATTTTTCGCGGTGCCCAATCATTTCGGCTATTTATTTTATTTTTACTCGCTGCTTTTTATTGCGAGTTGCCCAATCATTTCGGCTATTTTGCATGCATATATTTTTTACTTGCTGATTTTTTTGCAAGTTGCCCATCATTTCAGCTATTTCGTATGCATGTGTGGCTCTCTAGTTTCTCGCTGCTAGCCTGGAATTAGACACCGATTTCAGCATCAGTATCGCTACAACTGGGATATTGCCGGGAGCGAATCATCACTTACCTCTGTCGACGTGGAACAAAGGTGGCTTAGCGAACAGGGTTAGGATCCTGTCGACTAAGGCTTTGACTTCATGAGCCGTAAGGGTCTCATAAAGGTATATCTCCCTGCGAGTCGTGAGGATCTCGTAGGTGCGTTTATCGTGAGGACTCCTAAGTGTATAGCTTCTCGTAAGTCGTAAGGATCTTACAAGAGTATTTTCTTCTCATAAGTCGAGAGGACTCACAAGGGTTGTTTACCGTGCAAACATATCCCTAGTCACGAATGGGACTTTGTTAGGGAAATGTTTATTCGCGCCCGTGGATTGTATACAAGGGTCGGCATTGAGCCGCTTGTAGGGCAGTGTCGGAGGTTGTGGTGGCTGCTTAAGAACAGGTTCAGATCCCTGTAGGTTAAGACTTTCAAATCTTATGAGCCGTGAGGGTCTCATAAGAGGGTTCTCCTTACGAGTCGTGAGGATCTCGCAAGTGTAATTTCTCCTTAGGAATCGTGAAGATTCCTAAGTGTGTTGCTCCCTTGTGAGTCGTAAGGATCTCACGCAGGTGGTTTCTCCTTACAAAGTCGAGGGGACCTTGCAAGTGTCTTTTAACGAGATTGCGCCCTTTCGGGTTTTCACAAAACTCGTCGGTAGCCTTGCCGTTTTTACTCACGGAGCCCTTTCGAGTTTTCATCCGTGCCCATTTTGCTTATAGACATACCGTTTTCTTTTTTTCTTTTTTTTATTCTTTTTTTTACCAGCTTTGGGAAGCCGCAATCCACCGTAGTTTATCGACATCTCGGTCAACGGCTAGTTTTAGAACATAGTGGTCCGGTATTAGTTTAAGGACGTTTCGGTCCGTTGTTAGATTAAGAACGTTTCGGTCCGTCGCTAGTTTAAAGACGTTTCGGTCCGATGTTAGTTTTAGGACATTTCGGCCCGTCATTAGTTTAAGGACGTTTCGGTCCATTGTTAGTTTAAGGACGTTTCGGTCCGTTGCCGGTTACTACTTATAGAGTTTGGGCTTAGGAAGATAGCGAGCAGACATAGGCGTCGTCATCTATCATTGACCTAGGCCGTGACTCATCAGGCATAGTAGTTCTTCAGGAAGCGACCGTTTATTGGCCTGAAGGGTCTTTCACCATGCATGTACATGAGTAGATAGGCTCCACCCTGGTAGACTTTGTCTATGATATACGGGTTTTCATAGTTTAGCTCGAATTTCCCTCATTTGGCACGATTGGGGATCATAGGTCTTTTGACCACTAGTACGAGTTCACCTTGGCGGAATGTTCTCGGCCTAGTCAATCTCTCGTATGAGCGCGTCATCTTTGCTTTATAAGATTTTGTTGCGTTATGAGCCGGGTTTCATCAAGGGCATCGAGCTCCTCAAACTGAAGGTGAGCATTCTCTTCGTCCGTTAGCTCGTAATGAACTGCCACTCGTAGAGAGGGTAGCTCTATCTCGAAGGGGAATACCGCCTCTGTACCGAATACCAATGCGTACGGCGTCGTGTTCGTGGCCGTTTTTAACATAGTTCGATACGCCCAGAGAGTTTCATGCAGTCTCTCGTGCCAGTCCTTCTTGTTCTTGGATACCGTCTTTTTCATGATTTTCGTCAAGGTCTTGTTGAAAGCCTCAGCTAGACAGTTAGCTCGGGGATTATAGACTGAAGAGTATCTCTAATCTATATTATACTGTTGTGCGAAGCGGCTGATTTTGTGGCTTCTATAGGCTGGCCCGTTATCGGAGATAATCCGTCGCAGAGTGCCGAACCGATAAATGACGTGCGTCTTGAAGAAATGGAGGATATTCTCCGTATTCACTTCTCTTAGTGGTACTGCTTCTGCCCATTTGGAGAAGTAATCGGTTGTCGCCAAGATGAATCGATGTCCTCTGGACGATGCTGGTTCGATGGGGCCGATTATGTCAGTCTCCCACATTTCGAACAGCCAGCTAGCCACTGTTGGATGTGGTGGATTTGGATGCTGATGGATAAAGTCTCCATGAATTTGGCACGAGTGGCACTGTTTCGCGTATTCGAGGCAGTCTTGGATCATCGTGGGCCAATAGTAGCCCATCCTTTTAATCTTCAGCTTCATCTTCGGGCCGGCTTGGTGAGAACCGCAGAGTCCGTCGTGAGTTTCTTGGACGACTCTCTTTGCCTCTTCAGGTCCCAGGCATCTTAGCCACAGAGAATCAAATGACCTTTTATACAGAGTATCATTGACGAAAGCAAAAGACAGAGCTCGTTTCATAAGCTAATGTCTTGAGGACGCATCTTCAGGTGTTCGACGGGATTTGAAGTAGCCTATAAAGACTTCTTTCCAATCCGTAACCTTTTCCTGGTCTTTTATTTGCAGAGTCGTTTGCTCGATCGCTCCCTTTTTTTCGGACGACTCCGGAGATATTTCTGCCAGTGCGAGAACCCGACGGTTTTGCACAACGATCCTCACGTCATCGAGGTTCTCATCGGCCAGTTCTTTAACGAAATTGGCTAATGCATCTGCCTTGCTATTTTCCGCGCACGGGATGCTTTCCAGGGTGTAGGAGGGAATTTGAGTCAGCAGTCGCTGTACTCTCTCGCCGTACTTTACCAACTCTGGCTTGCACGTTTGATAGTCGTCGTTTACTTGACTAACGACCAGTTGGGAATCTCCGTATATGAGGAGATTTTCAATTCCCATGTCGATAGCGATCTCAAGACCTGCTATCAAAGCTTCGTATTCGGCTTTGTTGTTCGTCCTCGACTCTGTCAAGGAGAAGGCGAAGCGCATTATCCCTTCTTGTGGAGTTACGAAGATGAGGCCTATCCCCGATTTGATTATAGGGGTGCTTTGTTTGCGCTTCTTCATGGAAGATGCTCCATCGAAATAAAGTTCCCACCGGGTATCACCACCATCGATCGTGTCAAACGCATGTTCGTCTGACAGTTCGCAATTCAAAGGAGAATCGGCAGGTATAGGATGCTCAGCGAGGAAATCGGCGATGGCCTGGCCTTTCATTGCCTTGATAAGCCGATAAGTTATCGAAAACTCCATCAAGAGCAAAGCCCATTTAGCGAGTCGTCCTGTTAATATGGCCTTCGACATCAAGTATTTGAAGGGATCCACTTTTGATATGAGATGGACCTCATGTGCTAACACATAGTGTCTGAGCTTCGTTATTGCGAAGATCAACGCCGGGCAGTGCTTTTCAATAGGAGAGTAATTGCTTTCTGCCCCTAGGAGAACTCGACTCAGATAGTAGAGGGCTCTCTCCTTCCCTTGGTCGTTTTCTTGTGCCCATAGCGCACCTAAAGAACCTTCGAGGGCTGTTGTATACAGGACGAGAGGTTTTCCTTTAACGGGAGCGGTCAGTACTGGCGGATTCTGCAGGTATTGCTTGATTTCGTCCAGTGCGCTTTGGCATTTGTGATCCCAGACGAACGGGGTTCCCTTCTTCATCAGGTGACTGTAAGGACGGCACTTGCCTGAGAGATTGGCTATAAATCGCCGGATATACGCGAGCTTCCCTTGGAGAGACCGCAATTGCTTGAGAGTCCTTGGCGGAGGCATTTCCATGATCGCCTTGATCTTCGACGGGTCTATCTCGATGCCTCGATATCAGACGATGAATCCCAGGAATTTGCCCGAGGAGACTCCGAACGCGCATTTGAGAGGGTTCATCTTCAAGTTGTATTTCCGAAGGCGTTGAAATATGGTTTTCAAATGCTCTAAATGTTTCTCGTATGATTTTCTCTTAACCACGAGGTCGTCGATATAGCATTCGACGACTTCATATATGAGGTCATCGAAGATCTTCGTCATGGCCCTCTGATAGGTGGCACCGGCGTTCTTTAGACCGAAGGGCATCACTTTGTAGCAGAATATGCCCAAAGGAGTCCGAAAAGCGGTATGCTTCTGGTCCTCGGGATGCATCTTTATCTAATTGTATCCTGACGAGCCGTCCATTAAGGAAAAAACTTCATGAGTGGACGTATTATCTATCATCAGCTCGGTGACCGGTACTGGGAAGTCATCTTTCGAGCAGGCTTTATTGAGATCCCGAAAGTCCACACATATGCGCACCGTACCATTTTTCTTCATCACTGAGACAATGTTAGCGATCCAGTCAGGATATTGAACCTCTTGGATGAAGCCGGAGTCGATTAGCTTTTTGACCTCGGCATTGATACTCATCTCAAGCTCGAGCCGCATTCTTCTCGGTGCTTGTTTGATTGGCTTAACGTCCGGGGATATCGCCAATTTGTGTACAGCAATCTCTGGATCTAATCCTGGCATCTCGGAATAGTTCCATGCGAAGCAATCTTTATGCTGCATGAGCACGTCCTTTAGTGTAGCCACCCTTTCTTCAGACAATAGCTCACTGACGAATATCGGTCGCGGGTCACTTGCCGTCCCTAAATCAATTTTCTTGAGGTTATCTGCAGTAGTATGTATTCCATCCTCTAGCTCTTTCAGTGCCGGTGGAAATTCTGAGATTACCTCGTCATTATCATTTTCGAAGCACCAGGGGAGTTCGTCCATATTCTCAGGTTCTTCTTTTGATAACATTATCACGTGACAGGTACGAGCTCGCTTCCAAGACCGATGTGGATCTGGTTCTACCCTTATAGATTTGGGTTCATGCTTCTGCGGCGGGGTTACCCTTCAGCTGCTGGATAGAGCGAACCTGCCTTGTTGATATTGATCTTCGACCCAGTTCTTGAAGGTGAAGCAGTCTTCAATAGGATGTCCTATTGCCCTATAATAGGAGCAATAGTCTGGGTGAGAGACTTCGCCTGCTTTCTCGGGGTGCTTGGACTCCGGGAGGATAATCATTTGATGTTTTATGGCAAGATCAAGATCTTCTTTGTCTTGTCTTGAGCAAAAGAGTATGCTCGACCCACCTTCTTTATAAGAGACGAATCCGGACTGCCCGTTTCTTGACCGCGTGGCTTTTTGGACCCGCTTTGTCGCTGTCGAACGCCTTTCCCGTTCTTTGGTTTGTTTCTGCCTCTGCGTCGGGCCTTCTGTACAACGGGTTCACAAGTAGGAGCATTTTCATTTTTCGCAGTCTGTTGAAGGAGGCGTCGCGTCCTGGCTTTCTTGTAGATGGTCATTTCGCGATTATGGTTGTCTCGAACCTTTTGACTTGCTTCCCTTATAAGCTTGTCCATTTGTTCTTCGAACGACGGACTGGGCATTTTCACGGCGGGGGCTCTTTCTGGTTCAGGGTTAACATCTTCCCATAGAGCATCTCCCTCTTTATCAAAGTCATGCACGACGTAGCAGTCGCGGAATAGCTCCCGTTTCTTGGATTGAACATACCCAACTCCGGTCGTTTCCATTCTTCCGTTGGGCAACTTTCGTTGAGTTCCGAGAACGTTCCAGATCCTGTTATAGAACTGTGCTTGTCGTACAGTTTGCTTAAGGGGTACACCTTGGCGCCTCAAGAGTCTCTTTAGTCCGTCTGTGTAATATCTGAGTAAACGGATGGGCTGGAGCCTGTTAAGTATAGAATCCGCGCCGTGCCAGATTTCTTTCTCTACTTTGGTTTCCCCGGATCGGTAGAATAGGATCGCTTTTTCACCTTCTCGTCTAGGTGGGACATAGAACGTCTGCAACTCTTCCACATTGTAGGTATCAAGTGCGTCTAGTTCTTTATGATGCTTGGGCGAAACCATGGCAACTTGCAAACTTTGCTCTTCATCAGCGAAGGTTTGTATTGAAGGCCGAGCAGAGAATATGGCATGGACCTCATCTTCCGAGTCGCTGCCGAAGATCAACATAGGAGCGGACGGTCCTGGCTTGTTGCACTGGGGCGGACCTAAGTAAACTATCTCTTCTTCCTCCTCGGTATCACTCCCGGAGACCGGAATGGTAGGGATAGCTTTGTTCTCCAGTTTGTGACATCTTTCTGTGTCCTCAAAGTCTGGTAAGAAGTATGTTGCATCTTCGTACTTTCGGACTTCATTCACGGAGAATGGGTTTAGCTCTCCTGTCACAGTATACTCGAGGCCATCCTTGAAATATTTCATACACTGATGTTGTGTAGAGGGAATGATGTCGTACTGGTGTAACCAGGGCCGGCCGAGCAAAGCGTTGTAGCATGTCTTGGCGTCAATGACGTGGAACTTAATGTCCGTGACAAGCAGCCCAAAGCGTAACGTCAGTATCACGGACTCAAGCGTCCGTGATGACTGAGAGTCGAACCCGGAGATGGTGATTTTATAGCAAGCGAGGTGTTGGACACTCATGCAGATTTCCTTTAACACCCTCACGTTAAGGAGATTGATGGAAGACCCATTATCAACCAGGATTTTACCTATCTTGATGTCATGACAGTATCCGGAGACATATAGGGGACGGTTGTGCTCGCATGTCCCAAGTAGGAGATCTTCATCGCCGAAGGTGATATTGGCTGTGTGTACTTCTTCCAGCTCATCCTTCATCTTTTCTTCGGCGAGGAAAGTTTGGAACTGCTCGGGCTCTTGTAATGTCTTGATCAGTGAATCTCTCGCCTCTTTGGATAGCAGAAGGGCGTCGAGAATGCTGAGTTCCTCAAGTGTGCGAGAACGTTGTAGTCCACCTTACTTTTCTTTGGCGAGTCCTTGCTTTCAGCTTCTCGACGGCTTGGTCATCAAGGATGATATCCTCAGAGACCTTTTCTTTCCCCTTATCTTTTCTATTTGACCCACTGTTCGAAGGCCCAAGATTCTTTTCGGGCGGCGTATGATTGCGCAGCTGAATATTCTCACAAGTCCTTGGTTCTTCCTCTTTTCCCAAGATGGATTCTTTAAAGAGAGGGCCAAAAGCCATTTCTTTGTCAGAGTCACTCCCGAAGGTGAGAACTTACGATCCCCCGGCGTTGACCATGCGACAGTTGCCGGTAGTTCTTTTATGCTCCTCGGTCGTATTTCTTTGCTCCCGACGAGTTTTGCGTTCATCCGCTTGAAATGCTGCCGGTGAGTCTCATATCCCTGCCACCATCTTGTAAAAGCGTTGCACTCTTCGGTGGGGAGCGCAATCTTTCGATGATATAGGCAGTAGCTAGGATGTGTTTCTGCTTCACCAAAGGCGTTCGCTTCGGAGGATGGTAGCTTCATTCCCATTGATATGGCTTTAGCGAACCTCTTCCTCGTCTTGAACTTGTTTTTATTTGCAACGGAGGTACTTTGATCTGGTGGAATATTTCAGCCCTTTCGTCCAATCGCTGGCGTTTGGCCTTTTCAAATATGGCCATCTCACGCTCCTGATCAGCTTTGCTTTTAAGAAGGGTTGTGTTCAGGAATGCATCGATCATTTCGTCTGTTGGCCCTGGAAGTTCCGGTTCAGGATTTGCCCCAAGTTTCTCAGTGCAAGGAGTTTCTTCATCGTCTATCGACGAGTGAGAGATCACATGGCAACTCACTGCGTAATCTTCAGATTCATCCGACGAGTCTTCTCCATCATCTCCGTCCTCAAGGACGTGGCTGAGGAACACTTGGAGCGTGATTGGAGTCCGCGCCTTCTGGTTATACTCTTCCAGCGCATCAATTTGCTTTTGTAGGTCCGTGCGCTTGTCGCCAGGCTTCACGGGCTTCTTGGATTTCTTTTTCTTCTTCGAAGATTTTGACGGCTGGGTGTGAGTGCTTTGGCTATCACCACCGATTTTTGGAGTTGGGCGCGGTTTCAGCATCCCCTCGATGATTTCATGCTCCAGTGGATTCTTCCATCTAATTGCCGGACATGTGTAGAGATCCTTCAGCATTCTTTTTGCCTTGGCTGAAAGAGCGACCTCCCATGGAGCTTCTTCTACGAAAGAGCATGATGCCCCCGGTGTATCTGTTTTCTTGGGAGTGTGTGGCCGAGGCGGGTTCACCTTCCAATTCTCAGATAATACGAATTTTCCCTACTGGTATTGATCTTCTATCCAGCTTTTGAAGATGTAACAATCCTCGATCGGATGGCCCAACATTCGGTGATAAGGGCAGTAGTTAGGATTGCTAATGTCGCCGGGTTGCGCTGGGCGTCTTGGCTCTGGCAGATTGATGAGCCTGTTGCGCAGTGCAAGCTCGAATAACCTCTTCATCTTGTCTCTAAGGAACGAGTAAGGGCGACCCATTTTATCTTCGAGAGATCGAGTTCTGTTATTTTGGCGATCAACTGGTCTTGGGCCACCGGGCTGCTGTTGAGCATTGGCGACGACAATCGCCTTCCCCTTTCCCTTCTCATTTCGAGAGTCCGGCTTTGGAGGAGACGATCTATGACCCATCTGGTCCATTTGGGCCAGTTTGTCGATCAAGGTCTGAAAAGTAGTCGGCTTGAAGAACATCATGAACTGGGAGATAGTTGCATGAGGGTCCAGAGTGCCCATGAACATACCCACCGCCGGTGCTTCTTCAATGCGCTGTTCGCACTTCGACCACAGATTCCGCCATCGTATGGCGTATTGGACCCACGTCTCGCCTGGCTTCATCCTGGCATTGATCAATGCCGTTATCGAGGTGTGTTCACTAGCACTCGCGAATCGCTGGGTGAATAACAGCTCCATTTCCGCAAATGTATTGATGGAGTCATTTAGAAGTTTGGAGTACTATTCGAAGGCCATCTCCGATAAGCTGCCAATGAATTGGCGAAGCACAAGCTTATCATCGCCCCCGGTGTTGCCGCAAAGAGCTCTGAACTGAGCGACGTGCTGGTGAGGATTGCCCGTCCCCATGTACACATGGAATTTGGGGATCGTGTATCCCAGCGGGTATTTTATTTAGTCATACCAGCTTGGATACGGTCGCCCAATTTTGACGACTTGGCCGGCCGCTTCATTCGCCTGGTGAGCTCGTATTTGCTGAGCTGTATTGTCATCCAGTACGGCCTTGGAAATGGTTTCCTCCTTGGCTACTGAAAGAGCCGGAGGAGAATTAGATGTTTCCCCTCTGTCGTCTTCAATGATGATAGGAGGGTCTTCAGCTGGAGGATCTGGCTATAACATCATCCCTACCATGTTTTGGAAGAGAAGCGCCATTCGTTTTATGTTGGCAGCTTGTTCTGCTGCTTCTCTATCCTTCTTTTTGAGGACTCTGCGCAGGTAGTCAGCATCGGTTTCTTGTTCGTGGCGCTGCTCTGATGATGCCTCCGGGCTTTTTTTTGGTCCGGTGAGTGCGGCCATTTGCGTCAACATTTCTTGAAGTTTCTGCTGTTGTTGTTCCTGAGCCCTTGTTATCAATCGGGTGAGCGGTCGGTGGCCCGTCGAAGTGTGGCTTTCTTCTTTTCCGGAAGCCATGTAAACGTTATGCACTGTTATGCCCCCAGACTTGGGGCATATGGGCTCAGTGTCTTTGTGGTCTGCTGTAGTCACAGGGGATTTCTCTGGCCTCCTTCTCTTTTGAGCGGTTGACGTTGAGGGGGCCGTTGTAGCGGGCACCCAGGTGGTTGTCGTCCTTCGTGGCTTGCCAGGACAGTTCTCTTCCTGCTGAACCTTCAGTTTTTCCTGTCGGCGGAAATAGTCCTGATCGATCACCGACTCCTGGACCCGTCACCAGACTTTGTAAACTTTGGAAGAAAGCCGCTAGGAGGGTTGATCCGGCTTTATTCCTATAACATTCTCTACGGGTGGAGGAGATCTTTTCAGTACGGCGGTAGGAGAGTTCCTGTGCACCTTGTTTAGCAATTCAAAGCTATTCCCGGTTGGAACAGCAGCATTGACTTCCACCGTTGGGGCTGGTGGAGTTAGCCCAGAGGGGGAGTTGCCCCCAGCCTTCCTCACTCGGCGCCAGTGGCGACGTCGAGCGTGTTGAGCCGATGGTGTTGGTTCGGTGATGGGGATGGTTTTATCTGCCCCCTGTTCAGATGAAGCGTTGCTGGCACTAGCCTCTTGAAGACCGAGTTCCGTCCAATAGCAGTGTCTAGCCTGTCAAATACAGACTTTTGAGCAGGAGCGGGAGTAGGAGCTGGAACAGTCAGTCTTGCAAAGACCGACCCTTTGGTAGGAGAAGCCGCCTTGACGACTTCAGGAGCAAGGATGGCTATCCTCTTCGGAACAACCTTTTCTGGGATTGCAGGCTTCATCATGAGCCCACATGAACTTTGGCCTAATCTGGCGAAGACTGAGGCATTGGAGCTAGACGACCAGTTGAGAGGGGCCGCGGTAGTAGCAAGCCGATCAAAGAACGACTTCTTGGGAGCTTCTGGTGTTAGTACAGGGGTGCTGAAGCTCATCGGTGGGAGCATAGTCCCAAAGAACAATCCGGTGGTGGCCTGAGTCACCTGGTCTACCGGCATCGTGAACAAGGAGGCCGCTTGGGGCCCGTAGGCTATACCTCCAGATGAGGCGGAGCACGAGTTGCAATTGCAGTTGGAACACTTCTCGCAAGTGGATGCCATTAATGTTTCGCTTTCTGCGCCAAGCAAGAAACCAAATCTTAGTACCTCGAACCCAAAGGCAACCATATCAAACCGCGATTCGTTCGCGAACACGACACATGAAGTGTGGAGTGGAAAGAGGAAAAGGTCCCACCGGGCGTGCCAGAATCTGTTCCCCGCCGAAAGACGCGACGAAGACGCGGCGAACGTCTTACCTGAAATTCGGGGCAGATGCTAATTGGTGCTATCCGTCCACCTCTCCGAAGATGCCAAGTTGATTTATGGCATCGTGTATCGAAGGTTTAAACGGATGCGGCCGATGTAGCAGACTTCGTCAGATTCCCCCTCATTTGAGGGGTTTTTGATTGTGGGGACGCTCTTCCCTGCAGGCGTAAGCCCCTGCAGTTAATTACGCTACCGTATCGCGGTAACCACTTTCTCCTTCTCCAGATGGTCACTTCGAGTCGTGGGTATTTGTTTTTGTGTTTGGTTGCCCGTGGATTGTATACGGAGACTAATTTATGTTGTCGCCCGTAAGGCGTAGATTAGTCCAAATCCGTATCTTCTTAGATTTGGGTTTGGGGGTTGGGTTTAAAGATACGTTAGCCTCGTTTGGGACTAAGATCAACTTAAACTTTAGTTAAGGATACGTTAGTCTAATGTTTGGACTAAGATCAACTTAACAGGATCATTTAGATCCAACAAAAGAGCATTTGAACTCTATTGTTTAGTTTAGAGACATTGCAGTCGATTACCAGTTTAAGGACATGGTGGTCCAATGTTAGTTTAAGGATATTACGGTCCAGGTTAAGGACATCGTAGTCCGTGGGTTTAAAGGGACCCCACAATCCAGGTCAAGGACATCGTAGTCCAAGAGTTTAAGGACCCCACAGTCCGGTTTAGAGATATCATAGTCTATAAGATTTAAGAACATCGTAGTCCATGAGTTTAAGGACCCTACAGTCCGGTTTAGAGACATCGTAGTCTATAAGGTTTAAGGACATCGTGGTCCATGAGTTTAAGGACCCCACAGTCCGTAAAAATGTGTGGTTGTCGGGACCCGTCACCTCTCTGAAAACGTTGAAGGATTACAACGACAGATATCAGAGGAGTAAAGAGATGTACCCTCGAACCGGTGTAAGTTGGTTGAAGGATCTGTAGTCCAGTTTAGGACTGAGATCTGTTAAATATTCATGAGCAGATGGGCTCAGTTCAATATAAGTTGAGGACTTATAGCCAATATTGGGCTAAGTCCAATAAGATTAAAATGTTTAACATTTTATTGTTCTGAGCTATTGAGCCTTTATTTAGGCTTGGCCTTTTTAATAATGCTGAGCATTAGATCCTGACACATTCTTTTGTCTTGTATTGAATGCATAGCATTCATCAGAATAATGTGTGTTCTGACAACTCACCACGTGGCGCACCAGGCGCTTTGCACCAATTAAAGAGCGCATTGCGCTTCTGCCAAGTAGCGCACACGAAAAGGACGCGTGTCGCGCTTGGCGCTAAGCGCCAGTTTATAAGCGTATTGCGCTTTCAATTTGTAAGCGCATTGCGCTAGTTTGTTGGCGCACCAGTGAGTGACACGTGACATGTGACGCGCTTGGCGCAGAGCGCCAGCCCAAGAGCGCAGTGCGCCGTTTCAGAAGCGCAAAGCGCAAGCTGCATACGTCGTTGACACGTGGCACGTTTTGGCGCTGAGCGCCGGTCTATGGCGCGCAAAAGCGCAGTTCATGAGTGCAGGGCACTTTTCAGTAGCACAAAGCGCATTTGATCAAATCTATGATCAGAAAACAAGTTTATGTTCTTTTTAAAGGAGGCTTTGCCTTAAGATTCAAGAACAAAAGTTCTTATTTATAAAAAAGGCGCTGCCTTTGTAGATCAATGATCTGTGAATGAAGTAAATACTTTTTTTTTGTTTTTATGATGAGATCTTCTGATCTCTTTTTTATCAAAGACCTTGGTCTTTTTGTAGATCTATGATCTTATTTAGAAGATAGTTCTTCTTTTCATGAGATGATTTCATCTCTGTGTTCAAGAATCATGTTCTTTACCTTGGAGAAATGATCTTCTTTTTGCTAAAAACTTGCTTTTCTTTCTTTGAGTTTTCTCAAAATTTGTAGGGGGGTTTCTCTATATCAGACTTGAAGTCTTGGGGCCTTTATATAGGGCAAGCTGATTTGTTGAATCAGTTAAAGAGATTTTTCTCTGATTGATTTGGGAATATTTCCCACCGCTAGATCTTTGATCCTAGGTCTTCTGTTTTACAGAAGGCAATCTTCTTGTTTTTAACAAGATTGGAAAGATCTTTCCATAACAGAATATTAACTCTGATTAATATTTATTATTAGATCTTTTGATCTAACGGTGGGGAATTCTTAATTGCAGCGCTGGTGCACCTTGCGCTAGCGCACCTACGTTTGATACGTGGCCCGTAGCGCAGCACAACTGCGCTAGCATACCATGTCTGACACGTGGCGCGCAGCGCGCCTAGCGCTAGATCTGAAGCGTTGCTTCAACAAAGGTGTCTTTTCACCTCTCTTTTTAAGTCAAACTTGTATTCCCCAGAACTTTCATTTCCTAAGTCTTGGAAATAACTCCACTGTACATAAAGTTTTCTGTGCCTAGTCTTTATAACTCGAAGCAAAGCTTCTTTCTTTTCTCATCTCCAAAGAACCCTCTCAATTATGGCTTGTAACCGCCCACATGCTCGTCGACAACCGTGGGAAGTGCCCATTCAGGACATTGTTCCTCGTTTTGCTGCGCGCTTGGTGGATTCTTCTCTTACGGATGACCAATACGATGCAGCGCTATACGAGCTCTTGACTCGTGTAGGGTCTGCTCTTCCCCCACACTCTATTTAGCTTCGGATGATCCTTGCGTCTGTGCTCGGTGATATTCCTCCTCCTCCGGCAGAGATGTCCTCGGCAATGCTTGATGCTGCTGAAGACAAGATCGAGTGCTTCTTCGAGGCGCATTTGATCACTAAAGCCCTGAGGGATTGCTCTGTCTACTTGCTGAGCCAGATACGGGCTCATCGGGTCGTTATCTCCACCTTCTCTGGTGAGTGCGGCGTTGATAGATGGACGGCTACTCCTCGAGAAGATCACCGTTTTGACATGGTGGAGAAGACGGAGAGGGAACTGGACAATCTCCTCCTTAGCTTTGCGAACCCCTGTCCTTTTGATCCCATGTTTGGTGATCTGTTTTCAATGTAATAATAAAAAGATGTTTTAATTAAGTATTTTATTATCCGCTAAGTGTTCCTTTGTTTTTAATTCTTTGTTATTCCTTTGTAAGGCGTTTATGCGTTGCATAATTTAATTTGCTATAATCAGGTGCAAGTAATTCTTATAAGGATGAAGCGCTTCAGGCGCTTAGTGCTCCTGGCGCTTAGCGCTCTCGTGCTTTGCACATGAGCGCCGTTTTAGAGTTTTGACTCTTATTATAGGCGCATTTGATGCTAGCGCTTTTTATAAAGCGTTGCTTCGCTTTCCAATCTTGGAAACAGAGCTTTGCTCTAATTGGGGGTGCACAGCGCAGAGCACAGCGTAGCCTGCGCTAGCGCACCCGTGTTTGACACGTAGCGCGCAGCGCGCCTAGCGCCAACGCACTCATGATGCGCTGCCTAGGGCGCAGCGCACCTGGCGCTAGCGTACCCGTGTTTGACACGTGGCGCGCAGCGCAGAGTGCTGGATCTGAAGCGTTGCTTCAATTTTTAAATTTTGAATTTTTAAACAGAGCTTTGCTCTGATTGGGGGAAGCAGAAGCGTCACTTCATTTCAAATCTTGGAATTTGAACAGAGCTTTACTCTGATTCAGAAAACAGACATGATATGCGATAAATCAGACAAAGAGACCGGACTGTACGGTAGTGTTACTGATAGGCTTTATGGAGAGTATGGACAGGCTTGCTTGTTGATCTTCATATCGCTCGATACCTGGGAAGCCGTTACGTCCAGCTAGTACCGCTGACGGTTTGTAGATGACTGATGTGATCATCACCTACTGCTGGCGTATTGACGAGTATTTAGAGTCTCACACAGAAGTTCCCTGGTTCAAGCGAAACGAAGTAGGACACATATGTGATATGTGTGTGGGCTCGATTAAATACATGTGTGTGATACCGTATTGTAATCTGGCAGTTATCTGTTATCGAGTTAGGTTATATGTGATATAACCAGATCATCGAATCAAGTGTTGATTTGATAATGTGATATACAGATAAATGATATCAGTCGGTCATATGTGATATAACCGGATTATTAAATCAAGTGTTGATTTAATAATGTGATACATATTATATGTGATATAATTATATCTTAACTAATATCATTAGCTCACTAAATACTTTATGTATTAATATATATATATATGTGTGTGTGTGTGTGTGTGTGTGTTGCATGATATAAATTTCTATTTTGAAAATAGAAATGAGGTGGAAATGGGAAGACTTTGGGAGCTTGGTTGCAAGCATGGGCTTTTATCTTTGTTTATTCATCTTGACTCGATATTCAAGTATGGTTGCAATTTTATATTACAATAATTTCATGCTTGAATGAGTGAGGGGTCAAGAGTTGCCATGGTCACTTGCTCATTCAACACTTAGCCATTTTCTTGAGTTGCTCCCATTTTGCTCTCATGCTCTCTAGCTTCTTCTTCTTCCTCAATGTCATGGTTCAAGATTCAACCATCACATGTGATGTGAACCATGAAGCTTGAACACAATCTTGTGAGCTTTAACATCCCCTACTTCACCATCTTACACTTGACTAGCGATCGAGTGTAGCGTGTTTCCTACGCTAAAGAGTTTAGTGTAGAGGTAGCTTGAGTTGGAGGGACTTCGCGTGGATCATCTTCGGCACGAAGGTCATCGGAAGAAGCTCGTCCAAACCCTCAAGTGGAGCCTAGTGGAGTCGCGGGACTACTACACGGAGCATGTGAAGTGAAAGACTCGATCTACGAGGGTATAGCCATCTTCACTTCTTATAATTTAGTAGATATCAAATTAAAACCCTAATCAACTAGTTAAAGATCTTGTTTACTCTAGCTTAGCACCTATAAAAATTTGAATTTGGCATGCTTGATTCACTTGGACCTCATGGTGGTGCTAGGGTATACTTTCACACTACACGACCATGATATACTTGGTTTCTATGCTCATGTTATGTTACTATGCTTACATAGTTTTCATTTGCATTTTCCTGTTATATTAGAACTGTTATGATATATTAATTGCTATACTTAATCACCCTATCACTTTGTCTATCCTTTTATTTTGTCATTATATTTTTATACTTCTCATTTTTTCTTGGGGACTTATTGAACACAAGTTCGCTGACAAGTATTTCATCCATCTTTGTTTCTTTGGAATGTTCGTCAAGTAACCTAGAGACTGAGGAGGAGATCGAGCCAAATCAGGAGGACTTCAATCAGGTTTCAGCTCAGCCAGACTACTGGATCCTTCAGCAGTTTATTTTCAGTATGTCGTCTGTTAGGCATTTTCATTGCACTTTTCTTTTCAATTATCTTGTATCAAAACTTTATAAAAATGAATATAAATAAAGTTACTGTTGAATTTTAGTTACCCTTGTTAATTCTTGACTGTTGTTATATTGCTTATAAACACTTAGCATTTTTATTTCGCGAAATGACCATCTTGAAATAAATATGCCGCGGACCTCGTCACATGCCGTTACCACTCTTTTGGGAAGTGGAGCGTGACATACAATTTTATTGGAGCTAAGGGAAAGAGGAGAGAGGCAGAAATGTGCTCATAAAAGTTTGTGTTAAGAAACCCCCATGAGATGCGTTTCCGCGGTGGAATCCAAATGAGTCGGTCGCGTTTTCGCAATGGATCGAAGGGCAGTCCACCCCTGTCTTTAGCACTGTAATCTACTCCTCGTATAGAGTTCCTTAAGCTTCCCTGAAAATTTTTAGCAGCATCCTATCTTGATTTATTCGCTGTACAGCTATCAAATTCATCAAAAATTCAGTTTTTATCATTTTTTCAAAGAATTTACTATTCACATGAATTTTTAAGAGAAAAAAGAATAACAAGAATTGATAACACGTTCTATATACCTCGATCCCCGGCGTCGGCACCAAAATTTGTTCTCTCTTTCAACTCGACTTTATAGTAATATGCAAGAGATATGTGTAACAACCCTAAACTTTCTGTACAATTTTTTTCAAAAATACAGAAAAGGGTATTTGAGCCTGAGCACAAGTTATAAATTTGTTTTGCTTTTTAACAGCAAGAAGGAGCTTGTAGCTCATTAGTAAGACCTTGCACTGCTGAACCAAAGTACCAGAGTTCAAATCCCATCAGCCACATTATTTTTTAATTAGTTTTCTTTTAATCTTTTTAGAAGCCCAAGAGTCTACACATGCATAACTCGTAAAAACCAAGAGTCACACATAAAACAAATGACTCCACTATAGTAACCAAGTGACAGAGGACATGTGGCATGTGAGACTCGGCCTGACTCGGTTGACTCGGGCCGGCGGAGCGGCTGACTCGGCCGGCACCGCCGGGTCAGCCCGGCCGAAACCTTATTTTCGTTGGTTTTCTGGCAACTCTTAGACTTCTCATAACTCCTGAACTATTCATTTTCTCTGCAGATTTACAAAGCAATTTAAAACACCCAATTAAACCATTTTTAATACAAATTTTTAATACACCTTTTCACATCCCTAAACCCTAATTTTTCCTATAAATACCACACCAAAAATCATCCCTCCTCACTTCCAAATCTCTGTCCAAACTCTCAAGAAAATTCCCTAGACTTTTTGTGTACAAGTGGAGTTAGCGAAGGGCGAAACTCCGACGAACTTCCGACGACGATTCGAGGAGATTCCGGCGACGAAACGATACACCGGTGCCTCACACTTCTTCCTTTTCCTTCCCTCTATCCTACAATCCAGTAAGTCCCTTCTCCCCCTTCTCTTTAATATTCTAAAAACTTAGAATTCTAAAACCCGACGGAAGTGGAGTTAATCGGACTTCCGATTCGGTTTTTCCTTAAAAATCATATTTTTCTTAAACACAATAATACTAAACTCTCACATCATGATCATTAAACATTAACAAAACATATTGACAAGTTTCATATCAAAAGAATTCCTATTTTACTTTTTATAGCACTTTTACAGAAAAATACCATATAATTTAGTTTCGACATAAATCCTATAATTCCTTACTATATCTTTAGATAGTTCACGAGATAATGACCTATCTCCTCACAACACACATCTCTATCATAGCACGATACCTTTTGGGGACATAGAATACAGAAAATACGATTTTACATAAAACCACCTCAAAGTTATAAAAAAACCTTTTTCTATAAGATATGTATTTTTAACAAATCTTTGCAATGCGCCGCTACAACCCATTTTGAGGAACCCGTTCGGGATGGTGCGGATTATCGCACATCCTCGGGCTTAGTAGTGCAAGATGCAGACCTCCGCAAGGAGCATACGGTCTCGAAAGATTTAAAAATACAAATATCTTAAGAAAATGAGATTTCTAGAAAAATAATAAATTTAATTAGTTTATAAATATATATATATATATATATATATATTTGTATCATCAAAATATCTATTTTTGATATAATATAAATATTCCAACTTTTCTAAATAAAAAAGAATCACTTTACATGAAAACACTATACAATTCCAAAATTACAAATAAATACCATATATTATTAAAAAATAGGTTTTATTCACTAGAAATGTCACAATGATAAAATATACATCAATGAAAACTCTGAAGATGATAATAAAATACTTGAGGTGTATTTTGAAAATTATACAAAATTATTTTTTTACATAAAACTCCCTCAAATTATACTAAATTACAATAAGGACCCTAGTAAACATAGCTTTAAGCGGGACCGGTCTTTTGAGCCTCAGAGAGCTGGAGATATGGGTGCTTGCCTATTTAAGGTAGACAACTTAACAAACGGTGTTATCAACACGGTAATCGTCTTTGAAAACGACACAAATTCTGCAGTCCATGTGCAGCGGTTACCGATAACACTAAAACCTAATTCAGGATTCAATTTCTTTTCTAATTGACTCAGACTGAGTCTTAATATAATCAATCCGACTTGAATGAGATTCAAGTATATATAACAATTCAATATGAATCCATGAATCCATATAATCAATCTATTCAATCTGTATTGACCGAACCGAACCATGGATATGTATCCATCTACATGATTCTCTAGTTACATCCATTTACTGATATCATGGTATCGGCAAGTCATCCATTTATACAATCTATAATACAAAACAATACAATTTACAATACAATACAAACAATACAATCAAGATATCGCGGAGTTTAAGGGGTAGATTGGTACGGAAGGTGTTAAAAGTGGTACGAGACTGCAACCATTAAGACACCTAACCTGAATTCAATCGCCGTTGTTCCGGGTATTATCACGGAGCCTTGTACTCTATATACCGTAGTCTCTGGTCTAGCGAGACTCCTCCCGTATACACTGGCATTCTTCTGTACCAAACTACAAACAATAGCGTTCACACTAAATACAATAATATAACAATATAATACAACTTTAAAAGTTACACACTCTCTCTCTGTATATTCTACTTCTCCCTTATCTTTGGGACTTACCGAGCGATTGTTCGCTGACGACATTCCTTCTCTTTCTTCTTTGGAATGTTGTCAAGTGGATCGGACCTTCAAGAGATCGAGCCCACCAGCGAGGACTTGGATCGGCTAGCTTTTGACCTGGAGCTCTAGATACTTGTACATTTTATTTCAGTACTTTCCATTTCTGTTATGCCACTGTTTAGGCATTGCTTTTCATTCCATGTATTTACTTTTCAGATGTATTGTAAAAAGAATGTTAATAAATAAAGTTGATGTTCAATTATATCTATTGTTTTTGTCTCTTGTGCAATTTTAGTTATATTGCTTAGATACGCTCAGCGTGTTTATTTCAGAGTAAATAAATAGCGGCCTCGTCGCGTCCTCTGCCCATAAACTAGGAAGCGGGGCGTGACAGGTTTTGTTGGTGGCCCATGCAGGTCAGAGCTGTATGGAACACTACCATGCAGTTCAGCACTGTATGGACAACCTAAGCAATATAACACAAGAATCAGCAACTAAAAACATTCTTTACAATTCATATTTCTTGAATCTTCCAATTTCATCCGTCCTAACCCAAAATTCCCTCACCTCTTTTACAATCTTACCAAAACCTTCGCATTCTTTCATTCCTTCCCATATTTTTCATACATTACCAATAGCCCTATCACCAAACTTTCCTTGAATTTGTTACACTTTCCTTTTTACAAATTTCGAGGACGAATTTTTTTTAAGAAAGGTAGAATGTAACAACCCTAAACTTTCTGTACAATTTTTTTCAAAAATACAGAAAGGGGTATTTGAGTCTGAGCACAAATTATAAATTTTTTTTGCTTTTTAACAGCAAGAAGGAGTTTGTAGCTCATTGGTAAGATCTTGCACTGCTGAAACAAAGCACCAGAGTTCAAATCCCATCAGCCACAATATTTTTTAATTAGTTTTCTTTTAATATTTTTAGAAGTCCAAGAGTCTACACGTGCATAACTCGTAAAAACCAAGAGTCACACATAAAACAAACGACTCCACTATAGTAACCAAGTGACAGAGGACACGTGGGATGTGAGACTCGGCCTGACTCGGTTGACTCGGGCTGGTGGCGCAGCTGACTCAACCGGCGCCGCCGGGTCAACTCGGTCGAAACCTTATTTTCTTTGGTTTTTCTGGCAACTCTTGGACTTCTCATAACTTCTGAACTATTCATTTTCTCTGCACATTTATAGAGCAATTTAAAACACCCAATTAAACCATTTTTAATACACCTTTTCCTAAACCCTAATTTTTCCTATAAATACCACACCAAAAATCACCCCTCCTCACTTCCAAATTTTTGTCCAAACTCTCAAGAAAATTCCCTAGACTTTTTGTGTACAAGCGGAGTTAGTGAAGGGCGAAGCTCCGATGAATTTTCGACAACGATTCGAGGAGATCCCGGTGATGAAACGACGCACCAGCGCCTCACACTTCTTCCTTTTCCTCCCCTCTATCCTACAATCCAGTAAGTCCCTTCTCTCTCTTCTCTTTAATATTCTAAAAACTTAGAATTCTAAAACCCGACGGAAGTGGAGTTAATCCGACTTCCGATTCGGTTTTTTCTTAAAAATCATATTTTTCTTAAATACAATAATACCAAACTCTCACATCATGAATATTAAATATTAACAAAACATATTGACAACTTTCATATCAAAAGAATTCCTATTTTACTTTTTATAGCACTTTTACAGAAAAATACCATATAGTTTAGTTTCGACATAAATCTTATAATTTCTTGCTATACGTTTAGATAGTTCACGAGATAATGACATACATCCTCACAACACACATCTCTATCATAGCACGATACATTTTGGGAATATAGAATACGGAAAATACGATTTTACACAAAACTATCTCAAACTTATAAAAAACATTTTTCTACAAGATATGTATTTTTAACAAATTATTACAATGCACCGCTACAACCCATTTTGGGAAACCCGTTCGGAATGGTGCGGATTATCGCACATCCTCGGACTTAGTAATGCAAGATGCAGACCTCCGCAATGAGCATACGGTCTCGAAAGATTTAAAAATACAAATATCTTAAGAAAATGAGATTTCTAGAAAAATAATGAATTTAATTATTTTATAAATATATATATGTATCATCAAAATATCTATTTTTGATATAGTATAAATATTCCAACTTTTCTAAATAAGAAAGAATCACTTTACATGAAAATACCATACAATTCCAATATTACAAATAAATACCATATATTATGAAAAAATAGGTTTGATTCACTAGAAATATCACAATGATAAAATATAATCAATGAAAACTCTAAAGATGATAATAAAATACTTTAGGTGTATTTTGAAAATTATACAAAATTATTTTTTACATAAAACCCCCTCGAGTTATACTAAATTATAATAAGGGCCCTAGTAAACATAGGTTTAAGTGGGACCAGTCTCTTGAGCCTCAGGGAACCGGAGATATGGGTGCTTGCCTATTTAAGGTAGACAACTTAACAAACGGTGTTATCGACATGGTAATCGTCTTTGAAAAAGACATAAATCATGCCGTCTATGTGCAGCGGTTACCGATAACACTAAAACCTAATGCAGGATTCAATTTCTTTTCTAATTGTCTGACTCAGACTGAGTCTTAATATAATCAATCTGACTTGAATGAGATTCAAGTATATATAACAATTGGATATGAATCCATGAATCCATATAATCAATCTGTTCAATCTATTCAATCTGTATTGATTGAACCGAACTATGGATATGCATCCATCTACATGATTATCCAGTTACATCCATTTACTGATATCATGGTATCGGCAAGGCATCCATCTATACAATCTATAATACAAGAAAATACAATTTACAATATAATACAAACAATACAATCAAGACATCGCGGAGTTTAAGGGGTAGATTGGTACGGAAGGTGTTAGAAGTGGCACGAGACTGCAACCATTAAGACACCTAACCTGAATTCAATCGCCGTTGTTCCGGGTATTATCACGGAGCCTTATACTCTATATACCGTAGTCTCTGATCTAGTGAAACTCCTCTCGTATACACTGGCATTTTTCTGTACCAAGCTACAGACAACAGCGTTAACACTAAATACAACATTATAACAATATAATACAATTTTAAAAGTTACACACTTTCTCTGTATATTCTACTTCTCTCTTATCTTTGGGACTTACCGAGCGATTGTTCGCTGACGACATTTCTTCTCTTTCTTCTTTGGAATGTTGTCAGGTGGATCGGACCTTCAGGAGATCGAGCCTACCAGCGAGGACTTGGTTCAGCTAGCTTTCGACCCGGAGCTCTAGATATTTATAAATTTCATTTCAGTGCTTTCCATTTCTGTTATACCACTGTTTAGGCATTGCTTTTCATTCCATATATTTACTTTTCAGATGTATTGTAAAAAGAATGTTAATAAATAAAGTTGATGTTCAATTATATCTATTATCTTTGTCTCTTGTGCAATTTTACTTATATTGCTTAGATACGCTCAGTGTGTTTACTTCAGAGTAAATACGTAGCGGCCTCGTCGCGTCCTCTGCCCGTACACTGGAAAGCGGGGCGTGACAATATGAGCAGAACTATGTGGTAGTATAGTGTATTTTGCAACTAGCAACCTTGCGTTTTAAACAAGATTGTTAATCATGAGTTGTTCCAGTGGAGATCGAGAGCTAAGGCCGTGTTTTCAACACGAGTTATTAGGGTTTAGTTTTGAAAGAGTCTTGTGAACGGTTTTTGTAAGAAATGAGAATGCGAAGGGGAGGGGATTTGCTAAGGAAACGAGTTGAGCGAAGGATCCCAAGTTAATCTAATCAACCCACTCTTTCTTGAATATTTTCAACAAAAATAAATGTTCTCCAAGAGTATAGATCGTCAAACGCTCACCATAGAGGTGGTGGAGCATGATCTATCAAATGGCCAATCAAACGCATTTGGTGAAGTAAAAACTCAATTTAGTCTTGATCTAAACGTTATGAATACAAACCATCAATCATGCACCACAGCGGGTGATGGAGCATGGAATGTCAAATTAAACATTTAGATTCAAGTATTTCTTGAGATGGATGATGCTAAATCAATACTTAAGGATGATGTTAAGGGACTTCGGTGGAATTGGTCAATGAGGAGGCATAGCCTTCCTCATTCAAATGCGTCGCTTTAAAACTCTTAACAACATTCTCGATATTTTATCTAATATCTAGCTTCATTAAGATTAATTAATCCCTACATAAATCGCATAATCATCTAGGCTCGCCACTCTCGGTAAGGACTAGAGAAGATGTGTCTACTTGAAATCAATTAAAACAATCAAAATAGAGTTTCATCACAATCACATAATCAAGAGATAGTGTGTGAAATAGATCACTTAATCACCACTCACTCTCACTCTCCTCATTTCCGCAACAAAAATCAACTATTTACAATTTATCATATTCATCATCACAAAGAAATAATAGCAAATCAAGAAAGAGATCATCACAAAACCACATGGTATTTAAATGTAATAGAGAGAAAAGAGGGAAGACCACCAATGATCTTCAATTTACCTTCCATTCAAGCCTTGATCTCTAATCTAATTATAATTTTTATGGATATTTGAAGTGGAAAAGAGAAAATCAACTAATTTAATATCAGACCTCCATTGATAGCTATGAGAAAGCTGACAAAAGAGGAGGAGGAAGAAAGCTAATTCTAAAAATGAAAAATTACAATTAACATTCAAAAATAAAAGAGCGAATTGAAAACTATTCCTAATCTCTTCAGATCTGCTCCTTTTATAGATTTGTCACCGAGAGTCTAGAAGTTTTGAGAGAGTAACCGTTTGACGATGTGACATGGGTCCTAATTCGAGCCCAATCGGTTGCACCTCGACTACGGATCTGCGGTCCAGGTGAATTGTTCCGTCAGTGGAAACGCGATCGACTTGCAACCAATATGACTCATTTTTGTCCTGGGTTCTTTTGTTGTTGTGTAGATACTCTTTTTCAATCTTGAAAATTTTTGCCATGCCATCTCTAACTTTGCACCAAATGTTGTATCATGTATTTGGCGATCGAACTTAGATGCGATGTTTTATCCCAATTTTCGTCTCTTTAATTTCTAGACCTGTTTCATGTGCTTAGGTAGCAGTCAAGGGTTAATAGCACTTATTTATATACAAAAGGGGTATGATTGTATGATATATAATGCAATAATCCATGATGAACTACTGTAACCCTATTAAGCTCTTTACACATATCAACCCCTTCCATACAGATTTGGGGACTCTCATATCTTTTTCCTGCTATTTTTGAGCAATTATCATCAACTTTTATAAATTATCCAATTTTCATATTGCATGTCTTCGCCCTCTTATTTTCTTGTCCTGAGACATAAATGAGAGAGAGGGAGCCAAAAACGAGTGGTTGAGTTGGCATCTCCAAAATTATATATGAGAAGTGTAGACTTTTTCTAATTTTTTTTGTTGAAAGAGAAAATGCCATGTACCCCCTTGAGTACGGGTTATGATAGAAAATGGAGTGATGTTGTAAAGGAATTTTTTGCATGTGCTGGCCGTATACATACATATAAGAGAGAGAAGAAATAAAAATGTGGGCTCCACACGCTAACCAAGGCTGTCCAAAACCCCCCATCTCTCCCACCCGTCCATGGGTATTACACCCGGTAGACCAAATGATTCCTTATTGTAAAGAGCAATACTTTTCCTACCCATAATTTGTTTATCCAAAAGTTTACCCATGTGACAAAAGGGTAGGATTCACAACACTTATGTAATAGTGTCAAACAAATGGGTCCATGGTGTTTGTTTTATAGGAAAACTTTTGGGCAGGCAAATTTTGGCAGGAAAAACATTTTTGTATTGTAAATATGAAGTGTACGGGGGTGATATATAAAA
This sequence comes from Agapanthus africanus, assembly GCA_030015575.1. Taxonomy (NCBI): domain Eukaryota; kingdom Viridiplantae; phylum Streptophyta; class Magnoliopsida; order Asparagales; family Amaryllidaceae; genus Agapanthus; species Agapanthus africanus. Next base: position 594,437,897 of record CM057344.1, on the reverse strand, counting down.
ATAGCATGAGATTGCATATCTAAGAGCATGTTTGTTTGGAAGGGAGTATCAGAAATGTCGGAAGTAATTTTGAAGTTATTTCTGAAAGAGGTTTATGGAAGTAGTAACTTCTTGCATTTTTTTTGTTTGTTTTGTTTATGAAAGTTGTTCTAATGAAGTGATGAATGCAATTATTTTATGCACACCTTCATGAAAAAATGGATGAGAGAAAAGGAAAAAACTTAGAAGTAATTAATGTTTGAAATAAATTATTATTTTTCTTTCTATTTTCTTGTGCTCCATGTCACTTTCATGCTCAAAAAGCCATGAAGAGAAATCTTGAAATAGAGTCTCCACATAGGATGAACATCAGCATATGAAAGCAACTTTAAACACCACTTTCTTATCAAAACAAACACTTGAAGTACCAGAAGCAAACTTGGTTCTGGTAGTTCCATTCTAGTTCATCATAAACAAACATGCCCAGAAACGAAAACGTAAAAGTAAAAGTAAGAGAGAGAAATTTGGCAAAACAATAAAAATAAAATAAAAGGAGAGAAAATAATTTCATTTCTCTGTTCATCTTCTTCGCCGAAGAAGCGACCGAAAGAAGGGAGCCGCCTCCGTTCAAAAATGTCACAGATACTTCCGCTTTAAACTCTCCCTCCACCTCCAAATCAACCGCCCCCAAACCCCCCACCCTAACCCTAACCCTAACCCTAACCCTAACCCTTCAAATCATCAATGCGAAGCCCTAGCTCGATCCTGGCTCTCCTCTCTCCCCACCGATCACATCCCATCCTCCAACGAAACCGACTCTTGGATCACTTCCAACACTTCCTCTCTCCCTCCAAATCTCATCTCTCTCTCGCAGCCTGAGCTCCAACGATGGATTCTTTCTCTCCGCTCAAACCCTAACCCTAGTACTAGTCAGGTCGAGCACCCGTATCGGTTCCAGCGCACAGACCTTTGGCTTCCAGTATACCAGTGGCTGGAGTCATCGGACTAGGATCAGTTGCTCACGGGGAAGAAGGCCACTGATTAGTTGGCGCAGAACACGGAGGTTGTGGAGAGGGTGCTGTTGAGGCATTCCAAGTATCATCTGATGCATTATGCGCTGAAGCTGCACTTGAAACTACTCAAGAAGTGGGGGAAGCTGCCAAAGGTACCATCTTCTCCTAATTTTGTTACGATTTGTGTTTCATCGGTTAATGCAGGCACGTTATTGGAAAATAATGGAATCTTGTGCGTATTGTCAAATGATAGCTCTTGTTAATCGGTAAATATTAATGGTGTTGCCTTTGAGCTTTATTTACAATGGTGAATGTGGATCAGCGCGCACGAATATCTATTAGGTGCTTGGATTTGAAGTTAGGAACTTTGCAAGTCTTTATCTCAAATGCCAAACATGGCTAGACTCGACTTTGGAGTTAAAGAAAACAGAAGTAGGATCGAATTTCAGATAAATGCAGCTATCTCAGCTTCCAACTCCAAAAGCAAGGCTAAACATGCTGCACTTAGGATTTCAGAATTAATTTTAGATAAATTTAGAAGACTCCAATTTTCTTTACTTTAATCTGAAGCCAAGCAGGGCCTTAGTAGTTTTTTAAGTATAAAACCTACTATACCATTAGTAAATGCCTATGTTAATATTATCAAGTCTTTGTACTTTGGTCTCAAGGCGTTTCCATAGTGCATATGAGATAGTCTCCTTTATGTCTTTTCATACCAATTCACATTGTTTTTCATACATTAAGCTTTTCATCTTATATCATATAGCTTCAGCGCACTTTTACTTGTATATTCACTGGATGATGGTAACAAGTTATTAAAATGGTTACTTTTGCATTCTGTTGAAACAGAATATGCTGCTTTCTACTGCAAGGGCTTCAGTGAAGACCCCAAATGTCAGGGCACAAGTGAAACAAGATTCTTTCATACGCTCAGTAAAGAACTTAAATTATGGAGCAAGAATGCAAGAAGATTCTCTTATACGTATGGCCTCCCATTTAATCTCCGCGCTTTATTTCTTCATTGCTGACATCTGTAGAATACTTGACAAACACCCCGTCCCCTGTTGCTGCTAATGTTCTTATTTCTCACCTTTAATTTCTTATGGGCAATGGTTCTCAGTTTTACTATTGTATCTGTATATGGCCTATTGTTATAATCAGTAAACTGGCGTTGCACACTGCTTAAGGCAACAATGTCAAGAGAAAGACCTGCCATTATATGTCAAATATCTTTTATTTGACCCTGCAATTTAATCTCATTGAACAATGGAGCAATCCTAGGTTCACTTACATGTAAAAGCCTCTATATATGACACAAAAGTATATGATATGAAGAAAGAGCCTTAACTATGACAAAAAGTAAGTTTAAGTTTGGATTCCCCCCACCCCCTCCAAACAAAAAAATATCATTGTATCCAAGCTACCTCAAGGGAGAAACTGAAGAAAATTAGGGCAAGATTTTATCATGAGTTTTGTGATTGTGAAGAATAGAAGTGGACTTAAAAGGAGATCACACGGTGATAGTGATGTGAGAAGGAAAATTACATGATCATCGATCAATGACGTTTGAATCAAACACAAGGTGCAGCGGCAGTAAGGAGTTTTTTTTGTTAAGATATCCCTTTTGGTCATGCATTACCCTATCCTACATAGCACTTCTGGTAATAATTGAAGCAAATCGTTAAGTACTTCAAACCGCAATTTCGTTTCGATATACTCAGGAGGATGAAAGCCAAATGCAACAGGTTTATCTAAACTTCAATTTTCTTAAAATATTCTTTGAATGTTTAATTTGATAATAGATTATTTTAGTAGCCATCGTCTCCTTGTTACATAAACATAAGTAACCAAAAAGAAAAAAAAAATGAAATCAAAGTTTTGGTAAGAAGGATGCAGCCAGCAGTGTTCTACCTGCCACCAAGAAGCTTTCTAGCTGCTGCTTTCAGATATGCCCTTGTTTTATCTGTTGCTTTTTGTTTCATTTTTAAGTTTCTTTTACTATTTTTCACTTCTCTTCTTTTTTCCTCATTCTGTCATTTTCTCTTGTTTGATATATCTTTCTTCCCCCCCCCCCCTCCTTTCCTTTCCTTTTTTTGGTTATCTCTCTCCGCCCCCTCTCTCTCAGAGGCATAGCCGGCATAGCCACTGATACAGCAGCGGCTTTAGAGACTGCTATGAAATACTGTCTTCACAGCCACTGATGAGAGCAATCCCTGCAAATCTGGATTTGGGAATTGGATATGTGCAAAAAATGTTTTTAATTGTGGGTGAAACAATTCTGAGCAAATTTAATTTTCGTTCAATTACAATTCAATTGTGGATTAACTAGCTAAATGCAAAGTATCAACATATATTTAAAAACTAGAATTTTAAATTGAGAATTGTCATTTAAAAGTTGTCTATATAACACCTCTCTCTATATAATAGTTTAGAAGATTGATATTTTTGGTTAGGTAATTAGCACTGTATCATGTTGTACATTACAAGGATGATGAGTTTAATTTTTTTTATAAAATATCTGCACCTCAGAATTGCGCCTTGCCCTTGCGTTTTGCATTTGCACCTCAGAATTGTGCCTTGTCCTTGCATTTTGCATTGGACAATTTTTTGATTTAGGTCTTTTTAAAAAAAATAATAATAAAATTAGGCCACTTTAAAACATTATTACAAATTTAGGCCACTTTTGGCCACCTAGGCGTCACATCAGCGCTAGCTAAGTGTTGACGCTGGCGCTTTTTAATTTTTTTTCCTATGGGGACGCCCTTCCCAAGTGCGCCATATACAAATGTATAGGGTGCACTTTCCAACCGCGCCCCATACATTTTCTATTGAAAATATATAGGACGCACCCGGCAAGTACGCTCAATGCAAAACACTTATGGGCGCTCAATGTTTTGTATGGGGCGCACTTGCCAAGTGCGCCCCATGCAAAACATTCGTGGGGCGCTCATTGTTTTTTATGGGGCGCACTTTCCAATTGCGCCCCATAAAAACCCTGATGGGGCACACATTTTCGTAGGGCGCAGTTGCCAACTGCGCCCTAAAAAGTAACAGACTCGTGGGTCTATTTTTTTTAAATCTCTCTCGATCTCTCTATCTCGCTCTCTCTTGGCTCTCTCCTCTCTCTTGTCGTTCTCTCTTACCTATACCTTTTTCTTTCACAGATTTCTCTCTCAGATCTCGTTTCCTGTCTACCATCCGACCCGATCTCCTCCTTGTTTGACCCGAGACCCCCTCGTTGTTCGACTCGATCTCTCAGATCTCTCTCAATTAGGTAATTCGATTTTTTGAAAATTCAATTTTTATGTTATCTTGGTAGTTTTTAAGTTAGGTTAAAATGGAAAATAAATTAAAATTTTATTTTACGAAATTATATTTAGGTTGATTTGAGCATTTTAGTCATTAATTTAAGTAATTAGGTGAGTAGAAATGTGAAGATAAATAAGTAGGGTGTTTGTGGAGAACACTCAAAGCATATCTCAAGTTTTCTGGCAGGTGGGAAAATGACGGATAATTACATTCCTCTAATTTGCTATTTTGCTGGCCAATTATCGATCGAAGAAAACAACATTCCTAAATACGTGTATGGAAAATGTAAGATCATAAGAGAAAGTCTAGCACATATGAGTTGAAGCAAGCAGTACAAAGCTACCAAAATCAACTCGCTAGAATTCACTATTTCTTTAACATGCAAATGACCGACGGAGTATGAATACACCGTCATTGAGGTATCCAATGACGAGGATACACAAGTCATGTTTGGTTTGGAATTGAAAACGATCGAGTTGTTTGTGAAGAAGGATATATTGACATCCGCTCAACTGGCCGAACTTTCTTCTGAAATGCCGGGTCCTTCTATTCAAGCATCGGAGCATGACCGGTAAGGAAAATATTCTTACATGCTCAATATGAATTCTGATTCTATCGGTTTTATGTCTCCTACCAATAATGTCCAGTATAGAGATAAAAGTTATATAGGTGAAGGCACATCAAGCGGAACACCAGTGAATTGACAGTTTATGAAGTAAGTATTACCTTGCGTGCCTTTATACTGCATTTATATTTAGCGGAACACCATTTATTTAGAGTGGAGGTATGCTATAGTTTACTAAGTATTCATAAATTTGTGTGCAGTTTCTTTGTACCGCCGGTCGGTTTTAATTGCATGTCAACGCCAAATTTTGACTTCAATTTTATTTCCCAAATTACTGAGCACATGCGGTCATATAATATGCCATGGACACCGATTGCAGATGATAGGTCAGGATACGTCATTATGCAATCGGAACATCAAGTACCATGCAAGTCCCTAATGTTGGTTCCGCAAACGTAATCGATGTAACTGCTATCGATCCAGTGGTGTTAGAGTATAATGAAGATGATAGTGATGATGATGATGTTAGTGATGATGACTTTTAAACACAAGATAGCATACAAATTGCACACGTCCTTGATGATGAGAATGATAGGCAGCGGATTTACCAATTCATGTGTTAATAATAACTTCGTTGCGTTTGAAGATCTATTTACTGATAACATGACAGATGCTCACATGTTATCTACAACTGTAATGGAGAATGTTAATTTCCGTTATGATAGGCTTTCGGTAGTTGATACTGACAGTGGGTTGAAGGTGGGCGGTGTATTCGAGAATAAGAAGTTAATTAAGGCAGTCAGTGTTTGATCAATTAAATATGGAGTTTCTTTTATACCAATCAAGAGTAGCAAGAATAAGTACGCCATCGTTTGTAAAACAGATAATAACCGTCCTTGGAGGCTTCATGCATATATCTGGAAGAAATCACAGACCGAATATTTTGAGATAAAGAAGTATGTAGGTGATCATACTTGTGTGAATTCTGTAGTAAATTCAAATCATAAACATGCCATTTCTATATTTCTGTGTAACAGGATTTTGTCGTTCGTGAAAGTAGATGTTGATATGACTCCTCGTATGATTGAAGTGCATGTAAAAGAAACTTTATTCATCGATATAAATCATATGAAGGCATGGAATGCGTTGAACAAGGCATTGTCTAAGATCTACAGAGATTGAGAAGAGTCGTATGATAATTTGCCACGATACCTTGCCGCCAGCAAATCGACTAATCTCGGGACTGTCTTCAAAATTACCAACTCACCACTGTCAGAAAATATAGGATATTTTACTGGTGTATTTGGGCATTTGGACCGGCCATTGAAGGTTTCGCTTATTGTCGTCCAGTTCTCAGTATTGATGGTATATTTTTATTTGGCAGATACTAAAGGACTTTGCTCATTGCTAGCAGTGCTGATGCAAATGATAGTTTTTATCCTTCGGTATATGCTGTAGTTGATAGTGAAATGATAGATAATTGGAAGTGGCTCATTGCTTGCATTTATAACTGCATTCCATCCATGCGGAGAAGGCACGTTACTTTCATACCTAATCGGATGAAAAGGATTCCGATTGTACTAAGAAAGTCATGGCTGTAACCTCATAATTATCGTTATTGTATGCGACATATCAGAACCAACTTCGTAACTGCCGTATTTCGTGACAAAACCTTGCATAATTTGTTCTTCTAAATTGCATGTGCACCAGATGACTTGACATATGTCGTATTGAGAGCGGAACTTAAAAGTATATGTCTAAAAACTGATGTTTGGATTGAAAATAAGTCTTAAAAATGAAGAAGTCTGGTGGGCTCTTTCGAAAGATGATGGTAAACGATTTTGCATGATGACTACGAATGTTTTAGAAAGTTTTAACGGGTTCCTAAAAGGATCTTAATTTTTACCTATTCAGATCTTAGTAGCACAGACTTTTTACTGTGCGAATAAATACTTTGCACGACATGAGGAGGTACAAACTTGGCTGACGAAGTTATGTCCTAAGTTCGAACAATTAATTACAAGCAGTGCTACCGATGCTAGGTATGCTTGGATCGTGAGATTCAGCCAGTCTGAATGGCAGGTGACTTGACAAAAGTGAAAACAATACACTGTAGTCATTAATGGTAGGAACTACAATTGTACGTGCAATATCCCCAAGTTGCAAAAGCTACCGTGTTCATATGTAATTTCAGCATGTACATGAAGAGAGGGTGAAGGAAACATTGCACATTATGATCTTGCTTCGAATTGGTATTCTGTTTCCAAATACGGATCTGCCTATGTTCCGTTGTTCCATCCTGTACCTGATAGCCGATATTGGAAAGAGTACAACGGTCCATCGATATTTCTACCTACCGGTAGGAGTCAGCAGAACGGCCATGTTCTATTGGTTTCAAAAGTGTTATTGATGAATTTCGAGAAGGACGTAGGCTAAATAGATGCAGCATCTACAACAGGTATGGTCATAACAAAGACACGATACAAAAATCCTCCAGCACCATGTCGCCCTTGGTAATCACATTATATACTTTGATATACATGCAAACATACACACATACAAAAACATACACATGCACACACATGTACACGTACACACACATAAATGCATGCAAACATTCACATATTAATACATGCAAACCTGCAAACGCGCTTGTCTTTTGATATACATGCTTATTTTTTCAAATGACATATAATACGACTTTCTCATTGTGTAGATATACTTATGGATCCTGGATATATGGATACGAGTGTTTTGTATTTGCACGCTGAGCATAGATCACCAACGCCGCATTAGTACACGTAAAAATTGTAATATCTATATTGAATTTCATATGCTATTTATATGCTGCTGATATAAGTCCTCTTATTTTAATAGGCAGAGCCATCAGGTGATTCAGTGCGTTAACCACTCAGGCCGGAGCAGCGGGATCTTATTTCGAGATCCTCGTGTCCAAGCGTAGCTGCAACGGGCATGCTTTCATTTCGTGCCCAAATTGGAGTATATACGTTTGAATAGGCACTTGATTACGGCGCTGACAGATAGGTGGAGACTGGAGACCGTCCTATTTCATTTCAAAGTGGGTTAGATGACTATCATCCTGCAGGACGTCGCTGTGCTACTTGGTCTCAATATAGACGGAGATGTTGCAGTGAACTTCAGTCACGATCGGGCAGATTTGTGCGGCTGTTTGTTGGGTAGGACTCTACAGAAGAGGAAAGGTTGCAACATTAAGTTGAGTTGGCTGCGGGAAGCGTTTAGTGCTGAGCCTCCTATGTATGCTACGCCTGTGGCAATTGAGTAGTATATACGTGCCTATATTCTGCATCAGATAGGTGTCCACTTATTCCTGAACAGGAGTAAGAGCAGAGTTAGTCTTAAATTGTCGACGCTGTTAGAGGATCTCGATGAGTGTGCCACTCTATTGTGGGTGAGTGCAGTTCTTTCATTTCTCTATAACGAACTGAATATGGCTGTATTGATGGAGTAGTAGGTCCTTGGGGGCTTTTTGATGCTTTTTCGGGTATAAAATATTTAATTGAGAATCTCATATTTTGCTAAAGTAAATTGATATTCATTGTGATCCATATTTTATTTCAGATATGTTCATGGATATATCTCCTTATTGGTCGTCCGGCCATTACAACCCAGTTTGCTCTTGATTGCCAAAGGACATATGGTTGCATGTAAAGTGATTCAACCCATGTGCATATTTAAACTTTTAAGATTTTTTAAATATTAATTTGTTGTTGTGGGCAAACTGTATACAAGTGGAACGTGGTCAAACGTGGTCAAGTCATGGGATGTGACACTGGATCACAGTCTTCATTTCTACCGCAACGAGTTCGACGTAATGAAGGAGACATGTGTTACGTGAACACCGTACATAAGAGTTGTCTATTCTACCTCCGCTGTACTTGGAGCCCATTTTTGGCGTGCAAGGACACCGATCATCTGCAAGGGGATTATTGAGATGCATGCGTCAGATCATATCCTTCGCCAGTTCAGCATGAGGCAACACATGTTGGATATGTATGCCCTAGAGGCCTTCATTGTATAAGATACTAGGGATATGCATATACAGGACAATCTTGCTCGATGATAGTATACTATTTGGTTTGTCTTTATCTTAACATGTGATGTGTTTTATTTAATATTTCATATCTTGTATATATGTTGATAAAGCACGTAGGATCCTTGCTTGACCACCAGCGTTGTGATGGCAATCATACTTGTAGGAGCTGGGTAGTCGATAAACACATCCTTAAAAGGCCCCTTGTCGTGGGAGTATTGGGACTGGGCATCATACTCCAGAATAGACTAGTGTATACATATCTAGACCCTGACGAGGGGTGATGGATTGGTCCCGCGGTCATTGGTGTGGTGCACCTAAGATTGTCTACGGGTGATTACCGGGAGTGAGTACACTGGACGGACACGCCGAGAACTAGCTAGATGGTATTATACCTAACGTCAGATAGCAGTTCTTTGGTGATATGAGTGCAGGTAGTCTGTCGACCCAAGGTCGTCATTTGCCTCGTGTGAGTTCCCACTGTAGTTTGATTACTACTCTACCACGGCTCTACTGAGTCGTGCAAACATGTTATAGTTGGGTACAGCATAGTCACAAATTCGTCATTCGGGAATAATTCGGCGAGGTCGAAAATTCGGATTCGGAGAATTATTCGGAAAAAATCGGCAAGTATTCGGGAAAGATTCGGTAAGTGTTCGGTAAGTGTTCGGGAAGGATTTCGAGTAATAAATTAATATATGAGACGCTAGGTTTTGATTTTGTGAATTATTTGCTGTTTTTTGAATTATTCGTTGTTTTTTCACATAATTCGGGAATAATTCGCGAATTATTCGCGAATTATTCGGCCGGTTCGGCAATGGCGATTAATTCGGAAATTAATTCGTTCGATCAAAAATTCGCGAATTATTCGCGAATTCGGCGAATAATTCGCGAATTATGTGACTATGGGGTACAGTCCCGAGCCACATGGAGGCAGTGAGCGACCGTTGGGGATTTGTCTCTCCCGGTATAGGGAGTCGATACCGCGCTGTGATTGGTTGGCCAACACCGTAAGTTCCTGACCAAGGCAGATTGAGAATTACTGGAAGTTGGACCAGTAGATTCTCGGATGGTCTTGAACCACACCGGCACGACTTGTCAGGTTATTAAGGGTCTGACGTTTTCCACCCCTAGACCCGGCATGTGATACTCTTAGACGAACATACCGGACTGCACGTAGATTGTTACAGATAGGCTCAGTAGGGGTTTGGATGAGTTCGCTCGTCGGTCTTCTTTTCGATAGGTACCTGGGTAGCCATTACGTACAGCTAGTGCCACTGACGGACTTGTGGTTAAACCCACTGCCAGCGTACTGTCGAGTCTTTAGAGTTCCACACTGAGGGATTTCTTGGTTCAGGCAAAACGATGTAGAGGCCGTATGGTTTTACGTGCAGGGTTCCGATCATATACGTATATTAGCTGCACGGATGTTGTTCGGACGGATAATACTAGTGGGCTTAGGATTAAGCCGGATTCTAGTATTATATTATTGGATTATTATTATCACATCGTATTCGTATTCTTGCAGTACGAATATAAGTATGTATATACATTGAGGGCATTCTTGTAATTTTACAGGAGATACTTCTAGAAGGGGACATCTCATTATTGGATTTATCTATTTTTGGAAAATAGATTAGTGAGATGGAAATGAAGATATTTGTGGCATGGTGAAACATGGCTTATTCCTTTGTTTATTTCATTTGACTTTACTATTCAAGTATGGTTGATATTTTTCTATGGAAAAATATTGGATGCTTGATCATTGAGAAAGAATGTCATTCTTCACTTGCACAACACTTGCTCATTTGTGTTTTCTTTTTCTCTCTCCATTCTTCTCCTTCTTGAAGACCCTATCCCTCATATGTGTTGTGAATCCTAAGGTCATTTGAGATAAAATACTCTAATTAACACTTTACATCTCCTAAGCTACATAGATTAGCGAACTAGGTATTTTAGTTACCTCGGTTTAGAGGTTGGAGCTTGGACCATAAACTCTCGGATGGATCGTCTTCGACACGAGGAGGCCGACGACCGAGCTAGATCCGCACTTCCTAGGAGCTCAAGGAAAGGAGAAGAAGACCCGAAGGATTAAAATCAAAGAGGTATAAAACTCTATCATAGTAGTTTAGAACCTCTTTGTAGTTTAATTAGTTAGGGTTTCTGAAAGATCTTGGTTTTTTGGTCGATTTTGCAAGTCTAAAAATCGTTTTGTGAATTCCACCTCCCCACAAACCATGTGGGGGTGCGCGACATCGACTTATACCGGTATCAGAGCCTACTTAAGCCTTAACTAGCCAGTTAGCAAGTAGTTAGAATTTCTATTGACGGAAATTATCCGAAATTACATTTCTAAAATATGCTTGCTGTCCAAATTTTAAACTTGTTCAAAAAATCTTTTCAGTGACCTTAAAATTATGAGCAAGTATTTATAAGACTAAAAAAAATCGGGCATTTAAGCTCATAATTAGACCGCTGATCCGCGGCCAAATAGGTCATTTGGCCGCGGATCCGCGGCCTAGTTATTGCCAATGTGCTCTATTTTTTTCTGTGGTTCAGGTTCATGTAAATGTGATTTTTGGCACATTTGGTTTTTTTCCAGATTTGTTTGTGTACTGGTTTGTGCATGGGGTAAATACGGAAAGTTATAATCGATCGAAATTCTAAATTCTTGATTCACCGTGTATTTTGTTTGTATATGTATTGATAAACGTCTGCTAATTGCTATATGCTGATTAGTGGGGGTTGCACATATCATGTATCTTGTTCATGGTTTGTGGATATGAAGTATTGGATCGTCGTGAATGGATAGCCGGGATGTGAGAAAAGTGTTCTTTTCTTTCATTCATGTATATTTGTAAATTGATGTAATATTCTTTTGTGGGGCAAATCCGGGTTGAGGTTGTAACCACCGTTGTATTATTTCATTTATTTTTCCTTGCATCTAGGATAGACCTAAGTAGGGATGCACAAACTACTGGGTTCTTGAAGTGCCGAGTGACTTACTCATTTCATTAAGAGAGGTTGCTTCACTTCGGAAATTTTGCGGGTAGTTTGCCGTATCCATAGGGTCTAGGGTGAGGTTTGAATATTCATTACGACCGTGGAATCCGTTTTTCGTTCTAAGCTAAAACGAAACACGGAAATCCTAGTATATCCAATATATTCATCTGTGTTGTGATCTGTGATCTGGAATAACTATTATTGCGTGAAACGAATGACTATATATATATATTATATATATAATAAACGTTGCTTATGTTTTGCACCCGCGCTAGTCCAGCCCTCGCTCTGCCGTTGGTTAAGTAATCTAACGGTGCATGACGGGGCCCCGTGGCGAATGCAGATGGCATAAGCGTACATTCTATATTCGTTTCTTTCTGCAATGATGGGGTTAAATGATGGGACATCATTAATATTTTTTAATGCAAAGAAAATAAACCAAAATTAAATCGTTGGAACAATTTCAAAACCACTCGGTTTTCTTTTAAAAATAACTTTTAAATGCGGAGCCTAAACCGCTTCTTTTAAAAGCTATCATGGTTCCTTCGACTATATCAAGTTCATTACGTTCACGGTTTTCGCCAAAACCAGTTGTAGCCCCCTGTCATTTCATATGGGTATTCAGTAGTATTCAAGCTATGTATTTTGACCTTCGCCAAGGCATAGTGATTGGTAGCTGTTGGGTATTTATCTGTAGTATAGATAGATGTGTTAATCTGGGACAGACGTACAGCTGTTTTGGTTTTCGTCAAAGGTTTGTGCGAATGGGTTCAGATTAATCTGGACAATGACGAGTAGACTTGACTTGCGTCTTATGATATTTTGGCCTTCGTCAAGGTCATAAGCGTCTGGGGCAAAAATCCATAGTTTCAAAAGAAAAGGAAACTTGCTAGCTTTGCATACCATATGGAGTGAAGATTTTAGTAGAATTCCTTCAAAGTTGCCACACAATGATAGTTGGATCCCGATCCCACTGTGAGTTTTATTACTCCTTGGGAGAGTTTTTCACTTAAACAATCAATGCTATAAACCAAGCAAGTGTCTAGACGGTGTTAGCGGGGCTAGGTCTCCATGAAAAAGAGGTTATGTGATTAAGGAACTTCGCGAAAGTGTTGGAAAACCTCCCTCGAAGTACCAACACTAGCCGGACCGAAAGGTTAAGCAAGAATTGTAGGGTGCAATTAATCCCAACTAATTCTTCTTTTATGGTTTGAAAGAGGATTTAAGGAAACAGTGGGAGCCATCATGTTTAGATAACCTAATAAGCAATCTAAACTTGCAAGAGTATCATGCTGAGTGTTTCTTCTTTCTCTCCTAATTGCAGCAACCAAAATGACCGGGTTTGTTATTACTAGATAAAAATATATTGACGGGGCCAAACTATAAAAATTGGCTAAGGAATACCCAGATGGTCATTACCTATGACAAGCTGGGCTACCTCCTTATTACCAAAGCCCTCGCCGTCACAGGTCCAGATTCCACCGTCGCGGATATTGAGATCCGTAAGATATGAGAAATAAACTGTGCGAAAGTCAGGTGTCTCGTGCTGGCCTCAATGGATAATGAACACCAGAAGCGGCACGAGAAAATAGACTTAGCTTCTATCTTCCTCCATACTAAAGATTTATATGGAGAGCAATCTCGTATTGCAAGATACGATACCTCGAAGAAATTGTTTCAGACGAGCTTGGCTATCGGGTCATCTGTAGGGGATCACGTCTTTAAGATGATTAGCTGTATTGAAGAGCTCGCGGACCCTGGGACCACGTTGGAGAACGAGTTATATACAGACTTGATTCTAGTCCCTCCCTTCTATCCATATCCAGTTTATCTTGAATTTCAATATTCAAGGTAAGGAAGTTACACTTCCAGAACTTCTCAACATGTTGAGCAGTGCAGAGTGCATCCTAAAGAAAACCAGGGACGCCCGTTCTGCTTATTGGGGAATCTTCCTCCTTTAGATTCAAGGTGAAAGCCAAGGGAAGAAAAAGAAGGCCCCCATCAAGCCGAAAGGCGGTGTCAGAGGTAGAAAGAAAAGGCAAGGCAAAAGTTGTGGGGCCGACTATTGTCACAGGAAAGGCCATTGGAAGAACTGCAGGGCTTGAAAAGCCAATAACCAGGATCCAAAGCAAGTTGTCAGTTCGGCTTCAGATGTGTTTATGATCGAAAACTGTCTGTCAATCAACTCTACTTTCTGGGTATTGGATACTGGATCAGGATCTCATAGCTGTAATTCATTGCAGGCACTGAGAAACCGTAGAGTTATAAAAGCAGGCGATATGACTCTCAGGGTTGCTAACGTGGATGCTGTGTCCGTAGGGGAATATCACCTAGGATTGACAAGTGGACATATTTTGGTTTTGCGTAACTGTTTTTGTGTACCTAGTTTGAAATGTAATATCATTTTTGTATCTTTACTATCTAAAGAAAGTTATGATTTTACATTTGTAAGCGATGTGAACATTCACTTTAATTATGGTTTAATTAGGTCAGGTACACTAGACAACGGTATATACGTATTAAATCAACATCAAGTTTTCAATGTCCAAAACACACTTAAAAAAAGTCTCCAAAATTAAATCAAGCTTTCTTATGGTATTGTAGACTAGGTCACATCAATGAAATACGGTTGACGAAGTTACATAAAGAGGGATATTTGGATCCGTTTGAATATCTGTCTTATACAACTTGTCAATTATGTCTTAAAAGAAAGATGGCAAAGACTCTGTTCACTGGACACGGAGTAAGAGCCATCGAGCTCTTGGGACTCATACACAGCGACATGTGGTCCAATATCTACACATTCAAGAAGTGATTATTCATACTTCATTAATTTTACGGATGATTTCTCAAGGTATGGACAAGTATTCTTGATGAAATATAAATCCGAGACCTTTGAGAAATTCCAAGAATAAAAGAATAAAGTGGAAAAAAAACATGCGAAAGTATCAAGACACTTCAATCTGATCGAGGTGGTGAATACTTAAGTGCCGACTTCCTGAATTATTTAAAAGAGAATGGAGCTTACTCCTCCATACACACCTTAGCACAACGGTGTATCGGAAAGACGGAACCACACCTTATTAGATATGGTACGTTGAGTAACGCTGAGTTACCGCGATCCTTCTGGGGTTAGGCACTAGAATCTGCTGCATATCTTTTGAACAAAATTCTTACTAAGTCTGTGCCTACCACACCATATGAAATGTGGAATGGGAAGAAACCCTATCTTAAGTATCTTAAGATATGGGAATGTCCAGTTTTTATCAAAAAACAGCATGCGGACAAGCTCAAGACACGATCAGTACTGTGTAAGTTTGTGGGATACCCAAGGAACTCCAGGGGTATCTTTTCTATTACGCAGAGAAACAAAAGGTTTTTGTTTCTCGGCATGCACACTTTCTGGAAACTCAATTTCTTGAAAAAGAAATAAGTAGGAGCGCAATAGAACTGGAAGAAATTCCAGAACCACAAACTATTATTGAAAGTATGGTGGAACCAGAAGTTTCAATAGAATTGAATGTTCCTGCGTCACTCCACAGATCTAGTAGGCAGTCTCATCCGTCCGAGAGATACTATGGTTTTCTTATAGACGGGGATAGAGAGGATTGCATCATCAATGATGATTAGCCAACTAGTTTCCAGCAGGCCATTACGAGCAGAGACTCGGTAAAAGGGCTGGATGCAATGTGGACCGAAATGGAATCCATGTACACCAACAAAGTTTAGACTTTGGACATTACATCTCAAAGGATAAAACCCGTAGGCTGCAAATGGATCTTCAAAAAGAAGATTGGTGTAGATGGTAAGGTAGAAACCTACAAAACTAGACTTATTGCTAAAGGTTTTCGTCAAAGACCAGGATTGGACTATTATGAAACCTTTTCACCGGTGGCTATGCGTAAATTTATTCGGATCTTGTCATTGCTGCCTTCCATGACTATGACATCTGGCAAATGGATATTAAAACCGCTTTTCTAAATGGAAGTTTAGAAGAGCGTGTTTACATGGATCAACCAGAGGGTTTCATAGACAGTGGGAGCAGCGGAAATGTGGGCAAGTTGCGTAAATCTATTTATGAATTAAGCAGGCATCGCGGAGTTAGAATATCTGCTTTGATGAGACGGTTAAGGAATTTGACTTTATAAAAAATGTAAATGAACCTTATATTTATAAAAAGATTGAGAACTGTGGTATTTCTCGTTTTATACATGGATGGCATTCTCCTGATAGGAAATGATATTCCTATGCTACAATCGGCCAAGCTGTTATCATAGAAGTTCTCTATGAAAGACCTGAGTGATGCCTCGTACATTCTGGAGATTAAGATCTATCGTGACAGATCTAAAGAATGTTGGGACTTTTACAGTAAAGTACATAGACACCGTACTAAAGAGGTTTAGTATGGAAGATTCTAAGCGCGGTGATTTTCTCGCTTGTCACGGAATCACTCTCTCCAAAGAGATGTCTCCCAAGACTGATGAGGAGAAGGCTCGCATGAGCATAGTACCCTACGCTTCGGCGGTAGGATCGATAATGTATGCGATATTATGTACCAGACCAGATGTAGCTTACACACTTAGCGTCGTAAGCAGGTATCCGTCGAACTCAGGTGAGAAATATTGGATAGCAGTAAAGAACATTTTTAAGTACCTAAGAAGGACTAAGGAAATGTTCTTGGTGTATGGTAATGGGGACCTCCGGACCGAGATTTTTACCGACTTTAGCTTCCAAAGTGACAAGGATGACTAAATCTATCTCGGGTTATGTGTTTACCCTCAACGGAGGGGTGGTCTGTTGGAAGAGTTCCAAACAGGACACCGTAGAAGACTCGACGATGGAGGTTGAGTACATCGCTGCTAACAATGCCGCAAAAGAGGCAGTCTGGATGAAGAAGTTTGTTTTTGAACTTCAGGTGGTTCCATCCATTGCTAATCCAATACCTTTGTATTGCGATAACAACGGAGCCATGGTTTTGGCAAAGGAACCACGGTCCCATGAGAAATCCAGACGTATCTTGAGCCGGTATCACCTGATCAGGAAGATCGAGGTGCGGAGAGTAGATACAAAAGACAACACGGTAGATCTATTCACCAAGGCCATCTCTCGAGTCCAGTTCAAGAGACTGTTCGAGATATTGGATATGCTGTACGCCAACAACTGGCTCTAGTGCAGACGTTAGGCACTTAATAAACCAATTACAGGTCTTAGTGCAAGTGGGAGATTGTTGGATATGTATGCCTTAGAGGCCTTCATTGTATAGGATGTTAGGGATATGTATGTAAAAGACAATCTTGCTCGATATGATAGTATGCTATTTGGTTTGTCTTTATCTTAACATGTGATGTGTTTTACGTAGTATTTCATATCTTGTATACATGTTGATAAAGCCCGTAGGATCCTTATTTGACTACCAGCGTTGTGATGACAATCATACTTGTGGGAGCTGGATAATCGATAAATACATCCTTAAAAGGTCCCTAGTCGTGGGAGTATCGAGACTGGACATCGATACTCCAGGGTAGACTAATGTATACATATTTAGACCCTGATAAGGGGCGATATATTGGTCCTGCAGCCATTGGTGCGGTGCACCTAAGATTGTATACAGGTACTCACTGGGCATGAGTACACTGGACGGACTCGCCGAGAACTGACCAGATGATATTATACCTAACGTCAGATATTAGTTCTCTGGTGATATGAGTGCAGGTAGTTTGTTGATCTGAGGTCATCATTTGTCTCGTGTGAGTTCCAACTGTATTTTGATTACTACCTTACCACGGCTCTACTGAGTCGTGCAAACATGTTTTAGTTGAGTATAGTCTCGAGCCATATGGAGGCAGTGAGTGACTGTTGGGGATTCGTCTCTCTCGGTATAGGGAGTCGATGCCGCGCCGATCGGTTGGCCAACACTATAAGTCCCTGACCAGGACGGATTGAGAATTACTGGTAGTTGGACCAGTAGATTCTCGGATGGTCTTGAGCCATACCGGCACAACTTGTCAGGTTATTAGGGGTCTTACGTTTTCCTCCCCTAGACCCGGCATGCAATACTCTCAGACGAACAAATCAGACTGCACGGAGATTGTCACGGACATACTCGGTAGGGGGTTCTGATGAGTTTGCTCGTTGGCCTTCTTTTCGACAGGTATCTGGGTAGTCATTCCGTATAGCTAATGCCACTGATGAACTTGTGGTTATACCCACTGCCAGCGTATTGTCAAGTCTTTAGAGTCCCACACGGAGGGTTTTCCTGGTTCAGACAAAACGATATAGAGGCCGTATGGTTTTACGTGCAGGGTTCTGATCATATACATGTACTAGCTGCACGGATGTTGTTCGGACGGATAATACTAGTGGGTTTAGGATTAAGTCAGATTCTAGTATTATATTATTGGATTATTATTATCTCATCGTATTCGTATTTTTGCAGTACGAATATATGTATGTATATACGGTGAAGGCATTCTTGTAATTTTACAAGAGATACTTCTAGAAGGGGACATCTCATTATTGGATTTATCTATTTTGAGAAAATAGATTAATGGGGTGGAAATGGAGATATTTGTGGCATGGTGAAGCATAGCTTATTCCTTTGTTTATTTCATTTGACTTTACTGTTCAAGCATGGTTAATATTTTTCTATGGAAAAATATTGCATGCTTGATCATTGAGAAAGAATGAGCCATTCTTCACTTGCACAACACTTGCTCATTTGTGTTTCCTCTTTCTCTTTCCATTGTTCTCCTTCCTCAAGACCCTAACCCTCACATGTATTGTGAATCCTAGGTCATTTGAGATAAAATACTCCAATTAACACTCTACATCTTCTAAACTATCTAGATTAGCGAAATAGGTACTTTAGTTACCTCGATTTAGAGGTTGGAGGTTGAACAATAGACTCCCTGGTGGATCGTCTTCAACATGAGGAGGCCGACGACCGAGCTAGATCCGCACTTCCTAGGAGCTCAAGGAAAGGTGAAGAAGACCCGAAGGACTAGAATCAAGGTGGTATAAAACTCTATCATAGTAGTTTAGAACCTTTTTGTAGTTTAACTAGTTAGGGTTTCTGAAAGATCTTGGTTGTTTGGTCGATATTGCAAGTCTAAAAATCGTTTTTTGTGAATTCCGCCTCCCCACAAACCATGTGGGGTGCGCGACCTCGACTTACAACACATACCAAACGCGGTGGAGCAAACACCGCATGAAGGTGGAATGCTAGCTGGCGAAGCTTGGCTCGTGGAATATCATGTTTTGCTAGATTGCTGGTATGATCGGGGAAACAACATCCAAGGTGAGAGGCGGCCAGTTATATCGATAGAAGAATACCTTACATGATATTGGATGATTACCCGCAGATTCATTCTCACGGCCATCCCTCCGCCGATCACATATACGTCTCGAGCACCGATGGAGAGAGATTTAGTAACTTCATATCAAACCTTATAAAACTATAATCTTATTTTTATGAGATTCATTATCTTATATATCATCAATATAGGTGCAAACTATGTACGAGTTGGAGGATATCACTGATGAAGGGATTCGTGGCACTAGGGACCCAAAGAGCGCAGGTATGAACATCAAGGGTGTGTTTGCGAAGCACAGATTCATACGTTCTCCTACCGTGCGTGCACCACCCATCACATATTTACGACGAAGACGTGGACAGGCTCAAGCAGAATCGTCTCAGCCGCCACCGTCTCAGCATCCTGATGAGTACATGCATGGACCATCCCAGTCAGAGCCGTTTCAGCGACTTGGCGCCGATGAAGTCGGACCATCAGAGCCTCCGCTACGTACGCAAAAGAACAGAACACCATACGAGTTGAGGTGACTGCGTTAGATTTTGTAGTCGAACTCGTGTATTGTTATATTGTTGTTGTAGTCGAATACGTGTGGAGTCGGCTTGACTTTATTTATATATAGTGTTTATTGCTTTCCACTTGTTGTTCTGCGCATTTAGGCGTATATTTTGCGTGGATTGTGTTTCCCCTGTATGGGCGTCGAGTTAGCTCCCGTGTAGGGATGCGTTTATTTTACTATTGTTACAGGAATTTTATTATAAGTTTACAAAGGAGGTGTTGCCCGTTTTTTAAATGTTAACTCTTTACAAAACAATCTTAATTAACAGACCCAGTCACGGATCGAGAGAGAGCAAGGACAGAGAGAGCGAGATGAGAGAGATTGAGAGATCGAGAGAGATTATTTAATAGACCCAGCCATAAGTCTGTTCTTTTAATGTGGTGCAGTTGCCAACTGTGCCCCATTGAAAAATGTATGGGGTGTACTTACAAAACAGTGAGCGCCCCATGGATATTTTGTATGGGGCACACGCACACACTGGGCGCCTATCACTGTTTTGCATGGGGCGCACTTGCCAAGTGCGTCGCATAGGATTTTTTTAAAAAAAAAAGCGCCAGCACCAGTGCTGAGCTGGCGCTGATGTGGCGTCCAGGTGGCCAAAAGTGGCCTAGATTTGTAATAATTGAAAGTGGTCTAATTTTATTATTATTTTTAAAAAAAGGCCTAAATCAAAAGGTTGTCCTTTTGCATTCGCACCTCAGAATTGAAGTCATGTTGAACTTCTAATCTTAACATGTTCAACTTTTTTTTATGGAGCTATCTTGTCTTTGAGTTTGCGTTCCGTACTCACCATTTTGGTGGTGGAGATAGTTAAGGAGATGACTAATTGTTTGCCAGTGTTTTTGGGATTCTTTATAGACTGATAAGTTAAGAATATATGGCTGGTTCAGGCCTGTTTTCAAACTTTTAACCTATTATAAAATTAGCTTTAGATGATAAATGGCAAGCATAGTTGGGAATCACATCTTTTCAATCACAGAAATTTCATAGCTCCTGAATGTATCTATGTTAGAGCTGTTGCACATTGCAGTCCTCAACAACCCATACCGTTTTCGATTGTAATAGTTCGAGCCATTGTTGTTGTCGTCGATGACCCTCCCCATCGTTATTGTGGTCTTCTCTCCGGTTATTGTTGTTGTCAGTTGATGCCTTCGCCGTCACTGTCGTTACTGACTCTCATCGTTGTCCTTGCCGTTGTCGATCCTAGCCTAACTAACCCGCATTGCATTCTTGTAAGCCCTCAATTCGTATGAATGTTGAAATCAAATGACTGATAGAGATTTAAAAAGAATTAGCAAATGATCATCTTATTTTGAAATTTAAGATTCTTATATTACCGAGAACTAACCAGGGTTGCATAAAATTAAAACTCGAAATATCATGGTAAGTGGAATGGAAACAATAACATGGTACACTAGTAGATATGGAACTAGGCTAGATAAGGGCTGGCTTCTTCAGATGTGTGGACGGATCAAAATAAGAACAAGTAGCTATTTTTTTACTAGCTACTTTCAAAACAACTATTTTCCATTATTATGCAATTAAAGTTTGTCCATTCTGCAGTAGTTGGTTCCTGAATAGCTATTTATAGTTAAACGACTATTTTGGATTGATATGACCGGGAAATATATCCATGTTATACAGATTTTCTATGGAACGTCACGTGTGTTTTGGAACAAAACAATTCCACGTTTCGGAACCAAAATTCCAAAATGGGAAGCGTAGGAGTTAAGGAGTATATTTTGGCAACTTAAGAACCAAAACATTGTAAATTCTCTTGGTATTCCAGAAGTATGAAATAAGTTTAAATATTTTTTCTACTGCCAATCCGTCCTTAATATTTTCATTTGTATTTCTATGCTTTTTTTTCTACAACTTTATTACCTTGATTCAAATAGGAACATTGATCCTTGGTTCTTATCATTTCATTTATTATTTATCATGCCATGGCCACACTTGGTGTTTTTGTATGACAAATATTCAGTTTTGGGGCATAAGCATGATTCCCAGTTTTGGACTCTTAGAATTTTCATCCTTTTATGTTCTGTAGGCAAATCGTCCATCAATATTCTAAACGATAGCAAACTGTTCTCTTGTAAGGAGAGTGAAGCTGCTATTCGATATCAAGTGCAAGTGTTTCACCTAGATATATTCACACTTAATTTCGTTAAAGAAGGTGATTGTTTGCATTTCTCTTTTGATATGATTCAGTTTAACAGATTTACAGAATCAACTGACAAATGCCCTCTCAAAGCGCAAGAATGCAGCCAACTTACTACAGTCTCCTTCAGTGCCTTTGATTAAACAAAATTCTGAGAGTACTTCATTTTGTCGTCCATCGGATGCTGATGCGTGTAAAGAAAGATGAGTGTACCAAGATTATATCTGAACCTGTTTCTAAATCTCTGGATGTGGTGAGTGTACAAGTTAAGGAAGATTCAAGGCCTGAACCTATGATAGATTCAAACAGCGGGCTACAAAGAACAAGGGATTTTATCAATGTGACTTCTGCATGGTCACATTGTGAAGCTTTATCTGGTATTATTCAAGACTCATGATTTTGATTTATGACTAATGTGTATGATCTATGATTAATGTTTATGATAGTTTGAATTATTACAGTAACTGATGATTTTTCTGTAGGAATTTTTTATTTAAACCCTGTAACAACTTTTTAACACATTGGCCAGAGTGTCTCATTGTAATTTTTGTTTTGGTAGGCAGATCAAGCAAGTATCGTGTGCTTAAACTTTTCCTTTTTAATAAAATACTGGTAGAGAACACCATGGAAGAGCTTTGATGTGTTTTTATATCAACTGTTGCTAGACAGCATGTTTCAGCGTTCGTAACAGCCAGCACTACTGAATTGATAATATAATCACTCTTTATTAGAAGACTTTTGTACTTATCATGGAACAATGAACTAGGAACACAGCTTCATAGATTTACTTGATTCGCTATTTCCAAGAAAATTCTCGACATTTACTCATTCAAAGTGTATTCTGGTAGGATGACCGGTAAGTAGCACTTCTCAGTTGTGGTAGTGTAAGGAAAGTGAAGGGGAAGATTCCAACATGCTTTAACGGAAGCTAAGAAACACCAAGGAAGATTTTGAATGATGCATGGTATTTCTCTCAAAGAAATGGCTATCAAAGATTCATAAGTTGGGCACATGGAGTAACCATAATATGGTTAATTGTTATAGTAGATGCAACATGATTAAATATTTTAAGGGTAATACGTTTCCTACCAGATTGGTGGGTTTTTGATTCCCCACCAGTCTATCTATTGGATGCATGTCACTTTCAATGATGTCATAGCAGGGGTGACCTCATTGACAGTGACACGCTTACCTATTGGTTGCATGTCACTTTCAATGATGTCATAGCAGGGGGTGACCTCAACCTCATTGAAAGTGACATGCTGGTGGAGAATCCAAAACCCACCAACATGGTAGGTTTGGCATATTTCATATTTTAATGCCTTGTTATTTGTTTGCAGTATACTTTTGTATACCATATTTTTGACCTATCTATCTATTTATCTATATCTATTCATCTATCATTTTGGTATACCATAGTTTAAACTTATCTATCTATTTAGCTCTATCTATTTATCTATCCATCATTTATAATTTATATTTTCCCCTCTTTTCAACCAAATTGCACTAAGTTTTACTTGCTCGTCATGTCATATTAATTACTCATTACATCTGTCTTCAATGACAGCCTGACAGCCCTCTATTTACGAAGTGCGGCCTGACCTATTTGTTTATGTCTGTGTGAGTGCATGAAGATTGAAAATCTTGGTTTCTTGCACTTGCAGGGAACAACTGTTTAACGTGTGGAGCCATTTCATTTAGTTGAAGCCAGACACTAATTTTCTTTTCTTAAAAACTTATAAGATGTCATTACTTTTCGGGAACATCAAGTTCACATTGTGGTGACGCAGAAGCACAAGATGTTTTAAAAGGAGATGCTTGCTCATCATCCTCTCTTAGGCCCTATTCCATGAAAAATATTGTGACATGCCTAAAGGGTCGAGAAAGGGATATTAATTGGCAATCTTCTTGCTGTGGTGGTGTATATACCGGAAGGAATCAAGAAAAGTGGATTCCATTTCTTCATGGTATGCAATTGTAACTTCAGTGGCATTTGTTATGTTACTGATTTTTTGAATCATGAGTAATTTCACCATTTATGGAAAGCATTTCAGTTTTAAAATTTTGTAATCAAATAATTTTAGAATAATTAAATGTTTATTATGATTTCTTGTTTCTTTACATATTGATAGGCTGGAGATCACTTGACTGTCAAATTCAAAGTCCTGCTGTGGGGCTGAAACAGACAAGTTATTTGTCATGGATTCCTACTTGGTGTGCCTATACATCGAGTGCTGCCATAGCTCAACCTCATGGAAGAGCATGTCTGTCCTCACATCTCATTGTTCTGACTGGGGCTGTTACATTGTATAATCATGGATATTTGCCATATGCATATTAACATTTTAACCAAGTCTTATAATTGTTTTCTTATGACAGTTTATGTATTGAAATGTTTTAAATGCTGCTTATAGCTTTTATTTTTAAAACAGTAACCAAAGAAAAAGTGTATTCGGAATGTGTTTCTTGATTATTTTATCAGTTTTTTACCTTTATATATATATATGAGAATAATGGAGGAAAGAGGCCATAGGAAGGAATTTACTCCTATGGCGTCGAAGAAATACGTCCTCCATCGTGTTTTCTGACGATCGGAATCCATCATCTTCATTGTTATCATCTAAGATGTGGGTACACCAAATTTCATGTGATTCTACAACTTTTTCACCGTTGATTTAGCAATATAAAAAGTTCTATTGTCGGTAAACCGTTAATTTTGAACACACTAATTCAACGGTGAAAAAGTTGTAGAATCACGTGAAATTTGGTGTACCCATATCTTAGATGATAATGATGAAGATGATGGGTGCCGATCGTCGGAAAACACGATGGAGATTGTATTTTTTCGACGCCATTGGAGAAAATTCCCTCCTATGGCCTCTTTCCTCTATACATACATATATACATATACATATATATAGGGTCTGGATTTAAGTTTAACAATTACCATTCTCTAGGTCCATCTTCCTCGTATATAAATCAGCTGATATATTTAGTTAAAATTATTTTCGTTGGAATGTTACCTTTACCCCTTGAATTGCAATAAATGTTACTTTTTCATATGCTAGAATTGTAATG
Source organism: Agapanthus africanus (assembly GCA_030015575.1). Classification (NCBI taxonomy): domain Eukaryota; kingdom Viridiplantae; phylum Streptophyta; class Magnoliopsida; order Asparagales; family Amaryllidaceae; genus Agapanthus; species Agapanthus africanus. The sequence goes on along the minus strand of CM057344.1, from coordinate 594,412,848 downwards.
TTATGCAATGACCGAAAATTTTGCCTCATGACCAGTGATTTGGCTTGACACTTCTCATATAGCAGTCAGTATTCGTGTTGTATGTAGACTACGATGAATATTTTGTTGTATGTTTCTAGTGCATCATCACACTGATTGTTTCATTCATGCACCTGAGATTGATGACTTGAAGCACAATATGCCATTCCCACTTGTCAATGTTTTTAATTTGTAAGTAAAAAGTGGAGCGGGTAGGGGGCCTGGCGGCTTAAGCACTGCCTAGGCAGCTGCTCAGAAATTAACAACTTGTTCCTTAGTCTAAATAGGTAATTTCTAGTAAATTGTTTGTAATATTAATTCTAATACTTTTTTTAACCAATTTTTGTTTTTTCACTTTCAAATGACTAGATGAGCTTTTTGAAATGCGTAAACAAATTAAGGTTACCGTTGAGGTTTAATAAGTTAAGTACTTAGTGTAATTCCCACATCAAGAAATAGTCAGAAATAAATATACATTTAACAAAGCTTCATTAACATGGTGATGACGAATTTAACTGGAAGGAGTAAAGATCAACATCTCACCAATGATCCTCCAACCAGAAAACTGCTGCATGGATAAAAAATGATAGTTTGGTGAAGGGTCTCTTATAGGAGGTCATGGAACAGGAGGTGATGGATCTGGTTCTTACTTGCTCCACTGCGAAGGAGATGTGGATATTGTTGCAGTCCACTTATTCATGGAAGAGTAGCATGTCCCGGGCTTGTTCTATCTCTCAGATTTATTCTAGTTCAGATCAGGGAAGTCGGACGTTAGAGGAGCACTATGCTACCTTTAAAAAGGTATGTAATGAGTTACTGGCTATTTTCCCTTTAGAAACAGAGTTGGAGAAAATGGAGATACGCCAAGATAAGCTTGATATACTGATCTTCCTAGGGAGTATGAATTCTTCGTATGATGTTGCACGACCATTGGTGATTGGTTGTGAGTCGTCAAAGAATCTTCAGAGGCATTCCATCTGATCCGAGAGATGTTTCCATCTCACCCGAGCGTGGAATCAGTCATAGAAAGGTATGCATTGGGCGCTATGCCATAGAGAGGCAGTCCCGAGCGTGGAATCAGTCATAGAAAGGTATGCATTGGGCGCTATGCCACAGAGAGGCAGTTTCAGTCGAGACAGGGGTCGTTCTAGTCGAGGAGGAGGTCGAGGCAGTTATTATGGAAGATGAGTTAGTAGAGATAGTAGTCGAGATAGTTTCTCAGGGAGAGGATCTGGTGGTAGTCGAGAAGGGGGCGAGTAATTATTGTCATGAACTTGAACATATGAAGTATGATTGCCCGAAGAAAAGTAATATTTCTACAGCTTATATCGCTTCCGGTACTAACTTTGCTATTAATTCTTAGGATGCGAAGATGTTGGAAAGTTTCAGATTGTTTCAGCAGTTTCAACTCTCTCAGTCGAAGTCATTCTTTAGTGCTACATTTGCTTAGACAAGTAATTCTACTGTGTGTCTATCCTCAGTAGCTTGTACTTCATGGACGATTGATTCAGGAGCGTCATATTACATGACTGGAAATTCAGGTATATTGTCCAATTTCTCACATATTTCTCACACCTGTCAAACTAGTTGATAGTTCTGTTTCACCTGTTAGTGGTATTGGTTCAGTAATTTTAAATCCGTCTATGCCTTTGCACTCAGTTCTATATATGTCTCGATTTCATTTCAATTTGCTTTCTATTAGCCAACTCACAAAATTCCTAAACTGTTGTGCTATCTTTTATCTTAACCACTGTGTATTTCAGGAAATGGAAACAAGGAAGACAATTGGCACCGGACATGTGTCTAATGTTCTGTATCATATAAGTAGTTTTTTAGAGTCGGTTGTATGCTTGAGTGATTCTATAGTCTTTAGATTTGTACTGTCAGTTGAGACATCCATCATTACAGAACCTAAAAAAGTTACAGAATTTTTTGTGACTACTGAGTTATTGTGTCAATCTTGTTAGTTAGGTAAGCACCATCGTGTATCTTACCCTCTTCGAGTCAATAAGCGAGTTAGTACTCCATTTAGTTTAGTTCATTCCGATATATGGGGATCATGTCCCATTGAGTCGTTATTTGGTGATCGGTATTTTGTCACATTTGTTGATGATTTTTCCCGTGCAATTTGGTTATATTTAATAAAATCTTGGTCTGAAGTTTTTTCCATATTTCGAAAATTCTGTGCTGAAATTAAAACACAATTTGATGTTTCTATGAAAATACTTCGTAGTGATAATGCGAAAGAATGTCATTTTTCTGAGTTTCAGAATTTTATGTTTGTATCCGGTATTCTAAATGAGTCCTCTTGTTCCTATACCCTAACAGAACAATATTGCTGAGAGCAAAAATCGTCATATGCTAGAAGTTGCCCGAACACTAATTCATCGACGGGTTCTTCATCGTTTCTGGGGGATGCGGTTCTTACAGCCACTTATCTCATTAATTGTATGCACTCCTCTATGTTAGATGGTCAAACGCCTTTTTCTATCCAATTCCTTAATGACTTTGTTTTCGGTTCCTTTTTGAATTTTCGGTTGTGTGAATTTTGTCCATGAATATAGATCCGGTCGAACTAAGTTGGATTCTCGATCCCTTTGGTGTGTCTTTTTAAGACACTCTCGCTCCCAGAAAGGGTATCACTGTTATCAATCCACCCTTCGTTGCTTTATATTAGCTGATATCACCTTTCTTGAGTCACGGTCTTTCTTTCCCGTGGGTCTATCCCCAAGTGACACCAGTGATATGATATTTCTTGAATACCCCGAAATTCCACAGGACAAGACTATTCCCACTCAAGCTTACAACCCATCTTTGGACACTACTACTGCTCCAGTACCTGAGACGCCTCCACCAAACCAAGATATTCCTCTGAACCCAACACCTGTTGTACCAACCCCTAAGCTTACTCCTGATCCGATTTCTGAACCCACACCTGCTGCACCTTTTAACATTGATGTTCCCACCGCGATTCGCAAAGCATCTCATTCCACCGCCAATTCACTTTACCGTTCTGTCTCCTATACTCATTTGTCTTCTCCACACAGTGCTTTTATTTCATCTATGGATAAATATACCATTCCTCCGAATGTATCTGAAGTTTTTGCACATCCTGGATGGAAAGAATTTATGATTGAAGAGATGACCGCTATTCGGCATAATAATTCTTGAGATCTAGTTCTTCCACCTGAAAAGCGTGTCGTTGGTAGTCGATGGGTATTCTCAGTCAAGCTCAACTCCGATGGTTCTCTTACTAGGTTAAACTCTCGATTAGTAACAAAATGATAATCTCAGACTTATGGACATGATTTTACTGAGACCTTCTCCGCCGTCGCGAAGATAGTTTCTATACGTCTATTGGCTTCTTTGGCTGCTATCTTTCATTGTCGTCTGCATCAACTTGATATCAAGAATGCCTTTTTGCATGGTATTCTTGAGGAGAAGATTTATATGATGCAGCCGTCTGGTTTTATTGTACAGGAGGAGCCATCGAAGGTCTGTCGATTGAAAAGATTTTTGATTTGCTTAATCTAGTAAGGAAAAGATTCAAAAATAAATCTAACCTAATAAAAGCAAATCAAACAAATCAATTATGATCTAGCCAAATATGGAAATATAAATAAATCCTAATTGATTGAAAATCTAATTATGATCTATCCAATCAATTATGATCTATTCAAATAGAGATAAATCCTAATTGATTGAAAAAATCTCTAATTTGCTTTCCAGCTGCTCAATCTCAGGCCGGTCGTGCTCGTATGTGATATATGCATTAAGGTGTGCTACATCAGTAATAGTGTCAAACATGTGGGCCCATGGTGTTTGTCTCTTGGAAATACTTTTGGGTAGACAAATTGCGGGAAGGAAAAGTATTTTTGTTTTTCTAAATTTGAATCACCAACCCATTTTCTTAACCAAGGTTTTAGCTGGTCTATCTACTTAACGGGAAGATCAGTGGAGTTCGGATGACAACAAAAATTCTATCTGATGATTTTGTGACCTGTGTAATTGGAAATTACATGGAAAGCATCAGATATTTATTTATTTTTTGAGCAACCAGAATATTTAGCTCATGAGCTTTTTATTTTCCATATGCTAGTAGACATCTTATTTCGTTTCATTGCTGGTATTGCACCAAGGTTGCATGGGCACGGATACGGGAATACAGATACTACACGATGCGATACGGCGACATGACAAAATCTCAAAATATAGGATACGGGAACACGGTTATATATATAATCTTATAAAGATAAATAAGATATCAAACTATTATGACAATATTAAATAAGGAAAAATTAAAAAGTCCAACATGCTACACACTAATAACATACTAAAAATGTATTATACGCATATAGCATGCATAGAAGACACACTATACGTATATGACATATATGCAACATGTCAGATACGCGTCGTGCAAGTATCTTGCAAGTGTCGGTGTCCGATACGTGTCGGATATGGATACGGTAACCTGTTGGAAGTGTCCGTGCAATCAGTATTGCACTTAAAAATTATGGTTTTATTTGCAGGTCTTGTATCACAACAAAAGAGGAATGACGCGTCAAAAGCGGCGACAGTCTCGTCCACTATCAGAAAAGGATTAGTGCCATTTGCAAGTATAGTTCCATAAGAGCATATATCTGTAAACAAATGGTATGTACAGATAGAACATCAATTTGTTTATGAGACAAGTATTTGGTTTTGCAACAACCATTTTGTGCTGCTAGCCGAGTCCTGTGTGCAATTTAACTAGATTTGATGTTATACATGGAATAAGCACCTAGCCTGAAGCAACTCATTTATTAGCAAGAGTGATAACTACACTACAAAGACGTGGACATGCAGAGCCTTTACTGTGTGGTTTTCCCATTTAGGAATTGACCGTAGCAATTTTGATATTTCTTGCTAATTCGATATTTACGGTTATGCCTTCTTGACCTTTGCTGATGGTTGCAGGAAAATGAACTTGAAAAGCCAAGCAGCAAGAATAGCACCAGTGAAGGAGGGAATCCAGTATACATAAAATTGTTCCCATGTATTATGTTTGTTATTGATATATGCCCACCCAAATGCCTGTCAATTGCAAAAGAGCAAGATTTAGATTATATATTGAGGCAGATCACACATGGAAAATTGTTCTGTCTTTTTCAAAATGCATGGAGATTTCCTCTTTGCAGTCATGATAGTCACAAATATGTTAAATGAGATGATAGAAAACTTAGACCTATAGTTATTAACAAAACTGATATATATTCTTGTGAAATTTCGAAATGAATGTTCTATCACAGCAAACAGTAAGAAGCATTATTTATCCTTATAGATCTAAAAGGCTTGGGCATTTTTCTTGTGGTTTTTTCCTTGAATTTTCAGCTTATGTTCCTTTTGCTTTTAATTTCCTTTCCGTTTTTCTTTCCATTTTCTTTCGTTTACATTGTCTTAAACCAAACATAGCCTGCATATGTGACGTACATGGTTTGATGCTTCAGAGGAGTCACTGAATTTCTTTTCGTTTCTTAAACGAAAATTAAAGTTTGCTTACCCTTACTTCAACAAAAGGAAAGGAGAGTGCAACAGAAGAATAAAGAGGCATATATGAGAAATTTAATGGAAGACTTGCTGCTTACATTTATTGGGTTCATGGACGGTCCTGTATAAGTCTTGCCTGAAACAACCATCGCAACTGTTGTCGTGGCGAGCATCAGTGTCTTGAGGACGGGATTACTTGGCCCCTTGACGATTATGGAAAGGACAGCGAAGGTGATCACAAATGTCAGGATCCCTTCCGCGATGGCTCCGGTGTGCACATCTACTTTGAGAGAAGGTCCCGTGAGCATGCTCTTGTATGGAGAAGGCATCACCTCTCTTATGGCTGAAACACCATACGCTGCCCCAATTGCCTGATCACCGATTACCATTTAACAAATCAATGTTATGTTTTTATGTGCAATCACGATATTCTGTTCAATTATTTCACAAGGGGTAAATCACAAAAGTAGCACTCGAGGTATTTCACTGTAATAAAAGAAAAGAAATTAAAGTAGTGCAGTGAAAAACTGTGATAGTTGAGGGAATTTTTGTGTAGTGTACTCTTTTACAAATTAAAGAATGGTTATTTCTCCAACAATCAACTTGAAGTTTAGCAGCCCCATTGCTAAGCTCAGCAGCGTCAAACAGAGGGAGGGTTGGGGCCCAACCATGAGATCGCGCTCGACCCCAGCCATATTAAAACCTTAGTTGATACCACACTATAGTTTCATTTTGTTGTCTTTTAACCATCAACCGTTAGCTGCCCCATTAAATGACCCAAGGACTCGTCAATTCACAACTAAACTCAAACTCTCCCAACTGAAACTCAGTACCACACCCAAATTGAACCAGGCCACACTAATACCCCTTTTATTACATCGGCGACGGCGGCGGCGGCGGGCATTGTTGGAGACGCATTACTACGTCCTGGGGCATACCCCAATTCGACAAAGTTAAGGAATTGACATGAAGAGAAGGGTGTGCTACCTGACTACTTCCCAATTGTTTTCTCCAAAATTTTAATGGAATCAAACCATAAGGTATTTAAGAGCTAAATGGAATGAACTTTGCATAGACAGCGGAACGAATACGCACTCTGATATCGGTAACTAACTTATGTTAGGATGAAGAAGGCGAACCTGAGCAGGGAACCGCAGTGCCATGGAGAACAAGTTGTCGTTGGTAATTCCAGCAGCATAAAACGCTGCGGTATTCACAGGGTTGAAGCTTGCCTTCCCCAGCGCCGAAGAGATGGGAGCAAACATCAGTATCAAAAGAGTTATCAGTATCACCGTTATCCCGAGAACCAACGGCAGGCTCTTGATCCCTAAACTCTTGGAGATGATCGCCGTTAAGGGCCCCACGTTGGAGACGCAGAACATCCACAGGAACGTTATCACGCCGTCCCCCACCGCCGCCTTGACCGCCCCCATGGACGATATTTTGGTTTGAGATTAGGAAAGATGGAGAATCTGTGTGAGAGATGATCAGCTTTTCTCTTTGTTGTAGGAGATTCTTGATATATTTTTTTTTATAGAGGGGAGAATATTTTCGAGTGTTGGCAGATGATACACGCAACCCACAGGGTTTTTGCAAAATTGGGTGTTTGTTTCAGGCACACAAATTTGCCATTTATATTTATATTGGACTCACATTAATTGTGACAGAGAGTTTTTTTTGGAGTTTTATATATAGACTCAAACTTTCTAAAATCAACTACAAAACCAAACATTTCTGATTTCTGATTTCTGATTTCTGATTTTTGATAGTGAAGTTGCCTATTAGTCTCCATAGAAGAAAAATACAGAGAGAGAGAGAGAGAGAGAGAGAGAGAGAGAGGGTGCGTGCCAACTAAGGTGAAAAAGGAAGAGGAGAACATTTTGTAAGGTTATAAGCTTGGTCTAAAATTCCTTCAACTTGTAGGCAGAGTTTTCTGTATTCAATTAAGGTTAATTACATTATTCATATAGTACCAGTTTCATTCTATTTTGCCTTATTTTTTTAGAGCTCGCAAACAAACTAGCAAAATATTTGAAACCTCGGCATTTGGCACCTGGAATGAACATTTTCCTGATGATGTGGTTCCCAAGAATCAGATATTATGATGATCGGTGTACTTTCTATATTTATGAGAATATCAAATCAATAGAAAAAAAGACAGCAATATGGGTGAGGGAGGGAGAGGCAGCGGTGATTCAGTCCAGAGCGTAAGTTAGGGTGAGGGAAAGGGGAACTTTGGCCGGGTGATATCGCTTCCATTCTATTTTTATACTATTTTTGAATCCTAACATCACATCATGGTAAAGAAAAAAGACCATGGGCCTCCTGTTTCATCCTATCGCCCATCTTTGGATCATCAATAGCACAAATACTATGAGCACAAAATAGCAACCATGCCGAATCCGGGAAAAGAAGGCGGCGGGTCGGTGGGTTTTTTCTTCTTTTTTTTGGGGTGTGTGTGGGGGAGAAAGATTTTCTGTTTTTATTTGGGGTAATATCAAATAAGCACCAATGTGGAAGAGGATTGTTATGATTTGGGGGGCATTTGATTATCATTATGATGATAATCATAGGTGGGAATTCTTCAGATCATGACACGTGGTAGATGACGTGTTCCGGGGCTTACGGGACAAGAGCAAGCACGATATATTGAAGGCATTCCCCGGGCCTTCGCCCCGAGGATTGACCCGATCTTCGATGGCCTTCCAGAACACTCCTATGCCCGCCTTACAAATAACCATCGGCTCGCCTCCGAGCCCTCCTGCATGCCGAGCTTCCTCAGCCCTCCCAGCTCGCTTCCGAGCTATCATAGACTTCCTCGGCCTCCCGCTCGCTTTCGAGCCTCCCGCCGAGCTAAGCCACCCCGGTTCTACCGAGTAACCAAGAACGTAGAGCCCAAGAGCCTCCGCCACGGCTTCACGTATCTCGCCAGAAGCGAGATATCCGCCACCCAACATCCCGCGTTCCACGCCGTCGTATCCCCCCATTAACTAGCGTATCTCGTCATTAATGGAGGGATCCCGTCATTCAAGTAGGCGTACCGTCAGGGACGTAACTGACGGCGAAGATCTCGCGCCAGCTCGCTTCATGCGACCACTATAAAAACCCCTCTTTCAGACGACTCGGGTAAAGCAATTTCAATCCAACAAGTCGCTACTCAGCTCAAATTTCTCGGCTAACTTGATTGTCGGAGGGTCTACGGTAGTACAACCACCTCGGGACTTCTTTGCAGGTAGCTCGGCTTCACCTCAAAATCAACCCATTGAGATCCACACGTCCAAGAAGACAACCTTCAACACCAATCTCAAGTCTTCATCAACGCTCGCGGGAGATCGACGGAGGACAACATCTGAAGGAGATCAACACCTCCATCACATAGTAAATCTATGTTTTACATCAAAACAAGCCGAGTAAATTTTAATGAAAATTTAAGATTACTATCCCGCCAACCAAACTAACACTAACAAGAACTATCATGACTCACGGTATGAACATTTCCCCTTTAGCATATAAAGAATTAAATTAAATATTTATTTATTATTTTATTAATAATTTTAAGTAATTATTCATTATTAACTACACAATTGATGGCGACGACTAGGTCACGGACAAGGCCAAAGCTGGCTATAAAGTTTTTTTTTTGTGTCAAAGCTAGTACTTATCCTCAGTTCTTCTTGATGTAATACAGTGACAGTTAATATTTAAGCAAAAAAGAATTATATTATTAAATATATGATTTGTATTTTATTTCAATCTCAATTATCCTTATATTACACCATGAATGGTGGATAGGAAGCTTTGACAAAAAGTTTCAAAGCTTGCTTGACTAGATCCCTAACCAACTGCCACGGCAACGGATAGACGCGGTCAATGATGGTAGCGAGAGGAGGGTGGTGAAGGTGATGAAGATGATAGAGAGAGGTTAGGGCATGGGAGGATTGGTGAGGTAAGGACGAGAATTAACGACAAGGCTAGGGGTTTGGCGTGGACGAGCTGGGGATAAAACGTCCTCTCCGAGGCTAGGGCTAGGGCATCCTCACCGAATCTAGGGGCTAGGGACGAGTCTAGGATTAGGGCTAGCGTGAAGACGAAGATGAATAAGAGGCTAGCTAAGGCGTCGAAGAGGCAGTGACGGAATCGACGACATAGGAGCGCAATGGGGGCCAGGTTTAGGGTTAGGAGGATGGAAAAATAGGGTATTTTCACGATTCTGCATTTTTTCAGATGACGTGAAATTATAAATCATGATAATGATGTGGTGGTGATGTGACACTATCAGTGAATCGATGACAAGATTTTAAATAGTAATAGCCTTTTGCTAGTTTATTGCCAAACACCAAAAACTATTGGAAGTTTTATGGATATAAAATTTCTTATTTTGTTTTCTATTTTGTTTGACCGACACCATATCTCTTGCTGCTGAACCACATTTTATATAGAACTTTAAATTTCTAACAAGAAGTTGCCAAGGTCTCTATTTTGATATGTTTTCACATCAAATAATTTCTGTCCTCGATTGGATTTCTATGGTACTCGAATGGTTAAAATCATATAACTACTGGTTGGGCAGGCGGCAAGAGTTTCTTCTCTCAAAGTAAGAGATCATCCAAAATGGGTTGCATCCAAATAAATAAAAATGAAAAAGTAAAGTAGATTTTAACATTTATTTGTGATCAACAAACATAAGACGGTTTTTTTTAAATTAATTTATTTATTTATTAATATCTCTCATGCAAGACTCGGTTTTTTGTTCTAGCCCAAACACAACAACAGAGACCATGGCCTAGTATGCATATGCATCCGGATGCTCAACCGTTTTTGTAGAATGAAGAAATACTTTACCTGCCCGCTTTTATTCCCTAAGCGCAAGTACAAAACCCAAAAATCAGAAGAGTGGGGGGCGTGCGCAGTCATATATGAGACTGCACTTGCGTGACCCAGCCCCAAAGGGCGGGGGCCGTCCCAACTTAAATCCATGACCCCACCCCACTGATTTACCGTTACAACCAGAGTCACAAGGCTGTGCTCGAGCGCAGTTCCATAGATCTATTCGAAAAAAATTTGCCTTCAGATGAGTATTAACTATCTTGTTAAAAACATTTTAATGGAAGTGCATGATATGAACAAGGATTTTTATTTTATTTTATTTGTGAACTGGATATGAACAAGAAATTGGTAATAATGTACAATTGTTTCTAATTACCTACTTGCATCGATCCCTAACAACAAACCAATCCTACTAAGCGCATCTCATCACGTAAAGCAAACAAATCAGAACACAAAGTTAAAATTGATCCAAAAACCCTGTCTAATATTAGCGGCCTTCGAATTCCAACGGCATTTGCGCTGGCGATATTGATTTTCTTCTATCATTGGATAACCCGAGCAAGAAATTCGGTAGGCAAGAGCTTCCCAGCTATCCCCTCGGCGTATTTTGCCCTGCACCTTCATCGGCGATCTTCAGATGATTCCCAAAAGTCTGCAGCACAATTATCAGCGAAATGTCATCGCAACATGGACTAACAAAATTCATAGCAACATATCATCGAACCTCGGAAAATTTCTTCACTTCAACAATGACGGAGACTATATATTTACGTTAACAATCTAGTGTTTCAGAAAATTAAGGCTTACTCCATGGACAACAAACGACGGCAGAAGAAGCATGAAACCGTCCCTTGTCCGGTACAGCGCATGCAGCAGTAGGGGACCGTGTTCAGGTTCTCCGAAACAATGAGAACAGACAACAGGAGAAGCACGAAAACCATCCCTTCTCCGCCTCTGCTGTCGAATCCGCGGTCACCTTCTCCCTCTTTGAACTTTTATTATGATCGAACTGCGGCTGCGGCTGCGGCTGCTGCTGGTGTTTCATTTGTTGAATCACAGGTTCTACCTTTACCGAACTGCTTCTCCCATCTCCTGATGTCAATCTGAAACCAACCGCCATAAATTTTCCATCATTCTACTACTTTTCGTTATCGTTAAGTGACACTGGTATGACAACAATCTATTGAATGATACATTTTAAAAATGATATTGAATCCCTTCCAAATTAAATATTGGATTCAGTTGATGTCATGTTACTTTGTTTAATGTGCAACAATAAGTGAGGTATTGTCGTGTCAGCTCCACTGTATGGTGCGTTTTAGATTCCGGTTTCTTAATTTCAAATATTGACATGAGAAAAAATGAAGGAAGAGAGAGACTTATTACATTAGGAACGCAAACGATCGGAAGCTGGAGTTGCCGCTGTCAGACTTTCGAGACATGCTCTTGGAGGAGTGTACATCATCCATGCCCGACTTCTCCTCCTTGTCGGTATCTGCATGCTCTTCCTCCTTTGCATCGGCTCTCAACATGTTATTCAATGCCTCTGCAGTGGTCTCCTCTTGGGCATCCAATTCTTCAGTCCTGTTGCTCGAAACCGGAGAAATCGGTCGCGGCGGCATCGCCGTTGGTGGATATGGAACCGGTGAAATCGGTGGAGCTTGGTAGCTATATGAGAAGTTAGTCAGCTCTCCTGACCGGCCGCCAAGGAACACGTGATCTCTCGAGAAGCTGGAGTTCCCCATCTGTATGCTGAACAACGATTCGTTCGATTGCACGCTCCAGTCCGTCGGGGCCGTGGATTTCGTCCGGGCAAAGACTGACAAAGGGATCCTGTTCGGGTCCGGGATCTCGTTCCGATTCATAGGTGATAACGGTGGAAGCAAAGAGAATTGTACACTTGGGGGGCTATGATTATTGTACTCGTTGGATTGAACCGGCATACCGAGTTCAACCGGATCGATTTGGAAGAAATCGTCTCCATCTGACAAAGCGGAAGCGGTCGACGAGGAGCTGGTGGAGGCTCTGTTCCGATCTACTCCTCCGACATTATCGGCTAAATCAATAAGGATTGGCTCCGGCTTATGTTTGTTGGTTTTTGGAGGTTCAGGATTTAATTGATGCCACTTTTGGGCTGATTATCTGCTGCTATTCTTCGTGTATCTTAAAATCGAAAAAAACTAGATAAATTAAAGGACTGGGAATTAGCAAAGGAATTTACTCTATTAAACTTTAAGAAAATGACATAAATAAATTCATTGTTTTGATACATATCACAATTTCCTTCATGCCTCTACTCAAAAAAGTCATTGGCTGTATTTTACGTGAATTAGAATTTAACAGCTGCAAATTTATGTTTTGCAGTTCGAAACAAAATGATTACCCAAAAAACAATCACCACCATCTTAATTTTATTGATTTGCCTAGTATTAAACTTTTTTATTGATGAATGATCAATGAGGTCATCGATGCAAATTCCACAAACTTCAATTATTATGGCAGTAAGCAATTGCTAATTATGCATAACGCCTAATAATCGTGCATAGAATCGTGCATAGAATTCAAATAATTGGGCAAAGAAACTATGGGATTGCGATGGCGAGCTTAGGGGATGTAAAGCTCAAATCATTTGAAAACGCAATTCCGGAATTTGAGAAAATCGTGTTAGTCTCAAATTATTTAAAATTGGAATTTGCTTAATAACATTAATCGGAACTAGGATTTTAGAATACTAGAATTTGGATTTTGGAATCCATCATTCAACTTATAGTATAAAATGTGGAGGTGGGGGTGGGGGTGGGGGTGGGGGGAGGGGGGGACTCAATCAATTTCAAAATCGCCATGTATTCGAAATCCTTCCTACGATTACCGGGTACGGGTACGGATATGGTAACATCTGTATCCACTCCAAATCCGATCCAATTACATTACATCCCTACCAGTTATGACTTGCTATATATTCATCCTTATATTATCCAAATTTCCTCTAAAACAATATAATAAAAATAATGAAATTCCACTGATCAATTATTGGTTTGATTAATAAGTCCAACAATAAATTCCTTTATCGTTTCAATCTTACTCATTTCATTTCAATACTCTCTCGTCAATAACATTGTCATTGTCATCCTAGCATTTCCATCAAATTACCATCACCCCTTCATAACTAATGCAAAATGTATAGGAATTTTGAGGAACAAGATGAAATTTGCAAAACATATCCTCCCTTCAATAAAAATCATATTAAATCTCATGGTTTCTCAAAATTCAGCAATAATCTCTTGATGTACTTGGCAAGAATCAAAGATTTGTAAAATACTTGCCTCAAAATAATCTAATATATATCAACCATTCGCATCAAAGTTGATATATGGTAAGTTGATTAATAAATTAAACCTGTTTGCAAGAAAAAAGAGAGTGGAATTAGAAGACACATATATACTAATCCAAGTCAAAAACATGTTCAAAACATATATTTATATCAATGAAATATATATATATATATATATATATATATATATATATATATATATATATATATATATACCTCAACAACATGGGTGGAGGCAATAGAAAAGCTATAGACAGGCCTTAACGGAACAGAATGGAAGATACAGATTCAGATATCCGTCCCAAGAATTTGGAAAAAATATGAATTTTGCAAATGAAAAGGACAAGAGAGAGAGGAACGAGGCCAAGAGAAACTGTCGGATCATTGTGGGTCCCCTGTGAAAATTGTTGTTGTAAATATACTCGAAGGGCTTGGATTATGACACGTGGCATCATCAATGGATAGGATTTTCTTAGGATTAAAAGGTTATCAAGTTGTTACTAGATTAAAACAATACATTCTATACTTCAAATTTTATTGTGAGGTTCCATGAAACATCCTTGGTGGAGAAAATGTGAGCGAAAGATCCCACTAAATTGTAGTTGATTAATGAATCTAAGAAATAATAAAAATTCTTGATCACTCTAAATGTCTCTCTCAATTTGAAACTCTAGTATTTGAATTCATAGCGTTCTATTTATTCCTCCTAAAGATTTATATTAATTATTACATTGTATATATTGTTATACATTGTTCGAAACTACGGATTCATGATCATCTTCTATTCAATCAACACTCATGAATACAAATCTGTGGATGCACTATATAAGAGAATATTTCTTGAAATATTCCTTCCTCTTTCTTAGATATATATGGATGCAAAACCAATCTTAGCCTCTAGTTTTCTTGCAATTACATCTTGTACCGAAGAATTTTTCATAGATTTATCTTAGTTTCCTTGTTATTACAAATTGCACATAAGGGGAAAAAAATCTTAGATTAAATGGTTGATATTTCAATATTCCATCACATGAACAAAGTTTTGTTTTTATAGTAAAAAGTCGCAAGAATAATCTTTTATTCATGATTTGGGAAATGTTATACAATAGAAAGTGAAAATATCCAAGATTTCACGATTTTTGAAATATTACTATTTTCTTGAACTATAGAAAGCAAAATATTGAAAAATTGAAGAAAATAAAAAAATTTGAGATTTCAGAAAATCTCAAAAAAAAATTGTGCGCTATAATGTTCAAAATATTGAAAAATGGAGGAAAATAGAATATTTTAAGGGTTTTTTTTTTTGAAATTTTGCAACTTTTATGTGCTATAGTAAACAGATGTTGAAATTTTTGAAGTTCACATAATATTTTTGGATTTTTTATTCTAACACAATTTTCGTGTGCTATATCAATTAAAAAATTAAAAAAGGAAGGAAAAACAAATCTTATGATTTTTGTAAATTTCATGATTTTTGTATGTTATATAGATTTTTGTATTGCATTCTATGCACAATACTAAAATATTTGAGATTTTTGAAAATTTCACAATTTTCAGATGTCATATGCTAAATATTAAAAATGAAGAAAACATAATATTTAGAGATTTGTGGCCTGATTTTCGTGTGTTATAGAATGCAAAATATTGAAAAACCGAAACAAACAGAATTTTTTTTTAATTCGCGATTTCCATTCACTACAGCATGAAAATATTGAAAAACGTTAGAAGGGATTTCATAGGACCTTATAGTTCCTCAAAGATACTTTGTGACCTCGCTACTTATTATTAGCAGTCAGGATTTTTAAAATTTTAGGATTAAGTGAAAAACTATAAATTTTGATATTTTTGTAAATTAAGTGACTTTCGTGTTCTCTAGCAACTAAATTATTGAAAATACAAAGGATAAGCTTAAATTTTTCTGATTTTTGTATACTATAACATACAAAATACAAAAACATTTAACATTTCTGAAAATTTCACGACATGCAAAATATTTCAAAACCGAAAATAAACAGAAATTTTTTAATTTTTTAAAAAATTGCGATTTTTGTGCAAGTAAAATATTGAAAATACTGAAAAATAGTTTTGTTTTTTTTTTTGAAAATTTCAAGATATTTCGTGTGGTATATAGCAAGTAAAATATTGAAAACCCAGAAAAAATCTAAAAAACTAAGGTGGTGGATGGCCAAGAGGGCCCACTTGGAGACTGGGAATCTCTCCATGAAATATGAAATAATAAATTTTGAGATTTCTAAAATTATGTGTTCTTTTGGTATAACAAGTGAACTATTGAAATACAGAAGGAAAAACTAAAAATTTTGAGATTTTGAAGTTTCGTGATTTTCGTATGCTATATAACATGCCAGTTAATGAAAAATTCAAAAAAAAATGAATTTTTTTTAGATTTCTGGAAATTTCGCAATTTTCATGTTTGCATGCAAAATGTTGAAAATCTCTATAAATTAGTTTTATCTGAAATTTATCAAAATTTATGGATTTTAAATTTCTATAGTTAGCAATATTATGAAACACCGCCGAAAGCTAGAAATTTTAAAAGATTTAAAATTTTCATCAATCTTCTAAGTTAAAGCATACAAAATGTTAAATAATTTGAAGAAAAAAATTAATTTTGGAATTTTGTAAATATCATATTTTTCGTGTAATAAGCAAAATATTGAAAAATAAAAGAAAATAAAAAATTGAGATTTTTTAATATCATGCAATTTTGTGTGCTGCGGTTTACAAAATATTTAAATTTTGATGAAAACAAAAACCTTTGAGGTTTTTCAAAATTCTTTGATTTTCTCGTGCTATAACATGCAAAATATTGAAAAAGATAGATAACAGAAAGTTTTGAAAATTCCGCGCTTTCTATATAGTATACGAAAAATAAAAAACAAAGAAAGTGATTTTTTTTGAGAATTTGAAAATTGCACGATTTTGTGGCACTAGCAAACAAAATATTGCAAAAAAGGAAAGAAGAAATTTTGAGAATTTTCAAAAAATTCACGATTTTTGTGTGCCACTTAAATATTAAAAATATTGAAAAAAACAGAAAATTTTGAGACTTTGGAAAATGTAGCTATTTTCGTATGTACAGCAAATAAAATATTTAGAAAGCAAATTATTGAAAATGAGGAATTTTTTGGGGGAATTTTGAAAATATCATAATTTCGATTTTCATGTGATATATCATGCAAAATATTAAAAAATAGAAGTAAACAATTTTTTGAGACTTTTTAAAATTTTGCGATTTTCATGCAAAATATTAGAAACTGAAGAAAACAAGAATTTTTTTGAGTTTTAAAAATGAAATTTTGCTACTTTTTGTCAGATACAACAAATAACACTTTGAAAATCGAAGAAAATAGAAAATTTTACGATTTGGAAAAATTTCGCGATTTTCTCCTACTACATAGCATGCAACATATTAAAAATTGGAAGAGAATGGAGATTTTGTGAATTATGTAAATTTTGCTTCTTTCATGTGATATCTACCAAAATATTGAAAATTAAGTTAAAAAAAGAAAATTTTGAGATTTTAAAATTTTCGCTATCTTCTTATGTTATCACATAAATATATTGAAAAATCGAAAAAAACTGAAAATTTTTAAACTTTGGAATTTTCACGATTTTCGTGTGCTATAAGCAAGGTATTAAAAAACCAGGGAAAAACGAAAATATTAAGATTTTTAAAATTTCAACGATTTTCGTGTGCTATAGCATTTAAAATATGGAAAATTTGAAGAAACAATTTTTTTTGGGATTTTGGAAAATCGCGTGGTTTTCCAATGCTATTAAAAACAATATATTGGAAAGCATATAAGACAGAAATTTTGAAGATTTTATTAAATGATTTCATAATTTTTGTGTGCTATATCATGCAAAATACCAAAAAATGGAAGAAAACAAAAATGTCAATAGGTTTTAAAAAATTATGCAATTTTTTGAACTAAAATTCAAAATATTGAGAATTAGAAGGAAGTGGAAAATATAGGATTTTTTTTTAAATTTCACGATTTTCATGTTATATAGCAAGGAAAATATTTAAAAACCAGGAAAAACAAAAAAAAATTGAGAATTTTGAAAATTTAGTAGTATGCATAATATTGAAAAAGGTATGAAAATGAAAAAAAATTGTGAATTTCCGTTGCTAGACCTTGCAAAATATTGAAAATGAATTCGCAATTTTCATGTGCTGCATGCAAAATTTTGTAAAATTGATAATTTTTTGAGATTTTTGAAAAACTCGCGATTTTAGTATAGCGGCATGCAAAATATTGAAAAAGAGAGAAAACAAAAAACTTTTAGATTTTTGAAAACCCTGCGATTTTACTGTGGTGTTGCATTCAAATAATGAATATTTAAAGGAGAAAATTTGGGATATTGAAAAAATATCGTGATTTTTTGTAAGAAAAATATTGAAAAACCAAAGAAATCTAAGATTTTTGAAATTTTTACGATTTTATGTGTTTTTGAATGTTGTATTTAGAAATACATGAGAAAACTTTTTTTTAGATTTTTGAAAAATTTGCGATTTTCACGTGATTAACATACAAAATATTGAAAAATAGAAAACATGAAATTCTTGAGATTTTTTAAAATTTCTCGATTTTCATTTGCTATGGGAAGCAAAGTGATGATGCTCAAGATCAGCGATCTCCAAGATCAGGACATGTGGCAGATGACGTATCCTAGGACTCAGAAGAAAGGGTTCACAGGGGCCGACCAAGCCTCCCTGTGCCCGAACTGTAAGCACGAGCTGGCCCTCCTCGGTGCCCCCTGCGAATTAGCCTCCTCGGCCCCTCAGCTCGCCTCGAGCTTCCATAGGACCAAGACTCCTCGGCCTCCTCGCTTGTCCCCGAGCTCCCGCCGAGGACGTCTTCCTCGGCCCTCCGACCAACTCCATCCCTCACAGGCGTAACCGCCGCTCCACGAATCTCGCCATGCGCGGATTTTACGCCAGCAACATCCCACGTTCCACGCCATCACGATCCTCATTAATGGGCGATCCGCTCTCCACGCGGGCGTGACGTCGGGAGCGTAACTGCCGGCGAGATTCTCGTGTCAGCTGCTGCGTGTCACCACTGTTATATAAACCCCCATCACAGAGGAGTCAAGTAAGCCATTCTTTACTCTTTTAAGCCGTTACTCTGCTCGGATCTCATCACTAACTTGATCGTCGGAGGGTCCTTGGTGGTACCAAACCACCCCGGGACTTCTTTGCAGATACTCGGCACCAAACTTCTCATACCATCTATTCCACCAAAACCCATTGAGACCCACACGCAACAGAAGATAACCATCTAAGTCCACCGGGAGATCAACGGAAGACAACATCTGACGGAGACCTGAAAAGGACCTCCATCACAAAGTATTGAAAATTTGAAGAAATGGTTTTCTGTAAATTTCGTGTGTTATAGCAACCAAAACTTTCAAAAAATTAGCAGAAACAAAAATATTTGTGATTTTCGAAAATTTCGCGATATTATGCCGCAATCAGACCGTAAGAAATAAAAATTTATTTATTTTTGAATATTTTGTGATTTTTATTTCATGCAAAATATTGAAAAACCTAAGGAGAATTTTTTTGGATTGTCGATAATTTCACAATTTTCGTGCACATGCAAAATATTGAAATTATCATATGAGAACAAAAAAATCAAGGATTTTTGTGTGTATAACAAGCACAATATTGAAAATTAGGATAAATAAAACTGAAAAATTGGGGATTTTTATAGGCTAGGCAAAATACTGGAAAACCGAAGAAATCATAAATTTTTATATTTTCGACGATTTCTCGATTTTCGTATACTGTAGCAAGGAAAAAAATTGAAAACCCAAAAAAATGAAGTATTTGCAGGTTAATTATTCATTTATATAAAGTTCACGAATAAGAGAGATTGCAACTTACATATTATATCACAATAATCTTCTAAATTAATCTGACATTTTGAACTTTTGACTTTGTACTTATGCGTTGCGGGCAGAGGCGCTTGCTAGTAATATACAAAATAAATATAAGTACACATGTTGTATCAAGGTTGAGAATCTACTCTTGGATTTATCCATATTCATAAATAATCGATCAAATTCTACAGCTAATCATACGGTAGATGGGGCACGAGCCCACCAACCCCGTGTGTCCCTTTTCCCAGCACTAAATGAGAGACGATCCCGGATCTCTCCCTACAAACTCTTTTCGTACCGGACAGCAAGGCCGGTACAAAAACCATTAATCAACCTTACAATATAGAGATTTGTATATATAATAAAAGGAGCATAAACTTGGGGTAAATCGTTCATCTTCAAAGTGAGATCTTCAAAGTGAGATACCGTTGACGAATCTTTTGTTATTTATTCCTTTTAATAATGAGAAATGCAATGCAACAGTAAATATTCATGTTAAATAGGTAGTTTAAGTGTTCTGCTAGCACTGATAAGTGAAATTCAACCGTTTGTTCAGGATACTTTACCTTCTCCTGTGTCTCCAAAGAACACATTGCAGCTTCATGTAAAATTCAACCGTTTAACTAGTAGCAAAATTTTAGGCCATCATCATCTAAGCCAATTTACATCACACAGCTTCATTAGAGCTTCAACTAAGTTGTACAAATCATTTGATGAAAGCATTAGACATGAGGACGACAAGGAGCATATATCATAATCCTTAATGACCAAGCTGACATTCTCAAATTCTCCTACTACAAAAGAGCAGGAAAAAGAAAGATTAGCAACTTTCCTAGCAAAAAATTACAATGAACTCCAAAACTCAAATAAAGCCAATAGAGAAGCAGAATCAGGTTCCCACAAATAGCCAACTTCTAGGTTGTAAGCATAAGAAAAGCATTAAATGACTGCATTATGTAACCTACTTTTTGATTATATTTACCTGATTCAAAAAGAAAGGCTCAAGAGCAAGGCACCATGAGGAATCAGACGACAAAATGGGGAAAAAATAACTTGGATGAGTTTTATGATTACAGTATATGGCATACATTAAGTTACACCTGGTAAACAGAGCATATGACATACATCAAGTTACACCTGATAAACAGCGCATATGACATGCAACAAGTTACACCTGATAACGGCCGATACATTAAACACTCAAAAACATGACAAGGTCTTGGTTTTTCCACAAAACTAACTGGTTCGCTTCAACGCTTACATTCTAAGTCCAAGCCTGGAGCTTTCAACCCTTGCATCATTTTGATGCTTATCATCTCCACCTATGCTTCATCTCTCATGCGGGAAACTAATTCATCCTGCCAGAGTGACCAAACAAACACACTTTACACAATGAAATTGAAATGAGGAAGTCCAGGAATGAACTATAAATAGTGTTCTAATCAAGCCAAATTGAAAACTCGCTATTCAGCAAGTACCGACTATTAGTAACCAAGGATGATAAAATTTTCAGTCTTGCAAAAGAAACAAAATAAGCCAACCCAATTAATGAAGAAGATTATGAGTTTACATATAACTTGAATATTATAAGCCATTGCCAAATCCAACATGTCGGTCAGTAATTATTCAATTAAGTTGTAAACTTGCAAGGAATGTTGTACATAGTGCCATAAATATGCTTTCTTTTTCTGATTGCCAACGGATCAAACATAAATGATGCTAGCGAAAATTTGAGCGACAGAATCATTGAGGAAGATTTGATCTGGAGCTACATGATCTGATAATTGATCCTAAAGGACTTGTATATGGCATATGAAAAATCAAAATCTGACCAAGAAATAACCCAAACACGACCAACTTCTTAGATACTGCTTTAGGTTTAGCATTATTATTTTACACGGTCCCAGCTCTATTTGTGAACCTGCGAGGTGCAAAAATTTAGGGTATACTGCAGGAATCCCCCTCACTTTGTCTGATTAGCAGGAAACCCCCCTCTAAATGAAAAGGTTGCAGTTTGCCCCCTGACCCTTAACACCATTACTTTCTCTGTTATATATTTTGATTATTTTCCCAAAATAACCTTCAACTAATTTGTTTCAAAGACCAATTCTTCTTTGTAAAATCAATTTGAATAATAAATTTTCTCAGAGTTCTTTCTTTTTACCCTAGTTAATCAAGACCCATATCAATTTGCAAATATGTGCAGTGAAATTGAGTTGACCATAGCGTAATTTGTGACGAGAAACGGAAAAAAAAACCATCGGCGTTCAATGTTCTAAATATCGGATAACGGTATTGTATCGGCCCAAAGATTTTAATATCAGATATCAAATATCATGATAAATCGGAAGATATTTTCAAAAACAATATTTTTGTATCATAAATGTCATGTAAAAAAATACGAATAGTCGGCTTTTTAAATGACTTTTTCCTCAATAGCTCAGTAGTAAATGGATTATATGAAGTGGTTGGTTGTAGATTCGAATCTTATTTATTTAAGAAGATTTGATGTAAACACAAATAACCGAATATGGATCCACAAAGAAGAAAAGTTGATTGTGATTCTAAGCTTTTTTCTCAATAGATTCAATTTCAACTTATCCTTCACTAGAGGGGTGAATCCAGGAATTTTCACCGGCAAGGGCATCAAAAAGATCAAGGTTTCATTAAAAAATCACATTATATGTTTTCAAAAATTCTTAAAAATAAAACAATATTTTAAATCAATACAGTTACAATATAGAAGAAACTATTTTCTTAAAAGAAAAAAACACCATGATATTGATACTCTCTTAAAAATAATCCAAAAACTAATATAGCTAATTGGAATTGAACCCAAGATCTTTTGTTGGAAAACAAAGTATATCACCATTTGGATTAAATTCTCATTGTGCTCTAACTCGTATATAACATATATTCATTTTTATTCTCTGAAATTTCATATGGAGCACGTGCCCCATCTACCTCCTTAGAGGATTCGTCCATCTTTATACATTACAATCTTACCTAAAATAATAACCCAAATAAAATTTGGAAAATATCGCGATATTTGGCCAGATATATCAGGCGCTGTTACGATATATCTGCCAATATTTATCCAAAACAACAAAAAGATATATAGTTGGCATATCGTTTTCCCTCCAAAA
This sequence comes from Agapanthus africanus, assembly GCA_030015575.1. Classification (NCBI taxonomy): domain Eukaryota; kingdom Viridiplantae; phylum Streptophyta; class Magnoliopsida; order Asparagales; family Amaryllidaceae; genus Agapanthus; species Agapanthus africanus. The sequence continues at coordinate 594,390,087 of CM057344.1, read as the reverse complement.
CCAATATATCGGCCGATATAAAAGATATATCGCCGATATTTAGAATGCTGACGGCGTTATAGTCGAGGGTGCAAACCGCGGCTTTTTGATTCACGGGAAGGTCCCCCTTTTTTGGTTTGGGGGTTGGGGGTTGGGGGGGGGGGTGTTCCCCAGCAATTTAGTTTAACATTTTCTGGTAGCATAGAATATCAGAGAAACATACAGGATTTGGCCCTTTGTTTAATATCATAAGTTGAAGACGAATACAGTTCCGGAGAACAAAAATTTATCATTTTTCATCACTTTTTGTTACTCAGCTTTGCTTCAAGTGGTTACAAAAGATGAAAGATCCTTGTACCTATTCTGATTCGAGCTTTTAGAAAAAAGAAAAGGAAACGAAACGAAAAAGAAGATGTGTTGCCTTGTACATGAGTGGTGTTTGGTGTGAAACAATTGTTAGCTCACCTCTCACACTGCAAGTTTTTCCGTAAAATAGTTATGGACACTTATTAATCTAAGAGAAATTGGGAAAATTTTCATCAAAAAAAAAAACCCTTACGAGAAATTGGAGGGGTTGCTACAAGATCGCATAAGCCAAACACACATAACAAGTTACATGACAATTGCCTTGGTAGACTAGTAGTGTTTACTTGTTAGATGATGATGATATGAAATGAGGGAACGCTAAGTATAATAGAGTTTTCACCTTCTTTCCCTTGGTTGAGAGGCCTCTCTCCTTTAGGAGTGCCCGCAACCGTTCCACAGTCATAGCCTGAAGCGTCTTTTCAGAAAACCCGCTTGTTGATCCCTCTGAATCATGAAAAACAAAGCTCATAAGATATGGAAATAACATTACAGTTATTGGTGTAAAAGAAGAAACGAAAGGCAATATAAATATGAAGAGCTAAATTGAACTAATTCAGCGGTACCCATCAGATCTAGAATAGATGTATAGCAAAATTCATCATAACTATTTCTTCGTTCTCCCTGCTACATTCCATCAATATGTATAGTAGACTAATTCAGCGGTATCCATCGGATCACCTCCTATCTTCTCTGAGTGACCAATGAAAGATCCCATATAAGCCTCACAATTGTTTGCCCCTAAATCCCCAACCCAAATTCAAGATTTATCCTCCCCCAACTTTTCTTTAGCAGCTGAACCTTAGATATTCTGATATCAGTGACCACAAAGTATGTCTTGTTGGCAGGTTCTCTATTTGCATATAGACTCTAGATGATCTGCCAAGGGGCGGACAAAATTTGGGATTTAACAATTTTTCGAAACTAATTAGAGATTTAGACTCATTTTAAAACTTTTTAGGGAAATAGCGCATTCGGGTCACATCAATGTCACGTAAGCGCCACATAGGATTGGCAGTTGGGATTGGGGGTGAGTCCTATTCCGACTTTGCATGTGCGGAATTAGTCTTGGGCCACATTGGCAAATAAGGAGGCATTGGACTTATTCCGCACCTGCAAAGTGCGGAATAGGCACTAAAGAGTTGGTTCCAACATGTCGCGTCCATCAAATCTCTCTCTCTCTCTTATTCTTCTTCTATTTTTGAAAAAAAATCAATTAGCATTGGATCTGAGCGACATCGCTGTTGCTTCCACCGTCGAGGAAATGAAATATCTGCTCTTCTCCGGCGATCGCCATTGCTTCCAAGTTTTCTAATTGAAGGAATCTGATAGAATTGAATTGATCAAGAAGATCAGTTCTGAGCAAGAATCAAAGCACTCTCTTTTTTTTTCACTTACCTCCAATCTCTACCTCACTTTGTTCGAGCACAAATCAATAAAGTATGTCCCTTTACTACAACTTTGATTTTTTTTGCCTTCTTCTTCCTTTCTTCTCTCTTCGTTCAATCAAAAGCTAGAACATTTAAAATTTCTTTTAAAGGCCCGTTCTATTTAAGTTCTAAATGCTTATATTTTCATCTTATTCCCATCACAATCTAATACACCCTATGCTAATCAAATTCATTCTATTTTAATTGGCAGTTCGCCTCAGCTAAAGGCCAAGGCCTATTCCGCACTTTGCAAGTGCAAACCCAGCCCCTCACACATCCATAAACTTAAGCCCAATGCCTCCTTATTTTGCCAGTGTGGTCCAAAACTAATTCCACACTTGCAAAGTGCGGAATATGACTTACCCCCAATTTCAAATGTCAGTCCTATGTGGAGCTTATGTGGCATTGATGTGACCCAAATGTGCTATTTCCCTAAATAGTTTTAAAACGAATCTAAATCCCTAATTAGTTTCGAAAAATTGCCTAATCCCAAATTTTGTCCGCCAAGGGTCCTTTTTTTGGTGGAAATCAACCCCTTTTGGAGATCAAACCTGCGACCTCTCCCATTGGAGAGGAAATTGGTACCCACTGAGCTAAACCCGGTTGCCAGTTGGTTATGATCTGCCAAGTCGAATTTTTTTATATCTATAGATGTGCGACAGTCATATCCATTAAATACAAAATTCATAATTTCTCTCTCTAAGCTTCACATTGCAGTTAAAAATAAGTCCAGATAGATAACTGGAGATAGAAAGGGAAAAGGGAGGGTAGAAGATGAAGGTTAAGAATATGATAGAATATGAGCAAAACATGACGAGTGAGAGATATCTCTTCTTGAGGCGGTTAAAGGTCAATCTTCCATCAGGTTATAAGAATGAGCAGCACCATCCATCTTAATTTCATCATGGTGTAAAAAATAGATACACCGAATAACATGCAATTTTCATGCTCTTCGGACATGGATATAAGGGGTGTAGAATGTTCTATTATTGAAAAAACTGTTAAGTTACAGCCATTCAATCCAAAGCCAAGAGTTAAAAAATAATTTTAAAAAACACATGATCTATGGTATGTCTACGTATAGCCCATGGGGATCAAGGGAATGGAACTGATCATTTAATAAAATGAGGGTTGAATTTTGATAGACAGTATAAGAAATTTCTAATGTGGCACCCGATACCCAGAATTCCCACCAACCAACACATACACAACGTGTATATGTAATATGTGCACGTATACAGTTATCTTTGTACATGCATATGTATGTATGATATATATCCGCAAATGCAAAAACGCAAAATCTCCATATTAAAATCCTTATTACTAATCTTGATGCCGAATATTTTAGTTAGAAACCTGAAGTTTCTGAGACTCCTATTATTTGTTATGCATGTCTGTTGTCAACTTCAAAGCCTAAAGATCTCATAATCAGGCATGTCAAAATAGTGCTACTAAATAGCTCTGATTATCCATAACATAAATATATGCAAGAAATATAAAGTATTACAATTCATCAAAACAACTTAAGATGCAAGAAATTTTTCACAAAGGGAATAGCGGTATCAAAGCTTGATATAGCAAATACACGAGAAGCTGTAAAACGAGCCAAGCTTAAGCTTGCTTATGTTCGTTTAATTGTCTAAATGAGCTTATGAACTTATTCAAGCTCTGTTTGTTTACATTAGTGAACAAGCTAAAGCAGGCTCTCAATGACCCGAGCAGAGCCTCTAGCCTTTCCGAGCCTATCTACAATCTAAAAAACTAGCAACAGTTTACAATAATATATGCAAAGATCATATAGATGTTAAATCTAATCTTTAATAAATTGGACAGTGAGAAATAATTTAGAATTAGCAGAACCAGTTTAGAGCTTTGTTTGGAACCCAGATGAGTCTAAATTTCTAATGTTATAAATTGTCTGAATTCTCCGATATTATCCTATAACAATATTTGACAAGAGTCCCTAAACAGAAACTATGATCCAAGTTTTGAGTTTATATAGAAGAGCTAATAGCTATTATTCAAATTTTCAGCTGAATTAATATTTTTTGGATTATTAGTAAGTACTAAAAAAGATATAAACATGCCGAGCAACACGATCCTAAACGAGCCAAGTCTAAACACTGGCAGAGCTCAAACATGCTATGTTATATATTTTGACGAGCTTATGTTCAAGCTTGGCTCTTGGGTCTTCTAATTGTCGAGTAAGCATGAACGACCCCGATCTTTAAGTATTTTTACCAGACCTATAAGTGCATTAGTAGTTAATAAATCAGTATAACTATTGCAGAACTAAATACTTCAATACTTTTCATCAATTACACAAACTAAAACATTTAATAACGTCTGGAGTAAACATCAAAGATATTTCAGGGATTACAAGAAGAAAATTTTACCTCAGTAATGTCTAAATTATCAAAGAGAAACAACAAAATATTTCAAATATAATTAAAGAAGTTTTCCTCCTTCCAGTCCCACACCTCCTACTACAAATAAAAAAGATAGTAATGAGCTAAGGTTTAGCATTCAATCAAACACAACTACACAACAACAACAACAACAACTGAGCCTTTTATCCCAAGCATATGGGGTAGGCTACAACTAATGGTGGTCAAGTAACAAGTTCAATATGACACACTACTAATGGTGGTCAACACATTACAAGAGCAGTGAGCTGTATCCACAGACTCAACGAAAAATGAGATTAAATACAATTTGAAAGGCCATGATGTAAGAGATGAATTCTATGCTAGTAAATAAAATAAAAGATAAACAACAAAATAAAAACACAATGATATAACCAATATAAAGATAAATAGAAACATCATTATAATCCCTTCATTTACTGAAGGGAACCAAAAATTATAGTGGCATACCCTGTCGACTGCTGCTAGAACCGGCAGTATTTGCTCTCTTAGCTGGTGTCCTTTCCTCTAATGCTCTTCCAGCAGATCTTCCAAATCCAAAACAGTAAATGCAGGTTGGTAAAACCAATATGTGAAACAAAATAATCAAGCAGGCCACCAACAGACAGGTAGCAAAAAATAGCATACATTAGATATTATGTTAGCAAATAATACCCATAAATTTCAACTAGTACTACACTAGTATTGCTAAAAAATAGCAGGAAATGTCCAAGTGTTTCAATATTAGGAAACATCTACAGCAGCCCATAGTACTAGATTAACTTTAGCATTGACGACAATAAGCAGGAACACCATGACTACAAATTAGGGTACTTCGTCAAACACGTAAGAAGGAATAGCAAGAGATAATGCTCTGATACTCTGTACCAACCCAGGTATATTGTTTGACAGTCTCTAATAATGCACCTTCCAAATACGCTTACACGTGTTGACTAAGTGGACAAGTGCACACAGGTGTCATATGCGTGTCTGTACTCTATAGTAAACAGCACGTTAGCATCATATTTTATTTCTTAAGAAACTGATTCATGTATAATCATGTATTCATTTATACATCTAATTGTGTTTAATTAGAATCTACAACTAGTTGGTTAGCAATTTTTATGATTAATTTGTCTCTTTTTATAGACATCAACTGGATCGGCATGTCTTTGGAATTTTCCAACAAATGGATTTATTATGCACGATAAGTGTTGCTCTATGATGTTAATAATACTATATTTTTAGTTTTTACTTTTTATTCGTTGAATGTTATAAATGAATATAGTTAGTTTTGTGATTGATAATTTATTTACTTTGACACATATATTTGTGTGCGCGCGTGTGCATGTGCGTGTGTATAATCGGTGTCCTAGCATCCTATTTCTTTGGAATTTTCCTTGCTGCCGTAACAGTGTGTCATGTAGTCATGTCTATCTTGAGTCCATGTTCATGTCCATGCTTTCTAGAGAGGTTCATGTAGTCGACAGTTTACAATAAATTGACCAAAACACACACGGACATGCAGTGTACAATATTAAACATAAAACAATGACTAGGTATATATACTATTCAGCAAACAAGAGGTTCATACGATAACCACCCCATAAATTCGATTTTGATTTAAAAGAATTGATCTTCAAAGTTATGAAGTTAATTTTAAAAAATTTAAAAAGATTTTTTTCCCTATTAGTGAAAAACGGGCTATTGCAGAACAGACTTTTTCTGCAATATTTTTTGAAATATAAAAGTATAACAGTGTTTATATCCATTATTCATTAGAGCTAAAGGCGTAAATTGGGAGACCAAAATATTTCTCGGACCACTCACCACATCCATCAAGTGGTTTTATATAGATAAAAGAAAAAAGGCTACCCTCCCATCCATTGAGTAGAAAAGGAACACGATAAGAATTGTTGACCTAATTGAGACTTTTATGTTATGGTCCTGGACTTTGTAGAAAGAGGAGTATAATCTTTTTGCATAAAAATAAGGCTAAAGTTCACTAAACTCCCAAAAGATTTGGGCAAATCCCAAGAAACTACCAAAAAGTTTCTAAATTACAAGAAACTACCATAACTAACAGCCAAACGCTAATGGTGTTAACTAGGCATGTAAAATGACCATTTTTCCCTTTCAAATAAACACGGTTATTGTTTATTATACTAATTTTAATGGTTAAAATAATGATGAAGTTCATGAAGAAGGGCTTGGAGGAGGAGGGGAAGCATGATGCGGAGGTGGGTGCTTAAGGCAGACGACGAGGAGGCGACGGGTGCTTAGGGGAGGAGGAAGATGATGAGATGAAGGAAGAGAAGGAAGAAGAAGATGAGAAGAAATAGAAAAGGAAGAAGAAAGATGATGGGTAGAGGATGAGGAAGAAGACGACGATGAGTAGAAGAGGAAGAAGACAGCGATGAGCAGTAGAGGGAAGGACGCTGGAGAGGGTGCAAGAGGTCGGCGGTGGCCGAAGGGTGGGGAGTGGAGGCTAGGGTTGGGTTAGGGCTAAGCTAGGGTTTAGGATAGAGATGGGGGAGGAAGATGATGGAATTTTGGGAAATTTTTGATTTTTTTTAATGATGTGGCATCTTAATGACATGACGCCAACGGTGATGACATGCAGTCGTTAGTTATGGTAGTTTCTTATAATTTAGAGAAAAAATGGTAGTTTTCTGGAATTTGCCCAAACAGTTCAATAGTTTAATGGACTTCAACATAAAAATAAATCATCTTTATCAAATCCATAAGTCTTATTTTGTACATTCCTCAAACTACCACTCTTCGAGAAATTCTCTATGCTTGCTCGTCAACAATGTAATTCATGATTGCACATAATTTCGATCATGCGCTTACTGCTCATGTCCCAACCATTGCCATGGATGATGGCCTTCCAAATGTCAATAATGAATAATTTGTTATTAGATATTTTGTTATTTTTTGTTTGAACTATCTATGTTTCTCGCCAACTGATTTCATTACTTAAAGTCAAAATATTAAATAAACTCTTCTTTTAAACCAACGGTCTGAAGTCACAATGACACATATCCTTTTTTAAATAAGAAAATATTTATACCCCTCTTTTAAAATAAAGGAAATATTAATAGCATACTTGTCTTATTTTTTAAGGCACTGTAACGCTAATACTAATTATTCATCACTTCAAATCCTATATATATCAAAAGTATATACACCATTAATTTTTTTTATTTTCTATTCTACACTCTTTTAATTCTTTTAAAACCATAAATTCATTATCTCTAAATTCCCTTTCTCTCCATCTTCCTCTCGTCTTTTCTCATGTCAACATTTTTTTAATTTCTCCTTTCTCTGCATCTACTTCCTAGCCTAGCTTTTCATGTTCCTAATCTCACTCAAGCCATGTATCAAGATTATTCTTATTTTTTCTTCAAAACTCCTCTCTAATCCAAACTCTATTCCACCGCCTTAATTGATAGCTTTTGAGGGTTTTTTCAAATTTGAGGGATGCCTGCAATGGTAAGTAGGTGCCAAATCATTCAATTGTAACTAGAAAAATAATGATGATGTCCAATTGGTATGATTTTATAATGTGTGTGGTATCATTCTCTTTCTAAAATCCAACCCCCAATTTACCTTCTTAATGGTATGTAATAATTTCATTAAAATTATTAGGAACTTGCAATGCTAAGTTTGGGTGTGAGACTTTTTATAACATAATTATGGTATGATATTATAATTAGATTAAAAATATTCGATAATACTTGCGATAGAACTTCTCTCATCATTCTCTCTACTTTTCTCTCTTTCTAACTTTAACCCTAACCCACCTTCTTCATTAATTGTGCATGAACAATGTGAGTCATTGGGTATCTATAATGGTATGTTTGGTGTGCATCATTTGGGAAATTATGTATTGACTTGGGATTTTGAAGATCTTTGGAGAGAATTATGATAAGTTACATTAGTAATATTCAATAATGTGTGGTATATTAATAATCATGGGGTTTGATATAGAGTTGACGTGTGGGTTCATGGGATAAGTGATAATATGGTATGTCATGGCGGTAGATGTTGACGCATGGCAAAAGTGACCCGAGACATTTGATTAAATTTTTTTGTTTATATATAATTTGTTTTTCAATGTTGAAGAAAATTTTGTATAAAATTAGCAATTTTGTAAAAAATGTGAAAATCACTTTTATATGTAATAAATATCATAGAGATGGGCAATAAGTCATTCTTAAATATAGTAAATTTTGGTAAAGCATGAAACACGCATTATATAAATGAAATTAGTTTTTGCCATACCAGTTTTTTTTGAAATATAGACATGGCAAAATGTAAGGGGCCATTTGGTATGTAGCAATAAAGAAATGAATCATGTGTTGCTAGTAAAAGGTTCAAATATTTTGTTTGGGTGTAACAACTTTGTTATATGATTCTTATATTCAAACCAAATTTTGCAGTAGAACAAAAAAGCAAGTGAATATGCAACTGTTGCGAACTTACTTATGTAGCTTATAATAAACTCATGTGCCATCTATCAAAATTGCCATACTCTCATAATTACAACATTGGTTTCAACCACTTTGGCAAAAAACATTGGTCTCAACCATATAGTGGTAACAAATGTCAAAATTTATGCATACTGCAACTCCATTTTCAAATCCATCTTCAATTGTTGCTAACCAAACATGGACCATGAGGCGTTTTTGCAACAAATGTTGCATGATGCAACTCCCACTTATAATCAATAACAGCCCCGAATTAAATTTTATGAAACGAATTAGACAAATTATATGGCGGCCAGAAACACACATGAAAGAAGAATCTTCTGCTATTATTGGATGCAAGCTCTTTGGAAGGGTTGGTATAAAGAGTGGTGGAAAAAAGAGTGAGCAATCAAAGAGAGAATATAAGAAATAGATAAATTATGTAGAAAGTTGTTAGAAATATATGGTATTAGTAAACGAAGTATCAGGATGGCTTAATTCCCAAAAACTACCAAAAATTTAGGGACTGTGACAACTACCAATTTTTTTGAAAATTACATACAGAAAACTACCAAATTGTACGGGTATCCTTAAACTTTCTTAAACTATGTAGATTATTGAAAATTTAGTAAACAAGTTTTGTAGTTTATTGAATATTTACTAAACAAGAATGGTGGTTCATTGAAAATTTACATAACAAGTTTGGTAGTTTATTATTTATTAATTTTACAAGTTTTCATGCACCGGTAATTTTCTGTAATTTTCAAAGAATTTAGTAGTTACTTGTCACAGCCCCTAAGTTTTTTATAGTCAAGCTTATTAGGATTAGTTGTAATAGAAGATAAAATATATGATTGCAAATATAATCCTATAATTGGCGGGATTCTATAAATAGATCTAATCACAGCTAAATATGGATTTGTATGATATATACAGATAGTGCGCACATATAGAGAGATCTACACATACTAAATATTATTTTTATTTAAATCTAGCTTGAGAAAGAAAAAAAACGTTACAACTATTATGATTGTAAATTTTTGTCCCTTTTAATGCCATACCGGTACGGTAGCCTTAAAGAATGGTTCAAAATAAAAAGATAATGAGTGTAATAAGGTTGTTATATAGAGCGAGAGTCAAGGAATAATGAATGTTGAGAATCTTGAAATGTATAAGACTAAAATAGTCCCACATTGGAAAAACTATGAAAGGTACATAGGTATAAAATATAAGATGGACCAAAACTCAACAATGCTTAAGTCTTATTGTTAGATCCATTTATATCAAAAGCCTGTGTACACTCATAAATAAAATATACATAATCGCCTCCCTCATTCTTGAATATATATAAAAACTTTAATATGGTATCAAAGTCAATGGCTCGATCCAAAATCTCGACAATACCTCTGAAAGAAGCAGACTACAAGCACAAAAATGCCTTGAAAGACCTAACTCTACAAGTGTTGTGCAATTCACGTGACAACCACACAAAGAAAAGTGATGGTTGTACGTGAGGGGGAGTGTTGAGATGTGAGAGATTAAAATAGTCGCACATTGGAAAAACTATGAGAGGTAGATAGGTATAAGATATAAGATGGGTCAAACCTCAACAAGACTTAAGTCTTATTGTTGTGACGTACTTGTTTAAAAGCCTATGTACACTCATAAATAAAATATATATAATCGCCCTCCTCATTCTTGAATATATAAAAAAAACAATGAAAAAAAGATGCCCTAGGAGGCTTTTTCGTTAAGAGACGTCAAATATCTATATCCTCGATTTTTTGGACAATCAGCACCCATCATCATCTCTATCATGTAAGATCTAGATACACCAAATTTCATATGATTTCATGACTTTTCACTGTAGCAATGTGAAAAGTTCTATTGTCGGTGAACCGTTAGTTATCCACCCACTAAATCAACGGTGAAAAGGTGACGGAATCACATGAAATTTGGTGTTTCCACATCTTACATGATAAAGATGATGACGATGGATGCCGATCGTTGAAAAAATCATGGAGGGTGTATTTTTTTGACGCCATAGAAGAAAATTCCTTCGTATGGCACATTTTCTCCATTATCCTCAAATACACACACACATGGTTGCACACTTTATCCCAGCTGAGAATGTGCGTCGTTGCTTAACTTGTATTGAGCAAGGGTAGAGTTTGTATTCAAATTAATACAAATCACAAAACGCGCGTGGGTTTTTTGAGCTTATGAAGCTTTTGCTAGGAGGATTTAGACACAAAATATACCAACAGAATTACATTAATTGTTTTTACTTCTTTTATCTACGGAGTATAGTCATTTACCTTAGGATAAATAAATATTTAAAATCAATCAAAACCCACAAAGTACCATAAAGCAAGGAACATGAATAATACGTGAAAATGGGTAATAACTAAAGAGTAAAATTGTGTATAGCATATAAAGCACTCGTCTCAACTACGTGCATACATCTAAGATAAATTAGACTATTATGTACCCATCCAAACTCTCTCCAATCACACTACAGGTCCTATGTTAAAATATCATGTCTTCCGTCCATGGAGAAATAATCACTTATGTGCCATCAATATCTTAATCATCCTTTCCTTTTTTATCAAAACGAAATTCACCCTAATAAATTCACCTTTTCTAATTTATCCTACTCTTTGTATAAATTTATTTATATTTGTTGATCATTCATTACTAAAAATTAGAACAATTAATTTAAATTATAAATTACTTAATTTGCATTTTTTAATTTTTTAATCAAACGATAAAAAATTCAGTATCCCAATTCGAGATGACCAATCGAACCTAGATGGCGATATTGTTTGATACCAATCCTAAGATTTTAAACATTTATTGTGAGTAACCTCATAAGATAAATTAATTGAAAAAAGACATTGGCAAATTATTAGTTTCCACATTTAAGTTTTTTGAATACTAAAGTAGACACTTTAAACCATTTAATATTCTAGCTAAGATACGGAGTACAATGAATAAAACATACAAGGTAGATTATGTACAAATATTATGATAATAAATATAATGGTGGAATAATTAAAATATTTTAATAATAAAACGTACAAAGTAGATTATGTACAAATACATATATTTTAAGAAGAGTACCTAAAATGAGAATGTTGAGTAGATGAATAACAATACCGTAAGATAAGCTAAGAAATGACTATTCGTAAATAGATAGAGATAGCCACATTTAAAAAAATGGCGGAATAATTAAAATGTTTTGGATATATGCAACAGAGACCAATAAATACTATAGTTGGAAGTAACAAATAGTTGCGAATGGCGCAAGTGGGTTTATGGGTAGACCTAAATGAAAATGTTTAGTTGTAGTTAAAAGAGGCGTTAGTTATTAATTTAACTAAGGGGACGACCTTTAACGGAGCATAATGGAAGTAAAAAAAATGTGCATATGGCTAACCCTAAGAGATTGGGACAAAGGATTGAAATAGCAAATGTAAACGGTTTTGTGACGGCACGGTTGATTACGCTAATATACTTTCTACAACATATTTATGGTAAATTCTAGGATCTAAATAACTTCTTGTTCCTAATTTTTTATTTACATATGGCCCTAAGAAGAAACATCTCCTAGCATGGCTTTAAGAACACAATAAAAATTAAAATCGAGGTTATAATTTTCATCCATAACAATAAGTTTTCTTGAGCATAAGTATATGCAATAGTAAACTAAAATTAAAACACACTATATTACAATTCTGAAGAATTAAAACAAATAAAATATTAATCCTTTTTTATTGAATCCACTTTTATAGACTAGACATCATTTTCATCAATTTACACCTTTACTTCTAGCTCTAGTACAACATGAGATGGATTTGAAATAATTAATATTCTTGTACCATCGAAAATATCAAACACAACGATACATATATTGCACATTCTTATTTCTTAACCATTTGTATTATGTAGCAATGTCAGACATGTCCAATCAGGCCCGACACATCAAAGCATGCCGGGCACGTGTTGGGCGGCCAACTATCCAAAACGTTTCGGACATGGACATGACACGCAAATAGAAGTGTTTGCGCTTCCTAACTGAAAATTCTTAAATCTATTTCTTTTACTTTAAATAAATTTTATTGTACATGCGCCAAATATGTGTTGGCAACCAGTAAACACATTACTAAATATAAAAAAACATTAAACATGATAGAAAGAAAAAGGAAATACAAATTACTACTCGCATTCACATATAACATAAATACAAGCTTACACATGGTTTTATGACATAAACATATGTACTAAATTTAAACTTGCGTTTGTAGTTTTGTTTCCTTATTTTTCCTTGTAAATTAACTTGTGTGATGTGTGTGGTCTTTACTTGTAATAAGACCATGCTAATATAGACTTTCTTATCTCATTATCCATAAATTATGTGCAATAAAAAATGGCATTACGATCCATTGTATAAGTTTTCTTTTTTAATATTTCAAGATTTTATTAAAAATTCTTGAATTCTAATTTTCAACTACAAATAAGTTTCATCATATATGCGCTAGATATACGTTGTCACATAATAAACACATGACTAAAATTAAATATAAGAAACATTAAACATGATAAAAAAGGGGGGGAAGCAACCCAATTACTATTCATATGCAACATTCAAATATGAATACGCGATTACACATAAGCCAAGAAGCTGTAAATTACTAAGGGATAGCTTTCATTATAATCCAAGATGCAATATAATCCACCATTTATTAAGAGACCGGGAATAAGTGGCTATTTATATATTAATCACAAAAATGCCTAAGATGATATTTACGTACTCGAATTAAGAGTTTAATTTAGCTTGAGAAAGGATTAGATGTTATTAAATTGACTTTGGTATAAATTAACTAGGAGGCTTGAAATAGCTTTATTAATATATCGAATTTAGATAGTTCGATTTGAATGTTAAAGTGTTTGTCCTTCTCTTTAGCGTTGACTTGAAATTGTTTTCTATATATCCTCATTATTCGGGAACTCGGTTTTGGTTTCGCTTGATTCAAATTTAATCAATTTATGTGGATATCATATTGTTATGTTGGTTTCAGTTCGCCTAATCATTATATTATATTTTATTATTACGTATATATATAATATAATATTGTATCCTATATGGATAAATTGATTTAATATACATTTATTGCCGGAATATTCCTTTTCCGATTTGTTTGTCCATATATATCCATAGTCATTTTATTATGCTATTTGTTTTGATAGATAAACTTCTTATCTTAAATGACAAATTTTATTTTTTCTCCTATAAATAACTCTCCCTTGATGCCTTTCGCCGTTTCAATGGGATAGAGATCCCTCTTCTCTTTTCTAGAGCCTTCTCTTCATATCTCTTTACCTATTTCTGCTCATTTCAAATCTTCACTTTTCCATCACTCACTCTCTTTTCCGATTTCTTTTCAAGCATCGTCGGTCTTCTTTTCTAGAGCGCTCCGTCTTTTCCAACTCTTTCTGCTCAACTCTTCAATTCTTCATTTACACTCAAGCCGATAAGGAAATGACTGGATATGGATGTTACATCCTCGTTGCCACTTGATCTCACACTGTCACCTTCGATTTGTCTCACGCGGCTGCTTTCTAGTTGAAGACGAGGCATGTTTCAATCTTAGATCATCATCATGATCTTATTTCTAATCTCTAAATCAACAAAAAATGGTCCTTAAAAAGTTTGTATTGACCGAACTCATGTCACTAATGAATTTTGCCGGAATCCACCAATTTCAGCCGATATTGAATAAATATTGCTGAAACTCACCAATACCTATTACTATGGCATCATTTCCGCTCATCCCCCTCCGATAGTTGGCCAAAATGGCCGAAACTTCTGGGTTTTGGATGAAACCTCGAACCATGCCTGCTATGCTTTATTAACTTTTGACTTAATTATCTGATCAATTTTCTTTCTGAGTTTACAAATTTTCCTTTCCGTGCTCGTCATTAATTGAAATGAAGGAATTACATGTTGGCCAAAAACTTTGCATTGCAACACAGCCAACACAAGACCGATGGATGCAATGTGAAAATGCAAACACCTAATACTGCAAGACAAATCTACCTATCTAATATATCATTGTTCAAAGCTTGGTTTTGTTTAGAATGTTATGAGTGAATATTCACGTAAATCATGACTTGTTTTTTACTTATTTTCCTTAGAAGCGCTGCAACGCCTACATAAGGGGTATTTTGGAGATGAAAGTGGGCTACTAATTTAGAATGGCAACATAAGTAGTTTTGTTGTATGCGTGAACGATTCAAAAGACAAGATTTCTTATTCAAAATTTTCAAGGACATTCACATTTGTATTGGTTCGAGGTCTATTGGCTATTAATAGACTTAGTTGGGTGAAATTATGATTAGCATCTTTGTAATGTATATTAATTGTTGGCATTTTACCATACGACAAATACAAAAAACTATTTAGACTCCAATACCTTCATCTTTCAGAACATGTCGGAAGAAAAACGGAAGTCTTTTTAGGTTAGTTTGCCATTGAAAACAAGAGTCAATTCCATGTTCATAAGCAGATTCGTATACTTTCACCCAAGCTTGAGTATCTCTCGGACTCTAAGCAAAAAGAACTCATTGATTATTCGTGTCCCCATGGAAAATTAGGAATTTTTTTGTTCCATGATCCATACTTAAGGTAATGATTGCGGTTTTATTTCTACTTTGATCTACTTCTCTTATAGTTAGTTTTTCTTTCTCCATATATTTCTTTGGTTATAATCCATGATCATCAGCTGCCGGTGGCTGTAATTTTGCTTACCTTATAGTTTTCCTTCTTTTTTGGTAAATAATTTTGTGTACAGCCTATCTTCTTTATTAGATGGTGCATGGGGTTTGATTTAATATTGTCAAACTAGATTTTATCATAACCGTTTATTGGTTATTTGTAGATAGTTATACTTTCCGGCTTTGAATTTGAATCGGTACCTATTACTACTACTATGTCTAATATTCATTTTAATCTCTATGCATACATTCCTGCAGCTAATGTTGCACCATAGCAATTCGCAATCCTTCAACCGCCCTGGAAAAATAAAATACAGTCTAATATTTCCAGAACATGCATTGTCCTACCGCATTCAGAATAAACGGAAACTTACATCTCGAAACTCTTAATAAGCGTCAGCAACAAAACCAAAAATCAACATTACAGAAGGTCATTACCTTTTCCCTTTGGTGCTCTCCTTTTGAGCTTTAGACGCCTCCTTCAGGTCACTCTTGTGTTTGTTGATTTGAAGGGCTCTAATCAAAATGTTTGTTGTGTTTGTCTTAATTATTTGCTCCTCTAAACATTGAAAGAAAGTTAGCAAAGCTACAATCAATCCACAAACTAATTCAGCCATAATACAACAAGATCGTGAATTTCAAATGGAAATGAATCATCACCTGGGGGATTGGTATCATGATCACAAACATAAACCCTAAATCCACCCTGTATGAAGAAATTTGAAGGAAAAAAGATGAGATTTTTGCAGTGAGCAGCTAGGGTTTAGAGAGAGAGTGAGTGAAGGAAATTTGTACCAAATTGGAGGCGACTTGAGTGGAGGAGAAGAGGCCGCGAGAGGGGAGGTTCGAGAGGTAATGCGACGCCGACGACGACGAAGACGGAGGAGGAGGGGCCGCCGCCGATTTCGAGTGGGCCCGGGAACGGGCCAAGCCCTGCGCCTCCATGCCGCTTGCCCTTTCTATTTTTGCCTTTTTAATCAAATTTTGGGAGTGAAGGTTTGAACTAGAAATGATGGGAGAGCCCCAGGGCCTAACGACAGTAAAGTCTTTGTCCCACATGGGAAACGTTGAGTGGGGCCAAAGATATTTTGATGTCCTTTTGTTTTATGCTGCAAATCCAGCAACCACATCTCAGAAAAATTTCATGTGAATATCTCCGGCAACAATACCAAAAACTTATATTTTATAATCTCTCAACTTTAACCGTAAGTGTACATGCATTTGCTATAGTAAGTACTTACGGATCGTACCATAGGGAGACGTGTGAATTTTAATTAATTTTAAAACGAATTAAAATAAATGATTTGGTTTAAACTAATTTAAAAGCATATAAAAGGAAATTAAAGTTGCAAATTTAAAAGGACAAGATTCAAATAGAAAGATCTAGGGTTTTGAATTATTTTTACTAATCATGAAACAATTGCAGTAAGGCATAAAGAACGCGTTCATCATAATAAAATATCAATCAATTAAGGAAGCATAAATTATATGATCATGGCAATACTCTATCAATCTATAAAATCATGTAGCAAGGAATTTAAATATAAAGTTCTAATTAATATAACAATAGTTAGATCTACCCTTATACTAAATAAACATAAAGGTTGTCAATCAATAGTTTATCTCGTTTTATCGGTATAGCCTAATCTACCCTAAATCAATTAGGTTGAATCTACTTTGAAAAAAATTACATCTTATATTCCCTAATTAGTCATTTAGTTCGTCAATCTATTATTAAACCAATTGGTTTATAGGTGATACCACATTTCCTTAAACAAGTTTCATGGGCGTCACAACAACAACAACTGAGCCTTTTATCCTAAGCATATGGGGTAGGCTACATAAACCAACATGAGAATCATGTCGGGTCCAGCGCATGAATCCTCCGCCTCCACTCACTCCTATCGAACAATATACTTTCATTGAGGCCTTCAGAAACCATATTGTTTCGTATCACCTCCATCCATGTTTTCTTCGGTCTCCCTTTTGCCCTTTTGCCATTACTCATATCGAGAGTATCTATTCGTCGAACCGGTGCTTCCTTAGGTCTACGTCGCACATGACCAAATCATCTTAGCCGGTTTTCCCGCATCTTCTCCTCCACAGGTGCTACACCAACTTTTGCACGAATATCCTCATTTCGCACATTATCTTTTCTAGTGTTATCGCACATCCAACGAAGTATGCGCATCTCCGCTACGTGCATCTTCTATGTATGATGTTTCTTAGGAGCCCAGCATTCTATACCATATAATAAGATAGGCCGAATAGCGCTCCGATAAAACTTCCCTTTCAATTTTAACGGAAAGTTACGATCACACAAAATCCTCGTTGCACTCCTCCATTTCAACCAACCAGCTTGGATCCTTTGATTAACATCACTATCGACTCCCCATCCTTTTGAATGATGGAATCTAGATATCTAAATTGATCGCTCGGTGATATCTCTTGCCCTTCCAATGTTATACCAATATGGTTTTGACTTCTCTGTTTACTAAATTTGCAATGCATATATGCTGTCTAGGACCTGCTCAATCTGAACCCCCGAGATTCCAATGTTTGCCTCCATAATTCCAATTTGGTATTAACACCTGCTTTCGTCTCATTTACTAGAACAATATCATCAGCGAATAGCATATACCAGGGTACCTCATCTTGGATAGTTCTAGTAAGCCCATCCATCACGATGGTAAACAGGAATAGACTTAATGCAGATCCTTGATATAAACCAATTGTAATCGGAAAATCACTCGTTAGGCCGCCGCAAGTTCTAACATTTGCCACTACTCCATCGCACATATTCTTGATTATGTCAGTATACTTGACGGGGACCCCTTTCTTCATCATTGTCCCCCATAATACCTCTCTAGATATCTTATCGTATGCTTTCTCTAAATAAATAAATATCATATGCAAATCCCTTCTCCTCTCTCGAAAACACTCGACAAGGTGACGGAGCAAATGAATAGCCTCTGTCGTCGATCGTTCAAGCATGAACCCAAACTGGTTCTCTGTTATCTTAATATCCCTTCTTAGCATGTGTTCAATCACTCTCTTCCAAAGTTTCATGGTGTGACACATAAGTTTTATTCCACGGTAGTTTGAGCAACTTTGAATGGCACCCTTGTTCTTGTAGATAGATATAAGGATACTTTTCCTCCATTCATTTGGCATCTTTTTTGTCTGCCAAATCTTATTAAACAGATATGTCAGCCATTTAACGCCTATTTCTCCTAAGCATCTCCAAATCTCAATAGGAATCCCGTCAGGACCAACCGCTTTTCTTAAACTCATTCTGTTCAAAACTTTTTTAACCTCAGGTAGTCTTATTTTACGCATGAAATCACGGTTTATATCTTGAATTGAATGACAAGTCCATCCAAATTCTTAGTAAAGCTCTCATTGAATAATTTGTCAAAATAATCTCTCCACCTTTCCTTGATATCCTCATATCGAACTAAAACCTTCTGATTTTCATTTTTGACACACTTTACCGCACATAAGTCTCTGATCTTCCTTTCCCGCATCCGAGCAATCTGGTATATATCATTTCAGCCTCTTTAGTGTCTAATTTCTCGTACACCTCCTTGTAGACCATAAATTTAGCTTCCCGAACAGCTTTCTTAAATTCCTTTTTAGCCATTTTATACTTTTCAAATCTGTCCACATCTCTACTTTTCTTCAAATGTTTATAAGAATCCCTTTTAATTTTAATAACAGCATTTACTTCTTCATTCCACCATGATGTGTTCTTAGATGGTGGAGCACTACCTCTCGACTCACCAAGTAGATCTCTAGCTACCCTCTTGATACAACTAGCCATTTTGTTCCATGTTCTGTCTGAATCATCTTCCGACTGCCAATCCGCTTCTTGAACTACACGATCTGTAAAAGTTTTTTGGTTACCTTCTTTCAATCACCACCATTTAATTGTAAGCTCTACCTTACGTCTAATCTTCTTAGGTTCTCTTCTAAATCGAAAATCTAGAACTAAAAGTCTTGTTTACTAGCATGGTATCAAAAAGAAGTAAACTTTTATCAAGAGATTCATCATGAAAACCAAATAGAAAAGAATAGATTAATGAAATTAAACACCAATCACAGCAAGTATAATTCAAAAGCCCTAGAAAATATATTAGCTGCTCATGATAGAAGAAGAAGAAGAAGACGTAATAAAATTAATAAACTTCATATCAAAAGTAACTACAAAATAACTTCGTATCTAGATTAGCTTTTGAATCTTCTGACCGATATCTACGTCCATAGAGAGAAATTTCTCAAGGAGATCGAGACTCCATCAAGAAGAAATCCTTCTTCCACCAAAACCCTAATCGAAACTAAGTAAATAAAGAGAGAACTTTCTCATCTCTTTCATCTTGAAGCTTCGGTTTCATCAGAGTTTCGACTCTAAATCCCTAGACCTTCGGCTTTACATACAACATAAAAAACTCTTGGGATTTATCTCCCTTCTATGAGAGTTTCGACTCTCATGAGGGTGTTGATCCCAAGATCCAAGACCTTAGGAAGAAACTCCCATTAAAAAGATGTCTAGACATATAAAGATCGAAGCTTTGACTTCATATGCATAGACAAAACCATGAGAAGAGGAGCATGTGCTCACCAAGGAACAACAAACATCAAAGGATGTATATTTGGAAGCCTCGGTTTCATTGAAAGCTTCTGCTTTCTGGAAAGTTAAGACTTTCACAAAACTAGGGCGCATCCAATAAGATGCACACCTATGTAGCTGCACTGCGACATGTGCAAAACATGTCCGCCCATGACCGGAGCGCTCTCCAAAAGAACAGCGCTGCGCATCATGTGCAACACACGTGCGTGGGCAAAAATGCCAATTTCAAATCGCATCTTGATCCCACCAAGCGCCATGCAAATGCATGCGCATCACGTGAAAAACACGTGCGCAGATACCGCACGTATTACAAGTGTGCAAGCTCACATAATATTTTTTGTGCAATAGTAATGACGAGAGCTAAAAGACCAATTGAAAAGATATCTGACAACTTAATATTTTTTAAAATATGATATATTTCATCGTGTTTCGTAAGTAGAGAGAATACATGTTGACGATGGATAAGATGGCGTGATGGTAGAGATCGCGGTATTGGTAGCGGAAGCAATGGTGATAGGAGGCGACGACAATGGCTGCGGTGGTTACGGGGTGTGATGATGCTCGATATCGGTAACTCCCCAGATCATGACACATGGCAGATGATGTGTCCCAGAGCTTACAAGAAAGGATCAAGAATATTACGTTGGAAGCACACCCCGAGCCTCCGACCCGTTCACGTTCCCGACCTTCGGTGACCTTCCAGACCATCCCCCAGCTCGCCTCCGAGCTATCACAAAACCAAGATGTCTCGGCCTCCCGCTCGTTCCCGAGCCTCCCGCCGAGCTTATCTTCCTCGGATCACCGACCGACCCACAGCACCGATCACAGGCGCCTCCGCCATGGTTCCGCGAATCTCGCCAGGCGCGAGATATCCGCCGCCCATGATCCCACGTTCCACGCCATCACAATCCCCCATTAACGAGCATATCTCGTCATTAATGGGGAATCCCGCCTATCACGCGGGCGTAATGGCCAGCGTAAATCTCGCGCTCGCCTGCCCATGGTTGCCACTATATAAACCCCTCTCTCAGATGACTCAGGAAAGCCAATTTTACCCCAATAGGCCGTTACTCTGCCAAAATACCCCGTCTAACTTGATCGTCGGAGGGTCCTCGGTGGCACAACCACCCCGGGACTTCTTTGCAGGTAGCTCGGCCTCAACCACATAAAACCCATTGAGATACACACGCTCTACGAGGCAACCCTCCAACTCAATCTCAGCCATCCATCAACGCTCGTTGCAGATCAACGGAAGATAACATCTGAAGGAGATCCATAGATCCATCAGTTAGCGCCGTCTGTGGGAATCGCTAATTCCACTCAACGAAAGTTCATCTTCCGATCTCGACTTCATGGTAAGCGGTCACCGTGATGATCCAAGCACCAGCCGTCGGCCTCCCCACAGCGGAGACGAGGGAGAATCCCCTCTTCTCCCGAACGACATTCATGCCCTATCCGCTCGGATAGATCGACTGGCGTCCATCGTGGATTCACTCGTCCGTGTCCAAACGGCCGGGCAAGCTCCCCAGGTCGCGGCTCCCCCACCTCGGGATCAGGACCCCTACAGAGGGAGAGAAGACTCTGCCTGCGTTGGCACGACTGATCACCGCCTCGCTGTCTCCGGCGGCCGTGGATCCTCCGGGCCGACATATTCAATGACCCGGTGGGCGCCGCACAGCTTAACACCGAGGTCTTACGCCAGAGCGCCTAGCCCCGAGCCCCATTGCGCCCATGTCCCTCCCGAGGAGGTGTCGGTCCGCTCGCCTGCACCCAGGCATGACCGGCACCCCCTCCCTTGACGGGGTCACGCGCACGGGACTCGCCACGGCAGCTCGAAGACGACCTCGCCAGGGGACCTGAGGAACCTCATCGAACGGAACCAGGGCCGCGGCCAGGCAGAGGTCTCCGGCAACAGAGGCCAAAAATCAGAATGTGCCGAATCATTAATATACCATGGCCGACTTGACGCCCTCAAAAAGAAGATCGAAGGCATGCATCGGGAAAATCGTCCTTCAAGCGACGGGGCTAAATATGCCGCCGGCTCGCTCACGAAGACCTTCACCAAAGAACTACTCGCCGTCCATGTCTCCTCCCGGAACAAGCCCCCAAAGGTCTCCCTCTTCGACGGGAAGTCCGACCCGAAGGACCATTTGAATGCGTTCACGGCCGGGATGAGTTTCCAGGACTGTTCTAACGCCGCACAATGCCGCGCTTTCCCCGCCTCTCTCATCCGCTCCGGATGAGACTGGTTCCGAGGACTCACGCCGCGCTCGATCTCTACCTTCGATGAGCTGACCACCCAATTCCTCGGCCACTTCGTCGGGAACAGATGGCAGAAGCGGACCATCGACCATCTCTTCACGATAAAGAGCGGGGACAAAGAATCCTTCAAAGGATACGTCATCCGCTTCTACAACGCCCTCCTGGAGGTCCCAGAACACCAGGACGAATCGGTCATTACGGCCTTTAGATTGGTTCTTAGGCACAAGGAATGGCTACGCTCCTTTGCATTAGCACAACCTAAGACCATGGCCGAGGTAAAGGCCTGGACAGAACGTGAGATCCAGCTTGAGTCCGAGGTGAACGCCAACCTGCCCCGGACAGAACAAGCTGATTAGAAGAAAAGGGCCCGGGAGGAGAAAAAGAAGATTGAGCGGCCAAAACCCTACTCCCCGAAGTTTCAGGAGTACACCCCGCTGAACGTCTCCCAGACGGTACTGTTGGAGGAGGCTAAGGGCGAGAGGTTCTTCAAACTCCCCCCATTCTCGAATAAGGCGGCAATGCGCACCAAAGGTCTCTACCGCGGTTTCCACAGGTCACAGGGCCACTCCACTGAGAACTGCAAGCAGCTTCGAGACTACATCGAGGAGCTAATCCACTCGGGACACCTGGCAGCGTACTTGCAAGACAAGCGACAAGCCGACCGTGAGTAAGAGCAACGTCCCCCTCCCGCCGAATTGACAATCGGCCAAACCATGGCCATATTAGCGGGGGGTACGATGAAGACCGACGAGACTCAGCGTCCCTCACCGATCGAGGGGACTGGCAGCCACCCGAGGAAGAAGGCCAAAGCAGCCGAGCCGATCATATTTACCGACGAGGACCTCCACGGTATATCCCTGCCTCACAACGACCCGCTGGTGATCACAGCCCGGGTCTACCGCTACGAAGTGCAGAGGATACTAGTCGACTCGGGAAGCTCGGCGGACATTCTCTTTTATGACTGCTTTCTACGTATGGGACTGACCCCGTCGGACCTAAGGCCGACCGCCCACGTCCTGTCAGGTTTCACTAACCACTCTTTCCCAGCAGAAAGGGTAATCACTCTCTAATTTAATATCGGGGAGGCGGGCTGTACGCGCACCGTGCCTGTGGAGTTTATCGTCGCGAGAATCCCATCGGCCTACAACATCCTCCTCGGCCGCCCGACACTGAACTTCCTCCGGGCCCAGATATCGACCTACCACCTAGCGATGAAATTCCCGCTCGACCAAGGCGGGATAGGTCGGGCCTAAGGGGATCAACGAACGGCAAAGGTTTGCTTCACCGCAACATCTACGTCTAAGCTGCCAAACAACGATGTTGAGGGTGAGGGTGACATCAGAGGTTCTCTGGACACTCGAGACGAGCAAAAAGATGTCCGAGGGACCCCGGTGGAGCCACTAACAGAGCTCGTTTTATACCATTTTGAGTTGGTCAATCAACAGAAACATTGGCAGAACGGTATATGCAGGAGATCGTAAGATTGCATGGAGTACCGGTGAGCATCGTGTTTGACCGTGACACTCGTTTCTTATCACACTTCTGTAGGAGCTTACAGGAAAGTTTGGGGACTCAATTGAAGTTTAGCACAGCTTATCATCCTCAGACAGATAGCCAGTCGGAGAGAACGCTCCAAACTCTTGAAGACATGTTGAGAGCTTGCATGTTAGGCTTCAAGGGTTCATGGGAGGATCATCTACACTTGGTGGAGTTTTCTTACAATAACAGTTTCCAGGCGACTATTCAGATGGCTCCATTCGAAGCATTATATGGTCGCAAGTGTCGTTCACCTGTTTGTTGGGACGATATTGGAGAACGAAGATTGTTGGGACCGGATTTGATCGTGCAAACAGTTGAGAAGTTAACACTATCCGGAATCATATGAAAGCAGCACAAGACCGACAAAAGAGTTGGGCAGATACATCGAGAAGACCTCTAGAGTTCGCCGTTGGTGATTTGGTATTCTTAAAGATATCACCGACTAGAGGGGTGATTCGTTTCGGAAGTCGAGGAAAGCTTAGTCCTCGATTCGTTGGACCTTTTGAGATTTTGGAGCGTGTTGGAGAAGTGGCGTATCGATTGGCTTTACCGCAATCCTTGGCGAATGTTCATGACATGTTTCATGTATCTCAACTCCGTAAGTATGTTCGAGATGATACACACATGCTGGATCATTCGGAGCTGACTGTACGAGAAGATTTGACTTTTGAGAAGCGACCGATGTCGATCGTGGATCGAAGGGAAAAGGTTCTTAAGAACAAGATTATCCCTCTTATACTTGTTTCTTGGGGAAATCGCCCGTATGGAGAATCAACTTGGGAACGAGAAGATGAAATCCAGCAAAGGTTTCCACATCTATTCGTGTAGTTTCTTGATTGTTTATCCTTTCTTGTTCTTGGAATTTCGAGGACGAAATTCTTTTTTGTAGTTGGGTATAATGTAACAACCTAGTTCATTTATACCAATTCCAGTTCCCGTATTTTACTTATCTGTGGTATTTTCTTGATTTAACGTGTTTTGGGTGTGAATGGTATTTTACATTTTACATTGCATTCGACCCGACCCGCTTGCTTGAACCTGTTTGATTCATATTTATAAATTACCCTGACTTGTTACATAGACATGTGCATCTCATGTATACTGCATACTGGCAATTTACCTGGCATTGCATCTTTTACCATATAATATTTTAGGTCATATAAAATAATTTAAAATTTACATTTCATAGCCTGCATGATACCCCTGACCCCGTGGTAGCGTCCGTGCATCTTGTTCTCGTCCCGTTCAGTGAAACGGACGTGTTTGGAGGGCTACGCGCACGTACGTGCATCCGTTCTTGGGGGTATGCATTTTCGTTACCTGAACATTCGTTTTGAATTTTAAAAGTCGCATATATTTTCATATTTAAAATCTGAATTTTTAGACCCGACCCGGGCGTATTTTGGTCTAGATTTTTATTTACCTGAAAATCCAAATTTTTAATTAAATATAATCTACGATTTAAAATTTAATAACTAACCAAAATATATTAAAACCTACAAATCTTTTTTAAAAAAATTTAAAATCTTTTTCCTAACCAATCAGCTCTTTCCCACAGCTCTCTCCTCTCACTGGCCCGGCCCCATGCATCTCTCGCTCTCTTTCTTTTTCTTTCTCTCTCTTTTCTTTTTCTCTTTCTCTCTTTCTCTCTCCCCGCTAGCGACAGCTTTCTTTCTCTTTACCGTTCCCCTTCTCTCTCTTTCTCCTCTCGCTATCTCATTCTCTCTCCTTTCGATTCTCTCTCTTTCTCATCTCGCTAATCCTGTAGCTCAGGAGATCTCGTCACCGCCCTCTCATTTAGGATTACCTCCCTCCTTTATATTCTCTCTTCCTCGTCTTCTTCCTTCGTAAAAAACCCGAGCCTCCTCCCTTCTCCTCAAACCCTAACCCTAAAAGTTTCATCATCTCAACTCCCTCAACCTCAACCAAGCCCTCGCCTCTCCTCCTTCCTCCTTATTTCTTCTCCGTCTTCCTTCTCCCGAACCCTGCACACCCACAGCACCATCTCTAAACCCATCACCACCACCTCTCCTTTGCCGCCGATCATCCCTCGCCACCACTATCATTCTCCTCTCTTCTCCTTCCTCTCCTCTGTGCTTCTCCCCTTCATAGAACCTTGCACCATCCCTGCATTAAAAACCCAGCAAACATAAACCCTAACCGAAACCCTAACACCAAACTCTAGCTTCGCCGGAGATCGTTCACGGCTGTCGACACCCTCACGACTGTTTCCTTCAATCAGAGCAAAGCTCTGTTTGAATTTCAAAAATTCAAAACTAGAAGCAACGTTTCAATTTCCTTGCGCTGCGCGCAACGCGCCACGTGTCAAAAGCTGATACGTCAGCGCAGCGCCCAAGGCAGCGCGCCCCAATCAAAGCAAGGCTCTATTTAAAACAAAAATTAAAGGAAGCAACGCTTCAGTTGCGCAGGTGCTGCGCTGCGCGACACGTGTCAGCGCAGTTGCGCAAGCGTAGTGGCGCAAGCGCTGCGCTGCGCGATACGTGTCGGCGCAAACGCAGTTGCGCTGCGCTGTGCGCTACGCGACACGTGTCACGCGCTGGGGCGTTTGCGCTAAACAGAATTAAAATTCTAGTGAGATCCTTCTGTTCTTATTAAAACAAGAAGATTGCCTTCTGTAAAACAGAAGCCCTTGGATCAAAGATCCAACGGTGGGGAAAATTCCCCAAATCACTCAGAGAATGATCTCTTTAACAAACTTAACAAATCTATGGGCACTATATAAAGACCCCTAGACTCCAACTCAATAGATCATGAACATCAAGAATCATCAAGAACTTCAACTCTGAAGAAACTTGAAAAGAGACTCAAGAAAAAGGTAAAAACCTTTAAAATAGAAGAATTTCTTCTAAATAGATCATTGATCTAAGAACAAGATCAATGATCTTCAATAAAAAAAATAAATAATAATAGTGCCTTGCACTTTTTATGAACCACTGGTTCTCTGAAAACAAGAAAAAAAACAAGAAAAACTTGTTTTCTCCGATCTAAATTGGATCAAGAAATTAAACAGTGCCCTGCACTTGCAAAACTGCACTGTTGCGCTCTTGGGTTGGCGCAAGCCACCAGAGAGCGCCACGTGTCAGCACCTGAACCACTTGCGCTGTGCGCTTTTAAGATAGAGCATAGCTCTCTGAAATTGGCGCAACTCATCAGAGCGCGCCACGTGTCAGCAGCGCAAGCGCAGCGCACTGCGCTTGCGTGACACGTGTCATCACCACAAGCGCTTGCGCTCAGTGATTGGCGCAAAGCGCCTGACAAATGCACTGCATTGTTTACTGAAGGGTCAGGCCCAAATCAAAAAGGTCTAGTAGGCCAAAATAAATTGCAATGCAATAAAAGGGCAGAGCCCAAATGAAATTGATACTCTGCATTATTTATAAAAGGGCAGAGCCCAAACAAAATTGATGCTCTGCATCATTTATAAAAAGGCAGAGCCCAAACAAAATAAGAAATGCAGTGCATTATTTAAAAAGGGGCAAAGCCCTAGCACAGGCCTAATAGGCCAAAGACAAATAAAAGCGTCAAACATTTTTCAACTGGACTTAGCCCAATCATAGCCGTAAGTCCTCAAATTAAATTGACTGAGCAAGACTGCTCTCTTAAATCAATTTACATCCGTTTCGAGGGTACGTCTCCGAACTCCTCTGACTCCTATCGTTGTAATCCTTCAACGACGTCAGAGAGGTGACGGGTCTCGACAACCACAAATCAACACGGACTGTGGGGTCCTGAAACTCATGGACTTATACGTCCTTAAACCAAAATACGGACTGTGGGGTCCTTAAACCCACAGACTTATGCGTCCTTAAACCCAGATACGGACTGTGGGGTCCTTAAACCCACGGACTTATGCGTCCTTAAACTACCTTTGGACCACCATGTCCTTAAACTGGAATATGGACCACCATGTCCCTAAACTGGAATATGGACCGAAACGTCCTTAAACTACCTATGGACCACTACGTCCCTAAACTGGAACAATAGAGCCTCCAAATGCTCTTTTGTCGGATCCAAACGATCCCGTTAAGTTGATCTTAGTCTCAAATCGGACTAACGTATCCTTAACGAACGTTTAAGTTGATCTTAGTCTCAATATGGCTGACGTATCCTTAAACTAAAACACCAAACCCAAATCTAAGTAAATACGGATTTGGACTAATCTATGTCCTACGGACGACGGCATAACTTAGTCTCCGTATACAATCTACGGGCATCCACAAACAAAACAAATACACACGACACGAAGTGAAATTCTGGAGAAGGAGAAAGTTGCTACCGTGATGCGGTAGCGTAATTAACTGCAGGGGCTTGCGCCTGCAGGGAAGAGCGTCCCCATAATCAAAAAAACCCTCTAGCGAGGGGGAATCTGACGAAATTTGCTACATCGGCCGCATCCATCTAAACCTCCGATACACGGTGCCATAAATCAACTTGGTATCTTCGGAGAGGTAGACGGATAAAATCAAATAGCATCTGCCCTGAATCTCAGGCAAGACGTCCCCACGTCGTCTTGGCCACCGTTCGGAGGGGAAAAGATTCTGGCACGCCCTGTGGGACCCTTTCCTCTTTCCACTCCTGTAACACCCGAGCCCAATACTACTATTTCTGTTACTGGTTGAGTGTTAGATATTACTCATTTCATTTATCTTGCTTGTTTGGGTCTGACTGTAAAATTTTAACTGGCTAAGTCATTTCTGCATATAACAAATTTTAGCACCTAAAATAAAATTTAAAATATCTATCTTGGCCTACTCGTCACCCCTAGCCGCGTGGTAGCGTCCGTGCGTCGAGTTCTCATCCCGTTCGGTGAAACGGGCAAGTTTGGACGACTACACGCGCGTGCAGGTGTCTGACTTGGGGGTATGCTTTTTAATCATAAAACATTTCATTTTAAAATTTGGAACCCGCTTAAAATCCTATTATTTGAATTTCGAATTTTTGGACCCAACCCGAGCGCGATTTGGAAATGTATCATTTAGCGCCAAAATCCCAAATTAATAAAATATTCAAACCTTATAATATTTCATATATATTTATACCCTTATTGTTAACATAATATTCTTAAATCTTTTAAAAAAATTCTTTTAACCACTTAAAATCCTTATCAGCCAATCACGAGCCGTGGGCCCCTCCACTTTTGCTCTCTCTCTCTTTCTCTCTCTCCCTAATTTCCTAGCGCTCTCTCTCTCTCTAACCCTCTCTCTCTCCCCTATATATATTTACACATTCCTCGTCTTCCTCAGATTTTCCGAGAACCCTTCACGAGAAAACCCTACGGCCTAACCCTAGCCATCGTGCCATCGCCGCCGCAGCCCCAACGCCGGCGCTAGCACCGCCGGGATCCTTGCCTCCTCAACCTCGTCTCATCCTTCCTCCTCTCCCCACGTTCCCGTGCACCCTATGCCATAGCCGCGGCCACCTGCACCCATCCCTGCTCACCCGTCGCCGCCGCAACCTCGTCGCCGGCACCACCGTCACCCTCACCTCTGCCTCCTCTTTCCAACCTCGACGTCCCCTCCTTCTCCCAGTGTGCTCGGCGCCGCAACAGAGACCTCCGGCCAACCCGTGCCTTCTCTGTTTGGCCGGAAACACCGTCGGCGACCCTCGTCGTCGTCACCTGCGCCACCGCCGACCACCTCCTCTTCACCTGCGCACCAGACCCGACCACTTCCTCTCCTTCTCCCTCTCCACCTTCTTTCCTTCTCCAGTATCCACAGCCCTAGCCTACCGCCTGCAGCATCCTCGCCAGCGCCCCATCGCCGTCGACCCCATCGCTGTCGCAACCTCTGCAATCCCAGTAAGCATTCCTTCATCTTCCTCCTTCCTTTTTCCCCCTCTGGTTTATCCTTGACTGTACATAGAATTTCTGAACTTGTTGTCGCTGTTTTGCATCTCGCCGGAATCCGGCCGTACCGACGACTTGATCCGACGTTCCAGCGAGGTACCCCGATCCGCGTGGTCCCATTGTTCATTGTTTGGGTTCAATCCGTGAACCGTGCGTCCGTCGCGTGTTTCCCCGCCGACGTTACGTCCGTTTTTCCCGGTTCGCGACCCGTCGAGGCAAGTATCACTTGCTACATGCTATACTATACAATTATATATGTTTTGACTCATTAAACCTGCAAGACTTAACTCGGCATGGTTATTTCCTCATTGGGTTGCAATATGACATATATCATTTTACAGTTAACATGGAAGTTACAATTTGCTACTATTAACCTACGAACCAAGTTTACCTGTTAATCACATTTTTACTGTTAATAGATTAAAGCACCTTCCTATGTAGTTTTATTACATTCGGATGTTTGTATTCAAAAACTTGATATAACAGTATTGCATCATCCTTTAAACTGTTGCACCGCTAAGGGTGCTCAAAACCTGTTAATATAATAAAACAGTTGCACTATATTAATGCACTATGGTGATTGAATGAACTGCTTATTTTACTGCTTATTTCCTGCTGTTAATCCCATGTTCGATTACATGTCTGTTGTGAGCACACCCACGACATCGTTACATCTCGACTTGACTTGTTACCCATGATATATATTGTTACACCTGACATGGCACTGTTTACTGTTGACCTGACCTGTTACCTGATCTCGTGCCTAATGCCAACAAACCTGACATGTTGTCCTCATGGACCATTCCTGTTGTCTATCCAGACAAACCTACTGTTACCTGATCTCGTGTTGGCATTAGTTCTTGACTACTGAATACCTGACCGGACACATATAACTTGGGGGTATGGGGAAATCAAAAGTGTAAACTAAAGTGTAACTTAAAAGGGTATTACTTGATCCGTGGTCCCGGGGGGTAACGGGACAGAGCCATTCGTGACTCTTACATTTTCCTGATCCGTGGTCCCGGGGGGCAATGGGACAGAACCACTATTGGTTCACATCTTCCTGATCCGTGGTCCCGGGGGGTAATGGGACATATCCTTTGAGTTACATGGAGGATTACTCGAATTGATTTCAAAGACTTTAGAATAGAAAACCCGATAGAACAGTTTAGTTACCCACTGCACACTACCCTGCACTGCTTGTTTCATACTATTGCTTTATTCATGTTTATTTCTGCATTGCCTATTACACTGTGTATATTATATTGTTGGTTGACATGACGCGCTGACGTCTGGGTTTTGCATGGCCCAGATTCTTTATCACTGTCGCTGTCCGAGCAGGAGTACTTCAGCCAGCAGGCTGATTTGTGAGTTCTGTAGTGGTTAGTTTTATTTCCTGCATTCTTATTTCCAGATGTGAGCCCGCATTATGGGACATACTTTTCTATTATTGTATTGGATCATTTGCTTCCGCATTTATTTATCATTGACTCTTGTTATTCTGGATTGTGGACATGTGTTAGATAGTTTTATCTTGTTCTTGATATCTCTACAGCCGTAATGTGACTGTGGATGGATACTTCCTACCCACAGGTATCATGGTTGGCTATGTCACTTGCCCAATCTTGCGTACTCTGGGAAGCGGGGCGTGACATGGTTCTTTTGGTATCTGAGCCAGGTTAGTCGGGTTGATTCTTTTGTAGTTGGGTATTGTACCCAATACACGAATCAGAATACCCGTGTTTAGGAAACATGTCCTGCCACCTTGACCGTTTTACCATTCTTGAATCACATTCTTCCTGATTATATCTTTTACGATGTGCAAACTTCCTTTGCATATCGATTCGAAAACCTGATTCCTTGTTATCTCTAGGACTTAGGCGACTTTGATGGAGTTATGTAATTGTGGCTATGATACCGCGGCATAGTTACAATGCGGTACTCTATTTAAGTATCTTGGAGTTCTAGCCTTGATCTATATATTGAATCTATCATCATGCTTATGTTGGGTGTTTTGATTTCAGGAATATGGCAGACAAGAATTTCAAGACGTATCAGAGGCGCGTGGACGAAGCCGCCTTGTTGGGAGTAATACGTGGAATGCTGGAAAATCAGAAGAGGCATACTGAGCTGATCCAGCAGCAAGCAGATTCGTTTCAGGAGGGTTTGCAGGCCATTCAGCAGTCTGTAAACAACACTGGAGCTAAACCAGTTGACCGGGTAGGGACCGTGGCAGATTTCAAACGTTTGGGTCCGACTACATTCACTGGTTTGGAGGAGCCATTGCCAGCCGAGCAGTGGCTGGTCGACACGGAGAATTTGCTGATTGCGGCACAGATTCCAGAGGATAAAAGAGTAGATGTGGTATGCATTCGGCTAGTGGATTACGCCCGAGAGTGGTGGCTTGTGGAAGAGACCCGCTTGCCCAAGCCGATCAGTTGGGCGGAGTTTTCTAAGAGTTTCCTGGAGAAATTCTTCCCGCGGACTGCACGGGAGGAAATGGAAGAGAAATTTATTGGGCTGAGGCAAAATGGAGCGCCCGTGGACGTGCATGCAGCGGAGTGGACGAGACTCAGCCGTTTCGCTGGACTTTTAGTCGCCAATGAGGCAAACAGGGCACGGAGGTTCATGCGCAGTTTGGATGTGGACATCCAGAGGCAGATTGTCTCCCTGGGTTTGACCACTTTCTTACAGGTTCTTACGGCAGCCCGGGAGCAACAGAGTCTATCGGGGATGAAAGGGGGCCTGCAGCAGACAGCAGTTGCGGCCAGGAAGCCCGCATTTGTACCTAACCGAGATCATGGGCGCAGAGGTATTCCAGTGGATCGACGTGGTGTAGCACCCATGAAAAAGCCTGTGGTCGTTGATCGAAGAAAGAGCGTGATTTGTGACTACTGCCGTTTACCTGGGCACATGCAGAAGGATTGTCGTAGGAAGCCGGGACTTTGTTTGGTTTGTGGAGCGGCTGATCACGCAGTGGGTGCCTGTCCGTCGAAGCTCCGTACGAGGGATGATTTTCAGAAGCCTCCGCAGAGACCGTTCCAAGGGCAGAAACAGCTGACTCAGGGACCTAATCAGGCTCGAGCTTTCACCTTGACAGCTGAGGAAGCTAAGGCATCAGGAGAAGTGGTTTCTGGTACTTTACTCGTTCATGGTTTTCCCGCATTGGCATTATTTGATTCTGGTGCATCCCACTGTTTTATGTCATCCAAATTTATAACTACACACTCGATTACCTGTATGACCCTGTCTAGTTTTTGGGACATACACACTTAATGGGAAAATCATAGCTAGTAGGGAATGTAGAGATTGTACGGTTGTTGTGTGCGGACGGGAACTCTTTGCAGATTTCTTGGTGATTGATATGGGCAGCTATGAAGTGGTCTTGGGAATGGACTTTCTTGGCACTTTCCACGCCCATATTGACTGTAGGGCAAGGAAAGTAATTTTCCAGATTCCCGGACATCCTGAGTTTACCTTCAATGGAGGAAGCAGTTCTGTCGGGCCAGTCGAGTTTAGGGCTAGGCCGACAAACAATGTTCTTGCAGCTATGGAAGTTGATGGTAGTGAAGAGCCGGTGGTGGTTCGCGATTTCATGGACGTGTTTGACGATATATCGGGCTTACCGCCGAAGCGAGACATGGAGTTCGCAATTGACCTTATTCCTGGTGCAGCGCCGGTATCTAAAGCATATTATCCAATGGCACCAGTGGAATTGGAAGAAGTTAAGAAACAAGTTGCTGAACTGCTTGAGAAGGGTTGGATTCGAAGCAGCAACTCGCATTGGGGAGCTCCAGTCCTTCTAGTAAAGAAGAAGGATGGCACGAGAAGGATGTGCATCGACTATCGAGAATTAAACCGGGTGACTATTAAGAACAAGTACCCGATCCCTCGCATTGGAGAACTTTTTGAGCAGCTTAGTGGCGCGAGGGTATTCTCGAAACTGGATTTGCGATCCGGATATCATCAGGTCCGAGTGAAAGCAGAAGATATTTGCAAGACGGCGTTTCGAACTCGGTATGGACATTACGAGTATCTAGTGATGCCCTTCGGAGTAACGAATGCGCCGGCAATATTCATGGATTTGATGAACCGAATCTTTTCACCATTCTTGGACCAGTTTATTGTGGTATTCATTGACGATATTCTGGTTTACTCGAAGAGTTTTGAGGAGCATGCTGAGCATTTGAAGATCGCGCTGCAGATATTAAGACAAGAGAAATTGTATGCGAAGATGAGTAAGTGCGAATTTTGGCTGGAAGAAGTGAAGTTTCTGGGGCATGTTGTGTCGGGCGATGGAATCGCCGTCGATCCCGAAAAGATTGCAGCAGTTCGAGATTGGCCTATTCCAAGGAATGTAGCCGAGATAAGAAGTTTCTTTGGATTAGCCGGATACTACAGGAGATTTGTGGAGAACTTCGCTCGTTTGGCAGAACCGCTGACCAAGCTTACGCGCAAGAAGGTACCTTTTGTATGGACGGATAAATGTGCGTTGGCTTTCGAGACGTTGAAGCAGAAGTTGATAACCGCCCCTATCCTGACCGTACCAGACAATTCCGGAGGACTGGTGATTCACAGCGACGCATCTGGAAAGGGATTGGGATGTGTTTTGATGCAGAATGGGAAGGTTGTAGCGTACGCATCGAGACAATTAAAGACCCATGAGAAGAATTATCCCACTCACGACTTGGAGCTTGCGGCTGTGATCTTCGCTTTGAAGATTTGGAGACACTATCTTTTGGGCGAGAGAGTTGAAGTTTTTACAGATCACAAGAGTTTGAAGTATGTGTTCACTCAGAAGGAGTTGAACATGAGGCAGCGTAGATGGTTGGAGCTGATGGCCGACTACGACCTTGATCTTAAGTACCATCCGGGGAAGGTTAACGTCATGCCGGATGCGCTTAGTCGGTTACCAGCAATCCAGGTGTTAACCACGCAGAGGGAGATCATTGCAGATTTTCGAAGATTCGACTTGGAGGTTGTGCTACCACATTCTACGGGACAGTTGATGCAGTTGCAAGTACAGTCGTCCTTGGTTGAGAAGATTAAAGCGGCACAATCGTAGGATCTTAGACTGCAGAAGTTTCGAGAGCAGGTTGAAGCCAGACTGCGAACAGATTTACTGGTCCACGAAGATGATTCGTTGAGGTATGGTAGCCGTTTGTGTGTACCAAAGGGAGATGTTCGTGAAGAGCTTATGAAGGAGGCACACAGTTCAGCTTACTCTGTACATCCAGGAGGTACAAAGATGTACCGAGATATTCGACAACATTTCTGGTGGGAAGGCATGAAACGGGAGATTGCTCGCTTCGTGGCTAAGTGCTTGGTGTGTCAGCAAGTTAAGGCTGAACATCAAAGGGTTGCTGGTTTGTTGCAACCACTTCCGATTCCTCAGTGGAAGTGGGAATATATAACCATGGATTTCATGACGGCTCTACCGCGGAGTCCAAAGGGCAACAACGCAGTATGGGTGATTGTTGATCGATTGACCAAGGTAGCTCACTTTATTCCTTTCCGGGTTGGTCAATCAACGGAGACTTTGGCGGAACGGTACATGCAGGAGATTGTAAGATTGCATGGCGTACCGGTGAGCATCGTGTCCGATCGGGACACTCGGTTCTTATCGCACTTCTGGAGGAGTTTACAGGAAAGTTTGGGGACTCGATTGAAGTTTAGCACAGCTTATCATCCTCAAACAGATGGTCAGTCGGAGAGAACGATCCAAACTCTTGAAGACATGTTGAGAGCATGCATGTTGGACTTCAAGGGTTCATGGGAGGATCATCTACACTTGGTGGAGTTTTCTTACAACTATAGTTTCCAAGCAACTATTCAGATGGCTCCGTTTGAAGCCTTGTATGGTCGTAAGTGCCGTTCACCTGTTTGTTGGGATGATATTGGTGAACGAAGATTACTGGGACCAGATTTGGTGGTACAGACAGTTGAGAAGGTGAATACAATCAGGAAGCATATGAAGGCAGCTCAAGACAGTCAGAAAAGTTGGGCTGACACGTCAAGAAGACCTTTAGAGTTCGCCTTGGGTGATTTGGTATTCTTGAAAATATCACCGACTGGAGGGGTGATTCGTTTTGGGAGTCGAAGGAAGCTTAGTTCTCGATTCGTTGGACCTTTCGAGATAGTGGAGCGCGTTGGAGAGGTAGCGTACCGTTTGGCGTTACCGCAGTCCTTGGCGGGTGTGCACGATGTGTTTCATGTATCTCAACTACGAAGGTATGTTCGAGATGAAACACACGTCTTGGATCATTCGGAGTTAACTGTACGTGAGGACCTAACTTTTGAGAAGCGACCGGTTGAAATCATGGATCGAAGGGAAAAGATCCTTAAGAACAAGGTTATCCCCCTTGTGCTCGTTTCTTAGGGTAATCGATCGCATGTAGAGTCCACTTGGGAGCGAGAAGACGAGATCCGACAGAAGTTTCCTCACCTTTTCCTGTAGTTTTCTATCTTGTATTCTTGGAATTTCGAGAACGAAATTCTTTTTTGTAGTTGGGTATAATGTAACACCCGAGCCCAATACTAGTATTTCTGTTACTGGTTGAGTGTTAGATATTACTTATTTCATTTATCTTGCTTGTTTGGGTCTTACTGTAAAATTTTAACTGGCTAAGTCATTTCTGCATATAACAAATTTTAGCACCTAAAATAAAATTTAAAATATCTATCTTGGCCTACTCGTCACCCCTAGCCGCGTGCTAGCGTCCGTGCGTCGAGTTCCCATCCCGTTCGGTAAAACGGGCGAGTTTGGACTACTACGCGCGCGTGCAGGTGTCCGACTTGGGGGTATGCTTTTTAATCATAAAACATTTCATTTTAAAATTTGGAACCCGCTTAAAATCCTATTATTCGAATTTCGAATTTTTGGACCCAATCCGGACGCGATTTGGAAATGTTTCATTTAGCGCCAAAATCCCAAATTAATAAAATATTCAAACCTTATAATATTTCATATATATTTATACCCTTATTGTTAACATAATATTCTTAAATCTTTTAAAAAAATTCTTTTAACCACTTAAAATCCTTATCAGCCAATCACGAGCCGTGGGCCCCTCCACTTTTGCTCTCTCTCTCTTTCTTTCTCTCTCTCCCTAATTTCCCTAGCGCTCTCTCTCTCTCTAACCCTCTCTCTCTCCCCCTATATATTTACACATTTCTCGTCTTCCTCAGATTTTCCGAGAACCCTTCACGACAAAACCTTACGGCCTAACCCTAGCCACCGTGCCATCGCCGCCGCAGCCCCAACGCCGGCGCTAGCACCGCCGGGATCCTTGCCTCCTCAACCTCGTCTCATCCTTCCTCCTCTCCCCACGTTCCCGTGCACCCTACGCCATAGCCGCGGCCACCTGCACCCATCCCTGCTCACCCGTCGCCGCCGCAACCTCGTCGCCGGCACCACCGTCACCCTCGCCTCCGACTCCTCTTTCCAACCTCAACGTCCCCTCCTTCTCCCCGTGTGCTCGGCGCCGCAACAGAGACCTCCGGCCAACCCGTGCCTTCTCTGTTTGGCCGGAAACACCGTCGGCGACCCTCGTCGTCGTCACCTGCGCCACCGCCGACCACCTCCTCTTCACCTGCGCACCAGACCCGACCACTTCCTCTCCCTCTCCCTCTCCACCTTCTTTCCTTCTCCAGTATCCACAGCCCTAGCCTACCGCCTGCAGCATCCTCGCCGGCGCCCCATCGCCGTCGACCCCATCGCTGTCGCAACCTCTGCAATCCCAGTAAGCATTCCTTCATCTTCCTCCTTCCTTTTTCCCCCTCTGGTTTATCCTTGACTGTACATAGAATTTCTGAACTTGTTGTCGCTGTTTTGCATCTCGCCGGAATCCGGCCGTACCGACGACTTGATCCGACGTTCCAGCGAGCTACCCCGATCCGCGTGGTCCCATTGTTCATTGTTTGGGTTCAATCCGTGAACCGTGCGTCCGTCGCGTGTTTCCCCGCCGACGTTACGTCCGTTTTTCCCGGTTCGCGACCCGTCGAGGCAAGTATCACTTGCTACATGCTATACTATACAATTATATATGTTTTGACTCATTAAACCTGCAAGACTTAACTCGGCATGGTTATTTCCTCATTGGGTTGCAATATGACATATATCATTTTACAGTTAACATGGAAGTTACAATTTGCTACTATTAACCTACGAACCAAGTTTACCTGTTAATCACATTTTTACTGTTAATAGATTAAAGCATCTTCCTATGTAGTTCTATTACATTCGGATGTTTGTATTCAAAGACTTGATATAACAGTATTGCATCATCCTTTAAACTGTTGCACCGCTAAGGGTGCTCAAAACCTGTTAATATAATAAAACAGTTGCACTATATTAATGCACTATGGTGATTGAATGAACTGCTTATTTTACTGCTTATTTCCTGCTGTTAATCCCATGTTCGATTACATGTCTGTTATGAGCACACCCACGACATCGTTACATCTCGACTTGACTTGTTACCCATGATATATATTGTTACACCTGACATGGCACTGTTTACTGTTGACCTGACCTGTTACCTGATCTCGTGCCTAATGCCAACAAACCTGACATGTTGTCCTCATGGACCATTCCTGTTGTCTATCCAGACAAACCTACTGTTACCTGATCTCGTGTTGGCATTAGTTCTTGACTACTGAATACCTGACCGGACACATATAACTTGGGGGTATGGGGAAATCAAAAGTGTAAACTAAAGTGTAACTTAAAAGGGTATTACTTGATCCGTGGTCCCGTGGGGTAACGGGACAGAGCCATTCGTGACTCTTACATTTTCCTGATCCGTGGTCCCGGGGGGCAACGGGACAGAACCACTATTGGTTCCCATCTTCCTGATCCGTGGTCCCGGGGGGTAACGGGACATATCCTTTGAGTTACATGGAGGATTACTCGAATTGATTTCAAAGACTTTAGAATAGAAAACCCGATAGAACAGTTTAGTTACCCACTGCACACTACCCTGCACTGCTTGTTTCATACTATTGCTTTATTCATGTTTATTTCTGCATTGCCTATTACACTGTGTATATTATATTGTTGGTTGACATGACGCACTGACGTCTGGGTTTTGCATGTGTTAGTTATATGTATGCCCTAGAGGCCATTACTGTACATAGGATGTATATTGTAGTGGATGCTGGGACATATATAGAGAGGACTTTCTTGCTCGACATGATAGTATGCTATCTGGTTACTCTTTACCTTAACGTGTATACTGATTGTCTCTCTATTACATGTTGGTAAAGCCCTTAGGATGTGTACTTG
This sequence comes from Agapanthus africanus, assembly GCA_030015575.1. Lineage (NCBI taxonomy): Eukaryota > Viridiplantae > Streptophyta > Magnoliopsida > Asparagales > Amaryllidaceae > Agapanthus > Agapanthus africanus. The sequence continues at coordinate 594,351,078 of CM057344.1, read as the reverse complement.
ACTACCTGGACTATGATGCGGATCATACCAGTGGGGACATGGTAGTCCATAAGTACATCCTTAAAAGTCCCTAGTCGTGGGTATATTGAGACGGGGCATCGATATACCAGAGTAGACTAGCGTATACCTTCTCGACCCATACAGATGGGCGATGGATGATCCCATATCATTGGTGTTTGACATCAGAGATGATATACGGGTGCTCAGTGCAGACTGGGTACACTGGACGGACTCGCCGAGAACTCCCAGATGGTATTATACCTTACGTCAGTTGGCAGTTCTCTGGTGACACTGGTACAGAGTAGTCTGTTGACCCGAGATCGTCATAGAGTCTTGTGTGATTCCCACTTTGCTTTGATTTCCACCTTACCACGTCCAAGAGGGCGTGCAAAACGGTGGCTTTTGGGTACAGTCCCGAATCACATGGAGGCAATGAGCGATAGGAGGGGATTCGTCTCTCCCGGTATAGGGAGTTGATGTTGCGCTGTGTTCGATTGGCTATAACCGGAAATCCCTGGCCAGGGTTGCTGAGATTTACTGGTAAGTGTTACCAGTAGTTTCTCGAACTGTTATAGACCTCATATCGACACGACTTATCGAGCTGCTGGGGTCTGATGTTTTCCACCCCTAGGCAAGATATGCGACATATCAGACGAACAGACCGGACTGTACGGTAAGTGTTACTGGTTGGATTCACTGGAGTGTGGGCGGGTTTGCTCGTCGATCTTCTGATCGCTCAATACCCGGGTGGCCGTTACGTTTAGCAGACCGCTTGCGGCTTGTGGGTATTTGATATGATCATCATCTGCTGCCGGCGTATTGACGAGTCTTTAGAGTCCTACACAGAGGTTTTCTGGCTCAAGCGAAACGAAATAGGAGCGCATATGAGATATGTGCGGGACCGAGAATGATACCAGTATGTGATACTGTATTCGATTCTCGCGATTTGTGACATTGATCGGTTATATGCGATATAACCGGGTTATCGGATCAAGTGTTGATTCGATAAGTTGTTACTATTGATATTAGTCGGTTATATGCGATATGACCGGGTCGTTAAATCAAGTGTTGATTTAATGATTTAATGTATAATTATATATATGATATATTAATTTACATTAACTAGTATTGGTTCACTTTAAATGGATTTTCTCACTTAAAGTTCACAAGTTGTATATGTGATATACTTTTGTACATTTGTTTGTATCATGTTTGATGATACAAGCTAATTTGAGTTTGTGTAAAGATTAAACCATGGTTGTGTAATGGTTAGGGTTTTCTTTTTCTTAATCATTTATTTTGTTTTGTTTATTTATTTTGAAAAAGATAATGAAGAGAAAATGGTGGCTTTCTTTGTTTCTAGTTGAAGCTTTATGAAGGTTTGACTATGTAACCATTTTGTCTTCATGCTTAACCCTAACCATTCAAACTAACCATGGTATTTTCTCTACACTTAACCAAGGTTAGCATATGATAAGTATTCATATTCTTTTCTTTTTAAAATTAACTTATCATAATATCATCTTCTTCTTCTTCTTCTTCAAGAAGAAAACCTAGCTTCCATCAATGGTGATTGATGAAAATGAGTAAGAAATCCAATTCTAAAGTGAACCCACTTCCTATTTCTTCATCCTCTACCTCTTGCCAAGTAGTATAGGGTGTTTTCTTCACAAGTTTCATGACTTGATGAAGTGGGAGCTTGATCTTGTGATGCCTCGACGTAGATCATCTTCGGCATCGCAGTCGATGACCTAGCCCGCCCATTTCTCCGATGAAGCCGACGCTAGAGCCCGTGATTGGATTTGGACAGCAAGGGGACTTCATCATGGAGCTATGGAGGTGGAGAACCGGATCTACAAAGGTTGTATTTCCGTTCACTTAGTTAAATTTTTAACTAGCTTATTTGTTTCGCCTAAACTTCTAGCCAACGATCCGTATTAGAGTTTCTCGGCACCCCTAAAATTTGAAATTGGCATGGTTGATGCCTTGTGAGACCTCATTAGCATGCCTAGGAACCCTACAGAGGTATCAGAGCCTAGCTAGAGCCTTAGACGATGCGTAGACGACGTTTGAAATCCGAACGAACCGAAACCCTAGAATTTTCATGCTCTCTGGACTTTTTTCAAAAACTGGGTTTTTTCCAGATTAAAAATGCTTAAAAAATTCAGCAGGGAAATCTAAGAATTACGGTGCAAAATTTTTTCCATGAACTGTTCATAGTGCGGCGGAACCGCGGCAGAAGCCTGGCTTCTGCGGCGGTTCCGCGGCCAAATGATGGAAGTTGCCTTTCTATTTTGCACAGTAACTCATGGTTTCAGGTGCTGAGTTTTATGGGAATTTTTAATCTGTACTCAAGAGTTGAGTATTTTGGGGTTGTTTTGGGGGTTCGATGATTCGATCGGATTATCAGATTTTGTCTATTTGGATTCCGGATAATTTTTGAATATGTTAAAAAGTTCGACCGGATATAAATACCCAACTTTTCCCCTGCTGGGAAATTTCCAAGTGTTGGATCTTTCCATGGTTTAATGACGTTCTAAGTAGTGCAAGTAACGCAATGGTCCCTCTAGAAGACAACAAACCTTAACTCGATTATGTGACCGTCTTGAACTGCCCTTTGAACCTTCGGGTTTAGGGCAGTACGGCGTGCCACATGTGAGGCGTTGGTTTGACCCTTCTACGGCTGGACCGTTGGTACTGAGGCATGAAGTGAACGTCTTTGAACTTATTTCATGTGTTGAGCTGTATCGGGAAAACTTGGGTGTTCGATTGTTCGATCGGAAAGTTTAACATTTTCTATTTATCCGGAATGTGATACAATAATTGGAATTCACAACTAGTTATGAGATGACTGAATGAATGTTATAAACACGGCACTTTAGTCTCACTTGATCGGTTGCCACGGAATTTTGATGCGATCAAAAGTCCGTCGCAATCACGTAGCGTACGCGGATACTCGCCGGGTAAACTTAATAGACAGCCTCACCCCATAGCCTCGACCAAGTGACTGTAGGAGAACCCCGTCGCCGAAAGCATCCGTTCGGGTGCTCACGGCAGCGGTGTTCCGCCTTGGTGCACTTCGTTGACGGTATCGGGGGTGCGGCTGCCTACTAAAGTTTGCGACGAGCATTCGATCAGTATATCGGGAATCTTGTTGAATTGCCCGATTATGTATTGAAAAGAGTTTTCGATAATGAGACTAAAATGCGGGGTTTATAATTGTTAAGCATGTGATGTCTAAGGAATTCATTTGATTAGGCATGCGATGTCTATGGAGGTTGCGGATTCCAACTGTTGTAGTTTTACACTTTCTTTTCTGTGACCGTAAGTGTAATATGTAATACCGCCGGTTTCGTTGCTATATATCAACGACAATTGGGATGCGCATATTTACTTACGTTGATGACATGCGATGTTATGTGTTGCTGGATATGTTATATTGGATCGTCGTGTTTGAATAGCCGGGGTTTTTTTATGTGAGATGAGTGTTTTTCATTTTCATTCATGTAAAAACTTGTATGTAATATTCTTTTATTGGGGCACTTCCAGGTTGCGGAAGATGTCACCCTTTGTATATTATTTACTTTTCCGCACTAGGATAGACCCAAAGAGGGGAGCACAAGTAACCGGGTTCTGGAGTCCAGTGGGAGACCAACTCGAGGAGCCGAGTCCGGGTCTCCTAACTCTAGAATTGGTAGGGTTGCTTGCCGCTCTCGTAGGGGTCTAGGGGTGTGGGTTTGGCTATTCATCGCGACCGTGGAATCCGTGTTTTATACTGGCTCGTATTGAAAACACGGACGTCCTAGTATATCCAATATTTCATATGATATTTTTCTGCTGCGATATCTGTGATGTGATCATGTGATGTTCTGTGATAGATACTGTATATAGTATATATGATATATTATATAGACGTTGCTTATGTTTTACACCCGCGCTAGCCCTGCCCCGCTCTGCCGTTAGTTACCTAATCTAACGGTACACGAGGGGATATCGAGGCGAATGCGGATGGCATAAGTGTACGTCATATTTATCTGTGATGTTTAGGTGACTTAAATGATGGGACTTCATTAATGTGATTAATGAAAGAAAAGAAACCTAAGATGTTGTGGAATCGAATTTCAAAATAAAACAGGTAGCTACAGTTCTTGCTTTGCACAGCGGTATATATGATATATCCTGCACCTTATTCGATGAGGAAAGGACCGAGATCCCTTCACCAGGAGTGACTCCTTTAGCAATAACTGGCAGATGCTACACACTCGGTTTGTCTTTTGATTGCTTTTAAGAGTTTTTGCTTTGCACAGTGATATATGTGATATATCCCTCACCTCATTCGACGAGGAAAGGACCGACGATCCCTTCACCGGGAGTGACTCCTTTAGCAAAACTAGAAAAGCCTAAAAAACACTCCATTTCAAAATTCATTCGATCCTACAACGATATCAAGTTCATTACGCAATAGGTTTTCAGAAAAACCTGTCGTAGCCCTCCGTCATTTCAGATAAGTACTAGTTAGTATTCGTGCTACGTTTGTTGACTATGTTAAGGCGTAGTGTGCGGTAGCTAATTAGTGCTTATCTGTATAAGCATATGATGCGATTGGATTAGGGTAGTCGTGCGACTTTGTTGACTATGTTAAGGGTCGTGCGGGTGGGTTTAATTCAATCAGGAAATGACGGGTTGAACTTGACTAGCACTTATGATTTGTTGACTATGTTAAGGTCATATAGCTGCTAGGGGCAAAATATTATCGGGAATTTCAAGTGTTGAAATTTGCAATGAGATTGCATACCTTCTATGAGATAGTTGGATCCCGATACCCGCTGCGAGTAAGAGTTACTCCTGGGAGAGTTTTATACATTACAATTAGCCGATCAAGTAGGTGTCTAGAAAGGTGTCAACGGGGTTACGCCTCTGGGAAAACGAGGTTTACATTAATTAGGTTCGTGCGAAAGCACGGGGGACCTCCCTCAAAGTACCGACACTGGCCTGGCTGAAAGATTGGCGAACTTGTAGTGTGTAATTAATCCCGGCTAGTCTTTCCTTTTAAGGTTTGAAGGAAGATTTGATAAAAAGCAGTGGGAGCCATCCTGATTAGATAAAATAAAAACCAATCTATTCTTGCAAGAGCGCACGCTGAGTGTTTTCTTCTCTCTCTCTCCAGGTAGCGACCATATCACGCCTTAATCAAGATAATAATACGGATAATTGACCGAACCCGCTTGTTATACTGAGCTGGGGAACGTTGGTCCCGCTCCAACTTATAATTGTTATAAGACAGAGAAGGAAATTGGGGATTACCAGAATTCCCGTGACCGCCCAAACGAAGAGAGTGCATGCTGATGCATCATCTTCGGGTGTGTTCATTATATAGAACTGTTTCTCAGTATCCTCTGCATCCTGGGTATTTGATACCGGATCAAGATCCCAGATATGTAATCTGTTACATAGGGCTACAAAAGGGTAGAAAACTGAGAACGGGTGATAAGTTTCATGAGACAGAAAACGGGGCAAGTGTTGCAGCCAAGTCTGTTGGTCACTGTCACCCTGTATTACCAATACATTGATTCTGAACAAATGCTATTAGATACCGAACCTGATATACAAAATCATATCACTCTCTTTATTAGTAAAGAAATGATAAAATTTTGTATTGTTGGATAATGTTTTGAACATTTCCTATATCAAAAGTTGATCGGTTCAGGCACGTTATCTAAAAGCATTGACGTTCTAAATCAAACTACAGTTCCTAGTATACAGAACACACACAAGAGGAAGAATTCAGAAATGAACGAATCCTTCTTGAGGCATTGTAGACTAGGTCATATCAATGCGACCCGACTGGCTGAAATTACATTTAGATGCATATTTAAATTAGTTTGAATTTACATCTTATGAAACTTGCCAGTCATATCACAAAGATTAGATAACCATAGCTCTGTTTACTGGAAACAGAGAAAGAGTTAGTTAACTCTTGGGACTGATACATGATGATGTATGTAGGTCCCCTGTCTACAAATGCTAAGACCGGTTCTTTTTACTTCATTACATTCTCTAATGATCTCTCAAGATTCAGACATATGTTCCTGTTAAAACACAAGTCCGAACCTTTTGAGATATTCACAGAATATGATTTAGAAGTAGAGAACCAAAATACGGGTATAAGTATTATGTCCTTTGATGTGATCGAGGAGGAGAATACTTGAGCATGGAATTCCTGGACTATTCTAAAGGAGAATGAGATTCTCTCTCAGCATTACTCCTCCGAATACACCATAGCACGATGGTATATCGGGGCGGAGCAATAGCACCCTATATGATATGCTGTTCTCTATAATGAGTTCTACTGAGTTTCCTATTTCCTTTTGGGTGTTATGCGCTTGAGAAGCTGCATACCTATTGAATTGGGTTCCGTTCTAATCAGTTGCCTACCGCTTCATATGTGATATGGAACGGGAAGAGCCCATATTTTAACTTGGTTAAGATTTGGGGCTGTCCGGGCTATGTCTAAAGGTAAAATCCAGACAAGCTCGAGGCAAGATCTGTTATGTAGAACTGGAAATGTTTCAGCTATACAAACTGCAGTTGATGATTTGATAGAACCAAAGGATTCAATAGTTACCAATGAACCTCAGCCTCTCCGCCGATCTAGTAGGGTTCCTCACCCACCTGAGAGTTGCTTCAGTTTCTCGATGACAGTGGGAGCGAGGATTGCATCATGAGATGATGACCCAACTAGTTTCGAGCAGGCCATCAGGAGTAAGACTCTGTAAGAATGGCTGGATGTTTATCGATCTGAGATGGAATCTTTATACACCAATAAAGTATGGACTTTGGTTGCTTTATCTGAAGGGTTAAATCCCCATCAGGAGCAAGTATATCTTGGGAAGATTACTTGGTGTAGATGGAAAAGTTGAGACTTTCAAAGCTAGACCTGTTAAAGGTTTTCGTCAATGACCAGGTGTGGATCATGATGAAACTTTTTCTAAAAGATCTGTGCTTAAGTCCATCCAGATCCTACTTGCCACGGCTACATACCATGACTACGATATCTGGTGGTTGGGTGTCATGACTGCTTTTCTAAATGATGTTTTGGAAGAGAGCGTCTATAAGCACACAGCCAGAGGGCTTCGTAGACAGTGGGAGCAGCGGAAACGTGTGCAAGATGCTTTATAGGATAAAGCAGGCATCGCGGAGTTGGAACATCTGTTTTGATGAGTTAGTCAAACAGTTTGACTTCATCAAAATGGTAGATGAACCTTGTATATACAAGAAGGTAGTAGGGAGTATGGTTGTGATCCTCGTAGAGTACGTGGATGACATACTCTTGATAGGGAAGGAGTTTACTATGCTACGCTCGGTCAATCTCCGCTTATCGCTAGGATTCTCCATAAAGGATCAAATTAATACCTCCTAAATTCTGAGTTTTCATCTATGAGATAGATGTAATTGGATGTTAGGATACTCACTAGATGTAGTGAGATGGTATCAATTGATCCTGGGGAGAATCACTGGAAGGGTTCCAGGGTGATAAAGACGACTGAATGTCAGTCACAGGCATTGTCTTTACCCTCAGTGGAGGGACGGTATGTTGGAAGAGTTCCAAGCTAGATACCGTGGCATACTAGACGATTAAAGGCTGAATATATCGCTACTTAAGATGCAACCAAAGAGGCTGTCTGGGTGTATATTAGTTCATGAGATGAACTTAGTTCCTCCCATTGTGTGACAATGGAGTTGTGGCTTATGCCAAGGAACGTCCGTCCCATCAGTGATCCAGACATATTCTAAGGTAGTATCACCTGATCATAGAGATGGTTGATCTCCAAGGGATCGAGGTTAGGAGAGCAGACTCAGAGGACAACGCGGCGGATCCACTCACGAAGGCCTATTCCCAGAGAGAGACTTTTATTGGGATGGTTGAGTATGAGATACTACAACCACTGCTACAGATGGCCCTAGTGCAAGTGGGAGATTGTTAGTTATATGTATGCCCTAGAGGCCATTACTGTACATAGGATGTATATTGTAGTGGATGCTGGGACATATATAGGGAGGACTTTCTTGCTCGACATGATAGTATGCTATCTGGTTACTCTTTACCTTAACGTGTATACTGATTGTCTCTCTATTACATGTTGGTAAAGCCCTTAGGATGTGTACTTGACTACCTGGACTATGATGCAGATCATACTAGTGGGGACATGGTAGTCCATAAATACATCCTTCAAAGTCCCTAGTCGTGGGTATATCGAGACGGGGCATCGATATACCAGAGTAGACTAGCGTATACCTTCTCGACCCATACAGATGGGCGATGGATGATCCCATATCCATTGGTGTTTGACATCAGAGATGATATACGGGTGCTCAGTGCAGACTGGGTACACTGGACGGATTCGCCGAGAACTCCCAGATGGTATTATACCTTACGTCAGATGGCAGTTCTCTGGTGACACTGGTACAGAGTAGTCTGTTGACCCGAGATCGTCATAGAGTCTTGTGTGATTCCCACTGTGCTTTGATTTCCACCTTACCACGTCCAAGAGGGCGTGCAAAATGGTGGCTTTTGGGTACAGTCCCGAATCACATGGAGGCAATGAGCGATAGGAGGGGATTCGTCTCTCCCGGTATAGGGAGTTGATATTGCGCTGTGTTCGATTGGCTATAACCGGAAATCCCTAGCCAGGGTTGCTGAGATTTACTGGTAAGTGTTACCAGTAGTTTCTCGAACTGTTATAGACCTCATATCGACACGACTTATCGAGTTGCTGGGGTCTGACGTTTACTACCCCTAGGCAAGATATGCGACATATCAGACGAACAGACCGGACTGTACGGTAAGTGTTACTGGTTGGATTCACTGGAGTGTGAGCGGGCTTGCTCGTCGATCTTCTGATCGCTCAATACCCGGGTGGCCGTTACATTTAGCAGACCGCTTGCGGCTTGTGGGTGTTTGATATGATCATCATCTGCTGCAGCGTATTGACGAGTCTTTAGAGTCCTACACAGAGGTTTCCTGGCTCAAGCGAAACGAAATAGGAGCGCATATGAGATATGTGCGGGACCGAGAATGATACCAGTATGTGATACTGTATTCGATTCTCGCGATTTGTGACATTGATCGGTTATATGCGATATAGCCGGGTTATCGGATCAAGTGTTGATTCGATAAGTTGTTACTATTGATATTAGTCGGTTATATGCGATATGACCGGGTCGTTAAATCAAGTGTTGATTTAATGATTTAATGTATAATTATATATATGATATATTAATTTACATTAACTAGTATTGGTTCACTTTAAATGGATTTTCTCACTTGAAGTTCACAAGTTGTATATGTGATATACTTTTGTGCATTTGTTTATATCATGTTTGATGATACAAGCTAACTTGAGTTTGTGTAAAGATTAAACCATGGTTGTGTAATGGTTAGGGTTTTCTTTTTCTTAATCATTTATTTTGTTTTGTTTATTTATTTTGGAAAAGATAATGAAGAGAAAATGGTGGCTATCTTTGTTTCTAGTTGAAGCTTCATGAAGATTTGACTATGTAACCATTTTGTCTTCATGCTTAACCCTAACCATTCAAACTAACCATGGTATTTTCTCTACACTTAACCAAGGTTAGCATATGATAAGTATTCATATTCTTTTTTTTTTAAAATTAACTTATCATAATATCATCTTCTTCTTCTTCTTCTTCTTCAAGAAGAAAACCTAGTTTCCATCAATGGTGATTGATGAAAATGAGTGAGAAATCCAATTCTAAAGTGAACCCACTTCCTATTTCTTCATCCTCTACCTCTTTCCAAGTAGTATAGGGTATTTTCTTCACAAGTTTCATGACTTGATGAAGTGGGAGCTTGATCTTGTGATGCCTCGACGTAGATCATCTTCGGCATCGCAGTCGATGACCTAGCCCGCCCATTTCTCCGATGAAGCCGACGCTAGAGCCCGTGATTGGATTTGGATAGCAAGGGGACTTCATCATGGAGCTATAGAGGTGGAGAACCGGATCTACAAAGGTTGTATTTCCGTTCACTTAGTTAAATTGTTAACTAGCTTATTTGTTTCGCCTAAACTTCTAGCCAACGATCCGTATTAGGGTTTCTCGGCACCCCTAAAATTTGAAATTGGCATGGTTGATGCCTTGTGAGACCTCATTAGCGTGCCTAGGAACCCTACAGCATGGCCCAGATTCTTTATCACTGTCGCTGTCCGAGCAGGAGTACTTCAGCCAGCAGGCTGATTTGTGAGTTCTGTAGTGGTTAGTTTTATTTCCTGCATTCTTATTTCCAGATGTGAGCTCGCATTATGGGACATACTTTTCTATTATTGTATTGGATCATTTGCTTCCGCATTTATTTATCATTGACTCTTGTTATTCTGGATTGTGGACATGTGTTAGATAGTTTTATCTTGTTCTTGATATCTCTACAGCCGTAATATGACTGTGGATGGATACTTCCTACCCACAGGTAGCATGGTTGGCTATGTCACGTGCCCAATCTTGCGTACTCTGGGAAGCGGGGCGTGACAACTCCACACTTCGTGTGTCGTCTTCGCGAACGAATCGCGGTTTGTTAATGGTTGCCTTTGGATTTCAAGTTACTAAGATTTGGTCTTTTGCCTGGCGCAGAAATCAAGCATCAATGGCCTCAAATTGCTCGAACTGCTCGAAGTGCCAATGCAACCGATGCTCCGCCTCACCTGGAGGCGTAGCATATGGGCCTCAAGCGACCTCCATCCTTACTATGCCTGTGGAGAAAGTGACTCAAGCCACCACCGGCCTGTTTTTCGGGACCATGATCCCGCCAGCAAGCTTCACCATCCCTGTGCCTGTAGCGGAAGCTTCAAAGAAGTCGGTCTTCGATCGACTTGCTACTCCCACGGCCCCTCTCAACGGGTCGTCCAATTCTTCAGTTTTCACCAGGCTGAGCTTGAGCACCAAAGGGCCTATCAAGAAGCCCATGATACCTAAGAAAGCCATCCCAAAGAATACGGCTGCTCCCGAAGTCGCCAAGGCGGCTTCTCCTGTCAAAGAGTCAGTCTTTGCAAAGCTGACTATTCCCACTCCTGCCCTGCTCTAGGATCTGTCTTTGACAGATTGAATACCGATACTCAAAGGACAACCTCAGTCTTTAAGAGGCTGACACCGGCAACAGCCCCTCACCTGAACAGGGGGCAAGAAGATGCTGTCTCTGTCGCTGAACCAATACCGACAGCTCGTCATGCCCGACGACGCCACTGGTGCCGGATAAGGAAGACTGGGGCAACTCCCCTTCTGGGATAACTCCGCCAGCTCCAACGGTGGAAGTTAATGCTGCTGTTCCAACTGGGAACAGCTTTGAGCTGCTGAACAGGATACGCAAAAATTCTCCAACTGCGGTGCTCAAAAGATCTCCTCCACCGGTAGAGACTGCCGTGGAAGCAGAAAAGCTGGAGCAGTCTCCTCAATCACTGTCCTCCAGCATCTACAAGACATGGCGACGAGTCCGAGAATCTGTGATTGAACCTAATTTCTCTCGCCAACACAAGAAGTCGAAAGGTCGGCAGGAAGAAAATCCTTCTGTCAAGCAACGAAAGGCGATGACCACTTGGGTGCCCAAAGCAACGGCCCCCTCAACTTCAACGGCCCATAAGAGAAGAAGGCCGAAGAAAGTCCTCACGCCGATGACGAATATCAAAGGTGGTGAACCCAAACGCCCTAAGTCCGGGGGCATCGTAGTTCATACCGTCTACATGGCGTCTGGTAAAGAGGACAGCCGCATATCCACAGGTCATAGACCGCTTATGCGATCGGTGACCAAAGCGCAGGAGCAGCAGCAGAAGCTCCAAGAAATGATGACCGCGATGGCTGCACTCATTGGGCCAAAAGAAAGCCCTGAAGCGTCCTCGGATGAACGCCAGGAGCAAGAAACTGACGCCGAATTCCTTCGTCGGATATTGGAGAAGAAGGATAAAGAGGCTGCTAAACAAGCAGCTAACATAAAGCGTATAGCCCTCCTGTTCCAAGACATGGTAGGGATGATGATCCAACAAGATCCTCCAGCTGAAGATCCCCCGATCGTCCTTGAAGACGATAGGGGAGAAACGTCAAATCCTCCACCGGCTCTGTCAACAGCCAGGGAGGAGACAATCTCCAAAGCTAACTTGGACGAGTATATAGCCCAACAAATACGGGTTCATCATGCGACTGAAGCAGCCGGTCAGGTCGTAAAAACAGGACGACCATATCCGAGCTGGTACGATCAGATAAAGTACCCGCCGGGCTACACAATTCCCAAGTTTCATGTCTATAAAGGGACGGGCAATCCTCACCAGCATGTTGCCCAGTTCAGGGCGCTCTGCGGCAACACCGGCGGTGATGATAAATTGTTGCTTCGCCAGTTCATTGGCAGCTTGTCAGATACAGCGTTCGAGTGGTTCTCTGAGCTCCCAAACGACTCTATCAAGACCTTCGCGGAGATGGAGCTGTTGTTTACCCAGCGTTTTGCAAGCGCCAGTGAACGCACCCCGATGACGGCATTGATTAACGCCAGGGTGAAGCCAGGCGAGACATGGGTCCAATATGCTATACGGTGGTGGAACTTATGGTCGAAATGCGAGCAACGCATTGAAGAAGCTCCTGCGATGGGTATGTTTGTGGGAACCCTTGATCCGCAAGCAACTATTTCACAATTTATGATGTTCTTCAAGCCGACTACCTTCCAAGCCCTGATCGACAAGCTAGCGCAAATGGATCAGATGGGTCATAGACCTCCTCTTCCAAAGCCAGACTCCCGAAATGAAAAGGGGAAGGGGAAAGCGATCGTTGTCGCTAATGCTCAACAACAGCCGAGCAATTCGAAGCTGGTCGTTCGTCAAAATAATATGCGTCCGCACGTACCCCTTGAGGAGAGTCTAGGACGTCCTTACTCGTTTCTCCGAGATAAAACGAGAAGATTATTCGAGCTGGCGTTGCGCAACCGACTCATAAATCTGCCGGAGCCAAAACGTCCGTCACAACCAAATGATGTTAATGAGCCCAACTACTGTCCCTATCACCGAGTACTGGGTCATCCGATCGAAGATTGCTATGTCTTCAAAAATTGGCTTGAAGACCAGTACCAACAGGGCAAGTTTGCGTTATCCGACAGATGGAATGTGAATCCGCCGCAACCTCACGCCTCTAAGAGAATGAATATGCCGGGGGCAACGTGCTCTCTCGTCGAAGAAGCCCCATGGGAGGTTGTGCTGTCAGCTAAGACAAAGAGGATGCTAAACGATCTTCAAACATGCCCAACGATCAAGTGGAAGAACCCGCTGGAACCTCAGATCATTGAGGGGATGTTGAAGCCGCGTCCAACTCCAAAGACCGATGGTGGTGGCCCAAGCACTCACAACCAGCCGTCAAAATCTTCGAAGAAGAAGAAGAAGAAATCCAAGAAGCCCGTGAAGCCTGGCGACAAGCGCACGGACTTGCAAAAACAAATTGACGCGCTGGAGGAATACAACCAGAAAGCACGGACTCCCATTACACTCCAAGAGTTTCTCAACCACGTCTTTCAAGAGAAAGATGAGGGAGAAAGTTCATCGGATGAGTCTGAGGAATACGTGGCGAGCTGCCATATGATCTCCCATTCGTTGATGGACGATGAGGAGACTCCTTGCACTGAAAAGTTGGGGGCAGATCCCGAACCAAAAATTCTGGGGCCATCAGATGGAGTAATTGACGCATTCCTCAACGAAACTCTGTTGAAAAGTAAAGCTGATTGGGAACGCGAGACGGCTATATTTGAAAGGGCCAAGCGCCAGCGACTTGATGAAAGAGCTGAGACACTTCCGCTGGAGCAAAATACATCCACTACGGACAAAAGCAAATTCAAGACGAGGAAAATGTTTGCTAAGGCCATATCAATGGGCATGAAGCTACCATCCTCCGAAGGAAACATTACTGGTGAAGTGGAAATGCACCCCTCCTATTGCTTATATCATCGGAAGATTTCGCACCCCACCGAAGAGTGCAAAGCTTTCGATAGATAGTGGCAAGGATATGTTGCTCATCGACAGCATTTTAAGCGGGAGAAGCGCAAAACTCGTCAGGAGCGGAGAAATACGACCGAAGAGTTTAACAGAACTACCGGCAATTGTCGCATGGTTAACGCAGGGGGATCGCAATTGCTCACATTCGAGAGCGATTCTGACGAGGAGCTGGCTCTCAGCCCCCTCTTTAAAGAGTCCACCTCAGGAAAAGAGGAAGAGCCGAAGGTCTGCGAAAATATCCGGCTGCGTAATCGGACGCTACCCGAAAAGAATCTCGGACCCTCAAACAAAAAAGATAAAGGGTAAGAAAAGGTCTCTGAGGATATCGCCCTAGATGAACAAGTCATGGAAGAGCTAACTGCCAAAGACCCGCCAAAGAGAAATAAGGTAGACTACAACGTTCTGGCGCACTTGAGGAAGCTACCCTCGCAGCTCAGCATTCTTGACGCCCTTTTACTATCAAAAGAGGCGAGAGATTCGTTAATCAAGGCCCTACAGGATCCGGAGCAATTCTAAGCTTTCCTGGCTGAAGAAAAGATGAAGGATGAATTGGAGGAAGTGCACACGGCCGATGTCACTTTTGGTGATGAAGACCTTCTCCTTGGGACGTGCGAACACAATCGCCCCCTCTATGTCTCAGGATACTGCCACGATATAAAGATAGGCAAAATCCTGATCGACAATGGATCCTCCGTTAATCTCCTCAACGTGCGGGTGTTAAAAGAAATCTGCATGAGCGTCCAGCACCTTACTCGGGACAAGATCACCATCTTCGGGTTCGACTCCCAGTCATCAAGAACTCTTGGGTGTGTAATACTGACGCTACGCTTTGGGCTACTCGTCATGGACATTAAGTTCCACGTCATAGACGCCAAGACATGCTACAATGCTCTGCTCGGCCGACCATGGTTACACGAGTACAACATCATCCCTTCTACGCAACATCAGTGTATGAAGTATTTTAAGGATGGTCTCGAGTATACCGTGACGGGAGAACTGAACCCGTTCTCTGTGAACGAGGTCCGCAAATATGAAGATGCCAAATACTTCTTACCGGATTTCGAGGATACGGAGAGGTGTCACAGGCCGGAGAATAAAGCTAATACCACCATCCCTGTCTTCGGCAGTGATACCGAGGAGGAAGAGGAGATGATTTATTCGGGTCCACCCCAACACAACAAGCCAGGACCATCCGCTCCTACGTTGATTTTTGGTAGCGACTCGGAAGATGAGGTCCATGCTGTATTCTCTGCTCGACCTTCAATACAAACATCCGCTGACGAAGAGCAAAGTCTGCAAGTCGCCATGGTTCCACCTAAACACCATAAAGAACTGGATGCACTTGATATCTACAGTGTAGAGGAGCTGCGGACGTTCTATGTCCTTCCCAGGCGAAGAGGTGAAAAGGCAATTCTATTCTACCGCTCTGAGGAAACCAAAGTGGAGAAAGAAATCTGGCACGGTACGGACCCTACGCTTGACAGGCTTCAGCCCATCCGTCTGCCCAGATATTATACAGAAGGCTTGAAGAAGTTGCTGAAGCGCCAGGGGATATCCTTTAAACAGACCGCTCGAAAAGCCAAATTCTATGACAGGGTCTGGAACGTTCCCGAGACTCAACACAAGCTGCCTAACGGGAGAATGGAAACAATCGGGCTTGGATACATTCGGTCCAAGAAACGAGGGCTACTCCATGGTTGCTACGTCGTGCATGACTTCGATGAAGAAACGGATGCTCAATGGGAAGATGCTAATTCTGAACCAGTAAAAGTCCCTGATGCAAAAGTGCATAGTCCGTCGTTCGAAGAACAAATGGACAAGCTTATAAGGGAAGCTGGTCAAAAAGTCCGAGACGACCATAACCGTGAAATGGCCATCTATGAGAAAGCCAAAACGCAACGCCTCCTCCAACAGACCGTGAAAGATGAAAGTGCCACGCCCTGTCAACCTGTTGTAAAAAAGGCTCGACGCAGAGGCAGAAACAAGCCGAGAGGCGAAAAAGGCGCTCAAAAGCAACAAAGCGGGGCTAAGAGGCCATGCAAGCAGGAATCAAGCGGTTCCGATCTATCCCTCATAAGAAAAATGGGTCGAGCGTACTATTTTCCTCGGGACAAGACAAATAAAATACTCGACCTCGCTCTAAAATATCAGATGCTTACGCTGCCGGAGTCCAAACACCCTGAACAAGCAAGCGAAGTCTCTCATCCGGACTATTGCCCTTATCACCGAGTGATAGGGCACCCTCTCGAAGACTGCTTCACCTTCAAACATTGGGTCAAAGATCAGTATCAGCTTGGCAAGTTCGCTCTGTCTGACAACTGGAGGGTAGCGCCGCCACAGAAGCACGAACCCAAGGCCACGAAAGAAGAACCGGTTCCACATTGGGCTTGAAAACGAATTCGTACTTGTCACATGATAACAATATCAAAAGAAGAGCCCGAGAACATGGATAACCTTCCCGGGTGCTTCGAAAATAGAAATGATGAGGTGATCTCAGAATTTCCACCAGCGCCAAAAGAGCTGGAAGATGGAATCCATACCACTGCGGATAACCTCAGGAAAATTGAGTTGGGGACGGCGAATGACCCGCGACTGACATTCGTCAGCGAGCTGCTATCCGAAGAAAGGGTGGCTGCGTTAAAAGACTTGCTTGTACAGCATAGAGATTGCTTCGCATGGGACTATTCCGAAATGTCGGGACTGGATCCAGAAATTGTTGTGCATAAATTGGCGATATCTTCGAACGTCAAGCCGGTCAAACAAGCGCCAAGAAGAATGCGGCTCGAGCTTGAGATGGGTATCAACGCCGAGGTCAAGAAGTTGATCGACTCTGGCTTCATCCAGGAGGTCCAGTATCCCGAGTGGATCGCCAACATCGTCCCGGTAATGAAGAAAAATGGGACAGTGCGCATATGCATAGACTTCCGGGATCTCAATAAAGCCTGCCCGAAGGACGATTTCCCAGTGCCAGTCACCGAACTGATGATAGACAATACGTCCACTCATGAGGTTTTCTCCTTCATGGACGTCTCGTCAGGGTATAATCAGATAAAGATACATCCCGAAGACCAGAAGCACACCGCCTTTAGGACTCCTTTGGGTATATTCTGCTACAAGGTGATGCCCTTCGGTCTAAAGAACGCCGGTGCCACCTATCAGAGGGCTATGACGAAAATCTTTGATGACCTTATACACGAAATCGTCGAATGCTATATTGACGATCTCGTGGTTAAAAGCAAATCATACAAGGAATATCTCGAGCATCTGAAGACCGTATTTTAACGCCTTCGACAATACAACTTGAAGATGAACCCTCTCAAGTGTGCATTCGGAGTTTCCTCGGGCAAATTCCTGGGATTCATCGTCCGACACCGAAGTATTGAGATAGATCCGTCAAAGATCAAGGTGATCATAGAAATGCCTCCGCCAAGGACTCTCAAACAGTTGCGGTCTCTCCAAGGGAAGCTCGTGTATATACGGCGATTTATAGCCAACCTTTCAGGCAAGTGCCGTCCTTACAGCCACCTGATGAAGAAGGGAACCCCGTTCGTCTGGGACCAAAAATGCCAAAGCGCACTAGACGAGATCAAGCAATACCTGCAGAACCCGCCAGTGTTGGCTACTCCGGTCAGGGCAAAGTCCCTCATTCTTTATATAACCGCCCTTGAAGGTTCCTTAGGCGCATTATGGGCGCAAGAGAACGACCAAGGGAAGGAAAGAGCACTCTACTACTTAAGTCGAGTTCTACTGGGGATAGAAAGCAACTACTCCCCCATTGAAAAATACTGCCTGGCGTTGATCTTCGCGATAACAAAGCTCAGACACTATGCGTTGGCGCATGAGGTCCGTCTCATTTCGAAGGTGAACCCCCTTAAATATTTGATGTCAAAGGACATATTGACGGGGCGACTCGCTAAATGGGCTCTGCTCTTGATGGAGTTCTCGATAACGTATCAACCTCTCAAGGCAGTGAAAGGCCAGGCCATCGCCGACTTCCTCGCTGAGCATCCGATACCCGCCGATTCTCCTCTGAATTGCAATCTTCCAGACGAACATGCGTTTGATGCGATCGACGGTGGTGATACCCGATAGGAGCTTTATTTCGATGGAGCATTTTCCGTGAAGAAGCACAAACAAAGTACCCCTATAATCAAATCGGGGGTGGGACTCATCTTTGTAACTCCACAAGGAGGGATAATGCGCTTTGCTTTCTCCTTAACAGAGCCGAGGACAAACAATGAAGCCGAATACGAAGCTCTGATAGCAGGCCTCGAGATCGCTATCGACATGGGAATTGAAAACCTCCTCATATATGGAGATTCTCAACTGGTCGTTAGCCAAGTAAACGGTGACTACCAAACGTGCAAACCAGAATTGGTGAAGTACGGCGAAAAGGTGCAACAATTGTTGACCCAAATCCCTTCATACACTTTGGAGAACATACCGCACGCGGAAAACAGCAAAGCGGACACGTTGGCCAAGCTCGCTAAAGAATTGGCTGATGAGAACCTCGATGACGTAAGAATCGTGGTACAAAGCCGTCGGGTGCTTGCCCCGGCAGAAATATCTCCGGAATCATCTGAAGAAAAGGGAGCGACTGAGCAAATGGCTATGCAAATAAAAGACCGGGAAAATGCTGAGGATTGGAGAGAAGTCTTTATAGACTACTTCAAATACCGTCGAATGCCCGTAGATGCGTCCTCAAGACATCAGCTTATGAAATGAGCTCTGTCTTTCGCCTTCGTCAATGATACTCTTTACAAGAGGTCGTTCGATTCTTTGTGGTTGAGATGTCTGGGACATGACGAAGCGAAAAGAATCGTTCAGGAAGTTCACGATGGACTCTGCGGTTCTCACCAAGTAGGCCCAAAGATGAAGTTGACGATCAAACGGATGGGCTACTACTGGCCCACGATGATCCAGGACTGCCTCGAATATGTGAAGCAGTGCCACTCATGCCAAATCTATGGGGACTTCATCCATTAGCATCCAAATACGCTACACCCGACAGTAGCTAGCTGGCCATTCGAAATATGGGGAACTGACATAGTCGGCCCCATCGAACCAGCATCATCCAGGGGATATCGTTTCATCCTGGCGACGACTGATTATTTCTCCAAATGGGCAGAAGCAATACCACTGAGGGAAGTGAAGACGGAGAATATCCTCCATTTCTTCAAGACGCACGTCATATATCGGTTTGGAACTCTGCGACGGATCATCTCTGATAACGGGCCAGCTTACAGAAGCCACAAAATCAGTCGCTTCGCGCAACAACACAATATAGACTGGAGATATTCCTCGGTTTATAATCCACGAGCTAACGGTCTAGCTGAATCCTTCAACAAAACCTTGACAAAGATCATGAAGAAGACGGTATCCCGAAATAAGAAGGACTGGCACGAGAGACTGCAAGAAGCTCTCTGGGCGTATCGAACTACGTTCAAAACAGCCACAAACACAGCGTCATATGCGTTGGTATTCGGTACAGAAGCAGTACTCCCCTTCGAGATAGAGTTACCCTCTCTACGAGTGGCAGTCAACTATGAGCTGACGAACGAAGAAAATGCTCACCTTCGGCTTGAGGAGCTTGATGCCCTTGATGAAACCCGACTCATAGCGCAACAAAATCTGGAGGCCTATAAAGCAAAGATGACGTGCTCATATAAATGATTGACCCGGCCGAGGACATTCCGCCAAGGCGAACTCGTGCTAGTGGTCAAAAGACCTATGATCCCCAATCGCGCCAAACGAGGAAAATTCGAGCCAAACTATGAAGGCCCGTACATCATAGACAAGGTCTACCAGGGTGGAGCCTATCTGCTTATGGATATGCACGGTGAAAGGCCTTACAGGCCAATAAATGGTCGATTCCTAAAGAAATACTACGCTTAGCGAGTTACTGCCTAGGTCAATGATAGACGACGACGACTATGTCCGCTCGCTATCTTCCTAAGCTCAAACTTTATAAGCAGTAGGCAGCCTTCTCCTGGGCGGACCGAAACGTCCTTAAACTAATACCGCAGCATTCTTAGGCTGACGAGATAAATAAAAAAATATATATAAAAAAAATATAATAAACGGTATGTCCATAAGCAAAATGGGCACGGATGAAAATCCGAAAGGGCTCCGTGAGTAAAAACAGCAGGGCAACCGGCGAGTTTTCGTGAAAACCCGAAAGGGCACGACCTCGTAAAAAAAAATATATAAAAATAAAAAGAATAAAAAAAGGTATGTCCATAAGCAAAATGGGTACGGATGAAAACCCGAAAGGGCTCCGTGAGTAAAACAGCAGGACTACCGGCGAGTGTTTGTGAAAACCTGAAAGGGCGCAACCTCGTTAAAGGACACTTACAGGGTCCTCTTGACCTTGTAAGGAGAAACCACCCGCGTGAGATCCTTACGACTCACAAGGGAGCAACACACTTAGGGATCCCCACGATTCCTAAGGAGAAAATACACTTGCGAGATCCTTACGACTTGTAAGGAGAACTCTCTTATAGGACCCTCACGGCTCATAAGATTTGAAAGTCTTAAGTTACAGAGACCTAAACCTGTGCTTAAGCAACCTCCACAACCTTCGATATTGCCCTACAAGTGGCTCAATACTGACCCTTGTATACAATCCACGGGCGCGAATAAACATTTCCCTAACGAAGTTCCACCCGTGACTAGGGATATGTCCGCATGATGAATAACCCTTATAAGTTCTCTCGGCTTACAAGGAGAAAACCCTCTTGTAGGATCCTTACGACTTACAGAGGAACATACACTTAGGAATCCTCACGATTCCTAAGGAGAAAATACACCTACAAGATCCTCACGACTTGTAGGGAGAAATACCTTTGTGAGACCCTTACGGCTCATAAAGTTAAAAGCCTTAGTCGACAGAACCTTAACCCTGTTCGCTAAGCCACCTTTGTTCGACATCGACAGAGGCAAATGATGATTTGCACCTGGCAATATCCCAGTTGTAGCGGTGCTGATACCGAAATCAGTGTCTAATTTCAGGTTTACGGTGAAAAGCCAGCAAGCCACACATGCATACAAAATAGCCGAAATGATGGGGCAGCTTGCAATAAAAAGCAGCAAGTAAAGAAAACGTATGCATACAAAATAGCCGAAATGATTGGGCAACACGCGATAAAAAGCAGCGAGTAAAAATAAAATAAATAGTCGAAATGATTGGGCACCGCGAAAAATAGCCGAAATGATTGGGCGATCGCGACCTTCGCGATATAAAAGATGAAATGATAGAGCATCGTGGAAATAAAACAATAAAAATAAATGAAACTTTTGCCCTACAGTTGAGATCACATCGATCCCTGTATACAATCCAAGGGCACAAACAAAGAGGGAACCATACCTTTCCAACAGGCTCCGCCAGAAAGCTAAGCCAAATCTCGACGGTTCACAGCCTAGAGACAACCGCGACGTTCGTCTCAATACAGCAGACGCAATGCCAGCAAACGAAGCGAAGATCAAATTCCTAGCTTCACGGTTTTGACGGTAACTTATATAAAACCTGAGAGACCACCACAGATCAGTTCAACCCCCAGGGAAATAAGTGTCCTTGGCAAACTCCTCAACTCAGGGAAACTAGCGTCCTTGATGAGAGCCTTCTGATCCGCATCGGCTCGCAAAGAAACCAGTGTCTCCGCGAGAAATTCCCGATTCGTTTCAACCCCGAAGAAACCAGTGTCTTCGGCAAAATCCTTCGACTCAGGGAAACAAGTGCCCTTGACGAAGAAAATCCTGATTCGCGTCGACTCGCAGAGAAACCAGGGTCTCCGTGAGAAATTCTCGATTCGTTTCAAGCCCAGGGAAACAAGTGTCCTTGGCAAACTCCTCAACTCAGGAAAACTAGCGTCCTTAATGAGAGCCTCCTGATTCGCGTCGGCTCGCAGAGAAACCAGTGTCTCTGCGAGAAATTCCCGATCCGTCTCAACCCCGAAGAAACCAGTGTCTTCGGCAAAATCCTTCGACTCAGGGAAACAAGTGTCCTTGACGAAGAAAATCCTGATTCGCGTCGACCCGCAGAGAAACCAGGGTCTCCGTGAGAAATTCTCGATTCGTTTCAAGCCCAGGAAAACAAGTGTCCTTGGCAAACTCCTCAACTCAGGGAAACTAGCATCCTTGATGAGAGCCTCCTGATTCGCGTCGGCTCGCAGAGAAACCAGTGTCTCCGTGAGAAATTCCCGATCCGTCTCAACCCCGAAGAAACCAGTGTCTTCGGAAAAATCCTTCGACTCAGGGAAACAAGTGTCCTTGACGAAGAAAATCATGATTCGCGTCGACCCGCAGAGAAACTAGCGTCTCCGCGAGAAATTCTCGATTCGTTTCAACACCAGGGAAACAAGTGTCCTTGGCAAACTCCTCAACTCAGGGAAACTAGCGTCCTTGATGAGAGCCTCCTGATTCGCGTCGGCTCGCAGAGAAACCAGTGCTCCGCAAGAAATTCCCGATCCGTCTCAACCCCGAAGAAACCAGTGTCTTCGGCAAAATCCTTCGACTCAGGGAAACAAGTGTCCTTGACGAAGAAAATCCTGATTCGCGTTGACTCACAGAGAAACCAGCGTCTCCGCGAGAAATTCTTGATTCGTTTCAACACCAGGGAAACAAGTGTCCTTGGCAAACTCCTCAACTCAGGGAAACTAGCATCCTTGATGAGAGCCTCCTGATTCGCGTCGGCTCGCAGAGAAACCAGTGTCTCCGCGAGAAATTCCCGATCCGTCTCAACCCCGAAGAAACCAGTGTCTTCGGCAAAATCCTTCGACTCAGGGAAACAAGTGTTCTTGACGAAGAAAATCCTGATTCGCGTCGACTCGTAGAGAAACCAGCGTCTCCGCGAGAAATTCTCGATTCGTTTCAACACCAGGGAAACAAGTGTTCTTGGCAAACTTCTCAACTCAGGGAAACTAGCGTCCTTGATGAGAGCCTCCTGATTCGCGTCGGCTCGCAGAGAAACTAGTGTCTCCGCGGGAAATTCCCGATTCGTCTCAACTTGCAAGATAAAGCCTCAGGCAGCAGGGATTAAAAAACTTGTTTCCTGAGCAATGGGACCCTGCAAGTCAGTCTAAAATGGCCTCTTGGATACTATTCACGGGTCTCACTTTCCAAAGTCGAATCTCGACAAGGAGGGAAACAACCGCTTATGGGTCCTCTCGACTTGTAAGAAGGAAAATTCTCTTATAGGATCCTTACGACTTATAAAAGAAAACGCGCTTAGGAATCCTCACGATTCCTAAGGAGAAAATACACCTACGAGATCCTCTCGATCCGTAGGGAGAAAAGTCTCTATAAGACCCTCACGGCTCATAGAGTTGAAAAGTCTTAGGCGGCAGATCTGAACCTGCGGCCTAAGCCATAGCTATCTCTGGGCAAAAAACTAAGATGCTTACTCTATTATCTGCCAATTATGTTTATCAAGACAACATACTGATAATAAGAGAAGGGAGAAAGCAAAAGAGCATACAAGACATTCACAAAGAAAAAATGTGTATCTTTATTAATTAACTTCAATCAAATACAAGGTGAATCGTACAAAAGAATAAAGAATAGATACATATTATTTGAAAAAGAAAAATTTTACAAATACATTGATACAAAGGCAGCTACTGGGAAGGAAGCGTCTTAAATAGCTCTATCAGTTGTTCGCACACTTCCTTCCATGCCTTTTCCTGAACGGTCACCACCGCCAATTCTGCCTCCACCTGAGCCCTTTGCTGCAAGATAGATGCAAGCTGCTCCCCAACGGCCTGCTGAGCTGCTTCGCGGCCTTGGGCATTACGCTCGGCAGCGTCAAGTTTCTGCTTCAAGTTCAGCCCATTTGAGATACGCTCCAGAAGGCCCTCGAAGACAGCCTTCACCTCGGCAGCGTTCTCCTCAACTTCAGCACGTAGGCAAGCAGTTTCGCTTGAAGACTCCTGACACTCCTTCAGCCTTAAAGCTGCTTCTTGTTCCAAATGGCGGAAATGAGAAGTGCTTTGCTCGAGCCATGCTGCCCGTTGAGTACTCACGGCCAAAACCTCAGGGACAGGACGCATCGACTCCAGCTGATGTAGGCGAGCCTCGATCTCCCTGCAGTGATTAACCCAAGACGCAACGATGCCCTCGTCATGGAAATTTACGAGTATCACCAGCATTGGGTTAACCGCCGTAGCAAAATCTGCGGCAGACGTAGGAGTCTCGACGTCGAGTTCCTCGATGTAGTCGCTCAACATGCACAGACTATTCGCGGCGCCTTTCGAGGACGGACGTCTCAAGAAAGGGCCTGCCGGCATTGTGACACGAGGCTTGAAGGACACCGAGATCGGAACGACAGCTAGAAAAAACAAAACACGATTAGAGGACACCTTAAGAAAGAAAAAAAGGGGGGTCATCAATGCGATGGTTTGCTATACCAGCTGCAGCAGGTGGCAAGGCCGGAAGGGCCGGTGGCGCGGCCGATCTTTCATCCACTCCTTCGATTTGTAGCACTGCAGTCAGGACGAGAAGAAGTTAGAAATAATTCCATCACTGAAAAGAAAGATATCAGTCGGAAACTATACTCACCAGCGCCACTAGAGGGAGAAGCGAGTTCAGATGGGAAGGAAAAGTGTGGGAGCAACACCTGATAAAGAGTCAAAAAGCACTCCTGAAAAGACATAACAGTATGACTTTAGTACATAAATTATGCGTCTGAAAGATAAGACTAATAAGTTGCAAACCCATACCTTCCAACATCTTTGATGGTACGAGAGAGGGCTGAGAGGTGACCACCGCTAAGGCAGTAGTTGACGGCGCTCCCTCGAGCAATGGAGCATCGGCACTGGCCGCACCTGCTGTTCCCGCAAAAAATTTCTGCGCGAAAGAGCCCAAGGTATCAAATGGCAGTGATACGCTTAAGAAAATGCGAAACAGTATCTTCCGGGCTGTTTTTTGACAAACTCCCGAATGAGAAACAGATAAATTCTGATGCTATTGGAAGCATCTCGAAAAACCCTTCGATTTGATATATTATGGGCTTCATAATTCATCCGGGATCAAAAGTTATGAGGTATCACGTGTCCACACGTAATGGACTTTTAAGAACCCGCTGGAGGAGTTAAAAGATATAATAAAAACTTAGAAAAGACCCCAATGGGGCATCATGTGCTCACACGTGACCATGGGTCACGTGCAGACACGTGATGGGCTCTTAAGACCTCTAAAATAATGAATAGAATTAAATTCTAAAATCTGTTCCCTGATTAAAAATCAGAGGTTACCTCAATGAGGTATCACGTGCTCACACGTGACCAATAGTCACGTGTTGACACATGATGGTTAAAACTGAAGCGTGAATGAACGCTGAGAAGATGACTCAATTGGGGATCACGTGCTCACACATGACCAAGGGTCACGTGTCAGCACGTGACTGGCTTTGAAAGCCTTACAGTTTAATAGAATTAAAATTCTAAATTTCTCTAAATCTTTCCAAATGGAAAAGGATTATGGGGACCGTTGGATTAAAAATCCAATGGTGATTAAAAACTACCAATTTATGGAAAAATCTTAAATAAGGAAAGATCTTCCCAAATCTCACCGAAATAACAAACAGAATATCTTTTGGATTTAAAATCCAACGGTGAATAAAATTTACTGAATAATCTAAAGGCTCATATTAAATATGAAAACAAATCAAATCTTTCAATGAGAGATTTGCTAAACAAATTGATTCTTTTCCTTCTCCTATAAATAGGAGTCAAGAAGAGAAGAGGGGGATCTACTTTTTGGAGAGAAAAACAGAGAGAGGAGAATTTAATTCTCAAGAGGGAAGAAAAGAAAGGAGAATTTAATTCTCAACAAAGAAAACCCTAGGTGAGAGAAGAAAGGGAATCAAAACTTCAAACAGAGAATTTAATTCTCAAAATTCAAGAGTTTAACTCTTATACAAAAAAGAACTTAGTTCTTCTTCTGGTTGAAGATCTGCACAGAGCACATCTCCCCATAACTTGAGAATTTAATTCTCATCGGGTCGAGATCCTGCCATGCAGATCCTAAACTTAGAAGGGGAATTCAGTTTTGAGAATTTAATTCTCCTAAAACAAAACTAGGGTTTAACCTTAATCAAGAATTTAATTCTTTTACATATCTGGGAATTTAATTCCTTTAAAAAAAGAAATTAGGGTTTTACCCTAAATAAGAATTTAATTCTTTCACAATAGGAATTTAATTCCTCCAAAACAAAATTAGGGTTTAACCCTACAGAGAATTTAATTCTTAAAATAAAGAGACCTGAAAGATCTCCATGCATATCCGCAGTGATCAGAAAAGAAGGAATAAAACCAAGGTCACGTGTCCCCACGTGACCCCTGAAGAGATCCCCAGAAATGAGAAGGAGGAATGCTTTGAAGCATCACCTCACGTGCTCCCACGTGACTCCCAAAACGCAGAAAGAAAAAGCAAAGGAAATGAAAGCTTTGGGCGCTCTCACGTGTTATCACGTGACCCCTCAGCAAATGCTTTAACAATTGGCGCACAGATCCCCATCACGTGCCAACACGTGATGTCCTAAAATAAAAACAAAAGTGTTTAACACTTATTCGCAGATTTGAGGATAAACCAAAAGGAGATCTGGCTCCACATTTAGGGCACCCTCACGTGTCACCACGTGACCCCTAATGAGCATTCTAACAGACCAGAGCGGGGGCCTCCATCACGTGCCAACACGTGATGCGCTAAAATAAAAACAAAAGTGTTTAACACTTATTCGCAGATTTGAGGATAAACCAAAAGGAGATCTGGCTCCACATTTAGGGCGCCCTCACGTGTTACCATGTGACCCCTAATGAGCATTCTAACAGACCAGAGCGGGGGCCTCCATCCCGTGCTCACACGTGATGGCCGTCAGAATTAAAAGAGTTAAACACTGATCTGCAGAATAAAATAAGGGAAATCAGGGCGCTCTCACGTGTCCACATGTGACCCCTCTCTCTTTAATGTTTAACACTAATCTGAAGACTTTGTTCCCAGTATTTAACACTGATTTGCTTTAGTGTTTAACACTAATTTGAAATCTCTGATTACCAGTGTTTAACACTGATTTGCTTTGGTGTTTAACACTAATTTGAAAGCCCTGTTGTTAGTGTTTAACATTGGTTATCTTTTAGTGTTTAACACTAACTAGCTAATCTTATTCCCAGTGTTCAACACTGTTGGTCTTTAGTGTTTAACACTAGCTTTAGCCCAATTGGCTAAGTTTCTAGAGGCAAAGCCTCTCCTTCAATGGACCAACATAGGGCCAATATTTCAAACATAATTGGACTTAGCCCAAACTGGTCATAAGTCCTCAAATCATCTTGAACTGAGCACATCTGCTCTTTCAACCAACTCATTGGTTCAAGGGTACATCTCTGAACTTCTCTGATATTTGTCGTTGTAATCCTTCAACGTCTTCAGAGAGGTGACGGGTCCCGACGACCACACATCAAGACAGACTGTGGGGTCCTTAAACCCACGGACTTATGCGTCCTTAAACTAAAATACGGACTGTGGGGTCTTTAAACCCACGGACTTATGCGTCCTTAAACTACCTATGGACTACCACGTCCCTAAACTGGAACATGGACCACTATGTCCCTAAACTGGAAATGGACCACCATGTCCCTAAACTATCAATGGACCACCATGTCCCTAAACTGGAACAATAGAGCCCAAACGCTCTTTTGTCAGATCTAAACGATCCCGTTAAGTTGATCTTAGTCTCAAACTGGACTAACGTATCCTTAACAAACATTTAAGTTGATCTTGGCCTCAAATACGGCTAACGTATCCGAAAACCCTCAAACAGACTTTAGTCCCAAATTGGACTACAGGTCTCCCAACCAACTTTGGCTTAAGGGTACATCTCTGAACTCCTCTGACATCTGTCGTTGTAATCCTTCAACGTCGTCAGAGAGGTGACGGGTCCCGATGGCCATACATGCAATGGACCACTATGTCCCTAAACTGGAACAATAGAGCCCAAATGCTTTTTTGTCGGATCTAAACGATCCTGTTAAGCTGATCTTAGTCTCAAATTGGACTAACGTATCCTTAACAAACGTTTAAGTTGATCTTAGCCTCAAATATGGCTAACGTATCCTTAAACCTTTAAATAGACTTTAGTCCCAAATTGGACTATAAATCCCCCCAATCAACTTTGGTTCAAGGGTACATCTCTGAACTCCTCTGACACCTGTCGTTGTAATCCTTCAACGTCGTCAGAGAGGTGACGGGTCCCGACGGCCATACATTCAATGGACCACTATGTCCCTAAACTGGGACAATATAGCCCAAACGCTCTTTTGTCGGATCTAAACGATCCCGTTAAGTTGATCTTAGTCTCAAATTAGACTAACGTATCCTTAACAAACGTTTAAGTTGATCTTAGCCCCAAATATGGCTAACGTATCCTTAAACCAAAACCCCAAACCCAAATCTAAGAAAATACGGATTTGGACTAGTCCACGCCCTACGGGCGACGACATAACCCAGTCTCCGTATACAGTCCACGGGCAACCAAACACAAAACAAACACCCACGACACGAAGTGACCAGCTGGAGAAGGAGAAAGTTGTTACCGCGATGCGGTAGCGTAATTAACTCCAGGGGCTTGCGCCTGCAGGGAAGAGCGTCCCCACAATCAAAAACCCCTCAAGCGAGGGGGAATCTGATGAAGTCTGCTACATCGGACGCATCCGTTTAAACCTCCGATACATGGTGTCATAAATCAACTTGGCATTTTCGGAGAGGTAGACGGATAGCACCAATTAGCATCTGCCCCGAATCTCAGGCAAGACGTCCTAACGTCGCGGCCGCCGTTCGGAGGGGAACAGATTCTGGCACGCCCGGTGGGACCTTTTCCACTTTCTACTCCACACTTCGTGTGTCGTGTTCGCGAAACGAATCACGGTTTACTGTGGTTGCCTGTGGATTCGAGGTACTAAGATTTGGTGTCTTGCTCCGTGCAGAAAATAGAAGATCAATGGCTTCAAACTGCACTGCCTGCAACTGCAACTCTCGCTCGGTCCTTTCTGGAGGAGTGACTTATGGGCCCCAAGCGGCCTCCCTTTTCAAGATGCCAGTGAAGCAGGTAACTCAGGCCACCACTGGATTATTCTTCGGGACCATGCTCCCACCGTTGAGCTTCAATGCCACAATGACGTTGCAAGAAGCCCCAAAGAAGTCGGTCTTTGATCGGCTTATCACTGCCGCGACCCCTCTCAACGGGTCGCCCAACTTCAATACCTCAGTTTTCTACAGATTGGGCCAGAGCGTCTACAAGCCCGCGATACCCGAAGTTGCCATCCCAAAGCGGATAACCATCCCGGCTCAAGCGGACGAAATCATTGGAAAGACTTCTCCTTCCAAAAAGTCAGTTTTTACAAGGATGGCCATTCCGGCTTCTGCTCCAGGCGAGGTCCTCAAAGCTGCTTCCTCTGCCCAGAGGTCTGTCTTTGACAGATTAGACATTGCTTCTCAACGGGTGTCAGTCTTCGACAGGCCAGTACCAATAACGGTCTCTCCTCAAAGCAGGGGGCATGAGGAGGTCACCCCTACGGCCGAGACAACTCCATCCACACGACACGCTCGACGTCGCCACTGGCGCCGAGTGAGGAAGGCTGGGGGCAACTCCCCGTCTGGGATAACTCCGCCAGCTCTAACGGTGGGGATCGATGCTGCTGTTCCAACCGGGAACAGCTTTGAACTACTCAACAAGGTGCACAGAAACTCTCCGACTGCCGCGCTGAAAAGATCTCCCCCACCCGCGGAGAATGCTACAGAAACAAGGCCAGAGCAGCCCCCTCAACGGCTGTCCTCCAAAATTTACAAGGTCTGGCGACGAGTTCAGGACTCAGTAATCGTTCAAGATCACTCTCACCGTCAGAAGAAGGTGAAAGTTCAAGAAGAAAAGAACCGTCCTATCAAACCGCAAAGGACGACAACCACTTGGGTGCCCACTACAACGGCCCCCTCCACGTCGACTATTCGCAAGAGCAGAAAGCAGGAGAAAGTCCCCACGCCTGCAGTAAATGTCAAAGACAGTAAATCTAAATGCCCTAAGTCTGGGGGCATAGTGGTGCATACAGTCTACATGGCGTCCGGGAAAGAGGACAGCCGTACATCTACAGGTCATAGACCGCTTACGCGATCGGTGACTAAAGCTTAGGAGCAATAGCAGAAGCTCCAAGAAATGATGAATGCAATGGCCGCACTCACTGGGCCAAAAGAAAGCCCCGAAGCGTCATCTGATCAACGTCAGGAGCAAGAAACTGACGATGAATTCCTTCGTAGGATATTGGAGAAGAAAGATAAAGAGGCTGCCGAACAAGCAGCCAATATACAACGAATGGGCCTCCTGTTCCAGGACATGGTGGGAATGATGATCCAACAAGATCCTCCTGCTGAAGATCCTCCGATTGTCCTTGAAGATGACAAAGGAGAGACATCGAATCCTCCTCCGGCTCTTTCAGCAGCCAAGGAAGAAACCATTTTCAAGGCCGCACTGGATGACCATATAGCTCAGCAAATACGAGCTCACCAGGCAAATGAAACGGTTGGGCAAATTCCTAGAACCGGATGACCCTACCCGGGCTGGTATGACCAAATTAGTTACCTGCCGGGATATACGATCCCTAAATTCCACGTATATAAGGGGACGGGAAATCCGCATCAGCACGTCGCTCAATTTAGAGCCATGTGCGGCAACACTGGAGGTGATGATAAATTGCTTCTCCGCCAGTTTGTTGGCAGCCTGTCGGAAACGGCATTTGAACGGTACTCTGAACTCCCAAATGACTCTATCAAGACATTTACGGAGATGGAGCTGCTGTTTACACAGAGATTCGCGAGTGCTAGTGGACGCACCCCGATAACAGCACTGATTAATGCCAGGATAAGGCCAGGCGAAACGTGGGTCCAATACGCAACACGATGGCGGAACCTATGGTCGAAATGCGAACAACGCATAGAAGAGGCTCCTGCAGTATGCATGTTTGTGGGTACCCTTGATCCGCAAGCGACCATCTCCCAATTCATGATGTTCTTCAAGCCGACCACCTTCCAGGCCTTGATTGACAAACTGACCCAAATGGACCAGATGGGCCATAGGCCTTCCTCTTTAAAGACGGGACCTTGGAATGAAAAGGGCAAAGGGAAAGCAACCTTCGTCGCCAACGCTCAACAACAACCGAGCAACTTAAAGCCGGTTGTTCGCCAAAGCAACATGTGTCCACGCCCATCCTTTGAGGAGAGACTAGGACGTCCTTACTCGTTTCCTCAGAATAAAACGAGGAGATTGTTCAAGCTGGCAGTGCGTAGCAGACTCATCAACCTGCTGAGTCCGAAACGTCCGTTACAGCCAGGCGATGTCAACGATCCAAATTACTGCCCTTACCACCAAGTGGTAAGCCATCTAATCGAAGATTGCTTCGTCTTTAAGGGATGGATCGAGGATCAGTACCAACAAGGCAAGTTCGTATTATCCGAAAACTGGAAAGTGAACCCGCCACAATCTCGCGCCCCTAAAAAAGTGGACGTGCCGGGGCATCATGCTCATTCATAAGGGAAGCCCCGTGGGAGGTCGCTCTTTCAACCAAAACTAAAAGAATGCTGAAGGATCTCCAAACGTGCCCGGCAATCAGGTGGAAAAATCCACTGGAATCCAAGATCATCAAAGGAATGTTGAAACCGCACCCAACTCCAAAAACGGGTGGTGATGGTCAGAGCGCTCACACCCAGCCGTCAAAGTCTTCGAAGAAGAAGAAGAAGACCGAAAAGCCCATGCAGCCTGGTGACAAGCGCACGGACCTGCAAAAACAGATTGACGCGTTGGAAGAATATAATCAGAAGGCGTGGACCCCAGTCACACTCCGAGAATTCCTCAGCCACGTCCTTGAGGACGGAGATGATGACAAAGACTCGTCGGATGTGTGGCAAGCTGCCATGTGATCTCTCACTCGTCAATAAATGACGAAGAAGCTCTTTACACAGAGAAGCTGGGGGCAGATCCTGAGCTAGAACTTCTAAGACCATCAGACGAAATGATTGATGCATTCCTGAACGAAGCCCGTCTTAAAAGCAAAGCTGATCGAGAGCGCGAGATGGCCATATTCGAGAAAGCCAAACGCCGGCGACTAGATGAGAGGGCCGAAACACTCCCACCGGATCAAAGTACACCCGACACAAATGAAAGCAGGATCAAGACAAGGAAACGATTCACCAAAGCCATATCGATGGGGATGAAATTGCCCTCTTTCAGAGAAAATTCTCCTGGCAGTATACATCTTGATGAAGCGGACGTACATCCTAACTTCTGCTTATATCATCAGAAGATTGCACATCCTACTGAAGACTGCAACTCCTTTAAGTGTTGGTGGCAAGGGTATGTCGCTCACAGGCAACACTTCAACAGGACAATGCGTGAAGCTCGTAGACAGCAGAAAAATGTGACAGATGAGCGTAAAAGAATTGCCAGCAATTGTCATAGGGTTGATCCCGAGGGACCGCGAGTTCTCACATTCGGAAGCAATTCCGACGAAAAAGTAGCCCTCGGCCCTCTTTTCAAGGAGTCCATCTCTAAAACGAAAGAGTTGAGGAGTTGTGAGAACATTCAGCCGTGAAATCGCACACTATCCGGAAAGAATCTCGGACCCGCAAACAAGGGATCGAACAAAAAGGATAAAGGGAAGGAAAAAAACGGTCTTCGTCGCCAACGCTCAACAACAATCGAGTGGCCCTAGACCGATTGTTCGCCAAAGCAACAAGCGGCAACCCCTCTATGAAAAGTTGAAACGTCCTTACTCATTTCCCCGGGATGAAACAAGGAGGCTGTTTGAACTAGCAGTGCGCGACGGGCTTATCACTCTACCGGAGCCGAAATGCCAGCTGCAATTGAATGAGGTCGACAATCCTAATTACTGCCCTTACCACCAAGTATTGGGCCATCCGATCGAAAATTGCTACATCTTCAAAAACTGGGTTGAAGACGAATACCAACAAGGCAAACTCGCGCTGTCCGAAAACTGGAAGGTGAGCCCGCCACAACCACATGCCTCGAGAAAGATGGATATGTCGGAGGCATCATGCTCATTCATAGGGAAAGCCCCATAGACCGAAAAGTCAGTAAAGTAGAGATTCGCCTCAAATACGGCGATGCTGGACCGAAAAGTCCGTAAACTAGATTCTCGCCTCAAATATGGCAACGGTAGACCGAAACGTCGTTAAACTAACGATGGACCACTATGTCCTAAAACTGGCGTCGGACCGGAACGTCCTTAAACTAACGACGGACCGCAATGTCCTAAAACTTGCAAATGACCGAAACGTCGTTAAACTACTATCAACCCGCGGCATCCTCAGGCCGGCGTGGTAAAAAAAAAGGTATGTTCACAAGCAAAATGGGCACGGATGAAAACCCAAAAGGGCTCCGTGAGTTAAAACAGCAGGGCTACCGGCGAGTCTTGTGAAAACCCGAAAGGACGCAACCTCGTTAGAATAAAAAAAAAGGGAAAGAATAAACAAAATCAAAAGGAAAAAAAAAGAAAACGGTATGCCCATAAGCAAAATGGGCACGGATGAAAACCCGAAAGGGCTCCGTGAGTAAAAACAGCAGGGCTACCGGCGAGTGTTTGTGAAAACCCGAAAGGGCGCAACCTCGTTAAAAGACACTTACAGGGCCCTCTCGACCTTATAAGGAGAAACCACCCGCGTGAGATCCTTACGACTCATAAGGGAGCAACACATTTAGGGATCCTCAGAATTCCTAAGGAGAAAATACACTTGCGAGATCCTCACGACTCGTAAGGAGAACTCTCTTATGGGACCCTCACAGCTCATAAGATTTGAAAGTCTTAAGTTACAGAAACCTTAAGCTGTTCTTAAGCAACCCCCACAACCTTCGATATTGCCCTACAAGCGGCTCATATTGACCCTTGTATACAATCCACAGGCAAGAATTAATATTTCCCTAACAAAGTCCCATCCGTGACTAGGGATATGCTTGTGCAGCAAACAACACTTGTAAGTCCTCTCGACTTATAAGGAGAAAACCCTTTTGTAAGATCATTACGACTTACAAAAGAACATGCACTTAGGAATCCTCACGATTCCCAAGGAGAAAACACACCTACAAGATCCTCTCGACTTGTAGGGAGAAATACCTTTGTGAGACCCTTACGGCTCATGAAGTCAAAAGCCTTAGCCGACAGGACCCTTAACCCTGTTTACTAAGCCACCTTTGTTCAACATCGACAGAGGCAAATGATGATTCGCTCCTGGCAATATCCCAGTTGCAGCGATACTGATGCCTAAACCGATATCAAATTCCAAGCCCTTTCAAGGCAAATGATGATTCGCTCCTGGCAATATCCCAGTTGCAGCGATGCTGATGCCTAAACCGGTATCAAATTCCAAGTCTTTTCACGGCAAATGATGATTCGCTCCTGGCAATATTCCAGTCGCAGCGATGCTGATGCCAAGATTGGTATCAGATCCCAAATCCCCTACTCGCGAAAAAAAATCAGCGAGCCAAAAAAAAATGCATACGAAATAGCCGAAATGATGGGGCAACTTGCAAACAAAATCAGCAAGTGAAAATGTATGCATGCAAAATAGCCGAAACGATTGGGCAACTCGCAATAAAAAGCAGCGAGTAAAAAGAAAAATAGCCGAAATGATTGGGCACCGCGAAAAATAGCCGAAATGATTGGGCAATCGCGATTTTCGTGATATAAAAAGCTGAAATGATAAAGCATTGCGGAAAGAATAAAAAAATGAAAGAATGAAACTTTTTGCCCTACAGGTGAAATCACATCGATCCCTGTATACAATCCAGGGGCACAGATAAAGAGGGAACCATACCTTCCCAACAGGCTCCATCAGAAAGCGAAGCCAAATCTCGACGGTTCATAGACAACCTAGAGACAATCTCGACATTTGTCGCAATATTACAGACACGATGTCAACAAATGAAGCAAACAAAGATCCCGAGCTTCAGGGTCTCGACGTCAACATCGACAACTTAGAGATCACCAACGGCGTTTCTCCTCACTCCAACCAGATACAGACATGATGTCAACAATCGACCTCAGAGTCGCAACGAAACGGAACTATGGCAAAGTCCCTAATTCCAAATCTCAATGGCCACATCTGCAGCCCGAAGACCAACAACGGTGGGCCTCCTCATTCCAGCATGACACAGATGTTACACCATCAAGCGGAGCGATGGCAAAATCCCAGCTCCATCTCAGCATTCGTCTCATTACAGCAGACGAGATGTCAACGACGGCGTTCCTCCGCAGTCCAGCAGGATGCAGATGCAACGTCAATGAAAGACCCCATGGTCGAAACAAAGCGGAGTGACGGCAAAATCCCAGCTCCACCTCAGCATTCGTCTCGATACAGCAGACGCAATGTCAACAATGGCGTTCCTTCGTGGTTCATCAGGATGCAGATGCAACGTCAATAGAAGACCTCATGGTCGAAACAAAGCGGAGTGACGGCGAAATCCCAGCTCCACCTCAGCATTCGTCTCGTTACAGCAGATGCAATACCAACAACGGCGTTCCTTCGCAGTCCAGCAGGATGTAGATGCAACGTCAACAAAAGACCCCATGGTCAATAAAGCGGAGTGACGGCAAAATCCCAGCTCCACCTCAGCATTCGCCTCGATACAGCAGACGCAATGTCAACAACAGTGACCTTCCTTCGACAGGATTCGGACACACTAAAGCAAACGAAGTGAAGGCCAAATTCCTAGCTTCAACGTCTTGACGGTAACTCATATAAAACTGAAAAGATAATCAGAGATCATCTCGCACCACATGGAGTGGTCACCACCTCGACGTTCATCTCGATACAGCAGATGAAATGTCACCCCAGCGTTCTTCCCCCAGCAGGATTCGGACGCGCCAAAACAAATGAAGCAAAGACTAAATTCCTAGCTTCAGGGTCTTGACGACAAGTCATATAAAACCTGAAAGACAATCGGAGATCATCTTACACCAGCATAGAGTGATCACCACCTCGACGTTCGTCTCGATACAGCAGACGAGATGTCCTTCCTCCAACAGGATTCTGACACACTAAAGCAAATGAAGCGAAGGCCAAGTTCCTAGCTTCAACGTATTGACGGTAACTCATATAAAACCGGAAAGACAATCAGAGATCATCTCACACCAGCATAGAGTGATCACCACCTCGACGTTCGTCTCGATACAGCAGACGAGATGTCACTACAGCGTCTTTCCTCCAGCAAGATTCGGACGCGCCAAAGCCAAATGAAGCAAAGGACAAATTCCTAGCTTCAGGGTCTTGACGGCAAGTCATATAAAGCCTGAAAGACCACCAGATATCATCCCACATGGAGTGGTCACCACCTCGACGTTCGTCTCGATACAGCAGACGAGATGTCACCCCAGTGTTCTTCCTCCAGCAGGGTTCAGATGCGACACTCAAACAAACGGAGCCACGGCAAAATTCCCAGTTCCAAGCCTCGACGGTTCACCAACAACCTAGAGACAACCGCGACATTCATCTCGATACAGCAGACGCAATGCCAGCAAACGAAGCGAAGGCTAAATTCCTAGCTTCAAGGTCTTAACGGCAAGTTATATAAAGCCTGAAAGACCACCGGAGATCATCCCAGCGCGGAGTGGTCACCACCTCGACGATCGTCTTGATACAGCAGACGAGATGTCACCACAGCGTCCTTCCTCCAACAGGATCCAAACACGCCAAAGCAAACGAAGTGAAGGCCAAATTTCTAGCTTTAGGGTCTTAACGGCAAGTCATATAAAGCCTGAAAGACAATTGGAGATCATCCCGCACCAGCGCGGAGTGGTCACCACCTCGACGTTCGTCTCGACACAGCAGACACAACATCACCAAAAGGAGCCACGGCAAAATCCCTAGTTCCAAACCTCGACGGTTCACCAGCAACCTAGAGACAACCACGACAATCGTCTCGATACAGAGGACGCAATGCCAGCAAACGAAGCAAAGGCCAAATTCCTAGCTTCAGGGTCTTAACGGCAAGTCATATAAAGCCTGAAAGACTATCAGAGATCATCCCACACCAGCGCGGAGTGGTTATGACTCATCGGGGCTCTCCAAAATGAGCCTAACCTCAAGTAAAAAGCGGCATGGCAAATTCCTAACGCTTGCTCTTCCGACGGTCAAACTGCCAAGGAGGATTGCTTGAAGACGTCTTGTCCAGCCCCCGAAGGGATCAGAGACACGGCAGTCGCAGGGCTACTCGAACAGCACGATTGCCTATCGAGGAATATATCAGCTGATGCGACGGTACGACGGCCAAAACCCTGAGTACCACAGACCCTAACGGACTTCTGTCGTAAAGAGCAGAGGTTAACTGTGACGTTAGGATACTCTTGCAAGAAATGCTCGATTCGTCTCGACTCGTGAGAAAATTGATGTCTTTGCGAGAACTGCTCGATTCGTTTCGACTCGTGAGGAAAAGCCTTAGGCAGTAGGGATTAAGAAACCTGTTTCCTAAGCACCGGGACCCTGCAAGTCGGCCCAAAACGGTCTCTTGCATACTATCCATGGGTCTCACTCTCCAAAGTCGAATCTCGACAAGGAGGGAAACAACCGCTTACGGGTCCTCTCGACTCGTAAGAGAGAAAATTCTCTTATAGGATCCTTACGACTTATGAGAGAAAACACACTTAGGAGTCCTCACGACCCCTAAGGAGAAAATACACCTACGAGATCCTCTCGATCCGTAGGGAGAAAAGTCTTTGTGAGACCCTCACAGCTCATAAAGTTGAAAAGTCTTAGGTGGCAGATCCTAATCCTGTCTCCTAAGCTATCGCTGCCCTATAAAGAGTTCAAGAGGAGCTGATATTTACCATCTATGAGCCACACTTGCCAAAACTATATGCCACTGAAATGGAGAAGTTACTCATGAGCATATAAACTACTTTACGCCAGAGTAAGACATAAAGAGATAGAAGGGTGCGGCTCATAGAGTTAAGCGTTTCGAACTATATCCCTTAAGAGTTGAGATTTGAGTCAATGATAAATGACGACGCTTGTGTCCGCTCGTTATCTTCTCAGATCAAGATTCTGAAAGCGATACACCAACCCGAAACTGGTCATACGCCATGCATAACTCTGCACTACTTCACCCACGTACATACTTACGTGGGCAAAGTAGTGGGGGGCATTTGTTCCCGCAAAAAATTTCTGCGCGAAAGAGCCCAAGGTATCAAATGGCAGTGATACGCTTAAGAAAATGCGAACCAGTATCTTCCGGGCTGTTTTTTGACAAACTCCCGAATGAGAAACAGATAAATTCTGATGCTATTGGAAGCATCTCGAAAAACCCTTCGATTTGATATATTATGGGATTCATAATTCATCCGGGATCAAAAGTTATGAGGTATCACGTGTCCACACGTAATGGACTTTTAAGAACCCACTGGAGGAGTTAAAAGATATAATAAAAACTTAGAAAAGACCCCAATAGGGCATCACGTGCTCACACGTGACAATGGGTCACGTGCAGACACGTGATGGGCTCTTAAGACCTCTAAAATAATGAATAGAATTAAATTCTAAAATCTGTTCCCTGATTAAAAATCAGAGGTTACCTCAATGAGGTATCACGTGCTCACACGTGACTAATAGTCACGTGTTGACACGTGATGGTTAAAACTGAAGCGTGAATGAACGCTGAGAAGAGGACTCAATTGGGGGTCACGTGCTCACACGTGACCAAGGGTCACGTGTCAGCATGTGACTGGCTTTGAAAGCCTTACAGTTTAATAGAATTAAAATTCTAAATTTCTCTAAATCTTTCCAAATGGAAAAGGATTATGGGGACCGTTGGATTAAAAATCCAATGGTGATTAAAAACCACCAATTTATGAAAAAATCTTAAATAAGGAAAGATCTCCCCAAATCTCACCCAAATAACAAACAGAATATCTTTTGGATTTAAAATCCAACGGTGAATAAAATTCACTGAATAATCTAAAGGCTCATATTAAATATGAAAACAAATCAAATCTTTCAATGAGAGATTTGCTAAACAAATTGATTCTTTTCCTTCTCCTATAAATAGGAGTCAAGAAGAGAAGAGGGGGATCTACTTTTTGGAGAGAAAAACAGAGAGGGGAGAATTTAATTCTCAAGAGGGAAGAAAAGAAAGGAGAATTTAATTCTCAACAAAGAAAACCCTAGGTGAGAAAAGAAAGGGAATCAAAACTTCAAACAGAGAATTTAATTCTCAAAATCCAAGAGTTTAACTCTTATAACAAAAAGAACTGAGTTCTTATTCTGGTTGAAGATCTGCACAGAGCACATCTCCCCATAACTTGAGAATTTAATTCTCATCGGGTCGAAATCCTGCCATGCAGATCCTAAACTTAGAAGGGGAATTCAGTTTTGAGAATTTAATTCTCCTAAAACAAAACTAGGGTTTAACCCTAATCAAGAATTTAATTCTTTTACATATCTGGGAATTTAATTCCTTTAAAAAGAGAAATTAGGGTTTTACCCTAAATAAGAATTTAATTCTTTCACAATAGGAATTTAATTCCTCCAAAACAAAATTAGGGTTTAACCCTACAGAGAATTTAATTCTTAAAATAAAGAGACCTGAAAGATCTCCATGCACATCCGCAGTGATCAGAAAAGAAGGAATAAAACCAAGGTCACGTGTCCCCACGTGACCCCTGAAGAGATCCCCAGAAATGAGAAGGAGGAAAGCTTTGAAGCATCACCTCACGTGCTCCCACGTGACTCCCAAAACGCAGAAAGAAAAAGCAAAGGAAATGAAAGCTTTGGGCGCTCTCACGTGTTATCACGTGACCCCTCAGCAAATGCTTTAACAATTGGCGCACAGATCCCCATCACGTGCCAACACGTGATGTTCTAAAATAAAAACAAAAGTGTTTAACACTTATTCGCAGATTTGAGGATAAACCAAAAGGAGATCTGGCTCCACATTTAGGGCACCCTCACGTGTCACCACGTGACCCCTAATGAGCATTCTAACAGACCAGAGCGGGGGCCTCCATCACGTGCCAACACGTGATGCTCTAAAATAAAAACAAAAGTGTTTAACACTTATTCGCAGATTTGAGGATAAACCAAAAGGAGATCTGGCTTCACATTTAGGGCGCCCTCACGTGTTACCATGTGACCCCTAATGAGCATTCTAACAGACCAGAGCGGGGGCCTCCATCCCGTGCTCACACGTGATGGCCGTCAGAATTAAAAGATTTAAACACTGATCTGCAGAATAAAATAAGGGAAATCAGGGCGCTCTCACGTGTCCACATGTGACCCCTCTCTCCTTAGTGTTTAACACTAATCTGAAGACTTTGTTCCCTGTGTTTAACACTGATTTGCTTTAGTGTTTAACACTAATTTGAAATCTCTGATTACCAGTGTTTAACACTGATTTGCTTTAGTGTTTAGCACTAATTTGAAAGCCCTGTTGCTAGTATTTAATACTGGT
This sequence comes from Agapanthus africanus, assembly GCA_030015575.1. Lineage (NCBI taxonomy): Eukaryota > Viridiplantae > Streptophyta > Magnoliopsida > Asparagales > Amaryllidaceae > Agapanthus > Agapanthus africanus. The sequence continues at coordinate 594,310,554 of CM057344.1, read as the reverse complement.
TATCTTTTAGTGTTTAACACTAACTTGCTAATCTTATTCCCAGTGTTCAACACTGTTGGTCTTTAGTGTTTAACACTAGCTTTAGCCCAATTGGCTAAGTTTCTAGAGGCAAAGCCTCTCCTTCAATGGACCAACAGAGGACCAATATTTCAAACATAATTGGACTTAGCCCAAACTGGCCATAAGTCCTCAAATCATCTTGAACTGAGCACATCTGCTCTTTCAACCAACTCATTGGTTCAAGGGTACATCTCTGAACTCCTCTGATATTTGTCGTTGTAATCCTTCAACGTCTTCAGAGAGGTGACGGGTCCCGACGACCACACATCAAGACGGACTGTGGGGTCCTTAAACCCACGGACTTATGCGTCCTTAAACTAAAATACGGACTGTGGGGTCTTTAAACCCACGGACTTATGCGTCCTTAAACTACCTATGGACCACCACGTCCCTAAACTAGAACATGGACCAATATGTCCCTAAACTGGAAATGGACCACCATGTCCCTAAACTGTCAATGGACCACCATGTCCCTAAACTGGAACAATAGAGCCCAAACGCTCTTTTGTCGGATCTAAACGATCCCGTTAAGTTGATCTTAGTCTCAAACTGGACTAACGTATCCTTAACAAACGTTTAAGTTGATCTTAGCCTCAAATAAGGCTAACGTATCTTTAAACCCTCAAACAGACTTTAGTCCCAAATTGGACTACAGGTCTCCCAACCAACTTTGGCTTAAGGGTACATCTCTGAACTCCTCTGACATCTGTCGTTGTAATTCTTCAATGTCGTCAGAGAGGTGACGGGTCCCGATGGCCATACATGCAATGGACCACTATGTCCCTAAACTGGAACAATAGAGCCCAAATGCTTTTTTGTCGGATCTAAACGATCCTGTTAAGCTGATCTTAGTCTCAAATTGGACTAACGTATCCTTAACAAACGTTTAAGTTGATCTTAGCCTCAAATATGGCTAACGTATCCTTAAACCTTTAAATAGACTTTAGTCCCAAATTGGACTATAAATCCCCCCAATCAACTTTGGTTCAAGGGTACATCTCTGAACTCCTCTGACACCTGTCGTTGTAATCCTTCAACGTCGTCAGAGAGGTGACGGGTCCCGACGGCCATACATTCAATGGACCACTATGTCTCTAAACTGGGACAATAGAGCCCAAACGCTCTTTTGTCGGATCTAAACGATCCCGTTAAGTTGATCTTAGTCTCAAATTAGACTAACGTATTCTTAACAAACGTTTAAGTTGATCTTAGCCTCAAATATGGCTAACGTATCCTTAAACCAAAACCCCAAATCCAAATATAAGAAAATACGGATTTGGACTAGTCCACGCTCTACGGACGACGACATAACTCAGTCTCCGTATACAATCCATGGGCAACCAAACACAAAACAAACATCCACGACACGAAGTGACCAGCTAGAGAAGGAGAAAGTTGTTACCGCGATGCGGTAGCGTAATTAACTTCAGGGGCTTGCGCCTGCAGGGAAGAGCGTCCCCACAATCAAAAACCCCTCAAGCGAGGGGGAATCTGACGAAGTCTGCTATATCGGACACATCCGTTTAAACCTTCGATATATGGTGTCATAAATCAACTTGGCATCTTCGGAGAGGTAGACGGATAGCACCAATTAGCATCTGCCCCGAATCTCAGGCAAGACATCCTAACGTCGTGGCCTCCGTTCGGAGGGGAACACCTGCGTTAAAAAACAAGGGTAAACTTGTCAGGAAAGATTGCAAGATAAAAAAGGGGACGGTAATCCGAAATTTACCTGATGAGCCTCCAGCCGAGACGGAGGCGTCTCCCTCCTCCATCGACATAAGTCCACCACCCGTGGCGTCATCCCCAGACTCCACGGGAGCCGTCGTCGTGCTCGCGAGGCCAAGAGACGGTGGAGGGCCGTAGGCGGGGAGAGCTATGACCGGAGCATTGCCAGACTCTTGAGAAAGAGCGGTTGGCTTGTTCTCAGGAATCATGTCCACCTCACCCGCTACTCCCTCGGGCTCAGCAGTCACGGCTGTCTCGTCCACCGTCGCCACAGGGTCATCGATCTCAGGCGCTCCGTCCGCTGCTAGCTCGGGCTCGGCATCGGCCACCGGCTCAGGCATAGTGGACGTGACCATTTCTTCAGCCACTAGCTCGGGCCCGGCAATCCCGGTTGTGTCGTCCGCCATCGGCTCGGGTTCGACCAATGCCTCTTCCTCTGGCCCTTCAGGTTCGACGGTCTCCGCCTCCCCCTCGGTTGGACTTGGCCCTGCAGGATAGAATATATAAGAACCGACAGCTTTATAATTCTTACAACAAAATTCTGAAAGAAATATTACCTGAGGTGGACTTATCGTTAGCCCCCTATTGGCGCGCACCGCCTGTCTGTGAGCTGTAGACAAGGCGACCGAGGGCTCTTCTGAGGGAGTATCAGCACGAGGGACGTGCTTGGGCCCGCTCCAATGGCCAAAGCAGCCTTGCGTGCCTTCGCTTCACGCCTCAACCGCTTCCTCTCCTCCTGGGCCGTCGCGATGGACCTCTTCGACGCTTCCTTCATCAAGGTGTCGTCGTCCTCGTTTAGAGTTGCCTCCAGAGCTTTCAAGGCATCGGCTCTTCAAGTCGGGTCTATCGCGGTAGCCCCAAGGAGGTAGAAACATCGGCGGCTGGCCCGGGAAGAGTCTCCGCGTCACCTGGCTGGATCGGCATTGTGGTTCCTGCGATAAAAAATGGGGAGATTAGATCGACCATAACACAAGGAGAATAAAGACTTGATAAATCGAAATGTACCAAGGCCTAAGGACGCTCTAAGTCGTTCCTCCTCTTGGAAAGTCTTGAGGGAAGCGGCAATGGCCTCTTCAGTGGTGATGCCTGTTTGAAGAAAAGAGGGGAAAAACGTTAGTCAAAGGCAATAATAAAGATATGATGCAATAAAAAATGCGACTAGTGATTACCCGATTGCGCAAGCTTAGCTAGCCACGCGTCGCGCCTCGCCAATCGCTCTGAAGCTGCGATGGCGGCCGCCAAGTCCGTGTCATCCGGCGGCATGACTAATCCCATGTTGGTCCCATACTCACCCAGGCCCTCACTATAGGGAGCGTGGGGTTCCTGACCGAACGCAACGTCAGCTGCGAAAAGCGACTTCTTTTTCTTCTTCTGCCCACCAGCCCTAGGTGCACCCAAGATCGACTTACGCTTTGCAGGCACCTTGGGGCGGCGGGTCCCGATGTCCGCACCCACACCAGACTCCGGCGAGGCTACAACTACTGTCTCCACTGGAGCACAGGACGCTGGTGGTGCATCCGCAGTACCGGGAAGTGGCAATCCGCTTGGAGGACTCTGCACACGCTGTGGTCCGGCTCTAGCATCTTTCAGAGGGGGAACTACCGGGGTCCTTGGCACTAGAGGAGCTTTGCGGTCGCTACCTGGAGGCACACCCTTACGGTCGACCAGCAATCGCTTTTCTTCCTTTATAATGGCTCCCGTTGAATGATTGTACCATTCTGTATATACCTTGAGGAGTCGTGGGGTGCAAGCCGGCTCGCTGATAAAAAAATGAAAACCCGTATTCAGATGCATGAAGTGATGTAGCGCGTTCTCCATCCCTTCTTCAGTAGCAGCAGGTTCCGATAGGAAAGCCTCCAATGGTACCCTTTGATTGTAGCTCAGTTGTTAGGCAAAACGATGCGGGTTGTATCTCATGAAAATCGCCGCACCGTTTTGCTTAAACACCAGGAAGCCCGGTCTGATGGAATATAGATGGAGGGTCTCCCGGGCTGTCAAAACTGAGGCTCCATCTTTGAAAGTGTCTTGCAATGGCCGCACTGCAATGGTAGATGCCTTTCCAATAGTCAGCACTTTGTCAATGAAAGACACCCCGTCTCCAACGGTGTGGGGGCGAAGGAGAAAACCCCTGGCATTCCGTGGCGATGGAGTCACAATCGATGCGCCAATCAGCTGTATGATTCGAGGGAAGCTGCACCTGTCATAGAACGACGGCCTTTTGTGCATACCGAAGACGCCCGATGTATGTAGCTCGAGCCATGATACGAAGTAGTGCATCTGGAAGATCACGTGCTGTACCCCAGGCTCATTAGCATCCGCCGCTTGACTAAGGCCGTGATACAAGTGTGCCAAGCCGGCGATCCCAACAGCCACTTTTACCCCAATGGTCATCCGGTGAGCTGGGTAAAAGACAAAGGGCCGCATATGGCGAGAATGCATCGGAAGCGCAAACCAACTCAGCCATAGCCCAAGAAATCCTAAGAAGAAGGCCTCCTCGTCCATCCCGGGGGCTGCAACTTCTGCAAAAGACACAGTCGGGGAGTTAGGAAGGAAAAAACCATTTTGGTCTATTTCCTTCGCCGGCAGGTTATCCAAACCTAGACCGAAAGGGTCATCAAGTGTGGCAAACTTGGCAGCTTCTGCCGAGAGGACGTTTGGGTGAAGGAACCGAGCGATGAAATCCTCGAAGCTAACTCCGCGACTCCCACGTTCGATGAAAAGGGCCTCATAGATGTTCAACACTTTGATCAAACTTGGGAATTGATGTTGAACAGTATTCTCCGGAGTGAGGCCCCTTACTGCCGGCTTAGCACCGAAGACATAATCGTCTGTAGGAAGCAACTCCTCATAGTGCTCCCCTATAACCGGTAAGCTGGAGACCTCTGTGAATTCCTCCAAAGAAATCGACACTTCCCGGTCCATTGTGAGGAAAGTGTGAGTAGGAATGTTCCACTGCTCCAAAAAGGCCTTGAACCACCAGGTGGGAAGCGTGGGATATTGGAAGAGGGAGACGTAAACTGCAGTGTACAACCCTAACCTTATCAACTGCGACTTCTTCACCGACAGAATATAACGAACCCATGGCAGATAGCCGATCGGGTGGCGGAGGATCAGACCTATGTTATATGATTGCCCCCAAGGTCGCGCCTCGCCTTGACAAATACGGCGTCTCAGGATATCCAAAACCATAGGACGCTGAACCGGAATTGCATCTATAGCGGGATGAAGAAAGCCCTTTGAAGTCCAATCGACCATCTCCACGGCATACTGCACCGGGGGTGGGCTAGCATAGTGGATCGCCATAATAGGCTCTGACGGCACTGCGCACGAAAAACTCCGTCGACCCATGATAATCTGGTTGTACCACGACCCCCAAAGGTGGAGATTCTTATATTCCGGGTCATGGTCCCTGATCATAGCTAGGACTTCATGGTCCACGGGCGCTTCGGGAAACCCTTCCTCCGAACGAGCAAATGGGAATGAAGTATCGAAAGACATGGTCACTGCAAGGGAACAAAATTAGCCTTTAGTGTTGTAATTCCAACGCTTGGCGTTTAAATTTTTTTAATTAATTAATTAATTAAATTAAAAATTAATTAAAATTAAATTAAAATTAATTACACCACACTGCAGTGCAGTGGGTAGGAGACCAAAGGGGGACCCACAAAATCTGGATGACAATGCATCAGTTAATAAGACAACCCCATCATTGGATGAGATTGTCAGTTAAACCCCAAGAGAACATTCTCATTAATAATAAAAAATCCCTAGAGACAATGAGAAAATCTCCTCTTTCAGAGCAAAGCTCTGTCACAGAGTGACACTTGTCAAACTCTGGTCTCAGGGGAATAAGATTCTTTAAAAGAGCCTAGCTCTGTAATAATGATGGAAAAATCCATCAAAGAAAAAAAAATTAATTAATTAATTCCTAAAAAATTAAAGTTCTGGGATCTTAAAAATCCATATAAAAAAAACTCTTAAGAGTTCATCATCAGAAGATCAAAAGATCTATATTCTGTCAATGAGCAAAGCTCTGTTCATGGGTTAAGAAACCCTGAAACAAATTCTTGAGAGCAAAGCTCTGTTTATGAAACCCCAAAGGGGATTTCTTTAGATCAAAAGATCTATAAGAGCAATGCTCTAATAATTAAAATTGATTTAATTAAGTTTAAATTTTTACCTAAAAATTTCTAGAGTTCTAATTCTGAAGTTCTTGAAAATGAGAGCAAGGCTCCGAGAATATAAATCTTGAAGGAGATGATAATCATCTGAGGAGGGCCAGGGGTCCTATTTATAGGCGCTTGCGCCCCTTCAAATCCTTAATTGATCCAACGGATATGATCTTGCCACCGCTGCACTCACGTGTGCGCTACGGAGCGCAACGGGGGGAGGGGGGGCATTTGTTTCCCCCAATCAGAGCAAAGCTCTGTTTGAATTTCAAAAATTCAAAACTAGAAGCAACGCTTCAAATTCCTTGGCTGCGCGCAACGCGCCACGTGTCAAAAGCTGATACGTCAGCGCCGCGCGCCCAATCAGAGTAAGGCTCTATTTAAAACAAAAATTAAAGGAAGTAACGCTTCAGTTGCGCAGGCGCAGCGCTGCGCAACACGTATCAGCGTAGTTGCGCAAGCGTAGTTGCGCAAGCGTAGTGGCGCAAGCGCTGCACTGCGCGACACGTGTCAGCGCAAACGCAGCTGCGCTGCGCTGTGTTGCGCGACACGTGTCAGCGCAGCTGCGCAAGCGCAGCTGCGCTGCGCTGTGCGCTGCACGACACGTGTCACGCGCTGGGGCGTTTGCGCCAAACAGAATTAAAATTCTAATAAGTTCCTTCTGTTCTTTTTAAAACAAGAAGATTGCCTTCTGTAAAACAGAAGCCCTTGGATCAAACATCCAACGGTGGGGAAAAGTCCCCAAATCACTCAGAGAATGATCTCTTTAACAAACTTAACAAATCTATGGGCACTATATAAAGACCCCTAGACCCCAACTCAAAAGATCATGAACATTAAGAATCATCAAGAACTTCAACTCTGAAGAAACTTGAAAAGAGACTCAAGAAAAAGGTAAAAACCTTTAAAATAGAAGAATTTCTTCTAAATAGATCATTGATCTAAGAACAAGATCAATGATCTTCAATAATAATAAAAAAAAAAATAATAATAGTGGCTTGCACTTTTTATGAACCACTGGTTCTCTGAAAACAAGAAAAAAAACAAGAAAAACTTGTTTTCTCTGATCTAAATTGGATCAAGAAATTAAACAGTGCCCTGCACTTGCAAAACTGCACTGTTGCGCTCTTGGGTTGGCGTAAGCCACCAGAGAGCGCCACGTGTCAGCACCTGAACTACTTGCGCTATGCGCTTTTAAGATAGAGCATTGCTCTCTGAAATTGGCGCAACTCACCAGAGCGCGCCACGTGTCAGCAGCGCAAGCGCAGCGCACTGGCGCAGCGCACTGCGCTTGCGTGACACGTGTCATCACCACAAGCGCTTGCGCTCAGTGATTGGCACAAAGCGCCTGACAAATGCACTGCATTGTTTACTGAAGGGCCAGGCCCAAATCAAAAAGGCCTAGTAGGCCAAAATAAATTGCAATGCAATAAAAGGGCAGAACCCAAACGAAATTGATGCTTTGCATCATTTATAAAAGGGCAGAGCCCAAACAAAATAAAATGCAATAAAAGGGCAGAGCCCAAACAAAATTGATGCTCTGCATCATTTATAAAAAGGCAGAGCCCAAACAAAATAAGAAATGCAGTGCATTATTTAAAAAGGGGCAAAGCCCTAGCACAGGCCTAATAGGTCAAAGACAAATAAAAGCGTTGAACATTTTTCAACTGGACTTAGCCCAATCATGGCCGTAAGTCCTCAAATTAAATTGACTGGGCAAGACTGCTCTCTTAAATCAATTTACATCCGTTTCGAGGGTACATCTCCGAACTCCTCTGACTCCTATCGTTGTAATCCTTCAACGACGTCAGAGAGGTGACGGGTCCCGACAACCACACATCAACACGGACTGTGGGGTCCTGAAACTCATGGACTCATGCGTCCTTAAACCAAAATACGGACTGTGGGGTCCTTAAACCCACGGACTTATGCGTCCTTAAACCCAGATACGGACTGTGGGGTCCTTAAACCCACGGACTTATGCGTCCTTAAACTACCTTTGGACCACCCTGTCCCTAAACTGGAATATGGACCACCATGTCCCTAAACTGGAATATGGACCGAAACGTCCTTAAACTACCTACGGACCACTACGTCCCTAAACTGGAACAATAGAGCCTCCAAATGCTCTTTTGTCGGATCCAAACGATCCCGTTAAGTTGATCTTAGTCTCAAATCGGACTAACGTATCCTTAACGAACGTTTAAGTTGATCTTAGCCTCAATATGGCTGACGTATTCTTAAACTAAAACACCAAACCCAAATCTAAGTAAATACCGATTTGGACTAATTCACGTCCTACGGGCGACGACATAATTTAGTCTCCGTATACAATCCACGGGCATCCACAAACAAAACAAATACACACGACACGAAGTGAAATTCTGGAGAACGAGAAAGTTGCTACTGCGATGCGGTAGCGTAATTAACTGCAGGGGCTTGCACCTGCAGGGAAGAGCGTCCCCACAATCAAAAAACCCCTCTAGCGAGGAGGAATCTGACGAAGTCTGCTACATCGACCGCATCCGTCTAAACCTCCAATACACGGTGCCATAAATCAACTTGGCATCTTTAGAGAGGTAGACGGATAAAACCAAATAGTATCTGCCCCGAATCTAAGGCAAAACGTCCCCACGTCGTCTTGGCCGCCGTTCGGAGGGGAACAACGACCCTCTTTGCAAATCACAGTGAGCTTTCTCTTCTTCGCATTCTTCTTCTTCCTCTTTCCTTTCCTCTCTTTCTTCTTTCTTTTCTTTGCAGTTCTTTTCTTTAAATTCTCTGTCTTTGTAGTTCGCCGGAAACCGGACGTGACGTCGACGATCCCGACAACCCAGCGAATATACCTGACTTGTGTGATCACCTTTGTGCGTTGTTTGGATTCGTTCCGTGTACCATGCGCGCGTCGCGACTTTTCGCCGACGTGAGACGTTCCGTACACACCCGTTTCATGATCCGTCGAGGCAATTTAATCTTACTACATGCTATTTAACTCATTATATATTTATTTAATTAATACTATACCTGTAGTTTAAATCTTGTATTCCATGTTTCATTTTATAGCGTGTCGATGTTCCGTTTGCATCCGTTTATATCATTTTAGATCTAGAACATGAAAACTGATCTTGTTACATAGTAGATTACATTACAATGCATTCATACCAATATTCATATCACATAATGCTTATTTGTACAGCCCATAGTACCATTTTATAGTTTATAACCTTTCGGATACCTATTTGCATCCATCTCGTCTAATATATATGCAATTGCATCCATAGATCATATTAATACATAATAATGTGATATTAACATTCCATGTTTAATAAAGTGCATCCTAATTAGTGTAGGAACTATAACTTTAACCCTAATCGATAACTGTGCATCCATATATTTGAATCTATACCTATTTGCATACCACATCACATTATTCCATTTTATTGTTACAGTGGTACCCCATACTTGTTTTTGTGTACCCATACTTAGTATAGTTTGATTATGAGCACCCACGTGATACTTGTGCACCCCCTGACATGACCTGATACACTACGACTTGATACGACTTGATACCTGTGCACTTCTTGACATGATTGATACTTGTTCACTACTTGACTTGACCTGATGTACCACAGCTTGACCTGTTACCTGATCTTATTACTAATGCCAATAATCTTGACATGTTGTCCCTACGGACATTTCCTGTTGTCTATAAAGACAAACCTGTACTTGCTTGATCCTGTGTTGGCATTAGCTCCATGATTACCAATACCTGACTTGAACACATAACTTATGGGGTATGGGGAAATCAATGATGAAACCTAACTTGTAACTCGACAGTTCGATGCCTTTACTGATCAGTCTTACGGGATAGGCCAGCCCCGGGATGATGCTGCTGACATCATTCGTCGTTACATACTACCTTTTACTGCCTTGCGGCACGTCTCGGATTCAGCCCAAGAGTCTTTGACCGTGGTCCCGGGCACGCACGGGATACTATTGAGTTACATCGATGATTCATCAAATTGATTTCAAAGACTTGAGAGTAGTTAACCCAATAGACCAGTCTAGATTACTCACTGCACATCACTTGTGCCTTACCCTTCACTGTCACTATTTATGATACCGTTTTACCTGTTTTACCGCTCATGCTCATACCTGCATGTCTTGCTACCCCCTGTTTATATTATTGCTTGATATTATGACGCACCGACGTCTGGGTTTTGCATGGCCCAGATTCTTTACCTTTGCTGTAGGCCGAGCAGGAGTATTTCAGTCAGCAGGCCGAGCAGTGAGGACTTGTTAGTATTTTGGTTTTATTTATACATTTTCATTCCTGATGTGAGCCCGCATTATAGGACGTACATTCTAGTTTATTCTTGTATTGGATATTTTGCTTCCGCATTATTTTATTCTTGACTCGTTTATTCTGGCTTATGGACATGTGTTAGATAGTTTATTATTATTCTTGATATCTCTACAGCCGTAATGTGACTGTGGAAGGATATTTCCTATCCACAGGTAGCATGGTTGGCTCTGTCACGTGCCTATCTTAGCGTACTCCGGGAAGCGGGGTGTGACACCCCCAATCAAAGCAAACTTCTGTTCAAATTTCAAATTTTGAAATGAAGCGGTGCTTCATAGCAGCGCCGGCGCTGCGAGAGTCAAAGACTCTGAGACAGCGCTCAAGTGCAAAGCACATGAGCGCTAGCGCTAATAGCGCTGCATTCTAAGCAATGCCCCACATGCAAAACGCATAAGCGCTAGCGCTAAGTGTGCTGCACTCTAAGCAGCGCACCACGTGCAAAGAACGAGAGCGCTAGCGCTGGAACCAAATGTTCCTAAACGTTGGATCAAAGATCCAACGAACATGATTAAAAATCATCAATTAACCAGAGTAAAATTCTGTTAAGAAAACATTCCTCACAATCTTTCCAAACAAGAAAGATTGTACTCTGAAAATCAGAGCACAGTTGGATCAATGATCCAATGGTGATTAAAAATCACCAAAATACAGAACAAATTCTATATGAGAAAAGATTTCCTAATCTTGTTAAAAACAAGAAGATTGCCTTCTATAAATCAGAAGCCCCTGGATCAAAGATCCAACGGGGGAAACATTCCCAAATCAATTAGAGAAAAGATCTCTTCAACTGATTCAACAAATCAGCTTGCCCTATATAAAAGCCCCAAGACTTCAAGTCTGATATAGAAGAACCCCTCCTAAACTTTGAGAAATTTTAAAGACAAAGAGTAAGCTCTCAGAAGAAGAAAATTGTCTTCAAGGTAAAAAAAGAAGAAGAAGAAAGAGAACAGAGAGATGAATTCATCTCATATAAAAGAAGAATTTACTTCTTTTACTAAGATCATAGATCTATAAGATCAAGTTCTTTCACAACAGAGATCAAAGTATCTCATCACAAAAAATAAGGGGAAGAACTTAATCTTCTTCAGATCATAGATCTATAAGACAAATTGTCTTTCAGAGATTATAACATCTCATTATAAAAAGCAGGGAGAATAATTCAATTCTCTTAGGATCATAGATCCATAAAGGCAAAGCCTTTCACCAAAAACATAAGAGATTGAAACATCTTCTATAAAAGATAAGAACTTTGTTCTTAGATCCATGAGACAAAGTCTCTTATAAGAAGAGAATTTAATTCTCAGGACGCAAAGCTGCCTAAAAAGAGCCTTAGCGCTCCAAATTTAAAGAAGCGCTTTGCGCTCATTATCTGGCGTATAGCGCCAAGCGCGCCACGTGCTCCTCACGTGTGCACTACTTGACAGAAGCGCTTTGCGCTCATTATCTGGCGCATAGCGCCAAGTGCGCCACGTGCTCCTCACGTGTGCGCTACTCACAAGAAGCACTTTGCGCTCATTATCTGGCGCTCAGCGCCAAGCGCGCCACGTGCTCCTCACGTGTGCGCTGAGAGAACATAAGTTATTCTTTAAATGATAAAGCCCAGAGCCATGATAAGTGCTCAGCACTCAATAAAAGACAAAAAGGCTGTCAGAACTCAAACCAATGCTCAGCATTGTTAAATGTTTAACATTTTTACTAAATGGGTTAAGCCCAAAGTGGCCACAGAACCCTACTTCAGATTAATTGAGCTCATATGATCATAAATCTTTGATTTTAGTCCCAAATTGGACTATATATCTCCCAACCAACATTGGTTCAAGGGTACATCTCTTCACTCCTCTGATATTTGTCGTTGTAATCCTTCAATGTCTTCAGAGAGGTGACAGGTCCCGACAACCAGACATTCCATGGACTATGAGCTCCTTAAACTAACGGACTATGATGTCTTTAAATTTTACGGACTGTGGGGTCCTTAAACTTATGGACTATGATGTCCTTAAACTTTACGGACTATGACGTCTTTACACTGGACCGCAAAGTCCCTAAACTAAAATAATAGAGTCCAAATGCTCTTTTGTTGGATCTAAATGATCCCATTAAGTTGATCTTAGTCTAAAATTAGACCAACGTGTCCTTAACAAACGTTAAGTTGATCTTAGTCTAAAAACTAGACTAGCGTATTCTTAACAAACGTTTAAATTGATCTTAGTCTCAAATGAGATTAACGATCCTTAAACCCAACTTATATCCAAATCTAAGAAAATACGGATTTGGACTAATCCACGCCCTACGGGCGACAACATAAATTAGTCTCCGTATACAATCCATGGGCAACCAAAAATAAAATAAACACACACGACACGAAATGACCATCTGGAGAAGGAGAAAAGTTGTTACCGCGATGCAGTAACGTAATTAACTGTAGGGGCTTGCGCCTGTAGGGAAGAGCGTCCCCACAATAAAAAAACCCCTCAAACGAGGGGGAATCTGACGAAATCTGCTATATCGGCCACATCTGTCCAAACCTCCGATATACGGTGCCATAAATCAACTTGGTATCTTCGAAGAGGTGGACGGATAAAACCAAATAGCATCTGCCCCCAAAATTCAGGCCAGACGTCCCAACGTCCCGGTCGCGTATTTCGGCGGAGAACACGCTCCTTGTGAAAGAGCGCACACGTGAGGAGCACGTGGTGCGCTTGGCGTTGAGCGCCAGCCTTGAACGCAGAGCGCTTTCTATGAGATAGCGCACACGTGAGGAGCACGTGGTGTGTTTGGCGCTGAGCACCAGCCTTGAAGCGCTGAGGCGCTTCTTTTAAAATGGAGCGCTAGGAACGCTACGGCGTTGTGCGCCAGTTTTGGAGCGCTAAGGCACTTCTTTTAAAAAAATAGTGCTTGGGGCGCGGGGCGCTGAACGCCAGATTATGAGCGCTGAGGCGCTTCTTTAAATTGGAGCGCTTAAGGCTCTTATTAGGCAAACTTTGATCAATTCTGCACTCTGAGAATTAAAATCTCGTTCATAGGAGACCTTGTCTCATAAATCTAAGAACTTAAGTTCTCATTTTAATAGAAGATTTTACATTCTCTTCTGTTTTTATGAAAGACCTTGTCTTTGTGGATCTGTGATCCAAGAAAAATTAAGTTCTTTTCTCCTCCCCTTTTTATGATAAGATGCTAGGATCTCTTTTTATGAAAGACATCTGTCTTATAGATCTGTGATCTTGAAGAAGAATTAGTTTCTTCTTCTTTTGATGGGATGCTTTAATCTTTCTGTTTTTATTTACCTTGAAGAAATTCTTCTTCTTCCAAGAGCTTGCTCTTCTCTTTGAAATTTCTCAAAGTTTATGGAAGGGTTCCTCTCTGTGAGACTTGAAGTCTTGGGTCTTTTATATAGTAGAGGCTGATTTGTTGAATCAGTTGAAGAGATTTTTTCTCTAATTGATTTGGGGATGTTTCCCACCGTTAGATCTTTGATCCTAGGGTTTCTGTTTTACAGAAGGCAGTCTTTTCTTTTTAAAAAAGATTGGGAAATCTTTCCCCATACAGAACTTATTCTGTATCTCGGTGATCTTTAATCACCATTGGATCTTTGATCTAACGGTGTTTTAATTTTCAGAGATAGTTTGATAATTTTTAGTCATCTTTGTTGGATTTTTTATCCAAAGGTGGGGAACATTTTGTTCCAGCGCTAGCGCTCTCGTGCTTTGCATGTGAGCGCTGCATCAGAGTCTTTGACTCTGGGTGCTAGTGCACTTAGCGCTAGCGCTCTCGTGCTTTGCACGTGAGCGCTTCATCAGAGTCATTGACTCTTAGCGCTGGCGCTGCTAGCGCGAACGCTCTCGTGTTTTGCACGTAAGCGCTGCATCAGATTCTTTGACTCTTACAGCTGGAGCTGCTGGCGCTGGCGCTCTCGTGCTTTGCACGTAAACGCTGCATCAGAGTCTTTGACTCTTAGCGCTGGCGCTGCTAGCGCTGGCGCTCTCGTGCTTTGCACGTGAGTGTTGTATCAGAGTCTTTGACTCTTAGCGCTGGCGCATTTAGCGCTGGCGCATTTATGAAGCGCCGCTTCATTTCAAATTTCAAAATTTGAATAGAGCTTTGCTCTGATTGGGGGAAACAATGATCTCTCTAGGTTCGGACATGTATTCTTGATAAAAACACAAATTCGAAACTTTTGAGAAATTCAAAGAATATAAAAACGAAGTAGAGAACCAAATGGGTAAAAGTATCAAAATCCTTCGATCTAATCGAGGAGGGAAATACTTAAGCACGAAATTCCTTGACTATCTAAAAGAGAATGGAATTATCTCTCGGCGTATTCCTCCGTATACACCACATCACAACGGTGTGTCGGAACGGAGGAATCGCACCATGTTGGATATGATTCGCTCTATGATGAGTGGTGCCGAGTTATCTCTTTCATTCTGGGGATATACGCTTGATAGCAGCATACCTATTGAATCAAGTTTCATCCAAATTCGTGCCTCAAACTCCATATGAAATATGGAAATGGAGAAGACCATGTCTTAAACGAGTTAAGATATGGAGTTGTCCGGCCTATGTTAAAAAACATAATCCAGACAAATTCGAGACACGATCGGTATTATGTAAGTTTGTGAGATATCCAAAACATTCAAATGGATATATGTTTTACCACACCGAGGAACAGAAGGTGTTTATTGCTCAGCACGCCACCTTTTTAGAAAGGGAATTTCTTGGAAAAGAAATTAATGGGAGCACGAAAGAACTGGAAGAAATTCCAGAAGCACAAACTATAACTGAAGATTTGGTAGAACCAGAAAATTCAATTGAACCCGATGAGCCTCAACCACTCTGCAGATCTAGTAGGATTTCTCATCCGCCCGAGAGATACTACAGTTTTCTCATAGACAGGGATCGAGAGGATTGCATGTTGGAAGAAGTTGATTCTATTAGTTTCGAGCAAACCATAACCAATAGGGACTCCAATAAACGACTGGATGTTATGCGATCCGAAATGGAGTCCACGTACATCAATAAAGTTTGGACTTTGGATATTTCTCCTCCTTGGGTAAAACCCGTTGGATGCAAGTGGATCTTCAAAAAGAAAATTGGTGTAGGTGGACAGGTGGAAACCTATAAAGCTAGACTTGTTGCAAAAGGTTTTCGTCAAAGACCCGGTGTTGACTATGACGAAACCTTTTCTCCAGTGGCTATGCTCAAATCCATTCAGATCCTACTTACCATTGCTGCCTTCCATGACTATGATATCTGGCAGATGAACGTAAAAACAACTTTCTAAATGGAAGTTTAGAAGAGTGCGTTTATATTGATCAGCCGGAGGGATTCAAAGACATTGGGAGCAGCGGGAAGGTGTGCAAGTTTCTTAAATCCATTTATAGATTAAAGCAGACATCGCGGAGCTAGAATATCTGTCTTGATGAGACAGTCAAAGAATTTGACTTCATCAAAAACGAGGATGTGCCATGTATCTACAAGAATATTTTAAGGAGTGCTATCGTATTCCTCATCTTGTATGTCGATAACATTCTTCTGATAGAAAATGATATTCATATGCTGCAATCGGTCAAGTTATTCTTATCACAAAAGTTCTCCATGAAAGATCTGGGTGATGCCTACTTTCATTCTGGGCATTAAGATCTACAGAGATAGATCCAAGAGGTTGTTGGGACTATCAAGGTCCAAGGTACATAGATGCCATGCTAAAGATGTTTAGTATAGAAGATTCCAAGCGTGGTAATATACCCGCTTTGCACGAAATCACCCTCTCCAAAGAGATGTCTCCCAAGACTAATGAGGAGAGGGCTCGCATGAGCATTATACCGTACGCTTCGGCGGTAAGATCTATAATGTATGTGATATTATGTACCAGACCAAATGTAGCTTATGCGCTTCGGTCAAACCCAGGGGAGAAGCACTGGATAGATGTAAAGAACATTCTTAAGTACCTGAGAATGACTAAGGAGATGTTCTTAGCGTACGATAATAGAGAACTCCAGGTCGAGTCCTTTACCGACTCAAGCTTCCAAAATGAAAAGGATGGCAGCAAGTCTGTCTCGGGTTATGTGTTACCCTTAATGGAGGGGTGGTCTGTTGGAAGAGCTCCAAACAGGACACCGTCGCAGATTCGACGATGGAGACCGAATACATTGCTATCAACGATGCTGTAAAAGAAGCGGTCTAGATAAAGAAGTTCATTACTGAACTTGAGATGGTTTCGTCCATTGTTGATCCAATACCTTTGTATTGCGATAACAATAGGGTTATAGCTGTAGAGAAAGAACCACGGTCCCATCAGATATCCAGATATATCTTGAGGCGGTATCACCTAATCAGAGAGATCGTAAATCGCCGGGAGATAGAAGTTCGGAGAGTGGACACAAAAGAAAATACAGCGTATCCATTCACAAAGGCCCTCCCTCAAGCACAGTTCGAGTGACTTTTTGAGATGTTGGGTATGCGATACGCCAATAACTGGCCCTAGAGCAGACGTTGGGTACTCGATACGCTAATAACTGTCTTTAGTGCAAGTGGGGGATTGTTGGATATGTATGTCCTAGAGGCCATTATTGTATATATATAGTAGATGTTTGGACATATATATTTACAGGAAAATCTTGCTCGATATGATAGTATACTATTTGGTTTGTCTTTATCTTAACATGTGTATATGTTTTACTTGAGATTACGTATCGCTAATACATATTGATAAAGCTCGTAGGATTATTGCTTAACTACCAGCATTATGATGGCGATCATATATGTGGGGGCTAGGTAGTCCATAAGCACATCCTTAAATGTCCCTAGTTGTGGGGGTATCGAGACTGGGAATCGATATTCCGGAGTAGACTAGTGTATACGTTTATAGACCCTGACGAGGGGCAACGATTGGTTGGTGTATGGCACCTAAGATCGTATTATGCTCACTAGGGGTGAGTACACTGGAAGGACTCGTCGAGAACTTTTAGATGATATTATACCTATCGTCGGATAGCAGTTCTCGGATAACATGAGTACATATTAGACTTTATACCTGAGATCGTCATTTGTCACGTGTGAGTTCCCACTGTACTTAGATTACTACCCTACCACGGCTCTACTGAGTCGTGCAAACATGTTTTAATTAGGTACAGTCCCGAGCCACATAGAGGCAGTGAGCGATTGTTAAGGATTTTTCTCTTCCGGTATAGGGAGTTGATGTCGCACTGTATTCGGTTGGCCAGCACCATAAGACCTTGGTTAAGGTAAATGAGATTTACTGATAGTTAGATCAGTAGTTTCTTGGATTGGTCCCGAGCCACATCGTCACGAATTATTTAGTTATTAGGGTCTGACATATACCATCCTTAGACCCGGTATGCGATACTCTTAGACAAAGAAACTGGACTGTACGGAGATTGTCACTGATAAGCTCAGTAGGGGTTCGGATGAGCTTGCTCGTCGGCCTTCCTTTTTGACAGATTCCTGGGCAGCCGTTACGTACAGCTAGTGTCGCTGACGTATTTGTGGTTATGGATTTATCCAGTAACTCACTGCCAGCGTACTGTCGAATATTTAAAGTCCCACACAGAAGGTTTCCTTAGTTCAGACGAAATGATATAGTGGCCGTATTTTGATATGTGCAGGGTTCCGATTAAATACATATACTAGCTACACGGACTTTAATCGGACGGATAATAATACTAGCCGGCTTAGGATTAAGTCAGATTATTAAATCAAGTATTGATTTAATAATTGACATATATATTTCGATATGTATATTCCAGTATTATGTTCATTGTATTTTTCTATCTCTTGGGTATTCGTATTTATACGAATACGGGTATATATATATACGGTAGAATGTATTTTGTATTTATACATCATACATTCTAGAAGGAGGACACCTCATTTTAGGATTTTCTATTTATTAGAAAATGAAAATGAGGTAGAGGGGTGAGGTAGCATGAAAGAATGGTGAGAAGAATGACTTTGTATTTGATTATTACATTTGCTTCTACTATTGAAGTATGGTGGCTATTTTTCTATTTGGAAAATAACTTAACAAAACCATGCTAGCCATTCTTTTCTCTCATTTGATTTTCATTTCACCATTTCCTTTCTCTCTCCTCACTTGAGCTCATCCTTCTTCTTCTTCTCTTGCCCTCTCATGAGTTGAGAATCAAAGAGAAGAAGAAATAGAAAAATACTTGATCACATCACTACATCTCTAAGCATCTTAGATTAGTAACATGGGGTCTTTAGTTGCTTCACTTGCCTTTTGTGCGAAGCTAGAGCCTTGAACCATATTCCTCGGATGGATCATCTACGACCAAGGAAGACCGGCCTACAAGTTCGATCCCCGAGTTCCGAGAAGCTAAAGAAGAGGATTTGAAGACGAAAGACACGACTATAAAGGTTGTTATTCCAACCGAATAGTATAAAACCTTCTAGTTTACTAGTTTTAGTGTTTGGATATATTCTATGGTTTAAGTTTCTAGCGCCGTTTTATAAAATTTAAAGTTTTCCATTCCGCAAAGGCCGCGGGTTAAAGGCAATGGCGCTAAGAAATTTATCAATATATATATATATATATATATATATATATATATATATATATATATATATATATATATATATATATATATATGGGAGTGATATATTGCAAACCAGTCCGCGTTTTTTTAAAACGGGAACTCTCAGTCTATGACATATTTGAATGATCCGATCCATTTAAGTTGATCACTCTACCCTCAAATATACATGCATGAAAAATCAAAGGATGTAAAGACCTCTAATATATGTATCGATGGGTGCAAAAATGAACGTCTTTCGATAATGTAGCATAAACTTCATCTGATGCATATGCTAGAGTTCTTTAAATCCTTTAATTTTTCATACATGTATATTTGAAGGTATAATGAGCAACTAGAATGGCTCGAATTGTTCAAATATGTCGTAGACCAAGAGTTTCAGTTTTAAAAAAATACGGAACGGTTTGCAATAGATCACTCTCTCTCTCTCTCTCTCTCTCTCTATATATATATATATATATATATATATATATATGGTGAGATGAGATTCTTAAAGTGAGATGGCCAAATCCGACTATCATCCATTAATCAAAATGACAATCGGCTCCATACATCTTGTTCTATATGTCAATTAACATACGTGTACAAAAATTTAGATGATTTAGACATTTCAAAGATATGGATATCACGGTCGCAAAATCGATGGTTGTTAAAGCATCGTAAAAGTTGCATACTTTGCATATTTTTTATGCATGACTTATAAGCCTCTAAATCGTATAATTTTTTTATACACATACATATTTTGACTTGTAGAACATGATACAAAAATTCGATCGTCGATCCAACGATCGGATTTGGCCATCTCACTTTAAGAATCCAATCTTACCATCTCAAACCCACCCACCCCCACCCCACCATACTTCAAGTTGAATTCTTTGTGGTATACAAAAGTCATATATAAAAGTTAGAATTATGGATTTAGATAAGATTAACCGGTGCGGTAGCGGACGGGTTCAGAGACGGTTTCGAGTGAGTTTTCATTTTTCTAACATCCATCCAATTTCTCACATAATATGCTCAAACGCTTCCTATATAGAGGCGGACGGGTTTAGACCCGGATTTTATATTTGCAAAATGTGGGCGGATGCAGACTGGTTTCGGGGCCAAACCAGCCCAGTGCACACCCCTACAAGATTTACTTCGTATTTTGCAAGCTCATTTCCAAATAGTACTGAAAATGGTTCTCTGCCCCTAACAAACGGTAGAATTCAAACTCCATTGAGTTAAAAAAAAAACCAAAACATGATCAAAAGGCCCTTATTTATATAGGGTTGTAGCATTAATCCTAAGAGAGAGAAGTACAATGGGCGCTGCTAGCTCCTGCGTCGGTTGCACCGGTCAGTCAAGAAGATAGAAGAAAAGTGCGGCCATGGCTCCACTTGTCCATCTCCTGCACACCACTCAGGATCCTACTGTTCATCTAGCTATTCAGAGAGAGAGAGAGAGATCAAAGAAAGAAAAATGAATGAAGAAATAACATTAACAACATATAGATTGAGAGGATCGATTCAGGATTGAAAGAGAGATTGAATAGCAGTAGGTAATGGATAGCCCACCAGGCAGCGCGCGGTCGAGCCCGGAGGCGGAGGTAGGGATGAGGGTGGAGGACCTGTGGGACATCCAGGAGCCGCAGCTCCGCCCGTCCGAGAAGCTCAACTCCTGCTTCGAGAGCCTCCCTGTCTCCTCCTTCCCTCCCACCCCTTCCTCTCAAGGTATCCTCGTATGTGTGTGTGTATATATTTGTACATATACTTTTACTGATATGTCGGCCGTATATGATATATGAAACACCTATGACCTATCTGATACGGTTTTGATATCCTGTGTCAAGCTCTTGGGTAAAATAGTGGTTCTTGACATGGTATCGGAGCACACCATGTTCAAGAGATCCTTGGGATCAAACATCGTCATTATCAATTTAAATTTATATTTGCTTGCCCTTATTTGTTCCGCCTATACCAGCGGCGAGAATTTCCGCTGGAGTTCTTTCCACGTGGTCTGAGACTCAGAGGCCTACGTGAGGGAAAGTATTGAAGTATTATGTTGACTTGATGTATACATTGTTATCCTACAACCTAACAGCTTAATCAAACTTTTAGGTAAAGTGGTTCTTGACATCCTGCGATATCCCGTATTTAAAACATTGGATCGCAAGGCTAACAAGGTATAATTAGGATACGGTATATATTTCAATGGATACTCCATACTCTATCTTAGATATTAAAAAATTGTCGTGTACATTATGGAAATCCTCTTAATGATGCATTTGCTCTGAAATGGATCCTATATTTCAGAGCAACCTTAAAAAGAAAGATGGCCTTTTGAAAAATTTAGCAGCAGTTAGCATCGTCATTTCTCTTCATTGCAGGTGAGTGAGGATGAATCGGTTCTAAAGGCATTCCAGTTGATGAGAAAAAGAAGAGTCGGGGCACTTCCGGTCTTCGATAAAAGCAGGACGAAGGCAATTGGAAACATAAGCATCAGAGATGTTCACCATCTTCTAACTGCCCCTGAAATTTTTAAAGATTACAGGTCTGCATGTGACTTTATTTTCAGTGTCTGCTATGCTGTTTATCAATTTTTGATGTCCTAAAGAAAGTTTATCTGTGAACAAGTAATTGAGGTTTGAATAAATGTGCAGATGCATCACAACAATGGACTTCATAACCATAGTTAAAAGCTACATGAAAGAGCAAGGAGAGGACTCGCCCGACTTACTCGGCGTGATCACCTGCACGAGAGACGACACGGTCAAAGACGTAATCTTGATGCTGGATGCTGAGAAGATACAGAGAGTGTATGTTGTTGATAAGGATGAGAATTTGAGAGGCGTGGTCACGCTCAGAGATATAATCTCGAGGTTGGTTCACAAGCCCAACGGCTACTTTGGCGATTTCTTTGATGGCATCGTTCCTCTCCCTGAGAACAGCCGGGTAAGGCGGGAAAGATTGTAGCAATTTTGTTCTGTATTTTGTTGTTGTTGCTGCTGTAAGTTCATTCAATGAATGTGATGTATTTGTTTTAGTTTCATTAGGGAGAAGATGCATGCCTCTGCTTTATGCATTTTCAGACAATTTTGATTCAATGATTCCAACTGAACTGAGTTCAGAGAAGTTTGTGCAACTGCCTTTTATTATTCTCGCTGCTGTAGGTAACTATTTCCATAAATATTGATATTTTCTGGAACAGATTAAATAAGAAATTAATTGATTTTTGCATATGAATTGATGTCGAACATTTTCCATACATATGATATTTACATTTTCAATACATATGATATTTACCTGAATGTCCAGTGCTCACAGTTACACCCAGTTCTGGCAAAGCTTCCTAACAATTATAAATTATAGATTACAATAAATAAATAAATTTCTGCAAGAACCCTTTTACGGTACACAACAGGATCCAAAAGGGAAGTCAATATTTCCCTCAAATTGTTTACTTGTAGACAAAGTAGAACCCAGGTGATTTTGCCCATCTCATATAAATATTTATGAAACAAACTAGTCCAATACAGCGAGACTAAAATGATGATTCAAATCTATAGGGGTACAATATTGGGCTAAGAGGGAAAAACTTAAGAGCTTTATACAAGAGAATAGTGAAGTAGTTTTGAGCACTGCTCCAGTATTTGGGCTTCTAACTGGACAGCTGAATTCCCTTAGTAGCATTTAAGATTCTGCTTCTGATGAGGAAATAAGTTGCCTAATCTTTCAATTTGAGCATCGACTTTCTTTTCTGCTTCTACAGCTGCAGCATATCAAAGGGGCAATCAACACAAAGTATGATGATGCTATTATGAGAGGTTTTAGTTGAAGAATAGGTAAGCGAAAATACAACGAACCCTGCCAACTATGCAACCAAGAGATAAAAACACGCGAGCATGGCTATATATGAGATGCGTGATAACTTGATGTAAGAGAAACAAAGCACGATAGCGCCCTGAAACTAGAGAAAAGATATCTGATAATTTTTGCAATAATGAAAGTTGAAAATGTAGCAAGGAAATTCAGAAAATCAGAAAATTTTCGATTCACAGACTTTGCGAAAGTGTGAAACTCTTTAAATACTGCACCTGCTCATCATTGGTAGATACCAAACTTTGAACAATATAAAGCTATTCTGAATCTTGCAGGATATACCTAGTACAATGAAAAAGAAAAAGGAAATTATACTGCTCATCACAACACAAAGGAACAAACTCAGACTTTGAAAACTTTGTAGTGTTGATCTGTGGCAAAACTTAATTTGTAGTTCAGAAAACTGTTGTTCAAATACCTCAATTGCCCAAAATGCAATAATATTGCTTACAAATAATTTATGGAACATATTCCACTGAAAGGCATAAAACGTTAAGAGAGATAAAAGAAACCCACAGCAGATAGCTTCTTTCAAAGCCAACTAACTTAGGGTAAATTGCTTATCCCTTAATGTTTCACCAAAACACTACTGCACTTTAATACCATGTAGTTCTTTCTTAACATTTTAATACAATGTATTTCTCCCCTCGCACTTTGCTACCTTCTATTTTTACCGCCGTGTCTATTTTGAATCAGTTTATTTGTTGCCAATTGTTTCTACAATTGCTTGTCTACATGATTCCAGGAATAAACCGACGGAAATAGACATGCAATAAAAATAGAAGTAGCAAAGTGCTAACAGAGATATACATTAGGGTATTGAGAAAACCCCATTAAAGCGCAGAAGGGGTGCAAATTTGAGGGATTATTAAGCGATGTACCCTTTAACTTCTACATAGAAAATCAAACAAGTTCATCATGATTTTCAGTTTCTCCTAAGCATTAAACTACGCACAAAATAAAAATTGTTTCATATTTTCATCACTGTCCACAAAAATAAAACTTCACACACACACACACACACACACACACAAAGAGAGAGAGAGAGAGAGAGAGTAATGGCAAACTATTCCAACCATTAACCTCACAAGAACAAATCTGTTATCGTCGTGTAAATAAGTAGAAAATATGTCTCACTTAAATCTCGGGAATTTTACTATAATATAATTGTTTAGTGAGAGAGAGGGAGGGAGGGAGGGAGGGAGCAAAACTAATACGATGATTAAGAGTATGAAGGTGGATATCAAGATGTAATGTGTAAAACATGAAGTTATGAACGTGGAAAATAAAATGTTACATGTAGTTGCCAACTGCCTCGTAGACTATAGAGAGGGAATATCCCTTCAAGTGAAACCGCCTTTGGTCTTAATCAAGTTGAGTTCTGAGAAACAAAGTACATGTAGCATGCAAACAAAGCACTCTCCCATTTCCACCTACTAAAAAGCATATTCAAGGGCTTTAAGCCTGCAAAACAGTACATGGGGTTTATACTACAGCTTCTCACAAGTTTATACTACAGATTCTGCAAAAACGAATCATCAAACACACACTTAAAGCCAGCCTGTATGACAATTTTCACAAAAGTAGTGGTAAGTTTGGAAGGGAGAAATGATGAAGGGAAAAGGAGAACATCAACAAGTTTGGTACAACCTTAGATCCTGAAGGAATAGTAGCTTCAGTTAATTGTGAGTTTGGGATATAGATTTGAAGAGAGGAAATTAAATACCCTTATGATTTGCTCTTAGGAATTAATGTCATAATGTAAATTTGAATTTGAACTGAAACCAATATATTAAATTAAACCCATGGTTTTTCCAAAGCCTATGTTCTTCACTACAAGTCAATGTCGCTTATGTAAGGGTGGCTTGGGGATTAGGTCATGATGAGAAAAATACTCAAATTCAAGGAAATTAACCTAAAACACAATATGCTGCATGTGAACATCTTCCATGCACAATACAGTTCAGCATGGCATTCTTTAAGAAGCAGAACAATCCACAATGTGCCTTCAAATTAAAAGTCGAATCTGAAATTTTCACCAATCTTTAGATCATGTGCACCATATAATTTTATGAAATTAAGAAAGTACACCAAAATCTGTGTGATTTAGTTTGTTCAACAAACATACTCTATACCACTTTAAGCCCAATATTTATTGCTCATTTATAAGAAATCAAAGAACCTATAACTAAAGCATTACCTTGGACAATGCAGAAAGCCATGGCTGAGTAATTAGTACACAATTTGGAGACTCACAAGTGATGTGGACCATAACCACAATGCTGCAGGATAGATAGATGAAATGTCAAATTTGGTACATATAATATAATGGAAAAATGTGCATGTTAAACTATTTTGAGTTTGTAGAAGCATTACATGAGTATGAGTGTGGAAACGGTTTCAACAAGCATCTAGAATGGTTAGATATGAAGCAGACCAGTTGCAGCGCTCTACGTTGCACGGATTCGTTGTTCACAAGAAGTATCCGTGTCAGATTTATCGACGATAGTTGGAAAAACTCTTACTGATGCATCCTAAAATTTGATGTTGTATTCTAGATGTATCAAATATGAAACAAATCAAACAATAGCTATGATAATAATAAACCATGCATCAACACGTATAAATTATTTGAACTTTAAGTTTAGATATGCAAATATGATAAAAAAATTTATTATTTTTATTTTAAGAACAAAAAATAGTGTATTCCAACAAATCATATCCCATACTTATGGAAATTGCAAGTCCTCAAATCCCACTCATACCGTGTCCCATATCCATCTTTGACTGCGTGCCTACTTTAGCAGCTGTGAATATACATATAGTCTTCATCGGGCTAGGCCATCCTACTTGTGCACGTGTTTTGCCCGTAACTTTCGATATAGAAGTCCAAATCACAAACACGGCAATATTTCAACAGCAGATTTTGAGACTCATGTTGTTCAACCAACTGGAACCCATAACCCTCACAGCTAGCTGATATTCTATTGTGCGGATTTCAAAGTTTCAAATATAGATTATTTTTCTCTAAGGGGGGTTATTGGTACATGACTTTTCATTTAGACTTGGACTTTTTTTTTGGACTTTACCTTTTTGTGTTATTGGTTCTGGATTTGAATTTGGACTTCACCTTTTTGTGTTATTGGTTGCTTGGACTTGGAATTGGGTTAAGACTCTTAAAGTCTTAGTTTCCGGCCCTAGTATATACCCTCTCTTCCAAAAAAAATCCAAGAAAAAAAGATTAGCTTGCTTGGACTCTCAACCCTTGCCTCCAACACCACTTCCCATCCTTCTATCCTCAGATGCAGCAGACCCAAAGCAAAGGTAATGATGGTGGCCATCACCACCACCTCCGCCTCCTCATCTCCATCCCTCTCCTTCTCCTCCATCTTCTCCCCTTCTTCTTGTCCCCAGCATTCCCCTAACTCCCTGCCCTATCCCCGCCTCTTCATCCTCAAACATGTCCCCCCAGATCCGCTCCGCCCTCGCCTTCACCACCCTCCCCGTCCTCTCCTTCACCGGCAAGACCTTGTCCACCAGCGTCCTCTCCCTATCCTTCGCCCCTCCCTCCACCGCCCATGGCGCCCTCATCCATGACCAGCAAAACCGCCGCCACGACACCGCCTCCACCCTCACCCATGCCGTCGCCCACCGCGCCCACCTTTAATAAAAAAAAATCTTACTTTTTATTCTTTTTTAATTTCAAACTTTTAGGACTCCGATTACTTAATAAGCCCTAATGAGATGTTCACAGAAGCAAGAGGAAAATGGCATTGGTGTTCACAGAAGCAAGAAGAAAATGGCGCAGGTCCTCAATTCTCAGATATGATGATGAATAGCTTTGTTTGTAGAAGAGATTGAAGGCATCATCGTTCGTTTCTAATTTATGGTTTACTTATCAAACTTCCTATTTGTGCTTTTTATTAACTTTGCGTATTACTGAAATCAAATTCGTTTAAAATTGCACGCTAGAGTTTAGCAGTGTAGTTAAAATGGTGAAGGGAAGAAAAAGGTGTTTGAATGCAACAACCAGTGTTTTAAAAGGTGGCCGCCTAGGCACCTATGCGGCCGTCTTGACGCGTAAAAGAGCCGCACCGCGCTGCATTAAACTGTTTAGTCGGGAATTATACTTAAGCTTGTATTCTTGTGGGTTTATTCTCTTTATTTGTTGATTGAACTGTAATATATAATAAATTGAAGTTATTTTAGCACCGTTAAACGCCGAGGGCCACCATGAGAGCCTTCCACCGCCAATTTCGAGAGGTCATGAGGGCTAGCGACCGTCATCGGCTTTGAAATTCTCCAAATTGAATTTGAACCAAGATCTCCATTTCGGACTTCAATCTTTTCTTTACCTTCGATCTTCAACTTCTAACTTACCTTCGATCTCAAGCTTCAACCATGCCAACATCATCTTTGAGTTTCGACTGCTCGTTCGAGTTTCGAGCCTTTGACGACAATGATTTATTTTGCCTTTTCTTTTTTTCTTTTTCTTTTTTGGACTTAAACTGGGAGAGATTTATCTTAGAAAATTAATTAATTATTTAATTAAATTTTTTTGGATTTTTGAAAAATTGGTGGAATTTACTTCATTGACAGGTTGCATTTAATTGTTAACACCTTTGAGAATACTTATTTAGGCCGTTTCTACAAATAAAAAAGAAACCAAAATAATTAACAACCAAATTGGAATCAATGTTTAACAAATAAGTTTAAGAAACTATCAAAATTAACTCAAAATACAGCTAAATTGATGTCAATACGGCCTTAGCGACCGTCCAGAAGCCTAGGCGACGCCTATGCGTTCAGGCTCTTTGGCCGCTCCGTTTTTTTGCCGCTTTTTAATCACTAATAACAACTAACTAACTGATATACCTCTTAGATTAGGTTGTGGTAACAATATATCATAAATAATATTATTTTTGTAGTTTGTAATTTAACATTGGTAATGATGCAATTTATTTTTTGTGTTATTTCTTCATTTAATAATATGCATTAAATAATAATATATCATAAATAATATTATTTAAATTTAAAAATTATTTAATATTGGTAACTTACTCAATTTTTTATTGTAAGAATAATGACATGTCATAAAATTAAAATAGAAAAATAATGCTATGTTATACAAAGTCCTACAATATTGTCCAAGTTCAAGTCCAAGAAAAAATCAAAGTCCAAGTAAAAGTCATATTAGGACAATTGTCCTACTAGGACTTAAGAATCCAGAACCAATAACATGGCCTAAGTCAGCAATTTATTTAGTTTTAATAATGTTTGTTTATTTGAGTTTTGATCATATTAGATTTTGGAGCGCTTGAGGTTATATAAGAGGCCATATTATATACCCCTCTTTACTTGAGACTTTTGATTAACACAGTTTGAACACTATATAAGAGACCTTAATACACCCCTCCTTACTTGGACTTTTGATTAATAAATATTCATTCATTCAACTCAATTAATGGATTCCAGTTCTTCTCTTCGGTGAGTTCCAAGCAACAGACCATAATGATCGAAAACATCGGGTTCAATTGTCATATACCAGGCTAATGCCCGTGATAAGGTATTGGATCATAACATGGTATGTAGTTAATGTAATTGCTATGTTCTTGAAAAATCATTTGATTAAACAAGCAACTTTCGATGTCTACGAAAATCCAGCAGTCACTTTGGAAACACTCAATCAGTTTGCTGGATTACATAGCATGATTAAATTGACATACAGAATACATTGATTTTAGTCAATATCTCCTAATCACTGGCGCAAATAGAGAAAGAAGACATAGACTTCCTCCGACTGAACTCTTTCAATTAGGAAATACAATAATATTAAGTTTGAATGTATGGCAACCGTTTTTCCTGTTAAAAAATGCATGATAACTTTTATTTAAGGGGGAAAATTAAAATAAGCGATTTATCGAGAAAGGTAACCTTACTTCCTAAAATATAGAGGAAGTGCAGAACATATTTTTCAGCTAAAACTTATAGAAAGGGGCATGACTCTGTTCACAATAGGAGGCTAAGCGAGTTTACAGAATATAGTGAATTTTAGTTGCCTTATGCCATTGATGAGCCTTTATTTGCGGAAACTTAAACATAGCATAGTTCGGATTAATGCACTTTATCTCTTGCCTTCTGGGTGCTCCCAGAACCTAAGAATCCAACAGCAAAGAATTAACGTTAGAAATACGAAGCCATCAATTAGAGGGTTCACGCTTTCTTATTCAATTATATCACCTTAATTATCTCAACGAGCCGATCAACTTCACTTCGCCAGGAAATGCGGGCTGCATAATTGAGAACGAACAAAATTAGATTTGCAGGTAGAAAGAAAATAAAATTGAACTTTATTAACAAAGACACATCAGGATAAAGAAACCTTCTTTCTGATTAAGCACCTAAGCCATCACAGAGCCTGCAGATGAAAGGTCAATGGCAACTGTGTACAGTAGCCCTAAATACAACAGGAACACAATAATACATTGAGAATATGAAAGCTATTTTAGATTCTCCTTTCACTATACGACGACATCAGAGTTTACTGTTACTAATGGTTTGATCTTCCAGTTTAATATTCACACTTAAGAGCATACAGTTGGAATGACGAACCAATAAAAAAATTAGGAAAAAGGTTTGGCATGTGTTTATTGCTTAAGGCCCTGCTTGAGTATAGAGTTGGGAAAACTAGAGTTTATTTTTAACTAGAGATAGAGGCTATGCAAACACTAGTATACAAGGTTGGGCCTCAATTGGACGGACTTAGTTTTGATGGGTGTGTGGCTTTAGAGTTTTCTGAACTCTAAAATGTTGTTTTGGAGTTATCTAAACTCTAAGGCCGCGTTTGGGAACGGACTTAAAGTTAAGATAACCGGAGATTCACAAAGCAATCTAAACTTAACTCCAAAAAAGTTTAAGAAACTCCGGTTATCTATACTCCAAAGTTGAGAAAAGCGGAGTTTACAAAACTCCAATCCAAACAAAGTTTTCTGAACTCCAAAATTTATGGAAAAACGCCCATTTTGGAGTTTAACAAGTCCAAAACAACATGTAGAAAACTACAAAGCCAAATACCCCAACAGAGATTTAAATTATACGTGTAAGTAGGGCCTTGCAAACTAGAGTTTGCATCAACTCTACCTCCACTTTAAAATAAACTCAGGTTATCCTAACCCCATAACGAAACAGGGTCTAGTATGGGTGTTCTTCACAAATTTTGGAGCTCAGGAAACATCGGTTGAATTGTAGTTGTGTAAACTCCAGTTATCTCAACTTTGGAGTTTAGATAACCGGAGTTTTTTAAACTCCAAAATCCATGCCAAACATGCCATAGTTAGGATTTTGGAGTTAAGTTTTAGATAACTTTTTGAAACTCCGGTTATCTAAACTTAACTCCATTCCCAAACAGGGCCTAAATGATTGCCGACAACAGTTAATTATCATATATCATATGAGAGCGTCACAGGACTTGGATCCAGTTATACTAGTGAAAAAAGTCGCCATATTATGGTTGCATATAATATATTGCCTCTTACATCTTTCCTCTATGCAATACGAAAGCTACAGTAAAAAGTATCATGCCGCAGCCACACTGCATATAACAGAATGACAGCTATCATAACCAGAGATAACAAACGGAAAACATGAAAAACCTTACGACACTTCAAACTCCTTGTTACAACTCATTCCTCTGAACAGATAGTAACCAGCTAAATGAGTAAAATGCGGACTCAACCAAGAACAAAGTGGCGTCAATTAGCACATCAAATTCTCAATGAGATCATAGAGGAAAGCATCACGAAATATTTATAATACCTTTTCCATGGTGTTCTATCTCATGACCGGTTTATGCAATCTCACTCCAACTTTATTCTGCCTGTATCTCTTGTGTCTCCCTGTCTTGCTATTTTGCAGGCCGCTTTCAGCTGGGCTCAAACTAAGAGATCTTAGAAAAGTTTTCACAATCTGAAAGCTTGCAACAAAAAGGTGGATACAATAACAGATTTCATTTTTTTTCATTACCAACTTAGAAGACCATCCTAAGATCACTCAGACAAATTTCAGAATTCTTTTTTTTAAACTAAAATTTAGTTCGTAATTGCCATTCAGATATTCCTGCAATTATATTCCAAATGTTGGTAAACTATAAGTAATGCTCATAAGTAATATTTGAGAAGGATCGTAATTATTTCATTAAAAATACACAAACTCTTAACCGAGAACCCGCAAACAAATGTTGCTATTCAGAGCTTTGGCCTAAGCCTATTTTCTTTTTGAAATTATGCTAATAAAATGGTACAGGAACAGTGTGTAGGTTACAATAACCCACAAAAGAACTAATCGAACAAAACACTAAGTTGTTTTGTTACTTACAAAATGGGTAGTTTATCTAAACTACAAGCTCTTCATAAAATGAAAAAACTTCAAATGTGTGCTTATCATCATTATCTCAGCCGTTTCTCATCAATAATGGGGCAGGCCGTGAAGCAAGGTTTCATGGGAAGAAGATATTTAACAAACCTTTGCAATACCAGCGCATAAGAAACATTCAAGTGCCAGCAGTCTTTTAATCATATAGCAAATGTTTCGTAGTAGCTCGTAGATAACTATCCATGTCATATCCAGCTAAACTCATTTCCCACACGAGCTTGTGCGCTTCCTTTTTCTTGTTAGCCATGCAAAGTCTCTTTAACAATCGATTGCCCACAGGTTGCATAAGCAAGAAGCCTTTCCTCAATGCATAGAGCATGACATTTAACGCTGAGGCTAGCTTCCCTTCACAGCACAGTCTATGGATAAGGAGCACGCAGCTAGGCGGAGTAGCGTCAATATCAGACTCTTTAAGGATGTTAAAAATCTTAAGAGCTTCATCTACTTTCCAAGCTTGGCAATACCCAATAAGCCAAATAGTATATGGAGAAGAATTATTAGCAAGGCCACGCTCACGATCGAACTTGATTAGTCCTTTGACTACTTCTTCTATGCACCCTTGATCAAATTGGTTCTTCATTTCTGTCACAAAAAGTAGGTCCTTCATCGATTTGATGGTATCAGCTTTACTGGTTTGAGAGATGTGTGTGAACCAGAGATTTACAGCTCGTGCGACTTTCTTTTTCCGGCAAAGAATTCTCATAACGGTGTTGCATATTGACAAACTTGGGGTTATTCCGTTCTTCAACATACTCTGGTATACAATCCACGCATCCTCTTCTTTGTGGGCCTTCAAAAGCCCGTCTATGAGTGTCCCCAGAGTCACGTCATCAGGAGAATGTCCCATGATTTGCAGCTGTTTGAAAAGCTTCAAGGCATCGTCGGGTTTCCCACCCTTAAACAATCCATTAATAAGAACGTTATAGGTGACAACATCAGGCACAACTACATCTATAACATCTTGAAGAAGCTTATAGGCTTTAACTACATGCCCGGCCTCACACAGCTCTTCAACCATCTTACGAAGACTTGTGCGGTTGTTTACACCTTGAGAGAGCCTAAGGAAAAGCGAAGGCTTTACATTTACCTTCATCTTATCGAAGAGTGACTGAGCTTCTTCTAACTTTTCGGCCTTGCAAAGCCCGCTAATGAGAGAATTGAATGTAATAACGGTGGGGAGACAGCCATGCTTCCCCATTTCGTCGAATATCTGTTGAGCCTCAAGAACGAGCCCTTTTTTGCACAACCCACAAACCATGATGTTGTAAGTGGTTGAATCAGGGAAATTATCATGCTGAGAGATCTCCAACGTAAGAGACCGAGCTTGGTCCAAACGCCCGGTATCACAAAGACCCTTGATCAAAGTATTATAACAGTATGTATCAGGCACAACGCCTTTTTCCGACATCTCATTCAAGAACCTGAAAGCCTCCTCAACTCTCCCTGCCTCCAAATACCCTCGAATCATAATCGTATACAAAACGCAATCAGGCTCCACATTCTTCGTCTCAAGCATCTCCTCATAAACGCGGCATGCCTCATCAAACCTCTTATCTCTAAACAGCCCATCAATCAAAGAGCCATAACCATTCACCCCGAGAACAAAACCCTCTTCTTCCCCAAACACCCTCAACTTCTCAAACGCCGCATCCATCCTCCCCGCTTTACAATAGCCACTCAACATAACACTACACGCCACTGAATCCGGCGTGCAACCGTTTCTCCTCATCGAATCAAACAGCCTCTCCGCGTCATCGATCCAACCCTTATTACAGAACGACGAAAAAATAATAGTATAAATCATAGCATTTGGAACGATACCTCTCTGCTCCATTTCATCAAACATGTTGCGTGCGTCCGCGACCATCCCAGCCTTGCACAGCCCATCAATCAGAACGCTGAAACTCGCCAGATTCGGGCGGCAATCTGACTTCATCATCTTGTTGTAAATCGCCAATGCCAAAAAAACGGCATCTTTCTTCACAAGGACCTTGAGGAGAGTGTTGTAGGTGAAGGTATCAGGTCTGCATTCGAACTCGGGCATGCGGGAGAAGGCCTCGAGAGCTGATTGGGGCATGCCGGCGTCGGCGTAGGCACGGATGAGGACGGCGAAGGCGGAGGAGGAGATGGGTCGGCGCAAGCTCTTGACTTGGAGAAGGGAATCCCATGAGGATTGGAAATTGGATGATGGGTCGCTAAGGAGAGAGGAGATGATGAGGGAGTGGGAGCGCCATGAGCGGAGGCGCTTGAGGTTGGAGGCCCAGAGGAAGAAGCGGAAGGAGGAGGGGAAGGATGGGGAGCTGGCGAGGACGGAGGAGATCACGTGAGGGGTCAGGCGAGGAGAGAGAAGGAGATCGAGAGAGGGCTCGAAGGAGAAGGAGGAGGATGAGGAGGAGGAAGGGGGAGTGTTGAGAATGGAGAGGATTTGATGGGAGAGGGAGAGCTCGAGGGAGATTGATGAGGATTTGGATCGAGTGGTGAAGAGAGAGAAAGAGGAGGAGAGTGAGAGAGGTATCGCCCATCTCATGTGATCATGGAGAGAGGGGAGAGAGGGAAAGAAGACGGCGGCGTATTTTCGGAGAGCGAGAGAGAGAGGGAGACAGATGATGATGAAGAAGAAGAAGAAGGGTTTTAGTGAGAATGATGGCGCACGTGCGATGCTAGCTCTTTTTATATAGTAAATAGGTTTTTTTCCTCGAAATAGGGTGGATACAGGGTGAAATTAGTAAAATATTATAATTTAAATTATAATTATGAGAATAGGACGGTTTGGACCGTGTACTGTTAGAAGGCGGTTTCTAAAAACCCTGGCTTAGCATTTAAAAAGTGAAGACGGGTTGAACCCGTGCTGCTCACCCCACCAACCCACCCCAACCAAGCCCACCCTCCCTCCCTAGAGAGCAGATTCTAGGAACCCGCCCTTCCTTTTTAAAGGAGAGGGCGGGCGGGTTCTAGAAACCTGCCCTCTCCCTTGTATAAAAAAGGGCGTGTTTCTTGAACCCGCCCTCTTTTTTGGGGGGAGGGCAGGTCTCTAGAACCCGCCCTAAAAAAATTAACAATTAAAATAAATCAAATATTAAATTAAAAAAATAATTTCATCTCTGTCACGAATATCAGTAAATCGAGTTCTAAGAACCCGCCCTTCAGCATATGGGAGAAAGGGTGGTTTCCAAAAGCCCGTCTTTCGTACAAATATTAGATAAGATTGACCCGAGGATAAGGTTGTTGTTACTGTTACTGATGTGGGATAATGGTTGTTACTATTTATATAGAAGGAATCCAATACTTGGTTCATACTATAAATATGAGAATGAGCAACACTTCGGTAACCAAAAACAAAGCTCAGCAAATTTTAGTTTCAAGTTGTGTATCAAATCTTAGTGTCAAGTTCTGTCTCCATGGAAGAATTAGAGAAGATACGAAGAATACAACTGCAGTTGATATGGAGTTTCTAAGTGGTTACTAAAGAGTGAAAGATATGGGGGTAGAATGACTTGAAGTTTCTAAGCGGTTATGTAACAACCTAGTTCATTTATACCAATTACAGTTTCCATATTTCCTTTTTGGTGGTATTTTCTTGATTTATCGTGTTTGGGTGCGAATGGTATTTTATATTTTTTCTCTGCATTCGACCCTACCCGCTTGCTTGAACCTGTGTGATTCATATTTATAGATTACCATGGCTTGTTACATAGACACGTGCATCTAGTGTAAACTGCATATTGGCATTTCATCTAGCACCGCATGTTTTACCATATAACATTTTAGGTCATGTAAATAAATTAAAATTGCATTTCTTAGCCTGCATGATACCCCTAACCCCGTGGTAGCGTCCGCGCATCGTGTTCTCGTCCCGTTCAGTGAAACGGGCGTGTTTGGATGGCTACGCGCACGTACGTGCATCCGTTCTTGGGGGTATACATTTTTGTTATCTGGACATTCATTTGGAAATTTGGACGTTGTATATATTTTTCATATTTTAAATCTGAATTTTTGGACCTGATCCGGGCGTGTTTTGGAGTAAGTTCGTATTTACCAAAATCTCTAAACGGATGATTATTATATCCTTATTATATTCTACGGTTATAAGTTTTATATTTTAAAACTAAAAATTTTTTTTAAACGTTTTTAAAATCCTTTCTATTCACAGAACTTCTCTCTCTCTCTCTAATTTCTTATATTTTTTACTCCACCTCAGAACCCCACGTCCCTCTCTCTCCTCTTTCTTTTTCTCCTTCTCTCTCCCCCTCTCAATCTCTCTATCTCACCTGCTCTCTCTCTTCTGATTTATATATATACTTTCATTATTTTTTCCATAAGAAACAAAATTCTCTCTCCTCTCGCACTCTTCTCTCTCTCTTTCTTTCTCTTCTTCTTCTTCTTCTTCTTTTCATAATTTTTCCCACCTCTCGCCTCCTCACGAACCCACACCCGCGACCGCGCCTCGCCGTCGCCCTCGCCGCCGGAGATCCCTTGCCATCACGACCACCATCCCTTTCTCCTCTCTCTTCCTTCCCGACTCCGAACCCATCAGCATCGATCAACCCTGCATCTCGAACTCAACCCTAGCCACCTCCACCCTCGATCATTTGCCCTCGTCGTTGCCACCATCACCTTGTCTCCACGACCGCGCCTCACCGTCACCCTCTCCGCCTCCTTTCTATCCTCTCCCGACCTCGACTTCACCCCGAGAATCCATAGAAAACCCTATCCACGCCTGCAGCCCACGACCGCGACTTCTCACCACCTCGTCGCCGATCCCCCTTACACCACCGCTGCCTCATCACCTCACCTTCTTCTTCCCTCTCTCTTCTCCTTACCTTCCTAGCAGACTCCCGACACCACCCTCACCTTCTTCGCCGACCAACCTAACCCGACACCAAGAACCCTCGCCTGCACCCTTCACCTGCATCCTCGCCGGAGCTCGCCTCCCCGTCGACCACATCATACTTGCCACCACTTTCTTCCCTCCTTTCCTCTCTCCTACCCCTAACCTGAATCTCTCCCCTGCGCAAGAACCCCGATCACCCGACTTCAAGAAACCCATGGCTGCATCACCGTGAAACCTCGCCGGAAAACCTTCGACATCCTATCATCGACTTCACCCCATTACCATCTCCTCTGAACCCTGAGCACCTAACACACAACCTTCTTCTTTCCCTTTCTTCTTCTGCTTCTTCTTCTTCTTCTTTCTTTCTTGTTTTCTTGTTCTTTCCGGTCACCAGCCGGAGCCGTGCCGCTGCCGACGATCCGAGCAACCCTGTGGACGTCCTCTACCTGCGTGGTCACCTTCTTACTTTGCTTGGACCTGTCCCGTGTGCGCCGTATGCGCATTGCAACTTTTACCGACATTGGACGTTGCAGCGCGTATCCGTATCGGGTTCCATCGAGGCAAGTAAAACTTGCTACATGCTATTCATATTATTTTATACTCATTTAATTGCATAGTGAACCTGTAGATTAAATCTAATGTCACATGTTCCATTTTAATATTCCGATGTTTCATTTATATCACTTGTAGATCTAGAACCTGAAACATTTCATATTGCATATTAGGTTACGATACATGATACTCATGTCCATAGTTAAATCACATAATGATTATCTGTATAGCCCATAGTACCATTTTAAATAGTTTATAACTTTCGGATACCTAGTTGCATCCATTTAGCCTATTTTATATACGATTGCATCTCCAGATCATTTAATGCATAATAACGAGATTTTAACATTCTATATTTGATTAAGTGTATTTTAATTAGTGTTGGAACCATAACCCTAACTCAAATCGATAACCGTGCATCCATATGTTTTAATCTGTACCTATTTGCATACCACATTACAATGTTCCATTTTATTGTTCCATTAGTACCCCATGCTTGTTTTGTATACCCATGCTTATTTTAGTTTGATTATGAGTACCCATGTGACATTTGTGCACCCCTGACATGACTTGTTATACCATTACCTGACACGACGTGATACCGTACACTTCTTGACATGACATGATACCTATATACTACCTGACTTGACCTGAAGTATCATAGCTTGACCTGTTACCTGATCTTGTTACTAATGCCAACAAAATTGACCTGTTGTCCCTACGGACATTTCCTGTTGTCTATTCAGACAAACCTGTACATACTTGATCCTGTGTTGGCATTAGCTCCAAATTATTTAATACCCGACTTGAACAGATAACTTGGGGGTATGTGGAAATCAATGATGAAACTGTAACATTTCAAAAAAATAAAATATTATTTTTTGGGAATTTTTATAATTTAATATTATTTTAATAAATATTTTAATATTTCGGTATAATTAAATACCGATAAAATTGGGAAAAATTTGGAAAATTATAGAAATTACTAAAAAGAGGTTGTTTTATGCGAATTATGCAATTTTTAAGTTTTTATGATTAATTATATGCTAATTTAGTGTTAATCGCGATTAAAAATCGCTAATCGGATTCTAAGCGGGTTTTGTGCAAACATGTACCATATCTTTTTTTTTAACACTTGTGCATTTTCTACCATGGTTGTTTTGGGTTTACTATTGGTGTGAGAAGGGAATTAGAGAAGAAAAGAAAAGAAAAGAAAAGAAAAAGGGATAGAATAGAATATTGAGGTATGGTGAAGAGAGAGAAAGGGAGGGTTTGCCTTGACTTGGACTTGGCCATTCTCTCATGTTTCCAACACTCATTTCTTTCCCTCTCCTTCACTTGCTGCTGCTGTTGCTTCCTTCATCTCCCTCCCCTCTTCAACTCTTCAAAACACATCCAAAAACACTTCAAAAACGCACTCTCATTTCACTAAAAAGATGCACAAGCTCAAGGCAAACACATTGGACCAAGAAAGTAAGGATTTTGGCCACTTGGGGCAACTCAAGAAAATTCTTGAGTTGCTAAATGAGGTATTTTCTGAACCACTAGTTTAGTTTTCCTATTACTTATATCCCCATGTTATGATAGAACCGATATTTTTGATAGATTATTACATCACCTTTTCAGAGCGAGGCTCTTCTTGAGGAATTTTATTCCTTCATCATTGGACTTTGACAGATGTCTGTCCAGTGAAGAGCACTGCTCTCAATGGGAGTTTTACTCCTCTGCCTGAGGGATTTCTCATTTAATGAGAATCTCTTGAGGATTTCCTCATTTAATGTCAGCCTCATCCAATGATGAGGCTGTTTTATTAATAATGAACTGTCATCTAGATTTTGTGAGTCCCCTTTGGTCCCCTTTAACTGCATTGCAGTGCAGTACGGATTTATAGTGCCTCTTAACAGAATTTAATTTATAGCATTGGTGGCTGAAAAATTCGTTCTTTTCTGCGCAGGCATTATGTCTTCCGACACCTCCTTCCCATTCATTCGTTCAGAAGGCGGATTTCCTGAGGCACCCGTTGACCGAGAGGTTTTCGCGCTGATAAAAGACCATGACCCGGAGCATAAGAGTCTTCATCTATGGGGTAGATGGTATGA
Source organism: Agapanthus africanus (assembly GCA_030015575.1). NCBI lineage: Eukaryota > Viridiplantae > Streptophyta > Magnoliopsida > Asparagales > Amaryllidaceae > Agapanthus > Agapanthus africanus. The sequence continues at coordinate 594,271,892 of CM057344.1, read as the reverse complement.
TCAAATTATCATGGGCCGACGGAGCTTTTCCTGTGCGACACCCTCGGAGCCTATTTCAGCGATTGCTTATGCAAATACGCCTCCGATAAATTACACTGTGGAGGAGGTCAGCTGGACTTCAGAAGGTCTCCTTCGGCCTTCTATTGCCGCAATACCCGTGCAGCCGCCGGTGGCTTTGGACATCCTAGGGCGACGCATATGTCAGGGCGAGTCACGCCCCTGGGGACAGCCGTACAATGCAGGACTAACTCCCCGTCACCCAGCCGGGTATTTGCAGTGGGCCCGGTATATTCTATCGGCGAGGAAGCCATAGTTGATGAAGCCCGGATTGTATCCCGCCGTTTATGCCTCTTTGTTTCAATATTCCACACCCCCTACATGGTGGGTCAGGGCATTTCTGAAACAGTGGAACATCCCAACCCACACCTTCCTTCTATCAGATCGAGAAGTCTCCATTTCTTTGGAGGAGTTTGCAGAGGTCTCGGGTTTACCTGTTACCGGGGAACATTATGAGGAATTGCTTCCCCCAGACGAGTATGTTTTCGCTACCAAATTAGTGGTAATGGGTCTTACTCCCGAGAATGCTATTCAACATAAATTTCCGAGCTTAATAAAGGTGTTGAATATGTACGAGAACCTTTCTCTTGCATCCGAAGGTCGTGGAGTTAGTTTTATGGCTTTTATCGCTGATTTTCTCCGCCGGGAAATATTGAAGGAAGAAGTCGAGAAATTCGCCAGTCTTGACGACCCTTTCGGCTTGGGTTTAGGCAATCTGCCAGCGGTGGAGGCGGATCAGAAGAGCTTCTTTTTACCTGATATCCCAGTCATCCCTTTTGCAGAACTGGCGGCTCCTGGGATCGACGAAGAAGCGTTCTTTTTAGGGTTTCTCAGGCTGTGGCCGAGTTGGTTCGCGCTTCCCATGCACCCTCGCCGTATGAGGCCGTCCGTCTTCTATCCTGCGCATCGGATGGTTGCTGGGATACAAGTGGCTGTGGGGATTGCTGGGTTAGCCCATATGTATCACGGCCTCAGCTTGGCGGCTGATACCACTGAGCCAGGGGTGCAGTCGGTAAACTTCTCAATGCATTATTTTACGTCATGGCTCGAGTTACACGTGTTAGGTGTCTTTGGCATCCACAAGAGGCCGGGTTTTTATGACAGGTGCAGGTTCTCTCGGATCATGCGACTGGTTGGCGCTTCTATTGTGACTCCGACGCAACGGGAAGCTAGAGGCTTGCTTCTTCACCCGTGCACGGTTGGGGCTGGCATGTCCTTTACTGATAAAGTTCTGACCATCGGCCAAGAGTCGGGGAAGATGGTGCTACCACTGCAGGACATATTTAAAGATGGGGCCTCTGTGTTGAAAGCTCGGGAGATCCTTCATTTATATTCCATCAGACCGGATTTCTTAGTGTTCAGGCAAAATGATGCGGCATTATTCATGAGATACAATCCGCACCGTTTCTCCCAGTAGCTAAGTTACAATCAGGGCGTCCCACTTGAACCCTTCTTGGCCGAACCTGCTGCTACCGAAGAGGGAATACGGAGCGCACTGCATCATTTTATGCGCCTGAACACAGGGTCCAACTTCTTTATCAGCGAACCGAGTTGCGTCCCAAAGGCTCTTAATGCGTACGTGGCGTGGTATCAGCATTCAATGGGCGCCGTCATCAGGGAAGAGAAGCGATTGTTGCTCGATCGCAAGGGTGCAGTGCCGGCTGGCGATCGAAATGTTCCTCTGAAGCGACGGAACATTGTTCATCCTCCCCTGAGAGAGGTCACTGTAGTTGAGCCTCCACACGTGTTAAGCCCTACGCGTGGGTTGCCCCCACCCAGCGTGCCTGAAAAAGAGGTGGCTGCCGCGTCCCCCGAGTCGGACGTAGGAAAAGAAATTGGGACTCGTCGTCCAAAGGCGTCCACTAAACGCAAACTCGTGTTATCGGCCACCGGTGCCCGTCCTCAGAAGAAAAAGAAACAAGTACTTTCTTTGGACACCATATTAGGCTCGATGACTCTTGATCCGTCTAGCAAAGGCTTGAGCGAATATGGGACCAATGAGGGCTTATTCGGGATGCTTGATGATACCGATTTGGAGGCTGCCATCGAAGCTTCCAAACAGTCAGCCATCCTTGAAAAAGAACTGTCTGCCCTTGCGCAGTCAGGTATACTTTACCCTTATCTCTCAGTTGTTCATTCTTTCTATCATGCTTTGACTGACGCTTGCTATTTTAACAGGTGCCTCTACAGAAGAAGCTATGGCTGCTTCGCTAAAAACCTTCAGAGAGGAGGAAAGGCTTCGCGTCTTATTGCCAACAGATGCTTCGCTTGAACGACCGATGACGGATACCGTACCGGTTCCGGATGCAAAACCCAGCTCTGATGATAACATCCCCTTGGCGAAGGTCCTGAAGAAGTCTTCTCCCTTTGTAAAAACCGAGAAGCAGTCCAAAAAACAGACGACAAGGGGAAAGAAGCGATCTTCTAGAGCCATTAACTCTGGGCCAAAACGGGGGAAGAAGACCGCTGCTAGTCCGCCAGACGACAGTCTTCTTTTTCCTGGTTCATCTGCCGAGGAAGCTGCACAACTGGCTGAGGCTATAAGACGTTCTCAAGACGAGTCAGAGAACGTAAGAATTCCGAAAAAGCCCTACCCAGCTGTCATTTTTTTATGATGACCCTTCGTGGATCCGGCGACGATTCATCGGCCCTTTGGAGAAATGGGGCGAAAGGGCCCTTAAACAGGCTGTTTCGGAGGACGCTGCGGATGCGCTTTCATTGTAGACTGGCGGCCACGAGTCTACCCTTGAACCTCGGCGAGCATACCTCCTTGAGAAGGAGTGTCGGCTTGAGCGAGCCATACAAAAAGCTTCCTTGCGCAACGGTATGTTCCGGTATTTCTTTGTAATACTTCATATTGTCTGCACTTGTATATATGTATTCTTATCCTTGTGTGAACTGTGCAGAGACTTCGGCGATGGGGGAGGTTCCCACGGGTTTACTAACCGTAGAGCCTGCTGATACCCCTAGTGAAACATTGCTCAGTGTGGAGGGGGCTGATGAAACTGTCCCTCTTGCGATGGAGCTTCTCTTGGTGATTCCTGCTCCCCAGGTGATTGCTCCTCTGGAAGAGGCATCGTCATTGGCCGCGGATTCAATGGATATCCCTGGGGACAGCCCAGAGACTGCAGGACAGGTAGTCAAGGCCACCATCCTTCCATTGGAGCCCGTAGCGATGGTCACTGCTCCTTCACCGGAAGTTACTATACCGGCCCACCTCCCCGATGATGTGCCTGGGGGCATGGAGGAGGCCGCCGAAGCTGCTATCCCTCCAACCTAAAATGGGAGGAGCATCGAAGGTATTGTTCCATCTTTTATTTTAACGATCTCTTCATTATTTGAACTTTTCTGTCTTTTCAGAGCTACGGGAATTGGCGGCGTCCATCACTGGCCTGTCTCCAAGGAAGTCTTTCCAGCGTCTGCTGGAACTGGCTGCTCCACAGGCGATATCCCCTCAGCGCATCATTCTATCTTCTGGACAAGGTTAGCATTGTTCGCTCCTTTTCTCGATATTGTTACTTCTTTATGTAACAATGTTCATGTCTTCTGTAGTTCTGGAGGCTGATGATGAGGTTGAGGTCCTCGATGGGCCCGGAGATCTTCCAGACTCTTCTCGTATAAACGTGGGTAAGTAAAGTTTCGACGCCTTTGCATCTGTCCCCTGTTTGCAACCTTCGCTGATCATTTATCAATCTTTAACAGCTCTGCCTATTGTTACCGCGTTAGAGACTCGCATTCTCATGCCGCCTGGCCCTTATGCGCTGCGTGCATCCGAACGTATGGCCAAGTCAAGCCTTCACTCTTTGTTAGAGTTAATCGAAGAACTTCGTGTTGGTGGCTCGCTCACAGCCGAAGAATTTGCTGCTGAAGCCAACGGTTCTCTCCCCTTTCTTGCTACTTATCACAGTGAAGCATTTGTGCAAGTTTGGGTCGAATTCTGTCGTCGAGTGGAGGCTCGCTTGCATAGTCTTGAATGCCCACGCCTTCCTTCGAAGGTGGTGGCTGCGAAGACAAGTTTGCAGGAGTTGATTAAGCGATACGCCGCTAATACGCTTTCCTATGAAAAGAGGCTCCGCCGAAAGTTCTCAGAGAGAAAGTTGACTTCAACCGCACTAGGGGAGCTTCAAGCCGAACTTACATCTAAGACCACCCGCGCATATAAACTTTGGCAAGAGTTTCAAGCCATAATCAAGGACGTGGTGGCTGTTGATAAAGCTGTTATCTTTACCCGGACGATGGTTGATGCTCATAAAGCTACTGAGCATGAGCTTGAAGGCCGGCTTGCCTCGCATCAGGCCCAACAGTCGGAAGCGGAGGCCTGTTTCGCAACCATAGTCAATTTTGAAGCTGAGACCCAAGAAAGGAAGGATGAACTGATGAACCTTTTGAATCATCCGCCAGCTTGAAGAATTGTATATTTTTTATTCTTCTTTTGTACATACTTCTGAATGAGAGTATTTTGGTTCTTTCATAAATTGTACTTTGTATTCATTTTGGTTCATGAATAAAAACATATTTTTCTTCTCAATGGTGTGTCCCTTTTTGTGGAATGTATTCTGTGGATAGTCTATCTTGGTCTCCTTGCAGGACAACGATGGCTTAGGATTCAGGGTTAAGATCTGCTTCCTAAGACTTTTCAACTTTATGAGCCGTGAGGGTCTCATAAAGAATTTTCTCCCTACCGGTCGAGAGGATCCCGTAGATGTAATTTCTCCTTAAGAATCGTGAGGATTCCTAGGTGAGTTTTTTCTCTCTTGCGAGTCGTAAGGATCTCATAAGCGAATTTGCTCCCTTACAAGTCGTGAGGACCCGCAGGTGATGGGTGAAGTTGTCATCATCCGCATTTCACGGAATCCGAAATTACTCTGGATGCTTCCCACGGGTTCACTGCCGTGTTCTGCAAGGACCAGACTCTGCTCTGGATGTTTTCCAGGATACCGTAGTTTAAAGACCTCGTGGTCAAGGTTAAGGACATCATAGTCCATGGATTTAAGGACTCCACGGTCCGTTGTTTAGTTTTAAGACATCACGGTCGACGGCTAAGGACATCATAGTCCGTGGATTTAAGGACTCCGCGGTCCGTTGTTAGTTTTAAGACATCACGGTCGAGATTAAGGACATCATAGTCCATGAGTTTAAGGACCTCACAGTCCAATGTTAGTTTTAAGACATCACGGTCGAGGTTAAGGACATCATAGTCCGTGGATTTAAGGACTCCACAGTTCGATATTAGTTTTAAGACATCACGGTCAAGGTTAAGGACATCATAGTCCATGGATCTAAGGACTCCACAGTCCGTTGTTAGTTTTAAGACATTACGGTCGAGGTTAAGGACATCATAGTCCATGGGTTTAAGGACTCTACAGTCCGTGAAACGCGTGGTTGTCGGGACCCGTCACCTCTTTGAAGACGTTGAGGAATTACAACGATAAATATCAAAGGAGTGAAGAGATGTACCCTTGAACCAAGGTAAAATTAGTTTAAGGACATTACGGTCCATTGTTAGTTTTAAGACATCACGGTCGAGATTAAGGACATCATAGTCTGTGAGTTTAAGGACCTCACAGTCCAATGTTGTTAGTTTTAAGACATCACGGTCAAGGTTAAGGACATCATAGTCCGTGAGTTTAAGGACCTCATAGTCCAATGTTGTTAGTTTTAAGACATCACGGTCAAGGTTAAGGACATCATAGTCCGTGAGTTTAAGGGCCTCACAGTCCAATGTTGTTAGTTTTAAGACATCACGGTCAAGGTTAAGGACATCATAGTATGTGAGTTTAAGGACCTCACAGTCCAATTTTTGCTCTGGATGCTTCCCACGGGTTCACTGCCGTGTTTGGTGAGGACTAGGCTCCGCTCTGGATGCTTCACACGGGTTCACTGCCGTGCTCTGCGAGGACCAGGATCTGCTCTGGACGTTTTCCACGGGGTCAGAAGTGACATTATCCGCGTTCCATGTAGCCAGGAATTTTGCTCTGGATGCTTCACACGGGTTCACTGCCGTGCTCTGCGAGGACCAGGCTCCGCTCTGGATGCTTCACACGTTCACTGCCGTGCTCTGTGAGGACCAGGATCCGCTCTGGACGTTTTCCACGGGGTCAGGAGTGACATTATCCGCGTTTCACGTAACCAGGAATTTTGCTCTGGATGCTTCCCACGGGTTCACTGCCGTGTTCTGCGAGGACCAGGCTCCGCTCTGGATGCTTCACACGGGTTCACTGCCATGTTCTGCAAGGACCAGGATCCGCTCTGGACATTTTCCATTGGGTCAGAAGTGACATTATCCGCGTTCCACGTAGTCAGGAATTTTGCTCTGGATGCTTCACACGGGTTCACTGCCGTGCTCTGCGAGGACCAGGCTCCGCTCTGGATGCTTCACACGGGTTCACTGCCGTGCTCTGCGAGGACCAGGATCTGCTCTGGACGTTTCCCACGGGGTCAGGAGTGATATTATCCGCGTTCCACGTAACTAGGAATTTTGCTCTTATCCGCATTTCACGGATTCGGGGTTTGACTCTTGGTCATCTGTGCACCGCCGAGTCATGGAACTGGAGGTTGCCGCTGTTCCGCTTTGCTTGACGTTGCATCTATTGTGATGAGACGAATATCGCGATGATCTCTAGGCTGTCTGTGAACCATTGAGATTTGGCTTCTCCTTCTGATGAAGCTTGGGAAGGAAGGGTGTGATTCCCTCTTTATTTGCGCCCCCGGATCATATACAGGGACCGATGTGATATCACCTGTAGGGCGTAAATTTCATTCATTTTATTTTTTTATTTATTTCCGCGATGCTCTATCATTTCAGCTTTTTGTATCGCGAAGGTCGCGATTGCCCAATCATTTCGGCTGTTTTTCGCGGTGCCCAATCATTTCGGCTATTTATTTTATTTTTACTCGCTGCTTTTTATTGCGAGTTGCCCAATCATTTCGGCTATTTTGCATGCATACATTTTTACCTGCTGATTTTGTTGCAAGTTACCCCATCATTTCGGCTATTTCGTATGCATGTGTGGCTTGCTAACTTTTCGCTGCAAACATGGGATTAGACACCGATTTCAGCATCAGCACCGCTACAACTAGGATATTTCCAGGAGCGAATCATCATTTGCCTCTGTCGATGTCGAGCAAAGGTGGCTTAGTAAACAGGGTTAGGATCCTGTCGACTAAGGCTTTTGACTTCATGAGCCGTAAGGGTCTCATGAAGGTATTTCTCCCTACAAGTCGTGAGGATCTCGTAGGTGCGTTTTCTCCTTAGGAGTCGTGAGGACTCCTAAGTGTATGTTCTCCTATAAGTCGTAAGGATCTTACAAGAGGGTTTTCTCCTTATAAATCGAGAGGACTTACAAGGGTTGTTCACCATATAGACATATCCCTAGTCACGGATGGGACTTCGTTAGGGAAATGTTTATTCGCGCCCGTGGATTGTATATAAGGGTCAGCATTGAGCCGCTTGTAGGGCAGTATCGGAGGGTGTGGGGGCTGCTTAAGAACAGGTTCAGATCCCTGTAGCTTAAGACTTTCAAATCTTATAAGCCGTGAGGGTCCCATAAAAGGATTCTCCTTACGAGTCGTGAGGATCTCGCAAGTGTAATTTCTCCTTAGGAATCACGGGGATCCCTAAGTGTGTTGCTCCCTTGTGAGTCATAAGGATCTCACGCAGGTGGTTTCTCCTTACAAAATCGAGAGGACCTTGAAAGTGTCTTTTAACGAGATTGCGCCCTTTCGGGTTTTCACAAAACTCGCCGGTAGCCCTACTGTTTTTACTCACGGAGCCCTTTCGGGTTTTCATCCGTACCCATTTTGCTTGTGGATATACCGTTTTCTTTTTTCTCTTTTTTTAATTCTCTTTTTTTTTATTTTAACAAGGTTGCGCCCTTTCAGGTTTTCACAAAACTCGCCGGTAGCCCTGCTGTTTTTACTCACGGAGCCCTTCCGGGTTTTCATCCGTGCCCATTTTGCTTATGGACATACCGTTTTCTTTTCTCTCTCTTTTTTTATTCTTTTTTTTGTCATCTTTGGGATGCTGCAATCCACCGTAGTTTATCGACATCTCGGTCAACAGCTAGTTTTAGGACGTAGTGGTCCGTTGTTAGTTTAAGGACGTTTCGGTCCGTCGTTAGTTTAAGGACGTTTCGGTCCGCTAGCCGGCCATTACTTATAGAGTTTGGGTTTAGGAAGATAGCGAGCGGACATAGTCGTCGTCATCTATCGTTGACCTAGGCCATGACTCGTCAAGCGTAGTATTTCTTCAGGAAGCGACCATTTATTGGTCTGAAGGGCCTTTCGCCATGCATGTCCATGAGTAGATAGGCTCCACCCTGGTAGACCTTGTCTATGATATATAGGCCTTCATAGTTCGGCTCGAATTTCCCCCGCTTGGCACGATTGGGGATCATAGGTCTTTTGACCATTAGCACGAGTTCGCCTTGGCGGAATGTTCTCGGCCTAGTCAATCTCTCTTATGAGCGCGTCATCTTTGCTTTATAAGCCTCTAGATTTTGTTGCGCCATGAGCCGGGTTTCATCAAGGGCATCGAGCTCCTCAAGCCGAAAGTGAGCGTTTTCTTCGTCCGTTAGCTCGTAGTGAACTGCCACTCGTAGGGAGGGTAGCTCTATCTCGAGGGAGAGTACCGCCTCTGTACCGAATACCAATGCGTACGGCGTCGTATTCGTGGCTGTTTTGAAGGTCGTTCGGTATGCCCACAGAGCTTCGTGCAGTCTCTCGTGCCAGTCCTTTTTATTTCGAGACACCGTCTTCTTTACAATCTTTGTCAATGTCTTGTTAAAAGCCTCAGCCAGACTATTAGCTCGAGGATTATAGACTGAGGAGTATCTCCAGTCTATGTTATGCTGTTGTGCGAAGCGGCTGATCTTGTGGCTTCTATAGGCTGGTCCGTTATCGGAGATAATCCGTCGCGGAGTGCCAAACCGATAAATGACGTGTTTCTTGAAGAAATGGAGGATATTCTCCGTCTTCACCTCCCTCAGCGGTACTGCTTCTGCCCATTTGGAGAAGTAATCAGTTGTCGCCAAAATTAACCGATGTCCTCTGGACGATGCTGGTTCGATGGGTCCGATTATGTCAGTTCCCCACATTTCAAATGGCCAGCTAGCCACCGTCGGATGTAGTGGATTCGGATGCTGATGGATAAAATCCCCGTGAATCAGGCACGAGTGGCATTTCTTTGCATACTCGAGGCAGTCCTGGATCATCGTGGGCCAGTAATAACCCATTCGTTTGATCTTCAGCTTCATCTTTGGCCCGGCTTGGTGAGAACCACAGAGCCCGTTGTGAGTTTCTTAAACGACTCTCTTTTCTTCTTCAGGTCCCAGGCATCTTAACCATAAAGAATCAAATGACCTCTTGTACAGAGTATCATTGACGAAAGCGAAAGATAGGGCTCGCTACATGAGCTGATATTTTGAGGACGCATCTTCAGGCGTTCGACGGGATTTGAAGTAGTCTATGAAGACTTCTCCCCAATCTTCAACCTTCTCTTGGTCTTTTATTTGTAGGGCCGTTTGCTCGGTCGCTCCCTTTTCTTCGGACGACTCCGGAGATATTTCTGCCGGTGCAAGTACCCGACGGCTTTGCACAACGATCCTCACGTCATCGAGGTTCTCGTCGGCCAGTTCCTTAGCAAGCTTGGCTAATGCATCCGCTTTGCTATTTTCTGCACGCGGTATGCTTTCTAAGGTGTAGGAAGGTATTTGGGTCAACAGTGGCTGTACCCTCTCGCCATACTTTACCAGTTCTGGTTTGCACGTTTGATAGTCGCCGTTTACTTGACTAACGACCAGTTGAGAGTCTCCGTATATGAGAAGGTCTCCAATCCCCATGTCGATGGCGATCTCGAGACCTGCTATCAAGACTTCATACTCGGCTTCATTGTTTGTCCTTGGCTCTGTTAAGGAGAAAGCAAAGCGCATTATCCCTCCTTGTGGAGTCACGAAGATGAGGCCTACCCCTGTTTTGATTATAGGGGTGTTTTGTTTGCGTTTCTTCATGGAGGATGCTCCATCGAAGTAAATTTCTACCGAGTATCATTTCCATCGTTCGTGTCAAACGCATGTTCGTCTGGCAGTTCGCAGTTCAAAGGAGAATCGGCAGGTATCGGATGCTCAGCGAGGAAGTCGGCGATGGCCTGGCCTTTCACTGCCTTAAGAGACTGATAGCTTATTGAGAACTCCATCAAGAGCAAGGCCCATTTAGCGAGCCGCCCTGTCAATATGGCCTTTGACTTCAAATACTTGAGAGGATCCACCTTCGATATGAGACGGACTTCATGCGCCAACGCATAGTGCCTGGGCTTCGTTATTGCGAAGATCAATGCCAGGCAGTGTTTTTCGATGGGAGAATAATTGCTTTCTGCCCCCAGCAGAACTCGACTCAAATAGTAGAGCGCTCTCTCCTTCCCTTGGTCATTCTCTTGTGCCCATAATGCGCCTAAGGAACCTTCAAGGGCGGTTGTATACAGAATGAGAGGCTTTCTCTTGACCGGAGCGGCTAGCACCGATGGATTCTGCAGGTATTGCTTGATTTCATCCAGCGCGCTTTGGCATTTGTGATCCCAGACGAATGGGATTCCCTTCTTCATCAGGTGACTGTAAAGACGGCACTTGCCTGAGAGATTGGTTATGAATCACCGGATATACGCGAGCTTCCCTTGGAGAGACCGCAATTGCTTGAGAGTCCTCGGTGGGGGCATCTCCATAATTGCCTTGATTTTTGATGGATCTATCTCGATGCCTCAGTGTCGGACAATGAATCCTAGGAACTTACCTGAGGAAACTCCGAACGCGCATTTGAGAGGGTTCATCTTCAAGTTGTATTGCCGAAGGCGTTGAAACACGATCTTTAGATGCTCTAGATATTCCTCGTATGATTTGCTTTTCACCACAAGGTCGTCAATATAGCATTCGACGATTTCATGTATGAGGTCATCGAAGATCTTCGTCATGGCCCTCTGATAGGTGGCGCCGGCGTTCTTTAGACCGAAGGGCATCATCTTGTAGCAGAATATACCCAAAAGGGGTCCGGAAAGCGGTATGCTTCTGGTCCTCGGGATGCATCTTTATCTGATTATATCCTGACGATCCGTCCATGAAGGAGAAGACTTCGTGGGTGGACGTATTGTCCATCATTAGCTCGGTGGCCGGTACCGGGAAGTCGTCTTTCGGGCAGGCTTTATTGAGATCCCGAAAGTCCACACATATGCGCACTGTCCCATTTTTCTTCATCACCGGGACGATGTTGGCGATCCAGTCAGGATACTGAACCTCTTGGATGAAGCCGGAGTCGATTAGCTTCTTAACCTCGGCGTTGATGCTCATCTCAAGCTCGAGCCGCATTCTTCTCGGCGCTTGTTTGATCGGCTTGACGTCCGGCGATATCGCCAATTTGTGCACGGCAACCTCTGGATCTAGTCCTGGCATCTCGGAATAGTTCCAGGCGAAACAATCTTTATGTTGCATGAGCACGTCCTTTTGTGTGGCCACCCTTTCTTCAGACAGCAACTCACTGACGAACGTCGGCCGCGGGTCACTTGCCATCCCTAAATCAATTTTCTTGAGATCATCTACGGTAGTATGTATTCCATCTTCCAGCTCTTTCGGTGCCGGTGGAAACTCTGAGATCACCTCGTCATCATTATTTTCGAAGCACCAGGGGAGATCATCCATATTCTCGGGCTCTTCTTCTGACAGCGTTATCATATGACAAGTACGAGCTCGCTTTCAAGACCGATGTTGATTTGGTTCTACTCTTGCGGATTTGGGTTCATGCTTCTGTGGCAGGGTTACCCGGATAGAGCGAATCTGCCCTGTCGATATTGATCTTCGACCCAGTTCTTGAAGGTGAAGCAGTCTTCAATAGGATGTCCTGTTGCCGTGTGATAGGAGCAATAGTGCGGATGTGAGACTTTGCCTGCTTGCTCGGGGTGCTTGAACTCCGGGAGTGTAATCAGTTGATGTTTTATGGCAAGATCAAGTATTTTCTTCGTCTTGTTTTGAGCAAAAGAGTATGCTCGACCCATCTTCTTTATAAAAGATGAATCCGGATTGCTTGACTCCTGATCGCGTGGCTTTTTCGACCCGCTTCGTCGCTGTCGAACGCCTTTCCCGTTCTTTGGTTTGTTTCTGCCTCTGCGTTGTGCTTTTTGTACAACGGGTTGACAGGGAGGAGCATTTTCATCTTTCGCAGCCTGCTGAAGAAGGTGTTGCGTCCTGGCTTTCTCGTAGATGGCCATTTCGCGATTGTGTTCGTCTCGAACTTTTTGACCAGCTTCCCTTATAATCTTGTCCATTTGTTCTTCGAACGACGGACTGGGCATTTTCACGTCGGGGGCTCTTTCTGGTTCAGTGTTAGCATTCTCCCACTGAGCATCCCCTTCTTCATCAAAGTCATGTACGACGTAGCAGTCGCGGAGTAGCCCCCATTTCTTGGATTGAACATACCCAAGCCCGATCGTTTCCATTTTCCCGTTGGGCAATTTCCGCTGAGTTCCAGGGACGTTCCAGATCCTGTCATAGAACTTAGCTCTCCGAGTGGTCTGTTTGAAAGGTACGTCTTGGCGTCTCAACAGTCTTTTTAGTCCATCCGAGTAATATCTGGGCAAACGGATGGGCTGGAGCCTGTCAAGTGTAGAATACGCGCCATGCCAGATTTCTTTCTCCACTTTGGTTTCCCCAGATCGGTAGAATAGGATCGCCTTTTCACCTTCTCGCCCGGGAGGGACGTAGAATGTCTGCAGTTCTTTCACACTGTAGGTATGAAGCGCGTCTAGTTCTTTATGATGCTTGGGCGGAACCATGGCAACTTGCAAACTTTGATCTTCACCAGCGATGGTTTGTATTGAAGGCCGAGCAGAGAATATAGCATGAACCTCATCTTCCGAGTCACTGCCGAAGATAAGCATAGGAGCGGATGGTCCCGGCTTGTTGTACTGGGGTGGCCCTGAATAAACTATCTCTTCTTCCTCCTTGGTATCACTCCCGAAGACCGGAATGGTGGTGATAGCTTTGTTCTACGGTTTGTGACATCTCTCTGTGTCTTCAAAGTCTGGTAAGAAGTATTTTGCATCTTCGTACTTGCGGACTTCGTTCACGGAGAATGGGTTTAACTCTCCTGTCACAGTATACTCGAGACCATCCTTGAAGTATTTCATACACTGATGCTGTGTAGAAGGGATAATGTTGTACTCATGTAACCAAGGCCGACCAAGCAAAGCATTATAGCATGTCTTGGCATCGATGACGTGAAATTTAATATCTGTGACGAGTAGTCTGAAGCGCAGCGTCAGTATCACAGACCCGAGAGTCCGTGATGACTGGGAATCGAAACCGGAGATGGTAATTTTATCACGAGCGAGGTGTTGAACGCTCATGCAGATTTCCTTCAACACTCGCACGTTGAGGAGATTGACGGAAGACCCATTGTCGACCAGGATCTTGCCTATCTTGATATCGTGACAATATCCGGAGACATATAGGGGACGGTTGTGTTCGCATGTCCCAAGGAGGATATCTTCATCGCCGAAGGTAATATCGGCTGTGTGTACTTCTTTCAGTTCGTCCTTCATCTTTTCTTCGATGAGGAAAGCTTGGAATTGCTCTGGCTCTTGTAGCGCCTTGATCAACGAATCTCTTGCTTCTTTTGATAGTAAAAGGGCGTCGAGAATGCTGAGCTGCGAGGGTAACTTCCTCAAGTGCGCCAGAATGTTGTAGTCCACCTTACTTTTCTTTGCGGGTCCTTGGCGGTCAGCTCTTTCGTGACTTGGTCATCTAGGGCGATATCCTCAGAGAGCTTTTCTTTTCCCTTATCTCTTCTGTTCGCGGGTCCGAGATTCTTTTCTGGAAGTGTACGATTGCGGAGCTGAATATTTTCGCAAGCCTTCGGTTCTTCCTCTTTTCCCAAAGTGGACTCTTTAAAGAGAGGACCAAGAGCCATTTCCTCATCAGAGTCGCTCCCGAATGTGAGAACTTGTGATCCCCTGGCGTTAATCACGCGATAATTGCCGGTGGTTCTTTTATGCTCCTCGGTCGTGTTTTTTTGCTCCCGACGAGTTTTGCGTTTCATCCGCTTGAAATGCTGCCGGTGAACAACATACCCTTGCCACCATCTTTTAAAAGCGCCTCATTCTTCGGTAGGGTGCGAAATCTTTCGGTGATATAAGCAGTAGCTATGATGTGTCTCTGCTTTACCGAGAATGTTTCCTTCGGAGGGTGGTAACTTCATCCCCATTGATATGGCTTTAGCAAACCTTTTCCTCGTCTTGAACTTATTTTTATTCGCGAGGGATGTCCCTTGATTCGGCGGAAGTGTCTCGACTCTTTCGTCCAGTCGCCGGCGTTTGGCTTTTTCAGATATGGCCATCTCACGCTCTCGATCAGCTTTACTTTTCAGATGAATTTCATTCAGGAAGGCGTCGATCATTTCGTCTGACGGCCATAGAAGTTCCGGCTCAGGACCTGCACCCAGTCTCTTGGTGCAAGGAGCCTCTTCATCTTCTATTAATGAGTGAGAGATCACATGACAACTTGCTATGTAGTCTTCAGATCCATCCGCCGAGTCTTCTCCGTCATTTTCGTCCACAAGGACGTGGCCGAGGAATTCTTGGAGCGTGATCGGAGTCCGCACCTTCTGGTTATACTCTTCCAGCGCGTCGATCTATTTTTGTAGGTCCGTGCGCTTGTCGCCAGGCTTCACGGGCTTCTTGGATTTCTTTTTCTTCTTTGAAGATTTCGACGGCTGGGTGTGAGCACTTTGGCTATCTCCACTAATCTTTGGAGTTGGGCGCGGCTTCAGCATCCCTTCGATGACCTGGGGTTCCAGCGGATTCTTCCACCTGATCGCCGGGCATGTCTGAAGATCATTCAGCATTCTTTTGGTTTTGGCCGAAAGAACGACCTCCCATGGAGCTTCTTCAACAAAAAAGCACGTTTCCCCCGGTGTGTCCATTTTCTTAGGAGTATGCGGTTGTGGTGGGCTCACTTTCCACTTCTCAGACAACGCAAACTTGCCTTGTTGGCACTGATCCTCGATCCATCCCTTAAAGAGGAAGCAATCTTCGATTGGATGGCTCACCGTTTGATGGTAAGGGCAATAATTGGGATTATTCACTTCGCTGGGTTGCGATGGTCGCCTTGGATTCGGCAAATTGATAAGCCTGTTGCGCATCGCCAGCTCGAACAGCCTCTTCGTTTTATCCTGCGGGAATGAGTAAGGGCGCTTCATTTTCTCATTGTAATAGCGCCGTCTCTCTTCCAGTTGATCTGCTAGCTTTGGGGCACTGGGCTGCTGTTGGGTGTTCGCAACGAAGATCGCCTTCCCTTTACCCTTTTCATTCCGCGGTTCCGGCTTCGGGGGAGATGGTCTATGACCCATCTGGTCCATCTGGACCAGCTTGTCGATTAGAGCCTGGAATGTGGTCGTTTTGAAGAACATCATGAACTGTGAAATAGTTGCATGAGGGTCTAGGGTGTCCACGAACATGCCCACCGCTGGTGCTTCTTCGATACGCTGTTCGCACTTCGACCACAGATTCCGCCACCGGATTGAGTACTGAACCCATGTCTCACCCGGCTTCACCCTGGCATTGATCAATGCCGTTATTGGGGTGCGTTCACTAGCACTTGCGAATCGTTGGGTGAACAACAACTCCATTTCCGCGAAAGTTTTGACGGAGTCGTTTGGAAGTTCGGAATACCACTCAAATGCCGTCTTCGATAAGCTGCCGACGAATTGGCGGAGCAAGAGCTTATCATCACCACCAGTATTGCCACAGAGGGCCCTGAACTGAGCAACATGTTGATGGGGATTGCCCGTCCCCTTGTACACATGGAATTTTGGGATCGTGTAGCCTGGCGGGTACTTTATCTGATCATACCAGCCTGGATACGGTCGCCCGGTTCTAACAATTTACCCAGTCGCTTCATTTGCCTGGTGAACTCTTATCTGCTGAGCGATATAGTCATCCAGGACGGCTTTGGAGATTGTCTCCTCTTTGGCTATTGATAGAGCCGGCAGAGGATTCGATATTTCTCCTCTGTCATCTTTAATTATTACTGGAGGATCTTCGGCTGGAGGGTCCGGCTGGATCATCATGCCCACCATATCCTGGAATAGAAGGGCCATTTGCTTTATATTGGTCGCTTGTTCCGCAGCCTCCTTGTCCTTCTTTTCGAGCATTCTCCGAAGGAATTCAGCCTCAGTCTCGTGTTCGTGACGTTGTTCCGATGACGCCTCCGGGCTTTCTTTTGGTCCGGTAAGTGTGGCCATTGCAGTCAGCATCTCTTGAAGCTTCTGCTGTTGCTATTCCTGACCTCTTGTGATGGATCGGGTGAGTGGTCGGTGGCCCGTAGAAGCGCGGTTATCCTCTTTCCCGGATGCCATATAGACGGTATGCACCACCATGCCCCCAGACTTAGGGCGTTTGGGCTCAGTGCCTTTGACGTTTGTCGCAGGCATGGGGATTTTCTCCGGCCTTCTTCTCTTATGCGCGGTCGAAGTTAAGGGGGCCGTTGCAGTGGGTACCCAAGTAGCGCCGCCTTTTGCGGCTTAACGGGATGGTTTTCTTCCTGTCGGACCTTCAGCTTCTTCTGCCGGCGGGGATAGTCTTGATCCACCATCGACTCTCGGACTTGTCGCCAGATTTTGTAAACTTTAGAAGACAGTCGTTGAGGGGACTGTTCCGGCTTCATTTCTGTGACAGTCTTCACCGGCGGCGGAGATCTTTTCAATACGGGGGTAGGCGAATTCCTGCGCACCTTGTTCAGTAGCTCAAAGTTATTCCCGGTTGGAACAGCAGCATTGATTTCCACCGTTGGAGCCGGTGGAGTTAGCCCAGAGGGGGAGTTGCCCCCAGCCTTCCTTACTCGGCGCCAGTGGCGACGTCGAGCGTGTCGAGCTGACGGTGTTGGTTCGGCGATGGGGATGGCTTTGTCTTGCCCCCTGTCCAGATGAGGCGCCGCTGGTGCCAGGCTCTTGAAGACTGACGTCTTTTGAGTAGTGGTATCCAATCTGTCAAAGACAGACCTTCGAGCAGGAACGGGAGCCGGAATAGTCAGTCTTGTAAAGACCGACTTTTTGGCAGGAGAAGCCGCCTTGACGACTTCAGGAGCAGGGGTGGCTATCTTCTTTGGGATGGCCACTTCAGGTATCATGGGCTTCTTGGCATACCCATCGGAGTTCAGGCTCAGTCTTGCGAAGACCGAGGAGTTGGAGCTGGACGACCCGTTGAGAGGGGCCGGGTAGTAGCAAGCCGATCGAAGACCGACTTCTTGGGAGCTTTTGGTGTTGGTACAGGAACGGTGAAGCTCATTGGCGGGAGCATGGTCCCGAAAAACAATCCAGTAGTGGCCTGAGTGACCTGTTCCACTGGCATCGTGAATAAGGAAGCCGCTTGGGGCCCGTAAGCTACACCTCCAGGTGAGGCGGAGCGTAGGTTGCAGTTGCAGTTGGAACATCTTGCGCAAGTGGACGCAATTGATTCTTTGCTTTCTGTAGCAAGCAAAATGCCAAATCTTAGTACCTCGAAACCCAAGGGCAACCATTAGCAAACAGCGTTTGGTTCGCGAACACGACATACGAAGTGTGGAGTGAAAAGAGGAAAAGGTCCCACCGGGCGTGCCAGAATCTGTTCCCCTCCGAAAGACGCGGCGGAGACGCGGAGGACATCTTGCCTGAAAATCAGGGCAGATGATAATTGGTGCTATCTGTCCACCTCTCCGAAGATGCCAAGTTGATTTATGGCACCATGTATCGAAGGTTTAAACGGATGCGGTCGATGTAGCAGACTTCGTCAGATTCCCCCTCGTTTGAGGGGTTTTTGATTGTGGGGACGCTCTTCCCTGCAGGCGCAAGCCCCTGTAGTTAATACGTTACCGCATCGCGGTAACAACTTTCTCCTTCTCCATATGGTCACTTCGTGTCGTGGGTGTTTGTTTTTGTTTGGTTGCCCGTGGATTGTATACGGAGACTAAGTTATATTGTCTCCCATAGGGCGTGGACTAGTCCAAATCCGTATCTTTCTTAGATTTGGGTTTGGGGGTTGGGTTTAAGGAAACGTTAGCCTCATTTGAGACTAAGATCAACTTAAACGTTTGTTAAGGATACGTTAGTCTAAATTTTAGACTAAGATCAACTTAACGGGACCATTTAGATCCGACAAGAGAGCAATTGGGCTCTATTGTTTAGTTTAGTGACATTACGGTCGATTGTTAGTTTAAGGACATTACGGTCCATTGTTAGTTTAAATACATCGCGGTCGAGGTTAAGGACATCATAGTCCGTGGATTTAAGAACTCCACAGTCCGATGTTAGTTTTAAGACGTCACGGTCGAGGTTAAGGATATCATAGTCCATGAGTTTAAGGACCCCACAGTCTGATGTTAGTTTTAAGATATCACGGTCGAGGTTAAGGACATCATAGTCCATGAGTTTAAGGACCCCACAGTTCATAGTAATGTGTGGTTGTTGGGACCCGTCACCTCTTTGAAGACGTTGAGGAATTACAACGACAAATATCAAAGGAGTAAAGAGATGTACCCTTGAACCAAGATGAATTAAATGATCTGTAGCCCAGTTTGGAACTAAGACCAATTAATTATATTATGAGCACAATAGCTCGGTTAAGTCTGAATTGAGGACTTATGGCCAATTTGGGCTAAGTCCAATCAAGTCAAAATAGTTAACATTCGTTTTGGGCTGTTAAGCATTTGTTTGGGCTTGGCCTTTTTAACAATGCGGAGCATTGATTTAAATTCTGACAATGTTTGTCTTTTATTGAGTGCTAAGCATTCATCATAGCTCTGGGGCTTATCCAAAGAACAATTTATGTTCTGCCCAAGCGTACATAAAAGTATATAGCGCGCTTGGCACTCGCGCCAGTCGATGAGCGCAGTGCGCTATGGTTAAAGCGCTAATGCGCTTGGCGCTTTTCTCCAGATGTTAAGTACTGATGCGTTTAGCGCTGAGTGAAGAACGCAGATGCGCTTAGCGCTTTGCGCTAAATGAAGAGTGCTGATGCGCTATAATTGAAGCGTTGAGGCGCTTGGTGCTGATGCCATATAATGAGCGCGAAGCGCTTTTAGTAATGCAGCGCACACGTGAGGAGCACGTGGTGCGCTCAGCGCTAGCCAATGAGCGTAGTGCGTTGTTGTTTGAAGTGCTATAGCACTGCAGCGCTTTGCGCTAGATGAAGAGCACTAAGGCACTTTTAAATTAGGAGCGCTAAGGCTCTTCTTAGGTTAACTTTGCACTCTGAACATTATCATCTTTGATAAGAGACTTTGTCTCAAGATTCCAAGAACAAAGTTCTTAACTTATAGGAGATACTTCAATCTCTTTTTGATGAAAGGCTTTGCCTTTATGTGTAAGCCCGCGGGGGTGCCCCGGCCGTTGATCCGACGCCGGAAACGCGGAAACGAAAAACTTTGCAAAACTTGCAACCGGCACCACCGCGCACTTTTCACCCGGATCGGACCATTAACCTAGCTACTAGCAAACTAGAATACGGGTAGAGAAGTATACCAAGCGATCCGTGTCCTTCGGTCTTCGTCTCCACTCCGATCTCCCGCGGATACTTCGTCCGTCACCTCCTCGTCGAAACGGGCACAACGTAGCCGGAATCTTTTACGGGCTCCCACCTCTTGACCGAGGCAACTCGGGCGCGAAGTTGGCTAGCCGACGCGTCCAAGGGATGCTGTAGAATAGTGTAGTAGCCATGTCTCTTTGGGGTATGTGAAGTTGCCATGGAATGATGGAGGTGAGGAGAACTATGGAAGAATGATGGTGTATATAATTTTCAAGCATGAAAATGATATGAATTTCTTTCCCTCATCCAAAATGAAACCTCTCCCTCTCTCTCATGAATAGTGGCCGGCCCCTCACTCCATGGTGGAGAAAAAGGAATCTCATCATCATCTTAAAAGGCTTGATCAATAATGAATAAAAAAAGGTATCATTATCAATAGAAAATGGTCACACCAAAATCAAGCTCAAACCCTTTCACTAACCATCACAATAAATGCAAGGATAGGGACAAGAATGGAATCTCATCATGAAGAGGCTACAAAAATGCAAGAAACCCCTCCACTAAGTGTTAATTGCAAACTTGCAATTAACACCCTCCATCAGAAAGTCCGACCGAGAAGGAATGAAGAAAAATCGGCCGGAACGGAATGCAAACTGGCAACTTCAGAAAACTGATCCCATAATAAATTACAGGAAAACCCCGCTACTGCAAATACATGCCCGTATTTGTATTCCCACTGAACACAAATGCAAAGAGACAAAACTACACTATCAATTACTAGGATCCGGCTTAAGCCAAAGCCGGCTAGTAAAAACCGTCCGATCATAATCCGTGCAATACCGCACGTATCTGATCGAACTCTGCCATATCTCCATACGGCCTCTACAGCGTTTCGCCCGAAACCTGAGTAACTGAGTGTGGTGGACTCTAAAGACTCGTCAACACCATGGCTGTGGATTTAACCACTAGCGCGTCAGAGGTATAAGCCAATACGTAACGGGCTACCAGGTATTGACCAAAAGGGACGTCGATGAGCGAACTCATCCTGACACCCTACTGAGCCTGTCAGTGAC
This sequence comes from Agapanthus africanus, assembly GCA_030015575.1. Lineage (NCBI taxonomy): Eukaryota > Viridiplantae > Streptophyta > Magnoliopsida > Asparagales > Amaryllidaceae > Agapanthus > Agapanthus africanus. The sequence goes on along the minus strand of CM057344.1, from coordinate 594,251,228 downwards.
AATATCCGTACAGTCCGGTCCGTTCGTCTATGAGCATCGCATGGCGGGCCTAGGGGGTTGGTAAAAGTCAGACCCCCAATAGCGGTACAAGTCGTGTCGGAGTGTAGCCCAGAACACCCTGAGATACTACTGGAATACCTACCAGTAAATCTCCTGCCTTGGCCAAGGACTTTTCATGTTCTGGCTCTCCTAGACACAGCGCGACCTCACCCCCAATACCGGGAGAGACGAACCCATGCAGATCCGCTCACTGCCTCCATGTGGCTGGGACTGTACCCAACTAAAACCTGTTTGCACGACTCCTTTGAGCCATGGTAGGGTAGTAATCAAAGCACAGTGGGAACTCACACGAGACAAATGACGATCTCAGGTCGATGAACTAACCTGTACACATGTCACCAGGGAACTGCTATCTGACGTCTGGTATAATCCCAACTGGCAGGTTCCCGGCGAGTCCTGTCCGGTGTACTCATAACCCAATGAGCACCTGTATACATCTTAGGTGAACCAACTGACACCAGTGGCTTGTGAGACCGGCCACCGCCCCTCGTCGGGGTCTCGACTGTATACACTAGTCTACTCTGGAGAATCGATGCCCTGTCTCGAAACTCCCACGACTAGGGACCTTTTAAGGATGTGCTTATAGACTCCAGCTCTCACGTATATGATCGCCCTCATACTGCTGGTAGTCAAGCAAGAATCCTAGGGGCTCTATCAACGTGCAATAGCGACTCGAAAGGTCACCTAAAGCAGTACACGATGATAAAGATAAACCAGATAGCATACTATCATCTCGAGTAAGACTGTTCTACCGGGATAGGTCCTCCCTCAATCATTGCAATCACGTGCCTGTGATCCAATAATTGACTCTGAGGGCACTATCTCCAACAATCTCCCACTTGCACTCAAGGCTAATTATTGCGATGTCGCATACTCACAGCCCGTGTGATACCGTACACCCAACTCCTCTACTAGTCAGTCTCACAAAGCTCGTTTGCGAAACTATTGCGTTCGAGGAATAGCCTCAGTGAGTGGATCCGCTCTGGTGATTCTTTCTATGTCTCTCTTTATCTCAAGTTCGCGGAGAAAGCCATCTCCCGAAATGAGCAATACCTGTCTTAGAATGTCTGGATGTCTGATGGGACCTAGCTCATAAATGAACTCCAAATCCAAACTTCTTAGACTGTATCGTCAACTGAACTTAATCAGTATCCTGTGCTATACCTTCCCTCAGTATCTACCTGGACCACCTGTCCAAAATACTATCCCTCGTCAGAGGGAAAACCATAACTCTGACAGCCACTCTGCCATCCAGGTCACCTTGGAAGCCTGGAATGATAACCGTCTCCTTAAGGAGGCTGCCGTTATCAATTCCCTAGAACATCAACTTATGTTCTAAAACCGCTTCCGACTGTTTCTCCAGGATTGGATCAATATCAACTTATTGCACCTACTGCAAGAACAACATCTGGTGTGGTACTTGACATCTCATGATTGACTCAATTGCCTAAGCAAGTGATCTGCCAATCATGGACGTCCCTCTCCCCTTTAGTCTGTAAGACACCTTTAGAGAGGGTGACTCCATCACCTGCAGGTACACTACCGTGCCAGGAGTCGTCCATTCTAAATACTCTTAGAATGCTGTCTAAGTACCCTAATTGGGAAACCACCCAAATCTAGATCTAAAACCATAGATCTAGTAACCAGAATGTCCGATATAATATCCAAGTCCTATGTGGAGAAACGACTGTGTGACGACCAAAGTATAATCGATCGTAGTATAGGAATATCACTTCCTACTCTGTGTATGTCATCCAATACCAGGACATCACACCCTACTACCCTCTTAACAGATCCATCCCCTATTCTGTTGAAGTCAAACCTATGACTGTCACATCAGAAATAGATGATCTATCTCCGCTATATCTGCTTTAGTCTATAAATAGACATAAACCTGATGTCCACCAATGCTTCCGCTGCTCCCACTGACTACGACAACCGTCTGGCAAAGTCATATAGACGTACACTTCTAAAGCTAGTTTAGAACTACGCTATACTCATCCTCCTGCCGGGTCCCACAGTCTGGAACAACAGCAATGGCAAGTCTGGGTAAACAAGAACCTCCCTGTCACCGTCCTTGAGGCTACCGAAGTACCTCTCGGGTGCCTGAGGTTACCCACCAAATCTGCGGAGTGGCCAATGGAATGTCAAACCAGATTGAATCTTTAGGTTCTTATCAAATCTTCAGTAATCGTTTGCGGTTCTGGAATCACTTCCAGTTCTACCATACTCCCACTATTGTTTTCTGAAAAAAGTCCATTTTTAATTAAAACTGTGGCGAGTCAAGAACAATATCACTATTGATCTTCCAGATGGTAGAAAATCAACCCTCGTCATAGCCCGGGTCAACCCACAAACAGCCATTACAGAAACGTGCCTTGAGTTATCCGGAGTCTGGTTTTAAGCATAAGCCGGACAACTCCCCGTATCTTAACAATGTCAAGATATGAACTGTTCTATATCCAAGAAACAGAGGCACTGATTTAATTGAACCAGATTCAAATCATGCAGCTGTCTCCAGTGCATGTCAACTTAATGGAAGGAGGCCGATCAGCGTTACTCAACTTAGGAATGCTTCCAATTATGAGTAACCTGAAAGAGAAGCAAGTTCTCTTAATCATTACTAACAACTGAATACCATTCACAAGTATCTACATCTTCGATCACTTTGAAAAATCCCGATACTTGCAATATCTGGTTCTCTACTTTATCCTTATACCTATAACTCCTCAAAACTTAGACCCTGTGTTTGTACGAAACACATGTCTAAGAATTAGAGAAGTTAAAAGTAAACAGAATATAGTATGAGGACCAACCCCTCTGTCCTAATGGACACTGGACAATATACAATACTCTGTATAAGTCCCTTGAGTCTAGTGACTCATTCACTGTGTGTCGTAGGTTGAAAACTGTACTTATGGTTAAGAAGAATTACACCGCTGTTCAATGCTCCTTACCTAACCATCCACTGGTATAGGTAAATGTCATAGACATAATTTCAAAAAGGTATGTCTCACTCTATAAAAATAGACGTACAGATATATCAATTTGAAATTGGTGCACAACAACGGATATTCAAAACCAAATATTTGCCGACCGGCAAACAACCCAGGTGACTTCCTCAAATATCACCAATTCCAACGAATCCTGATATAATGAGGATGGTCACCTAATTCCCAATAACTTACTCCCCCTCATCATCTGTAAAACCATACAGATGTGAGACTCATACCTGGTAAATACATACCCTGGAGTAAGTGTCTGATTGGGAAATCAGTTTTCTTTTAACAGTACACAGTGAAACTGAAACATTGAAATGTTTCGATGGGGTATCCTGGTATTCCTAGTAATGCCTCTTCCATTATCCAGATTCACAACTGTAACCGTATAATTCTTTGCCGCTTCTCTAAATCCCTTTATATGTCTTTAGTCATTACCTTCTGTATACCCCTTTAGGCCAAATGGTTTTCTTCCTTCCCTACCGTTCGGCACCAGCCTATGGTTTGGAAGAAGACTATCCAATAAGCGTAATGGGTGTACTGTCCCAGTCCTAGGAACACTCGCAATGCGAGAGAAGGTGAAGATAAAAGACAACCGAATAAACCTTAGAAATAGGTGATTTAGGATTGGCGAAGAAATACTTGGTTTGGTCGTGAATAGCAGTCGTAATTTACTTTGCCCTCTTACTAATCCCTTGCTTTGTCTTAACTTAATACCTTCTGTACACCGTTTAGGCTAATTGGCTTTCTTCATTCCCTACCGGTCGGCACCTGCCTATGGTTTGGAAGAAGACTATCCAATTTGCGTAATAGGTGTACTATCTCCTAAACTAAGGAGTACTCGCAATGAGAGAAGGTGAAAGGAAAAGACAACTGAATAGTCCTATTCATTTTCTCCAGAACCAGAAACCATCCTCGAAGTCCTTCGAGTTCGTATATAACCATACGATGGTTTTGTCCAATGGAAGTGGACGTTCGTAGTAATACGGGGTGTCCTGGAGAAAAGGGTAAAAGTAGGAGTGGCAATGAGGTTTGCAAATCTGACAATCCAAAAGCCAGTGTTAAGAAGGTTCGGTCAACCTGGTCACTGAGTCATAGTCTAGGGTCGGGTCAATGGTCGCTGCCAAAGAGAGAGAGAAAAGAAACACTCAGCGTGCACTCTAACCTAGATCAGAATGGTTATCACTTTTTCTAATCAGGAAACCTCCCACTGTAACGTCAAATTCTTCCCCAAACCTGAAAGAAGAATTAGCCGGGATCACCCGAGGAGTAAACCAACTCATCAGTGGGAATCGGGATCCAACTCTCATCGCATGATAACATGACGGAATCCGCTCACGTTATCACACTCCAGAAGGTATGCGCATATCTGGCAAGTTTCAGTTCTTTTGAAACTCCCGATGTGGATTTTTGCCCCATGCTCTTATGACCTTGACGAAGGCCAACAAATCATAAGTCACATGTCAAGTTCTACCCGTCATTCTCCAGGTTGATTTGAACCCACCCGCACAAGCCCTTGACGAAGGCCAACAAGGCTATACGACTGTCCTAAACCAACGCATCTATCTATGCTGCAGAAAGGCAACAAGCAGCTACCATACACTATGCCTTGACGAAGGCCAACAAACATAGCATGAATACTACGTGCTACCCATCTGAAACGACGGAGGGCTACGAATGGTTTCTGGCGAAAACCTTTAACGTAAAGAACTTGATATCGTTGAAGGAATTGATAGCTTTATAAAAATATAGTGACGAAAGCCTTTGCTAAAGAGGTCACTCCTGGTGAAGGGATCTCGGCTCTTTCCCCGTAGAATGAGGTGCAGGATATTCCAACTGAATACCACTATGCAAAGCAAAAGTAATCGGCTATAGTGAAGTTATTGCCCTGACGCAAACTTTTGTCCAAGGGGTCACTCCCGGTGAAGGGATCTCGGCCCTTGCCTCGTCGACTGAGGAGCTGGATATTCATAACCGAATACCACTGTGCAAAACAAAAGAGAACGCCCTTGCAATAACAGCTTTTTGAAAAAGTGTTCCAACAACATCAAAATAGGTTTGTTTATCTTGCATTGATCCGAATCAACGCAGTCCCATCAATTGATCACACCACAAAAGAACGAAAATATACTGACGTACGTATATGCCATCCGCATTCGCCACTGGGTCCCGTCATCACCCGTTAGGTTAGCTAACTAACGACAGGGCGGGGACTGGACTAGCGCGGATGCAAAACATATACAACAACTACTAGTATATATATAATATATAATTTTCGCTCAAGGCGTGATAAAATGCAACAACACAGAAAAGTATAGCAACACAGATCAATACAGATATCTGGGATCCCCGGGTTTCACAGAGCCGCTGCTGAAACCCGACATTCCCCTGGTCGTGTGGATAGCCTGTGCAATGAAATCCTAGACCCCTACGGGCGCGGCAAGTTACCCGCCATAACCTGAAGCGAGGCAGCCCCTTCAGCAACGTGAATGGACCACCCAGCACTTCACGGAATCCGGTAACTTGGGCACCCCTCCTGGGTCAACCTATACCCCCTACGAGTGCGGCGAATAGCCCGCCAATTCTAGAGTAAAGCCCCCTCCGTCTCAATGCCATGAGATGCGGGCTCGTTGCCCTCTAGAACCCGGCTATCCGTGCACCCCTCCGCGGGGTAATCCTAGTACAGAAAGTAAAATATACATACAACGGGTACATCGACCTCGATCTGGTCGTGCCCCAAAAGAATAATACAAACAGGCAGTGACGGCAGTCCACATGTCGGACGCTCGCCCCGTAATAACAAATGTACATATAAAACAGAACTGTACTAATACTGCAACCAGGCTATCCCCACGACCGATCCGCAACAACACAGCACAATCACAGAACATCAACGTGAATGTCATGTTCGCAAATCCGTCTAACCGGACTATAGCAGTCAGACTGGATTTACCGATCGAGTGACATTCACGGTCGCAGATATAATGTAAATACTGTGAACTAGCATGTTTAAAATGTCCGATCGAACAAATTTTATCAAGTGGGCCCCAAGCAATACTGTAGGACTCACAGAAAATCTGGGCCAAAAAATAATATCCCAAAACCCCTATTTCTTATTCAAAAGCTTACTGTGAAAATATGGTGCAACGATTCCTCTTACCCACCGCGGAACCGCGGCCAAACCAGGGGTTTGGCCGCGTTTCCGCGGTCGTAGTAAGGAATCATTGAGCCGTATTTTTCCAGAATTCTTAGAATTTCTTGCATGTCTTTCTGCAATGACCTGAAAAATTTTTGGAGCTGGAAAAATTTCAACAGAGAACACATGCACTAGAAATACGGTTTTTGCGATTTTTGTTCGATCGGGTTTTAAACATACTAAAGCAAGCTAGGTAGGTTAACGGCCTGGCTCTGATACCAATGTAAGCCCACGGGGGCGCTCCGGCCGTTGATCCGACGCCGGAAACGCGGAAACGAAAAACTTTGCAAAACTTGCAACCGGCACCACCGCGCACTTTTCACCCGGATCGGACCATTAACCTAGCTACTAGCAAACTAGAATACGGGTAGAGAAGTATACCAAGCGATCCGTGTCCTTCGGTCTTCGTCTCCACTCCGATCTCCCGCGGATACTTCGTCCGTCACCTCCTCGTCGAAACGGGCACCACGTAGCCGGAATCTTTTACGGGCTCCCAACTCTTGACCGAGGCAACTCGGGCGCGAAGTTGGCTAGCCGACGCGTCCAAGGGATGCTGTAGAATAGTGTAGTAGCCATGTCTCTTTGGGGTATGTGAAGTTGCCATGGAATGATGGAGGTGAGGAGAACTATGGAAGAATGATGGTGTATATAATTTTCAAGCATGAAAATGATATGAATTTCTTTCCCTCATCCAAAATGAAACCTCTCCCTCTCTCTCATGAATAGTGGCCGGCCCCTCACTCCATGGTGGAGAAAAAGGAATCTCATCATCATCTTAAAAGGCTTGATCAATAATGAATAAAAAAAGGTATCATTATCAATAGAAAATGGTCACACCAAAATCAAGCTCAAACCCTTTCACTAACCATCACAATAAATGCAAGGATAGGGACAAGAATGGAATCTCATCATGAAGAGGCTACAAAAATGCAAGAAACCCCTCCACTAAGTGTTAATTGCAAACTTGCAATTAACACCCTCCATCAGAAAGTCCGACCGAGAAGGAATGAAGAAAAATCGGCCGGAACGGAATGCAAACTGGCAACTTCAGAAAACTGATCCCGTAATAAATTACAGGAAAACCCTGCTACTGCAAATACATGCCCACATTTGTATTCCCACTGAACACAAATGCAAAGAGACAAAACTACACTATCAATTACTAGGATCCGGCTTAAGCCAAAGCCGGCTAGTAAAAACCGTCCGATCATGATCCGTGCAATACCGCATGTATCTGATCGAACTCTGCCATATCTCCACACGGCCTCTACAGCGTTTCGCCCGAAACCTGAGTAACTGAGTGTGGTGGACTCTAAAGACTCGTCAACACCATGGCTGTGGATTTAACCACTAGCGCGTCAGAGGTATAAGTCAATACGTAACGGGCTACCAGGTATTGACCAAAAGGGACGTCGATGAGCGAACTCATCCTGACACCCTACTGAGCCTGTCAGTGACAATATCCGTACAGTCCGGTCCGTTCGTCTATGAGCATCGCATGGCGGGCCTAGGGGGTTGGTAAAAGTCAGACCCCCAATAGCGGTACAAGTCGTGTCGGAGTGTAGCCCAGAACACCCTGAGATACTACTGGAATACCTACCAGTAAATCTCCTGCCTTGGCCAAGGACTTTTCATGTTCTGGCTCTCCTAGACACAGCGCGACCTCACCCCTAATACCGGGAGAGACGAACCCCTGCAGATCCGCTCACTGCCTTCATGTGGCTCGGGACTGTACCCAACTAAAACCTGTTTGCACGACTCCTTTGAGCCGTGGTAGGGTAGTAATCAAAGCACAGTGGAAACTCACACGAGACAAATGACGATCTCAGGTCGATGAACTAACCTGTACACATGTCACCAGGGAACTGCTATCTGACGTCTGGTATAATCCCAACTGGCAGGTTCCCGGCGAGTCCTGTCCGGTGTACTCATAACCCAATGAGCACCTGTATACATCTTAGGTGAACCAACTGACACCAGTGGCTTGTGAGACCGGCCACCGCCCCTCGTCGGGGTCTCGACTGTATACACTAGTCTACTCTGGAGAATCGATGCCCTGTCTCGAAACTCCCACGACTAGGGACCTTTTAAGGATGTGCTTATAGACTCCAGCTCTCACGTATATGATCGCCCTCATACTGCTGGTAGTCAAGCAAGAATCCTAGGGGCTCTATCAACGTGCAATAGCGACTCGAAAGGTCACCTAAAGCAGTACACGATGATAAAGATAAACCATATAGCATACTATCATCTCGAGTAAGACTGTTCTACCGGGATAGGTCCTCCCTCAATCATTGCAATCACGTGCCTGTGATCCAATAATTGACTCTGAGGGCACTATCTCCAACATTATGGATCTGTGATCCCAAGAGAATTGAATAATTCTCCCCTCCCCTTTATAATGTGGTGTTCATGATCTCAAAAAGACAATTTGTGTTATAGATTTATGATCTGTGAAGTAAGTACTTCTTTGTTTTATGATAGGATCTTTTTGATCTCTTTATAAAAGACCTTGGTCTTTGTAGATCTATGATCTTTTAAGAAGAGAATTCTTCTCTTTAATTATGAGATGGTTTCATCTGTTTTTTCATCACCATTCTTTTTACCTTGAAGAAAAATCTTCTTTTGCCGAGAGCTATTTCTTCTTCTTGAGATTTTTTTAAAGTTTAGGGGGGGAGGGTTCCTCCTTTTTTAACTTGAAGTCTTGGGTCCTTTATATAGGGGAAGCTGATTTGTTTAATCAGTTAAAGAGATTTATTCTCCAATTGATTTGGGAATTTCCCCACCGTTGGATCCTTGATCCAAGGGCTTCTGATTTACAGAAGATAATCTTCTTATTTTAACAAGATTGAGAAATCTTTCTTTCTTTACAGAATTTGTTCTGTATTTCAGTGATTTTTAATCACCATTGGATCATTGATCCAACGGTATTCCAAATTCAGAGCACAATCTTTTCTGTTTGGAAAGATTCAACAGAATTTTATTCTTGTTAACTGATGATTTAATCATATCCGTTGGATATTTGATCTAACGGTGAGGAACATTTAATTCCAGCGCTAGCGCTTATGCGCTCTGCCCATGGTGCGCTAATTGGAGCACAGCGCTCCTAGAGCTAGCGCACACGTGCTTTGCACGTGGTGTGCTACTTGGAGCGCAGCGCACCTAGAGCTAGCGCCTATGTGCTTTGCACGGGGTGCGCTAGTTGTAGCGAAGCGCTTTTATAAAAGCGCAGCTTTAATTCAAATTTTAAATTCTGAACAGAGCTTTGCTCTAATTGTGGAAACAAACCCTAACTCAAATCGATAACCGTGCATTCATATGTTTTAATCTGTACCTATTTGCATACCACATTACAATGTTCCATTTTATTGTTCCATTAGTACCCCATGCTTGTTTTGTATACCCATGCTTATTTTAGTTTGATTATGAGTACTCATGTGACATTTGTGCACCCCTGACATGACTTGTTATACCATTACCTGACACGACGTGATACCGTACACTTATTGACATGACATGATACCTATATACTACCTGACTTGACCTGATGTACCATAGCTTGACCTGTTACCTGATCTATTTACTAATGCCAACAAACTTGACATGTTGTCCCTACGAACATTTCCTGTTGTCTATCCAGAAAAACCTGTACCTGCCTGATCCTGTGTTGGCATTAGCTCCAGATTATTTAATACCTGACTTGAACATATAACTTGGGGGTATGGGGAAATCAATGATGAAACCTGACTTGTAACTCGACAGTTCGATACCTTTTCTGATCAGTCTTACGGGCTAGGCCAGCCCCGGGGTGATACTGCTGACATCACTCGTCATTACCTACTACCCTTTACTGTCTTGCGGCACGTCTCGGATTCAGCCCGAGAGTCATAGACTGTGATCCTGGGCACGCAAGGGATACTATTGAGTTACATCGATAATTCATCAAATTGATTTCAAAGACTTGAGAGTAGTTAACACAGTAGACCACTTTAGATTACTCACTGCACACTACCCTTCACTGTCCTGATTTATATGGTTGTTTTACCTGTTTTACCATTCATGATCATACCTGCATGTCTTGTTACCCCTGTTTATATTATTGCTTGATGTTATGACGCACTGACGTCTGAGTTTTGCATGGCCCAGATTCTTTACCTTCACTACAGGCCGAGCAGGAGTATTTCAGTCAACAGGCTGAGCAGTGAGGACTTGTTAGTAGTTAGTTCTTTTACTTTCGGTATTTTCATTCCTGATGTGAGCCCGCATTATGGGACGTACATTCCAGTTTATTCTTGTATTGGATCTTTTGCTTCCGCATTATTTTATTCTTGACTTGTTTTATTCTGGCTTATGGACATGTATTAGATAGTTTATTATTGTTCTTGATATCTCTACAGCCGTAATGTGACTGTGGAAGGATATTTCCTATCCACAGTTAGCATGGTTGGCTATGTCACGTGCCTAGCTTAGCGTACTCTGGGAAGCGGGGCGTGACAGGTTACCAACGTAATTTCTTAATACTTGAAGTCCATCCCATTGCCAATCTAAACCCATGACACTCGTTGGAGAGGGTAATATAGTATGTCGCGGAAGCTTGAGGGAGGAAACGGGCCCATGTAGGCACACGATCTTTTAGCCCTCTCATAATTGCATTCAATCCAACATCATGGACCGTGTGGCATCTATTTCTTTAATATTATTGTTAACATTTAATTGATATATGTGTCGTAGCATAAATTTGCAGCATTGTAGTAGAAAATCAGTATGCCGCAGAAGCTATTTCAGTTGAAAATGAGTAAATTCAAGTGTTATTTTTCGCTACTCAATTTACATCTTGCAATTTTAACGCTCGTTTACAGTAACTTAGCCTTAAACGAATAATGCAAAAAAGATCATATTAAAATTTAAATTGTACAAGTTTTCTTACAAGCGCTAATTGATTTTCCTTCCGTTGCTTCTTCACGATCTCGAAGGTCCCGCCCCTGTTGACTGTCCTGGACATCTGGTCCTATAATGACCTGGTTGTTTATATAGGCTACATCTGTCGTGCCTTTGCTGAGGATCAGCATCCATTGTCATTTGATCTCGACGCACCTTAGGTCTTCCGGATCCTATATTTTTGTCCAGCGGTAATATAGTCGGTGTTTGTCTGTTCCCAGTATAATAGTGTCAATAGCGCCTGTCTGGTATAGGATAAAATTTTGGATCGTATGCGCCTTGGTAATTGGAAACCGTATAGTAACGTGAAGCAAAATTGCAATATGGGTTATGCATGCTGCTCGCAGCAGCAATTGTGTGGACACACGGTAAATGTTGTTACTGGAAAACACCGTGTGTGTGTCACGCCCCGCTTCCCGGTGTACGGGCAAAGGACGGGACGAGGCCGCTACGTATTTACTCTGAAGTAAATACGCTAAGCGTATCTAGGCAATATAAAAGAAATATACATAAGAAGCAAATGTAATGAAACATCAACTTTATTTATTAACATTCTTTTACAGTACATGGAAAAGTAAATACATGGGATAAAGCGATGCCTAAACAATGGCATAACAGAAATGTAAAGTACTAAAATGAAATATGTACAAGTGTAACTACAGCTCGGGATCTTCAATAAACTGGTCCAAGTATTCAGTGCTAGGCTCGATCTCTGGAAGGTGTTTCCCCCAATCAGAGCAAAGATCTGTTGAAATTCAAAATTCAAATTTTGAAGCAACGCTTCAAATCTTGGACGCAACACGCCACGTGTCAGGCGCTGATACGTCAGCGCAGCGTCCAAGAAGGCGCGCCCAATCAGAGCAAAGCTCTATTAAAAAACAAAAGGAAGCAACGCTTCAGTTGCGCAAGCATTGCGCTGCGCGACACGTGTCAGTGCAGATGCGCTAGCGCAGTCGCGCTGCGCTTTGCGCTGCGCGACACGTGTCAGCGCAGATGCGCTAGCACAGTCGCGCTGCGCTGTGCGCTGCTTGACACGTGTCACGCGCTGGGGCATTTGCGCCAAACAGAATTAAGATTTTAAAGAAATCTTTCTGTTCTTGTTAAAACAAGAAGATTTTCTTCTGTAAAATAGAGGCTCTTGGATCAAAGATCCAACGGTGGGGAAAATTCCCCAAATCACTCAGAGAAAGATCTCTTTAACTAATTTATGGGCACTATAAAAAGGACCCTAAACCTCAATTCAAAGGCATCAACATTTTGTGAGAAATCAAAAATTTCAAATAGAGAGAACTCTGAAGAAATCTCAAGAAGAAAAAAAGGTAAAAACCTTTAAAATAGAAGAATTTCTTCTAATAGATCATTGATCTAAGAACAAGATCAATGATCTTCAATAAAAAACAAATAAAAATAGTGCTTTGCACTTTTTATGAACCTCGGGTTCTCTGAAATAAGAAAAAAAAGAGGAACTTGTTTTCTTTGATCTAAATCAGATCAAGAAAACAAAAAGTGCTTTGCACTTCTTTTATGAATCTTTGGTTCTGGAATCTAAAAGATTCTCAAGTTAATAGTGCCTTGCACTTGTAAATCTGTACTGTTGCGCTATTGGGTTGGCGTAAGCCACCAGAGAGCACCACGTGTCAGCATCTGAACTACTTGCGCTATGCGTTTTAAGATAGAGCTTTGCTCTCTGAAATTGGCGCAACTCACCAGAGCGCGCCACGTGTCAGCAGCGCAAGCGTAGCGTACCAGCGCAGCGCACTGCGCTTGCATGACACGTGTCATCACCACAAGCGCTTGCGCTCTTTGATTGGCGCAAAGCGCCTGAAAAATGCAATGCATTTCTTTTGTTAAAGGGCCAGGCCCAAGTCAAAAAGACCTAGCAGGCCAAAATAAATTGCAAAGCAATAAAAGGGCAGAGCCCAAATAAAATTGATGCTCTGCATCACTTATAAATGGGCAGAGCCCAAAACAAATTGATGCTCTGCATCCTTTCTGGGCAGAGCCCAAACAAAAATAAAAAGTAATGCAATGCATTATTTAAATGTGAGCAAAGCCCTAGCACAGGTCTAATAGACCAAAAATAAATAAAAACGTTGAATATTTTTCAACTGGACTTAGCCCAATCATGGCCGTAAGTCCTCAAATTAAATCGACTGAGCACAGCTGCTCTTTCTTAAATCAATTCACGACCGGTTCGAGGGTACATCTCCGAACTCTTTTGACTCCTATCGTTGTAATCCTTCAACGATGTCAGAGAGGTGACGGGTCCCGACAACCACACATCAACACGGGCTGTGGGGTCCTTAAACTCATGGACTTAAGCGTCCTTAAACTAAAACACGGACTGTGGGGTCCTTAAACCCGCGGACTTAAGCGTCCTTAAACTAAAACACGGACTGTGGGGTCCTTAAACCCACGGACTTAAGCGTCCTTAAACTACATATGGACCACCATGTCCCTAAACTGGAATATGGACTGAAACGTCCTTAAACTAATATTGGACCGAAACGTTCTTAAACTAATATTGGACCGAAACGTTCTTAAACTAATAGTGGACCGAAACGTCCTTAAACTAATGATGGACCACCACGTCCCTAAACTGGCGATGGACCGAAATATCCTTAAACTAATGATGGACCACCACGTCCCTAAACTGGCAATGGACCACCACGTCCCTAAACTGGAACATGGAGCACCACGTCCCTAAACTGGAACAATAGAGCCTCCAAATGCTCTTTTGCCGGATCTAAACGGTCCCGTTTAAGTTGATCTTAGCCCCAAACACGGCTAACGTATCCTTAAACATCTAAATGGACTATAAAACTCCAAATCAACTTTGGTTCAAGGGTACATCTCCTAACTTCTCTGACACCTATCGTTGTAATCCTTCAACGACGTCAGAGAGGTGACGAGTCCCGATGGCCATATAATAAATGAATCACCACGTTAAGTTGATCTTAGTCTCAAACAGGACTAACGTATCCTTAATGAACGTTTAAGTTGATCTTAGCCTCAATACGGCTAACGTATCCTTAAACTAAAAACGCCAAACCCAAATCTAAGTAAATACGGATTTGGACTAATCCACGTCCTACGGGCGACGGCATTACTCAGTCTCCGTATACAATCCACGGGCAACCACAAACAAAACAAATACACACGACACGAAGTGAAATTCTGGAGAAGGAGAAAATGGCTTCCGCGATGCGGTAGCGTAGTTAACTGCAAGGGCTTGCGCCTGCAGGGAAGAGCGTCCCCCCAATCAAAAACCCCTCTAGCGAGGGGGAATCTAATGAAGTCTGCTACATCGGCCGCATCCGTCTAAACCTCCGATACACGGTGCCATAAATCAACTTGGCATCTTCGGAGAGGTAGACGGATGAAACCATATAGCATCTGCCCCGAATCTCAGGCTAGACGTCCTCACGCCGTCGCCGCCATTTGTAGGGGAACAGATTCTGGCACGCCCGGTGGGACCTTTTCCTCTTTCCACTCCACACTTCATATGTCGTCTTCGCGAACGAATCGCGGTTTTTTAACGGTTGCCTTTGGATTTCAAGTTACTAAGATTTGTCTTTTGCCTGGCGCAGAACTCAAGCATCAATGGCCTCTAACTGCACGAACTGCTCGAAGTGCCACTGCAACGGACGCTCCACCTCACCTGGAGGTGTAGCATATGGGCCTCAAGCGGCCTCCTTCCTCGCTCTGCCGGCAGAACAGGTGACCCAGGCCACCACCGGCCTGTTTTTCGGGACCATGATCCCACCTGCAAGCTTCTCTATGCCAATGCATGCACCAGAAGCGAACAAGAAGTCGGTCTTCGACCGGCTCACTGCTACGATGGCCCCTGTCAACGGGTCGTCCACTACCAAACCAACAGCCTCCGTCTTCGCCAGGCTGGATCAGAACTATGAGGGGCCTGCTAGGAAGCCCATGAACTCTAAGGTGGCTGTCCCAAGGAAGGCAATAACCGCTGCTCCAGAAGTCGTCAAGGCGGCTCCCCCTATCAAAGAGTCAGTATTTTCAAGACTGACTATTCCTGCTCTTGCCCCTGCACGAGGATCTGTCTTTGACAGATTAGATATCTCCCCTCAAAGGACAACCTCAGTCTTTAAGAGGTTAACACCAGCAGCGCCTTATTCAGACAGGGGGCAAAAGGAAGCTGTCTCTATCTCCGAGCCAGTCCTAATGGCTCGTCATGCTCGACGTCGCCATTGGCGACGAGTGAGGAAGGCAGGGGGCAACTCCCCTTCAGGGCTAACTCCACCTGCTCCAGTAGTGGAAGTCAACGCTGCTGTTCCAACTGGGAACAGCTTTGAACTGCTGAAGAGGGTACGTAAGAACTCTCCAACCGCTACACTAAAAAGATCTCCTCCACCTATGGAGAGAGTTCCGGAAACGAAGCAAGAGCAGCCCCCTCAACGGCTGTCCTCAAAAATTTATAAAGTTTGGCGGAGGGTTCAAGACTCCGTGATTGACCCAGATCACTCTCGTCAACAGAAAAAGGTGAAGGTGCAAAAAGAAAAGGACCGTCCTATTAAACAGCAAAGGACAACAGTCGCTAGGGTGCCCACTGCAACGGCCCCCTCCACTTCAACGGACCACAAAAGAAGGAGGCCAGAGAAAATTCTCACGGAGTCCGGGGGCATAATAGTTCATACAGTATACATGACATCGGGAAAGGAGGACAGCCGCGCATCCACGGGTCATAGACCGCTTACACGGTCAGTGACCAAGGCTCAAGAGCAACAACAAAAGCTCCAGGAGATGATGAACGCAATGGCCGCACTCACTGGGCCAAAAGAAACCCCTGAGGCGTCCTCGGATGAACCTCAAGAACAGGAAACTGACGCGGAGTTCCTTCGTCGCATATTGGAGAAGAAGGATAAAGAAGCTGCGGAACAAGCAGCCAGCATAAAGAAAATGGCCCTTCTGTTCCAGGACATGGTGGGTATGATGATTCAACAAGACCCACCTGCTGAAGATCCCCTGATCATCCTTGAAGATGATAGGGGAGAAACGTCGAATCCTCCTCCGGCTCTATCAACAGCCAAGGAGGAGGCAATCTCCAAAGCCGACCTGGACGAATATATAGCTCAGCAGATCCGGGTCCATAAAGCGACGGAAGCAGCCGGTCAGGTCGTAAAAACGGGGTGACCGTACCCGGGCTGGTACGACCAGATCAGGTACCCACCAGGTTATACGATACCAAAATTCCATGTGTGTAAGGGGACTGGCAATCCCCATCAGCATGTTGCCCAGTTCAGGGCGCTTTGCGGCAACACCGGCGGTGATGATAAATTGTTGCTCCGCCAGTTCGTTGGTAGCTTATCAGATACAGCGTTCGAATGGTATTCCGAGTTCCCGAACGACTCTATCAAGACCTTTGCTGAAAAAGAACTGCTGTTTACCCAACGTTTCGCGAGTGCCAGCGAGCGTACCCCGATAACGGCATTGATTAATGCCAGAGTGAAGCCGGGCGAGACATGGGTCCAATATGCTATACGGTGGCAGAATTTATGGTCAAAATGCGAGCAGCGCATAGAAAAAGCTCCTGCAGTGGGTATGTTTGTGGGAACCCTCGATCCGCAAGCAACCATCTCGCAATTTATGATGTTCTTCAAGCCGACCACCTTCCAGGCACTAATCGACAAGCTGGCGCAAATGGATCAAATGGGCCATAAACCTCCTCTTCCAAAGCCAGACTCCGGAAATGAGAAGGGAAATGGGAAAGCGATCATTGTCGCTAATGCTCAACAACAGCTGAAAAACTCGAAGCCGGTCGTTCGTCAAAATAATATGCGCTCGTACGTAGCCCTTGAGGAGAGGATGGGACGTCCTTACTCGTTTCCCCGAGATAAAACGAGAAGGTTATTTGAGCTGGCGTTGCGCAACCGACTCATAAATCTGCCGAATCCAAAACGTCCGTCGCAACCAAGTGATGTCAATGAGCCCAACTACTGTCCTTATCATCGAGTACTGGGTCACCCGATCGAGGATTGCTACGTCTTCAAGAATTGGCTTGAAGACTAATACCGACAGGGCAAGTTTGCATTATCTGACAAATGGAAGGTGAATCCACCGCAACCCCACACCTCTAAGGGAATAAATATGCCGGGGGCAACATACTCTGTCGTTGAAGAAGCTCCTTGGGAGGTTGTATTATCAGCCAAAATGAAGAGGATGCTAAATGATCTTCAAACATGCCCAGCGATTAAGTGGAAGAACCCGTTGGAGCCGCAAATCATCGAAGGGATGTTGAAACCTCGTCCAACTCAAAAGATCGATGGAAGTAGCCCAAGCATTCATAACGAGCCATCGAAATCTTCAAAGAAGAAGAAAAAGAAGTCAAAGAAGCCCGTGAAGCCTGGCGACAGGCACACGGACCTGCAAAAACAAATTGACGCGCTGGAGGAATACAACCAGAAGGCACGGACTCCCATTATATTCCAAGAGTTCCTGAACCACGTCTTTCAAGAGGAAGATGAGGGAGATAGTTCATCGGATGAATCCGAGGAATATGTGGCGAGCTGTCATATGATTTCCCATTCGCTCACGAACGATGAGGAGACTCCTTGTACTGAAAAGCTGGGGGCAGATCCTGAACCAAAAATTTCAGAGCCATCGGATGAAGTAATTGACGCATTCCTTAATGAAGCTTTCTTAAAAAGCAAAGATGATCGGGAGCGCGAGGCGGTCATATTCGAAAGGGCCAAGCGCCAGCGCCTTGACAGAAGAATTGATATACTCCCGCTAGAGCAAAGCACACCCACTGCGGATAAAATCAAATTCAAGATGAGGAAGAGGTTTGCTAAAGCCGTGTCAATAGGTGTGAAACTACCATCCTCCGAGGGAAATGTTACTGGTGAAGCGGAAATGCACCCCTCCTATTGCTTGTATCATCGGAAGATTTCGCACCCCACTGAAGAGTGCAAAGCTTTCGATAGATGGTGGCAAGGATATGTTGCTCACCGGCAGCAGTTTAAGCGGGAAAAGCGTAAGACTCGCAGAGAACGGAACGATATGACCGAAGGGCTTAACAGAACTACCGGCAATTGTCGCATGGTCAATGCCGGAGGATCACAAGTGCTCACATTCGGGAGCGATTCCGACGAGGAGCTGGAGCATAGCCCCCTCTTTAAAGAGTCCACTTCGGGAAAAGAAGAAGCGCCGAAGATTTGTGAAAATATCTAGCTGCGTAATCACACGCTACCCGAAAAGAAGCTCGGACCCTCGAACAAAAAAGATAAAGGGAAAGAAAAGGCCTCTGAGGATATCGCCCTAGATGACCAAGTCATGGAAGAGCTAACTGCCAAAGACCCGCCGAAGAAAAATAAGGTGGATTACAATGTCTTAGCGCATCTGAGGAAGCTACCTTCGCAACTCAGCATTCTTGACGCCCTTTTACTATCAAAGGAGGCGAGAAATTCGTTAATTAAGGCACTACAGGATCCGGAGCAGTTCCAGGCTTTCCTGGCCGAAGAAAAGATGAAGGATGAATTGGAGGAAGTGCACACGGCAGATGTCACTTTTGGCGATGAAGACCTTCTCCTTGGGACGTGCGAACACAATCGCCCCCTCTATGTCATAGGATACTGCCATGATATAAAGATAGGCAAAATCCTGATCGATAACGGATCGTCTGTCAATCTTCTCAATGTGCGGGTGTTAAAGGAAATCTGTATGAGCGTCCAGCACCTTGCTCGGGATAAGATCACCATCTCCGGGTTCGACTCCCAATCATCAGAGACTCTTGGATCTGTGATACTGACGCTACGCTTTGGGCTGCTCGTCACGGACATTAAATTCCACATCATAGATGCCAAGACATGCTACAACGCTCTGCTCGGCCGACCATGGTTACACGAGTACAACATCATCCCTTCTACACAGTATCAGTGTATGAAATATTTTAGGGATGGTCTCGAGCATACCGTGACGGGGGAATTGAATCCGTTTTCCGTGAATGAAGTTCGCAAATATGAAGATGCCAAATACTTCTTGCCGAATTTCGAAGACACGGAAAGGTGTCATAAGCCGGAGAATAAAACTAACGCTACCATCCCTGTCTTCGGCAGTGATACCGAGGAGGAAGAGGAGATAGTTTATTCGGGTCCGCCCCAATACACTAAGCCGGGACCATTTGCTCCTACATTGATCTTTGGCAGTGATTCAGAGGATGAAGACCATGCTGTATTCTCTGCTCGACCTTCAATACGAGCTTCCGCTGATGAAGAGCAAAGTCTGTAAGTCGCCATGGTGCCGCTTAAACGTTATAAAGAACTGGATGCGCTCGATACCGACAGTGTAGAGGAGCTGCAGACGTTCTATGTCCCGCCCAGGCGAGAAGACGAGAAGGCAATTCTATTCTACCGCTCTGAAGAAAACAAAGTGGAGAAAGAAATCTGGCACGGAGCAGATCTTATGCTGGACAGGCTTCAACCCATCCGTCTACCCAGATATTATACAGAAGGCTTGAAGAGACTGTTGAAGCGCCAAGGGATACCCTTCCAACAGACCGTTAGAAAGGCCAAATTCTATGACAGGGTCTGGAACGTTCCCAGAACTCAGCACAAGCTGCCTAGTAGGAGGATGGAGACGATCGGGCTCGGATACATTCGCTCCAAGAAACGAGAGCTGCTCCGCGACTGTTACACCGTGCACGACTTAAATGAAGGAGCAGATGCGCAACGGGAGGACACTAATCCTGAACCAGTAAAAGTTCCTGATGCAAAAGTGCCCAGTCCGTCGTTTGAAGAACAAATGGACATGCTTATAAGGGAAGCTGGTCAAAAAGTCCGAGACGACCAAAACCGCGAAATGGCCATCTACGAGAAAGCCAAAACGCAACGCCTCCTCCAACGGGCCGTGAAAGATGAAAATGCCGCTCCTTGTCAACCTGTTATAAAGAAGGCTCGACGCAGAGGCAGAACCAAGTCAAAACGCGAAAAAGACGCTCAACAGCAACGAAGCGGGGCTAAGAGGCCACTCAAGCGAAAATCGAATGGTTCCGATCTATCCCTTATGAGAAAAATGGGTCGAGCATACTCTTTTCCTCGGGACAAGACCAAGAAAATACTTGACCTCGCTCTAAAACATCAAATACTTACACTGCCGGAGTCTAAACACCCTGAACAAACAGGCGAGGTCTCACACCCAGACTATTGCTTTTATCACCGAGTGGTAGGGCATCCTCTCGAAGACTGCTTCACCTTCAAGAACTGGGTCGAAGATCAGTATCAGCTTGGTAAGTTCGCTCTGTCCGACAACTGGAAGGTAGCGCCACCACAGAAGCACGAACCCAAGGCCACGGAAGAAGAACCAGTTCCATATTGGGATTGGAAACGGATTCGCACTTGTCACATGATAACAATATTAAAAGAAGAGCCCGAGAACATGGATGGCCTTCCCTGGTGCTTCGAAAATAGCAACGATGAGGTGATCTCAGAGTTTCCACCAGCGCCGAAAGAGCTGGAAGATGGAATCCATACCACGGCGGATAACCTCAAGAAAATTGAGTTGGGGACGGCGAATGACCCGCGACCGACATTCATTAGTGAGCTGCTGTCTGAAGAGAAGGTGGCTTTATTAAAAGACCTGCTTATGCAGCACAGAGATTGCTTCGCATGGAACTATTCCGAAATGCTGGGACTAGATCCAGAAATTGCTGTGCATAAATTGGCGATATCCCCGGACGTCAAGCCAGTCAAACAGGCGCCGAGAAGAATGCGGCTCGAGCTTGAGATGAGCATCAACGCCGAGGTCAAGAAGCTGATCGACTCTGGCTTTATTCAGGAGGTTCAATATCCGGAATGGATCGCCAACATCGTCCCGGTGATGAAGAAAAATGGGACAGTGCGCATATGCGTGGACTTCCGGGATCTCAATAAAGCCTGCCCGAAGGATGATTTCCCAGTGCCAGTCACTGAACTGATGATAGACAACACGTCCACTCATGAGGTTTTCTCCTTTATGGACGGCTCGTCAGGGTATAATCAGATAAAGATGCATCCCGAAGACCAGAAGCACACCGCCTTCAGGACTCCTTTGGGAATATTCTGTTATAAAGTGATGCCCTTCGGTTTAAAGAACGCCGGTGCCACCTACCAGAGGGCCATGACGAAGATCTTCGATGACCTCATACACAAAATCGTCGAATGCTATATCGACGATCTCGTGGTTAAAAGCAAATCGTACGAGGAACATCTCGAGCATCTGAAAACTGTATTTCAATGCCTTCGGCAATACAGCTTGAAGATGAACCCTCTCAAGTTCGCATTCGGAGTTTCCTCAGGCAAATTCCTGGTATTCATCGTCTGACACCGGGGTATCGAGATAGATCCGTCTAAGATCAAGGAGATCATGGAAATGCCTCCGCCGAGAACTCTCAAACAGTTGCGGTCTCTCCAAGGAAAGCTCGCATATATTCGGCGATTTATAGCCAACCTCTCTGGCAAATGCGTCCTTACAGTCACCTGATGAAGAAGGGAACTACATTCATCTGGGATCAAAAATGCCAAGGCGCGCTGGATGAAATTAAACAGTACCTGCAGAACCCGCCAGTGTTGGCTGCTCCGGTTAAGGGAAAACCTCTCATTCTTTATAAAACCACCCTCGAAAGTTCCTTAGGTGCATTATGGGCGCAAGAGAACGACCAAGGGAAGGAAAGAGCACTCTACTACTTAAGTCGAGTTCTACTGGGGGCAGAAAGCAACTACTCTCCTATCGAAAAACACTGCCTGGCGTTGATCTTTGCGATAACAAAGCTCAGGCATTATGCATTAACACATGAAGTCCGTCTCATTTCGAAGGTTGACCCCCTTAAGTATTTGATGTCGAAGGCTATATTGACAGGTCGACTCGCTAAATGGGCTCTGCTCTTGATGGAGTTCTCGATAACCTATCAACCTCTCAAGGCAGTGAAAGGCCAGGCCATCGCTGACTTCCTCGCTGAGCATCCGATACCCGCCGATTCTCCTTTGAATTGCGATCTTCCAGACAAACATGCGTTTGATGCGATCGACGGTGGTGATACCCGATGGGAGCTTTATTTTGACGGAGCATCCTCCATGAAGAAGCGCAAACAAAATACCCCTGTAATCAAATCAGGGGTAGGGCTCATCTTTGTGACTCCACAAGGAGGGATAATGCGCTTTGCTTTCTCCTTAACAGAGCCGAGGACAAACAATGAAGCCGAATATGAAGCCTTGATAGCAGGTCTCGAGATCGCCATCGACATGGGAATTGAAAACCTCCTCATATACGGAGATTCTCAACTGGTCGTTAGTCAAGTAAACGGCGACTACCAAACGTGCAAACCGGAGTTGGTGAAGTACAGTGAAAAGGTGCAACAACTGTTGGCCCAAATTCCCTCCTATACTTTGGAAAGCATACCGCGCGCGGAAAACAGCAAAGCAGACGAGTTGGCCAAACTTGCTAAAGAACTGGCTGACGAGAACCTCGATGACGTTAGAATCATGGTACAAAGCCGTCGGGTGCTTGCCCCAGCAGAAATATCTCCAGAATCATCCGAAGAGAAGGGAGCGACTGAACAGACGACCTTGCAAATAAAAGATCGGGAAAATACCGAGGATTGGAGGGGAAGTCTTCACAGACTACTTTAAGTCCCATCGAATGCCCGAAGATGCGTCCTCGAGACATCAGCTTGTGAAACGAGTTCTGTCTTTCGCCTTCGTTAATGATACTCTGTATAAGAGGTCATTTGATTCTCTGTGGTTGAGATGTCTGGGACCTGACGAAGTAAAAAGATTCGTCCAGGAAGTTCATGACGGAATCTGCGGTTCTCACCAAGCAGGCCCGAAGATGAAGTTGAAGATCAAACGGATGGGCTACTATTGGCCCACGATGATTCAGGACTGCCTCGAATATGCGAAGCAATGCCACTCATGCCAAATCCATGGGGACTTCATCCACCAGCATCCAAATCCACTCCATCCAACGGTGGCTAGCTGGCCATTCGAAATGTGGGGAACTGAAATAGTCGGCCCCATCGAACCAGCATCGTCTAGAGGACATCGTTTCATCCTGGCGATGACTGACTACTTCTCCAAATGGGCAGAAGCAGTACCGCTGAGGGAAGTGAAAACGGAGAATATCCTCCACTTCTTCAAGACGCACGGCATATATCGGTTTGGAACTCCGCGACGGGTCATCTCCGATAACGGGTCAGCTAATCGAAGCCATAAAATTAGTCGCTTCGCGCAACAGCATTATATAGATTGGAGATATTCCTCGGTTTATAATCCGCGAGCCAACGGTCTAGCTGAAGCTTTCAACAAGACCTTGACAAAGATCATGAAGAAAACGGTGTCCCGAAATAAGAAGGACTGGCATGAGAGGCTGCAAGAAGCTCTTTGGGCGTATCGAACTACGTTCAAGACGGCCACAAACACAACGCCGTACGCGTTGGTATTCGGTACGGAAGCAGTACTCTCCCTCGAGATAGAGTTACCCTCGCTACGAGTGGCAGTCCACTATGAGTTGACGAACGAAGAAAATGCTAACCTTCGGCTTGAGGAGCTTGATGCCCTTGAAGAAACACAGTTCATAGCGCAACAAAATCTGGAAGCTTATAAAGCAAAGATGACGCGCTCATATGAAAGATTGACCCGGCCGAGGACATTCCGCCAAGGCGAACTCGTGCTAGTGGTCAAAATACCTATGATCCCCAATCGAGCCAAGCGAGGAAAATTTGAGCCGAACTATGAAGGCCCGTATATCATAGACAAAGTCTACCAGGGTGGAGCCTATCTACTCATGGATATGCACGGTGAAAGGCCTTTCAGGCCAATAAATGGTAGATTCCTAAAGAAATACTACGCTTAATGAGCCACAGCCTAGGTCAATGATAGATGACGACGACTATGTCTGCTCGCTATCTTCCTAAGCTCAAGCTTTATAAGCAGTAGCCAGCCTTCTTCATGACGGACCGAAACGTCTTTAAACTAATAGCGGACCGAAACGTCCTTAAACTAATACCGCAGCATCCGTAAGCTGACGAGATAAAAAAAAAGAAGAAAAAATATAATAAATAAAAACGGTATGTCCATAAGCAAAAAAGGGCAGGGATGAAAACCCGAAAGGGCTCCGTGAGTAAAAACAGCAGGGCTACCGGCGAGTGTTCGTGAAAGCCCGAAAGGGCGCGACCTCGTAAAAAAAAAGAGAAGAAAATAAAAAGAATAAAAAAAAACGGTATGTCTATAAGCAAAATGGGCACGGATGAAAACCCGAAAGGGCTCCGTGAGTAAAAACAGCAGGACTACCGGCGAGTGTTTGTGAAAACCCGAAAGGGCGCAACCTCGTTAAAGGACACTTACAAGATCCTCTCGACCTTATAAGGAGAAACCACCTGTGTGAGATCCTTACGACTCACAAGGGAGCAACACACTTAGGGATTCTCACGATTCCTAAAGAGAAAATACACTTACGAGATCCTCACGACTCGTAAGGAGAACTCTCTTATGGGACCCTCACGGCTCATAAGATTTGAAAGTCTTAAGTCACAGAGACCTAAACCTGTGCTTAAGCAACCCCCACAACCTTCAATTTATGCCCTACAAGTGGCTCAATACTGACCCTTGTATACAATCCACGGGCGCGAATAAACATTTCCCTAACCAAGTCCCATCCGCGACTGGGATATGTACGCATGATGAACAACCCTTCTAAGTCCTCTCGACTTACAAGGAGAAAACCCTCTTGTAGGATCCTTACGACTTACAGAGGAACATACACTTAGGAATCCTCACGATTCCTAAGGAAAAAATACACCTACAAGATCCTCACGACTTGTAGGGAGAAATACCTTTGTGAGACCCTTACGGCTCATGAAGTTAAAGCCTTAGTCGACAGGACCTTAACCCTGTTCGCTAAGCCATCCTTGTTCGACATCGACAGAGGCAGATGATGATTCGCTCCTGGCAATATCCCAGTTGTAGCGGTGCTGATACCGAAATCGGTGTTTAATTTCAGGTTTACGGCGAAAAGCCAGTAGGCCGCACATGCATATGAAATAGCCGAAATGATGGGACAACTTGCAATAAAAAGCAACAAGTAAAAATGTATGCATGCGAAATAGCCGAAATGATGGGGAAACTCGCAATAAAAAGCAGCGAGTAAAAACAAAATAAACAGCCGAAATGATTGGGCACCGCGAAAAATAGCCGAAATGAATGGGCAATCGCGACCATCACGATATAAAAGCTGAAATGATAGAGCATCGCGGAAATAAAACAAAAAAAAAGAAATGATAAAACTTTGGCCTTACAGTTGAGATCACATCGATCCCTGTATACAATCCAAGGGCGCAAACAAAGAGGGAACCATACTTTCCCAACAGGCTCCGCCAGAAAACAAAGCCAAATCTCGACGGTTCATCCCAACCCCGAAGAAATCAGTGTCTTCGGCAAATCCTTCGACTCGAGGAAACAAGTGTCCTTGACGAAGAGCCTCCTGATTCGCGTCGACTCGCAGAGCAACCAGTGTCTCCGTGGGAAATTCTCGATTCGTTTCAACACCAAGGAAACAAATAATCCTTGGCAAATACCTCAACTCAGGGAAACAAACATCCTTGACGAGAGCCTCCCGATTCGCATCGACTCGCAGAGCAACCAGTGTCTCCGTGGGAAATTCTCGATTCGTTTCAACACCAGGGAAACAAATAATCTCTGGCGAATACCTCAACTCGAGGAAACAAGTGTCCTTGAAGAGAGCCTCCTGATTCGCATCGACTCGCAGAGAAACCAGTGTCTCCGCGGGAAATTCTCGATCCGTTTCAACACCAAGGAAACAAATAATCCTTGGCAAATACCTCAATTCAGGGAAACTAGCGTCCTTGATGAGAGCCTCCTGATTCGCGTCGACTCGCAGAGAAACCAGTGTCTCCGCGAGAAATTCTCGATTCGTTTCAACACCAGGGAAACAAATAATCCTTGGCAAATACCTCAATTCAGGGAAACTAACATCCTTGATGAGAGCCTCCTGATTCGCGTCGACTCGCAGAGAAACCAGTGTCTCCGCGGGAAATTCACGATCCGTTTCAACACCAGGGAAATAAATAATCCTTGGCAAATACCTCAATTCAGGGAAACTAGCGTCCTTGATGAGAGCCTCCTGATTCGCGTCGACTCGCAGAGAAACCAGTATCTCCATGGGAAATTCTCGATTCGTTTCAACACCAAGGAAACAAATAATCCTTGGCAAATACCTCAACTCAGGGAAACATACATCCTTGACGAGAGCCTCCTGATTCGCATCGACTCGCAGAGCAACCTATGTCTCCATGGGAAATTCTCGATTCGTTTCAACACCAAGGAAACAAATAATCCTTGGCAAATACCTCAACTCAGGGAAACAAACATCCTTGATGAGAGCCTCCTGATTCGCATCGACTCACAGAGCAACCAATGTCTCCGTGGGAAATTCTCGATTCGTTTCAACACCAAGGAAACAAATAATCCTTGGCAAATACCTCAACTCAGGGAAACCAGCATCCTTGACGAGAGCCTCCTGATTCGTGTCGGCTCGCAGAGAAACCAGTGTCTCCGCGGGAAATTCCTGATTCGTCTCGACTTGCAAGATGAAGCCTCAGGCAGCAGGGATTAAAAAACTTGCTTCCTGAACAATGGGACCCTGCAAGTCGGTCTAAAACGGTCTCTTGCATACTATTCAAGGGTCTCACTCTCCAAAGTCGAGTTTCGACAGGGAGGGAAACAACCGCTTACGGGTCCTCTCGACTCGTAAGAGGGAAAAATTCTCTTATAGGATCCTTACGACTTATAAGAGAAAACACACTTAGGAATCCTCACGATTCCTAAGGAGAAGACCCACCTGCGAGATCCTCTCGATCCGTAGGGAGAAAAGTCTCTATGAGACCCTCACGGCTTATAGAGCTGAAAAGTCTTAGGCGGCAGATCTGAACCTGCGACCTAAGCCATCGCTATCTCGTGAAGAAATCAAGATGCTTACTCTATTACCTGCTAATTATGACAGCATGCTGATAATAAGAGAAGACAGAAAGCAAAAGAGTATACAAGACATTGCAGAGAAAAAATATGTATCTTTATTTATTGACTTCAATCAAATACAGGGTAAATCGTACAAAAGAATAAAGAATGGATACATGTTATTCGAAGAAGGAAAAGAAAATTTTTACAAGTATATGGATACAAGGAGGACTACTGGGAAGGAAGCGTCTTGCATAACTTTAGTAATTGTTCATGCACTTCCTTCCACGCCTTTTGCTGATCAGCTACCACCGCCATCTCTGCTTCCACCTGAGCCCTTTGCTACAAGAGAGATGTGAGATGCTCCCTGACGGCCTGCTGAGTGGCTTCGTGGCCTTGGGCATTACGCTCGGCAACGTCAAGTGCCCACTTCAGTTTTAGCCCATTTGAGATGCGCTCCAGAAGGCCCTCGAAGACGGCCTTTACCTCAGCGGCGTTCGCCTCAACTTCAGCACGCAGGCGAGCAGTTTCGCTTGAAGACTCCTAGCACTCCTTCAGCCTCAAAGCTGCTTCTTGTTCCAAATGGCAGAAATGAGATGTGCTTTGCTTGAGCCATGCTCCTCGTTGAGTACCCACGGCCAAAACCTCGGGGGCAAGACGTATTGACTCCAGCTGATGAAGGCGAGCCTCAATCTCTCTGCAGAGATTAACCCAAGATGCGACGATGCCCTCGTCATGGAAATTGGCAAATATTACCAGCATCGAGTTAACCGTCGTAGCGAAGTCCGCAGCAGACGTAGGAGCCTCGACGTCGAGTTCCTCGATGTAGTCGCTCAACATACGCAGACTATTCGCCGCACCTTTCGAGGACGGACGTCTCTGGGAAGGGCCTGCCGGTATTATAATATGAGACTCAAAGGGCGCCAAGACC
This sequence comes from Agapanthus africanus, assembly GCA_030015575.1. Classification (NCBI taxonomy): domain Eukaryota; kingdom Viridiplantae; phylum Streptophyta; class Magnoliopsida; order Asparagales; family Amaryllidaceae; genus Agapanthus; species Agapanthus africanus. The sequence continues at coordinate 594,223,139 of CM057344.1, read as the reverse complement.
GGAACGATAGCTGGAAAGACAAAATGCGATTAGATGATGATTCAATAAATATGGAAAAAGTCATTGATAAGATAGTTTACTATACCAGTCGAAGCAGGTGGCAAGGCCGGAAGGGCCGGTGGTGTGGCCGATCTTTCTTCTCCCCCTTCGATTTGTAGCAGTGCAGTCGGGACGAGAAAAAAGTTAGAAGTAATTCCATCAATGAAAAAGAAAGATATCAATAGAAACCATACTTACCAGTGCCACCGGAGGAAGAAGCGAGTTCAGATGGGAAGGAGAAGTGTGGGAGCAACACTTGATATAGATGATCAAAGAGCACTCCTGAAAAGACATAACAGTACGACTTTAGTTCACAAATTATACATCTGAAAGATAAGATTAATAAATTGCAAACCCATACCTTCCAACATCTTCGATGGTATCAGAGAGGGTTGAGAGGTGACCACCGCCAAGGCAGTCGTTGAAGGCGCTCCCTCGAGCAGTGGGGCATCGGCGCTGGCCGCACCTGCGTTACGAAAAAGGTGAATTTGTCAGAAAGGATTGTAAGGTAAAGAAAGACAGCAATTTGGGATTTACCTGATGAGCTGCCGGCTGAAACGGAGGCGACTCCCTCCTCCATCGACATGAGGCCACCGCCCGTGGCCTCATCACCCGACTCGATGGGGACCGTCGTCGTGCTCACGCGGCCAGGAGATGGCGGAAGATCGTAGGCGGGGAGGGCAATGATTGGAGCGTTGCCGGACTCTTGGGAGAGAGTGGCTAACTCTTCCCCAAGAGTCGTACCCATCTCACCCGCTACTTCTTCGGGCTCCGCGGTCTCCATCGGTTCATCCGCCGTCACCACGAGGTCGCCGGCCTCAAGAGCCTCATCCGCAAACCACCCTGGGCTCAGTTGTAATGATCATTTCATCTGCCGCCACTTCAGGCTCAGCATCAATAACCTTCTCGGCTGCAGATCCCTCAGCCTCCATCTCAGGCTCCGCAGCCCCAGCGACGTTGCCGACCGTCAGCTCAGGTTCGGCAGATGCCGCCTCCTCTGTTTCCTTGGGATCAACGGTCTCCGCCTCCCCCTCGGTCGGACTAGGCCCTACAGGATAGAATATATAAGAACCGATGGCTTTCTAATTCGTATAACAAGATTCTGAAAGAAATGTTACCTGAAGTGGATTTATCATTTGCGCTCCGAACCGCGCACGCCACTTGTCTGCGAGCGGTGGATAGGGTGACGGGGGCCTCTTCGGAAGGAGTATCAGCACGAGGGACGGTGCTGGGGCCCGCTCCCGTAGCCAAAGCATCCCGGCGCGCCTTCGCCTCACGCCTCAGCCGCTTCCTTTCCTCCCGGGCCGTTGAAACGGACCTCACCAGAGCCTCTTTCATTAAGGCGTCCTCGTCCGTATACAGGGATGTCTCCAAATTCTTCAAGGCATCCCTCGTTGACTCGTCGAGTCGAGGCTCTTGCTGCAGCCCCGACGAGACTGGGACTTCGGCAGCTAGCAAAATGTCCACGTCGCTTGGCGGGAACGACATTGAGGTTCCTGCGATAAAAAGGAAGAGGTTAGATCGACCATAATACAAGGGAAATGAAAACTTGATGAATTGAAACTTACTAAGGCCCATGGACGCTCTAAGACGTTCCTCCTCTTGGAAAGTCTTCAGGGAAGCGGCGATGGCTTCTTCAGTGGTGATGCCTGTTGGAAGAAAAGAAGGAAGAATGTTAGTCAAAGGCAATAATGAAAATATGATGCAACAAAAAAATGTGACTAGTGATTACCTGATGCCGCAAGCTTAGCCAGCCACGCGTCGCGCCTCGCTAACCGCTCCGAAGCTTCGAGGGCGGCCTCCAAGTCGGTGTCATCCGGCGGCATGACTAACCCTTCGTTAGTCCCATATTCACTCAGGCCCTCACCATAAGGAGCGTGGGGTTCCTGACCGAACGCGACGTCTGCAGCGAAGAGTGACTTCTTCTTTTTCTTTTGCTCACCAATCCTAGGTGCCCCCGGGATCGACTTACGCTTAGCAGCCACCTTGGGACGGCGGGTCCCGATGTCCGCACCTACGCCAGACTCTGGCGAGGCTACAGCCACTGTCTCCACTGGAGCACAGGGCGCTGGAGGTGCATCCGCAATATCGGGGAGTGGCGATCCGTGTGGAGGACTTTGCGCACGCGATGGTCCGGCCCTGGCATCTTTTAGAGGGGGACCACCGGGGTCTTTGGCACTACGGGAGCGTTACGGTCGGTACCTGGAGGCACACCTTTACGGTCAACCAGCAATCGCCTTTCCTCCTTTATAACGGCTCCCTTCGCATGATTATACCATTCTTTATATACGTTGAGGAGTCGTGGGGCGCAGGCCGGCGCACTGATAAAAAAATGAGAACCTGTGTTCAGGCCCATGAAGTGATGCAGCGTGTTCTCCATCTCTTCTTCAGTGGTGGCAGGTTCCAGTAGGAAAGCTTCCAAGGGTACCCCTTGATCGTAGCCCAATTGTTGGGCGAAACGATACGGGTTATATCTCATGAAAATTGCCGCACCGTTCTGCCTGAAGACTAGGAAGCCCAGTCTAATAGAATACAAGTGGAGGGTCTCCCGGGCTGTCAAAACCGAGGCTCCATCCTTAAAGGGGTCTTGTAATGGTCGCACTGCAGTGGTGGACGCCTTTCCAATGGTCAATACCTTGTCAACAAAGGACATCCCGGCTCCAACGGTGTGAGGGTGAAGGAGTAAACCCCTGGCATTCCGTGGTGATGGGGTCAGAATTGATGCGCCGATCAGCTGTATAATGCGAGGGAAACCACACTTGTCGAAGAACGAGGGCCTTTTGTGCATGCCGAAGACACCCGCTGTGTGTAGCTCGAGCCACGATACAAAGTAGTGCATCGGGAAGACCACGTGCAGTACCCCGGGCTCATTAGCATCCGCTGCTCGACTGAGGCCATGATATAAGTGTGCCAAGCCGGCTATCCCAATAGCCACTTTTACCCCGATGGCCATCCGGTGGGCTGGGTAAAAGACAGAGGGCCGCATACGGTGAGAGTGCATTGGGATCGCAAACCAACTCAGCCACAACCCGAGAAATCCTAAGAAAAAGGCCTCCTCGTCCATCCCAGGGGCCACAATTTCTGCAAAAGACATAGTCGGGAAGTCCGGAAGGAAAAAACCCTTTTGGTCTATCTTCTTCTCCGGCAGGTTATCCACACCTAGACCGAAAGGGTCATCCAGGGTAGCGAACTTGGCAGCTTCTGATGAGAGGACGCTTGGGCGAAGGAACCGAGCGATGAAATCCTCAAAGTTAACTCCTCGACTCCCATGTTCGATGAAAAGGGACTCATAGATGTTCAACACTTTAATCAAGCTTGGGAATTGGTGTTGAACAGTATTCTCCGGCGTGAGCCCCCTTACCACCGGCTTAGCACCGAAGACGTACTCGTCTGTCGGGAGCAACTCCTCATAGTGTTCCCCTATGATTGGTAAACCGGATACCTCCGTGAACTCCTCCAAAGAGATTGACACTTCCCGATACATGGCAAGGAAAGTGTGGGTAGGAATGTTCCACTGCTCCAAGAAGCCTTGAACCATCAGGTGGGGAGCGTGGGATACTGGAAGAGAGAGACATAAACTGCGGTATATAATCCTAATTTTATCAACTGCGACTTCTTCGTCGACAGGATATACCGAGCCCATGGCAGGTAGCCGATCGGGTGGCAGGGGATCAGACCTATGTTATATGATTGCCCCCAAGGTCGTGCCTCACCTTGACAGATACGGCGTCCCAGGATATCTAAAACCATGGGACGCTGAACCGGAATCGCATCTATCGCAGGATGTAGAAAGCCCTTTGAGGTCCAATCGACCATCTCCACGGCATACTGTACCGGGGGTGGACTGGCGTAGTGGATCGCTATGATGGGTTCTGACGGCACTGAGCATGTGAAGCTGCGTCAACCCATAATGATCCGATTGTACCACGACCCCCAAAGATGTAGACTCTTATACTCTGGGTCGTGGTCCTTGATCATGGCCAAGACTTCACGGTCCAAGGGCGCCTCGGGAAATCCCTCCTCTGAACGAACAAACGGGAATAAGGTGTCGAGAGACATGATCGCTGCAAGTGAACAGAAATTAGCCGTTAGTGTTGTAATTCCAACGCTTGGCGTTAAAAAAATTCATTAATTAACTAATTAAATTAAAGATTAATTAAATTAAAATTAATTAATTACACCACACAGCAGTGCAGTGGGTAGGGAACTAAATGGGGACCCATAAAATCTGGATGACAGTGCCTCATGAAATAAGACAGCCCCATCATTGGTTGAGACTGTCAATTAATGAAAAGACCCCCAAGAGAATATTCTCATCAATGGGAGATCCCTAGAGACAAGGAGAAAATCTCCTCTTTCAGAGCAAAGCTCTGTCACAGAATGACATTTGTCAAATTCTGGTCTCAAAGGAATAAAATTCCTTAAAAGAGCATAGCTCTGTGGTAATAATGGAAAGATCCATCAAATTTTTTTTAACACTTAAAAGAATTAAAATTTTTGGAATCTTGAAAAATCCATGAAAACTTATAATAAGTTCTTCATTTTTCAGATCTAAAAGATCTACATTTGATCCAAGAGCAAAGCTCTGTTCATGGATTAGAACCCATGAACAAGATCTCTGTAGATCTATAAGTTTTTGAGAGCAAAGCTCTGTTTATGAAACCCCAATGGGGATTTCTTTAGATCAAAAGATCTGTGAGAGCAAAGCTCTTTGGTTTAAGATTGGTTTGAATTAATTTAGTTTAATTTAGATTAATTTTACCTAAAGTTTCTAACTTTGGAAATGAGCAAAGCTCTGAAGTTCTGAAGCAAGAGCAAAGCTCTGGAAAATCAAAAATCTTGAAATGGTGAAGATTTTCTAAGGGACAGAGGTCCTATTTATAGGGCGTTTGTGCCCCTTCAGCTCACCCGTTGATCCAACGGTCAGAAGCTTGCCACCGCTGCACTTACGTGCGCGCCACGTGAGCGCAACGGTGGGGGGCATTTGTTTCCCCCAATCAGAGCAAAGCTCTGTTGAAATTCAAAATTCAAATTTTGAAGCAACGCTTCAAATCTTGGGCGCAACGCGCCACGTGTCAGGCGCTGATACGTCAGCGCAGCGCCCAAGAAGGCGCGCCCAATCAGAGCAAGCTCTATTAAAAAACAAAAGGAAGCAACGCTTCAGTTGCGCAAGCACTGCGCTGCGCGACACGTGTCAGCGCAGATGCGCTAGCGCAGTCGCGCTGCGCTTTGCGCTGCGCGACACGTGTCAGAGCAGATGCGCTAACGCAGTCGCGCCGCGCTGTGCGCTGCTTGACACGTGTCACGCGCTGGGGCATTTGCGCCAAATAGAATTAAGATTTTAAAGAAATCTTTCCGTTCTTGTTAAAACAAGAAGATTTTCTTCTGTAAAACAGAGACCCTTGGATCAAAGATCCAACGGTGGGGAAAATTCCCCAAATCACTCAGAGAAAGATCTCTTTAACTAATTTATGGGCACTATAAAAAGGACCCTAAAGCTCAATTCAAAGACATCAACATTTTGTGAGAAATCAAAAATTTCAAATAGAGAGAACTCTGAAGAAATCTTAAGAAGAAAAAAGGTAAAAACCTTTAAAATAGAAGAATTTCTTCTAATAGATCATTGATCTAAGAACAAGATCAATGATCTTCAATAAAAAACAAATAAAAATAGTGCTTTGCACTTTTTATGAACCTCGGGTTCTCTGAAATAAGAAAAACAAGAGGAACTTGTTTTCTTTGATCTAAATCAGATCAAGAAAACAAAAAGTGCTTTGCACTTCTTTTATGAACCTTTGGTTTTGGAATCTAAAAGATTCTCAAATTAATAGTGCCTTACACTTGTAAATCTGCACTGTTGCGCTCTTGGGTTGGCGCAAGCCACCAGAGAGCGCCACGTGTCAGCATCTGAACTACTTGCGCTATGCGCTTTAAGATAGAGCTTTGCTCTCTGAAATTGGCGTAACTCACCAGAGCGCGCCACGTGTCAGCAGCGCAAGCGTAGCGCACCAGCGTAGCGCACCAGCGCAGCGCACTGCACTTGCATGACACATGTCATCACCACAAGCGCTTGCGCTCTTTGATTGGCGCAAAGCGCCTGAAAAATGCAATGCATTTCTTTTGTTAAAGGGCCAGGCCCAAGTCAAAAAGACCTTGCAGGCCAAAATAAATTGCAAAGCAATAAAAGGGCAGAGCCCAAATAAAATTGATGCTCTGCATCACTTATAAATGGGCAGAGCCCAAAACAAATTGATGCTCTGCATCCTTTCTGGGCAGAGCCCAAATAAAAATAAAAAGCAATGCAATGCATTATTTAAATGTGGGCAAAGCCCTAGCACAGGTCTAATAGACCAAAAATAAATAAAAACGTTGAATATTTTTCAACTGGATTTAGCCCAATCATGGCCGTAAGTCCTCAAATTAAATCGACTGAGCACAGCTGCTCTCTCTTAAATCAATTCACGACCGGTTCGAGGGTACATCTCCGAACTCCTTTGACTCCTATCATTGTAATCCTTCAACGATGTCAGAGAGGTGACGGGTCCCGACAACCACACATCAACACGGACTGTGGGGTCCTTAAACTTATGGACTTAAGCGTCCTTAAACTAAAACATGGACTGTGGGGTCCTTAAACCCGCGGACTTAAGCGTCCTTAAACTAAAACACGGACTGTGGGGTCCTTTAACCCACGGACTTAAGCGTCCTTAAACTACATATGGACCACCATGTCCCTAAACTGGAATATGGACCGAAACGTCCTTAAACTAATATTGGACCGAAACGTCCTTAAACTAATAGTGGACCGAAACGTCCTTAAACTAATGATGGACCACCACGTCCCTAAACTGGCGATGGACCGAAACGTCCTTAAACTAATGATGGACCACCACGTCCCTAAACTGGTGATGGACCGAAACGTCCTTAAACTAATGATGGACCACCACGTCCCTAAACTGGCGATGGACCACCACGTCCCTAAACTGGAACATGGACCACCACGTCCCTAAACTGGAACATGGACCACCACGTCCCTAAACTGGAACAATAGAGCCTCCAAATGCTCTTTTGCCGGATCTAAACGGTCCCGTTTAAGTTGATCTTAGCCCCAAACACGGCTAACGTATCCTTAAACATCTAAATGGACTATAAAACTCTAAATCAACTTTGGTTCAAGGGTACATCTCTTAACTTCTCTGACACCTATCGTTGTAATCCTTCAACGACGTCAGAGAGGTGACGAGTCCCGACGGCCATATAATAAATGAATCACCATGTTAAGTTGATCTTAGTCTCAAACAGGACTAATGTATCCTTAACGAACGTTTAAGTTGATCTTAGCCTCAATACGTCTAACGTATCCTTAAACTAAAAACACCAAACCCAAATCTAAGTAAATACAGATTTGGACTAATTCATGTCCTACGGGCGACGGCATTACTCAGTCTCCGTATACAATCCACGGGCAACCACAAACAAAACAAACACACACGACGCGAAGTGAAATTCTGGAGAAGGAGAAAGTGGCTGCCGCGATGCGGTAGCGTAATTAACTGCAGGGGTTTGCGCCTGCAGGGAAGAGCGTCCCCACAATCAAAAACCCCTCTAGTGAGGGGGAATCTGACGAAGTATGCTACATCGGCCGCATCCGTCTAAACCTCCAATACACGGTGCTATAAATCAACTTGGCATCTTCGGAGAGGTAGACAGATAAAACCATATAGCATCTGCCCCGAATCTCAGGCTAGACGTCCTCACGTCGTCGCCGCCATTCGGAGGGGAACAGAAGGTCCGAATCATATGACGACATTCAAAGAAGAAGAAAGAGAATGTCGTCAGCGAACAAATCGCTCGGTAAGTCCCAAAGATAAGGGAGAAGTAGAATAGACAGTGAGAGAAAGAGTATAGCTTTTAAAGTTGTATTATTTTGTTATACTGTTGTATTTAGTGTTAACGCTGTTATTTGTACCTCGGTACAGCAGGATGCCAGTGTATATGAGAGGAGTCTCTATATGCCAGAGACTAAAGGCAAATGGAAGTACAAGGCTCCGTCGATAATACCACGGAACAACGGCATGGATGTAATTACATGTTATGGTTGCTGTCTCGTGCCACTTCTAACACCTTCCGTACCAATCTATCCCTTAAACCCACGATTTCTTGATTGTATTGATATATTGTATTGTAAATTGTATTGTTTATACTGTTTTGTAAATGTAAATGGAAGACTTGTATTGTAGATGGAAGACTTGCCGAAACCATGATATCATATAAATGGAAATGGATGTAACTGGATAATCATGTAAATGGAATATATCCATGGTTCGGTTCAGTCAAGTTTTATAGATTGTATAGATTGAACAGATTGAACATATGGATTCATGGATTCATGTTGGATTGTAGTTTGTACTTGAATCATATTCAAGTCAGATTATTATAATGAGACTCAGTCTGAGTCAGACAATTAGAAAAGAAATTGAAGTCCTGATTGTTTTGATGTTATCGGTAACCGCTGCATATGGACGGCAGGATTTGTGTCTTTTTCAAAGACGATTACTGTGTATAAGTCCACGGTAGCGCTCCGGCCGTCTAACAAACGCCAAATGCGGAACAAAAACTTTTACAACTGGCGCTATCGCGTACTATAACCCGGATCTGCCATTAAAGCTAAACCAACAAACTACAAAGTGGGTAGAAATGTTATACCGAACGATCCGAGTCCTTCGGTCTTCAACCATCATCCCACGCTTTGTTGCGGCTGCTCCGATCTCCTGAATCTCCAGTCTCTTCGTCCAGGTGGCACCACGTCGACGGATCTTTAAACGGGCTCCCGCCTCTGAACTGAGGCAACTCGATCATCAAGTTTGCTAAAAGAGATGACCAAGATTGATGTAGAGAATGAGTAGAACATTTTGTCTCGTTACGTCCAAAGCTATGGACGAACGGTTAATGAAGTTGCCTTTTGGAATCTGGTAAATGAGAGAATGAACTTATTAAATTTCCATGAAGCAAATTTCATATACTTTTTTCAAATCAACAACCATTATTCCTTCAAAGAATGGCCGGCCACTATTTGAGGAGGAGGGGGTGAGTGTAGGAGCTAGGAGGGTGACCATTAGCACTTAATCAAAAGCATGAGTCAAAAGAACACCTTGCAAAACGTTAATTGCACTAATGAATCACCATTACCTAGTCATCAACTCATTAAATGCACAATCAATGCATTAATGAGTCACAAGCGACCTCATCATCCTAGTCATCATCTAGAAGCTTCCACACTCATCAAGAAAAGATAAATCCGTATTTAACCGAATGTTAAATACGGGTGATAGAAAACTGGAAACTGGCAACTTCCAAAAGTGATCCTGAAACGAATTTCAGGATAACCCCGTAACAGTATAAACATACCCGCATTTGTATTACGACCGAATACAAATGCAACTGAGACAAAGATATTATATCTACACAGTATAATACTCGGATCCGGCTTAAACCAAAGCCTACCAGTATTATCTGCCCGAAATATGACACGTGCGAAAACGCACGTGCGTTTTCCGAACCCTGCCATAAAACCATACGGCCTCTACAACATTTCGCCCAAACTTGGGAAACTGTCTGTGGGGGACTCTAATGACTCATCAACACACTGGAACTGGGTATAACCACTAGCACGTTAGAGGTACAAGCTGTACATAACGGTTGCCTATGTATTGATTGGAAGGGAAGCTGACGAGCGAACTCATCCAGAAACCCTACTGAGGCTGACAGTGACAATATCCGTACAGTCCGGTCCGTTCGTCTAAAGAGTATCGCATATCGAGTCTAGAGGGTGGATAAAGTCAGACCCCTAATAACGCGATAATTCGTGTCGGTATGAAGCCCATGACCACCTGAGAAACTACTGATCCAAATCAGTAATTCTCCACTACCTCGGCCGAGGATTTCTAGTGATGGCCACCTGTGCACTGTACGACATCAACCCCCAATACCGGAAGAGACGAATCCCCGACGATCCGCTCACAGCCTCCATGTGGCTCGGGACTGTACCCAAAAAATACCTGTTTGCACGTCTCCTTTAAGAGTGGTAGGGTAGAAATCAAAGCACAGTGGGAACTCACACGAGACAAATGACGATCTCAGGTCGACAAACTAACCTGTACACATGTCACCAGGGAACTGCTATCTGACGATAAATATAATACCAACTAGCATGTTCCGCGCGAGTCCTGTCCGGTGTACTCATAACCCAATGAGCACCTGTATACATCTTAGGTGAACCAACTGACACCAATGGCTTGTGAGACCGGCTACCGCTCCTCGTCGGGGTCTCGACTGTATACACTAGTCTACTCTGAAGTATCGATGCCCTGTCTCGAAACTCCCACGACTAGGGACACTTTAAGTGTAGGGTTCCTAGGCACACTAATGAGGTCTCACAAGGCATCAACCATGCCAAATACAAATTTTACAAGTGCTGAGAAACCCTAATACGGATCGTTAACTAGAGAATAGGCGAAACAAATGCGAATAAACGACTTTACCCTAAAAGTGAACGGAAATACAACCTTTGTAGATCCGGTTCTCCACCTCCTTTGCTCCGTGATGAAGTCCCTCCGCTGTACCCATCGGATCCCGGACTCTCGCGGTGGTTTCATCGAAGAAATGATCGGGTTAGGTCGTCGACTTCGATGCCGAAGATGATCTACGTCGAGGCAATACAAGATCAAGCTCCCACTTCACCAAGTCGTGAAACTTGTGAAGAAAACACCCTATACTACATGGCAAGTGGTATAGGATGAAGAAATAGGAAGTGGGTTCACTTTAGAATTGGATTTCTCACTCTTTTCATCAAGTCACCATTGATGGTTGCAAGCTTTCTTCTTCTTGAAGAAGAAGAAAAAGAATATCATAAGTATATCAAAAAATAGGAAATAATATGATACTTATCATATTTGCAACCATAGTTAGGTGTAGAGAATAAACTAAGCTTAGGACTAATGGTTAGGTTAAGGCTAAGAGACAAAATGGTCAAAGCTTTCAACACTTCATGAAGCTTCATGAAAGAAACAAAAAACTAGCCACCATTTTATTCTTGCCTTAAAATGAATTAACAAAAATAAATAGATAAGTAAATCAAAACCCTAACCATTAAGATAACCATGGTTTAATCATACACACCCAAGTATGCATGTATCATCAAACATGTTACAATCTTGTGCACAAAAGTATATCACATATACAACTTGTGTACATCAAGTGAGAAAATCCATCTAAAGTGAACAATATTAGTTAATGCAAAGTAATATATCAAATATATAATTATGCATTAAATCATCAAATCAACACTTGATTTAACGATCCGGTCATATCGCATATGACCGGCTAATATCCGATGTATCGACTTATCGAATCAATCCTCGATTCGATAACTAGGTTATATCGCATACAACCAATCGATACATTCATCGCGAGAATAGAATACGGTATCACATACACGCATTATTCTCGGTCCCGCACATATCTCATATGCGCTCCTATTTCGTTTCGCTTGAGCCAGGAAACCTCTGTATAGGACTCTAAAGACTCGTCAATACGCCGGCAGCAGGTGATGATCATATCAAACACCCACAAGCCGCAAGCGGTCTACTAAACGTAACGGCCACCCGGGTATTGAGCGATCAGAAGATCGACGAGCAAGCCCACTCATACTCCTGTGAATCCAACCAGTAACACTTACCGTACAGTCCGGTCTCGTCGTCTGATATGTCGCATATCTCGCCTAGGGGTGGTAAACGTCAGACCCCAATAGCTCGATAAGTCGTGTCGATATGAGGTCTATAACAGTTCGAGAAACTACTGGTAATACTTACCAGTAAATCTCAGCAACCCTGGCCAGGGATTTCCGGTTATAGCCAATCGAACACAGCGCAACATCAACTCCCTATACCGGGAGAGACGAATCCCCTCCTATCGCTCATTGCCTCTATGTGATTCAGGACTGTACCTAAAAACCACCGTTTTGCATGCCCTCTTGGACGTGGTAAGGTGGAAATGAAAGCACAGTGGGAATCACACAAGACTCTATGACGATCTCGGGTCAACAGACTACTCTGTACCAGTGTCACCAGAGAACTGCCATCTGACGTAAGGTATAATACCATCTGGGAGTTCTCGGCGAGTCCGTCCAGTGTACCCAGTCTCCACTGAGCATCCGTATATCATCTCTGATGTCAAACACCAATGGATATGGGATCATCCATCGCCCATCTATATGGGTCGAGAAGGTATACGCAAGTCTACTCTGGTATATCGATGCCCCGTCTCGATACACCCACGACTAGGGACCTTGAAGGATGTACTTATGGACTACTATGTCCCCACTAGTATGATCTGCATCATAGTCCAGGTAGTCAAGTACACATCCTAAGGGCTTTACCAACATGTAACAGAGAGACAATCAGTATACACGTTAAGGTAAAGAGTAACCAGATAGCATACTATCATGTCGAGCAAGAAAGTCCTCCCTATATATGTCCCAGCATCCACTACAATATACATCCTATGTACAGTAATGGCCTCTAGGGCATACATATAACTAACAATCTCCCACTTGCACTAGGGCCATCTGTAGCAGTGGTTGCAGTATCTCATACTCAACCATCCCATAAAAGCCTCTATCTGGGAATAGGCCTTCGTGAGTGGATTCGCCGTGTTATCCTCTGAGTCTTCTCTCCTAACCTCGATCACCTTGGAGATCAGCCATCTCCATGATCAGGTGATACTGCCTTAGAATTATATCTGGATCACTGATGGGACGGGCGTTCCTTGGCATAAGCCACAACTCCATTGTCACACAATGGGAGGAACTAAGTTCATCTCATGAACAAATATACATCCAGACTGCCTCTTTGGTAGCATCTTAAGTAGCGATGTATCCAGCCTTTATCGTCTAGTATGCCACGGTATCTAGCTTGGAACTCTTCCAACATACCTTCCCTTCACTGAGGGTAAAGACAATACCTGTGACTGACTTTCAGTCGTCCTTATCACCCTGGAACACTTCCAGTGATTCTCCCCAGGACCAATTGATACCATCTCACTACAACTAGTGAGTATCCTAACATCCAATTAGATCTATCTCATAGATCCAAAATCTAGGATTTAGGAGGTATCACTTTGATCCTATATGGAGAATCATTGTGATAAGCGGAGATTGATCGAGCGTAGCATAGGAAACTCCTTCCCTATCAAGAGTATGTCATCCACGTACTCTACGAGGATCGTCACCATACTCCCTACTACCTTTTTGTTTATACAAGGTTCATCTACCATTTTGATGAAGTCAAACTCTTTGACTACTACATCAAAACAGATGCTCCATCTCCGCGATGCCTGCTTTATCCTATAAAGCATCTTGTACACGTTTCCGCTGCTCCCACTGTTTATGAAGCCCTCTGGCTGTGTACTTATAGACACCCTCTTCTAAAACATCATTTAGAAAAGCTGTCATGACACCCAACCACCAGATATCGTAGTCATGGTATGTAGCCGTGGCAAGTAGGATCTGGATGGACTTAAGCATAAGCCCCAGAAAAGGTTTCATCATTATCCACGCCTGGTTGATGACGAAAAACCTTTAACAAGTCTAGTTTTGAAAGTCTCAACTTTTTCATGTACACCAAGTAATCTTCTCAAGATACACTTGCTCCTGATGGGGATTTAACCCTTCAGATATAGCAACTAAAGTCCATACTTTGTTGGTGTATAAGGATTCCATCTCAGATCACTAAGCATCCAGCCATTCTTACAGAGTCCCACTCCTGATGGCTAGCTCAAAACTAGTTGGGTCATCATCTCATGATGCAATCCTCGCTCCTATTGTCATAGAGAAACCGAAGTATCTCTCAGGCGTATGAGGAACCCTACCAGATCGGCGGAGAGGCTGAGGTTCGTTGGTTGCTATTGAATCCTTTGGTTCTTCCAAATCATCAGCTGCAGTTTGTATAGCTGGAACATTTCCAGTTCTACATAACAGACCTTGCCTTGAGCTTGTCCGGATTTTGCTTTTGGACATAGGCCGGACAACCCCAAATCTTAACTAGCTTAAGACATGGGCTCTTCCCATACCATATCTCATATGGAGTGGTAGGCTGTGATCTGATTCGAACCAAATTCAATAGGTATGCAGCTTCTCAAGTGCATTACTCCCAAAAGGAAATAGGAAACTCAGTAGTACTCATCATATAGCACACCATATCAAATAGGGTGTATCTGCTCCGCCCCGATATACCATCATGCTATGGTGTATACGGAGGAGTAATGCTGAGAGAGAATCTCATTCTCCTTTAGAATAGTCCAGGATTTCCGTGCTCAAGTATTCTCCTCCTCGATCACATCAAAGGACATAATACTTATACCCGTATTTTGGTTCTCTACTTCTAAATCATATTCTGTGAATATCTCAAAAGGTTCGGACTTGTGTTTCAACAGGAACATATGTCTGAATCTTGAGAGATCATCAGAGAATGTAATGAAGTACAAAGAACCGGTCTTGGCATGTGTAGACAGGGGACCTATATACATCAACATGTATCATCCTAAGAGTTTACTAACTCTTTCTCTGTTACAAATAAACAGAGCTGTGGTCATCTTATTTTTGTGACATGACCGGCAAGTTTTCACAAGATGTAAATTCAAATAGATTTAAATATGCATCTTTGTGCAACTTAGCTAGTCGGGTCGCATTGATATGACCTAGTCTACAATACCTCAAGAAGGATCCGTTCATTTCTGAACTCTTCCTCTTGTGTGTGTTCTGTATACTAGGAACTGTAGTTTGATTTAGAACGTCAATGCTTTTAGATAACGTGCCTTAACCGATCAACTCTTGATATAGGAAATGTTCAAAACATTATCCAACAATACAAAATTATATCCTTTCTTTACTAATAAAGAGGCTGATATGATTTTGTATATCAGGTTCGGTATCTAATAGCATTCGTTCAGAATCAATGTATTTGGAATACAGGGTGACAGTGACCAACAGACTTGGCTGCAACACTTGCCCCGTTTTCTGCCTCATGAAACTTATCACCCGTTCTCAGTTCTCTACCTTTCTGTAGTCCTATGTAACAGATTACATATCTGGGATCCTGATCCGGTATCAAATACCCAGGACGTAGAGGATAGAGAAACAGTTCTGTATAAAGAACACACCCGAAGATGATGCATCAGCATGCACTTTCTTCGTTTGGACGGCACGGGAATTCTGGTAATCCCCTATTTCCTGCTCTGTCTTATAACAATTATAAGTTGGAGCGGGACCAACGTTCCCCAGCTCAGTATAACAAGCGGGTTCGGTCAAATATCCGTATTTTTATCTTGATTTAGGCGTGATATGGTCGCTACCAGGAGAGAGAGAGAAGAAAACACTCTGCGTGCGCTCTTGCAAGATCAGATTGGTTATTATTTTATCTAATCAGGATGGCTCCCACTGTTTTTATCAAATCTTCCTTCAAACCCTAAAAGGAAAGACTAGCCGGGATTAATTACACGCTACAAGTTCGCCAATCTTTCAGCCAGGCCGGTGTCGGTACTTTGAGGGAGGTCCCCCGTGCTTTCGTACGAACCTAATTAATGTAAACCTCGTTTTCCCATAGGCGTAACCCCGTTGACACCTTTCTAGACACCTACTTGATCGGCTAATTGTAATGTGTAAAACTCTCCCAGGAGTAACAATTACTCGCAGCGGGTATCGGGATCCAACTATCTCATAGAAGGTATGCAATCTCATTGCAAATTTCAACACTTGAAATTCCCGATAATATTTTGCCCCTAGCAGCTATATGACCTTAACATAGTCAACAAATCATAAGTGCTAGTCAAGTTCAACCCGTCATTTCCCGATTGAATTAAACCCACCCGCACGACCCTTAACATAGTCAACAAAGTCGCACGACTACCCTAATCCAATCGCATCATATGCTTATGCAGATAAGCACTAATTAGCTACCGCACACTACGCCTTAACATAGTCAACAAACGTAGCACGAATACTAACTAGTACTTATCTGAAATGACGGAGGGCTACGACAGGTTTTTTCTGAAAACCTATTGCGTAATGAACTTGATATCGTTGTAGAATCAAATGATTTTGAAATGGAGTGTTTTCGAGGCTTTTCTAGTTTTGCTAAAGGGGTCACTCCCGGTGAAGGGATCGTTGGCCCTTTCCTCATCGAATAAGGTGCAGGATATATCATATATATCACCGTGCAAAGTAAAAACTCTTAAAAGCAATCAAAAGACAAACCGAGTGTGTAGCATCTGCCAGTTATTGCTAAAGGAGTCACTCCCGGTGAAGGGATCTCGGTCCTTTCCTTATCGAATAAGGTGCAGGATATATCATATATACCGCTGTGCAAAGCAAGAACTGTAGCTACCTGTTTTATTTTTGAAATTCGATTCTACAACATCTTTAGGTTTCTTTTCTTTCATTAATCATATTAATGAAGTCACATCATTTAAGTACCTAAACATCACAGATAAATACGACATACACTTATGCCATCCGCATTCGCCTCGATGTCCCCTCGTGCACCGTTAGGTTAGGTAACTAACGGCAGAGCGGGGCAGGGCTAGCGCGGGTGTAAAACATAAGTAACGCCTATATAATATATCATATATACTATATACAGTATTTATCACAGATCATATCAAATGATCACATCACAGATATCGCAGCAGAAGAATCATATGAAACATTGGATATACTAGGACGTCCGTGTTTTCAATACGAGCCAGTATAAAACACGAATTCCACGGTCGCGATGAATAGCCAAACCCACACCCCTAGACCCCTACGAGAGCGGCAAGCAACCCTACCAATTCTAGAGTTAGGAGACCCGGACTCGACTCCTCGAGTTGGTCTCCCACTGGACTCCAGAACCCGGTTACTTGTGCCCTCCTCCTTGGGTCTATCCTAGTGCGGAAAAGTAAATAATATACAAAAGGTGACATCTTCCGCAACCTGGAAGTGTCCCAATAAAAGAATATTACATACAAGTTTTTACATAAATGAAAAAGAAAAACACTCATCTCACATAAAAACCCCCGGCTATTCAAACACGACGATCCAATATAACATATTCAGCAACACATAACATCACATGTCATCAACGTAAGTAAATATGCCCATCCTAATTGTCGTTGACATATAGCAACGAAACCGGCGATATCACATATTACACTTACGGTCACAGAAAAGAAAGTGTAAAACTACAACAGTTGGAATCCGCAACCTGCATAGACATCGCATGCCTAATCAAATGAAATACTTAGACATCGCATGCCTAACAATTATAAACCCTGCATTTTAGTCTCATTATCGAAAACACTTTTCAATATCATGTCGGACAATTCAACAAGATTCCCGACATTCTGATCGGATGCTCATCGCAAACTTTAGTAGACGGCCGCACCCCCGATACCGTCGACTAAGTGCACCAAGGCGGAACACCGCTACCGCGAGCACCCGAACGGATGCTTTCGGCAACGGGGTTCTCCTACAGTCACTTGGTCGGGGCTATGGGGTGTAGCTGTCTATTAAGTTTACCCGGCGAGTATCCGCGTACGCTACGTGATTGTGACGGACTTTTGATCACATCAAAATTCCGTGGCAACCGATCAAGTGAGACTAAACTGCTATGTTTATAACATTCATTCAGTTATCTCATAACTACTTGTGGATTCCAAATATTGTATCACATTCCGGATAAATAGAAAATGTCAAACTTTCCGATCGAACAATCGAACACCCAAGTTTTCCCGAAACAGCTCAACACATGAAACAAGTTTTAAAACATTCACTTCATGCCTCAGTACCAACGGTCCAGCCGTAGAAGGGTCAAGCCAACGCCTCACATGTGGCACGCCGTACTACCCCAAACCCTAAGGTTCAAAGGGCAGTTCAAGACGGTCACATAATCGAGTTAAGGTTTGTTGTCTTCTAGAGGGTCCATCGCGTTACTTGCACTACTTAGAACGTTATTAAACCACGGAAAGATCCAACACTTGGAAATTTCCCGACAGGGGAAAAAGTGGGTATTTATATCCGATCGAACTTTTTAACATATTCAAAAATTACCCGGAAAGACACATAGACAAAGTCTAATAATCCGATCGAATCTACGAACTCCCAATACAACCCAGAAAACTCAACTCTTGAGTAAACATTAAAAATTCCCAGAAAACTCAGCACCTGAAGAGACAAATTACTGTGCAAAAATGGAAGGGATGATCTCATTATATGGCCGCGGAACCGCCGCAGAAGCCGAGCTCCGCCGCAGTTCCGCCGCGCTTTAGCCGTAACTTTTGGTAATTTTTGCACCGTAATTCTTAGAATTTCCTGCTGAATTTTTAAAGAATTTTTAATCTGGAAAAAACCCAGTTTTGTAAAAATGTACGGAGAGGGGTCATTTTTAGGGTTTCGGGGTTCGATCGGAATTCTAACATCGTCTACGCATCGCCTAAGGCTCTAGCTAGGCTCTGATACCACTGTAGGGTTCCTAGGCACACTAATGAGGTCTCACAAGGCATCAACCATGCCAAATACAAATTTTACAAGTGCCGAGAAACCCTAATACGGATCGTTAACTAGAGAATAGGAGAAACAAATGCGAATAAACGACTTTACCCTAAAAGTGAACGGAAATACAACCTTTGTAGATCCGGTTCTCCACCTCCTTTGCTCCGTGATGAAGTCCCTCCGCTGTACCCATCGGATCCCGGACTCTCGCGGTGGTTTCATCGAAGAAATGATCGGGCTAGGTCGTCGACTTCGATGCCGAAGATGATCTACGTCGAGGCAACACAAGATCAAGCTCCCACTTCACCAAGTCGTGAAACTTGTGAAGAAAACACCCTATACTACATGGCAAGTGGTAGAGGATGAAGAAATAGGAAGTGGGTTCACTTTAGAATTGGATTTCTCACTCTTTTCATCAAGTCACCATTGATGGTTGCAAGCTTTCTTCTTCTTGAAGAAGAAGAAGAAGAAGAAAAAGAATATCATAAGTATATCAAAAAATAGGAAATAATATGATACTTATCATATTTGCAACCATAGTTATGTGTAGAGAATAAACTAAGGTTAGGTTTAATGGTTAGGTTAAGGCTAAGAGACAAAATGGTCAAAGCTTTCATGAAAGAAACAAAAAACTAGCTACCATTTTATTCTTGCCTTAAAATGAATTAACAAAAATAAATAGATAAGTAAATCAAAACCCTAGCCATTAAGATAACCATGGTTTAATCATACACACCCAAGTATGCATGTATCATCAAACATGATACAATCTTATACACAAAAGTATATCACATATACAACTTGTGTACATCAAGTGAGAAAATCCATCTAAAGTGAACAATATTAGTTAATGCAAAGTAATATATCAAATATATAATTATGCATTAAATCATCAAATCAACACTTGATTTAACGATCCGGTCATATCGCATATGACCGGCTAATATCCGATGTATCGACTTATCGAATCAATCCTCGATTCGATAACTAGGTTATATCGCATACAACCAATCGATAAATTCATCGCGAGAATAGAATACGGTATCACATACATGCATTATTCTCGGTCCCGCACATATCTCATATGCGCTCCTATTTCGTTTCGCTTGAGCCAGGAAACCTCTGTGTAGGACTCTAAAGACTCGTCAATACGCCGGCAGCAGGTGATGATCATATCAAACACCCACAAGTCGCAAGCGGTCTGCTAAACGTAACGGCCACTCGGGTATTGAGCGATCAGAAGATCGACGAGCAAGCCCGTTCATACTCCTGTGAATCCAACCAGTAACACTTACCGTACAGTCCGGTCTCGTCGTCTGATATGTCTCATATCTCGCCTAGGGGTGGTAAACGTCAGACCCCAATAGCTCGATAAGTCGTGTCGATATGAGGTCTATAACAGTTCGAGAAACTACTGGTAATACTTACCAGTAAATCTCAGCAACCGTGGCCAGGGATTTCCGGTTATAGCCAATCGAACACAGCGCAACATCAACTCCCTATACCGAGAGAGACGAATCCCCTCCTATCGCTCATTGCCTCCATGTGATTCGGGACTGTACCCAAAAACCACCGTTTTGCACGCCCTCTTGGACGTGGTAAGGTGGAAATCAAAGCACAGTGGGAATCACACAAGACTCTATGACGATATCGGGTCAACAGACTACTCTGTACTAGTGTCACCAGAGAACTGCCATCTGACGTAAGGTATAATACCATCTGGGAGTTCTCGGCGATTCCGTCCAGTGTACCCAGTCTCCACTGAGCACCCGTATATCATCTCTGATGTCAAACACCAATGGATATGGGATCATCCATCGCCCATCTATATGGGTCGAGAAGGTATACGCTAGTCTACTCTGGTATATCGATGCCCCGTCTCGATACACCCATGACTAGGGACCTTGAAGGATGTACTTATGGACTACTATGTCCCCACTAGTATGATCTACATCATAGTCCAGGTAGTCAAGTACACATCCTAAGGGCTTTACCAACATGTAACAGAGAGACAATCAGTATACACGTTAAGGTAAAGAGTAACCAGATAGCATACTATCATGTCGAGCAAGAAAGTCCCCCCTATATATATCCCAGCATCCACTACAATATACATCCTATGTATAATAATAGCCTCTAGGGCATACATATAACTAACATTAAGGATATGCTTACAAACCCCAGCTCCCACGTATATGATCGCCATCATACTGCTGGTAGTCAAGCAAGAATCCTATGGGCTCTATCATCATGCAATAGTGAACTAAAGCATGTATACGATGATAAAGACAAACCAGATAGTATACTATCATCTCGAGCAAGACTGTCATATCGGTATAGGTCCTGCCTCAATCATTGCAATCATGTACCTGCGATCCAATAATTGACTTTGAGGGCACTATATCCAACAATCTCCCACTTGCACTTAAGGCTAATTATTGCGATGTCGCATACTCACAGCCCGTGTGATACCGAACACCCAACTCCTCTACTAATCAGTATCACAAAGCTAGTTTGTAAATCTTGTGTTCGAGAAATAGCCTCAGTGAGTGGATCCGCCCTGATGTTTCTTTCTATGTCTCTCTTAATCTCAAGTTCGCGGAGAAAGCCATCTCCCGAATCGAGTAATACCTGTCTTAGAATATGTCTGGATATCTGATGGGACCTAGTTCATAAATGAACTCCATATCCAAACTCCTATAGACTGTATCGATAACTGAACCTAATCAGTATCGCGCACCATGCCTCCCACAGTATCCTCTTAGACCACCTGTCCAAAAAACTGTCCCTCGTCAGAGGGAAAACTATAACTCTGACAATCACTCTGTCATTCATGTCACCTTTGAAGCCTGGAATAATAACCGTCTCCCGAAAGAGGCTGCCGTCATCAAATCCGTAGAACATGCACTTTTGTTTTAAAACTGCTTCCTTATGTTTCTTCAGGATTGGATTAATATAAACTTATTGCATCTAGTGCAAAAACAACATCTGGTGTGGTACTTGACATCTCACGATTGACTCAATTGCCTAAGCAAGTGATCTGCCAATCATGCACATCCCTCTCCCCTTTAGTCTGTAAGACACCTTTAGAGAGGGTGACTCCATCACCTGCAGGTACACCACCATGCCAGGAGTCATCTATTCTAAAATACTATTAGAATACTGTCAAAGTACCCATATTGGGAAACTACCCAAATCTAGATCTAAAACCATAGATCTAGTAACCAGAATGTCAGATATTATATCCATGTCCTTTGTGAAGAAACAACTGTGTGACAACCACAGTACAACCGATCGTAGTATAGGAATTTTACTTCCTACTCTGTGTATGTCATCCAAATACCAGGACATCACACCTTACTACCTTCTTAACAGATTCATCTCCTATTCTGATGAAGTCAAACCCATGACTTTCACATCAAAAATAGATGATCTTATCTCCGCTATATCTGCTCAGCCTATAAATAGACATAAGCTACTTATCCACTATACTTCCGCTGCGCCCACTGACTATGACAACCCTCTGGCAGAATAATATATACGTACACTTCTAAAACTAGTTTAGAATGACGCTATACATATCCTCCTGCCGGGTCTCATAGTCTGGAACAACAGTAGTGTCAAGTCTGGGTAAACAAGAACCTCTCTGTCACCGTCCTTGAGGCTATCGGAGTACCTCTCGGGTGTCTGAGGTTACCCACCATGTTTGCGAAGTGGCTATTGGAATGTCAAACCTGATTGAATATATAGGTCCTATTAAATTTTCCGTAATCGTTTGCGGTTCTGGAATCACTTCCAGTTCTACCATACTCCCACTACTGTTTTCTGAAAAAATCCATTTTACAAAAACTGTGGCGAGTCAAGAACAATATCACTATTGATCTTCCAGATGGTAGAAAATCAACCCTCGTCATAGCTAGGGTCAACTCACAAACTGCCATTACAGAAACGTGCCTTGAGTTATCCAGTGTCTGGTTTTAAGCATAAGCTGGACAATTCATCGTACCTTAACATCGTTAAGATATGAACCATTCTATATCCAATATAGAAACCTTTGGCACTTATTTAATTAGAACCAGATTCATATCATGCAGCTGTCTCCAGTGCATATCAACTTAATGGAGAGAGGCTAATCAGAATTTACTCAACTTAGGAATACATCCAATTATGAGTAACCTGAAAGAGAAACAAGTTTCTCAAAACCATTACTATCATCTGAATACCAATCATAAGAATTTACATCTTTGATCTCTTTGAAGAATCCCGATACTTGTGACACCTGGTTCTCTACTTTATTCTTATACCCACAACTTCTCAAAACTTAGACCTTGTATTTCTACGAAACACTTTTCTAAAATCTAGAGAAGTCATAAGTAAACAGAACATAGTACGAGGACCAACCCCTTTGTCCTGACGGACTCTGGACAACATACAATACTCTGTATAAGTCCGCTGAGTCGAATAACTCAAAACCTGTGCATCGTAGGTTGAAAAACTGTACTTAAGGTTAAGAACTTCTCCGTTGTTCAATACTCCTTACCCAATCGTATCTGATATAGGTAAATGTCATGGACATAATCTCAAAAAGTTATATCTCACTTTATAAAAATAAACGTACAGATATATCATTTTGAAATTGGTGCATGTTCCCCTCCGAACGGCGGCGCGATGTAGAGACGTCTCGCCTGAGATTCGGGGCAGATGCTATTTAGTTTTATCTGTCTACCTCTCCGAAGATGCCAAGTTGATTTATGGCACCATGTATCGGAGGTTTTAGACGGATGCGGCCGATGTAGCAGACTTCATCAGATTCCCCCTCGCTTGAGGGGTTTTTGATTGTGGGGACGCTCTTCCCTGCAGGCGCAAGCCCCTGCAGTTAATTACGCTACCGCATCGCGGTAACCACTTTCTCCTTCTCCAGAATTTCACTTCGTGTCGTGTGTGTTTGTTTTGTTTGTGGATGCCCGTGGATTGTATACGGAGACTAAGTGATGCCGTCGCACGTAGGACGTGGATTAGTCCAAATCCGTATTTACTTAGATTTGGGTTTAGTGTTTTAGTTTAAGGATATGTTAGCCATATTGAGGCCAAGATCAACTTAAACGTTCGTTAAGGATACATTAGTCTGATTTGAGACTAAGATCAACTTAACGGAAAGAACATTTAGGGGCTCTATTATTCCAGTTTAGGGACGTAGTGGTCCATTTAATATATGGCCGTCGGGACCCGTCAACTCTCTGACGACGTTGAAGGATTACAACGACAGGTGTCAGAGGAGTTCGGGGATGTACCCTCGAACCAAAGTCGATTGGAGGGGATTTATAGTCCAATTTGGGACTAAAATCTGTTTGAAGGTTTAAGGATACGTTAGCCATATTTGAGGCTAAGATCAACTTAAACGGGATCGTTTAGATCCGACAAAAGAGCATTTGGGGGCTCTATTGTTCCAGTTTAGGGACATGGTGGTCCATTGCCAGTTTAGGGACATGGTGGTCCATTGCCAGTTTAGGGACATGGTGGTCCAACATTCCCATTTTAGGGACGGATATTAGTTTAAGGACGCATTAGTCCATGAGTTTAAGGACGCATTAGTCCATGGGTTTAAAGACCCCACAGTCCGTATAGATGTGTTTAAGGACGCATTAGTCCATTAGTTTAAGGACGCATAAGTTCATGGGTTTAAGGACCCCACAGTCCGTATGGATGTGTGGTTAAGGACGCATTAGTCCATTAGTTTAAGGATGCATAAGTCCATGGGTTTAAGGACCCCACAGTCCATATGGATGTATGGTTGTCAGGATCCGTCACCTCTCTGACGTCGTTGAAGGATTACAACGATAGGTGTCAGAGGAGTTCAGAGATGTACCCTTGAACCGGATGTAAATTGATTTAAGGGAGCAGCCGTGCTCAG
The DNA here is from genome assembly GCA_030015575.1 of Agapanthus africanus. Lineage (NCBI taxonomy): Eukaryota > Viridiplantae > Streptophyta > Magnoliopsida > Asparagales > Amaryllidaceae > Agapanthus > Agapanthus africanus. The sequence continues at coordinate 594,198,606 of CM057344.1, read as the reverse complement.
TCAATTTAATTTGAGGACTTACGACCATGATTGGGCTAAGTCCAGTTGAGAATATTCAACGTTTTTATCTTTGGCCTATTAGGCCTGTGCTAGGGCTTTGCCCCTGTTTAATAATGCACTGCATTTTCTTTTGGCCTGCTAGGCCTTTTTGATTTGGACCCTGTCCCTTTTAAATGATGCACAGCATCTGTTTTTGTTTGGGCTCTGCCCTATTTTTAAAATAATGCATTGCATTTTATTAGGCTTGTTAGGCCTTTTTTAATTGGGCTTGGCCATTCTGTAAATAATGCAGTGCATTAATCAAACTGACAGTGGCCATGTGGCCTGTCAGGCGCTTTGCGCCAATTATTGAGCGCAAGCGCATGTGGAGGTGACACGTGTCACACTCGGGTGAGCGCAAGCGCAGTGCGCTGCGCCAGTGTGCTGCGCTGTTGCGCTGCTGACACATGGCGCACTCTGGTGAGTTGCGCCAATTTCAGAGAGCAATGTTCTATCTTAAAAGCGCATAGCGCAAGTTGTTATGGTGCTGACACGTGGCGCTCTCTGGTGGCTTGCGCCAACCCAGGAGCGCAACAGTGCAGTTTTTGCAAGTGCAAGGCACTGTTTCAATAACTTGAGAATCTTTAAGATTCCAGAACCAATGGTTCATAAAAAAGTGCAAGGCGCTGTTATTATTTAATTTTTATTGAAGATCATTGATCTTGTTCTTAGATCAATGATCTATTCAGAAGAAGTTCTTCTTTTTTTATAAAGGTTTTTACCTTTTTTTCTCTTCTTGAGTTCTTCTCACAATTTTTCAGAGCTCTCTCTATTCTCTATGTTTTTGTTTTTTGATCTTGATGTTGATGCCCATTGAATTGGGGTCTAGGGGCCTTTATATAGTGTCCATTAATTTGTTAAATTTGTTAACGAGATCCTTCTCTGAGTGATTTGGGGAATTTTCCCCACCGTTGGATCTTTGATCCAAGGGCTTCTGTTTTACAGAAGATAATTTTCTTGTTTTAACAAGAACAGAAAGATCTTTTAGAATTTTAATTCTGTTTGGCGTAAACGCACCTGCGCTTGACACGTGTCGAGCGCAACTGCGCTGCCACGTGTCGCGCAGCGCAGAGCGCAGCGCAACTGCGCTGCCACGTGTCGCGCAGCGCAGAGCGCAGATCATCTAAAGCGTTGCTTCTTTTAATTTTGTTTTAAATAGAGCCTTACTTTGATTGGGCGCGCTGCCTTGGGCGCTACGCTGACGTATCAGCTTTTGACACGTGGCGCGTTGCGCGCAGTGCAAGAGACTTGAAACGTTGCTTCAATTTTTGAATTTTGAAATTCAAACAGAGCTTTGCTCTGATTGGGGGAAACAAATGCCCCCCCACCGTTGCGCTCACGTAGCGCACACGTGAGTGCAGCGGTGGCAAGATTTTGGCCGTTGGATCAACGGGTGAGTTGAAGGGGCGCAGGCGCCTATAAATGGTCCTTAGTAAATTTTTTACCATTTTTCAAGAACTTGAGTTTTCAGAGCCTTGCTCTTGTTTAAGAATTTTAGAGCCTTACTCTCGTTTCTTCCCAAGAACTTCAGAGTTCAGATTTTAGATCATCTTAGGTAAAATTTAACTTAACTTAAATTAAATTAATTTTAATCAACAGAGCCTTGCTCTTATAGATTTTTGATCTAAAGAAAACCCCTTTGGGGTTTCACCAACAGAGCCATGCTCTCAAGAGTTCATAGATCTACAGAGATCTTGTTTCATGGGTTTTAACCCATGAACAGAGCTTTGCTCTTGGATCAAATGTAGATCTTTTTTGATCTGAAAATGAAGAACTCCTAAGAGTTTTCATGGATCTTTAAGATCCCAAAATTTTTAATCTTTAGGAGTTTAAAGAAAAATTTTCTTTTAATAGATTTTCTCATCATTATCACGGAGCTAGGCTCTTTTAAAGAATTTTATTCCCTTGAGACCAGAGTTTGACAAGTGTCACTCTGTGACAGAGCTTTGCTCTGAAAGAGGAGATTTTCTCCTTGTCTCTAGGGGTTTTTATTAATGAGAATATTCTCTTGAGGATTAATTGACAGTCTCATCCAATGATGGGGTTGTCCTATTAACTGATGCACTGTCATCCAGATTTTGTGGGTCCGCATTTGGTCCCCTACCTACTGCATTGCAGTGTAGTGTAAATTTTTAAAATGCCAAGCGTTGGAATTACAATACTGACGGCTAATTTTTGTCTCTCCACAGGAAACATGCCTGCTGATCTATCATTCCCGTTTGTTCGCTCGAAGGGAGGATTTCCCCAGGCACCAGTGGACCGAGAGGTGCTCACTCTCATCAAAGATCATGACCCCGAGCACAAGAACCTTCACTTATAGGGTAGGTGGTATAACGATATCATCCAGGGTCGCCGAAGCTTCAGTTTCACTACGCCGTCCGAGCCCATATTTTCGATCCCCTATGCGGATGAACCCCCGGTGAAGTATGCCGTGGAGGTCAAAAATTAGAATTCGGATGACCTCCTCCAGCCTGCAATTGGGGCTATTCCCGTGCAGCCGCCGCCGGCAATAGATATTTTGGGGAGGCGAATCTGTCAGGGTGAACCACGCCCTTGGGGACAGGCCTATAACATTGGATTGATCCCGCGACCGCCCGCCGGATATTTGCAGTGGACCCGGTACATCTTATCAGCGAAGAGGACTCATCTGATGAAGATTGGTTTGTATTCGGCCATCTACGTCTCGCTCTTTGAGTATCCCTCTCCTCCAACGTGATGGGTTAAGGCTTTTATTGAACAATGGAATATCCTCACCCACACCTTCCTGACGACGGACAGGAAAGTTTCTATCTCCTTGGAGGAGTTTGCTGAAATCTCGGGTCTGCCGATGAGGGGGGAGCATTACGAGGAGCTGCTTCCTGCTGACGAATACGTCTTTGCCACCAAGCCGTTGGTTTTTGATCTGACGCTGAAGAACGCTATTCAGCACCAGTTTTCGGGCTTGGTGAAGGTGCTGGAGATCTATGAAGGGCTCTATCTGGAATCGGGCACCCGGGGAGTCAGTTTCGTAGATTTTATCGTCCGCTTCATTCGACCGGAGTTCCTATCGAAGCAGAGCGAGAAGTTCGCCCGACTTGATGACCCTTTTGGCTTCGGCTTGGACCGCCGACCCACATCGGAGGATGATCACAAGGACTTTTATCTCCCCGGCGCCGCCGTCATGCCCTTGTCAGAAATCGCCGTCCCGGGCATGGATGAGGAGACCTTTTTTGTAGGGTTCCTGGGATTGTGGCTGTGCAGCTTTGCGCTCCCCATGCACCCACGCCACATGCGGCCGTCTGTTTTCTACCCAGCGCATCGGATGGTGGCTGGTCTGCAGTTGACAGTAGGAGTCGCCGGGCTGGCTCACCTTTATAATGGACTTACCGTAGCGGCGGACGCTAATGAGCCTGGGGTGTAGCCTGCTAACTTCTCGATGCACTACTTCACCTCTTGGATGGAACTGCATGTGCACGGGGTGTTCGGCGCCCACAAGATCCCTCCGTTTTTTGAGAAGTGCAGACTCCCAAGAGTCATGCGGTTGGTCGGCGCTTCGATCGTGGCTGCGTCTCCGCGGGAGGCTAGGGGGTTGCTCATCCGTCCACACCTGGTCGGAGCGAAGGTTTCTTTTTTAGATAAAGTCATAACCATAGGCTCAGAAACTACCAAGTCAGTAGTGCCGCTGCGCGATGACTTCAAGGACGGGGCCTCCGTACTGAAAGCTCGGGAGATCCTCCACCTCTACTCTATTCGGCCGGGCTACCTGGTATTTAGGCAGAATGAGACGGCACTCTTCATGAGGTATAACCCTCACCGGTTCGCTCAGCAATCGAGCTATCACTGGGGGATCCCGATGGAAGCTTTCTTGGAAAAGCCTGTAGCCAGCCGAGAGGGGATAAGGAATGCAATACACCATTTCATGCGGCTTAACACGGGTTCCTATTTCTTCATCAGCGAGCCGAGCTGCGTCCTCAAGGTGCTCAACGCGTACATGGCTTGGTACGCGTATGCAATGGGTCCAGTTATCCTTATGGAGAAGCGCATGCTGGTTGACCGCAGGGGCGCGCCTCCCGGCGGCGATCGCAAGGCTCCCTTGAAGCCAAGGACCCCGGTCATTCCTCCGCTGAAAGATGCCGGAACCGTGCCACCGCGTGTGTTGAGCCCTCCGCGTGGACTGCCGCTCCGTGGTACTGCGGATGCACCACCAGCGCCCCGTGCTCCAGTGGAGACGGTAGATGTGGTTTCGCCGAAGTCTGGCGTGGGCACAGATATCGGGACCCGCCGCCCTAGGGTGCCTGCAAAGCGCAAGTCGATCTCGGGTGCGCCCAGGGCTGGTAGGCAGAAGAGGAAGAAGTAGTCGCTCCTCTCTCTCGACGCGATCCTCGGTTTAGAGCCTCAGGCCACTCTTACCGAAGGTATAAGCGAGTATGGAAGCAATAAAGGCTTCTCGGTAGACCCCGCAGACACTTACCTGGCGGCTGCCATTGCGGCTTCTGCGCGATCAGCGAGGCTCGAAGCGTGGTTGGATAAACTCGCTCAAGCAGGTAATCATTAGCTGTACTCTTCGTCATTTTATAGCATTTTTATTATTATCTTCAACTAATGCTTTCCCCCCGTTTTTTTTAACAGGTGTTACTATCGAAGAAGCCATCGCCGCCTCTTTAAAAACCTTCCAGGAGGAGGAAGAGAAGCGTGCTTTAATATGCATCGATACGTCTCGCCTTATTAAGTTTTTTTATCCTCTTTTCTGATGGTCAACCTAACCTTCTTCCTTTGCTTCTTTGCAGGGGCTGCGCCAGCTGATGCGGGGACTCTCCCCGGGCCCGCTACTGAAGTCCCAGTTTCCTCGGGGCTGCCGCGAGAGCCTCAACTCGACAAGTCGACGAGGGATGCCTTGAAGGATTTACAGGCATCCCTGTTCACAGACGAGGACGTCTCAATGAAGGAGGCTTTGAAGAGGTCTGTCTCAACGGCTCAGGAGGAGAGAAAGCGGCTAAGGCACAAGGCGAAGGCACGCAGGGCTGCTTTGGCCGTGGGAGCTGGCCCAAGCACTGTCCCTCGTGCTGCTACTCCTTCGGAAGAGTCTCCGGTCGCCCTGTCCACTGCTCATAGGCGGGCGTTGCGTGCAGCTCGGGAGACCAACGATCAGTCCACCTCAGGTAGTGTGTCTTTCAAGATTTTGTTGTAAGCATTGTAAACCTATCAGTTCTTATATATCTCATCCTGCAGGGCCAAGTCCAACCGAAGGGGAGGCGGAAACCGTCGAGCCTAAGGGGGCAGAGGAAGAGGCACCGGCCGAACTCGAGCCGACGGTGGGCAACGTCACCGGGGTTGCTGAATCTGAGCTGGGGGCTCAGGGAGCTGCACCAGAGAAGGTCGTTGATGCCGAGCCTGAGGTGGCGGCAAATGAGACGACCGCTATAACTGAGCCTGGGGCAGCGGCAGACGAGGCGCCTGAGACCGGCGACCCCATGGTGACGGCGGATGAGACAATGGCGACCGCCGAGCCTGAAGAAGTAGCGGGTGAGAAGGGCACGACTCTTGGGGACAAACCAGCCGCTCTTTCTCAAGAGTCTGGCAATACTCCAATTATTTCTCTCCCCGTCTACGGTCCTCCGCCGTCTCCTGGTCATGCGAGCACGACGACAGCCCCTGTCGAGTCCGGTGATGAGGCCACGGGAGGTGGACTCGTATCGATGGAGGGGGAGACGTCTCTGTTTCGGCCGGCGGCTCATCAGGTAAATCTCGAGTTACTGTCCCTTTTTATCTTGCAATCCTTTCTGACAAGTTTATCTTTGTTTTTAACGCAGGTGCGGCCAGTGCTAATGCTCCATTGCTCGAGGGAGCGCCGTCAACTACTACCTTGGCGGTGGTCACCTCTCAGCCTTCTCTTGTACCATTGCAGATGTTGGAAGGTATGGATTTGCAACCCATTAGTTTTATCTTTCAGCCGCATAATTTATGTACTAATGTCATACTATTGCGTCTTTTCAGGAGTGCTTTTTGATCATCTCTATCAGGTGTTGCACCCGCACTTCTCTTTCCCATATGAACTCGCTTCTTCCTCCGGTGGCGCTGGTGAGTATAATTTCCATTTGATGTCTTTCATTTTTCAGTAATGGAATTATTTTTGACTTTCCCTCATCCTGATTGCAGTGCTACAAATCGAAGGAGGGGCTGAAAGATCGGTCATGCCACCGGCCCTCCCGGCCTTGCCACCTGCTGCAGCTGGTATAGTAAACTATCGCGTCGATCTCTTTTTTTTTGTATTTCTTGAACCGTCATCTAATTGTATTTTGTTCTTTCAGCTGTCGTCCCGACCCCGGCGCCCTTTGAGTCTTGCATTATAATGCCGGCAGGCCTCTTCCTGAGACGTCCGTCTTCAAAGGGTGCTGTAATGAGCTTGGGTATGCTGAGCGGATACGTCGAGGAGCTTAACGCGGATGCTCTCCCATCAGCTGCGGATTTTGCTGCGGAGGTTAACCCGATGTTGGCGGCGCTTGTGACTTTTCATGATGGAGGCGTCGTCGAGCTTTGGGTTAATCACTGCAGGGAAATTGAGGTCCGCCTGCATCAATCGGAGCTTATGCGCCCTGCTCCCAAGACCTTAGATGCAAGCAATCAAAGAGCAGCATGGATTGAGCAAAGCACTTCTTACTTCCATCACCTGGAACAAGAAGCGGCTTTAAGGCTGAGGGAATGCCAAGAGATCTCGAACGAGACGGCTCGTTTGCGTGCTGAGGTTGAGGCGAACGCTGCCCAGGTGAAGGCTATCTTCGAGGGCCTTTTGGAGCGTATCTCTAATGGGCTAAACTTGAAGCGGAAGCTTGATGCCGCCGAGCGTGACGCCCAAGGCCGCGAAGCAGCTCAGCAGGCCGTCGGGGAGCAGCTTGCATCCTTCTTGCAGCAGCGGGCTCAAGTGGAGGCGGAACTGGCGGTGACGGCCGACCAGGAAAAGGCGTGGAAGGAAGTGCGCGAACAACTGATAGGGCTATTTAAGACGCTTCCTTCCCAGTAGTTGCCCTTGTATCAATATACCTGTTAAAATTTTCTTTTTCGAATAAGATGTATCCATTCTTTATTCTTTTGTACGATTCACCTTGTACTTGATTGAATTAATAAATAAAGATACACTTTTTTTTTGCAATGTCTTGTATCATTTCTTTGCTTTCTCCCTTCTCTTATTATTAGCATGCTGTCTTGATAAACATGGTTGATAGGTAATAGAGTAAGCATCTTGGTTTCTTTGAGAGATAACGATGGCTTAGGCCGCAGGTTCAGATCTGCTGCCTAAGACTTTTCAACTCTATGAGCCGTGAGGGTCTTATAGAGACTTTTCTCCCTACGGATCGAGAGGATCTCGTAGGTGGATTTTCTCCTCAGGAATCGTGAGGATTCCTAAGTGCGTTTTCTCTTATAAGTCGTAAGGATCTTATAAGAGAATTTTCCCTCTTACGAGTCGAGAGGACTCATAAGCGGTTGTTTCCCTCCTTATCGAGATTCGAGTTTGGAGAGTGAGACCCGTGGATAGTATGCAAGAGACCGTTTTGGGCCAACTCGCAGGGTCCCAGTGCTTAGGAAACAGGTTTTTTAATCCCTGCTGCCTAAGGCTTTATCTTACGAGTCGAGCCGTATCGAGAAGTTTTCGCAAAGACATCAATTTTCTCACAAGTCGAGACGAATCGAGCATTTCTCGCAAGAATATCCTAACGTCACTGTTAACCTCTGCTCTTTACGACAGAAGTCCGTTAGGGTCTGTGGTACTTGGGGTTTTGGCCGTCGTACCGTCGCATCAGCTGATATATTCCTCGATAGGCAATCGTGCTGTTCGAGTATCCCTGCGACTGCCGTATCTCTGATCCCTTCGGGGGCTGGACAAGGCGTCTTCAAGCAATCCTCCTTGGCAGTTTGACCGTCGGAAGAGCAAGCGTTAGGAATTTTGCCATACCGCTTTTTACTTGAGGTTAGGTTCATTTTGGAGAGCCCCGATGAGTCATAACCACTCCGCGCTATTGTGGGATGATCTCCAATAGTCTTTCAGGTTTTATGTGAGTTGTCGTCAAGACTCTGAAGCTAGGAATTTGGCCTTTGCTTCGTTTGCTGGCATCGCGTTTGCTGTATCGAGACGAATGTCGCGGTTGTCTCTAGGTTGCTGGTGAACCGTCGAGGTTTGGAACTAGGGATTTTGCCGTGGCTCCGTCTGTTTGATTGTCGCGTCTGAACCCTGCTGGAGGAAGAACGCTGGGGTGACATCTCGTCTGCTGTATCGAGACGAACGTCGAGGTGGTGACCATTCCGCACTGGTGCAAGATGATCTCCGATTGTCTTTCAGGCTCTATATGACTTGCCGTTAAGACCCTGAAGCTAGGAATTTGGCCTTCGCTTCGTTTGCTTTGTCACGTCCGAGTCCTGTTGGAGGAAGAACGCTGTTGTGACATCTCGTCTGTTGTATTGAGACGGACGTCGAGGTGATGACCATTCCGCGCTGGTGTGGGATGATCTCCGATCGTCTTTCAGGTTTTATATGAGTTACCGTCAAGACTTGGCTCCGTTTTCTGATGGAGCATGGGGAGGGAAGATGTGTCTCCTTCTTTGTTTGCGCCCATGGATTGTATACAGGGATTTCTATGCTATCGCCTATAGGGCTTAAATTTCATTCATCATTTTTTTTGTGTTATTATTTTATTTCTGCGATGCTCTATCATTTCAGCTTTTATATCGCAAAGGTCACGATTGCCCAATCATTTCCGCTATTTTTCGCGATGCCCAATCATTTCGGCTATTTATTTTACTTTCACTCGCTGCTTTTTATTGCGAGTTGCCTAATCATTTCGGCTATTTTGCATGCATACACATATTTTTTACTTGCTGATTTTTATTTGCAAGTTGCCCCATCATTTCGGCTATTTCGTATGCATGTATGGCTCGCTGATTTTTCTATCGCGAGTGTGGAACTTGGAATCTGATGCCAATCTTAGCATCAGCATCGCTACAACTGGAATATTGCCAGGAGCGAATCATCATTTGCCATGAAAGGACTTGGAATTTGATACCGGTTTAGGCATCAGCATCGCTACAACTGGGATATTGCCAGGAGCGAATCATCATTTTCCTCTATCAATGTCGAACAAAGGTGGCTTAGTAAACAGGGTTAAGGTCCTGTCGACTAAGGCTTTTAAATTCATGAGCCGTAAGGGTCTCACAAAGGTATTTCTCCCTACGAGTCGTGAGGATCTTGTAGGTGTGTTTTCTCCTCAGGAATCGTGAGGATTCCTAAGTGTATGTTCCCCTGTAAGTCGTAAGGATCTTACAAAAGGGTTTTCTCCTTATAAGTCGAGAGGGCTTACAAGGGTTGTTCACTGTACGAACATATCCCTAGTCACGGATGAGACTTGGTTAGGGAAATGTTTATTCGGGCCCGTGGATTATATACAAGGATCAGTGTTGAGCCACTGTAGGGCAATATCGAAGGTTGCGGGGGTTGCTTAAGTACGGGTTTGGGTCTCTGTAACTTAAGACTTTCAAATCTTATGAGCCGTGAGGGTCCCATAAGGGAGTTCTCCTTACGAGTCGTGAGGATCTCATAAGTGTGTTTTCTCCTTAGGAATCATGAGGATCCCTAAGCGTGTTGCTCCCTTATGAGTCGTAAGGATCTCACGCGGGTGATTTCTCCTTACAAGGTCGAGAAGACCCTATAAGTGTCCTTTAACGAGGTTGCGCCCTTTCGGGTTTTCACAAACACTCGCCGGTAGTCCTGCTGTTTTTACTCACGGTGCTCTTTCGGGTTTTCATTCGTGCCCATTTTGCTTATGGACGTACCATTTTTTTTATTCTTTTTATTATTATTTTTATCTCTTTTTTTATATCGGCTTTGTGATGTTTCAATCCACCGTAGTTTATCGACATCTCGGTCAACAGCTAGTTTTAGGACGTAGTGGTCCGTCATTAGTTTAAGGACATTTCGGTCCGCAGTTAGATTAAGGACGTTGCGGTCCGTTGTCGCCGTATTCGAGGCGAATCTCTAGTTTACTGACTTTTCGGTCTATGGGGCTTTCTCTATGAATGAGCATGATACCCCCGACGTCTCCATCTTTCCCGTCGCGTGCGGTTGTGGCGGGCTCACCTTCCAGTTTTCATATATGACGAACTTGCCTTGTTGGTATTGATCTTCAACCCAGTTTTTGAAGACGTAGCAATCCTTGATCAGGTGACCTACCGTTTGGTGGTAAGGGCAATAATTGAGATCGTTAACATCGCCTGGTCGCAAAGGACGTTTTGGACTCAGCAAATTGATGAGTCTGTCGCGCACTGCCAGCTCAAACAGTCTCCTTGTTTTATCTTGAGGAAATGAGTAAAGACGTTTCAACTTTTCCTGGAGGGGTTGCCGCTTGTTGTTTCGGCAAACAACCGATCTAGGGCCACTCGATTGCTGTTGAGTATTGGCTACGAAGGTCGTTTTTCCCTTTCCTTTATCATTTTTGTTCGATCCCTTGTTTGCGGGTCCGAGATTCTTTCCGGGTATCGTGCAATTGCACGGCTGAATGTTCTCGCAACTCCTCAATTCTTTCGTTTCATAGATGGATTCCTTGAAGAGAGGGCCGAGGGCTACCTTTTCGTCGGAGTCTCTCTCGAAGGCAAGAACTCGCGATCCCCCGGGATCAACCCTATGACAATTGCCGGCAATTCTTTTACGCTCATCTGTCGCATTTTTCCGTTATCTACGAGCTTCACGCTTTGTCCTATTGAAGTGTTGCCTGTGAGCGACATACTCTTGCCACCAACACTTAAAGGAGTTGCAGTATTCAGTAGGATGTGTGATCTTCTGATGATATAAGCAGAAGTTAGGATGTACGTCCGCTTTATCAAGATGTATACCGCTAGGAGAATTTTCTCTGAAAGAGGGCAGCTTCATCCCCATCGATATGGCTTTGGAGAATCGTTTCCTTATCTTGATCCTACTTTCATTTGCGTCGGATGTACTTTGATCCGGTGGGAGTGTTTCAACCCTTTCATCTAGTCGCCGGCGTTTGGCTTTCTCGAATATGGCCATTTCGCGTTCTCGATCAGCTTTGCTTTTAAGATGGGCTTCGTTCAAGAATGCATCAATCATTTCGTCTGATGGTCCTAGAAGTTCTGGCTCAGGATCTGCCCCCAGCTTCTCTGTGTAAGGAGCTTCTTCGTCATTTATTGACGAGTGAGAGATCACATGGCAGCTTGCCACATAATCTTCAGATTCATCCGACGAGTCTTCTCCATTGTCATCATCTCCGTCCTCAAGGACGTGGTTGAGAAATTCTTGGAGTGTGACTGGGGTCCGCGCCTTCTGATTATACTCTTCCAGCGCGTCGATTTGTTTCTGCAGGTCCGGACGCTTGTCGCCAGGCTTCACGGGCTTTTTGGATTTCTTCTTCTTTTTCGAAGATTTCGACGGCTGGGTGTGCGAGCTTCGGCTATCACCACCAATTTTTGTAATTGGACGCGGTTTTAACATTCCTTCGATGATCTCGGGTTCGAGTGGATTTTTCCACCTGATCGCCGGGCATGTTTGGAGATCCTTCAGCATTCTTTTCGTTTTTGCCGAAAGAACAACTTCCCATGGAGCTTCCCTTATAAATGAGCATGATGCCCCCGGCATGTCCACATTTTTAGGGGCGTGAGGTTGTGGCGGGTTCACCTTCCAGTTTTCGGATAATGCGAACTTGCCTTGTTGGTATTGGTCCTTGATCCAGCCTTTGAAGACGAAGCAATCTTTGATTGGATGACTTACTGCTTGGTGGTAAGGGCAGTAATTAGGATTGTTGACATCGTCTAGCTGCAATGGACGTTTTGGATCTGGCAGTTTGATGAGTCTGTTGCGCACTGCCAGCTCAAACAGTCTCCTCGTTTTATCTTAGGGAAATGAGTAAGAACGTCCTAGTCTTTCCTCGAGGGATGGGTGTGGACGCACATTGTTTTGGCGAACAATCGGCTTTAAGTTGCTCGGCTGTTGCTGAGCATTGGCGACGACGATCACTTTCCCTTTTCCTTTCTCATTTCAAGAGTCTGGTTTTGGAGGAGACGGTCCATGGCCCATCTGGTCCATTTGGGCTAATTTGTCGATCAAGGCCTGGAAGGTGGTCGGCCTGAAGAACATCATGAATTGCGAGATGGTCACTTGCGGATCGAGAGTGCCCACGAACATGCCTACCGCAGGTGCCTCTTTTATGCATTGTTCGCATTTCGACCATAGGTCCCGCCATCGTGTTGCGTATTGGACCCACGTTTCGCCTGGTCTTATCCTGACATTTATCAGTGCTGTTATCGGGGTGCGTTCACTAGCACTCGCGAATCTTTGTGTAAACAGTAGCTCCATCTCCGCAAATATTTTGACAAAGTCGTTAGGTAGCTCTGAATACCATTCAAAGGCTGTTTCTGCTAAGCTGCCGACGAATTGGCGAAGCAACAATTTGTCATCGCCTCCAGTATTGCCGCATAAGGCCCTGAATTGAGCGACATGCTGATGCGGATTCCCTGTCCCTTTATATACGTGGAACTTAGGGATCGTATATCCCGGCGGGTGACTGATTTGGTCATACCAGCCCGGATAGGGTCGTCCAGTTCTAACGATTTGCCCAGCCGCTTCATTCGCCTGGTGAGCTCGTATTTGCTGAGCGATGTAATCATCCAGGGCAGCTTTTGAGATGGTCTCCTCTTTGGCTGCTGAAAGAGCCGGAGGAGGGTTCGATGTCTCCGCTCGGTCATCATCAATAATGATCGGAGGGTCTTCAGCTGGAGGGTCCGGCTGTAACATCATCCCTACCATGTCTTGGAAGAGGAGTGTCATTTGTTTTATGTTAGCCGCTTGTTCTGTGGCTTCTTTGTCCTTCTTTTCGAGGATTCTACATAAGAAGTCAGCATCAGTTTCTTGTTCGTGACGCTGCTCTGATGATACTTCCGAACTTTCTTTCGGTTCGGTAAGTGCAGCCATCGCAGTCATCATTTCCTGAAGCTTCTGTTGCTGCTCCTGGGCTTTTGTCACGGATCGGGTGAGCGGTCGGTGACCCGTCGAAGCGCGGCTTTCCTCCTTTCCGAAAGCCATATAAACAGTGTGCACCACCATGCCCCCAGACCTGTGGCGTTTGTGTTCAGCGCTTTTACGCTTCGCCATGTTCACAGGGGCTCTTTGCGGCCTCCTTTTCTTTTGAGTGGTTAAAGTTGAGGGGGCCGTTGAAGTGGGCACCCAGCCAGCCGTTGCTTTTTGTGACTTGACGAAGTAATCTTTCTCTTGCCGAACCTTCATCTTTTTCTGTCGGCGGAGATAGTTTTCATCAATCACCGATTCCTGGACCTGTCGCCAGACTTTGTAAATTTTAGAGGACAGCCGTTGAGGGGGCTGCTCTAGCTTCTTCTATGGAGTATTCTTTACAGATGAAGGAGTTCGTTTCAACACCGCAGTAGGAGAGTTTCTGCGCACCGTGTTCAGCCATTCAAAGCTGTTCCCGGTTGGAACAGCAGCCTCGATCCCCACCATCGAAGCTGGTGGCGTAAATCCATAGGGGGGGTTGCCCCCAGCCTTCCTTACTCGATGCCAGTGGCGACGTCGAGCGCGTCGTGCGGGTGGAATTGATTGAGCCGCAGGGGTGACCTCCTCATGCCCCCGGTGTTGGTCAGAATCTGCTGGTACCAGTCTTTTAAAGACCGACGTCCATTGAATAGGGACGGCCAACCTGTCAAAAGTAGACTTCCGAGCAGGGGAAGCAACCTTGGTGATTTCGCCTGAAACTGGAGTAGGGATAGCTATCCACTTCGGGATAACATCTTCTGGTATTGCTGGCTTTTTCATGGGCCCGTTGGAGCTCCAATCTAGCCTGTTAAAAACTGAGGCAGTGGAGTTGGACGACCCGTTGAGAGGGACCGCGGCAGTGGTAAGTCGATCAAAGACCGACTTCTTTGGGGCTTCTTGCAACGTCATTGGGGCATTGAAGCTCATCGGTGGGAGCATGGTCCTGAAGAATAGTCCAGTGGTGGCTTGAGTTACCTGCTCCACTGGCATCTTGAAAAGAGAGGCTGCTTGGGGCCCGTAAGTCACTCCTCCAGCAGAGACCGAGCGAGAGTTGCAGTTGCAAGCAGTGCAGTTTGAAACCATTGATCTTCTGTTTTATGCACGGTGCAAGACACTAAATCTTAGTACCTCGAATCCCCAGGCAACCACAGCAAACCGTGATTCATTCACGAACACGACACATGAAGTGTGGAGTGGAAAGAGGAAAAGGTCCCACCGGGCGTGCCGGAATCTGTTCCTCTCCGAACGGCGGCGCGACGTAGAGACATCTCGCCTGAGATTCGGGACAGATGCTATTTGGTTTTATCCGTCTACCTCTCCGAAGATGCCAAGTTGATTTATGGCACCGTGTATCGGAGGTTTTAGACGGATGCGGCCGATGTAGCAGACTTCGTCAGATTCCCCCTCGCTTGAGGGGTTTTTGATTGTGGGGACGCTCTTTCCTGCAGGCGCAGGCCCCTGCAGTTAATTACGCTACCGCATTGCGGTAACCACTTTCTCCTTCTCCAGAATTTCACTTCGTGTCGTGTGTGTTTGTTTTTTTTTGTGGATGCCCGTGGATTGTATACGGAGACTAAGTGATGCCGTCGCCCGTAGGACGTGGATTAGTCCAAATCCGTATTTACTTAGATTTGGGTTTGGTGTTTTAGTTTAAGGATACGTTAGCCATATTGAGTCTAAGATCAACTTAAACGTTCGTTAAGGATACATTAGTCTGATTTGAGACTAAGATCAACTTAACGGAAAGAACATTTAGGGGCTCTATTATTCCAGTTTAGGGACGTAGTGGTCCATTTAATATATGGCCGTCGGGACCCGTCAACTCTCTGACGACTTTGAAGGATTACAACGACAGGTGTCAGAGGAGTTCGGGGATGTACCCTCGAACCAAAGTCGATTGGAGGGGATTTATAGTCCAATTTGGAACTAAAGTCTGTTTGAAGGTTTAAGAATATGTTAGCCATATTTGAGGCTAAGATCAACTTAAATGGGATCATTTAGATCCGACAAAAGAACATTTGGGGGCTCTATTGTTCCAGTTTAGGAACATAGTGGTCCATCTCAAGTTTAGGGACATGGTGGTCCATTGCCAGTTTAGGGACATGGTGGTCCATTGCCAGTTTAGGGACATGGTGGTCCAACATTCTCGTTTTGGGGACGGATATTAGTTTAAGGACGCATTAGTCCATGAGTTTAAGGACGCATTAGTCCATAGGTTTAAGGACCCCACAGTCCGTATAGATGTGTTTAAGGACGCATTAGTCCATTAGTTTAAGGACGCATAAGTCCATGGGTTTAAGGACCCCACAGTCCGTATGGATATGTGGTTAAGGACGCATTAGTCCATTAGTTTAAGGACGCATAAGTCCATGGGTTTAAGGACCCCACAGTCCATATGAATGTATGGTTGTCAGGACCCGTCACCTCTCTGACGTCGTTGAAGGATTACAACGATAGGTGTCAGAGAAGTTCAGAGATGTACCCTTGAACCGGATGTAAATTGATTTAAAGGAGCAGCCGTGCTCAGTCAATTTAATTTGAGGACTTACGACCATGATTGGGCTAAGTCCAGTTGAGAATATTCAACGTTTTTATCTTTGGCCTATTAGGCCTGTGCTAGGGCTTTGCCCCTGTTTAATAATGCACTGCATTTTCTTTTGGCCTGGTAGGCCTTTTTTATTTGGGCTCTATCCCTTTTAAATGATGCACAGCATCTGTTTTTGTTTGGGCTCTGCCCTATTTTTAAAATAATGCATTGCATTTTATTAGGCCTGTTAGGCCTTTTTAAATTGGGCTTGGCCCTTCTGTAAATAATGCAGTGCATTAATCAAACTGACAGTGGCCATGTGGCCTGTCAGGCGCTTTGCGCTAATTATTGAGTGCAACCGCATATGGAGGTGACACGTGTCACACTCGGGTAAGCGCAAGCGCAGTGCGCTGCGCTGCTGACAGTGGCGCGCTCTGGTGAGTTGCGCCAATTTCAGAGAGCAATGCTCTATCTTAAAAGCGCATAGCGCAAGTTGTTATGGTGCTGACACGTGGCGCTCTCTGGTGGCTTGCGCCAACCCAGGAGCGCAACAGTGCAGTTTTTGCAAGTGCAAGGCACTGTTTCAATAACTTGAGAATCTTTAAGATTCCAGAACCAATGGTTCATAAAAAAGTGCAAGGCACTGTTATTATTTAATTTTTATTGAAGATCATTGATTTTGTTCTTAGATCAATGATCTATTCAGAAGAAGTTCTTCTTTTTTTATAAAGGTTTTTACCTTTTTTCTCTTCTTGAGTTCTTCTCACAATTTTTCAGAGCTCTCTCTATTCTCTGTGTTTTGGGTTTTTGATCTTGATGTTGATGCCCATTGAATTGGGGTCTAAGGGCCTTTATATAGTGCTCATTAATTTGTTAAATTTGTTAACGAGATCTTTCTCTGAGTGATTTGGGGAATTTTCCCTACCGTTGGATCTTTGATCCAAGGGCTTCTGTTTTACAGAAGACAATTTTCTTGTTTTAACAAGAATAGAAAGATCTTTCAGAATTTTAATTCTGTTTGGCGCAAACGCACCTGCGCCTGACACGTGTCGCGCAGCGCAACTGCGCTGCCACGTGTCGCGCAGCGCAGAGCACAGCGCAACTGCGCTGCCACGTGTCTCGCAGCGCAGAGCGCAGATCATCTGAAGCGTTGCTTCTTTTAATTTTGTTTTAAATAGAGTCTTGCTCTGATTGGGCGCGCTGCCTTGGGCGCTGCGCTGACGTATCAGCTTTTGACACGTGGCGCGTTGCGCGCAGCGCAAGGGACTTGAAACGTTGCTTCAATTTTTGAATTTTGAAATTCAAACAGAGCTTTGCTCTGATTGGGGGAAACAGTGCACAACAACGGATATTCAAAACCAAATACATGCCGTCTGGCAAAAACTCAGGCGACTTCCTCAAATATCACCAATTACAACGAATTCCGATATAATGAGGATGATCACCTTATTCCCAATAACCTACTCCCACTCATCATCTGTAAAGCCATACAGATGTGAGAATCATACCTGGTAAATACATACCCTGGAGTAAGTATCTAATTGGGAAATCAGTTTTCCTTTAACAATGCATAGTGAAACTGAAATATGAAAATGTTTCGTAGGGGTATCCTGGTATTCCTAGTAATGCCTCTTCTATAATCCAATTCATGACTATAACCGTATATTTCATTTCCATCTCTCTAAATCCCTTTATTTGTCTTTAGTCGTTACTTTCTGCACACCCTCGTTAGGCTAAGTGGTTTTCTTCCTTCCCTACCGTTCGGCACCAGCCTATGGTTTGGAAGAAGACTATCCAATAAGCGTAATAGGTGTACCCTCCTAAACCAAGAAGTACTCGCAACTTAAGAGAAGGTGATGATAAAAGACAACTGAATAATACCTTATTCTATTTCTCCCGAACTGTGGGAAAAAAACAAATGTGAAATAGGAGTGGTGATGAAGTACGCGGTTTGGTCGTGAATGATAACAGTCGCAATTTACTTTGCCCTCTTTCCAATCCCTTTATTTTGTCTTTAGTTATTACCTTCTGTACACCCTACTTAGGCTAATTGGTTTTCTTCATTCCCTACCTTTCGGCACCTGCCTATGGTTTGGAATAAGACTATCCAATAAGCGTAATAGGGGTACTCTCCTAAACTAAGGAGCCCTCGCAACCTGAGAGAAGGTGATAATAAAAGACAACTGAATAAACCAATTCTATTTCTCCTGAAGCTGGATCCATCCTCGAAGAAATCCCTTCGAGTTCGTATATAACCATACGATGGATCTATCCAATGGAAGTGGATTTCCGTAGTAATACGGGGTGTTCTGAGAAATGCAAAGGGTAAAAGAAGGAGTGGCAATGACTTATGCAACTTGGACAATCCAAAAGCCGGCATTTTAAGAAAGTTCGGTTAACTTGGTCACTGAGTCATAGTCTAGGGTCGGTCAAAGGTCGCTGCCAAAGAGAGAGAGAGAAAAGAAACACTCTGCGTGCACTCTAACCTAGATCAGAATAGTTATCACTTTATCTAATTAGGAAACCTCCCACTGTTATCTCAAATTCTCCTCCAAACCTGAAAGAAGAATTAGTCGGGATCACCCGAAGAGTAAACCAACTCATCGGTGAGAATCAGGATCCAACTATCATCGCATGATAACTTGATGGAAGCCACTCAAGTTATCACACTCCAGAAGGTATGCGCATGCCTGGCAAGTTTCTTGTATGTTTGAAACTCCCGATGTGATTTTTGCCCCATGCTCTTATGACCTTGGCGTTAGGTCAAAATATCATAAGTCACATGTCAAGTTCTAGCCGTCATTATCCAGGTTAATTTGAACCCACCCGCACATGCCCTTGGCGTTAGGTCAAAATGGCAGAACGACTGTCCCAAACTAACTCATCTATCTATGCAACAAATAAATACCCAGCAGCTACCAAACACTATGCCTTGACGTTAGGTCAAAATACATAGCTTGAATACTACTGAATACCCAAAAGAAATGACGGAGGGCTATGGCTGGTTTTTGGCGAAAAACCTTTAACGTATTGAACTTGATCTCGTTGAAGGAACCAGATAGCTTTTTATAAAACTATAGTGGCGAAAACCTTTGCTAAAGAGGTCACTCCCGGTGAAGGGATCTCGGCTCTTTCCTCGTGGAATGAGGTGCAGGATATTCTAACTGAATACCGCTATGCAAAGCAACTTGTAATCAACTATAGTGAAGTTATTACCCTGACGTAAACTTCTGCCCAAAGGGTCACTCCCGGTGAAGGGATCTCGGCCCTTGCCTCGTCGAATGAGGTGCAGGATATTCCAACTGAATACCGCTATGCAAAACAAAAGGAAACATCTTTGTAATAACACCTTTTAAAATTTGTTCCAACAACATCAAATATTGGTTTGTTTTATCCTTTGCATTGATCAGAATCAACGCAGTCCCATCAATTAATCACACCAGAAAAGAACGAAAATAAAATGTACGTATATGCCATCTGCATTCGTCACTGGGTCCCGTCATCACCCATTAGGTTACTTAACTAACGACAGAGCGGGGACTGAACTAGCGCGGGTGTAAAACATATACAACATCTAATAGAATATATACCAATATACAATAATCGCTCCAGGCGTGATAATATGCAACATTACAGAAAAGTAATAAGCATCATAGAACAATACAGATAATCTGGGATCCCCGGGTTTCACAGAGCCGCTACTGAAACCCGACGTTCCCCTGGTCGTGTGGATAGCCTGTGCAATGAAACCTAGACCCCTACGGGTGCGGCAAGTTACCCGCCAAAACCTGAAGCGAGACAACCCCCTACAGCAAAATGAATGGACCACCCGGCACTTCACGGAATCCGGTAACTTGAGCACCCCTCCTTGGGTCAACCTGTACCCCCTACGAGTGCGGCGAATAGTCTGCCAATTCTAAAGTGAGGCCCCTCTGCCTCTCAAATCTATGAGATACGGACCCGTTGCCCTCCAGAACCCGGCTATCCGTGCACTCCGTCGCGGGGTAAACCTAGTACAGAAATAAAAATATGTACAACGGGTACATCGACCTCAACCCGGTCGTGTCCCAAAAGAATATTATACAAACAGGCAGTGACGGCAGTCCACATGTTGGACGCTCGCCCCGTAATATCAAATGTACAAATAAATCCAAACTGCACTACCATTGCACACTGCTATCCATCACGACAAATCCGCAACATCACAGCACAACATAGAACATCAACGCGAATGTCACGTTCGCAAATCCGTCTAAAAGTGCTATAGCAATTAGATGCAATTTACCGCTCAAATGACATTCCCGGTCGGAGATATAATATAAGTACTGTAAACTAACACGTTTAAATTTCGATCGACAAAACTTCCCGAAGTGGGCCCCACGTACATCTGTTGTACAGTAACAAAATCTGGGCCCAAAAGAACAGTACCAGAAACCACAATTTCCAACAAAGAATCACCAGTAGAAAAATGACCAATTGAAACACCAAGATGGCCGCGGTTCAGCGGCCGTACGGACGATTTAGTTGACCGTTTTTCTCTATTATTCTTTAAAAAGCCTGCTTGTTTTTCTGTGATGCTCAAAATAATTTTTAGACCCTTTTAAAAATCGATAGAAACTTTAGTGCAGAAAATTGTAGTTTCGGAAATTCCGTTCGATCGATATTTTAAACGCGTTAGCACAAGTTAGTAAAGCTTAATGGTGAGGCTCTGATACCACTGTAAGTCCACGGTAGCGTCCCGGCCGTCTAATAGACGCCAAATGCGGAACAAAAACTTTTACAACTGGCGCTATCGTGTACTATAACCCGGATCTGCCATTAAAGCTAAACTAACAAACTACAAAGTGGGTAGAAATGTTATACCGAATGATCTGAGTCCTTCGGTCTTCAACCATCATCCCACGCTTTGTTGCGGCTGCTCTGATCTCCTGAATCTCCAGTCTCTTCGTCCAGGTGGCATCACGTCGACGGATCTTTAAACGGGCTCCCGCCTCTGAACCGAGGCAACTCGATCATCAAGTTTGCTAAAAGAGATGACCAAGATTGATGTAGAGAATGAGTAGAATACTTTGTCTCGTTACGTCCAAAGCTATGGACGAACGGTTAATGAAGTTGCCTTTTGGAATCGGGTAAATGAGAGAATGAACTTATGAAATTTCCATGAAGCAAATTTCATATACTTTTTTCAAATCAACAACCATTATTCCTTCAAAGAATGGCCGGCCACTATTTGAGGAGGAGGGGGGTGAGTGTAGAAGCTAGGAGGGTGACCATTAGCACTTAATCAAAAGCATGAGTCAAAAGAACACCTTGCAAAACATTAATTGCACTAATGAATCACCATTACCTAGTCATCAACTCATTAAATGCACAATCAATGCATTAATGAGTCACAAGCCACCTCATCATCCTAGTCATCATTTAGAAGCTTCCACACTCATCAAGAAAAGATAAATCCGTATTTAACCGAATGTTAAATACGGGTGATAGAAAACTGGAAACTGGCAACTTCCAAAAGTGATCCTGAAACGAATTTCAGGATAACCCCGTAACAGTATAAACATACCCGCATTTGTATTACGACCGAATACAAATGCAACTGAGACAAAGATATTATATCTACATAGTATAATACTCGGATCCGGCTTAAACCAAAGCCTACCAGTATTATCTGCCCGAAATATGATACGTGCGAAAACACACGTGCATTTTCCGAATCCTTCCATAAAACCATACGGCCTCTACAACATTTCGCCCGAACTTGGGAAACTGTCTGTGGGGGAATCTAATGACTCATCAACACACTGGTACTGGGTTTAACCACTAGCACGTCAGAGGTACAAGCTGTACGTAACGGTTACCTATGTATTGATTGGAAGGGAAGCTGACGAGCGAACTCATCCAGAAACCTTACTGAGCCTGACAGTGACAATATCCGTACAGTCCGGTCCGTTCGTCTAAAGAGTATCGCATATCGAGTCTAGGGGGTGGATAAAGTCAGACCCCTAATAACGCGATAATTCGTGTCGGTATGAAACCCATCACCACCTGAGAAACTACTGATCCAAATCAGTAATTCTCCACTATCTCGGCCGAGGATTTCTACTGATGGCCACCCGTGCACTGTGCGACATCAACCCCCAATACCAGGAGAGATGAATCCCCGACGATCCGCTCACTGCCTCCATGTGGCTCGGGACTGTACCCAAAAAATACCTGTTTGCATGTCTCCTTTGAGCGTGGTAGGGTAGAAATCAAAGCACAGCGGGAACTCACACGAGAAAAATGACGATCTCAGGTCGACAAACTAACCTGTACACATGTCACTAGGGAACTGCTATCTAACAATATGTATAATACCAACTAGTATGTTCCCGGCGAGTCCTGTCCGGTGTACTCATAACCCAATGAGCACCTGTATACATCTAAGGTGAACCAACTGACACCAATGGCTTATGAGACCGGCCACCGCCCCTCGTCAGGATCTCGACTGTATACACTAGTCTACTCTGAAGTATCGATGCCCTGTCTTGAAACTCCCACGACTAGGGACACTTTAAGGATATGCTTACAAACCCCAGCTCCCACGTATATGATCGCCATCATATTGCTGGTAGTCAAGTAAGAATCCTATGGGCTCTATCATCATGCAATAGTGAACTAAAGTATGTATACGATGATAAAGACAAACTAGATAGCATACTATCATCTCGAGCAAGACTGTCATATCGGTATAGGTCCTGCCTCAATCATTGCAATCACATACCTGCGATCGAATAATTGACTTTGAGGGCACTATATCCAACACCGTGTTGAAAACATCGTTTGTTAAGTTGTCTACCTTAGATAGGCAAGCACCCACATCTCCGGCTCCTTGAGGCTCAAGAGACCGGTCCCGTTTAAACCTATGTTTATTAGGGTCCTTATTGTAATTTATAAAACTTGAGGGGGTTTTATGTAAAAATAATTTGTATGATTTTCAAAATACACCTTAAGTATTTAATTATCGTCTTTAGAGTTTTCATAGATGTAGATTTTATATATGCAACATTTCTAGTGGATTAAATCTAATTTCATAATATATGATATTTAATTGTAAAATATTGAACTTGTATGGAAATTCATGGTATTTTCATGTAAAGTGATTCTTGTGATTTAGAAAAGTTGGAATATTTATAATATGTCAAAAATAGATATTTTGATGATACATATATTTATATATATATATATATATATAAATAATTTTAATTTATTATTTTCTAGAAATTTCATTTTCTTAAGATATTGTATTTTAAATCTCTCGAGACCGAATGCTCCTTGTGGAGGTCTGCATCTCGCACTACTAAGCCCGAGGATGTGCGATAATTCGCACCATCCCGATCGGATTCCCCAAAATGGGTTGTAGCGGCGCTTTGCAAAGATTCGTGTAAAATACATAATCTTGTAGAAAACGGTTTTAATAGTAAATGGTATTTATATGTAAAGTTTCGTTTTCTCGTATTCTATGTTCCCAAAAAGTATTATGTTATGTTGCATATGAGTGTTGTGAGGAGGTAGGTCATTACCTCGTGATCTAGTTAAAGGTATAGCAAGATTAATGATGTTTTAAAGTCGAAACTAAACTACATGGTATTTTACTGAAAAAGAGCAGTAAAAGTTACAAAATGAAATATTTTGCTATGAAACTTGTTCAACATATTTTGTTAATGATTAATAGTCAAGATGTAAGAGTTTAACATGGTTGTGTTAAGGGAAATTGAACTTTATAAAGAAAACCGAATCGTTAGTCGGATTTAACTCCGCTTCCGTCGGGTTTTATTCAAAGAAGTTTTAAGAATAGAGAATAGAAGAGGGAGGGGGGATTTACGGGTTTGTAGTATAAAGAGGAGGGATAGAAAGACGTAGGAGGTGCCGGTGCGTCGTTTCGTCGCCGGGAGCTCCTAGGGTCGTCGTCGGAAGATCGCTGGAGTTTTGCCCTTCGCTAACCCCACTTGTACACAAAATTTCTGAAGGAATTTTTTGAAAGTTTGGACAGAATTGTCAGTGAGGGGGTGTGTCTAGGGGTGGTATTTATAGGGTAAAACTAGGGCTAGGGTAGGTGAAAGGGTGTGAAGAAAAAAATGTATTAAATTGTATTAAAATTGGATTTATTTAGATTTAAAGGGCTCTGTTAATTTTCAGAAAATTTAAAGTGTACAGGAGAGTTTAGAAGACCAAAAGACAGAACTTTTGTGTTGGACAATCGGCGATCCGGCCGAGTCCGGCCGGCGGCGGGCCGAGTTGGCCGAGTCGCGGGCCGGTTCCGGGGTGCCACGTGTTCCTCGTCGCATGGTGAAGCTCCCGGGTCAGTTTGTTTTGTATGTGACGTTTGGTTTTTACGAGTTATGCACGTGTAGACTCTTGGACTTCTAAAAATCTAAAAGAAAATAATATTAAAAAATAATATGGATGATGGGATTTGAACTCTGGTGCTTTATAACAGCAGTGCAAGGTCTTACCAATGAGCTACAAGCTCTTGCTTGCTATTAAAAAGCAAAACAAACTTATATCTTGTGCTCAAGCAAAAGTACCCCTTTCTGTATTTTTTTTGAAAAAATTGTACAGAGTGTTGTACAGAAAGTTTAGGGTAGTTACATTCTACCCTCCTTATAAAAATTTCGTTCTCGAAATTTGTAAAAAGAAAGTGTAACAGATTCAAGGAAAGTTTGCTGACTGAAGTACTGATAGTGTATGAAAAATAACCAAGTGATACAAGGGTTTGAGAATGTGAAAGAGAATTACTAGTGTTACCTTGGTCAACTGTCTCGGCTTCTACGGCTACTAAGGTGTAAGCATATCGCCGTGGCACGTTCCTCCTAGCTGGAGGCACATTCCTCTATCCTCGAGGCATGTTTCTCGGTGCCTGTTGGAATTGGCGAGTAAGCTGTGCAAGAGGTCCACGTGGAGGTGGTGCTGGGAGTGTAGGACCAGTTGCAGGAGCCTGGATAGCTGGCCGCTGCTGGTGGTTGGTAGGTGTGTGAGCTGGGTTGCGTCTATAAGGACAGTTTCCAATTCCGTGATTGGATGCGCCACAAACTAAGCATAGGCCTTTTGCGTGCCTACAGTCCTTCCACAAATGTCTTTCCCTCTTGAAATAAAAGCAAAAATCGGGACTTGGCTGGTTATTGTTTTCTTCAGTTCTCCTGGGTTTGAACGATGGCCTGGGAGAGGCTCCTCCTGCCATTTGCGTGGCAGGGCGTTTCAAACCGGCAGATTGAGGTCTGCCCTTCTTCTTCACCACTGCCTCATATCTTCGAGCAGCCTTCAAAGCCAAATCATGGGTTAGGAAATACCCTGTAGCTAAAGCAGCTTGGATTTCCGGGTCCAACCTTTGCTGAAATCTTCTAACTCTGATCTCAGCAGTCGGTATGAGATAGGCCGCAAACCTGTTACGGTCTTGTGTTAGCTGTGTAGTATGTGATATAAAATCGAACATTGAGACATATCTTACCGACTGAGCATGGTGAATTCAGCGTCATATTCATCTACCGACTTGGTCCACATTGAACCTTATTGCAGATGGATGAACTGCTGTTCCATGTCAAACCTGGCAGTCTCAGGAAAGTACTTAGCGTCGAACATGTCTCGAAAAGTCTTCCATTCGATGGGTTGATCAAGACGGCTTTCTTCTGCCTTCCACCAGACCCGTGCATTGTCCGTGAGCTGCAACTTTGCAACACGAACCCAAGCTATCTCTGGCACTTGTGTCGCTGCTAGATCATCTTCGATGCTCTGAGCCCATTCCTCAGCTTCCAGCGGGCTCTCTTTTCCCGAAAAGTTCTTAGGGTGCAGTGCCCAGAATTACTTCACTCCGGGTGCTTCCGCTTCTGGACGGTTCAAGAGAATAGCAGTCCGCTGCTGCTGTCCTTCCAGGAGGCTACGGATTGCCTCGAGCAGAACTGTCTGCTCATTGATTGGAGCAGGGACGGCAGGTGTAATTGGTAGTGGTGGTGGAGTGTTGTTGAAGTTGGTCCTGGTATTCTTTGGGGAATCCATAATCTTGAATGAAAAATTTAGGTTATGACAGATTCAAAGTATATGAAATGTTAAGATTTAAGGAACATGAATTGTAAAGAATGTTTTAGTTGCCGGTTCTTGTGTTATATTGCTTAGGTTGTTCACGCAGAACACAACTGCATGGTAGGGTTCCATACAGCTCTGACCTACATGGGCTGTTAGTGTATATGCCCTAGAGGCCATTACTGTATCATACGAGTTTGTATATTACTTAATGGAAGCTTGGGATATTCACCTTGTATAAACAATCTTGCTCAATATAGTAGTATGCTACTTGGTTTGTTTCTACTTCAATGTGTACATGTGTTTATTTTGCGATATCACCTATACGCATTAGTGGAGCCCTTAGGATCTTTGCTTGATTACCAGCGTTGTGATGGCAGTCACACTAGTGGGGGCTGGGTAATCTATAAGCACATCCTTATACAGGTCCCTAGTCGCAGGACTATCGAGACAGGGCATCGATACTCCGGAGTAGACTAGCGTATGCGCTTCTCATCCCAGTGTGGGAGATGGTCTGTCCTACAGCCATCAGTACGTCGTACTGGAGATAGTATGCGGGTGCTCATTAGGTTACGAGTACACTGGACAGGACTCGTCGGGAACTGACAGGTTGGTATTATACCTATCGTCAGTTATCAGTTCCCAGGTGACATGAGTACAGCTTAGTCCGCTGACTTGACGCTGGCACTTCGCCTCGAGTGTGTTCCCACTGCACTTTGATCACTACCCTACCACGGCTCAAAGGAGTCGTGCAAACAGGTGGTGGTTGGGTGCAGTCCCGAAGCACTTGGAGGCAGTGACGGTTAGACAGGATTCTTCTCTCCCGGTATTGGGGGTTGACATCGCGCTGTGTCTAGGAGAGCCATTACACGAGTAGTCCCTGGCCAGGGCAAGAGAGATATACTGGTAGGTTTCCAGTGTTATCTCAGGGTGTTTTGGGCTTCACTCCGACACGACTTGTACCGCTATTAGGGGACTGACGTTTTACCGCCCCCTAGGCCCGACATGCGATGTATTAGACGAACAGACCGGACTGTACGGAGACTGTCACATTCAGACTCAGTAGGAGTTCAGATAGGGTTTCACCTCGTCAGCCTTCTTGTCGGCATCTACCTGGGGACCGTTACGCACAGCTAGTGCCGCTTGCGGTCTGTGGTTAAACCCACTGCCAGCGTAGTGTCGAGTCTTTAGAGTCCCACACAGAGGGTATTCGTCTCTGGGCAAAACAGAGTAGAGGTCGCATGGTTTTGCGACAGGGTTCGTTCTCATCCGCGCACTTGTGCACGTTTGGAGTCCGGACGGATATTACTGGCTGGCTCTGGTTTGAGTCAGATGCTGGTATATGTTTTTGGGGTTGCTTTTATCTCTCAGTATTCATGTTCCTCGGAACAAGGATGCAGGTGTGTATGCACGGTTATTTGAGGAAGAGGAAGAGGGCTTTCATTAGGGTTTCGGAACGGGTGCGTATGCACAGTTGACAGTCGTCTTTTTCCAAACCCTAATGATTTATGTTATATCAATTAATAATATATAATAAAATGAAATTGTGTCATGGTTGGTTTTTATGTTGACTTGTTGACCATGGTTGACTTGTTGACCATGGTTGAAGTTTTGACCATCATCATTACAAAAGAAAGATGCTCTTTGATTCTAGCAAATTCATTTAATGTTTGAAATGATAATGGTCATTCTAAAACTTTCCATCAACCTTTTCATTTTCATTATTATTATTATTTGATAATTCTTTTGCTTTATGTTATGGTTGCAAAAGAAAAAGAGCTCATTCTATCATTTAGCTTCTCTCTCCTCACTTCATCTTCTTCTTCATCAAGCTCAAGGTGATTCCTTCTCATATGTTGAGAATCCCTCATCTTGAAAAAGAAATCACCCTTTTGACACTCTCTACTCACTCTAGGATCAAAGGATTAGCAAGCCGGAGATTCTAGTTCACTCAAAGATCGAGGAAGAGCCCAAAGGTTGAACCCTCAGGTGGATCCATCTTCGACGGAAGAAGGCTACGAGGCAAGAACCATCAACCTCTACAAAGTGTGAAGAAGAAGGAGTTCAAGTTTAGGTATAACCATCTTTCCGAGTAGCTAACTCTCTTTAGCAAGTTTGCTAGTTTTAGTTTAGGAAAAGATCCCGACTCATGTTAGTCCATGTTGCCCCTTGCGCTAAAAATTTGATTTTTATACCGTTTCCGCCTCCCCGTAAGAACCGAGGGCCGCAACGTGGACTTACAGTGGTATCAGAGCCTAACTAAACTTAAACTAGCTTGGTAGTGAAGTGTAACGAAGTTCGGAACCGAAAAATCGCAAAAACCGGAAAAACAAAACCCTAAGTTTCTGTTGAAATTTTTTATGCTCTAAATGCAAAACTTTATACTCCTAAAATCGACTCAGGGTTTTGTGAGAACACCCACCAAAAACGACAACATGAATCCTTCAAACAGCCGCGGAACCGCGGCCAAAGGCATGCCTTTGCCGCGGATCCGCCGCCGTTTAGTATCCTCATGTGGTTGGGTTTTGTGCAGTGTTCTTGTGGCTTGGTTTTGGGATTTTTGAGATATATTATATGTGCCCAGATTTTCCAGAACAGAAATTTACTTTTGGGGTCCTATAATTCCGTATTTTTTTCGAACTTCGCTACACTTTGGCTATGTTGGTTATATCTGTGATGTTTGCATGTATTGAACGTCGGCTAATCGCTATAAGTCGATTGGTCGGGGTTATACATGATCTGTGTTTGATATTGGATTGTGTATATGAATCTGTTGGACTGTCGCGGGTGAATAGCCGGGGTGGATGTGAGATGAGCTTTTGTTTTTCTTTCATTCATTTGTAAATGTAAATTGATGTAATAATATTATTTGTTTGGCCGCACAACCGGGTCGGGGTTGTAGCCGTCATTGTATAATTCTTTTTACTGTTTTTGCTCCTAGGATAGACCCATGGAGGGGGTGCACAAACTGCCGAGGACTCGGCAGGTAGTTTGCCGCACCCGTAGGGGTCTTGGGTGGGGTATTGGCTATTCACCGCGACCGTATAATCCGCTTTTCGTTGCAGGCTCGAAAGGATTGCGGATTGCTAGTATATCCAATGTATTCATCTGTGATCTGTAATGTCTATCATTGCTTTCTATTTAGGCGCTGCTTATGTTTTACAGCCGCGCTAGCCCAGCCCCCGCTCTGTCGTTAGTTAAGTAACCTAACGAGTGATGACGGGACCCCGTGGCGAATGCGAATGGCATAAGCATACGTCATATTTTGGTTGTTTTCTGCAATGGTAGGATTAAATGATGGGACGCATTAAAAGAACTAATGCAAGAATATCACGCATTAAAAGAACTAATGCAAGATAATAAACCAAGTTAAAATCGTTGGAACACTTTCGAAAAACCACTCGGTTCTTTTCAAAACTAACTTTTAAATGCGGAGCTTGAGCCACTCCTTCTAAAAGCTATCTCGTTCCATCGATTATATCAAGTTCACTACGTTCACGGTTTCGCCAAAACCATTCGTAGCCCTCCGTCGTTTCACATGAATAGTCAATAGTATTCAAGCTGTGTTTGTTGGCCAAAGTCAAGGCATAGTGATTGGTAGCTATTGGGTATTCATGTGCAGCATAGATAGATGCGTTGGTTTGGAACAGTCGTACTGCCTTGTTGGCCAAAGTCAAGGGTAGGTACGGGTGGATTCAAATTAACCTGGAGAACGACGGGTAGAACTTGACATGTGACTTATGATTTGTTGGCCAAAGTCAAGGTCATAAGAGCATGGGGCAGAAATCCATATCGGGAGTTTCATAAGTACTGAAACTTGCTAGATTTGCATACCATCTGGAGTGTGATGATTCTGGTAGGATTCCTTCAGTTTCGTCACGCAATGATATTTGGATCCCGATCCTACTGTGAGTATATGCTACTCCTCGGGAAATTTCTCACTAAACGATCAATGCTATAAACTTAGTAGGTGCCTAGAAAGGTGTTAGCGGGGCTACGCCCCCAGGGAAAAGAGGTTATTTAATTAAGGAACTTCGCGAAAGCGTTGGAAAACCTCCCTCGAAGTACCGACACTAGCCTGGCTGAACGGTTAAGCAAGTATTGTACGGTGGGATTGATCCCGGCTAATTCTTCCTTTGTGGTTTGAGGAGGGATTCGAGAGACAGTGGGAGCCATCCTGTTTAGACAAATTAAAAACCATTCTAAACTTGCAAGAGCATCGTGCTAAAGTGTTTCTTCTCTCCCCCTGCAGCGACCAAATTCGAAATGACTGGACTTAAGTTACTTCTAGATAAAAACATACTGACAGGGCCAAACTACAAAGATTGGCTCAGGAATGTCAAATTGGCAATCACTTACGACAAGCTGGGGTATCTTCTTACCACCAAAGCTCCCCCCGTCCCAGGTCCCACCTCCAGCGTCGCGGATAAGGAAATCCGTAAGACTTGGGAGATTGATTGCGCGAAGGCCAGGTGCCTCGTGCTTGCCTCTATGGACAACGAACATCAGAGGAGGCATGAGAATATGGACCTCGAGTCCATATTTCTCCATACAAAAGAACTGTATGGAGAGCAGTCTCGTATCGCAAGATACGAAGTGTCGAAGAAGTTATTTTCGACAATGTTGGCCGTCGGATCATCGGTAGCGGACCACGTGCTTAAGATGATTGGCTACACTGAGGGGCTCGCGGAACTTGGGACCACGTTGGACAGTGAACTCTATACGGATTTAATTCTCCAGTCCCTTCCATCCACTTACGCCCAGTTTATACTGAACTTCAACTTACAAGAAAAGGAAGTTGAACTTTCAGAACTCCTCAACATGCTGAGGAGCGCAGAGGGCACCCTACAGAAGGGTAGGGAAACACCCGCTTTGTTTGTAGGAGGATCTTCTTCCTCTAGGTCCAAGGCGAAAGCCAAGGGAAAGAGGAAGAAAGCCCCCGCCAAACCAAGAGGCGGTGTTAGTAAAGTGGGTGCGAAGGGAAAGGAAAAGGCAACAAAGATTGCGGGGAAGCTTGTTGGAAAGGAAGAGTGCTTCTATTGTCATAAGAGTGGACACTGGAAGAAAGATTGCAGGGCTTGGAAAGCCAGGACACAGGAACTGAAGCAGGTTGCGGCTTCAGCTTCAGGTGTGTATGTTATTGAAAACTGTCTTTCTATAAACTCTACTTCCTGGGTATTGGATACCGGATCAGGATCTCATATCTGTAATTCTTTGCAGGCGTTGAGAAACCGTAGGTTTTTGAAGGCAGGTGACATGACCCTCAGAGTTGCGAACGGGGCTAGCATGGATGCTAAAGCCGTGGGGGACTATCACCTGGGAATGACAGATGGGCATGTTTTGGTTTTGCGTAATTGCTTTTTTGTACCCAACGCAACTTGTAATATCATTTCTGTATCTTTGGTTTCTAAAGAAGGTTATGAATTTGCGTTTGTAAGTAATGTTGTTAACATTCACCTTAATCAAGTTCTGATTGGGTCAGGTACACTGAGCAATGGTATATACGTAATGAACCAACCACAGATTTTCAATGTCCAGAATACACACAAAAGAAAGTCTCCAGATATCAATCAGGCTTTCTTATGGCATTGTAGACTGGGTCACATCAATGAGACACGGTTGACTAAGTTACATAAAGAAGGATACTTGGATCCGTTCGAGTATCAGTCTTATGCCACTTGTGAATCTTGTCTCATGGGAAAGATGACAAAGACTCCGTTCACTGGACACGGAGAAAGAGCGAGCGAGCTCTTGGGACTCGTACACAGCGACGTGTGCGGTCCAATGTCTACACATGCGCGAAGCGGTTACTCTTACTTCATTACTTTTACGGATGATTTTTCAAGGTACGGTTATGTCTTCTTAATGAAACATAAGTCCGAGGCTTTTGAAAAGTTCCAGGAATATAAGAATGAAGTAGAGAAACAGACCGGCAAAAGTATCAAGATTCTAAGATCGGATCGAGATGGAGAATACTTAAGTGCCGAGTTCCTGAATTACTTAAAAGAGAATGGGATTCTCTCTCAGCTTACTCCTCCATACACTCCGCAGCACAACGGTGTATCGGAGAGACGGAACCGAACCCTATTGGATATGGTACGGTCCATGATGAGTAACGCTGAGTTACCGCGATCATTCTGGGGGTATGCGCTAGAATCAGCTGCGTACCTTTTGAACTGAGTTCCTACTAAGACTGTGCCTACTACACCATATGAGATGTGGAGTGGGAAGAGACCCTATCTTAAGCACATTAAGACATGGGGATGTCCAGCTTTTGTTAAAAAGCAGCATGCGGACAAGCTCGAGGCACGCTCAGTACAGTGTAAGTTCGTGGGATATCCAAAGAACTCCAAAGGATATTTCTTCTACTGCGAAAAAGAACAAAAAGTTCTTGTTTCTCGTCATGCCTACTTCTTGGAAACTGAGTTTTTGGAAAACCAGATAAGTGGGAGCACAATAGAACTGGAAGAAATTCCAGAACCGCGAGCTATTACTGAAAGCTTAGAGGAACCAGAGGATTCAAAAGAACAGGACATTCCTACGCCGCTCCGCAGGAGTAGTAGGCAGTCTCATCCGCCCGAGAGATACTACAGTTTTCTCATAGACGGGGATAGAGAGGATTGCATCATAGATTATGATGAGCCTACTAGCTTCCAGCAGGCCGTTTAGAGCGTTGACTCGGTAAAATGGCTGGATGCAATGCGGACCGAAATGGAGTCCATGTACACCAACAAAGTATGGACGTTGGACATTGCTCCAGACGAGGTAAAACCCGTAGGATGCAAGTGGATCTTCAAAAGGAAGATTGGTGTAGATGGACAGGTTGAGACCTATAAAGCTAGACTTGTAGCAAAGGGTTTTCGTCAAAGACCTGGCTTGGACTATGACGAAACCTTTTCTCCAGTGGCTATGCTGAAATCCATTCGGATCCTTCTTGCCATTGCTGCCTTCCACGATTATGAGATTTGGCAGATGGACGTAAAGACCGCTTTTCTAAATGGAAATTTAGAGGAGTGTGTCTATATGGATCAGCCGGAGGGTTTCGTTCAGAGTGGGAGCAGCGGAAAGGTGTGCAAGTTGCTTAAGTCCATCTATGGACTAAAGCAGGCATCGCGGAGTTGGAACATCTGTTTTGATGAGACGGTCAAGGAATTTGGCTTTATCAAAAATCCAGATGAACCATGCATCTATAGTAGATTTGTAGCGAGAACTGTAGTATTCCTCGTTTTATACATGGATGACATTCTCTTAATAGGAAATGACATTCCTATGCTACAATCTGTCAAGGGTTTCTTGTCACAAAGCTTCTCCATGAAAGACCTGGGTGATGCCTCATACATCCTGGGGATCCGGATCCATCGTGATAGATCCAAGAGGATATTAGGACTTTCACAGTCCAGGTACATCGACACCATAATGAAGAGATTCAGTATGGAAGATTCCAAGCGCGGTAACCTACCGGCTTGTCACGGGATCACCCTCTCTAAAGAGATGTCTCCCAAGACTGATTTGGAGAGGGATCGCATGTCTATTATACCCTACGCTTCTGCGGTAGGCTCTATAATGTATGCGATGTTGTGTACCAGACCGGATGTAGCTTATGCACTGAGTGTAGTAAGCCGGTATCAGTCAAACCCTGGGGAGAAACACTGGATAGCAGTAAAGAACATTCTCAAGTACCTGAGGAGGACTAAGGAGATGTTCTTGGTGTATGGCGGAAAAGACCTCCAGATCGAGGCCTTTGCTGACTCCAGCTTCCAGAGTGACAAGGATGATTCCAAGTCCATGTCGGGTTTTGTCTTTACCCTCAATGGAGGGGCGGTGTGTTGGAAGAGTTCCAAACAGGAAACCGTTGCAGACTCGACTATGGAAGTGGAATACATCGCTGCATCTGATGCCGCAAAAGAAGCTGTCTGGATGAGGAAGTTCTTGAAAGAACTTCAGGTGGTTCCGTCCATTGTTGACCCAATACCTCTGTATTGCGACAACAACGGGGCTATAGCTTTAGCGAAGGAACCCAGGTCCCATCAGAGATCCAGGCACATCTTGAGGCGGTATCACCTGATCAGGGAGATCGTGGATCGCAAGGAGATTGAGGTTCGGAGGGTTGCTTCAGAAGAGAACACTGCAGATCCATTCACCAAGGCCTTACCCCAGACTCAGTTCGAGCGGTTGATCGAGATGATAGGTCTTCGATACGCCAGTACATGGCCTTAGTGCAAGTGGGAGATTGTTAGTGTATATGCCCTAGAGGCCATTACTGTATCATACTAGTTTGTATATTACTTAATGGAAGCTTGGGATATTCACCTTGTATAAACAATCTTGCTCAATATAGTAGTATGCTACTTGGTTTGTTTCTACTTCAATGTGTACATGTGTTTATTTTGCGATATCACCTATACGCATTAGTGGAGCCCTTAGGATCTTTGCTTGATTACCAGCATTGTGATGGCAGTCACACTAGTGGGGGCTGGGTAATCTATAAGCACATCCTTATACAGGTCCCTAGTCGCAGGACTATCGAGACAGGGCATCGATACTCCGGAGTAGACTAGCGTATGCGCTTCTCATCCCAGTGTAGGAGATGGTCTGTCCCATAGCCATCAGTACGTCGTACTGGACATAGTATGCGGGTGCTCGTTAGGTTACGAGTACACTGGACAGGACTCGTCGGGAACTGACAGGTTGGTATTATACCTATCGTCAGTTATCAGTTCCCAGGTGACATGAGTACAGCTTAGTCCGCTGACTTGACACTGGCACTTCGCCTCGAGTGTGTTCCCACTGCACTTTGATCACTACCCTACCACGGCTCAAAGGAGTCGTGCAAACAGGTGGTGGTTGGGTGCAGTCCCGAAGCACTTGGAGGCAGTGACGGTTAGACAGGATTCGTCTCTCCCGGTATTGGGGGTTGACATCGCGCTGTGTCTAGGAGAGCCATTACACGAGTAGTCCCTGGCCAGGGCAAGAGAGATATACTGGTAGGTTTCCAGTGTTATCTCAGGGTGTTTTGGGCTTCACTCCGACACGACTTGTACCGCTATTAGGGGACTGACGTTTTACCGCCCCCTAGGCCCGACATGCGATGTATTAGACGAACAGACCGGACTGTACGGAGACTGTCACATTCAGACTCAGTAGGAGTTCAGATGGGGTTTCACCTCGTCAGCCTTCTTGTCGGCATCTACCTGGGGACCGTTACGCACAGCTAGTGCCGCTTGCGGTCTGTGGTTAAACCCACTGCCAGCGTAGTGTCGAGTCTTTAGAGTCCCACACAGAGGGTATTCACCTCTGGGCAAAACAGAGTAGAGGTCGCATGGTTTTGCGACAGGGTTCGTTCTCATCCACGCACTTGTGCACGTTTGGAGTCCGGACGGATATTACTGGCTGGCTCTGGTTTGAGTCAGATACTGGTATATGTTTTTGGGGTTGCTTTTATCTCTCAGTATTCATGTTCCTCGGAACAAGGATGCAGGTGTGTATGCACGGTTATTTGAGGAAGAGGAAGAGGGCTTTCATTAGGGTTTCGGAACGGGTGCGTATGCACAGTTGACAGTCGTCTTTTTCCAAACCCTAATGATTTATGTTATATCAATTAATAATATATAATTAAATGAAATTGTGTCATGGTTGGTTTTTATGTTGACTTGTTGACCATGGTTGACTTGTTGACCATGGTTGAAGTTTTGACCATCATCATTACAAAAGAAAGATGCTCTTTGATTCTAGCAAATTCATTTAATGTTTGAAATGATAATGGTCATTCTAAAACTTTCCATCAACCTTTTCATTTTCATTATTATTATTATTTGATAATTCTTTTGCTTTATGTTATGGTTGCAAAAGAAAAAGAGCTCATTCTATCATTTAGCTTCTCTCTCCTCACTTCATCTTCTTCTTCCTCAAGCTCAAGGTGATTCCTTCTCATGTGTTGAGAATCCCTCACCTTGAAAAAGAAAGCACCCTTTTGACACTCTCTACTCACTCTAGGATCAAAGGATTAGCAAGCCGAAGATTCTAGTTCACTCAAAGATCGAGGAAGAGCCCAAAGGTTGAACCCTCAGGTGGATCCATCTTCGACGGAAGAAGGCTACGAGGCAAGAACCATCAACCTCTACAAAGTGTGAAGAAGAAGGAGTTCAAGTTTAGGTATAACCATCTTTCCGAGTAGCTAACTCTCTTTAGTAAGTTTGCTAGTTTTAGTTTAGGAAAAGATCCCGACTCATGTTAGTCCATGTTGCCCCTTGCGCTAAAAATTTGATTTTTATACCGTTTCCGCCTCCCTGTAAGAACCGGGGGTCGCAACGTGGACTTACATGGGCTACCAACAAAACCTGTCATGCCCCGCTTCCCGGTATACGGGCAGAGGACGGGACGAGGCCGCTACATATTTACTCTGAAGTAAATACGCTAAGCATATCTAAGCAATATAAAAGAAATATACACAAGAGACAAATGTAATGAAACAACAACTTTATTTATTAACATTCTTTTACAGTACATGGAAAAGTAAATACATGGGATAAAACGATGTCTAAACAGTGGTGTTTACCCAATCAGAGGAAGGCTCTGTTCAAATTCCAAGGCGGGAAATGAAGCAACACTTCTGATTCCCCCAATCAGAGCAAAGCTCTATTTTGAAAATTTAAATTCTAATAAGTGAAGCAACGCTTCGGATTCTGTGCGCTGGGCGCAACGCGCCACGTGTCAAAAGCTGATACATCAGCGCAGCGCCCAAAGCAGTGCGCCCAATCAGAGCAAAACTCTATTTAAAGCAAAATTAAATGAAGCAACGCTTCAGTTGCGCAAGCACTGCGCTGCGCGACACGTGTCAGCGCAGATGCGCTGGCGCAGTTGCACTGCGCGACACGTATCAGCGCAGATGCGCAAGGCGCAGTTGCGCTGCGCTGTGCGCTGCTTGACACGTGTCACGTGCTGGGGCATTTGCGCCAAACAGAATGAAGATTTTAAAGAAATCTTTCTGTTCTTGTTAAAACAAGAAGATTTTCTTCTGTAAAACAGAAGCCCTTGGATCAAAGATCCAACGGTGGGGGAAATTCCCCAAATCACTCAGAGAAAGATCTCTTTAACTAATTTATGGGCACTATAAAAAGGACCCTAGACCTCAATTCAAAGGCATTAATATTTTGTGAGAAATCAAAAATTTCAAATAGAGAGAACTCTGAAGAAATCTCAAGAGGAAAAAAGGTAAAAACCTTTAAAATAGAAGAATTTCTTCTAATAGATCATTGATCTAAAAACAAGATCAATGATCTTCAATAAAAAACAAATAAAAATAGTGCTTTGCATTTTTTATGAACCTCTGGTTCTCTGAGATAAATAAAACAAGAGGAACTTGTTTTCTTTGATCTAAATTAGATCAAGAAAGCAAACAGTGCTTTGCACTTCTGTTATGAACCTTTGGTTCTTGAATCTAAAAGATTCTCAAATTAATAGTGCTTTACACTTGTAAATCTGCACTGTTGCGCTTTCGGGTTGGCGCAAGCCACCAGAGGGCGCCACGTGTCAGCATCTGAATCACCTGCGCTATGCGCTTTAAGATAGAGTTTTGCTCTCTGAAATTGGCGCAACTCACCAGAGCGCGCCACGTGTCAGCAGCGCAAGCGTAGCGCACTAGCGCAGCGCACTGCGCTTGTATAACATGTGTCATCACCACAAGCGCTTGCGCTCTTTGATTGGCGCAAAGCGCCTGAAACATGCAATGCATTTCTTTTGTTAAAGGGCCAGGCCCAAGTCAAAAAGACCTAGCAGGCCAAAATAAATTGCAAAGCCATAAAAGGGGCAGAGCCCAAAAAAAATTGATGCTCTGCATCATTTATAAAGGACAGAGCCCAAGTAAAATTGGTGCTCTGCATCATGTATAAAATGAGCAAAGCTCAAAACAAATTGATGCTCTGCATCTTTTATGGGCAGAGCCCAAATAAAAACAAATAAAGGTGTTGAACTTTCTTCAACTGGACTTAGCCCAATCATGGCCGTAAGTCCTCAAATTAAATTGACTGAGCAAGACTGCTCTCCTAAATCAATTTACATCCGGTTCAAGGGTACATCTCTGAACTCTTCTGACTCCTATCGTTGTAATCCCTCAACGACGTCAGAAAGGTGATGGGTCCCGACGGCCATACATGCAATGGACCACCACGTCCCTAAACTGGCAATGGACCGCAATGTCCCTAAACTACCTGTGGACCACTACGTCCCTAAACTGGAACAATAGAGCTCCCAAATGCTCTTTTGTTGGATCTAAACGATCCCGTTTAAGTTGATCTTAACCTCAAATATGGCTAACGTATCCTTAAACATTCAAACAGACTTTAGTCCCAAATTGGACTATAAGACCCCCAATCAATTTTGGTTCAAGGGTACGTCTCCGAACTCCTCTGACACATGTCGTTGTAATCCTTCAACGTCGTCAGAGAGGTGACGGGTCCCGACGACCATATATTAAATGGACCACTACGTCCTTAAACCGGAAATGGATCTAGACGATCCCGTTAAGTTGATCTTAGTCTCAAATCAGACTAACGTATCCTTAACGAACGTTTAAGTTGATCTTAGTCTCAAATGCGGCTAATGTATCCTTAAACCAAAAACACCAAACCCAAATCTAAGTAAATACGGATTTGGACTAATCCACGTCCTACGGGCGACGGCATTACTCAGTCTCCGTATACAATCCACGGGCAACCACAAACAAAACAAACACCCACGACACGAAGTGAAATTCTGGAGAAGGAGAAAGTTGCTACCACGATGCGGTAGCGTAATTAACTGCAGGGGCTTGCGCCTGCAGGGAAGAGCGTCCCCACAATCAAAACCCCTCAAACGAGGGGAAATCTGACGAAGTCTGCTATATCGACCGCATCCGTCTAAACCTCCGATACACGGTACCATAAATCAACTTGGCATCTTCGGAGAGGTAAACGGATAAAACCATATAGCATCTACCCCGAATCTTAGGCAAGACGTCCTCGCGTCAACGCTGTCTTTCGGAGGGGAACAGATTCTGGCACGCCCGGTGGGACCTTTTCCTCTTTCCACTCCACACTTCGTGTGTCGTGTTCGCGAACGAATCGCGGTTTGCTGTGGTTGCCTGTGGATTCGAGGTACTTAGATTTGGTGTCTTGCTCCGTGCAGAAAACAGAAGATCAATGGCTTAAAACTGCACTACCTGCAACTGCAACTCTCGCTTCGTCCCTGCTGGAGAAGTGACTTTTGGACCCCAAGCGGCCTCCCTTTTCAAAATGCCAGTGGAGCAGGTAACTCAAGCCGCCACTGAATTATTCTTCGGGACCATGCTCCCACCGATGAGCTTCAATGCCCCAATGACGTTGCAAGAAG
The DNA here is from genome assembly GCA_030015575.1 of Agapanthus africanus. Taxonomy (NCBI): domain Eukaryota; kingdom Viridiplantae; phylum Streptophyta; class Magnoliopsida; order Asparagales; family Amaryllidaceae; genus Agapanthus; species Agapanthus africanus. Next base: position 594,159,595 of record CM057344.1, on the reverse strand, counting down.
CCCCAAAGAAGTCGGTCTTTGATCGGCTTACAACTACCGCGGCCCCTCTCAACGGGTCGCCCAACTCCACTGCCTCGGTTTTTAACAGACTATGTCAGAGCTCCAATGGGCCCATGAAAAAGCCAGCAATACCAGAAGATGTTATCCCGAAGCGGATAGCTATCCCTACTCTAGTTTCAGGCGAGATCACCAAGGTTGCTTCCCCTGCTCGGAAGTCTGCTTTTGACAGGTTGGCCGTCCCCATTCAACGGACGTCAGTCTTTAAAAGACTGATACCAGCAGATTCTGACCAACACAGGGGGCATGAGGAGGTCAACCCTACGGTTAGAACAACTCCATCCGCACGACACGCTCGACGTCGCCACTGGCGCCGAGTAAGGAAGGCTGGGGGCAACTCCCCCTCTGGGATAACTCCGCCAGCTCCAACGGTGGGGATCGATGCTGCTGTTCCAACCGGGAACAGCTTTGAATTGCTGAATACGGTGCGCAGAAACTCTCCTACTGCGGTGTTGAAACGAACTCCTTCACTTGTGGAGAATGCTCCGGAGAAAAAGCTAGAGCAACCCCCTCAACGGTTGTCCTCTAAAATCTACAAGGTCTGGCGTCAAGTCCAAGAGTCAGTGATCGATCAAGACTACCTCCGCCGACAGGAAAAGATGAAGGTTCGGCAGGAAAAGGGCTACTCTGTCAAGTCGAAAAAAGCAACAGCTGGATGGGTACCCATTGCAACGGCTCCCTCAACGTCAATCACTCAGAAGAAAAGGAGGCCGCAAAAAGCCCCTGTGAATATGGCGAACCGTAAAAGCGCCGAACACAGACGCCCCAAGTCTGGGAGCATGGTAGTGCACACGGTTTATATGACTTCCGGGAAGGAGGAAAGCCGTGCTCTGACGGGTCACCGACCGCTCACCCGATCCGTGACAAAAACTCAGGAGCAGCAACAGAAGCTTCAGGAAATGATGACTGTGATGGCTGCACTTACCGAGCCAAAAGAAAACTCCGAAGCATCCTCGGATCAGTGACAGGAGCAGGAAACCGACGTTGACTATCTGCGCAGAGTTCTCGAAAAGAAGGACAAAGAGGCGGCAGAACAAGCTGCCAACATAAAACAAATGGTGCTCCTCTTCCAAGATATAGTAATGATGATGTTACACCCGGACCCTCCAGCTGAAGACCCTCCAGTCATTGTCGGAAACGACGGAGGGGAAACACCTAGTCCTCCTCCGGCTCTTGCAGCAGCCAAAGAGGAAACCATTTCCAAAGACGCCCTAGATGATTATATTGCTCAGCAAATATGAGTTCATCGGGCGAATGAAGCGGCTGGCCAAACTGTTAGAACTGGACGACCCTATCCGGGCTGGTATGACCAAATCAGTTACCCACCGGGATATACGATCCCTAAGTTCCATGTATATAAAGGGACAGGGAATCCATATCAGCACGTCGCTCAATTCAGGGCCTTATGTGGTAACACTGGAGGTGATGACAAATTATTGCTTCGCCAATTCGTCGGCAGCTTAGTAGAAACAGCCTTTGAATGGTATTCGAAGCTACCTAACGACTCTGTCAAAACATTTGCGGAGATGGAGTTACTGTTTACACAAAGATTCACGAATGCTAGCGGACGCACCCCGATAACAGCACTGATAAATGCCAGGATAAGGCCAGGTGAAACGTGGGTCCGATACGCAACACGATGGCGGAACCTATGGTCAAAATGCGAACAACGCATAGAAGAGGCACCTGCGGTAGGCATGTTTGTGGGCACTCTTGATCCGCAAGCGACCATCTCGCAATTCATGATGTTCTTCAGGCCGACCACCTTTCAAGCGTTGATTGACAAATTTGCCCAAATGGACCAGATGGGCCATGGACTGTCTCCTCCAAAACTCGACTCTCGAAATGAGAAGAAAGGAAAAGCGATCATTGTTGCCAATACTCAACAACAGCCGAATAATTCAAAGCCGATTGTTCGCCAAAACAACATGCGTCCACGTCTATCCCTCGAGGAGAGACTAGGACGTCCTTACTCGTTTCTTCAGAATAAAACGAGAAGACTGTTTGAGCTGGCAGTGCGCAACAGACTCATCAATCTGCCGAGTCCAAAACGTCTGTCGCAGCCAGGCGATCTCAATAATCCCAATTATTGCCCTTACCACCAAACGATAAGTCACCCGATCGAGGATTGTTTCGTCTTTAAGGGATGGATCGAGGATCAGTACCTACAAGGCAAGTTCGCGCTATCTGAAAACTGGAAGGTGAGCCCACCACAGCCGCACTCTCCAAAGAAGACGGACACGATGGGGACAGCTTGTTCTTTTGATAAGGACAAAAACGATGGAGAAGACTCATCAGATGAATCCGAAGTCTACGTAGCGAGTTGTCATGTAATCTCTCACTCATTGGTGGATGACGAAGAGGCTCCTTGCGCCAAGGAAACGAGGGCGGACCCTGAACCAGAAATTCCGCGGCTCTCAGATGAGTTGATCGATGTTTTCCTGAATGAGATCCGTTTGAAAGTTAAAGCCAATCAAGAGCGTGAGATGGCCATACTGGAAGGAGCCAAACACCGCCGACTAGACGAAAGAGTCGAGGCACTCCCGTCAAATCAAAAGCCATCCGCTGCGGATAAAAACAAATTCAAGACGAGGAAAAGGTTTGCTAAAGCCCTGTCAGCGGGAATGAAGCTACCACCCTCTGAAGAAAATATTCTCGGTGGAGTGAAGATGCATCCTAACTTTTGCTTATATCATCAGAAGATCATACATCCTATCGAAGACTGTGACTCCTTTAAGTGTTGGTGGCAAGGATATGTCACTCAAAAGCAACATTTCAATAGGATAAAGTGTGAACCTCGTAGACGTCAAAAAAATGCGATAGACGAGCGCAAAAGAGCTGCCGACGACTGTCATGTTGCCGACTCCAAGGGATCGCAAATTATCACCTTTGGAAGTGACTCTGACGAAGAAGCTGCCCTCAACCCTCTCCTCAAGGAATCTATTTCAAAAATGAAGAAATTGAGGAGTTGCGAGAACGTTCAGCCGTGCAATCGCGCGCTACTCGAAAAAAATCTCGGCCCTCTAAACAAAGGATCGAACAAAAGGGATAAAGGAAAGGGGAAAATGACCTTCGTCGCCAACACTCAACAACAGTCGAGTGGCCCTAGACCGGTTGTTCGTCAAAACAATATTCGTCCACGTATATCCCTCGAGGAGAGACTAAGACGTCCTTACTCATTTTATCAGGATGAAACAAGGAGGCTGTTCGAAGTGGCAGTGCATAACAGGCTTATCACTCTACCGGAGCCGAAACACCAACTACAACTGGGCGATGTCAACAGTTCTAATTATTGCCCTTATCACCAAGTATTGGGCCATCCGATCGAAAACTGTTACGTCTTCAAAAACTGGGTTGAAGACCAATACCAACAAGGCAAGTTCGTCATCTCCGAAAACTGGAAGGTGAACCCACCACAACCGCACGCTCTGAGAAAGACGGATACACCGGGGGCATCATGCTCAGTTATAGAGAAAGCCCCATAGACTGAAAAGTCAGTAAACTAGAGATTCACCTCAAATACGGCGACGGCGGACCGAAACGTCCTTAAACTAATAAAGGACCGAAACGTCTTTAAACTACTACCGCGACATCCTTAGGCTGACGAGATGAATAAAAAAAAGAAGAAAAAAAATATGATAAAAAAGGTATGTCCATAAGCAAAATGGGCACGGATGAAAACCCGAAAGGGCTCCGTGAGTAAAAACAGCAGGGCTACCGGCGAGTGTTCATGAAAACCCGAAAGGGCGCGACCTCGTAAAAAAAAAGGTAAATAAAAATAAAAAGAATAAAAAAGAGATATGTCCATAAGCAAAAAGGGCACGGATGAAAACCCGAAAGGGCTCCGTGAGTAAAAACAGCAGGACTACCGGCGAGTGTTCGTGAAAACCCGAAAGGGCGCGACCTCATAAAAAAAAGGTAAATAAAAATAAAAAGAATAGAAAAAAACGGTATGTCCATAAGCAAAATGGGCACGGATGAAAACCCGAAAGGGCTCCGTGAGTAAAAACAGCAGGACTACCGGCGAGTGTTTGTGAAAACCCAAAAGGGCGCAACCTCATTAAAAGACACTTACAGGGTCCTCTCGACCTTGTAAGGAGAAACCACCCGCGTGAGATCCTTACGACTCACAAGGAAGCAACACACTTAGGGATCCCCACGATTCCTAAGGAGAAAATACACTTGCCAGATCCTCACGGCTCGTAAGGAGAACTCTCTTATGGGACCCTCACGGCTCATAAGATTTGAAAGTCTTAAGTCACAGAGACCTAAACCTGGGCTTAAGCAACCCCCCACAACTTCCGATATTGCCCTACAAGTGGCTCAATACTGACCCTTGTATACAATCCACGGGCGCGAATAAACATTTCCCTAACCAAATCCCATCCGAGACTAGGGATATGTTCGCATGGTGAACAACCCTTGTAAATCCTCTCGACTTACAAGGAGAAAATCCTCTTATAGGATCCTTACGACTTACAGAGGAACAAACACTTAGGAATTCTCATGATTCCTAAGGAGAAAATACACCTACAAGATCCTCACGACTTGTAGGGAGAAATAACTTTGTGAGACCCTTACGGCTCATGAAGTCAAAAGCCTTAGTCGACAGGATCTTAACCCTGGTCGCTAAGCCACCTTTGTTCGACATCGACAGAGGCAGATGATGATTCGCTCCTGGCAATATCCCAGTTGTAGCGGTGCTGATGCCGAAATCGGTGTCTAATTTCAGGTTTACGGCGAAAAGCCAGTAGGCCGCACATGCGTATAAAATAGCCGAAATGGTGGGGCAACTTGCAATAAAAAGCAGCAAGTGAAAATGTATGCATGAAAAATAGCCGAAATGATTGGGCAACTCGCAATAAAAAGCAGCGAGTAAAAATAAAAAAAATAGCCGAAATGATTGGGCAACTCGCAATAAAAAGCAGCGAGTAAAAATAAAATAAACAGCCGAAATGATTGGGCACCGCGAAAAATAGCCGAAATGATTGGGCAATCGCGACCTTCGCGATATAAAAGCTGAAATGATAGAGCATCGCGGGAATAAAATAATAATAAAAAAAATGAATGAAACTTTTGACCTACAGGTGAGATCACATCGATCCCTGTATACAATCCAGGGACACAAACAAAGAGGGAACCGTACCTTCCCAACAGGCTCCATAAAAAAGCGAAGCCAAATCTCGACAGTTCATAGACAACCTCGAGATTTTGTCGCAATATTGCAGACATAATGTCAACAAACAAGGCAAAGGAAGATCCCTAGCTGCAGGGTCTCGACGTCGATATCGACAACTTAGAGATCATCAACGGCGTTCCTTCGCAGTCCATCAAGATGTGGATGCAACGTCAAAAAAAGACCCCATGGTCAATAAAGCGGAGCGACGGCAAAATCCTAGCTCCACCACGACGTCCGTCTCGTTACAGCAGACGCAATGTCAACAACAGTGTCCTTCCCCCAATAAGATTTGGACATGACAAAACAAACGAGGCGAAGGCCAAATTCCTAGCTTCAAGGTCTTAACGGCAAGTCATATAAAGCCTGGAAGACAACTGGAGATCATCTCACACCAGTACGGGATGGTCACCACTTCGACGTTCGTCTCGATACAGCAGACGCAACATCATCAAACAAACGGAGCCACGGCAAAATCCCTAGTTCCAAACCTCGACGGTTCACAAGCAACCTAGAGACAACTACGACGTCCGTCTCGATACAGCAGACGAGATGTCACCACAGCGTTCTTCCTCCAGCAGGGTTCGGACGCGACAATCAAACAAACGGAGCCACGGCAAAATTCCAGCTCCACCTCGACATTCGTCTCGATACAGCAGACGAGATGTCACGACAGCGTTCTTCCTCCAGCAGGGATCAGACACGATAATCAAACAAACGGAGCCACGGCAAAATCCCTAGTTCCAAACCTCAACGGTTCATCAGCAACCTAAAAAAAAACCGCGACATTCGTCTCGATACAGCAGACGAGATGCCAGCAAAATGAAGCAAAGGCCAAATTCCTAGCTTCAGGGTCTTGACAGCAACTCACATAAAACCTGAAAGACTATCGGAGATCATCCCACACCAGCGCGGAGTGGTTATGACTCATCGGGGCTCGCCAAAATGAGCCTAACCTCAAGTAAAAAGCGGCATGGCAAATTCCTAACGCTTGCTCTTCCGACGGTCAAACTGCCTAGGAAGATTGCTTGAAGACGTCTTGTCCAGCCCCCGAAGGGATCAGAGACACGGCAGTCGCAGGGCTACTCGAACAGCACGATTGCCTATCGAGGAATATATCAGCTCGCGCGACGGTACGATGGCCAAAACCTAAGTACCACAGACCCTAACGGACTTCTGTCGTAAAGAGCAGAGGTTAAATGCGGCGTTAGGATGTTCTTGCGAGAAATGCTCGATTCGTCTCGACTTGTGAAGAAATTGATGTCTTTGCAAGAAATTCTTGGGGCGGCTCGACTCGTGAGATAAAGCCTTAGGTAGTGGGCATAAAAGAAGCCTGTTTCCTAAACACTGGGACCCTGCAAGTCGGCCCAAAACGGTCTCTTGCATACTATCCACGGGTCTCACTCTCTAACGTCGAATTTCGACAAGGAGGGAAACAACCGCTTACAAGTCCTCTCGACTCGTAAGAGGGAAAATTCTTTTATAAGATCCTTACGACTTATAAGAGAAAACACACTTAGGAATCCTCACGATTCCTAAGGAGAAAATCCACCTACGAGATCCTCTCGATCCGTAGGGAGAAAAGTCTCTATGAGACCCTCACGGCTCATAGAGTTGAAAAGTCTTAGGCGGCAGATTTGAACCTGCGGCCTAAGCCATCGCTATCTCGTGAAGAAAACTAAGATGCTTACTTTATTATCTGTCGACCATGTTTATTAAGACAACATGCTGAGAATAAAAGAAAGAAGAAAGTGACGGGAAGAACATCCGATTTGCATTTGATCAAGCGTTCGAGACATACTCATTCAAGCATTTGCAAAAGATTCAGAACGGGGAATAAGACAAGCTGAAATGGAAATTTTCTATTCATATCATAAAAAGGGGTCCTTACAATCACGAAAAAATAGATAATAACATTATTAAAATGTTTACAAAGGTATAACCTCAAACCCAGGACATGGATTGAGGAACTCGAAAGTGACCGTATCTATGACTTTCCAAGCCTCGCGGACCATCCTGGTGTGCTTTCTTTCGCAAGCACAAGCGTCAGGGTCCCCCCTGATGTCTTCCACCCTCTAATAAGCAGCGAGTATGGCAGACTGTTGAAAGACCTCGTGCAAGAGATCGACAAGACTGTCTCGCCGTCTCTTCGAGATTAAGTTCATCAGGTACACCGAGTGCAACTTATTCTCGGCGGCATCCAACACCCTAAGCGGCACTCCGGAACAGAATAGGGGAAGCGCTTCCCAGATGGCTCCCACGTTAAGCTTAAGGAGGGAGGAACGTCGAGAAAGCAGTGGACCGTTGTATGCGTCAAAGCGGCTCATGATTTCAGCACACTCCGCATTTGTGAACTCTCGATTTTGAGAACGGCCAAGTCGGCGGATGTCCCCGTAAGAGATGATCTCGTCAAGAGCATACATATGAGCGTCCATTATTCCTGTAAAAGAAGATCAACAGAATTAGCAGACCGACTGATTAAGTGAATTCTTGTTAAAAAATGGGCACAGAGAGTTAAACTCCTTGAGAGCAATGCTCTATGAAGAGGGGTGACGCCTATCAAGTTCAATAATAAGGGAAATTTAAAGAAATCCTCCGAGAACTCTGAGATCATTACTATTAATGATATAATCCATTAAATACAAAACTCTATTTTTTAATTTTCATTATTCAAACTCTTAAGAGTTCATCTTTTTTTTAGATCAAAGAGATCTGTGTTTTGCCAAAGATGCAAGGTTCTGTTCATGGGTTAAGAAACCCTGAAACAAATTCCTGAGAGCAAGGCTCTATTAATGAAACCCCAAAGGAGTTTTCTTTAGATCAAAGATTTATGAGAGCAAACCTCTATTAATTAAAATCGATTTAATTCAAGATTAATTCTTACGTAAAAAAGTTTCTTTTAAAGAAAATCTAACTCAGGGAGTTTTTGAAGGCAAGAGCAAAGCTCTGAAGTTTTTGAAAGTAAAAATCTTAAAGATGATAATCATCTGTGAGGACCGAAGGTCCTATTTATAGCCGCCAAGCGCCCTTTCAACTTCCGAAAGTTACCGCGGCGGTTGGAATTCTGTCACCGTTGCGCTCACGTTTTGGGGCCACGTAAACGCAACAGTGGGGGGCATTTGTTTACCCAATCAGAGCAAGGCTCTGTTCAAATTCCAAGGCGGGAAATGAAGCAACGCTTCTGATTCCCCCAATCAAAGTGTCACGCCCCGCTTCCCAGAGTACGCAAGATTGGGCACGTGACATAGCCAACCATGCTACCTGTGGGTAGGAAGTATCCATCCACAGTCACATTACGGTTGTAAGGATATCAAGAACAAGATAATAAGCTAATCTAATACATGTCCAAATCCATAATAACAAGAATCAATAAACAATAAGTGCGGAAGCTAATGATCCAAAACAATGAATAAACAATACGTCCCATAAAGCGGGCTCACATCTGGAAATGAAATGAAAATAAATAAACTAAACCTTAAAGAACTCACAGTTCAGCCTGCTGGCTGAAGTACTCCTGCTCGGTCGTCGACGGTGGTACGGAATCTGGGCCATGCAAAACCCAGACGTCAGCGCGTCATGACATCAAGTATATAATGTAAACATGATAATAAGCAATGCAAGTATGAACATGAATAAAGCAGTAATAAGAAATAACAGAGCAGGGTAATGTGCAATGGTGACTAAACTGTCCTATCAGGTTTCTACTCTATAGTCTTTGAAATCAATTGATGAATCGTCGATGTAACTCAATAGTATCCCGTGCGTGCCCGGGACCACGGTCATGATCCTCGGGGCTGAATCCGAGACGTGCCGCTAAGCAGTAAAAGGTAGTAGGATGGATGAGTGATGTCAGCATCAACACTCCGGAGCTGGCCAAGCCCGTAAGACTGATCAGAACAAGTATCGAACTGTTGAGTTACAAGTCGGTTTCACCTTTGATTTCCCCATACCCCCAAGCTATGTATGTCAGGTCAGGTATTCAGTAGTCAAGGACTAATGCCAACACAAGGTCGAGTAAAAGTAGGTCTGTCTGGATAGACAGCGGGAATGGTCAGGTTTGTCGGCATTAGGCATGAGATCAGGTAACAGGTCAGGTAATGTATAAAGGTGTCATGTCATGTCAAGAGTGTACAGTACCATATCATGTCAAGTAGGAAGTGTAACAGGTCATGTCAGGAAGCACAAGATGTCATGTGGGTGCTCATAATCAAACTATCATAAACATGTGTATAAATAAACAAGCATGAGTACTATTAGAACAATAAACTGGAACATGTAATATGATAGGCAAATAGATATAATTTCAAGGATATGGATGCACAGTTATTGATTAGGGTTACATTTATAGTTCCAATATTAATTAGGATGCAATTTATTAAACATGGAGTATTAATATCACATTATTATGTAGTAATGTGATCTATGGATGCAATTATATTTATCTTAAATGCGATGGATGCAAACGGGTATCCGAAGAGTTATAAAACTATAAAATGGTAGTGTGGGATGTACAACTAAGCAATATGTGATATAAATATTTATATAATAATATTAATATGGATAGCATATTCAAAGCGATTAGTGACTATAAAAGCTGTATTGATTAACCATGCACAAGAAGGTTCCGTTCAGAAATTCAGCGTCACCCTAATTTGTAAAATAGCTTAAAAATAACAAACGTTCTCCAAAAGAGACGTGTCTTATACCAAAACAAAGATAATTCAATAAGGTTTTCAGTTTTATAAGTATAAGCATATCAGGTTATCCCTACAAAAAGTTATGAATATTCAAAGTTGAAAGTTTGCTGCTGGAATTTCCCTGGACAGCAGTTTAGAGACGTGTTCATTTGCATTTTACGTTAATTAAACAATTTATTTTGCAAGTAAATATGTCATAAAGTTATAGTATTCTGAATTAGCTTCGTAACGAACTAAAGAACGTATCCTAATGATTTTTCTATGATTTATAATGAATTTTATAAGATAAGGTGTACAGTAAATTTCAGATTTGTCATATCCGATTTTTCAACGACATTTCATATGTAAACTATAAGATTTTCAAATGTATAATATTATAAAATGAAGATTATAAAAGTATATAGCATGTAGCAAGATTAACTTGCCTCGATGGGTCGCGAATCGGGAAAACGGAACGTTAACCGTCGGCGGGGAAAACTCGCGACGGCGCACGGTTCACGGAATGAACCCAAACGACGAACAAAGGAACCACACGGGTCGGGGTATCTTGCTGGAACGTCGAGAAACGTCACCGGCACGACGGAATTCCGGTAACAAAAGAACAGTTAAAAGAAATGAGAAACGAGACATGAAGCAAGAAGAGAAAAAAATGATAAAGAGAAGTACGAGAGAATATATAAGGGATAGAGAAAGAGAGAAAGTGGAGAGAGAGAGAGAAGAAGGAGAGAGAGAAAGTGGGGACCACGGGGTTAAAGGGGAGGTTGCGATTGGCTGAGAGAATAAATTGAGAAGGATATAAAAGATTGTAAAAATATTATATGGTTAACTTAAAAATTTAAAAGATAGGTAATGAACAGTAAGATATCAGATTAGTTAGAAAAATATATGCGAAGGTTTTAATAATATTAAAAATTTGGGATTTTAGCGCCAAATGAAATATTTCCAAATTGCGCCCGGGTTGGGTCCAAAAATTCGAAATTCAAATAATAGGATTTTAAGCGGGTTCCAAATTTTAAAATGAAATGTTTTATGATTAAAAAGCATACTCTCAAAACGGACACACGTGTGTGCACGTAGCCATCCAAACTTGCCCGTTTTACTGAACGGGACGAGAACACAATGCACGGACGCTACCACGAGGCTAGGGGTGTCAAGTAGGCCAAGATGAATATTTTCAATTTTATTTTAGATGCTAAAATTTGTTATATGTAGAAATGACTTTGCCGGGTAAATTTTACAGTAAGCAACAAACAAGCAAATTAAATGAAATGAGTACCACATTATGCTCAAACAGTAACTGAAAATAGTAGCATTGGGCTCGGGTGTTACATTATACCCAACTACAAAAAGAATTTCGTCCTCGAAATTCCAAGAATACAAAGATAGATAACTACAAGAAAAGGTGAGGAAATTTCTGCCGGATTTCATCTTCTCGTTCCCAAGTGGATTCTCCATGCGATCGATTACCCCAAGAAACTAGCACAAGAGGGGTAACCTTGTTCTTAAGAACCTTTTCTCTTCGATCCTTGATTTCAACTGGTCGCTCTTCAAAAGTTAGGTCCTCCCGTATGGTCAACTCCGAATGATCCAATACGTGGGTTTCATCTCGAACATACCTCCGTAGTTGAGATACACGAACCACATCGTGCACACCTGCCAAGGACTGTGGTAACGCCAAACGGTACGCTACCTCTCCAACACGCTCCAATATCTCGAAGGGTCCAACGAATCGAGAACCAAGCTTTCCCCGACTCCCAAAGCGAATCACCCCTCTAGTCGGTGATATCTTCAAGAATACCAAATCACCCACGGTGAACTCCAGAGGTCTTCTTGACGTATCTGCCCAACTCTTCTGTCGGTCCTGTGCTTCCTTCATATGATTTCTGATAGGGTTAACCTTCTCAACTGTCTGCACAACCAAATCTGGTCCCAATAATCTTCGTTCACCGACATCGTCCCAACAAACAGGTGAACGGCATTTACGACCATACAAAGCTTCAAATGGAGCCATCTGAATAGTTGCCTGAAAACTGTTGTTGTAAGACAACTCCACCAAAAGTAGATGATCCTCCCACGAACCCTTGAAGTCCAACATGCATGCTCTCAACATATCATCAAGAGTTTGGATCGTTCTCTCCGACTGACCATCAGTTTGAGGATGATAAGCTGTGCTAAACTTCAATCGCGTCCCCAAACTTTCCTGTAAACTCCTCCAGAAGTGTGATAAGAACCGAGTGTCCCGATCGGACACGATGCTCACCGGTACTCCATGCAATCTTATGATCTCCTGCATGTACCGCTCTGCCAAAGTCTCTATTGATTGACCAACCCGAAAAGGAATAAAGTGAGCTGCCTTGGTCAACCGATCAACAATCACCCATACTGCATTGTTGCCTTTTGGACTCCGCGGTAAAGCCGTCACGAAATCCATGGTTATATGTTCCCACTTCCACTGAGGAATCGGAAATGGTTGCAATAAACCAGCAACCATTTGGTGTTCAGCCTTGACTTGCTGACATACCAAGCACGTAGCCACGAAGCGAGCAATCTCCCGTTTCATGCCTTCCCACCAGAAATGCTGTCGAATATCTCGGTACATCTTCATCCCTCCTGGATGTACAGAGTAAGCTGAACTGTGTGCCTCCTTCATAAGCTCTTCACGCACATCTCCTTTTGGCACACACACACGGCTACCATATCTCAACGAACCATCTTCATGGATCAGCAAATCGGTTCGTAGTCCAGCTCCAACCTGCTCTCGAAACTTTTGCAGTCTAGGATCCTGCGATTGCGCCGCTTTAATCTTCTCAACTAAGGACGATTGTACTTGCAACTGCATCAACTGTCCTGTAGCATGTGGTAGCACAACCTCCAAGTCAAATCTCCGAAAATCCGCAATGATCTCTCTTTGTGCGGTCAATACCTGAATTGCTGGTAACCGACTTAGCGCATCTGGCACGACGTTAACTTTTCCCGGATGGTACTTAAGATCAAGGTCGTAGTCGGCCGTCAGCTCCAACCATCTGCGTTGCCTCATGTTCAACTCCTTCTGCGTGAACACGTACTTCAAGCTCTTATGATCTGTAAAAACTTCGACTCTTACGCCCAAAAGGTAGTGTCTCCAAATCTTCAAAGCGAAAATCACAGCCGCAAGCTCCAAGTCATGAGTTGGATAATTCTTCTCATGAGTCTTCAGCTGTCTCGATGCGTAAGCGACGACTTTCCCATTCTGCATTAAAACACATCCCAATCCTTTTCCAGATGCATCGCTATGAATCACCAGTCCTCCTGAATTATCCGGTACGGTCAGGATCGGGGCGGTTATCAACTTCTGCTTCAACGTCTCGAAGGCCAATGCACATCCATCTGTCCAAACAAACGGTACCTCCTTACGCGTAAGCTTGGTTAACGGCTCAGCTAAACGAGCGAAGTTCTCCACAAATCTTCTGTAGTAACTGGCGAGTCCAAGAAAACTTCTTATCTCTGCAACATTCTTTGGAACAGGACAATCTCGAACTGCTGCAATCTTCTCGGGATCAACGGCGATTCCATCGCCCGACACGACATGCCCCAGAAACTTCACTTCTTCCAGCCAGAATTCGCACTTACTCATCTTCGCGAATAACTTCTCTTTTCTCAGCGTCTGTAATGCGATCCTTAAATGCTCAGCATGCTCCTCCGGACTCTTTGAGTACACCAGAATATCGTCAATGAATAGCACAATAAACTGGTCCAAGAACGGTGAAAAGATCCTGTTCATCAAGTCCATAAATATTGCCGGCGCATTAGTCACTCCGAAGGGCATCACTAAATACTCGAAATGCTCATACCGAGTCCGAAACGCCGTCTTGCAAATGTCTTCTGCCTTCACTCGGACCTGATGATATCCTGATCGCAATTCCAGTTTCGAGAATACTCTCGCGCCACTAAGCTGCTCAAAAGTCCTCCAATGCGAGGGATCGGGTACTTGTTCTTAATAGTCGCCCGGTTCAATTCTCGATAATCAATGCACATCCTTCTCGTGCCATCCTTCTTCTTTACTAAAAGAACTGGAGCTCCCAAGGCGAGTTGCTGCTTCGAATCCAACCCTTCTCAAGTAATTCACCAACTTGCTTCTTAACTCCTTCCAATTCCACTGGTGCCATTGGATAGTAAGCTTTAGACACTGGCGCTGCACCAGGACTAAGGTCAATCGTGAACTCCACGTCTCGCTTCGGCGGTAAGCCCGATATATCTTCAAACACGTCCATAGAATCACGAACAACAGCCGGCTCTTTACTTTCATCACTTCCATTGATGCAAGAACATTGTTTGTCGGCCTAGCCCTAAACTCGACCGGCCCGACAGAACTGCTTCCTTACCGCAACTGCTGTCTGCTGTGAACTCCCAATTTTCCTGATATGCTCTGCTGTTCTCGAGCTGCCGTAAGAACCTGTGAGAAAGTGGTCAAACCCAGGGAGACGGTTTGCCTTTGGATGTCCACATCCAAGCTGCGCATGGACCTTCGTGCCCTGTCTGCATCGTTGGCGACTAAAGGTCCAGCGAAACTGCTGAGTCTCGTCCACTCTGCTGCATGCACGTCCACGGGTGCTCCATTCTGCCTCAGCCCAATAAATTTCTCTTCCATTTCCTCCCGTGCAGTCCGCGGAAAGAACTTCTCCAGGAAACTCTTAGAAAAACTTCGCCCAACTGATCGGCTTGGGCAAGCGGGTCTCCTCCACAAGCCGTCACTCTCGGGCATAATCCACTAACTGAATGAGCACCACATCAACTCCTTTGTCCTCTGGAATCTGTGTCGCAATCAGCAAATTCTCCGTGTCGCTAGCCACGGCTCGGCTGGCAACGGCTCCTCCAGAAAAGTGAAAGTAGACGGATCCAAAAGTCTGAAATCTGCTACGGTTCTTACTCGGTCAACTGGTCTAGTTCCAACATCGTTTACAGACTGTTGAACGATCTGCAAACCTTCCTGAAACAAGTCCGCTTGCTGCTGGATCAGCTCGGTCTGTTTCTTTGATTTCCAGCATTTCTCTTATCACTCCAAGCATGGCGGCTCCGTTCACACGCCTCTGGTACGTCTTCAACTTCTTACCTGTCATAATCCTGAACTCAAAACACCCAATATTAGCATGATGATAGATTCTGAATATGGATCAAGGCTAGAACTCCAAGATACTTAAATAGAGTACCGCATTGTAGCTATGCCGCGGTATCATAGCCGCAATTACTTAACTCCACCCAAGTCGCCTAAGTCCTAGAGATAACAAGAAATTAGGTTTTCGAGTTTGACAATGCAAAGTAAGTTTGCATGTCGACATGATCCGGAAGAATGATTCAAGGGTGGTAAAACGGTCAAAGTGGCTGGACATGTTTCCTAATCACGGGTATTATGATTCGTGTATCGGGTGCAATACCCAACTACAAAGAATCAACCCAATTAACCTATGTTCTCTGATACCAAAAGAACCATGTCACGCCCCGCTTCCCAGAGTACGCAAGATTGGGCACGTGACATAGCCAACCATGCTACCTGTGGGTAGGAAGTATCCATCCACAGTCACATTACGGTTGTAAGGATATCAAGAACAAGATAATAAGCTAATCTAATACATGTCCAAATCCATAATAACAAGAATCAATAAACAATAAGTGCGGAAGCTAATGATCCAAAACAATGAATAAACAATACGTCCCATAAAGCGGGCTCACATCTGGAAATGAAATGAAAATAAATAAACTAAACCTTAAAGAACTCACAGTTCAGCCTGCTGGCTGAAGTACTCCTGCTCGGTCGTCGACGGTGGTACGGAATCTGGGCCATGCAAAACCCAGACGTCAGCGCGTCATGACATCAAGTATATAATGTAAACATGATAATAAGCAATGCAAGTATGAACATGAATAAAGCAGTAATAAGAAATAACAGAGCAGGGTAATGTGCAATGGTGACTAAACTGTCCTATCAGGTTTCTACTCTATAGTCTTTGAAATCAATTGATGAATCGTCGATGTAACTCAATAGTATCCCGTGCGTGCCCGGGACCACGGTCATGATCCTCGGGGCTGAATCCGAGACGTGCCGCTAAGCAGTAAAAGGTAGTAGGATGGATGAGTGATGTCAGCATCAACACTCCGGAGCTGGCCAAGCCCGTAAGACTGATCAGAACAAGTATCGAACTGTTGAGTTACAAGTCGGTTTCACCTTTGATTTCCCCATACCCCCAAGCTATGTATGTCAGGTCAGGTATTCAGTAGTCAAGGACTAATGCCAACACAAGGTCGAGTAAAAGTAGGTCTGTCTGGATAGACAGCGGGAATGGTCAGGTTTGTCGGCATTAGGCATGAGATCAGGTAACAGGTCAGGTAATGTATAAAGGTGTCATGTCATGTCAAGAGTGTACAGTACCATATCATGTCAAGTAGGAAGTGTAACAGGTCATGTCAGGAAGCACAAGATGTCATGTGGGTGCTCATAATCAAACTATCATAAACATGTGTATAAATAAACAAGCATGAGTACTATTAGAACAATAAACTGGAACATGTAATATGATAGGCAAATAGATATAATTTCAAGGATATGGATGCACAGTTATTGATTAGGGTTACATTTATAGTTCCAATATTAATTAGGATGCAATTTATTAAACATGGAGTATTAATATCACATTATTATGTAGTAATGTGATCTATGGATGCAATTATATTTATCTTAAATGCGATGGATGCAAACGGGTATCCGAAGAGTTATAAAACTATAAAATGGTAGTGTGGGATGTACAACTAAGCAATATGTGATATAAATATTTATATAATAATATTAATATGGATAGCATATTCAAAGCGATTAGTGACTATAAAAGCTGTATTGATTAACCATGCACAAGAAGGTTCCGTTCAGAAATTCAGCGTCACCCTAATTTGTAAAATAGCTTAAAAATAACAAACGTTCTCCAAAAGAGACGTGTCTTATACCAAAACAAAGATAATTCAATAAGGTTTTCAGTTTTATAAGTATAAGCATATCAGGTTATCCCTACAAAAAGTTATGAATATTCAAAGTTGAAAGTTTGCTGCTGGAATTTCCCTGGACAGCAGTTTAGAGACGTGTTCATTTGCATTTTACGTTAATTAAACAATTTATTTTGCAAGTAAATATGTCATAAAGTTATAGTATTCTGAATTAGCTTCGTAACGAACTAAAGAACGTATCCTAATGATTTTTCTATGATTTATAATGAATTTTATAAGATAAGGTGTACAGTAAATTTCAGATTTGTCATATCCGATTTTTCAACGACATTTCATATGTAAACTATAAGATTTTCAAATGTATAATATTATAAAATGAAGATTATAAAAGTATATAGCATGTAGCAAGATTAACTTGCCTCGATGGGTCGCGAATCGGGAAAACGGAACGTTAACCGTCGGCGGGGAAAACTCGCGACGGCGCACGGTTCACGGAATGAACCCAAACGACGAACAAAGGAACCACACGGGTCGGGGTATCTTGCTGGAACGTCGAGAAACGTCACCGGCACGACGGAATTCCGGTAACAAAAGAACAGTTAAAAGAAATGAGAAACGAGACATGAAGCAAGAAGAGAAAAAAATGATAAAGAGAAGTACGAGAGAATATATAAGGGATAGAGAAAGAGAGAAAGTGGAGAGAGAGAGAGAAGAAGGAGAGAGAGAAAGTGGGGACCACGGGGTTAAAGGGGAGGTTGCGATTGGCTGAGAGAATAAATTGAGAAGGATATAAAAGATTGTAAAAATATTATATGGTTAACTTAAAAATTTAAAAGATAGGTAATGAACAGTAAGATATCAGATTAGTTAGAAAAATATATGCGAAGGTTTTAATAATATTAAAAATTTGGGATTTTAGCGCCAAATGAAATATTTCCAAATTGCGCCCGGGTTGGGTCCAAAAATTCGAAATTCAAATAATAGGATTTTAAGCGGGTTCCAAATTTTAAAATGAAATGTTTTATGATTAAAAAGCATACTCTCAAAACGGACACACGTGTGTGCACGTAGCCATCCAAACTTGCCCGTTTTACTGAACGGGACGAGAACACAATGCACGGACGCTACCACGAGGCTAGGGGTGTCAAGTAGGCCAAGATGAATATTTTCAATTTTATTTTAGATGCTAAAATTTGTTATATGTAGAAATGACTTTGCCGGGTAAATTTTACAGTAAGCAACAAACAAGCAAATTAAATGAAATGAGTACCACATTATGCTCAAACAGTAACTGAAAATAGTAGCATTGGGCTCGGGTGTTACACAAAGCAAACCTCTATTTTTAAAATTTAAATTCTAATAAGTGAAGCAACGCTTCGGATTCTGTGCGCTGGGCGCAACGCGCCAAGTGTCAAAATCTGATACATCAGCGCAGCGCCCAAAGCAGTGCGCCCAATCAGAGCAAAGCTCTATTTAAAGCAAAATTAAAGGAAGCAACGCTTCAGTTGCGCAAGCACTGCGCTGCGCGACACGTGTCGGCGCAGTTGCGCTGCGCTGTGCGCTGCTTGACACGTGTCACGCGCTGGGGCATTTGCGCCAAACGGAATGAAGATTTTAAAGAAATCTTTCTGTTCTTGTTAAAACAAGAAGATTTTCTTCTGTACAACAGAAGCCCTTGGATCAAAGATCCAACGGTGGGGGAAATTCCCCAAATCACTCAGAGAAAGATCTCTTTAACTAATTTATGGGCACTATAAAAAAGACCCTAGACCTCAATTCAAAGGCATCAACATTTTGTGAGAAATCAAAAATTTCAAATAGAGAGAACTCTGAAGAAATCTCAAGAGGAAAAAAGGTAAAAACCTTTAAAATAGAAGAATTTCTTCTAATAGATCATTGATCTAAGAACAAGATCAATGATCTTCAATAAAAAAACAAATAAAAATAGTGCTTTGCACTTTTTTTGAACCTCTGGTTCTCTGAGATAAGGAAAACAAGAGGAACTTTTTTATCTAAATTAGATCAAGAAAGCAAACAGTGCTTTGCACTTCTGTTATGAACCTTTGGTTCTTGAATCTAAAAGATTCTCAAATTAATAGTGCTTTGCACTTGTAAATCTGCACTGTTGCGCTCTCGGGTTGGCGCAAGCCACCAGAGAGCGCCACGTGTCAGCATCTGAACCACCTGCGCTATGCGCTTTAAGATAGAGCTTTGATCTCTGAAATTGGCGCAACTCATCAGAGCGCGCCACGTGTCAGCAACGCAAGCGTAGCGCACTAGCGCAGCGCACTGCGCTTGCATGACACGTGTCATCACTACAAGCGCTTGCGCTCTTTGATTGGCGCAAAGCGCCTGAAAAATGCAATGCATTTCTTTTGTTAAAGGGCCAGGCCCAAGTCAAAAAGACCTAGCAGGCCAAAATAAATTGCAAAGCAATAAAAGGGGCAGAACCCAAATAAAATTGATGCTCTGCATCATTTATAAAGGACAGAGCCCAAGTAAAATTGGTGCTCTGCATCATTTATAAAATGAGCAGAGCCCAAAACAAATTGATGCTCTGCATCTTTTATGGGCAGAGCCCAAATAAAAACAAATAAAGGTGTTGAACTTTCTTCAACTGGACTTAGCCCAATCATGGCCGTAAGTCCTCAAATTAAATTGACTGAGCAAGATTGCTCTCCTAAATCAATTTACATCCGGTTCAAGGGTACATCTCTGAACTCCTCTGGCTCCTATCGTTGTAATCCCTCAACGACGTCAGAGAGGTGACGGGTCCCGACGGCCATACATGCAATTGACCACCACGTCCCTAAACTGGCAATGGACCGCAATGTCCCTAAACTACCTGTGGACCACTACGTTCCTAAACTGGAACAATAGAGCTCCCAAATGCTCTTTTGTTGGATCTAAACGATCCCGTTTAAGTTGATCTTAGCCTCAAATATGGCTAACGTATCCTTAAACATTCAAACAGACTTTAGTCCCAAATTGGACTATAAGACCCCCAATCAACTTTGGTTCAAGGGTACATCTCCGAACTCCTTTGACACATGTCGTTGTAATCCTTCAACGTCGTCAAAGAGGTGACGGGTCCAGATGGCCATATATTAAATGGACCACTACGTCCTTAAACCGGAAATGGATCTAGACGATCCCGTTAAGTTGATCTTAGTCTCAAATCAGACTAACGTATTCTTAACGAACGTTTAAGTTGATCTTAGTCTCAAATGCGGCTAATGTATCCTTAAACCAAAAACACCAAACCCAAATCTAAGTAAATACGGATTTGGACTAATCCACGTCCTACGGGCGACGGCATTACTCAGTCTCCGTATACAATCCACGGGCAACCATAAACAAAACAAACACCCACGACACGAAGTGAAATTCTGGAGAAGGAGAAAGTTGCTACCACGATGCGGTAGCGTAATTAACTGCAGGGGCTTGCGCCTGCAGGGAAAAGCGTCCCCACAATCAAAAACCCCTCAAGCGAGGGGGAATCTGACGAAGTCTGCTACATCGGCCGCATCCGTCTAAACCTCCGATACACGGTGCCATAAATCAACTTGGCATCTTCGGAGAGGTAGACGGATAAAACCATATAGCATCTGCCCCGAATCTCAGGCAAGACGTCCTCGCGTCGTCGCCGTCTTTCGGAGGGGAACAAGTGGCATAACAGAAATGTAAAGTACTGAAATGAAATGTGTACAAGTGCAACTACAGCTCGGGATCTTCAATAAACTGGTCCAAGTTTTCAGTGCTAGGCTCGATCTCTGGAAGGTCCGAATCATTTGACGACATTCAAAAAAGAAGAAAGAGAATGTCGTCAGCGAACAAATCGCTCGGTAAGTCCCAAAGATAAGGGAGAAGTAGAATAGACAGAGAGAGAGAGAGAGTATAGCTTTTAAAGTTGTATTATTTTGTTATACTGTTGTATTTAGTGTTAACGCTGTTGTTTGTAGTTTGATACAGAAGAATGCCCGTGTATATGAGAGGAGTCTCTATATGCCAGAGACTAAAGGTAAATGGAAGTACAAGGCTCCGTCGATAATACAACGGAACAACGGTATGGATGTAATTACGTCTTATGGTTGCTGTCTCGTGCCACTTCTAACACCTTCCGTACCAAACTACCCCTTAAACCCCGCGATGTCTTGATTGTATTGATATATTGTATTGTAAATTACATTGTTTATATTGTTTTGTAAATGTAAATAGAAGACTTGTATTGTAAATAGAAGACTTGCCGAAATCATGATATCGTATAAATAGAAATGGATATAACTGGATAATCATGTAAATGGAATATATTCATGGTTCGGTTCAGTCAAGTTATATATATTGTATAGATTGAACATATTAAACAATGGATTCATGTTGGATTATAGTTTGTACTTGAATCATATTCAAGTCAGATTATTATAATGAAACTCAGTCCGAGTCAGACAATTAGAAAAGAAATTGAAGTCCTGATTGTTTTGATATTATTGGTAACCGCTGCACATGGGCGGCAGGATTTATGTCTTTTTCAAAGACGATTACCGTGTTGATAACATCGTTTGTTAAGTTGTCTCCCTTAGATAAGCAAGCACCCACATCTCCGGCTCCCTGAGGCTCAAGAGACTGGTCCCGCTTACTAGGGTCTTTATTGTAATTTATAAAACTTGAGGGGGTTTTATGTAAAAATAATTTGTATGATTTTCAAAATATACCTCAAGTATTTAATTATCGTCTTTAGAGTTTTCAAAGACGTAGATTTTATATATGCGACATTTCTAGTGGATAAAACCTAATTTCATAATATATGGTATTTAATTGTAAAATATTGAACTTGTATGGAAATTCATGGTATTTTCATCTAAAGTGATTCTTATAATTTAGAAAAGTTGGAATATTTATAATATGTCAAAAATAGATATTTTGATGATACATATATTTATATATATATTTATAAAAATAATTTTAATTTATTATTTTCTAGAAATCTCATTTTCTTAAGATATTTGTATTTTAAATCTCTCGAGACCGAATGCTCCTTGCGGAGGTCTGCATCTCGCACTACTAAGCCCGAGGATGTGCGATAATCCGCACTGATCGGGTTCCCCAAAATGGGTTGTAGCGGCACTTTGCAAAGATTTGTGTAAAATACATAATCATGTAGATAACGGTTTTAATAGTAAATGGTATTTATATGTAAAGTTTCGTTTTCCCGTATTCTATGTTCCCGAAAGGTATTGTGCTATGTTGCATATGAGTGTTGTGAGGAGGTAGGTCATTACCTCGTGATCTAGTTAAAGGTATAGCAAGATTAATGATGTTTTAAAGTCGAAACTAAACTACATGGTATTTTACTAAAAAAGAGCAGTAAAGTTACAAAATGAAATATTTTGCTATGAAACTTGTTCAACATGTTTTGTTAATGATTAATAGTCAAGCTGTAAGAGTTTAACATGGTTGTGTTAAGGGAAATTAAACTTTCTAAAGAACACCGAATCGTTAGTCGGATTTAACTCCGCTTCCGTCGGGCTTTATTAAAAAAAGTTTTAAGAATAGAGAATAGAAGAGGGAGGAGGGACTTACGAGTTTGTAGTATAGAGAGGAGGGAGAGGAAGACGTAGGAGGTGCCGGTGCGTCGTTTCATCGCCGGGAGCTCCTAAGGTCGTCGTCGGAAGATCGCCGGAGTTTTGCTCTTCGCTAACTCCACTTGTACACAAAATTTCTAGAGGAATTTCTTGAGAGTTTGGACAGAATTGTGAGTAAGGGGGTGTGTCTAGGGATGGTATTTATAGGGTAAAACTAGGGCTAGGGTAGGTGAAAGGGTGTGAAGAAAAAAATGTATTAAATTGTATTAAAATTGGATTTATTGAGATTTAATGGGCTCTGTTAATTTTCAGAAAATTTAAAGTGTACAGGAGAGTTTAGAAGACCAAAAGACAGAACTTTTGTGTTGGACAATCGGCGATCCGGCCGAGTCAGGCCGGCGGCGACGGGCCGAGTCGCCGGCCAATCCGGCCGAGTTCGGCCGGTTCCGGGGTGCCACGTGTTCCTCGTCGCATGGTGAAGCTCCTGGGTCAGTTTGTTTTGTATGTGACGTTTGGTTTTTACGAGTTATGCACGTGTAGACTCTTGGACTTCTAAAAATGTAAAAGAAAATAATATTAAAAAATTATGTAGGTGATGGGATTTGAACTCTAGTGCTTTATAACAGCAGTGCAAGGTCTTACCAATGAGCTACAAGCTCTTGCTTGCTATTAAAAAGCAAAACAAACTTATATCTTGTGCTCAGGCAAAATTACCCCTTTCTGTATTTTATTTGAAAAAATTGTACAGAAAGTTTAGGGTTGTTACCGTGTGCATGAAGAGAGCCCTTCATCTCTAAAATTTATGGTATATTGATTCCCATTACTCCCCGCAACTTGAAACTCTGATGTGTCAAACCATTCAGATCTATAGTATTGTGATCCGCGCTCTCTTTTCCGAAATATATCTTCGTAATACACGGTGAGTGGAGTCTCCATCACGAAAGATTTTTCCTTTCTTTGCACAAAGTAAGTATTCACTCTGAAAAAGTTTCGAACAATCAACCCCTGTATCGGTAAGCCTCTAACACCTTTAAGAACCCCGTTGAACCTTTTAGACATATTAGTGGTCATTAGTAGATATCTGCATCTATTATTATGTGCTTGTGTCCACATGCGTGCTGGATACTCATCTAACCACGCTTTCGCTGCTTGACCCATCTCTCCAATTTTCGTTATGTACATATCACTGTAATATTGCTTTACAGCAAATAGGTGACCAAACACCCACCGGCGCTACAAAAACATATCTACAATGGTATAAGCGTGTCACTGTAAGATATCTTTCTGCTCCTCCTAACGACTTTCCAAACGTCCAGTAGTACGAGCCTAGAGGCCACGTGGGACGAGGAATGGTAAGTTATTTTTTTAAAATTAAATTAGTTTTTAATATCCGGCAGTATGAATCAATAATTATATCTTATTTTAACGACAGGCTCGTGGGTTGCATCATATACAATCATTGATACAAGATCCATATCCGACTGATGCTGGTTCAGATAGTCGGGTTTTATTTTCTGCTGTAGACTCATATATTGATGGTATATTTAGTTCATATCATATGATTCCACATTTATCGCCATCGCTAGAGCCACAACATGAGCCGGAACCAAAGCCGCAGTATGAGCCGGAACCAGCGCAGCGGGATCAGTGGTTAGGAGCACCATACTGTCATCAGCAACCCTGGCATATTGAACAAGCACAACAACCGGAGAAACGAAAGTCTTGGGAGACAGGTTTTGCGCAACAACAGCAGTCTTAGGGCTCAGGTTTTGCGCAACAACAGCTGTCTTGGGGGACAGGTTTTGCACAGCCTTAGGGCCAGGTTTTGTGCAACAGCAGCAGTATGAAATCGGGACAGATTCTTCACAACGACAGCCCAGTTGGGAGATGGATTTTTCGTCCTACATACAGTTTTTGGGAGGCAGCACATATCCGACACCTATCACACATTCAGGATTTGCGGACCAACAACCTGTCCAAGACGATGCTGAAGACGAAGCAGAAAAGCAGACGCCACCGCCACACACCCAAGACATGGGAGGGTCGTCCAGTCATCCCAAGAGATATAGGCTTATGTCAAGCCTCCTCAGGTTGGGAAATGGAAAGCGATAATTATATACTTTTACAAATGAGTGTCAAAGATGTTCAATTCTTTTAATGGATTCATTTTGTTACTGAAGTGTATACAAGATTCATATTTATAGTATGATCTAAGTATTAAATTCCTTCATATAAACAGTAATAATACTTATTCCTACGTCATTAACAATAACAACAATCTCATCCAATATTTGTATGATGAAGGGTTTTTGGAACCCGCTCTATCCAGCATGGCTGATTTTTGGAACCGATTTAATAAATTATTTTTTTAATTTAATAAATATTTTATTTCAAATTTTAATTTTTTTAATTTTTAACTCTTAATTTTTTTCTAGGACGGGTTCTGGGAACCCGCCCCCAACCCCCAATAAAGAGGGTGGGTTCTAGGAACCCACCCTCTTTAATGGGGTGGGGGCGGGTTCCCAGGTTCTAGGAACCCACCCTCTTTAATGGGGTGGGGGCGGGTTCTGGGAACGCGCCTTCCCTATGAAAGGGGGGAGGGTAGGTTCCGAGAACCCGCCCTCTATTGCGGGTGGCGTTGGGGGGGAGGGGGGTGGGGTGAGTAGGGCTGGTTCTCAGAACCCGCCTTCACTTTTTAAATACTAAGCCCGGGTTCTTAGAACCCGTTTTCTAACGGTACATGGTCCAAACCGTTCTATTCTCATAATTATAATTTAAATTATAATATTTTACTAATTTTAACCTATAGCCACGCTATTTCGAAAAAAAAACCTTGTAAATATATACAAGCTCGGACCCCAGTCGAAAAATATCATTCTGCAACATAATATTTAGTTTGCGAACACTATGCGGGAGAAAATAAGAAGTAAATTATTACAGAAGTAATCAACAATTTGATCTCCCTGAAACATAAATGTAGTCATATGGTTTCAATGTCATCTCTTTCGATGGTGTTGAAATACTCCCGAGCTTTATCATGGCTTAAACTTCATCTAATTTTAACCTAATCGAATCCATTCCATTACACTTTCGAAAATTTAAAATTTAAATTTAACCGAATACATTTTGTTAATCTCTCGGAAATGTAATTAAGTTCTAACCGGCCAAATCAATTTTGTTACCTTTTCGAAAATCTAAATTTATCTCAGTTTATTACACTACCATAGCAATCAGATGAGCGGAGATTGTACCTTAATAAGCGGGTTAAATAAAATTCGAAACCAGATGAAGGGTCTAAATTAACTTTTACATCCACTATACAATGATCCATCTAGAACATATATGCGAACCCGTGGTCATATTATTTCAAAATCATGTCACCTAATCGAACATGCCCGTTATCTCGATGAATATGTTTGTTTTCTAACTATATCCATCCCGCTATCTGACCGAATCCATCCCATTACCCATTTGAAATTCTAAATCCAAATCGTATTACAAGGAAAATATATGTTCGGATGCATGGATGATTTAACCACAGAAAACCCTTCGAGAAAAGCAAGGGGTATGCTCGCTAAATATGTTTATTCTAGCATTGCATGCAATTAGGAGGCCAAACTAAACTGGAAACAAAATGAGGGGTGTTAATGAGTTTTTGCATTCCAAGTTGAGTCATGTGAGAGGAAAAATCGAATTAAAACCAAAGGAGGGAGCAAAATCAAATTTTAGAATAATTGACCGTAGTATTGAAGGACTAAAAGTGAACTCAAAAATAAGTTAGGATCACATGTTAATTTTGCATGGCACAAATCGATTAAAATAAAAGAGCTTGAAATAGTGAAACCTAGCTTTCTATATAATCTCAAAGGTAAGTTAGGATCATATGTTAATTTTGCATGGCACAAAATGATAAAAAAGAGCTTGAAAAGGTGGAACCTAGATTTCCATACAATAATAATAATAAATTAATAATAATAATAATAATAATAAAAACAACAACAACAACAACAACAACAACAACACAATAATAAAAGAAAGATTGAATTTTAAGATGGTAACCAGATTGAATTTTAAGATGGTAAATTGGTTACCATCGATATTTTTCACTAGTACCTCACTGAATTTTTTTACTAAAACACCTTCAATAATTTTAATATCAGCAAAATACCTTAAACTAATATTGAATTTTCCCATTCTAATTGGTAAAACTTTTGGTGATGTGATGGTTTTTGGACAAATATACTCTTAGCTGAGCGATGGTTTGACAATTTTTTTTGTTTCCTCCGTCTTCCGTCCCTCTATCATCCAATCAGCCGTCTGCTTCCCTCTTCTTCACACCCCCTTCCTTTCTTTCAATCCACGGTTCTTCTCCACATCTCCAATATTTCTCTTTTTTTTGTCCGGCTCTCCTCAACTGCCACCACTTTGTACGTCTTTTTCATCTATGCTTCACCATTCTTCTCCAAACTTCTCAATATCGTGGGTTGCACAAAAGCAGACCATCCACGGTCTCACTACTTTTCGCATTCCCACATCATGTAAAAGATATATGATGTGGCAAAAGATAAAACATGGTTCTATGTTGACACCATCAGGTATTTTAGTTTAACATAATCAGTTTTAGGTATTTTTGTGTGATTAAAATTGTTTAAGTTATTTTTGAGAAAAACAGCAATAGTTGAGGGTATTTTACTGTAACTTTTTTTTAAATGCAACATAAATAGAAAAACTAATATGTGAATGAAAAGGAGCATTTGAAGAAACTAATAAAATTTTATCTGAATATTATACTTGTTAAATGAGCATTGATCACAACAATGGTAAAATCTACTGTTCCTAAGAAACACAAAATAAATAAAAATATTGTGAATATAAAAGGGATCCGCTATATCTTTTTTGTAAGCGACCCTCACCTAGAAATCGAACTCAGTGAGGAAAGGTTTTTTCTGCGGTGCTACGCTCTTTTGGAAAAAGTAAATTTTTCGATGTCATAGGAAGAAATTACCTCTTATGGCCTCTTTCCTCAATTATTCGTGTGTGTATGTGTGTGTGTGTGTTAGAAGAGATGATATAGAGGGTTCTAAATAAACAATTAATTGTTTTTTGGGAAGAAAGAGAGAGGGAGGACGGGAGGAGAGATGATGTGGAAGCCTTGAGAGAGGAGTATTTTTCTCTTTTTTTCTTATTTTCTAGAGAAAAGAGGAGGGATGGATCTCTGACCAAAAAGTATTTGCATTATATAGTAGTATAGATGTAGTTCATAGAATTCAATGAATGCATCACTGTCCAATATATTGTAAAGAATAGAACACTAGGTTTCAACATCCTCAGTATTTTTTTGGATGCGAACTTTTCAGGAAGAAAAATGCCAAATCTAACGGGCTGATGGGTTTTTGCTTCTCCACCGGTCTTTCTATTGGGTGTATGTTACTTCAATAATGGCATTGCCCATGTGATGACATCATTGAAAATGACATACACCCAATAGAAAAATTGGTAGAGAATCAAAAACCAAATCAGCCTGGTAGGAAAAGTATTGTTCTTTCGGGAATAGACCGCTAGGTTTCAACATCAGTTAGTTGGTCCATGTGGGATGAGCGGAAAGATTTTTTTAATACAGGAATCTTTTCATAATTGCAAAGCAACACACATATTATCTCAACACCTGTGTGTGAGCATGAGTTTTATAATTGGTTTTATTTCAAAACCTTTTTTTGGGGGTGGGGGGGTGGGGGTGCTGGGCTCAAAAGAGTTCAAAGAATAAACCGCAAAGCAACTGAATCCCATTCACACAAATTGAAATTGAATTTTTTGAGCAGCAACATGCAAATAAGCAGATAAAAAAGAAAGAGAAATGATAGGAAACATACATACACCCATCAAAACATGATTGCTGCTGAAACAATCCTCTTGACATTAGACTTACATGTACAATTGCATAAGCAGCAGCAGCATCTAGCATATACTACTTCAATAGGAAAACATCAGAATTAAGTAAGTAATGATATTGAAGCACATTACCATTTGCAAGATCATCCGCATAACTAATGAAGGCGAGCACTGCTGCATCATTACCGCACATTCTCCTCATTAACAAATCATCGCTGGTCCACAAGAGAATGCTTCATTCACCCGGTTGGAGGGATTGATGGCGTGCCTTATCACAATCAATCTATACAGGTAATTCAAGTTCAAGACGACAAAGGTAATAAAGATCGAATTATACAAAGAAGTATTGGGGCTAAAAGATGATATACAACACAATTTGAATATAAAGCAGGATCTTTACTACAAGCAAGGAATATCAATTGAAGCAGCCAAAGAAAAGAAGAAGAAGAAGAAGAAGAAGCTTCTTAATATACCCATACAAATTATTCGTCCAGGAAGTAAAATAATATCAACATTAAGCAAACTTAATAAGAGAATTCCTGGGATTACTGTTTCAAAAACAGATTAACTAAAATTAAGTTCTAACAATGACTAGCCTTTCCAATGGAACTGAGCTATAAAACACAGCTGCATATTGCAATATTCAGCTCCTTATGAGTGAAATTTTGACGAGTATTGCTCAAAATCTACAGGAACTTGTACAAGTATTCACAAACCACACAAAAAATGAAAAACCTAAAAAAACAAAGAAAAAGAAGAAGAGGGATGATTGTCTCATCGCCCCTAAGCATATAAGAACTCGAAGTAAACTTGTCCTAAAAGTAATAATGCTCTCAATAAGTAATCGAACTTCTAAATAAGTAACCTTGTCTACAAGTAGTAGTAATCCAAAAAGGATAGGATTCTAAACATGCTCATGCATCACCCCTACATGTCAAAAGGGGGGAAACCATGAGAAATTAACGAGCGGATTTTCAAATTTACAGAACTAAAATAGTAAATAAAAACAAAGAGACTCATAAAACAACCCTGCATATAGGAAAAATACATGACTAACCTAAGGAACACATCTTTATGTTGGTCAGAAAATTAACTGATGACCTTCCTACAAACAAGATGCATTAAGCTGTCATCCGCCCATTATAGTTTATATCATCAACGCAACAATGAAAGATTTCAAAACAACATTGGGCGCACTGATGGAATCTTTACAGCTAAAATGCAGTTATACTTGAATTATAGTATTGGTATTGAGCTGAGAGCTATAGAAATTAATACATGAACCTCATAGCCTAACTTCATCTTACTAATAACAAACCTCTCACAACTAAACAACCATTCAGTACAGGAAATTTTTGCTTGGCATCTTGATATCCACTATTCAAGTCTATTCAGGTTCTTGATACTACGTGACTTTAATATCGGCATAACATATTTTCCAATTATGCTAACTTGCTATCCCTTGACATGATGTAGGATTAGCAATCATCAATTCCATGACATACAACTCCACAACTCCTCCTAATTGGGATGCTATTCCATGTTTGGTCTGTTGGGGCCTAAAAGATAATGCAATTTCTTGTAGAAAAATCTTATTGTCTGACTGCTTTTCCTAAGATTGTTAGCAGTTTGAGTAACTTGCAGGTTAATAAATCAAATAAGTATAAACTGAGGCCAAAGTTGGTGCATACTTAAGTGTCACGGAAGTTAACTAATTTTTTTAATTCAACCTTCATAAGGTGCAATTACAATAATTTATTAAAAAGGGCACTTTAATTTAGTTACAGATCCTAAAGAGTCGTGCTTTTGTCATGACGCATATGAAATCGGCTATGGTATCATGATTAATATGATATATCAAGGGTCGTGGTTCAATCATATAATAGCTTACTTAAAGGCAAGTTATATCACCGCTTAAGCCAACTACAAAACTAAATCATGACAATTGTGATGCCATACCTGCGTATTATGCACTAGATAAAAAGAAAGGCATAGTAGTAATGCCTCGTGCAATTGAGCAGGTAGTCTGGGTTTCAAACCCAGCTAACATAAAGTTAAGGGCTACTAACAAAAAAATTTATTACAAAAAAAGTA
Source organism: Agapanthus africanus (assembly GCA_030015575.1). Taxonomy (NCBI): domain Eukaryota; kingdom Viridiplantae; phylum Streptophyta; class Magnoliopsida; order Asparagales; family Amaryllidaceae; genus Agapanthus; species Agapanthus africanus. The sequence goes on along the minus strand of CM057344.1, from coordinate 594,129,131 downwards.
TAGAGAACGACTTTCATGATTCCATGGCCATATCCCAAGTTCTACATTACCGCTTAAGCCTATTAAATAATTGAAAAATAGCTAGAATATTCCATTAAGGTTGGTATAATTTATTCCACCCACATGTCAACAAGGATATGTCTATCAAGCTATACTAGTATTACAAACATCATGTCCAATTCATAGTCTCAAGTTCAACAATATCATTTAATCGCCTATAAGTAGAATAACTAGAGGCCAGAGCAACAAGTTTATACACAATGATCACAACAACAAACCTTCATCCCACTTCTTCAGCATCAGGTACATATGATACATGCATACAAATACATATAGTTGCTTGAGCAAATACACTCTTGCACATACAACACACACATGCACAGTAGGATACATGCATGCATACACATATAGCTGCATGAACAAACACAGAAACTCTTGCACGCACACAAACACAACACACACATGCACAATGTTTAGAAAATAATGTTTAAAGATCCAATAATTTTTTGCTTTTTCTTACTCTTCATTTTCTCATCAGACCTTGATATATCTTTTATTTCCTATTGTACTTTACACATATCCTACGTTCATTTTTATTTGAACTATAAGATATCGTTCTGGTATCTTTAAAAAAAGTAATATAGGCCAATGCAAAATATTAAGGAAAATCACATCCCAGTATGCATATCTAAGAAGTTGAACCACATCACAACCCAAATATTGACCAAACTTAGGATTCTAAGAATATTGAATATAAAACCAAGGGCATGTTATGCCTGTATCAGAAGTATAAAATTATCTCAGTGGAATATAAGTGCCGTCGACGATATGAGTCTTGCTGCTCTCACACAAGCTCAGGTTCTTGATTAGCATGTTCAATTGTTCATTCAACAGGATATCTGAACCATAGCTTATCAAATATGCCGCGGTTGCTTAGTGCCATGGGTAGTAGTGCATATTCAATTCCTGAATCTATCAAAAATTATAAAGTTAAAAGATTACAGTTCAAGTCTAACATGATAAATTTAACCACCATGTTTTCCAAGTTATTCTATGTGCTAGACTTGCTTTCTCATTTGCATATAGTCCTTGCATATTTATTCTAGAGTGCTTCAGCTCAGATCATGTCATGAGACTATGTGTTAGTGGTTTGAATCTATTGGTGGCATTTGTATGTGAGAAATAGTCCCACATCGGATGGAGATGGAGAGACGAATGCCCAAGCCTTTATAATAATTCCCAATATTTAAGTAATATTCTGAACAAAGTGGGTTATGAGCCAAGTGGGCCTGGTTTCTAGCAGGCTTATAATATTTATTTATTATTGTCTTTGATAGGGCACTTGGGGCATCTTGGGTTGACTTAATAACAGAGTTTGCCTTTTTTGAATTTCAAATTCAAAGGTTGTCTGAAAAACTGTCCACTGCAGTTTTGTTGTTTGAACAGTCACAACCGTCCAAACAGTTGTGTCTATTCAACTCTATAAATTAAATCTTTCTCTTTACAGTTTTTTCATCTTCTTCTCATTATCTTCTAAGAGAGTTTCAAGGGTTTTGTTGTATCTTGGGGGTGATTGCCTTCTGCTCTACTCCCATAGTGGGGGCAATATCACCTTTCGGAAAGTGTATCATACACGCCTCGGAACTTTTTAATTCTGTCTTAACCAAATTAAAACTCAACAATCGAAAAGTGATATTCTATGGAAACAGAATTAAATTCAAGTGTCAAGGTTCATTTCCAGAACCAAGATGTTATCAAACTGCATCGATTCAATTGAGCAATTACACTAGATGGAAAGACAAGATGGTGTTCTTGTTGATCGCCTTGAAAAAATTTTACGTGCTCAATCCAGACTTGCCGCCAATTCCAGATTCAGCCTCAACTTTGAATGATGCCGAGAGTGCCAGAACAAAGAAAAACAAGCATGAAGAAGATGAACTAGTTTGTCACGGGTACATTCTCAATTCCCTCACCGATCGTCTGTATGATCTTTACAGAAATATGAAGACACCAAAAGAAATCTGGAGCGCCCTTGAAACAAAGTACAAAAATGATAAGAGAGGTACGGATAAATTTCTAGCGTTTAAATATTTTGAATTTAAGATGACTGATGACATGCCAATCATGGATCAAGTGCATGTCTTACAAATTCTCGTCTCCAAACTGAGCGAACTTGAAATTAAAGTCCCTGATCCGTTTCTAATTGGAGCGATTCTATCTAAACTTTCTCCTACTTGGAATGAATGCAGAAAGAAAATTCTGTACTCTCCTAAAAATTTTACCATAAAGCAATTTCAGACTCATCTGCAGATTGAGGCAGAGAACCGTGCACATGATATGAATTTTCTTAGTTCTAAATCTAACTCTAAAATGAATCATGTCAGTGAAAATGGTCATAGAAAATTTCAGAATAATTTCAAAGTCCAGAAGAATGGAAATGATTTTAAGAAATCTAATTTTGCAAACAAGAAATGGCCTTGCTATAACTGTAGAAAGAAAGGTCACTATATTAAAAATTGCAAATTCAGAAATACCGGGAAAAAACTTGGTTTCGGATCAGAAAATAACAACAAGGAAAATCTAATAGAAAATGAAGTCAAAGAACTTATTGCTATGATTTCTGACATGCAAATAAGCATGATTACGGAATTGCATATGGCTGCGGTAACTAGAACTGCAGATTGGTGGCTAGATTCTGGCGCAACCATCCATGTATGCAATAATAAAGCAATGTTTAAAGCCTATACGGATAAGAAAGAACCTGAAGAAGTGTTGATGGGAAACCATGTTTCGGCCAAAGTGCTCGGTAAAGTATTGAATTGAAGTTTACATCTGAACAGAAACTTACTCTGCTTAATGTATTTCATGTTCCTGATTTGAGAAAAAATCTTGTATCTACAAATCTGTTGTGCAAGAAGAGATTTAAAATTGTTCTAGAGTCTGACAAAATTGTAATATCGAAGAATGGTATATTTGTAGGAAAGGGATATTCCTGCGATGGCATGTTCAAACTCAGTATTAATGAAATAAATTGTGTTTGCTTATGTTGTTGAGTATTTTTCTTCTTTGTGGCATGCTAGATTATGTCATTTAAATTTTCGCTCTTTAAAATATGTCTAAAGATTGTTATATTGCATGTCAGAATGATCATAATGATAAATGTGAGATTCGCGTAGAAGCAAAAATGACTAGTAAACCTTTTTTCTAAAATTGAAAGAGATACCAATTTATTAGAACTTGTTCATTCTGATATTTGTGAATTAAATGGTCAATTAACTAGAGAAGGAAAAAGATATTTTATAACTTTTACTGATGATCATTCTCGTTTTACATATGTATATTTATTGAGAACAAAAGATGAAGCATTTGAGAAATTTAAAGAGTATAAGTCGGTTGTAGAAAATCAGAAAGATAAAAAGATTAAAATCCTTAGAAGTGATAGAGGAGGAGAATATTTTTCTGATTCTTTTTCTCAATTTTGCAAAATGCATGGTATTATTCATCAAAGAACTGCACATTATACGCCTCAACACAATGGATTAGCTGAAAGAAAAAATAGGACTTTAGTTGAAATGGTAAATTCTATGCTTTTAAATACTAAATTACCTTTTAATATTTGGGGTGATGCACTTTTAACAGTATATTATATTCATAATAGAATACCATCCAAGAAAACTCATGTTTCACCATATGAAATTTGGAATGGTAGAAAACCCAATTTAAACTATATTAAAGTGTGGGGGTGCATAGCATATTATAAAGTGATTGATCCATATAAATCTAAATTAGGGCCGAGAGGTATTAGAAGTATATTTGTTGGATATGTACAAAATTCTAAAGCATATCGACTTCTAGATTTAGAATCAAATGTCATAATTGAATCGATACATGTTGAATTTTTTGAAAATAAATTTATGCATGACAGTATTGATTTTGCTTTGTATAATAAGGAAAATGCAGCAACTTCTAAGAAAATTACCAATGAGAAAAGAAGAGAAAGTAATGAAAATATTGAACCAAGAAAAGGTCAAAGAATCAGGAAAGAAAAATCTTTTGGTACTGATTTTATTGATTCGCGTTCAATAGTTTTTCTCGTTGAAAGAGATAGAACCAAAATGCTTAACAAAGTACCTATTCTACTTGATATAGAAGACGATCCTAAAACATTTAGTGAAGCAATGTAGTCAAGAGATACTGCACTTTGGAAAGAGGCTATTGATGACGAAATGGACTCAATAATGTCTAACAATACTTGGATATTGGTTGACTTGCCTCAAGGATCTAAGCCTATAAAGTGTAAATGTGTATTTAGAAGAAAACAAAATACAGATGGCTCTATACAAACTTTCAAGGCAAGATTAGTGACTAAAGGATTCACATAAAAGGAGGGCATAGATTATTTTGATATTTATACACCTGTGGCTAGAATAACATCCATTAGAGTTCTTATAACTTTGGTTTCAATATATAATTTATATGTGCATCAAATGGACGTAAAAACAGCCTTTTTAAATGGCGAATTAAATGAGGAAGTATACATGGAACAACCCGAAAGTTTCATACTTTCTGAAAATGAGAACAAAGTTTGTAAATTAACTAAATCGCTATATGGTTTAAAACATGCCCCTAAACAATGGCATGAGAAATTGATAAAGCAATAATATCACATAGTTTTAAGCATAATAATGCGGATAAATGTATATATTCCAAATTCAATCAGAATTATGGAGTAATTATATGCCTCTATATAGAAGACATGTTGATATTTGATACAAACATGATTGGAATAAATGAAACAAAAAAGTATTTAACTTCAGTATTCAAAATGAAAGATTTGAATGAAGTAGATACTATTTTAGGAATAAAGGTGAAAAACATAGTGAAGGGTTTATGCTAAACCAATCTCATTATATAGAGAAATTATTAAATAAATTCTAACATTTTAATATTAAAGAAAGTATTACTCCGTATGATCCGAATATGAAATTAAATGAGAATTGTGATAATGTGATTGCACAATTAGAATATGCTAGTGCTATTTGAAGCCTTATGTATGCAATGCATTGTGCAAGACCTGAAATAGCTTTTGCAGTATGCAAATTGTCACGATACACCAGTAAACCCGGTACTAATCATTAGAAGCCCATAAGTAGAGTTCTTGGGTATCTAAAAAGAACAAAAGAGTTTGGTCTATTTTATTCTAATTATCCTGCAGTACTAGAAGGTTATTCGGATGTAACTTGGATCACAAGTGTAAGTGATAATAAATCCACAACAGGTTGGGTATTTACAATCGGAGGCGGTGCCATTAGTTGGGCCTTGAAGAAACAAACCTACATCATACATTCAACAACGGAATCTGAATTTGTCGCTTTGGCTGCTGCCGGTAAGAAAGCGGAATGACTGAGAAATTTATTATTGGATATAGAGTTGTAGCCACAACCAATGCCATCTATTTCCTTGCATTGCGACAGTGAGGTGACTATGTCTAGAGCTTATAATAATGTTTATAATGGTAAATCTAGACACATTAGTTTAAGGCATGAATATGTTCGAGAATTAATTACTAATGGAATAATTACCATAATTTATGTGAGATCTGCAAAAAATTTAGCAAATCCCTTTACCAAGGCATTATCTAGAGATTTGGTAAAGAATACGTCAATCGGAATGGGACTTAAACATTTACAATTTGGCACCAGTAATGTAACCCAACTTTAATTAGTAAAAACTAATTTTAATAGTTCAATGGGTAATAACAAATTACTGTCATGTGCCTGTATTGCACTAGATGTCTCATTCTTATAAAAATAAGTATCTAGTGCTGTCTGTTACGATAAAGAGGATGAGCGAAAGCTTTCAATGGAGTTATTTAATTTTTAAATATCCACAGTAACAGGAATATAACAAAGGAAACTCTACCTATATTAGCATAGAAGTGGTGCCGCTTCAACAAGAGATATGAAGTATTCTCTTGTAAATGCTTATGAAATCCAAGAATAGCACATGGCCATTGTAGGGTGTTTTTTCGTCATCCCATTGAGATGGGAATACGCACGGGCTTGTCAGGCGCATTACAGATTCCTCCTGCCTAGGGTAGGCTGGGGTTTATCGATTGTGGGGATCCGAATCTCCGGCAGCTGCGGACTAAGCTGCCGTTAATTACGCTCGCCTTTGGAGCGAGAGAACCTCAGATTAACGGCTTAAACTGGTCATGCGAACTCAATGTGTTGTGTTGTGTTTTGAAGGGGTTTTGGATATATTGGAGGCCCCACAGAGTTTTTACGGGGGTCCCGCTACCCGGATAGCGGGCTGGGGGTCAAAGGGGCTAGCATCCCCTTGCGGGGTGCGGGGCAGCGCCCCGTTAGAAAATTTTTACTAAAAGAGACAGTGTCGTGGAGTATGTGCATGCGTATGTGTGTATATATATATACAGTATATATATAAAAAAAAAGGAAAGGACGTCCAAAGGATGCATAGGCAAGCGCTCCACGTGCCGGGCATGCGGGCGCTGCGTCAGAGCGTCAGCGCCCTACGTGCCGGGCACGCGGGCGCTGTACGCCAGAGCACCAGCGCCCCACGTGCCTGGCACGCGGGCGCTAGGCGTCAGCAGCAAAAGGGACTTGGTCCCTGCAGTGTGAGCTGTGCTCCCGATTTGACTTATGGAGTTGAACTCCTAAAATATTTTTGGAGCTGATGAAAGGGCTTCTCCCTTGATCCCTGGATCTTCCCCAAAGTGGGATTTTTGGAGATGGGTCTCCTTCCTCCTCTTCTGTCGGCTGGATCTTGAAGAACAGGAAGTATGAGATTTTAAAAATCTCTTATTTTTGAGATCTGATGGGAGATGTGAGTTCCCCTTTGTGGGTTTTGTGGTGAAAAACTATTTAGTTTTGGAAAGGAAAGAGTAAAACTCTTGATTTAATTCAAAAGAAAGAAGAAGGTTTAGAACCTTGAGGAAGGAGAAGGAGGCACAAAAACCCTAGAGTTTTTAGAGAATGAAAAGTATATATGTTTTATTCATCATCATGTTGCCATTTATAGTCTTACACATTTACATATAGCCCCTTGGGCTTTACAAAATGGCATTTTGCCCATCCCATGCCTCATGTGCTATTTCTTTTTGCACATAAGCCATGGGCTTACAAAAATTTGGCTTTATGCACATTTTGCTTACATTCATGCACAAAAAATTACATCAAAATTATTTGTTTGTGGACATTTTTTTTAATCTTCATCGCCGGTGGGATTTTGAATGTGGTCTCGCCGGTAAGACTTGGGAGAGATTGAGATCGCTTTACGCCCGTGGGTTGTATACGGTTTTGCAGGATGTATGATTCAGACCGTAGGGCCGGAAGAATTTCGGGACTTTGTCGACGTCTGTATCGCTGTACTGGAATATGGTACCAGGAGTGACTCATCATCCGCCATTGGGGTATGGGATTTGGAATTTGGTTGGCGTCTGCATCGCTGCACTGGAATATGGTACCAGGAGCGACTCATCATTCGCCACTTGGGGATTTGGATTCTGGCTGGCGTCTGCATTGCTGCACTGGAATATAGTACCAGGACCGACTCATCATTCGCCATTGCCCATTGGGAAGCGATGGCTTAGAAGACAGGTTTAGATCCCAATCACCTAAGGCTTTTCAATTTTATGGGCCGCAAGGGTCCCATAAAAGAATTTTCTCCCTACGAGTCGTAAGGATCCCGTACGTGCATTTTCTCCTCAGGAGTCGTAAGGACCCCAAGTGTGTTTTTCCTTTGTGAGTCGTAAGGATCCCACGAAAGTGTTTTCTTACAAGTCGTAAGGATCTCGCAAGTTTGTTCTCCTCATGTATCGTGAGGACACATGAGTGGATTTCCGTCGTTCCCCGTTTAATGACTTAGGGGTCCTCTGTTTCCAGTTTAACGACTTATAGGTCATCTGTTCCCAGTTTAAAGACTTAGAGGTCTATTATGCCCAGTTTAACGATTTAGAGGTCATCTGTTCCCAGTTTAACGACTTAGAGGTCATCTGTTTCCAGTTTAAAGACTTAGGGTTCCTCTGTTTTCAGTTTAAAGACTTAGGGGTCATCTGTTTCCAGTTTAAAGACTTAAGGGTCTATTGTACCCAGTTTAACGACTTAGCGTGTCACGCCCCGCTTCCCAGAGTCCGCTAAGATAGGCACGTGACATAGCCAACCATGCTACCTGTGGATAGGAAATACCTTTCCACAGTCACATTACGGCTGTAGAGATATTAAGAACAATAATAAACTATCTAACACATGTCCATAAACCAAAATAAAATGAGTCAAGAATAAAATAATGCGGAAGCAAAAGATCCAATACAAGAATAAACTGGAATGTACGTCCCATAATGCGGGCTCACATCAGAAATGAAAATACCGAAAGTGAAAATGAACTAACTACTAGTAAGTCCTCACTGCTCAGCCTGTTGACTGAAATACTCCTGCTCGGACTGCAGCAAATGTAAGGAATCTGGGCCATGCAAAACCCAGACGTCAGTACGTCATAATATCAAGCAATACTATAAACAGGATAACAAGACATGCAGGTATGAGTATAAATGATAAACATGGCATAACAGTGATATAAGTAAGGACAGTGGGATAATGTGTAGTGAGTGATCTAAACTGGTCTATTGGGTTAACTACTCTCAGGTCTTTGAAATCAATTTGATGAATCATCGATGTAACTCAATAGTATCTCGTGCGTGCCCGGGATCACGGTGAAGATTCTCGGGCTGAAACCGAGACATACCGCTAGGCACTAAAAGGAAAAGGGGTAACGATGAATGATGTTAACAGCATCATCCCAAGACTGGCCTAGCCTCTAAAAAGGTAGTGGGTAACGATGTATGATGTCAGCAGCATCATCCCAAGGCTGGCCTAGCCTCTAAAACTGATCAGTAAAGGTATCGACTGTCGAGTTACAAGTCAGGTTTCATCATTGATTTCTCCATACCCCCAAATTGTGTATTCAAGTCAAGTAGTGATAAATCTAGAGCTAATGCCAACACAGGATCAGCAGGTAAAGCTTTGTCTGGATAGACAACAGGGAATGTCCGTAGGGACAACAGGTCAGGTTTGTTGGCATTAGTGACAAGATCAGGCAACAGGTAAAGCCATGGTACATCAGGTCAAGTCAGGTACTATACAGGTATCATGTCATGTCAAGAATAGTATATCAAGTCATGTCAGGGGTGCACAAAACGTCACGTGGGTGCTCATATTCAAATTATAAATAAGCATGGGTATACAAAACAAGTATGAGTACTAATGGAACAATAAAATGGAATATTGTAACGTGGTAAGCAAACGGTACAGATTAAAATATATGGATGCACGGTTATCGATTTGAGTTAGGGTCATAGTTCCAACACTAATTAAATACACCTTATCAATATGGAATGTTCAAAACTCACTATTAAGGGTTAAAATGATATAGGGATGCACTATATATATAATAGGTTAAATGGATGCAAACGAGTGTCCGATAGGGTATAAACTATTAAAATGGTACTATGGGCTATTCAAATAATTATTATGTGATTTAAATATGGACGTGGGTATCACGTATGGTAAACTAAAATGCAACATGGTATATTTCAAGTTATAAATCTAAAATGATATAATGGACAGCGAAGTGTTAAAATGAAACAAATGGCTTTAGATTTAATTTACAGGTTTAACATGCAATTAAATATGTATAAAATAATATAAGTAGCATGTAGCAAGTTTTACTTGCCTCGACAGATCAAGAAACGGGTATACGGAACGTCACACGTCGGCGGGAAAAGTCGCGACGCGCGCACGATGTATGGAACGGATCCAAACAACGTACAAGGGGATCACACGGGTCAGATATGCTCGCTGGGTCGTCGGGATCGTCGACGGCGTCAAGACTCCGGCGATCTACAGAGGTTTAACAAATTTTACAGAAAATAAAAGATATAAGAAAGCAAGAATAGCAAGAAGAAGAAGAGAAGGAAGGAAGAATGAGAGAGAGGAGGCTCACTGGGGTTGCACTGGTAACGTGGAGACGAGATGGTGGTGACGAGATCAACGGAGCTCCGGCCAGGTATTGTGCAGGGGTGTTCTTGGCGGCTAGGGTTTCAGCTAGGGTTTTGCTGTTGATTTTCTTGGTGGGGTGTTGTTTGTGTGTAGGGTAATTGGTGTAAGAGAAGCAATGCAGAGGAGAGGAGAGGTGGAAGGAGATGGCGACGGCGAGAGGTGATCGGCGACGAGGTGAGGTGGCGGTGCAGGGTTCTTATGGGTTGAGCTGGGTGCAGGGTATGTGCAGGGGTGCTCGGTGTGCAATGGAGTTGGCGAGAAGGCTCTGAGGGAGTTGAGGAGGCAACGGGGAGTTAGGGTTAGGTTTTAAGTTGTGAGTATGGATTGAAGGTGATGGGGCTCGTTGGGTTTTACCGAGAGGAAGAAGATGAGAAATGAGGAGGAAGTTGAGGGAAAGAAGGGAGGTGAGCGTATCAGAGGGGGAGGTGACGAGATCCTAACCTACCGCGAGAGGAGAGAGAAAGATACGCGAGAGAAGAGAGATAGAGAGTAAGCGAGAGGGGAGAGAGAGGGGAGAAAGAAATTCGTCGGTAGTGGGGAAAAGGAAGAGAGAGAAGGAAGAGGAGAGAGGAGAAAGAAATAGAAAGAGAAAGACTGGGCGAGAGAGGTCAGTGGGGCCGGCGCAAAATAAAAAGAATTTGATCGGCTCAGAGGAAAAGAGAGAGATGGGGAAAGAGTTGGGAAAATTTAAAAAGATTTTAATTGTTAAAAAAAATACTTTTGTTAGCTATAAAAAAAATCTTTAGGCTGTTAAATATATTTTAAACGAATTTAAAAAAATTTAAAATAATTAGAATTTTGGTGGGATACAAAATATTTCAAAATGCGCCCGGGTCGGATTTAAAATTTCGGATTTGAAATACGAAAATTTTATGCATCCTCCAAAACTTAGAATGAAAGATTAGGTAACGAAAATGCATACCCCCAAGAACGGACGCACGTACGTGCGTGTAGCTGTCCAAACACGTCCGTTTCACTGAACGGGACGAGAACACGATGCGCGGACGCTACCACGGGGTTAGGGGTATCATGCAGGCTATGAAATGCAATTTTTAATTTATTTTACGTGATCTAAAATGTTATATGTAAAATACGCGATGCTAGGTGAAATGTCAATATGCAGTATCCATGATATGCACGTGTCTATTTTAACCAGCCAGGGTAGTCTATAAATATGAATCAACCAGTTCAAGCAAGTGGGTCGGGTCGAATGTAATGTAAAAGTGTAAACTACCATTCGCATCCAAACAAGATATATCAGTAAAATACCACAGATAAGAAATACTGAAACAGAAATTGGTATAACTGAACTCGGTTGTTACATTATACCCAACTACAAAAGAATTTCGTCCTCAAAATTCTAAGAACAAGAAAGGATAAACAATCAATCAAACTACAAGAATAGATGGGGAAACTTCTGTCGGATTTCATCTTCTCGTTCCCAAGTTGATTCTCCATGTGAGCGATTACCCCAAGAAACAAGTACAAGAGGGATAACTTTGTTCTTAAGAACCTTTTCCTTTCGATCCATAATCGACATCGGTCGCTCCTTGAAAGTCAAATCTTCTCGTGCAGTCAGCTCCGAATGATCCAACACATGTGTTTCGTCTCGAACATACTTACGGAGTTGAGATACATGAAACACGTCATGAACATTCGCCAAGGATTGCGGTAACGCCAATCGATACGCCACTTCTCCAACACGCTCCAAAATCTCAAAAGGTCCAACAAATCGAGAACTAAGTTTTCCTCGACTTCCGAAACGGATCACCCCTCTAGTCGGTGATATCTTCAAGAATACCAAATCACCCACGGTGAACTCTAGAGGTCTTCTCGATGTATCAGCCCAACTCTTCTGTCGGTCTTGTGCTGCTTTCATATGGTTCCGGATAGTGTTAACCTTCTCAACCGTTTGCACAACCAAATCTGGTCCCAACAATCTTCGTTCACCAATATCGTCCCAACAAACAGGTGAACGACACTTACGACCATATAAAACTTCGAATGGAGCCATCTGAATAGTCGCCTGGAAACTATTGTTGTAAGAAAACTTCACCAAATGTAGATAATCCTCCCATGAACCCTTGAAGTCTAACATGCAAGCTCTCAACATGTCTTCAAGAGTTTGGATCGTTCTCTCCGACTGGCCATCTGCCTGAGGATGATAAGCTGTGCTAAACTTCAATCGAGTCCCCAAACTTTCCTGTAAGCTCCTCCAAAAGTGTGATAAGAAATGAGTGTCACGGTCGGACACGATACTCAACGGTACTCCATGCAATCTTACAATCTCCTGCATGTACCGTTCTGCCAGAGTTTCTGTTGATTGACCAACTCGAAAAGGGATGAAATGAGCTGTCTTGGTCAATCGATCAACAATCACCCAAACTGCATTGTTGCCTTTTGGACTCCGCGGTAGAGCCGTCACAAAATCCATTGTTATACGTTCCCACTTCCACTGAGGAATCGGAAGTGGTTGCAATAAACCAGCAACCCTTTGATGTTCAGCCTTAACTTGCTGACACACCAAGCACTTTGCCACAAAGCGGGCAATGTCCCGTTTCATGCCTTCCCACCAGAAATGCTGTCGTATATCTCGGTACATCTTCGTGCCTCCTGGATGTACGGAATATGCTGAACTGTGTGCCTCCTTCATAAGTTCTTCACGAATATCTCCCTTTGGCACACACAAACGGCTACCATATCGCAACGAACCATCTTCATGGATCAGTAAGTCTGTTCGAAGTCCAGCTTCAACCTGTTCTCGAAACTTTTGCAATCTAGGGTCCTGCGATTGCGCTGCTTTAATATTCTCGATCAACGACGAATATACCTGCAGCTGCATCAACTGTCCCGAAAAATGCGGTAGCACAACCTCCATATCAAATCTTCGAAAGTCTTCAATGAGTTCCTTCTGTGCAGTCAACATCTGAATTGCTGGTAACCGACTGAGCGCATCCGGCACGACATTAACTTTCCCCGGATGGTACTTAAGATCAAGATCGTAATCAGCCATCAGCTCCAACCATCTGCGCTGCCTCATATTAAGCTCCTTCTGCGTGAACACATACTTCAACCTTTTATGATCGGTGAAAACCTCAACCCTTTCGCCCAATAGGTAGTGTCTCCAAATTTTCAAAGCAAAAATCACAGCTGCTAGCTCCAAGTCATGAGTTGGGTAATTCTTCTCATGGGTTTTCAACTGTCTCGATGCGTACGCTATAACCTTCCCATGCTGCATCAAAACACATCCCAATCCTTTCCCAGATGCGTCGCTGTGAATCACCAATCCTCCGAAACTGTCTGGTACGGTCAGAATAGGAGCGGTTATCAATCTCTGCTTCAACGCCTCAAAAGCTGACGCACACTTATCCGTCCACACAAATGGTACTTCTTTGCGCGTAAGCTTGGTCAAAGGCTCCGCCAGACGAGCAAAGTTCTCCACGAACCTCCTGTAATACCCCGCCAGTCCAAGAAAGCTTCTAATCTCTGCAACGTGCTTCGGAATCGGCCAATCTCGAACTGTTGCAATCTTTTCGGGATCAACGGCGATTCCATCTCCAGACACGACATGTCCCAAAAACTTCACTTCTTCAAGCCAAAACTCGCACTTGCTCATCTTTGCAAACAATTTTTCTTGCCTCAACGTCTGCAGTGCGATCTTCAAGTGTTCTGCATGCTCTTCAGTACTCCTGGAGTAGACTAGAATATCATCAATGAACACCACTATAAACCGATCCAAGAATGGTGAAAAGATTCGGTTCATCAAGTCCATAAATATTGCCGGTGCATTCGTTACTTCGAAGGGCATCACTAAATACTCGTAATTTCCATACCGAGTTCGGAACGCCGTCTTGCAAATATCTTCTGTTTTAACTCGGACCTGATGATATCTGGATCGCAAATCCAGCTTCGCGAATACCCTCGCGCCACTAAGCTGCTCAAATAATTCGCCAATGCGAGAGATCGGGTACTTGTTCTTAATAGTCACCCGGTTTAATTCTCGATAATCGATGCACATTCTCCTTATGCCATCCTTCTTCTTGACTAGAAGAACTGGAGCTCCCCAAGGCGAGTTACTGCTTCGAATCCAACCCTTCTTAAGCAATTCAGTAACCTGCTTCTTAACTTCTTCCAACTCCACTGGTGCCATTGGATAGTACGCTTTAGAAACTGGCGCTGTACCAGGAACAAGATCAATCGTGAACTCCATGTTTCGCTTCGGCGGTAAACCTGATATGTCTTCGAACACGTCCATGAAATCTCGAACAGCAGCTGGCGCTTCATCTTTATCAACCTCCAACGACGAAAGAACACTAGTTGTCGGCCTAGCCCTAAACTCGACTGGCCCGACAGAACTGCTTCCTCCAGTAAAGATAAACTCTGGATGTCCGGGAATCTGGAAAATTACTTTCTTTGCCTTGCAATCGATGTGAGCGTGGAAAGTGCCGAGAAAATCCATTCCCAAGACGACCTCATAGCTGCCTGTATCAATCACCAAGAAATCTGCAAAAAGCTCCCGTCCGCAAACAACAACTACACAATCCTTATATTCTCTACTAGATATGATCTTCCCATTCCCAGTATATATATCCCAGAAACTAGACAGGGTCGTGCAAGTAATCGAGTGTGTAGCAATAAACTTGGACGACATAAAACAATGGGATGCACCAGAATCAAATAACGCTAATGCAGGAAAGCTATGAACAAGTAGAATACCTGAAACAACTTCTCCTGAAGCCTTCGCTTCCTCAGCCGTCAGGGTAAATGCCCGAGCTTGATTGGGTCCCTGAGTCAGCTGCTTCTGTCCCTGAAACGGTTTCTGCGGTGGCTTCTGAACATCATCCTTCATGCGAAACTTTGACGGAAAAGTGCTGATAGTATGATCCGCCGATCCACAAACCAAACAGAATCCCTACCTCCTTCGACAATCTCTTTGCACATATCCGGGTAAATGGCAGTAGTTACAAATCACGCTCCTTCTTTGATCAACGATAGCAGGTTTCTTCATAGGTGTTACGCCACGACGGTTCACTGGAATACCCCTGTGTCCATATGCTCGGTTCGGTGCAAATGCCGGCTTCCGTACTGTAACTGCTGTCTGCTGTGTACTCCCAGTCTTCATGGATAGGCTCTGCTATTCTCGGGCCGCTTTAAGTACCTGTGAGAAAGTGGTCAAACCCAGGGAGACAATCTGCCTCTGGATATCCACATCCAAACTGCGCATGAACCTCCTTGCCCTATCCGTATCGTTGGCAACCAGAGGTCCAGCGAATCTACTGAGCCGCATCCACTCAGCTGCATGTACATCTACAGGTGCGCCGTTCTGCTTCAAACCGATGAACTTTTCTTCCATTTCCTCCCGTGCAGTCCGCGGGAAGAACTTCTCCAAGAAACTCTTCGAAAAATCCGCTCAACTGATTGGCTTGGGCAAGCGAGTCTCTTCCACCAGCCACCATTCACGGGCATAGTCCACCAACTGGATGCGTACCACATCCACCCTCTTATCCTCTGGGATCTGTGCCGCAACGAGTAAGTTCTCCGTATCAACCAGCCACTGCCCCGCTGGCAACGACACCTCTAGGCCAGTAAAGACAGCCGGACCCAGTCTCCTGAAATCCGCTACGGTTCCCACACGATCCACTGGTCTAGCCACAACATTGTTCCGCTGAACGGTCCGCAAACCTTCCTGTAAAGATTCAATTTGCTGCTGGTTCAGCTCGGTCTGCCGGTTTTGGTTCTCCAACATCCCACGTATTACTCCAAGCATAGCGGCTTCGTCAACACTCCTTTGGTACGTTTTCAGATTCTTGTCTCCATGTTCCTGAAATCAAAGCACCAAAAGGATTAGCATGATAACAGATTCAAAATGTAGGTTAAGAATATGAATCAAGGCTAGAACTCTAAGTTACTTAAATAGAGTACCGCATTGTAACCATGCCGCGGTATCATAGCTACAATCACATAACTCCACCCAAGTCGTCTAAGTTCTAGAGATAACCAAAAGGAAACCAGGTTTCGAGGCGGTATGCAAAGGAGGTTTGCATATCGTAAAAGTAGGATCAGGAGGAAGTTAAGATTCAAAAATGGTAAGACGGTAAGATGGCAGAACATGTTTCCTATTCACGAGTATTCTGATTCGTGTATTGGGTCCAATACCCAACTACAAAAGAATCAAACCCGATTAGCCTATATCCTATGGCTCTGATACCAAAAGAGCCATGTCACGCCCCGCTTCCCAGAGTACGCTAAGATAGGCACGTGATATAGCCAACCATGCTACATGTGGATAGGAAATATCCTTCCACAGTCACATTACGGCTGTAGAGATATCAAGAACAATAATAAACTATCTAACACATGTCCATAAGCCAAAATAAAATGAGTCAAGAATAAATAATGCGGAAGCAAAAAATCTAATACAAGAATAAACTGGAATGAACGTCCCATAATGCGGGCTCACATCAGAAATGAAAATACCGAAAGTGAAAATGAACTAACTACTAGTAAATCCTCACTGCTCAGCCTGCTGACTGAAATACTCCTGCTCGGACTGCAGCAAATGTAAGGAATCTGGGCCATGCAAAACCCAGACGTCAGTGCGTCATAATATCAAGCAATACTATAAACAGGGTAGCAAGACATGCAGGTATGAGTATAAATGATAAACATGGCATAACAGTGATATAAGTAAGGACAGTGGGATAATGTGTAGTGAGTGATCTAAACTGGTCTATTGGGTTAACTACTCTCAGGTCTTTGAAATCAATTTGATGAATCATCGATGTAACTCAATAGTATTCCGTGCGTGTCCGGAATCACGGTGAAGATTCTCGGGCTGAAACCGAGACATGCCGCTAGGCATTAAAAGGAAAAGGGGTAACGATGAATGATGTTAACAGCATCATCCCAAGGCTGGCCTAGCCTCTAAAAAGGTGGTGGGTAACGATGGATGATGTCAGCATCATCATCCCAAGACTGGCCTAACCTCTAAAACTGATCAGTAAAGATATCGACTGTCGAGTTACAAGTCAGGTTTCATCATTGATTTCCCCATACCCCCAAATTGTGTATTCAAGTCAAGTAGTGATAAATCTAGAGCTAATGCCAACACAGGATCAGCAGGTAAAGGTTTGTCTGGATAGACAACAGGGAATGTCCGTAGGGACAACAGGTCAGGTTTGTTAGCATTAGTGACAAGATCAGGTCTTTGAAATCAATTTGATGAATCATCGATGTAACTCAATAGTATTCCGTGCGTGTCCGGAATCACGGTGAAGATTCTCGGGCTGAAACCGAGACATGCCGCTAGGCATTAAAAGGAAAAGGGGTAACGATGAATGATGTTAACAGCATCATCCCAAGGCTGGCCTAGCCTCTAAAAAGGTGGTGGGTAACGATGGATGATGTCAGCATCATCATCCCAAGACTGGCCTAACCTCTAAAACTGATCAGTAAAGATATCGACTGTCGAGTTATAAGTCAGGTTTCATCATTGATTTCCCCATACCCCCAAATTGTGTATTCAAGTCAAGTAGTGATAAATCTAGAGCTAATGCCAACACAGGATCAGCAGGTAAAGCTTTGTCTGGATAGACAACAGAGAATGTCCGTAGGGACAACAGGTCAGGTTTGTTGGCATTAGTGACAAGATCAGGCAACAGGTAAAGCCATAGTACATCAGGTCAAGTCAGGTACTATACAGGTATCATGTCATGTCAAGAATAGTATATCAAGTCATGTCAGGGGTGCAGAAAACGTCACGTGGGTGCTTATATTCAAACTATAAATAAGCATGGGTATACAAAACAAGTATGAGTACTAATGGAACAATAAAATGGAACATTGTAATGTGGTAAGCAAATGGTACAGATTAAAATATATGGATGCACGGTTATCGATTTGAGTTAGGGTTATACTTCCAACACTAATTAAATACACCTTATCAATATGGAAAGTTAAAAACTCACTATTAAGGGCTAAAATGATCTAGGGATGCAATATATATATGATAGGTTAAATGGATGCAAACGGGTGTCTGATAGGGTATAAACTATTAAAATGGTACTATGGGCTATGCAAATAATTATTATATGATTTAAATATGGACGTGGGTACTACGTATGGTAAACTAAAATGCAACATGGTATATTTGAAGTTATAAATCTAAAATGATATAATGGACAACGAAGTGTTAAAATGAAACAAATGGCCTTAGATTTAATTTACAGGTTTAACATGCAATTAAATATGTATAAAATAATATAAGTAGCATGTAGCAAGTTTTACTTGCCTCGACAGATCAAGAAACAGGTAAACGGAACGTTACACGTCGGCGGGAAAAGTCGCGACGCGCGCATGATGTACGGAACGGATCCAAACAACGTACAAGGGGATCACACGGGTCAGATATGCTCGCTGGATCGTCGGGATCGTCGATGGCGTCAGGACTCCGGCGATCTACAGAGGTTTAACAAATTTTACAGAAAAGAAAAGATACAAGAAAGAAAAAATAGCAAGAAGAAGAAGAGAAGGAAGGAAGAACGAGAGAGAGGAGGCTCACTGGGGTTGCACTGGTAACGTGGAGATGAGATGGTGGTGACGAGATCAAAGGAGCTCCGGCCAGGTATTGTGCAGGGGTGTTCTTGGCGGCTAAGGTTTCAGCTAGGGTTTTGCTGTTGATTTTCTTGGTGGGGTGTTGTCTGTGTGTAGGGTAATTGGTGTAGGAGAAGCAATGCAGAGGAAAGGAGAGGTGGAAGGAGATGGCGACGGCGAGGGGTGATCGGCGACGAGGTGAAGTGGCGGTGCAGGGTTCTTATGGGTTGAGCTGGGTGCAGGGTATGTGCAGGGGTGCTCGGTGTGCAATAGAGTTGGCGAGAAGGCTCTGAGGGAGTTGAGGAGGCAATGGGGAGTTAGGGTTAGGTTTTGAGTTGTGAGTATGGGTTGAAGGTGATGGGGCTCGTTGGGTTTTACCGAGAGGAAGAAGACGAGAAATGAGGAGGAAGTTGAGGGAAAGAAGGGAGGTGAGCGTATCAGAGAGGGAGGTGACGAGATCCTAACCTACCGCGAGAGGAGAGAGAAAGATACGCGAGAGGAGAGAGATAGAGAGTAAGCGAGAGGAAAGAGGAGAAAGAAATTCGTCGATAGTGGGGAAAAGGAAGAGAGAGAAGGAAGATGAGAGAGGAGAAAGAAATAGAAAGAGAAAGTGAAAGAGATAGACTGGGCGAGAGAGGTGAGTAGGGCCGGCGCAAAATAAAAAGAATTTGATTGGCTCAGAGGAAAAGAAAGAGATAGGGAAAGAGTTGGGAAAATTTAAAAAGATTTTAATTGTTAAAAAATACTTTTGTTGGCTGTAAAAAAAATCTTTAGGCTGTTAAATATTTTAAACGAATTTAAAAAAATTTAAAATAATTAGAATTTTGGCGGGATACAAAATATTTCAAAATGCGCCCGGGTCGGGTCTAAAATTTCGGATTTGAAATATGAAAATTTTATGCAACCTCCAAAACTTAGAATGAAAGATTAGGTAAAGAAAATGCATACCCCCAAGAACGGACGCACGTACGTGCGTGTAGCTGTCCAAACACGTCTGTTTCACTGAACGGGACGAGAACACGATGCGCGGACGCTACCACGGGGTTAGGGGTATCATGCAGGCTATAAAATGCAATTTTTAATTTATTTTACGTGATCTAAAATGTTATATGTAAAATACGCGATGCTAGGTGAAATGTCAATATGCAGTATCCATGATATGCACGTGTCTATTTTAACCAGCCAGGGTAGTCTAGAAATATGAATCAAGCAGTTCAAGCAAGCAGGTCGGGTCGAATGTAATGTAAAAGTGTAAACTACCATTCGCATCCAAACAAGATATATCAGTAAAATACCATAGATAAGAAATACTGAAACAGAAATTGGTATAACTGAACTCGGTTGTTACATAGCGGTCATCTGTTCCCAGTTTAACAAGTTAGCGGTCATCTGTTCCCAGTTTAATGACTTAGCGGTCATCTGTTCCCAGTTTAACGACTTAGCGGTCATCTGTTCCCCGTTTAAGACTTAAGGGTATATTGGATCGATTTGGAATTTCGGGGTAGGGGCCGGCATCAGCGTTGCTAACACTGCAGCACAAGTGCCAGGAGAAATTCATCATTTGTCGTTCCCTGTTGGGGAGCAATGGCTTAGGAGACAGATTTAGGTCCCTATCACCTAACACTTTTCAATTTTATGAGCTGTAAGGGTCCCATAAAAGCATTTTCTCCCTACGAGTCGAAAGGATCCCGTAGGTGTATTTTCTCCTTAGGAGTCGTGAGGACTCCCAAGTGTGTTTTTCCTTCGTGAGTCATAAGGATTCCATGAAGATTTGTTCTCCTCATGTATCGTGAGGACACATGAGTGGGTCTTCCCAATGGAGCATAATTCCAAGGGCGGAGACTAGCCGCGTAACTGGTGATTGCAGTGGGGCATAGGTATGGTGAGAATTATTTGAGCCCGTGGATTATATACGGTAGTCAACTTGGGGACCAATCGTAGGGCTGGGAGAATTTTGGGGAAATTGGATTTTGGTTGACGTCTGCATCGCTGCACTGGAATATAGTACAAGGAGCGACTCATCATTCGTCGTTGGGACATTCAAAGTTGGGTTGGCGTCTGCATCGCTGCATTGAGATACGGTACCAGGAGCGACTCATCATTCGCCGTTTGAGACATTCAGAGTTTTGAAATTTTGATTGGCGTCTGCATCGCTGCACTGGAATATGGTACCAGGAACGACCCACCACTCGCCATTTTTTTTATTTACCGCGATTGCTCTATCATTTCAGCTTTTTTTATCGCGAAGGTCGCGATTGCCCTATCATTTCGGCTATTTATTCGCGGTTGCCCCATCATTTCGGATTTATTTTCATTTTTATTTTCACTCGCAGATTTTTATTGCGAGTTGTCCCATCATTTCAGCTTTATATATATATATATATACATATATATATATATATACATATATATATATATATATATACACATTTTTACATCCCCAGTTTAACGACTTAGAGGTCGACTATTTCCAGTTTAATGACGTGGTGGTCAGCGGTTCCCAGTTTAAAGACTTAGAGGTCTATCATTCCCAGTTTAACGAGTGGTGGTCAGCGGTTCCCAGTTTAAAGACTTAGAGATCTGTCATTCCCAGTTTAACGATGTGGTGGTCAGCGGTTCCCAGTTTAAAGATTTAGAGGTCTATCATTCCCAGTTTAACGACGTTGTGGTCAGTTTACTTATCCCGGCTCCTTGAACTTTGATCTTAGCGGAGTTGTGTTGATGACCATAACTCTATGGCTTGTCGGTACATCTGACGACTGTGGGGCTTTCCCAAGTTTGTATTGGTTCTCCACCAAATCTTTGAAAATATAGCAGTCTTCGATGGTATGACTCACCATTCTATGATATGGGCAGTATATGGGATTGCCGGTCATATTCATTTCATGTGGCCTCTTCGGAACAGGCAGTTGCAGACCGTTGTTCAAGGCGTCCGCGAATATTTTGCGGACTTCATCCCTCCCGAAGGAGTATACCTTCTTCTTTCTTTCCAATGGAGTAGGTGCTTTTACTGATGCTGGTCCTTGAGGCTGATCAGTTTTTGGTTCGCCCTTTTTAAATAGTGGTACATGTCTGAGAGAATCAAGTTTCCGAAGGGCTCCGGTCTCCATTTGTATGAAATCGGCGGTCGTAGCTTGACTGTTTGCTAACGCGTCTTTAGACAGTTCTATCTCTCCCGTCTTGTATTGCTTTTCGACCCAATATTTGAAGACGAAGCAGTTCTCAATGGCATGACCTATCACTCTGTGATAGGGGCAATATTTTGGGTCGTCGGTCATATTCGCTTCTTGCGGCCTCTTTGATTCTGGCAGTTGTAGACCGTTTCTTAGAGCGTCCTTGAATATCTTGTGGACTTTGTCCCTTTTGAAGGAATAAACTTTATCCAGTTTCTCTTTCAGAAGCGATTCCCCTACGGGATATGTATCGGAGGGACTGGAGGCTGATCGCGGCCGTTTTTCGTGAAGGTGCTCCGCTCTTAGGCTGAAGGGGTTTCAGTTGGCTGCCTCCGGGTATCAATCCCTGGCTCATGAATCAAAATTTGATTCTGCTGTAATTGCAATCGGGCGACTTGGGTTGCGAGATCTGCCGCGACGTTTGCCAATTCGTCGACCTTAGACTATACCTTGGCTAACTTCTCATCCCTGTCCTGAAGCTGCCT
This sequence comes from Agapanthus africanus, assembly GCA_030015575.1. NCBI lineage: Eukaryota > Viridiplantae > Streptophyta > Magnoliopsida > Asparagales > Amaryllidaceae > Agapanthus > Agapanthus africanus. The sequence goes on along the minus strand of CM057344.1, from coordinate 594,106,805 downwards.
GTGAAGCCATCGGAATAATGCTTGTTCTGTAGTTCCGGTTATGACAACCGGTGTAACAACCGAGCCCAATGCTACTACTTTCTGTTACCGTATGAATGGTGTATGGTATTTATTTCATTGATCCAAATAACTGTTGCTAGTATAAATTTTACCCGACAATTCACTTCTGCATATAACAATCTAAGGCATCTAAAATAAAATTAAAAATATTTGTCATGGCATGCTTGACACCCCTAACCCTGTTGTAGCGTCGTTACATCGTGTTCTCGTCCCGTTCAGTGAAACGGGCGAGTTTGGACGGCTACGCGCACGTACATGTGTCCGTTTTGGGGGTATGCTTTTTGATCATAAAATACTTCATTTTAAATTTTGGATCCCGCCTATAATTTTCTTATTTCAATTTCAAATTTTTGGACCCGACTCGGACGCAATTTGGAAATATTTTACATTTGCGCCAAATCCCAATTTCTAGTATTTTTTTTAACCGTCGAATATATATTATAATCCCAGAATATTTTTCCATTCCTAAAAATCTTTCACAATTTTTTTATTCCCCAACCAACCACATTCTGTTTATTTTCCCTGGGCCCCGCTCCCCGTCTCTCTCTCTCCTCCCCGTTTCTCTCTCCTCTCGATCTCTCACCTCCTCTCTATCTCTCTCCTCTCGCTATCCTTCTCTCTCTCTCTCTCCCCGTCTCTCTCTCTCCCCCCTATATATAATTTTTCTCTCCTCCTTATTTCTCCAGAACACGAACCCACCTCCGTGAGCCACCACCGCCTCGTCCTCCCTCACCTTTGCCCCAACGTCGACGCCATCACCGCTGGCCGCATCGCCTCCTCGCCCTCGTCAGCTCCACTGCATCTCCTTCCTCCTTTCCCCTCCTTCCCGAGTAGCCTGCACGGGGCCGCGCACCCACCTGCAAGCCGCGGCACGTCGTGGGATCGCCGCCGGCGATCTTCATACGTTCCCTAGCCTCGCAAGCACCCTCCTCGGTGAGCTTAGCATCCCCTCCTCTTCTCCTTTCTTCTTTTTTCCTTCTCTGTTCATGTTTCTTGATCTGTATATTTCTCGCCGTCGTCGTAGGCTGACCGCCGGAGCTCCGTCGACGTGGTCGACCATCACCACCCCTCCACAGATCCTCGTGAGCACCCTCTTCTCTATCCTCCTTCTCTTCTCTCTTCTTGATTCTTCTTTTGTCGTTTCATGCATTCTTGAATATTGTAGATTCACCGTTTTTGGGTTCGCCGGAATCCGGCCGTGCCAACGACGTGTCGCGAGATTTCCCCGACCTGTGTGGTTCCACTGTTCGTCGTTTGGGTTCATTCCGTGAACCGTGCGCCCGTTGCGAGATTTCCCCGCCGACGTTTAACGTTCCGTTTTCCCAATTCGCGACCTGTCGAGGCAAGTACCCCTTGCTACATGCTAAATAATATTTACATATACATTGATAACACCCTAAACCTGCAGTTTAACTTTAGTACTCTAATTTCCCATTTTCGTGTTCAATGTCGTGTTATATCATTTTATTCTTCCAAGCTTGGAACCTACCGTTTGCAATTACTGTATTGAACTTAATAACCACATTTACATGTTTTAATCACACTTTCACTATTGACGTAGCCTATGGCACTTTCTCTATAGTTTTACTTCATGCGGACACTCGTGTACATTTAACCTGTATTAGCTGTGATTTCATCCATTGAACCTATATATATATATCATTGCATCCATAAAATTCTTAAACTTGTTAATATGATTTAACGGCCATAACTGTCATATTGTATTCTTATAATGTTGAAATCACCTCTGAAACACAACTGATAACCGTGCTGCTAATTAATTGAAGCTTCTTTATTGTTTAATTCGTTGCTTAGATTTATGTTGTTGATAACCATGCTTGATTATGTAACTGAGTATGAGCACACCCATGATATCGTTTACATCTTGACCTGACTTGCTATATATATATATATATTGACCCGACATGGTACCGTGTACTGCTTGACTTGACCTGATGTACCATGACCTGACTCGTTACCTGATCTTGTGCCTAATGCCAACAAACCTGACATGTAGTCCTCACGGACCGTTCCTGTTGTCTATCCAGACAAACCTGCTTATCTAATCCTGTGTTGGCATCAGTTCTTGATTTCGGAATACCTGACTTGACATACACATATAACTTGGGGGTATGGGGAAATCAAAGGTGAAACCTGACTTGTAACTCAACAGTTCGCTACTTGTTCTGATAAGTTTTAGAGGCTAGGCCAGCCTTGGAATGATGCTGCTGACATCATTCATCTGTACATGTTCCTGTTTAGTGCCTAGCGGCATGTCTCGGTTTCAGCCCGAGAATCTGGGCCGTGGTCCTGGGTATGCACGGGATACTATTGAGTTACATCGATGATTCACCAATTTGGTTTCAAAGTCTTTAGAATAGAAAACCTGATAGAACAGTTTAGTTTACTCAATGTACACTACCCTACACTGCCTTGACCTACCTTACTGTTACACCTGCTTTTCATTCATGTTTATATTGCATTGCCTGTTACCCTGTTTATATGTTATTACTTGATGACTTGAAGCGCTGACGTCTGGGTTTTGCATGGCCCAGATTCTGTACCGCTGTTGCAGTCCGAGCAGGAGTACTTCAGCCAACAGGCTGAGCTGTGAGTGTCAGCAGTAGTTAGCTTTTCTTTCCTGCATTTTATTCCTGATGTGAGCCCGCATTATGGGACATACATTCCAGTTATTTGTATTGGATCTTTCGCTTCCGCATTTTATTATTCTTGACTCATGTTATCTTGGATTATGGACATGTTTTAGATAGTTTTATTTTGTTCTTGATATCTCTACAGCCGTAATGTGACTGTGGATGGATACTTCCTACCCACAAGTAGCATGGTTGGCTATGTCACGTGCCCATTTTAGCGTATTCTGGGAAGCGGGGCGTGACAACCGGGTCATCCTTATTGCCTGAGCTCAATTCCGCAGGAACTCCAGGCTCTTTTGGCTTATCGGCCTGAGCGAGCTCTTCGTCATTTAGACCGAGTTGTCGTTGGGTAGCGTCCACCGTATCATCACCCTGGCTGTGAAGCATAGGAGGGTTCGTTTCTTCATGTCCGACCATGTAGATAGTGTGGACCACATATCCAGCCGTCTCTTTATCTTTGGCGGGGCAACCCCGTTCTTGGAGCCTCATGAAGCTCAGCCTAGTATGAGCCCTGGCCCTTTTGTTGGCTCTGTATATGAGCCTTTTCTGCCTTAGCTTCTTGATTTTGAGGGCTTGGCGGGCATCTGTTTTATGTGAAACCACCGTGAGTCGATTGATAGGGAGCTTAAATAAGATACCCGATCGAGCAGCTGTCGGGGGTACCGCTGGAGCTTTCCCGAGATGCCCCGTTGCTTCGTTGACGTTGATGGCCTTGCCCCCAGCTGGAGCGATGGAGGGTCGTTTGGAAACGGATTTATGCTTGGGCAGAGGTGCCCTCGCAACCATGACATTCAGCCTTTTCCCTTTTGAGACCGGTTTACCTGTTACCGGAGCTTGAGGAGCTGGGATGGCGTTAGCTGACACGAACATAATAGAGCCAAATGGTAGCAGCGGCTCCTCCCATTGTCGCCCGAGACTGGCCGGGAGGACCGTCCTGACGTCCATCTTCATCGTGTAGGAGACGGGAGCTGTGTCGAAAGCTGAGCTAATCCTTGGAGACATCTTTGCTGCGTCTGAAGATTGCAATTGGAGAACGTTAACCTGCACAAAAAAACATGATTTTAGTACAGGCAATTGATATGCATATTAATTGAGTTCGCATGAATGCTTAATCCGAAATATTGAGGGAAAGATAGGTCCCACCGGGTGTGCCAGAATCTGTAGGGTGTTTTCTCGTTACCCCATTGAGATGGGAATACGCGCGGGCTTGTCAGGCGCATTACAGATTCCCCCTGCCTAGGGTAGGCTGGGGTTTATTGATTGTGGGGATCCGAATCTCCGGTAGCCGCGGACTAAGCTGCCGTTAATTACCCCTCGCCTTTGGAGCGAGAGAACCTCCGATTAACGGGTTAAACTGGTCATGCGAACTCAATGTACAATGTTGTGTTTTGAAGGGGTTTTGGATATATCGGGGGCCCAGCAGAGTTTTTACGGGGGTCCCGCTACCCGGATAGTGGGCTGGGGGTCAATAGGGCTAGCAGCCTCCTTACGGGGTGCGGGACAGTGCCCCGTTAGAAATTTTTTTCTAACAGGGACAGTGTCGCGGAGTATGTGCGTATGTGTGTGTGTATATATATACAGTGTATATATAAAAAAAGGAACGGGCATCCAAAGTATGCATGGGAGAGCCAGCGCCCGCGTGACCGGCACGCGGGCGCTGTGCGCCAACGCCCCACGTGCCGGGCACGCGGGCGCTGTGCGCCAGCAGCAAAAGGGACTTGGTCCCTACAGTGGGAGTTGTGCTCCCGATTTGACTTATGGAGTTGAACTCCTAAGATATTTTTGGAGCTGATGAAAGGGGCTTCTCTCTTGAGCCCTGGATCTTCCCCAAAGTGGGATTTTTGGAGATGGGTCTCCTTCCTCCTCTTCTGTCAGCTGGATCTTGAAGAACAAGAAATATGAGATTTTAAAAACCTCTTATTTTTGAGATCTGATGGGAGATCTGAGTTCCCCTTTGTGGTTTTTGTGGTGAAAAACTATTTAGTTTTGGAAAGGGAAGAGTAGAACTCTTGATTTAATTCAAAAGAAAGAAGAAGGTTTAGAACCTTGAGGAAGGAGAAGAAGGCACAAAAACCCTAGAGTTTTTAGAGAATGAAAAATATATATGTTTTATTCATCAACATGTTGCCATTTATAGGCTTACACATTTACATACAGCCCCTTGGGCTTTACAAAATGGCATTTTGCCCATCTCATGCCTCATGTGCTATTTCTTTTTGCACATAAGCCGTAGGCTTACAAAAATTTGGCTTTATGCCCATTTTGCTTACATTCATGCACAAAAAATTAAATCAAAATTATTTGTTGCATGATTTTTATTTTGGCATGGAAGAGGGCCGGCCGCTTCATGTTCGGACTCGTCCTGGGCATGGGCCCACTTGACCTGGGCTTGGGCCCACCTGGCTTGGGGTTGACCTTGACTTTGAGCTGGTCAATCGGGATGCAATTTTTGACCCCAACAGCCATAATAGTGCTAAAACAGTTATAAATCTCTTAGAAAATAAGATAAATATTGTGTGTGTTGTATTTCAAATTCTAATTATAAAAGTTTTGTTTTAATCTGCGGACACCAATAACTTTGTTAGACGATTGATATGTATACACTAATGGAAGCTTTAGATTGAAAGATACCTTTCTTTTATGCATAATATTTGTCACGAGAGAGATGTGGTTGCAGGCAATATATACAAACTAGTGGGGGATTATTAGTAGTTTGAATCTATTTGTGGCATTTATATGTGGGAAATAGTCCCACATCGTATGGAAAGACAAATGCACACGCATTTATAATAATTCCCAATATTTAAGTAATATCTTGAACAAAGTGGGTTATGAGCCAAGTGAGCCTGATTTCTAGCAGGCTTATAATATTTATTTATTATTGTCTTTGATAGGGCACTTGGGGCATCTTGGGTTGACTTAATAACAGAGTTTGCCTTTTTTGAATTTCAAATTCAATGGTTGTCTGAAAAACTGTCCACTGCAATTTTGTTGTTTGAACAGTCACAACTGTCCAAACAGTTATGTCTATTCAACTCTAGTCACAACCGTCCAAACAGTTGTGTCTATTCAACTCTATAAATTAAGTCTTTCTCTTCATAGTTTTTTCATCTTCTTCTCATTATCTTCTAAGAGAGTTTCAAGGGCTTTGTTGTATCATGGGGATAATTGACTTCTGCTGTACTCCCACAGTGGGGGCAATATCATCTTTCGGAAAGTGTATCATACACGTCTAAAACCTTTTTAATTCTGTCTTAACCAAACTAAAACTCAACACTATATACCTTAACATGTAGAATAACGGGTTGATGCGGAGAATTAATTAGTCGAGACTGCCGTTAACATGTAGAGTAATGCATTGATCTAGAGAATATATTATTCTTTTATGAATATTAATTTAATGGATAGGTGTTCTAATATCGTCTGTCTCAAGACCGGAGAAAGCGGAGACATAAAACATTTACAGTCCTTTAATTTCCAGATGCCTACATGATAAGAAAATAAGATATACATAGCGTTTCATTAATAAAATATCGACTCATATGTAATAAAGGGCGTTAAGAGCACTCAAGGGTTGTTTTCCAAGAAAAACCATAATATGCGGATTTATGCACCAACAGGAATAATAATTAAACTAATATTTTGCACATGGAGATTTTGACCAAGGTTATCAAACAACAGAAAAACTAAATAATTCCAACAGAGGGTCCAAAGAGTAATTGAATTTAGGGTAAATTGTTGGAAAATCCCCGGCCCTTTAAAAACATGTGAGAAACTCCCTGAGTTTTTTGAACTTCTTGAAAACCTCCTAGGCCCATCAATTTTTCCCTGAAATACTCTAAGCTTTAAATCTTCATTTACTATCTTGTTCATTGATGATGGCCCAAACTTGAAAATTAATGTGTTTTGTGAGTGGATCGAATGGTAAAGCTGCAATCTTGACCATCTCGGATACGACAACATGGTTTGAAATGAAAGGAACAATCTCTTTTCAACTCAATATACCAATTGAGAAGTTGAAACATTTTTATAAAATGGAGAAATATGTATATCATGAGGTTAGGATGATAAATGAAGCTGACTGCATAAATATGGTTTGCATCCATCAAGAGATGAACGAGAAAGTCATCCATATGTAAGAATCTATTAATACCCTAACCATTACGAGCAGATTTGTCTTTATTTGACTTGATTTTTGTTTAAAGGAATATACAAGACAGCTGACTGTAACTTGACTGCAACTTGACTGCAGTTACCTGTAACTTGTAAGCACTTGTCTCTAACATCTAAGCAGTTGCCTGTAACTTCTAAACAGTTGCCTGTAACTTATAAACCCTTGCAAACGTCTACTGGACGTCTCTGAAATCAATTTCCAGAGGCAAGATTTAAAATGGAGACGTCTGGTTCCAAATACAAGACGTTTCTAAAGTTAATTTCCAGAGGCATATTTTAAACTGGAGATGTCTGGTTATAAGTATCAGACGTCTCTGAAGTCAATTTTCAGAGACATATTTTGAACTGGGGATGTCTGCCACAGACATCTGCACTACAAAAAATTTGTTCCAGACGTCTGGAGCAGGTTTTCTAACCAGTTGCCTGTAACTTTTAGGCAGTTAATTGTAACTTATAAGCTGTTACCTGTAACTTCTAAGCAGTTGAAATGAAGCCCTTGCTATAGGTAAGATTCTCTACTACTTGTTAATGGACCTACACACAAAGCACCCTATATCCTAACATGTAAATCCAAACCCTTTAAGCGTGAAATGTGACTAATTAATGAAGAATATGATCCTTTTTCAAGAAAACAACTTGACTAGCTACATGAAAGATTCTATTATTGAAAACTAAAGTACATTGACTGCAGGATAAAGAATCTCTATCCTCTCATTTTGCATCAAGACTGAAACTCCAATAAATACATGATCTCTTTGTTCAACATTGAGCAAAAATTTCAATGTATACTCGGGAAAAATCAGAGTGAAAAAAATGAAAGAGTATAGGGCTTTACTCTTTTGGATGTGGAGAGTTTCATTTCTTAGAAAGTAATTAAGATAGAAAAAGAATTTTACTAATGATAGTTCTTCTTAGAGGTAGAAGGACTTGCTGTCGTGGAAGAGACTAATGCTGGATAAAAAATTTACTAACGTCATAATTTTATCAGGATTCCATCATTAGCCAAAAAACATCAACCATTACAGCGTCAACCGTATATATTAATATGCCTAAAATCCTTCATCGGCTCTATGATCACACCCTCCTTAGAGAAGGTTAAAGAGAGCAACTACTAGTAAGTTTCAAGGGTGTTCCTATCTACCGCAAAGCTCTCTTTAAAGGCACATATAGAGTCTCCAGCCATAATATGTGAAATGCGTACAATTTGTAATTTTTTAATATACAATTTGTAGTTTTTTTTTCAAGATCAACAAATATATAACAGCACCAAGTCTTATAAATTGTTAGCGTTATCGATGTTCTAATTATTAATGTATCAAATAGAACCAAGTTCTCTGAGTTATTCCCAATTTATAATTTTATAAGATACAATTTGTAATTCAATTTTAAGACCAATAAGTATGCTTCACCATGTACTTTTGTTAACATGTTATTAGTTACATGTAACTTCTAAGCAATTGCATTTCCCTGATATCTAAGAAGATTTGCTTTTAATATCTTATAAGTTGCTTGTAATATCTACATGGACTGCTTGCAACTTGTAGCGGTTGCCTGTAACTTCTAGAAAAATTGCATGTAACTTATAAGCAGTTGTCTGTAACCTGTAAGCAGTTACCTGTAACTTCTAAACAGTCGTCTGTAACTTGTAAGAACTGTTTGTAACTTGTAAGCAGTTGCCTGTTACTTCTAAGCCCTTGCAGACGTCTGGTTTCAAATACCAGACATCTCTGAAGTCAATTTCCAGAAGCAAGATTTGAAATGGAGACGTCCGGTTTCTAGTACCAGACGTCAGTTGCCTGTAACTTCTAAACAGCTGCATGTAATTTCTAAGCAGTTGCATTACCCTAATATTTAAGAAGATTTGCCTTTAATATCTAATAAGTTGCTTGTAATATCTTCATGGATGCAATTAATAATATGTTAACATCTAATCCGTTTTTGTATAACAGTCAACACGTATCATGTTCCTTCGCTCCAGAAAGTGTGCATGACCGAGTACTTGAGTTGGAGTCAAGCTTGCCACCGGTGAGGCAAGATGATCAAATAATAAGGAACAATATCCCGGTTACGTGGCATGACACAATTCAGGGCACATCTCAAATATTCAAGGGTTCTTACGAAATTAGAATGACTCTTTACCAATTTATTATTGCGAAACAATTCAACTTCTACTACATTAAGAACGATGGATTGAGGATAACCGTGGCTTGTTCCCAAAGGGATAAAGGATACCAATGGAGATTGCATGCACCGCCTAGCACTCAGAGGTATAGAGTTAACATATACATTGTTAATGTAAAAATGTAATTATCGTTTTTTTTCAAATTGTTGGTTGTTTTAACTGTTAAGTTAACGCTAAAGTTTGAATGTTTATCATGTTTGAGCAGTTTTCTATGGGCTATAAAGAGATACTACCCGACGCACACATGTTCCGAAGGAATTTCAAGCGATGGACATTCCCGGACTACGAAGAAATTGGTAGCCGACATGCTTATAAATATTTTGAGGTCACGATTGGGCTATCAACCAATGGAGGCTGAGAAGGGCTTCTATCAAAGGTTCAGAGTGAAGATTTCATACTATATTGTGTGGAAGGCAAAGGAATTGGCACAAGAGACCCTCTTCGGCAATTATCATCATTCTTGTAACTCTTTAAGATGGTATCTAAGCAAGTCCATGGAAACCAATCCCGGAAACGTAATTAGCATCGACAAATCAATGGATGACAGAATCATGTGGCTATTTGTTAGCTATGGTGCTTGTATTGACGGGTATTTGATAGTTGTCAGCCTTTCGTATTTCTTGATGGAACATTCATCAAGAACATGGCAAAAGACCTTCTATTGGCGGCGACTGATTATGACAGAAACAATGGTTTGTTTCTGTTAGCATTCACCATTTGCGATCAAGAGAACATCACCAATTAGGCATGATTTTTATGTCAGTTGAGAACCATGTTGTTTGATTGGTCCTAAGGCCTACCACCGGCCGCATACCCTTTGTGTTTGTATCAAACTCTGACAAAGAAATCAAAGAAACGGTTAGGATGTGATTTCCCACTGCATTGCATTCATTTTGCATTCTTCACTTGAAGCAAAACTTTAAAAATAGGCTCAAAGGGTTTGGTATGAAGAATTTGGAAGCCGAAACTTGCGCGCAACAGCGTGTTACCAATACACGACGGTTGAGTTCATAGGGAAGATGAACCTATTGAAGAAGGAATCAATGGTTGCCTACAGCACAATGGTTGAACATTACAATCCTCAATATCGGGCTAATTGTTACTTTCCCGGAATAAGGTACAATCTCAATTCTTGCTCCTCAATACATCTGATTTGGTTATGAACATGACTGATATAGATATGTAAAACATCAAAGCAGTTGTCTGTAACTTCTAAGCAGTTGCCTGTAAAATTTATTAACTTGATTATAATTATTAAGTTGCCTGTAACATCTACTGACTTGCTTATAACCTCTGGGTAGTTGCATGTAATATCTAATAAGTTGCATGTAACTTCTAATCAGTTACATTTAACATCTATTAAAGTTTCCTGTAATATCTATTTATGTGTTTGTTGAATGCAAGTACGGTCATGTTACATCCAATATTGCTGAACCATATAATAACTGGATACGTGAGACCTGCACTTTTCCTATTCTTCAAATGGTATGGGTATGTTTGATAGATCGCTTCAATAGTCGACGAGAAAAAGCCGAAAAGTGGAATAGAATGTTATGTCCCAATTCGGAGGACATTCTGAATAAAAATTTAGACGCCGCTAGGGTTTTTTCCGGTCGTCAAGCTAATACAGAGCATTATGAGGTGTTTGATATTAAAACTGTTCGGATCAATGTGTCGGCTCGCTCATGTACATGCCGAGAATGGGATGTTACTGGGATTCTTTGTAGGCATACTTGCGCCGTTATCAATTTCTTGAGGCAATTAATTTATAACTACTGACCCTTTCTTGACGATCGAATATTTCACGGCGAGTTACACGAATGCAATTTACCTAATACCTACATTTGACAAGTCAACGGTTGCAGAAGAAAATATTGAGATCCAGCCTCTTTTGACGAGAAAATGGTCGGGAAGACTCTTACAAGGCGTATAAATAACATAGATATTCAAAAGAGGAAGATGAATTGCGGTAGGTATGGCAACAATAGTCACAATAGAGCGACATGCACTGCTCCGATCAATTAAGATTAAAATAGCTACATGTCAATATTTTGTTTTATGTTTATGTATCCATAGTCAAGTTTCGTGGACCTTTTGTACCAAAACATTACGATATTTGTTATAATTTTGCTGTAAATTTTTCTATTGGTTAAGTATGCATCTGAATGAAATTTAGAAACTGTTTTATGAATCCTTTTATTTGCCGTTGCTTGTAACATCTAGGCACTTGTCTGTAATTTCCGATAAGTTGTCTATAACTTTTAGGTCCTGTAACTTATAAGCAGCTGCATGTACCTTGTAAGAAGTTGCATGTAACTTGTAACCATTTGCCTATAACTTCTAGGCAGTTGCATGCAACTTCTAAGCAGTTACTTATAACTTGTAAGCAGTTGCCCCAGACATCTTCTGTTAAAAACAGAAACTAACATTTTAAAAATTTCCTTTAACAGACGTCTGTACCAGACGTCTGCCGTTCAAAAATTTCTTAAGCAGACGTCTGCTTGGTCGTCTCTAAATTAGAAATAGAGATTTGAAAATGAAAATTTTCTTCACCAGACACCCGTACAAGACGTCTGATTTTTAAAAAATTCTTAAGCAGACGACTGTATCATAAGTCTGCAGTATGACTAAATTTTGTTGTTGAAATTTCATTTAAACATAAGAATATACATGGATAAAGCATAACAAATGAATGATTCAAACATGGTATGAAGCATGATGAACCAATTCATAATAATAACAGAAATAGGATACAGGCTACAAACTTCGTTCAACAACAACAACAACTGAGCCTAAGGTTACAGACTTCATAATAATAGAAAACAAATTAGTAACTGATACATAAGCAAAACGATAATCAAGATTGTTCTTCCAGATTTTGTGGGTCTTGAGTACTTCCGAATGGTGGCAGAGGGGCAATGCTAAGTTGAGAATAAAGATAGTTCAAGTGATAATCAATATGCCCCGTAAGACAATCAAAATGCCTCGTAATCCGATCCACATTCCGATTTTTCAATCCTTGATAGTTGAAGTCTTGAAAGGTTGCTTGAGTAGGAGTATCAGTGGGAATTTAAGAAGTACAGGAGGAGATTGGTTGTTCTGTAGTCGATGAAGCCAACTTCATCAAATTAGCATTCCTAAGCTCCAAAATCGACGCTGGGCTTTACTTTATCCGATAATCCACCCAAATCTACGTTACGATATTCTAGCAGTTTAGTGATAGCCCGTCCATAACATAAATTCTCGTGTCCACCCGATACTTCCCACATGCTATGAATGAGGAAGAGAGGAAGATTTACCGGAATGCCCGCGAGAATATAGTAAGTCATGAGCTTGTGGCATCCAAATAATGTTTCTCTGCTTCCTGACTTTGGGAAAATAGTATGACCAAGAAGATTGGCAAGAACTGTAACACGCTTGGTTAGAGTTTGGCTTGTTGATTAGCAAAAAGATGGGGGTTATCTCAACCATGCAAAACCATTGAATCATTTTCCTTATCAACAGTTTCTGAATACTCACAATCGTTCAAAGTGTGGTAAATATCGGCACCTTCATTGGGAATGTTTAAACCCCTAGCAAGGGTTCACGGAGTAAAATTGAAAGTGGTGCTATAAACTTTGGTTTTTAGGTTAGTGGGATTTTCATTTATGCCGGTGAGATTTGCATAAAATAATTTAACGACCTTGTGTTGGATAATCCGAGTCGAGAAAGGCATCTAATCTTGCCTTTCAAAAAGGTCTTGAAAACCAAATTCAATTAAATCTCTAAATAAGACAATAGAACTAGTGTGAATGGGTTTAGAGATTAAAGATTGAAAGATCGTTTTACAATCATCATTGAGAAAGAGATTGGCTTCTTGAGATTTCTCGGTTGAAAGATCTTTTCTCTTCTTTGAGGATGATTCTGGTGTAATACCCTTATCCTTCTTTGGAGTCATGAGGATTTTTATAAAAAAATTTAGGAAATTTTGGAAGATTTCTAGGGTTTTTGAGTTTTGAGGAGTAAAGGAAGAAAGGAACGAGTGATAGAGACAAACGTCTAAGGTTATTGAGAATTTAGGGTCCAATTATATATATAAGGGTCGTGGACGGTTAGGATTAGATTAGAGGAAATCAAACGATCAGATTTCATCTGATCATTTCAAAAAATTACCCATGCAGACATCTGGTTTCAAATACAAGACGTCTCTGAAGGTAATTTCCAGAGACATATTTTGAACTGGAGACGTTTGCCACAGACGTCTTCAGTGCAATAATTTGTTCCAGGCGTCTGATGTGGTTGCCTGTAACTTCTAAGCCACTGCAGCCGTCTGGTTAAAAGTACCAGACGTCTCCGAAATCAATTTCCAGAGACATTTTAAACTGAAGACGCCTGCCGCAGATGTCTGCAATGCAAAAAATTTGTTACAGACGTCTGATGTGGTTGCCTGTAATTTCTAGACAGTTCCCTGTAACTTCTAAGCCATTGCCGACGTCTAGTTAAAAATACCAAACGTCTTTGAAGTCAATTTTCGAAGACATATTTTCAACTAAAAACGTCTGCCGCAGACGTCTACAGTGCAAAAAATTTGTCCAGACGTCTGATGTGATTGTCTGATGTGGTTGCCTATAACTTCTAGGTAGTGGCCTGCAACTTCTAAACAGTTGCATGTAACTTCTAAGCTGTTACAGAAGCATTGTTAAAAGCAGCAAATGTCTCTGAAGTCAATTTCCAGAGACATATTTTGAAATGTTGACGTCTTCAACAGATGTCTGCAGTGCAAAAAATTTGTTTCAGATGTCTGTAACTTCTAATAAGTTGTTTGTAATTTCTAATAAATTGCCTATAATATCAGCTAAATAAAACTGATAATATCAACAAAAGTATCATTCATATCACAGTATCGGCCAATATCGGCTATATAAAACTGATAAATTCAACAAAAATATCATATTAGAACAGTATCGGCAAACATCAACTATATAAAATTGATAACATCAACAAAACTACCTTTCATATCACAGCACCTGTCAACATCGGCTATATAAAATAGATATCAACAAAAATATCATTCATATCCCAACATCAGCCAACAACGGCGAAATTAAAGTGAATACATCAACAATTTTTAACATTCATTAGACAAATCAGTAACATATAAGCAATTTGTCATACTCACTCAAAACAAGAAATAATATCGGCGGGCATCGACTAAATATAAATAAATGAATAGATGAATACAAATAGATAAATACAAAAACTGAAACAATATCAAGCCGTTTCTTGCTCGTCAGCCAATAGAATTTGGGCCGTAAGTATCGGCCACCACCGCGGCGACCCTTTTCCCTCCAAGACATCCGGAATCCGCCGACCCTCGATCAATGCCTCAATGAATAGGTAGACGAAGCCGCAATCATCACTGTTAACCAACAACATTAACAAATGCATACCATTATAACTCTTTAACGATCATAAATGTTAAAAAAACTTATAAAGAAAATACTGCTTACGAATTCTTTTAAATCGAGCAAAGGACGCTGGTAAATTGAAATTCATTGTAGCCCTTGTGCTTGTCGAATTTCTTCCTCCAAAATGATAAAGGGACGACAAGTATAGCCTAGCCCCTTTCTCCCAAGAGGGGTCGCGCGCAAGTGAAGAATAATGCCGCAATTCCTTTGCGACAAAGTCTACAATGAACAACATCCAATGCCCGATATGACATATCGGGGTCATAATGTGAGTACTGGGGGAATGCGATGCATCATCAACATATATGTTCCATGCGCTCCTATTCATATGCAGCTTTCCGGAGTCGAGCAAATCAATAATCATGCCCTGCCACAAGTATTTAACTTGTTAATAAATTGATGAATGTAATCAGAAGAACCTAATAAGATGAGCAGGTATTACCATTATCTACGGCCTCACGAAAGCAAATGGAGGGACCGCTGTGGCCGGGGCCAAAGACTTCATCAAGTTATCTGCTAACTTGACAAAGGAATCCGTCATCTATAAAGAGTACACATATTTATAAATTGCATGTAACATCTACTAAGTTGTATGTGACTTCTAATAACTCGTATGTAACTTTTACTAAGTTGCATGTAACATCTATTAACTTGATTATAATATCTAATAAGTTGCATGTAATTTCTAAGCCATTGCATGTAAGTTCTAATAAGTTGCATGTAACTCTTATAGCAGTTGCCTATAACTTCTATAGCAGTTGGCTGTAACTTCTAATAAATTACTTGTAACCTTTAATAGGTTGCATGTAACCTCTAAAATCGTACCGTGTCTCCGACCTGCTGCCCGGTTAAGAAATCAAAGAACTCGAAGCGGGAAATAGAAACTTGGTTAGTGAGGTCAAAGGGTATTGCCCTCGACGAAATACACTCCTTTAAAAAAGCATCGACGGCATCCCTATGAACCTTCTCGAGCTCTTCGATGTGCTCTATTACGAAGTAAGCAACAAATGTTCCATCCCCGTAAACATTCGCCATCATGCCTACAGACAACGAAAAGAGTTTCGCTTAAGACACTAAAAGGTATTTGCATACAATATCCGGACAATTTCCACATAAGAATTATATTTTACATGGATAGTACTGATACATAGAATTATTGTTTACAGGCGACAAACAACACCGTTATGATAATTTCACAACTGTTTCTCACCTGGCGATTTAGGATCTTCCCCCTTTTTTGGGTGTATCTTCCCATAATAGCTGAAAGACTCTGCATCTTGGTCAATACCTCGGCCGCGGTGAAGGCACGTGCCCTGTCGACGGTGTCGTCGGCGCTGAAAATTTCGATCAAGGTTTGGGCCTCCGCCTTCCCTATGTTTCTTTTTTCGCCGCCGAGACCTATAGCTTCGAAATTTTTGCAGTCACGTACTCGTCCTTGTTTAGATACCTGGACAGCTTTCAGTGTTGTCTATCCTTCACTCGTTTCTCGAGACTTTTAATGGTGGACTTATAGGCGACCGTTTTCCTCTTATAAAGAGGTAGAGGGGTGACCGCGGAAGACTTCAACATATCATCAACACCCTCAATAACGGGCTCCTCAACCGCGGCACAAAACTTCACCTCATTAGAAGGGGTTGCAACTGCTTCCTTCTCCATTTGAACCACCGCCGGGATACAATAACCGCCAAACTTTCATCCCCTCTCATCCTCTGCTTCCTATACCTTACCCATTTTGCCTCTCCTTTCTCCTCTTCTTCTGCCTCGGTCACTTCCTTGCCCTTCACTGACCCAGAATCGGCAAACTCTTCGTATCCCAACCCACAGAATAGGCTACACAAACGTCGATTCTCGGCTTCCGTCGCCTCCAACGCTTATTGCTTCAAAAGGAGCGTTTTATAATGCAACTCCTTTTCCGCTTCTGCTTCAAAAGGCATGCCCTACGCATTGTCCTTCTCATCCAGCTTCTCAACTAATCGTTCCTTCAGAATCTGCACCAATGAAGACCACAATATATTATAATCAAGTTATTCGAGATTACAGGCAACTTATTAAAAGTTACAGACAACTGCTTACAAATTATATACAAATGCTTAGAAGTTACAGGCAACTGCTTAGAAGTTACAGGCAAATACTTATACATACACGGATACTTTTTTAATGTAAATAGAGAATATACAACTTACCAGTGCAGTTGCGTCATCGTCTCCACTGCTCTTCTCGTGCACTGCTCTTCTCGTGTAATATAGAGACAGAGCATCAGCGAAATGTTTCGTCGCAACCATGTTCCCCTTCGGCACACAAGAGACCCTCTTTCTCTTCATTGCCTTCTCCAATCCCAACGTCTTCAAAGATGTACTGAATTCCCACCCACACAGGGTTGGTTTGTTGGCATCTATACGTGTCGGTTGCCTCAAACCCGTGATGGTATAAAACCATAGTTGCAAACAAACATAAATCACATTCGCATTATTAATATTAAATGATCAAAACACATCTACCAACAATATTTATTTATGTAGTTTATACTTTGCATACAAAAATAGTATAATCTCTATAATAGTTTTCATATACTTACAGCGAGAAGGATCTAACATCCGGGCAACTGTACAGATGCAGCCTTCAAGTTAAGCTTAGTCACGACGCCGTCCATTATCATCTCGTGCACCGCTTTGGACCAGTTCACACTCGGCACTACTGATCGCTCAACATATGGGAATACATCTCTAGAGACGGTCGGGGGGACGTGATGGGTATCCGAAGTAATGAAGGCTGATAAAGAATCAACAAATATACGAAATCGTCCATCACTTGTGGAGTTCTATCCTGGACAGTCCGCTCCAAAGCAACCTCCAATATTGTGAAGCACATCTTTTCATTCTTCTCTACGTTAAAGTACTTCCAAAGCGGGGTGATATCACGGTTAGTCTTCATATCTTTGCCGGCCTTCGGTAAGCTGGTGTGCTCGCTAACCCAATCTACAGTAAATTTATGTGGGTCGCCTCCAAAAGCGAACTCTATGGTATCTCGATCATAGCAAGAGATAAGCCTGCATAAGGTAGGCTTATCTTGAGCCAAAATTGGCAGCTTCATGTAATGGCAAAACGGAGTTTTACTTATCCTCTCTCTGTATTGATGGTCAATGTGTGGTTCCAACCTCTCAATGAAGCTACTGTGGCGGGCGACGTCGACATACGTCCGAATGGAAGGATTGGTTCCATGCCGTCTTCTGCGAAAAACCAAATTTAAACATTAAATTATAGCTATTAATTCTTTAAACTGAAAATTGCAAACAACTGCTTAGAAGTTATTGGCAAGTTCTCACAAGTTACATGCAACTGCTTAAGAGTTACAGGCGACTGTTTACAAGTTACATGCAATATTATAGATGTTACATGCAACTTTTATAGAAATTACAAGCAACTACTTAGATGTAAGCAGTTTCCTGCAACTTGTAAGCAGTTGCTTGTAACTTCTAGGCAAGATTTGAACTGGAGACGTCTGGTTCCAAGCATCAGACATCTCTTAAGTCAATTTCCAGAGGTATATTTTGAACTGGAGACGTCTGGTTACAAGTACCAAACGTCTTTGAAGTCAATTTCCAGAGGCATGTTTTGAACTGGAGACGTCTGCACTGCAAAATATTTGTTCGAGACGTTTGCCACAGACGTCTGGAACAGTTTTCTAAGGAAGATTGTTTACGGTTAAAGGCTATGTTGCACGGATACTTCCAGTAGATTGCCGTATCCGTGTCCGATACTATCATACACGGATACTTGCACGACACATCAAAAGCGTTGTATATATATCATATATGTATAATATCTGTTCTATGTGTGTCGTATGCGTATAAACATATTTTTAGTATGTTATTAGCCTGTAACATTTTAGACTTGTTAATTTTTCCTTGTTTAATATTGACATAATAGTTTGATATCTTATTTATTTTTATAAAATTATATATATAGTCACGTCCCCGTATCATATATTTTAGGATTTTGCCGTATCGCGATATCGTATCGTGTCGTATCCATGTCTTCGAATCCATGTCCATGCAACCTTGCTTAAAGGTAACATCTATGAAGTTGCATGTACCCTGTAAGCAGTTGCTTGTTGCCTACATGTTATAGGCAATTGTTTACAGGTTACATGCAACTTTTATAGAAATTACTGACAAGTACTTAGATGTTACAGGAAAATAATTTGCCTGTAATATCTTGCCAACAACAAATGAAAATTAGCACTTGTCTGTAACATCTATGAAGTTGCATGTAACTTGTAAGCAATTGCCTATAACATGTATACAACTTTGGTATATGTTTCAAACAACTTTGGTGGATGTTCCAGACAACATTATAGATGTTACACGAAATATTATAAATGTTCACAATTTTTTTTGAAAAGAAACAATTTCGAAGTGCAATGTAAGATTAACAGAAAGGGTATGAATTTTACCTAATTTGTATCTCTGCAGCTGTTGATTCCTCTGCCGTTATCGACGTCGTTAACTCTAATTCTGGAGCCACTGACTTAGTCGACGTATTTTTCGCCAATTTCAAGGCCTTATCCTTTAATTTAGGTGTCATTCTGCAGGGATTAGGGTTTTCGACGACTTAGGGAGACGAGGTTGCGACAAGGGAGGCGAGGTTGCAACGGGAAGACTACGGCAGGCGTGGGAGGAGCTCGAGCAACAATGAGAGTACGAGTGATATAATTTTGAATGGAGGTATATTCGTCCCTGCACCAAATTAAAATACCCAAGACTTAGGCCAAGGATTTTTCGACCAAGTTTTTGAACCGTAGGTCCTTTCTCCCTATTTCGAAAATACCGGGGACTTTTTGATCCCTTTTTCTTGGGCTGGGGGCTTTTCAACAATTTACCCTTGAATTTAACATGTACAAGCAGAAATATTGACACTTTAGACGCTTTGTACAAGTACAATATTATCACAGTACATATAGAAAAAGAAGGGGCACCTAGCACCTGTAAATCCCGTGTCAATATCATATTTCACAACTACAATATAGAGCACATGATAAAGTCGAGTCGATCGAGCACAAATTCTTCAAATCATCTGAATGAACTCATGCATTCTAATTTCTAAGATATGTAGTGCCATAAAAGCGTACCATTGGCGATGATAAGAGGAACACAGTCATCTCCTTGGATGGTTTGACAAGCCAGCTGAGCCTTCAAACAACTCCAAAAGATAGGTCTCCAAATCCTCTGGAGTGTACTTGATGTACTTTGTTGGATTTCGTGTGTTTTCCAACTGACCCCCAAATCTTCCCAAAAAGGAACGATAAGCCGGGATGATCTTCTCTGCAGTTGATATCCTCAGCTCTTCTCGGAGCTGAAGATCTGGAACCTTCCAAGTATTCTGGGTCTTATACGTCTCTTCGAAGGACAGATTAAAATTCTTGAACCGCTCTTTAACAGCAACCTTGGAAACACTAGTAGAGCTCCCACTCCTGCTCCCACTCAAGCCCTCATCCTTCAAGAAAGACAGCGGACTCATCAAAGAGGCTCTAAGGTAGCTATTATGGTACTGACGAATTTGCCCGCGACGCTTCCGAACCCAACTTTCTCCTAAAATATTTTCAAGATCACAACTCCTGATCTTCTGCACTATATAGTGCCGGTTATTCATCAAGAAAATATATTGCAAAGCTGCATCGTCATAAAGTTTGGACTTTTCCTCAAGATTCAACTCCATATACGATAACAGCAATTGCAATCGGTGGCCCAATCGGGTCCTTTGCTCACCACCACTATCAACAGCAACGGCGTCTGCACTATTAGCATCTCCATCATCAAGAAGTGATTCAAGAGAGCTACTATAATCCACCAACAGCCTCAGATAATTCATCACATACCGAGTCAAGGGGTGGAGATCCCCGCCCTGTATTGACTTTCTTGAATTCTCATTTTGAACCGCATTAACAAATTCTGCAAATGTTCCCTTTGCAGCAGCAGCCAACCACTGCATTATACGCTCAGACTCCTCGATTACATACTTGCCCAAATTGCCCACAAACAATTCGTCCAAATCGGGCTTCACTTCCAACAGAACTTCGTACATGTCAAGAATCCGAAACAGCTTCTCCGGCGACCGTCTTTGTATTGCTATCGCATCCCCAAAATTAAGCAGCTGCATAACGCATCCTTTAGAGCTCTCAAGAAAACACTCCTCTCGAATCTGCTCGGATTCGGAAAATATCTGTTCGCTGAGGCGACGCTCACCGGATAACAAAACCTTAACAAACACTTTCACAGCCTGAATCCACTTCTTCATCTTGTCATCAAGAATCCTCCACTCGATCCTCTGAACCTCATCAATGCTCACTCTCTCCACACCGAGAACAGAGAGGCACTCATCCAGGATCTCTTTCCTCACACTGCTATAAACCTGACAAAGCTCCTTATGATAATCAGCAAGGATCATCAAATCCGCGATGTACTTCAAATCAGCAACAGCCTCAGGTCGAATGAGGCCATTGCTCTGGCCATCTTCCGAGATCGAAGTGAACCTATCGGATCTGTCATCGAAGCTCGAGCTCTCTTGCCTCTGATGATGAAGATGACGATGATCGGCCGACGACGGTTCGGCCTCGTTCGACGTGTCGAAATCGTCGTCTAGGGTTTCGTTCTCGCCGGCGTCGGAGGCGAAAGAGAGGGAGAGGCGGCGGACCGAGCCGTGCAGGCCGGCGGCGTCGAGGGGGACGGTGTTTCGGATCATGACGTGGCGGAACTCGTCCTCGAGTCTCGACATCGCCGTCTGGATCAAGATCTCGGCTTTCTCGAGGAGGTCGCCGTACGATCTGAGCTCGTCCTTGTTGGCGATGGCGATGAGGTCCTCGACGACGAAGAGATAGTCGCCGATCTCGTCAGGCGAGGACTCGAAGAGCAGCGAATCGGAGCTCGAGGATTCCAAGCGAGAGATCACCCTATCGGCCTCATCGAGCCTCGCCTCGATCTGGAGGCGCGCCTCGCCGTCGGCTACTCCTCCGCCTCCGCCGGAGGCGTCGTCTCCGGCGGCGGAGATGTTGATGGAGGAGAAGCGGTTGTCGAAGGTGGAGAGGATGCGGAGCATGTCCTCGGCGGCGGACTTGTCCGCGGCGAGGCTGTTCACGATCTTCTGCGCGGTGGCGATCACGTTGTCCTGGCCTTCGTTGGCCGCGTTGTCGCCGTCGATCTTCGCCGCCGCCGCCGCCGCCGCAGCCGCAGCCATGTGGTTTAGGGTTTGGGAATTGTTAGGGTTAGGGTTTGAGGATGACGACGACGATGGAGAATTCGAAGGAAGCAAGCATGAAGCTTGAATGCTTCCTCGTCGTCTTCGTGGTGAAACGAAGGAACGAATGGAGATGGCTCTTATTTTTTCTTCTCTTTGCCCTTTGCTATCGTCGCTCATTTTCTTTTACTCGGTTCTTGAGGGCTGTGTTTTTGCAGTTAGGCCCCTTGAAAAGAATCGAGCTTACAGAAAAATGAAGGAGAGTTTTTCAGTTAAACGCCTGTGATTGTTTGAGATTGCAAGAGATATACTAAAAAGTAACCGAAATTATAGTTGCGCTTGACCGGCGTAAACAACAGTTAGTCATGAGTTAGGACGCGACTTTGACTGAGGGCGACAGTTTCCCTTTCCCACCAAATAATCGCATAGCATTTTTTGATTATTTCAAATAAAATCAAGAAATTAGAAATTTTCTCATAACTTATAAAAAAACAATATTAAAAAATTTCATTACTATATAAATATCACAACGTATAAGAATGATTATTATGAATTTTCAAAATATGACTATGCTTACTAAAAATCTTTGAGAAACACTTTTCCTCTCAGGATTGTGGAATCCACGTCATCCATAAAGGCATTTATTGGCTACAAAGTGGGATAGAAGGTGCAGTTCTCTATGTAGTGAATATCATGTCCATTTTTCAAAAGTATTTTTCAAATTCTTTCAAAGACTTACTAAATATTATTTTTGATATTTAACACATATACGCATGCAGGACACGAGTAAAACCTAGTCAAGATAGAGCTAACCAAGGTGGTTAACAATTTGAGATTTAATATAGGCCATTTATTTCTCTTCTAAAACAAACTTTTCTTATGGCTTCTAACATGGTCCTTAACATGTCCAAAACAAAAATCTTTTTGTGAAAAAGGAAGTAGCAACAAGAGACCAAAGCAGTGAGATACAAATCAACTTCTCGTATCACATGGTAACTGATGTGATATCCTATACTTTTTGACTATCGTATATCCTGATTTATGTGCCATTTTACATGGATTATATCTCATCTTAATTTGCAAGAAGCATTACAAAGAGTCTTTAGTTCTCAAGTTTATGATAAGGTTATGACTTTCAAAACGGAATCGGTTAAAGTAGAGCCCAAGGACAACTTAAGAGGATATGACTTGAATGATTCGCTATTGAATTAAAACTGCGTGACAACTTGTATGTTTAAATGATTTGTATGTAATTTTGGCCTGGTTTCATTAACTATAATGCACTTTAATCATTGGAACTAAATATACTATCTAATTAATCACATGATGTTATAATAAAGCCTTTTTTTCTTTTAATTAAATAAAACCACTTCCATCAAACCCTTTTTTCAATGAGAATAATGGAGGAGAGAGAGGCCACGGGAGGAAATTTCGCGTCGAAAAAATACGTCCCCCATCGTGTTTTCCGACGATCGGAATCCGTCATCTTCATCGTTATTATCTAAGATGTGAGTACGCCAATTTCATCTGATTCTACAACTTTTTCACCGTTGATTTAGGAATGTAAAAAGTTCTATTGTCGGTAACTGTTAATTTTGAACCCACTAATTCAACGGTGAAAAAGTTGTAGAATCACATGAAATTTGGTAAACCCATATCTTAGATGATAACGATGAAGATGATGGATGCCGATCGTCGGAAAACACGATGAAGATTGTATTTTTCGACGCCATTGAAGGAAATTCCCTCCTGTTGCATCTTTCCTCCCTTATTCTCTTTTTCAGTTTATTTTGTTATCATGTGGTGACATGTGACCATAAAACCCCAAAACATTCTATAATTGTTTTTCAGTACACTGTTATCTTCTTTCTCAGTGCTCCTTCTCATTTATTAATCATCGTTTTTCATCTCTCTTGCCTCTTTCAACCTACCAATCCATTTACCTTTCCCTTTTGTTGCCTCTATTGCCCATACATGCAGCCGATCAAGAGTAATAAAGAAATAGAAGTTGGACACAATAATGCTGACCAAAAAACCCCAAATCCTCTCGTTTGTTTTCTCTGGTCCGGATGCCTTGCCGTGAATAAAAAATGATATTGAAACCCGCGGTGCCTCCCTCCCCCACCCCCCCCTCCCACCCCCAAAAAAAAGAAAAAAAAAATGAAGGGGAAAAACCCCCATAGACAATGATATCTAAACGCCACATCAATTAGGTTATGAGAAGATTTAAGCAAAATTTGCTTATGAAAATTGGATCAGATATCAGAGAAATGATTCGAGGGCTGTAAAATTAGAGAAAATTTCACTCCCTATAGACTTTATTGAAATTAAAATAAAAGGATAAAATACCCTAAGAATTTTCAATTAATATAACCTGAACGCAGAACCAAATATTTTCATTCTAAACCGTAGATAATTGCTTTGGAATTCTCATCCTGTATCCCAAGAAAGCCTCTAATTTAAAGTGGATAAAGTACAAAAAGAAACAGATCAACAACCACACAACACAGATAAACACTTGGGGCCTGTTTGGTTGCACGATTATGAAATTTGGATTCCAAAATGTGGAATAGCACGGTTGAAAATTTCTGGATTTGGTAATTTGTTGTTTGGCTCGTTTTGGATTTGTAGATTCTTGTAATCTTTGTTTGGTTGGTGAAAATAAAGTGGGATTTTTGAAGATTTTAGAGAGAGAGGATTATTAAATAAATAAAGTACACGAGTCCCATCTAAAAGTACAATGAATAGTGCCAAATCCTTGAAAATCCTTTAAAAAATTTAGGATTCAGGAATCCATGTTTTGTGGTGAGCCTCCCATAAAAAACAAAGGAATACTACAAAATTATGGAATCCTAGGATTCCACAGTCCAAATCCAAAGAAATCCTGCAACCAAACTGGTCCTTATCAAAGAGATAATGCATCTATCAAAAAACACTGTATATACACTGTTATGTTGATAAGGGCCTGTTTGGCTGCTGGATTAGTATGGATTTGGACCGTGGAATCCTAGGATTCCATAATTTTATGTTTGGTTGATAGATTTGGATTTCTAGGATTCATTTGTTTTTTATGAAGGGCCCACCACAAAACAAGAATTCCTGAATCCTAAATTTTTTTAAGGATTTGACACTATTCATTGTACTTTTAGATGAGACCCGTGTACTTTATTTATTTAATAACCCTCTCTCTATCTATCTCTCTCTAAAATCCTCAAATCCAAATCCCACTTTATTTTCACCAACCAAACAAAGATTACAAGAATCTACAAATTCAATACTAAAAATTCAAAACCAACCAAACAACAAATTACCAAATCCAGAAATTTTCAACCGTCCTATTTTGGAATCCAAATTTCATAATCTTGCAACCAAACGGGCCATAGGTTACACTCATGTACGTACTGCCCCCTCAATGAATGAATGCTTATATTTTATTATGTTATATATTTTGTCCAATCGCACAAAAAATGGAATATAGGAAAACCAAAAAAAAATTCAATAACCTACCGGAAAGAAAATAATTTATTACCCGCCAGGAATAGGCGGCCAAACCATCCTTTGCATAGGGTTTGTCTACCTTGTCTCTCGGTTAGAAGAATAGACTCTATCAACTATCGATTCCACCAATCTGGTATCCTGAGCCTACGGTTTCGATGTACGCCAAGCTTAACCAAGGGCACCTTATGTCGCCATTGCAGACTCTAGCACAGCCAAGTCACCAACCTATGAGGAATAAGTAGCAGCTCTAACTGCTGAAGATGCTGACGCCACAACACGTTTACCGCGTCTCCTTCCTTTGGCGGGTACTGAAACTCAAAGTGGTGAGAGATGTTCTTGAGCCTCGTCCACATCTCAACCCATCGCTCTTTGGTCACATCCCTTGGCTTTGAAACCAAGTAGTTGTCGGATTGAAGAGCTTCTTGGACAGTGAAGAAGAGGGAGAAGTTGGAGTAGTCGAGCTCGTCCTCATAGGGGAGCTCAATGTGGTCGTTGATGATGACGGGGACGCAGTGGCTCACGATGGCGTCGAAGAGGCGGCATGAGGATGGGGTGTCGCCTGCTGGGTGGAGGCAGAACTTGGACGATCACATGCCATGCGTTGACTGGAGACAGATGATGGCATTATTATTTGAGAAGACACAAAAAGAGGTCTTTAAGGATTTCGGTCACATAAGTTTAAATTATAATTACTGCTACAAGAAGGATTTCAGTACCTAGATTTTGATAAGCAGGTAAACGGGATCCAAAATGGTTATGAAGCACGCAGCATTATAAATTTGGACCTTGTGTTTTTTATGTGACATGTACAAAATGATTTGATAAATTTATGTCTGGAAGTGTCAAATACACCAAAATTCAAAAAGAGCGTGTAATACACACTCACTGCTCGACTTGCATGAATGCGTCCAAAATGCAAATTGTCACTCATGCAGGAAGGCGAATAATTGAAAGACATGCTATCTCAAATTTTGACAACCAACTACCATAGAGACAACAATTCATTGATGCTGGGATTCATGCAACGGGAACCCAAAGAGTCATATGCTAATAAGAAATGCTTTTATGAAGTCCAAATGTTGTAGCTTTATAAACTTTAATACTGTATAGAATTTCAAACATCATGCACTAGCTCATAGGGTTGATGTTTTGAAAATGGAAAAACAGACAATGATATGATCATGAAAATTGTATTCAGAGACTTGAGATAGTTAGTTGCTGAGGATTTTCTTCGGGTACTGTTTACATCCGATTGGCTAAGCGTCAACCAAAATCCATCTATAAATTGTTTCACTCACCTTCGATCTCGCTAAATTCCAAACTTCATTCAGTGTTCGACAACTTCCACAACCATCCAAAGCTACACTTTGCCAGATCAAATTCAGAAAAGGAAAAAATAAAAATAGAAGGGTTGATTTATAATGAGGTTTAAGGGGTCGCCTAGGGAAGCTATCTTAGTCCACTTCAAATTTAGGGATAAACACTAGAATTAAGCGGTTGAAGGGCTAGCTCGGTTTGTAAGACAAAAATTAAGCAAGCCTACAGCAGGATTAAAAGGCCTCGATGGGTATTGCACAGGTAGGGATTATGCTTCTTTCTTCTCATTAAACACGGTTTAACTTCTCCATTTTTCTCTATCGCAAAAGAAGGTATAAGTTCACCATCATCCGACAAATGTAATGTAAGAAGACACCCAGCCAAAAAAAAGACAAGTATGAAACAACAAACTTACTGCTCTTATGCCTTCCCCATTGGCAAAATTGTCCTCAAAGCGGACATCATCATAGAACTTCAATATCTTGGACAGTTTCTTGCGAACAATTCCTTCCTGTAATAAGTAGCCAGAAAACAAGTTTCATTTATGTAAAAGAGGCAGTCGACCAGAAGTTATGGTCCAAAACAAAAGTAAAACTTATATCTTTTCTTACTGTTCTTCCCCGAAAGAAAAGAAGCATGGGACGAGATTCAAAAGTGTCAGAAGAATTATCATCAGTAAAGGTATCAACAACACGAACATATGGAGATTGGAGTCACCGCATCTTTGCTCAGGGAAGATAAATTTCTGGGATATCGCCCAAAATCTGCAACAAGAAGTATAGATGCATTCACCTGATCTCTGAGAAATCTGAAAGCATTTGGGTGATGCGTAGGAATAACATGGTCCCATCCTGCTGAGCGTTGCCAATACTTGGATTTTCTGAGGAACTCAAGAAGGTCAATCTGCCGGAACAACACGAATGAATATAATTTATACCAGAAAAGTAAAGTGATAGTTATTAGCGGTGCTAAAATATCTGGATTTCACTAATCATAAATTCATTACAATCAGCATAACTTTTACATCTAAAAATTATGATGATGATTAGTAATATGACAAAATAAAAAGGACAGAAGGAATCTACAGATCTTACCTGATTGCATTCAAAGAGTTAACATCCTACCTACTCAGCTGATAAGAACCAGCAAGAACCTCATAATTAAAAGGTCACAACTCATTACATGAATGTTTATTAATATCAAGAACCAAGACAAAAATTGTACTCCCTCCGTTTCTTTTCCAATATGCATGGAATTCATAGAGTACATACAAGTTCTATTCTTAAACAAAAGAAAGCATACATTATCCAAGCTGAAACTAAACATTTTAACTGTCATGACCTATTCTAAATTTATATCATTTACAAGAAATAATTAAGGTTTGAGAACTTCAGATATTGAGCTCCATATCATATTTTGATGACACCGAAATATATAACGTAGGTTATACTAATAGTTTATTTTTAAGAAAACTGTAGTCCATTCCTACATTAAAATAAGAAAAGATAAAGACTCGCCTTACATTTAAAGCATTTAAATAATTTAGATAGTTTAGTACTTTCTTTTAAGAGAAGAAGATAGTTGGGATACTAATATTTCTTCATATTACATTTCATTCCAACATTAATATAAGAAAATATATAGACTTACCTTGCATTTATAATTATATAATTCAGATCATAGTTCAATACTTCATTGTAAAAGAAGAAGATAGTTGATGTAGAATTTATTTATAGTTTCTTTGTTTGTTTTATAAAATTATAGTTCATTCTACATTACAATGAGAATAGTCACTTTATATTTTAAATATTCATTATTCAAATAGTTTAATAATTCCTACTAAAAGAAGAAGATAGTTAAATACTTCCTTTTAAAAAAAGGATAGTTCAATACCATTTGCTATCTATATATATATTTGTATCTTTGTCAATATTTGTCAAATTTAGATACATAATATTGAATTGAAGGCTTCATTTCATTTAAGACTGCCTAAATCCTAGATATGAACTTATGGCTCACTAGGAGTCGATATTCTATGTGCCGGGAATTCTGTGGTCGATGACCGAACCACGCTAAAGCAAGTAAAGTGGCAATATATAATGTATAGGCCAAGTATAAATGTCAAATATGACTTAAATTTCTACTTACAGCTAGTTGATATTTAGTAGAATTCAATTTAATGATTCAATGAAAACATAAGTATGAGATGGTTCAATTTATTGCTTTAATAGTTGAATTATAAGAAAATAAGCAAAATAATAAACCACCTAAGAAATTTATCTTATTATCAATATATTTTTAATTATTACTACCTAAGCTTTTCAAGAGGGTTTGAGATTTTGACAAGTGGCATTCTAATACTTTTTAATAAAAGAAAGAAAATTATGCTTTCAACATATTGACAACACTTCTAATTCAAACTCGCATCTCATCTTTAATTTCTTTTATAGATAAAGCCCATTTTTTTTTGAAATTTTGGATTGAAAAATAAATTTGCATTGATGTCAACTTGTTCTACGCAAAACCAACTTCTAAAGATTTGTCTTTACAAGGAAAATGTTAAAACTGATTGATAAGGATGTTATCTTTAGATAACCAGTTTGTTACATGCCCCGGTTCAAATTTCAAATGTCCCGGATTCACTTATTTTAATTTCAAATTCATGTCAATCGCTAATCAAAACCCATTCTATTTTCATATTCATGTCATTTAATCTAATCTCATTCTGATCAATCTACATCCTTTTTTTATTTCTATTTGTATATAACAGAGATAGGACTTGAACTCCTATTTTAATTAGGCCTAGGTACTTTTTCTTTACTTATATAACAAAGCCATCTTCTTCTTGGAAATTAATCTCTTTTATCACGGTTCCATCCACAAATTTCAATAACAAAACCATGAAAAGACTTAAAGAAGTTTGGAAACACAATGTGTTCAAGAATTCGACAAGATCTCCGATCGCATTGCATTCTCCTCGTATATCTACATCGATACTGAGTTCACATGCTTCATATCCTAAACCCATTTCACTGCATCAGATGAATAACACTACATAGATATAAATTTAATGTAGACAAGATGAAGATAATTCGATTGGACTTCACTTTTTATGATGGAAAAGGGCGAATTTTTAGATTTTTTATGCCGGGTTAATTTTAAAGAATTCAATCTAAAAGTCAATACCGTGGACATAATGCAATCAACTATTGGAAAAACATGGCAACCAACTTTGTAAGAAACAGACACAATAGACTTGATGCGATGTTTTCATGTTTGGCTATAAATGTGCTAACTTGAACAAGCTAGGGTCAGCTCACTTATTTTCGGCTCGAGTTCGTTTCGAGCTGAGCTTTGACCGAGTCAAATTCAATTCAACTCATTTACCTTAGCTCAAGTTCAGTTCGTTAACAACTCGATTATAAAAAGAGCCAACCTCCTAGATTAACAAGCAAGTTTGGCTCAAGCTCGTTGGTAGTTCGGCTCGTTTATAGCTTGTTAACCAACATTACCAAAATATAATCAATACAAAGAAAATAAAATTAAAACAATTTTGGGATCTTGAGCGTTGGATATATGGGTGTTAGACATGTGTTTCTGGATTATGCACTTTGAATTTATTATTTGACTATTCTGAAAAAGAGTATTAAATTAAAATATCAAAAGACAATATAATATATATAAATGAACTGAATCGAGTTATAGCTGAATGAACCAGGGTTGGCTCGAGTTTAGCTCTTTGACTAAAAGAGCCGAGTTTTCAGCTCAAGTTTGGTTTGTTTACAGTTTATTAACAAACCGAGCTTATGTGAGTTCTGTTGGGGTCAAAAATTACATCCCGGTTGACCAAGTCAAAATCAGTCAACCCCCGGTTAAGCGGGCCCAAGCCCAAGTCAGGACCAAGCATGGAAGGGGCTGGCTCCATGCCAAGAATGAAGCGATAAATTAGTTTAATACATTTTTTTTATAAACAAATGTATGAAAAATGGGCATAAAGCCAAAATTTTGTAAACCCCATGGCTTATGTGCAAAAAGAAATAAGCACATAAGGTATGGGATGCCACAAGTGCCAATTGGCAAAGCCCAAGAAGCTATATGTAAAGTGTGTAGCCTATAAAGGCAAACATGATGAAAAAATCAAGAACTTTTTCATTCTCTCAAAAAAATCTGGGTTCTGTGTCTCCTTCTCCTTCGTCAAGATTCTAAACCTTCTTCCTTTTTCCTGAATTAAATCAAGAGTTCCACTCTTCTTTTCCCAAAAAGGAATAGTTTTTCACCATAAAACCTACAAAGGGGCTCATATCTCCCATCAGATCTCTAAAAGGAGAGATTTTTAAGTCTCACCCCTCTTTTTCTCCAAGATCCAGCCACTAGAGAGGAGGAAGAAAGAGACCCATATTCAAAAATCTCAATTTGGAAAGATCCAAGGCTCAAGAGAAAATGCAGGGCTCAAATGAGAAGAAAGATGTCCCTTTTCATTATCTCCGAAAATCTCTTAGGCGTTTAACTCCACAAAATATACATATATAAAATAATAAATCCCTTTTTTTAGGAGTTTAACTCTAAAAGTCAACCAGAGAGTACAACTCCCTGTGCAGGGGCTAAGCCCCTCATCCATTTTTTAGGAGTGTAACTCCAAAAGTCAACCGGGAAGTACAACTCCCTGTGCAGAGGTTAATCCCCTCTCCCTTTTTTTTAGGAGTTCAACTCCAAAAGTCAATCGGGAGCACAACTCCCACTACAGGGGCTAAGCCCCTTTTTCTGCGGGCGCCCAGCGTCCACGCGTCGGGCACGTGAGACGCTGACGCCCACGCGTCCTTGGGACGCTACTCACTTTTTTTTACTATTATTATTTCTTTTTATACACACTCCACACTCAAAACACATCCTCGTTAGAAAAAAATTCTAACGGGGCGCTGCCCCGTACCCCGCAAAGGGATACTAGTCCCTTGACCCCCAGCTCGCTATCCGGGTAGCGGGATCCCCGTAAACTCTGTGAGGTCCCCGATATACCCAAGACCTCTCAAAACACAATACACGTACTCTGCACATTGAGTTCACATGACCAGTTTAACCCGTCAATCGGAGGTTCTCTCGCTTCAAAGGCGAGGGGTAATTAAGGGCAGCTTAGTTCGCGGCTGCCGGAGATTCGGATCCCCACAATCAATAAACCCCGGCCTGTCCCAGGCAGGGAGAATCTGTACATGCCTAACAAGCGCACGCATACCCATCTCAATAGGGTGACGAAGAAACCCTATAGATTATGGCACGCCCGGTAGGACCTTTCTCTCCTCCCACATCTCGGGTCAAGCGTTCATGCGAACTCATTTAACATATATACCGATATTTGTACCGAAATAATGTTTTTTCCGTGCAGCAATCAACTTTCAACGACGATATCCTCTAAGATGAGTTCAGCTTCCGACGCGACCTCGATCCAATACGTGGTCAAAATCAATGCCCGAGTGGTTCTCCCCGCAAGTCTCAGCCGGTAATAGGAAGGGTCACCCCATCAATTTGGTTTCGTCATTATCTACCCTGCTGGAACCGCTCATCTGGCGGAGGTCACGGCAAACCAAACGACCAAACCGACCTCAAGAGGCAGGAGGCCGAACGTTATGGTCGCCAAAGCATCCCACCCCAAATGCAGATCCGTATTCGAATGGCTCTCCACCGTTCCAACTAGGGGCAAGGCCGACAACACCAATGGAGCCACAAAGCATCTCCAGCAGGCTCAGACGGCGTCCTTGACAATCGTGCGAGCGGGTGTTATCTCTGGACTTCCTGTTAATTGGTCTACGGCGGCTTCCCGAAGAGCCGAAACCTGCCAAGTGCTCAAAACATAAAGGTTGAAACAGAAGCGGCTCAGGTATCGAGTCAAAAAGAGGGCCAGGACTCCGGCCAAGTGGAATCTTGTGAGGTTCCAAGAGCAGAGTTATCCCGTGATGACGGCTGAGTAGGCCGTAAAAGTCAGCAATTCCTTCGAAGCTCTGAAGTGGGTTCAGAAAAATGCCATGACCGCCAGAATCAAGAAGACAGCAGTCCGAACAATACTACGAAGAGACGTGTGTCAGCCCTAAAAGAGACAGCACGGCATCGCCTCTTCACGAGTCTATCAGGAGCTCTATGCCGCGCGAAAACAACGGGACAAAGCTAAAAAGAAAACGCTAGCACCATTCAGAAACCCGGTCAGACCAGCTACCTTCAGTCGATTGCCCGTTACCGAAACAGGAGGGCCACGATAGCGATCCGTGAAATCAGCTGCCAATAATGAAAAGATGGCTGGATATGTAATCCATACAGTCTATATGGCGGGCAGGCATCCCTGCGACAACTTGCGCAGCAAAAGTAAGGATGGGCCACCACATCTCAAGTCCAATCTGGCTTGAATGTGGTTGTCGCTTCCCAAGATCAGCCACCTCCGCTGGATGATGAAAACCCTCTCGATTTGGCCGATAGGCAGAAAGACCCCTTAGTCCATGTGGAGTCAAGTTCGGACAGCGAGAAAAAGTCAACTTTCCGCCCCAGGACTGCAGAGCAAGAGCTGCTTCAAGAGCTTCGAAAACAACTCAAGAGCAAAGATAAAGAGATGGCCAAGTACTATTCAAAAATTGACGACCTAACAAACATTGCGATGCAGCTCGCAGCTCAGATTGCTCGGGCGTCGTCCAATCACGCACAAGTCTCTACTCATGAGCCGGATGATAACAACCCGA
Organism: Agapanthus africanus; assembly: GCA_030015575.1. Taxonomy (NCBI): domain Eukaryota; kingdom Viridiplantae; phylum Streptophyta; class Magnoliopsida; order Asparagales; family Amaryllidaceae; genus Agapanthus; species Agapanthus africanus. The sequence continues at coordinate 594,073,529 of CM057344.1, read as the reverse complement.
AGTAACCGATGCCTGTCCCCTTGGTCCAAGATTGGGCAAGCTGCACGAAAGCCGGCCACACTCCGCTTCTGGAGACACCTTGGCCCCAGATAGCACCATCCCGCTAACACAAGATCGGATAATGGATTTGGTCACCAGCAAGGTTAAAACATTGGTGGCCGAAGCCGAAACTCAGAAAGAAATTGGCAGTAGTGGGCGGCCATATCCCGCACAGTACGATCTGATCGAGTTCCCGAGCGGCTACATCATTCCCAAGTTCGGAAGATTTGACGGGTCGTGAAACGCAAATCAGCACGTCGCCCACTTTAAAGCGTCGTGCGGAAATACAGGGGGCAATGATGCACTCCTTCGTCAGTTTGTCAACAGCCTGACTGGTGTAGCTTTCGACCGGTACGCGAGTATACCAGATGGGTCCGTTACTAATTTCGCCCAAATGGAGTCTCTGTTTCGGCAAAAATTCATAAGTGTTAGTGACAAAATCTCCATTGCTGACCTCGTGAGAACCAAGCCGGGGAAAAACGAAAGCAACACGGACTTTATTGCCCAATGGCGCAACCTCACTGTCAAGTGCAAACCGCCGTTAGAGCAGGACCAGTCCGTCAGCCTCCTTATTGGGAACCTCAGCAATTAGATGGTCCCATTCTTATGTCAGCAGGCCTCAAGACGTTTCAAGAGATGACCAAGAAAGTCCAAATGCTGGAACGCTCGAAACAAGAATCTACCCCGGACTCTCAGAGAGACAAGGCTTGGAAGAGCAAGAGGGACGACAACCGTAAAAGCGGAAATTCCAGCAATACCAATATCTTCAATGCGTCCGACAATGAAGACAGGTGAAAGGCAGGCGAATCCAAAACCAACCGGTCTCGAAAGCCAGTGCTGGGAGGAGAACGGCCTTCTCTAGAGGAGAAAAAAATAAGGTTTACTCTTTCAGAGGGGACATGATCCGCAAGATATTCAAAGAAGACTTGAACAACGGTCTACAATTGCCAGAATCGAAAAGACCCCACGAAGCAAAAATGACCGACAATCCTCTATATTGCCCACGCGATCGAGAATTGCTATATTTTCAAAGACTGGGTTGAGAAGCAGTACAAGACTGGGGAGATCGAGTTGTCCAAGAGTGTGTTGGTGAACAATCAAGCTGCAACCACCAACTTCATACAGACACAAGTTGAAGCCTTCTGAGAGCAGACAGCCGAACTGCTACCCTGAAGAATGAAACTGACTCGCCGCAGCCTCCATGGAGCATGCACATGTCTAAAAAGATGAAGAAGATACTAAAGCTATTTCAGAAAGAGCCCAGAATGGAATGGGAGTGGCAGAAGGAGCCTACCATTCCTTCTACCAATTTGACTCAATTAGGCTCAAAATTCAAAAAACTCAAGAAGAAAAAAAGTGCAGCTCGACGCGAAAAAGAGTCTGCAGGAAGATCGACCATTTAAAAATATATCGCTTTCCTCGAAAACTATGAACAAAAGGAAAGAACTCTAATTCAATTGAAGGAGTTCTTCCCTGTAGAAGCGGCTGAGATTCTGGAGGAGCTAGATGAAGACTCCGATAACGAGATCCTTATAGTGATCTGCTACGTCGTCCATCTTGGTAGCGACTCTGATGAGGAACTCTGTTTTCCCAAGGAGGACGAGGAGCTCGCCACGAAGGCCAACCAAATCCAAATCAGAAACGGCAAGGCTCTACCGCCAAATCAAGGCAACGCCCAAAAAGGGAAGAAAAAACAGTTCGCTAATGAAGAAGATGGCGGAGAGCCGACTCATGAAAATTCGAGTCCTTCCTCGGTGGACTATAATGTTTTGGCTCATCTCCGAAAGCTTCCATCTCTCTTGAGCATCTATGATACCTTGGTTCTATCTAAGGAGCTTAGAGATGTTCTCATTCACGCTCTACAAAACCCCGAACGGTACCAGGCTCGCTTTGCGGAAATTGATATGAAAGAAGCCCAGTACACTCTGTATACAGTCGCGATCACATTTAAATATGAAGGCCGCGGTCACATTTAAAGATGAAGACCTGTTACCAGGAACAACTGAGCACAACCGACCGCTTTACGTGACAAGATATAGCGACGGAGACTGGATTAATCGCATATTGATTGATCCAAGGTCCTCAGTGAACATCATGAACTTGCGGACTCTGAAGAGTTTGTCAATGGACGTACGACACCTGTCAGAAAGGATTGTCATTTAAGGTTTCAATCAAAATTGCCAGCAAGTTCTGGGATCCATAGCTCTGCCGATCAAGTTCGAGAACCTATAAACTGAAGCCAAGATATACGTGATCGATACCGACACGTCCTATAAGATTCTCCTGGAAAGGCTGTGGCTTCACGATTACGGCATCATTCCATCAACTCTCCATCAATGCATGAAGTATACCAAAAATGGAAAAGAAAGACGCATTGACGGAAACATCCAGCCATTCGGTATGGATGAAGTCCGATATGAAGATTCCCGGTATTTTGTGAACCTCCAAAGTGCTGAGCCACAGCTGACCAAAGACAGAACGGCCCCGAAACTCAAAAGCAAATCAAAGCCGGCTGTCACTTTCAAAAGCCAAAATCCCTAAATACATACGCATTTCGGCAGTGACACTGATGAGTCTGACGTTGGAAGTCCGTCCGCCCATAAAAACCGCCCTCATCTTGGTAGCGATACGGACGGGTCTGATATCGAAAGCCCATCCGACAGCAAAATTTGTCTTCATTTATGCAGCGACACTGAAGAGTCGGAGGAAGAGAACCTGCTTTGCAACGGCTATACAGATTGGGCCCCACGCAACAAGAAAAGCTACGAGAGACCTTCGAAGTTCCAGAAGGGTACCTAGCCGTCACAAGAGTGCCGGAGCAGATGTGCAAAGAGCTCGATGTATTGTCAGTCTCCACCGTGGATCAGCTGAAAACTTTCTACGTTCCCGGAAGGTAAAGTGGATAGAAGGGCATTCTGTTTTATGGGTCAAATCCTGTTGTGCACCCGGACAATTTGTTTGTCACGTGCCTTCCTTATGAGAGAGGCATAAGAGCCGTCCTTAATCCTAGATATTATGCGCCCGAGATGCGGAATATTTTAAAAAGTGTGGATACTGGTTATATCAAACGGAATCCGAGGCGAAGTTTTATGAGGGGCTATGGCATCCGTCTCAAATCCGAACACTCATCGATGAACAAATTTCAAATAGACGGGGCATAGGTTTCAGTCAACCTGATTCTAAAGCATACTACATGATCCATGTTGGTGAAGCTAGCGAGAGGTCAAATGACGACGACGAGCTAGCTGAGCCATAAGAAACCTCTCGAGAGCTCAAAAATAGCGGACAAGCGACCTTAAATGAGCTAACCGAGATTGATTTGGGAACGTCCGATAATCCAAGGCCGACCTACATTAGCTCGCTCTTGTCAGAAGAAATGAAAGAACAGATAATCGCTCTACTGTATGAGTTCGCCGACTGCTTCGTGTGGACGTACAAAGAAATGCATGGCCTTCCTCTGAAGTGGTCGTGCATAAGCTGGCTATATTTCCTGATGCCAAGCCGGTCAAACAAGCTCCTCGAAGAATGAGAAGGGAGCTAGAAGAAAATGCCATCGAGGAAACTAAAAAACTTATCGATACTGGCTTCATCAGAGAAGAGAAATATGCGGACTGGGTCGCATGCATCATCCTAGTGAAGAAGAAAAATGGGCAGATCCGAGTTTGCGTTGATTTCAGGGACCTCAACAAGACATGCCCTAAAGACGACTTCCCGCTACTGGTCATGAAAATGATGGTCGACGACACCTTAAATTATGAGTTGTTCACCTTCATGGATAGCTCGTCTGGGTACAATCAGATCAAGATGTCACTCGAGGATGAGAAACACACAGCATTCCGAACCCGATCGGAATATACTGCTACAAGGTGATGCCGTTCAGACTGAAGAATGCAGGCGCCACATATCAAAGGGCAATGACCAAAATCTTTGATGACTTAATCCATAAACTCGTCGAATGCTATGTTGATGATTTGGTCGTTAAGACCGAAGCCAAGGCCGATCACATCCGAGATCTCAGAACCGTTTTCACCTGACTGAGAGAATACGATCTGAAGATGAATTCTCTAAACTGCACTTTTGGCGTGTCGTCGGGAAAATTCTTAGGCTTCATAGTTCGACATCGGGGATCGAAGTTGACCCATCAAAGATAAAGGCCATCATGGAGATGCTCCCTCCAAAGAATCTGACGCGGTTAAAATCCTTTCAATCCAAACTCGCTTACTGAAGGTTCATCTCGAACCTATCGGGGAGATGTCGGCCTTTCTCAAAACTCATGAAGAAGGGAGCTCCTTTTGTCTGGGACGTCGAATGTGAAGAAGCGTTCGAAAATATCAAACAGTACCTGTTGCATCCTCCGGTGCTTGCTGCTCTTATTCCAAATAAACCATTGATTCTCTATACTGCAGCGCTAGATGAGTCACTCGGTGCGCTCCTTGTCCAGAATAACGAGGAGGGAAAAGAAAATGCCCTCTACTACTTTAGTCGAACTTTATTCGGGACGGAACACAACTATTCCCCGATCGAAAAGCAATGCATGGCTCTGATATTCGCTGTGAAGAAGCTGAGACACTATCTGCTCGCTCATCGGATTATGCTGATTTCCAAGGTTGACCCGTTCAAACACTTAATAACCAAAGTAAGCCTAGCCGGCAGAATGGCAAGATGGGCTGTCATGCTGCTTGAATTTGACATAGTTATACTCCTCAGAAAGCAATAAAAGGGCAAGCCCTCGCCGATTTCCTCGCTGCTCATCCCATACCATAATGGTCGCCGCTAAATTGTGAATTATCCGATGAACAAGTGTTGCACCTCGAGGATAGCGAGCTATGTTGGGAGCTCTAATTCGACAGAGCCTCATCAATAAGGACCTCCAGCAAGTCAAGCGTCCCGGAGATAAAAGCGAGGATAGGATTGGTGTTCATCACACCATCGATGGAAACCCTACGGCGTTCTTTTGCTCTCACTGAGCCTCGTACAAACAATGAGGCTGAGTACGAGGCTCTGATAGCTGGTTTGGAGCTCGCCATAAAAATGGAAATCCTTCGGTTATGAGTCTACTGTGATTCACAACTTGTCGTCAACCAAGTAAGCGGCGACTATAAGATATATAAATCTGAATTAGCTCGATATAGAAGCCGGGTGGTAGAATTCATAAAAATGTTCACTCATATTGAACTAATGAGAGTCCCTAGGGCGTTGAATGGAAAAGCCGACATACTCACTCGCCTAGCCAAAGAGCTGGCCGATCCCGACATGAATGAAATTCTGATCACAGTCAGGAGCTGGCAAATTCTGCCCCGGTCTCTTTACGAGAAGAGGAAAGCGCAGAACAAAAAAGCAATCCTGCCGAAGAAATTCTGATAATTCAAGAGGAACCCGATTGAAGAGAACCCTTCATAGAGTACCTCCGATACGACAAACTGCCCGAAGAAAAATCTATTAGGGTTCAGCTGAAGAAGAGAGCTCTCCGATACGTGTTTGTAAATAACATGTTATACCGCAGATCATATGACCAACTCTGGTTCAGGTGTCTGTCATTGGCTGAAGCCCAAAAAGTCATGAAAGAAGTTTACCCGTGCGTCTACGGGGCTCACCAGTCCGGCCCCAAAATGCGGTTTCAAATCAAACAGCTTGGATATTACTGGCCCACCATGATAAAGAATTGCGAAGAGCATGCAAAGAAATGTCATCTCTGGTAAATTCATGGTGATTTCATTCACAAGCATCACAATCAGTTGCATCCTACGGTGGCGTCGTGGCCCTTCGAAATTTGGGGCACCGACATAGTTGGCCCAATTGATCCTCCATCATCCAAAGGCCACCGGTTCATGTTGGCCGCAACAGACTACTTCTCCAGATGGGCTGAAGCTGTCCCGCTAAAAGAAGTCAAAACAGAAAATATTCTGACATTCTTCAGACATAATATTCTATACCGCTTCGGTACACCAAGAAAAATCATTTCTGACAACGGGATTTCTTTCAAGAGCTTCAAAATCTCAAGGTTCGCTACTCAGCACAAAATAGACTGGAGATATTCCTCCATTTATAATCCAAGAGCCAATGGGCTAGCCGAAACCTTCAATAAAACTCTATGCAAACTCCTGAGGAAAAATGCTTCAGCAAACAGGAAAGACTGGAATCTCAAACTTCACGAGGCGTTGCGGGCATATCGTACTACGCACCCTACTCCAACTCAGTCCACTTCATACTCATTACTCTTCGGAGTGGAGGCGATCCTCCCCCTCGAAGTCGAAGTTCCAATCTTAAGAATGGCCGTTCAGCACGAGTTGACGGAGGAGGAAAACGTCCTCTTTCGGCTCGAAGAGCTCGACGCCCTCGAAAAAAGAGGCTCGCAGTACAGCAAAATCTGAAACTGTACCAAGCCCAAATGTCATGAGCCTATGATAAGATGACCCGTCTCCGTGCTTTTAAGAAAGATGAATTGGTGTTAGTCCTCAAAAGACCGATCATCCCCAATCGACATGTCAAGAGAAAATTCAAGCCAAACTGGGAAGGACCATACGTCATCGAGAAGTGTTTGATGGAGGATCCTACCAGGTGATAAATGACGAGGGAGAAAGGCCCATGCCACCCATCAATGGCCGATACCTCAAGAAATACTATGCGTGAATGCTCCAAGTCGCAGGCGAATTGAGCACACCGGCGCTACGGTCTGGATTATACATCCCGTAAAACCGTATACAATCCACGGACGCAAATGACCCCTATCTCTCTCAAGTCCTACCGGCGAGACTACATTTAAAGTCTCACCGGCAATGATAAGAAAACGGTAAGTCCACAAGCGAAACAGGCACGGATGAAAACCTGAAAGGGCTCCGTGAGTAAAAACAGCAGGACAGCCGGCGAGTTTGTGAAAAGAGATGAAATACACTTGTAAAGTTCTCTCGACCTTGTGAGGAGAAAATCCCCGTGTGAGATCCTTACAACTCACAAAAGAGCAACACACTTAGGAATCCCCATGATTTTTAGAGAGAAATACACCTGCGAGATCCCCTCGACTCATAGGGAGAAAATGATTTTATGAAACCCAAACGGCTCATAAAATTGAAAAGCGTTAAGTGATAGGGATCTAAACTTGTCTCCTAAGCCATCGTTCCCTAACGGGCACGGCAAATGATGAGTCGCTTCTGACACTACGCTTCAGTATTAGCGGTGCTGATGCCGATCCAAAACCCAAATCCCAGATCTTTCCCAAAGGCAAGTGATGAGTCGCTCCTGGCACTACGCTTCAATGTTAGCGGTGCTGATATCGACCCAAAAACCAAATCATAAGTCCTCCCGGGGCAAATGATGAGTTGCTCCTGATATTATTCCAGTGCAGCAATACTGATGCCAAACAAAATCCAAATTCCAAGATCCTCTCAAATTCAAAATTCCCGCCAAACAAGGCAGAAATTAAACAGATCAAATTAATGTCCCACCCGGTAGCGCTTCCAAGCTCAAAAGTCCCGCTGGACGAATAGGGAACTCCTAAAATAAATCAAATCAAACAAATCAACCCTGACACCGTAGAAAGCGGAGCAAGTCAATTTCAACTCCGATACCGCAGAAAGCGGAGCAAGTCAAATCAAATCCCGACACCGCAGAAAACGGAGCAAGTCTAATCCCACCATGACACCATAGAAAGCGGAATAAGTCAAATCAATCTTTGACACCGCAAGAAGCGGAGCAAGTCAAATCAAACCCCGACACCGCAAGAAGCGGAGCAAGTCAAATCAAACCCCGACTGTCCACGTCGCTAAAATGGCAGCACCGACCGTCCACATCATGAAAAGGGCAGCATCAACCTCCACGTCGTCAAAACGGGAACCAAATCAAATCAACCTCTACGCGAAAGAAGATCCATCAATCTCATGCACACGGCCCATATGTGTGGTGTGCATTTATTGATGAGGGGCACTTTGTTGGGGTAAAAAATTACATCCCGGTTGACCAAGTCAAAATCAGTCAACTCCTAAATAAGCGGGCCTAAGCCCAAATCAGGACCAAGCATGGAAGGGGCCGGCTTCATGCCAAGAATGAAGCGATAAATTAGTTTAATGCAATTTTTTTATAAACAAATGTATGAAAATGGGCAGAAAGCCAAAATTTTGTAACCCCATGGCTTATGTGCAAAAAGAAATAAGCACATAAGGCATGGGATGGCACAAGTGCCATTTGGCAAAACCCAAGGAGCTATATATAAAGTGTGTAGCCTGTAAAGGCAAACATAATGAAAAAATCAAGAACTTTTCATTCTCTCAGAAAAGTCCAGGGATCCGTGTCTCCTTCTCCTTCCTCAAGGTTCTAAACCTTCTTTCTTTTCCCTGAATTAAATCAAGAGTTTCACTCTTCTTTTTCCAAAAAAGAATAGTATTTCACCATAAAACCCACAAAGGAGAGCTCAGATCTCCCATCAAATCTCTAAAAGGAAAGATTTTTAAGTCTTACCCCCTTTTTATCCAAGATCCAGCCAATAGAGAGGAGGAAGAAGTAGACACATCTTTGAAAATCCCACTTTGGGAAGATCTAAGGCTCAAAAGAAAATCCAGAAAGAAGAAAAGGGTCTCCTTTCATCATCTCCGAAAATCTCTTAGGAGTCTAACTCCATAAAATATATATATATATATATATATATAATAATAATAATAAATCCATTTTTTTGGAGTTTAACTCCAAAAGTCAACCAGGAAGTACAACTCCCTATGCAGGGGCTAAGCCCCTCATCCTTTTTTTAGGAGTTTAACTCCAAAAGTTAACCGGAGAGTACAACTCTCTGTACAGGGGCTAAGCCCATCTTCCCTTTTTTTAGGAGTTTAACTCCAAAAGTAAATCGGGAGTACAACTCCCAGTACAGGGGGCTAAGCCCCTTTTTTTTGCGGGCACCCAGCGCCCACGTGCTGGACACGTGAGGCGCTGACGCCCAGCACCCACGCGCCAAGCACTTAAGACGCTGGTGCCCAGTGCCCACATACCGGGTACGTGAGGTGCTAGCGTCCAGCGCCCACACGCCAAGCACGTGAGGCACTGACGCCCAGCGCCCACGCGCATGAGGCGCTGGCGCCCTGCTCCCATGCATCCTTGGGACGCCACTCACTTTTTCTTACTATTATTATTTCTTTTTATACACACTCCACACTCAAAACACATCCCCGTTAGAAAAAAAATTCTAACGGGGCGCTGCCCCGCAAGGGGGATGCTAACCCCCTCTTGACCCCAGCCCGCTATCCGGATAGCGGGACCTCCGTAAACTCTGCGAGATCCACGATATACCCAAGACTCCTCAAAACACAACACACGCACTATGCACATTGAGTTCGCATGAGCAGTTTGACCCGTCAATCGGAGCTTCTCTCGCTTCAAAGGCGAGGAGTAATTGACGACAGCTTAGTCCGCGACTGCCGGAGATTCGGATCTCCGCAATCAATAAACCCCGGCCTGCCCCAGGCAGGGGGAATCTGTACATGCCTGACAAGCACGCTCATTCTCATCTCAATAGGGTGACGTAAAACACCCTTCAAGCTTTTATAGAACCGAGCCCGATCTAAACTTGAGCCAGCTCGGTTCAATTGGCACCCATATTTTCAAGATTTCTATAGGATGGGTTAAGTAATTCTTGTCGACATAAAACAAAGTGGGTGACTTTTCAATAAACATATGCTTTGGCGAGCATTGTTAAGTTGGTGGTTTTACCATCTTTTCCAAATACATTGCCCGAGTTTTTAGGGCTAGTGAAGACTCATTAGGTAATGTATATTAAGTTAAGTGTGCTGCGAAGCTTAATGTTGGGTTGTTGGAAATGGCAAGAGGAATTTGGATTTATTTGGAAGGGCAACATCAAACATCAAGCTATGCATAACAGTAGGCTCGTATGCAATGTGTTTTCGAAGGTTAAAGAAAAATTTAGCGCCGATGAGGGAAAATTCGCAGGAGCTCTTTATGGGGCGAAAGTATGAAGTATAATTGCATACGAGGAGATATTCTTAGTTTGATGGCTAAATGATGCTATGTCCAATGAAGCTATTTTGTTTCTCGATTTAGGTAGGTGCGGAGTCCTTTTTTCCCTAGACTTTATCTAACTCTCTCTTTTTGGTAGAGAGATTCCAATATTTGGTTAGTTTGTTATATTCTCCCCTTTTTCTCCCTTTGTATTGGTGATCGTAATTTATTGCCGAAATATTCGATTGAAATTAGTAATTAATAATTAAAATTCTTTATATATTTTCGTTTATGCGGTCACATCCTTTTGAAAGGGGGCCTCTACGATCGATCTTATATTCTTATTTACAGGCAGTTTGTTATATAGCTTACAAAGATCGTACCATACCATGAACACTATAATCATCTGTCCATTTATTCATGTTCGATTCGTTTAATTTGCATAGTACGGGCCCTGACAAGGAAAGCGAAGTATATGCATTGCCACGTTGACCAATTATCATGAAAATATTGATAATAGGGTTTTTTTTTGAAATAATAATATTTTAAATTTATATTATTAAAATAGGAGGGTAAAAATTAAAATTATGATTATAGGGCGGTTTGCACCCCACCCCTGCCCCACCCCCCACCCCCCAGAATAGGGGGCGGGTTCTGGGAACCCGCCCCCTATTTTGTATAGGGGGCGGGTTCCCAGAACCCGCCCCATTTGTTTTTTTTTTAATTATTTAAATTATTAATTATAATTATTAATTATATAATTATATTATTATTATTATTATTATTATAATTATAATTCTTAAAAATAAAAGTAAATAGACGAAAAAACATTTAAATTAAATAATAAAATTTCACTATATCAATGTTTTTTACAGAATGAATCCGTCAAAATTTACAATGTAAAAAAATCCTATCTATTTGTAAAATGTAAATACTATATCGACGGTCAAATTTATAATAACAAAATGAATCCGTCAAATTTATAATACAAAAAAATCTGAGTGCACTTGTCACGATCCTGAAGGTCCCGCCCCTGATGCATGTCCTGGACATCTGGTCCTATAATGGCCTGGTTGTTTGCATAGGCTACATCTGGATTGCCTTTGCTGAGGATCAGCATCCATTGTCATTCGATCTCGATGCACCTTAGGTCTTCCGGGCCTTATATTTTTTTCCGGCGGTAAGACAGTCGGTGTTTGTCTGTTGGCAGTATAATAGTGCCAATAGCGACTGTCCGGTATAGGATGAAATTTTGGATCGTATGCACCTTGGTAATTAGAAACTGTATAGTAATGGGAAGCAAAATTGTAATGTGAGGTATGCATACTGCTCGCAGCAGCAATTGCGTGGGCACAAGGTAAATGTTGTTGCTGGAAAAGACCGCATGTACACGAAGAGAGCCCTTCATCTCTAAAGTTCACGGTATATTGATTCCCATTACCGCCCGTTACCTGAAACTCCGCCGTGTCAAACCTTTCGGATCTGTAGTATTGTGCTCTGCGCTCTCTTTTCCGAAAGATATCTTCATAATACGCGGTGAGCGGAGTGTCCATCGCCAAGGACTTTTCTCTTCTGTGCACAAAATAAGTATTCATCCGGAAAAAGGTTCGAACAATCAACCCCTGTATCGGTAAGCCTCTAACCCCTTTAAGGACCCCGTTGAAGCTTTCAGACATATTAGTCGTCATTAGGAGATATCTGCACCCATCATCATGTGCTTGTGACCACATGCGTACTGGATACTCATCTAACTACGCTTTCGCGGCTTGACTCATCTCCCCAATTTTCGTCATGTATATGTCGTGAACATTAGGGTCAGGCGTTTCACCGGCTCTGTACATAAGTTTATGTAGATCCGAATTTTTAAATTTTCGATCAAAATTTTGCCTGAAGTGTCGTAGGCAAAACCTATGTGGGGTCGTCGGAAATACAGATCTCATTGCAGCTAGTATTCCCGGATGTCTATCAGATATGATGCATAAATCCGTTCTATGAAGAACAGATGGGATATTTTTGAGGTGACGGAAAAACCATGATCAGGATGATGTATTTTCACCCTCGACAATAGAAAATCCCAACGGAAATATACTATTATTAGCATCAACACCTGTAGCAATTAACATGCAGCCTCTGTACTTACCGTATAGATACGTACCATCAACGCACAATACCGGCCGACAGTGTGTGAAACCAGCCGCACATGGACCAAAGCACCAGAAAATTCTTTGAAACCTGACAGAGCCCTCGACGTCTGTTTCTGTGGTTTTTAACCGGTATACGGTCCCCGGATTTGATGCTTTCATGGCTTCCATAAAAGGGACTAGTGAGTTGTACGAGCTTTCCCAGTCCCCGAATATCTTGCACAAAGCCTTTCTACGAGCATCCCATGCCTTCACATACGAAATCTGAATTTTATGCTCTCCGCTAACCAAGAGCCGTATCTCTCGGGGAGTCATCGCCACATCTGTACGGATCAGGGGCATGATTAGCGAGCAAATGTAAGATGAAGTGCAATTCCGGTGATCCTGTAACATAATAGAATTGATGCAAGTGTGTTCTTGGTTGTATTTCGTGACCTTCCAAGCCTTGGCTCTTTTGGAACAACATGCATGCAATCTCCACTGACATTCAGGAGCTTTCGTACATACCACAGTCTAGTACGTCTTATTTGACTCTTCGGTTTTAAATGTAACGTTTTGCTGAATGGACCACGACTTCAGCTTACAAATAAGATCTCCTTTTTCCTGAAACAAATCCCCGACGCTGATGCAATCTTCGCTTGCTGCTGTCACGTCCAAATAGGGTGCCGTATTTACTTCTGCCACGGCTAAATCTACCCAACCATCATCTTCCAGCGGATCGAGGCCGGGATCTTCTAGTTTGACAAAATCGTTATTCGCAATCATACCATCAAAAAATGCTACCTCATTCAATCCAGCAGCATATTCCACGCTATCCTCCCCCTGATGACCTTCACCGATTTCATCATCATCACTGCCACACATATCAATATCACCCGTAGCAACATAAGGCTCGGGTGCAATATATGATGGTTGTGGTCGGTATAATGTGGATGGTTCGGGGTGAGAAGACCGGAAAGATGTGGACGGACATGCTTGGAATGCGCTGCTTGGATCGTGTTGGAATGATGCGGAGGTGTGGGGAAATCTGTGTTTAGTATATAAATTGTTATTATAATATTATTCCTTAATATTTTCGTAACTAAATCATCACTTGTTTCAAATTTATTTACCTGTGGAAGGCTGTGTATGGTAATTCTTGCTGTTCTTCTGGGGTGCATGTAACTGCAGCAGTCGACTGGAAGAACCTGGATTTATGGATTTTATTAAATGCTTGAATATTAGTATATAGGTATTACTAAAATGTTTAAATATGGGTTTATAAAATGTTTACCCATGAGTTTGAAGGTTTGAATAATTTTGTGTATAGTCATATCCACCGGCACTGACGGTATCATCGTTGACCATGTGACCGTACCCCCAAGAACTATCTCCAGCATTACCATCAAAATTACCCGTTGGAGGGGCATCTGATACTTCCAATTGCTCCTTCTGAACCAAAAGTTCAAAAGAATGCTGGGTGCTTGAGAGACCGAAATCTATCATCGAAAATATTGATGCATCGTCTATAATTTCAACCAATGCATTTCCACTGAACATAGGCCATATACAACTTAACTTAACCCTACTTTCACGGGGATCGTATTTCGTAATTTTGAATACTTTAGTCTCTAGTTCATCATAAGTCGTTGATGCTTCCAATCGCATGATTCGTGCAGATCCGCCCATATACTCGGGACCTTGTGCACTTGTGATAACCTGGCCATCGTATTTACATACAACAAATATACTTGGGGAGGCCATAATCCTGCACAAAAAACAGTTATATTTTTTATGTTGTGTTGAAATTGCAAAAAACTTTCAAACTCGAAGATTTCTTACTTCTAATACTTTATGAACTGTTCCACTGCTCGAAAATTGCTTACTCGCAGACTATGGTACTGAACTTGACCTTCTTCTAAAACTCTACACTTACACAAAATTGATAGCGGAGAAGAATTGATCGAAGTAAATGGATAGTGACCGTGTAGGATGAAAATTTGACAGAGATGAAATGGGTAGTGAAATGTATAGCGGAGACATATTTATAGGATGTGAGGACTGGCGAGATATTGAAGAGGGCGGGTTCTAACAACCCGCCCTTTTAATTGACCTGACCGACTGGCATATTGGTACAAATAATTATTGAAGAGGGCGGGTTTTAATAACCCGCCCTCTTCAATATGATGTTTTAATTTTAATATATTTAATAAAGTGATTTGACAAGACGTATATAAAACAACAAAATTAATGAAGAGGGCGGGTTTTAATAACCCGCCCTCTTCAATATAATGTTCTGAACATGATTTGACAAGACAAAATAATGAAGAGGGCGGGTTACAGGAACCCGCCCTCTTACTTTCTGAATAGTACTGATGTAATAATTAATGTATGTGAATAGTGGGTGAATAGTAATAATTAATGTACCAGAAGTGAATAGTGGGTGAATAGTACTGATTTGACACCTCTGTTAATGAAGAGGGCGGGTTCCTGAAACTCGCCCTCTTCTTTATGAATAGAAACTGATTTGACAGCTCTCTGGTAATTAATGAAGAGGGCGGGTTCCTGGAACCCGTCCTCTTCCTTTGTGAATAGTAACTGATTTGACTAATTATTGAAGAGGGCGGGTTCCAGGAACCCGCCCTCTTCCCGTCCACCCTCTATAAAACCCGAGCATCAACCACACTTTCTTCATCAAGAATCAACCACACTTTCTAATCTCTACTTGATAAAACTCTCGACAAATCTCTGCTCCATTACATTTCAATGGAGAATCAACCACTCGACAAATCTCTGCTTGTGCATCAAAACGAACACAGATCGTTCAATATATTACACGAGAAGGAAATATTCTAAACTTAGTTAATTTTTTTTAATTACACCTTTCATTTAATTCTAATAGTTGAAAATAACATTATTTAATTTTGCAGGATGGAGATAATCTCACCGTCGTCACGTATAGCTCAGACAAATGGGTAGTTAGCGACCAACGAATAAACCATCGGCTTAGACGGGCCGGATTTTATGAAGCGTCGTTGATTCGTCATATCCAAATCGACCACGCCCTCGTCACCTCTCTGGTCGAGCGTTGGAGAAAAGAGACCCACACCTTTCATCTGAGATAGGGTGAGGCCACAATCACACTCCAGGATATTGGCCTCTCACTCGGTTTACGGGTCAATGGGCTTGGGTTGGTCGGAGGAAAAATTGTTGGTCCAGATACCGACCACTCATACTGGGATACATATGCCGAGTCTGCTCTCGGACAGGTAAACAATTTCATTCTGATTCCCCTATTTAGTGTACCTATTTTATGTTTTACATTATTTCTAACTTTAATATTTAAAAAAAATGCTAATATCAGGCACCAGGAGGCCACAGTAAGGGGTATAAAATCAGTTTAAACTGGTTAAGAGATACATTTAGTAATATCCCTGATGAAGCCACCGATGAAGTTTTGGATAGACATGCACGTGCCTGCATTCTGTACATGATCGGTTCTTGGTTGATGCCGGACCAATCAGCAACGCATGTCCATCCGTTATACCTTGGCTTCCTAACGGATTTTGATGTCTGTGGCCAATATGCTTGGGGAGCAGGGGTCCTGGCCTTTCTTTATAAGGAACTCGATAAAGCATGTGCTCCTACGAAGAATAAAATTTGTGGATGCATTACATTACTTCAGGTAAATTCTTTATTTTTCACAGCTAGAATTTTGCAAAATTGCAATATTGGTTTTCTCTCTTATAATCTGAAACTTTATTTATAGATCTGGTCATGGGAGCATATGTATATAGGAAGACCAGAGAGTGTTAAAATAACTAGCTTGGATATCCCCGGAAAGCCGCTCGGCTGCTGGTGGAATGAGAAGAAAGCGTATAAGGCTCCTCGTCGAGTACTTAGGTACTATAGAGATGAGTTGGATCGCATGGAGACGGCTCAGGTAACCATAATTTAGGTAATTAAATTTGTTTTACAATTTTGAAATACCTTAATCACAATTTTTTTACTATGTTATTTGCGCAGTTTCTGTGGACGCCTTATACAGCAGATCGTCTACAACACTTACCCGGCATCTGTCTCGAAGGAGAGCCGGTTTGGCGGGCTCGATGCCCACTCCTCTGCATTAATGTCGTTGTTATGCACCTTCCGGATAGGGTATTGCGACAGTTTGATAGATTGCAACATATTCCTGTCCCGCCACCTTCGCCTATGACAGTAGAGGGAGACATGCGAGGAGGAAATACGGAGCGTGATTGGAGGGAGCTTCATCATCAGTATTTGCTGAGATGGAAGGATAGGCAGCGTAGTATTGCCTTACAGCAAATAGGTGACCACACAACCACCGACGCTACCAAAGTATATCTACAGTGGTATAAGCGTGTCACCATAAGATATCTTTCTGCTCCCCCCAAAAACTTCCCAAACATCTCGCGGTACGAGCCTAGAGGCCACATGGAACGAGATTTGGTAAGTTGAATTCTTTATATCATATTACTTTTTAACATCCGGCGGTATGAGTCAATACTTATTTCTTATTTCTAATGTAACGACAGGCTCGTGGGTTGCATCTCGTACAAACAATGGTGCAGGAACCATACCTGACTGATGCTGGTCCGGCATCTCAGGCTCGATTTTCAAATGTCGACCAATTAATTGGTGATGTATTCGGTTCATATGGTATTTCTCAACATTTATCGCCGGCACCGGAGCCGCAGTATCAGCCGGCACCGGAGCCGCAGTATGAACCGGCACCGCAGCCGCAGTATGACCCGGCACCAGAGCCGCAGCATCAAGGAGATCCAGCGCAGCAGGATCGGTGGTTTGGATCACCATACCGTCAGCAGCAACCCTGGCATACCGGACAGGCGCAACAACACCAGTCTTGGGGATCGGGTTTTGCAGAACAGCCGTCTTGGGGGTCAGGTTTTGCGCAACAACAGCACCCTTGGGGGTCAGGATTTGCGCAGCCATGAGGCCAAGGTTTTGTACAACATCAGCCGCATGAAACCGGGACAGGTTCTTCGCTACAACTGCCCAGTTGGGACACGGATTTAGCGTCCTACGCAAATTTGTTGGGAAGCAGCACATATCCGACACCTGTCCCACATTCAGGTTCAGGATTTGCGGATCAACAGCCTGTCCAAGACGCTGCTGAAGACGAAGCTGAAGCAGAACCCGAACCCGAAGCAGCAGAGCAGACGCCGCCGCCGCCGCCATCTATCCAAGAAACAGGTGGTTCCTCCAGTCATCCCAGGAGGCATAGGCTTATGTCAAGCCTTCTCGGATTTCATAAGGGAAAAGGAAAAGGAAAAAAATAGTATTTAAATTTTACAAACAGATAGGAATTTTTCACATTGGAAATTTGACGGATTCATTTTGATATTATAAATTTGACCGTCGAGATAGAAATCGGATAGGATAGGAATTTTTGGTATTGTAAATTTTGACAGATTCATTCTGTAAAAAACATTGATATAGTGAAATTTTATTATTTAATTTAAATATTTTTTCGTTTATTTACTTTTATTTTATTTTTAAGAATTATAATTATAATTATAATAATAATAATAATAATATTATAATTATATAATTAATAATTATAATTAATAATTTAAATAATTAAAAAAACAACAAATGGGGCGGGTTCCCAGAACCCGCCCTCTATACAAAAGTATAGAGGGCGGGTTCTGGGAACCCGCCCCCTATACGCCCCCTATACATTTGTATAGGGGGCGGTTTCCCAAAACCCGCCCCCTATTCTGGGGGGTGGGGGGTGGGGCAGGAGTGGGTGCAAACCGTCCTATAATCATAATTTTAATTTTTACCCCCCTATTTTAATAATATAAATTTAAAATATTATTATTTCAAAAAAAAACCTTGATAATATAATGCTTGCCACAAGAAAGAAAAATACCGAACCTGTAGCTGGCGATCGATCTGCGTGTCAGGATCCGTCATGTTCCTGTCATGGTTATTGACGCTCAAAGAAGAGGAGAAGGGCACGAAGAAAGCCTCCGCCTGATCCCCATCCAAAACCCTAAATGCCTCCATCGTCCCATTATCCCCATCGCTGTAGTTCTCCATCAGCGACGCCGTCATCCAATACTCGACGCTGTGCTGCCTCTTGAGCCCCGCCCTCTCCAGCCACGGCGGCGGCACCGCGCCGCGCTCCGCCGCGGATCCGGGGCAGTGGTCGATCATCTCGAAGTTGAAGCGGTGCGGGAGGTCGTACATGAACACCTTCAGAGGCGGAGGCGGCGATCGCCGGGGCGGAGTAAGGCGGCGGAGCAAGGCGGAGGAGGGAGAGAGAAGGAGAGGAAGCGGAGGCGGTATCGGGAGTCGGTGAAGGTGACGAAGATGGAGGCTGAGAGTAGGAGAATCGCTGCCACTGCTATTGGGATTTGAGATTTTATGGACATTGTGAGGTGGATGCAAAGATGGAGTTAGAGTGGAAACACTATTGAGAAGAAACGGCACAGTATTTTTAATACAGTAAAATACCCTCATTTTTCATTAAAATAACTTTAAAAAAATATTATTGCAGTAACCCGCTAACACATAGCAGAAATTATATTGTTAGATCTTGCGTTCACCTGTATGAAGATAAGATCTAATCTAGTAATTTGTTAAATGTATACTTAGGCTATAACTAGACTGGGATATCTAGAGTTATAACAGACTATATGCATGACACTGCCATGTTAAATGCTCAATAACTGAGAATGGGATTCTCCAAGTGCATAATATGTGTGTAGTAGGGGATAACGTTTGAGTTTCTAAGAGAGGTCACGTATGAGATAAAGAATTTAAACAGTTGCATAATCCATTTGACCTAATGGCATTGTTGTCTTCGATCTATTATTTGTTATATAAGATTTGATATGATAGTATTATTTGTTATATAAGATTTGATATGATAGTATTTCTTGACGTTTGACAAGAATAATAAACCTGAAATATTAGAATGCTTGATACATTCTGGATGACAATGGATGTCTAGATAGAATCTGACATTTTAATGTCGGTGAAAAGAAGGTTGTTGTTCGTTTCCATAAAGGCATAAAAATTCTGTGGACGGGTGTTTTTTTCAAAATCATATAATTATAATAATTACAATTTTCCAAATGAATTTTATACTTATGAGGAATGAAACTTTAGGCATAAGCAATTAGATGAATTTGTCCAAAAATTAGTAACATGAAGTTATACGAGGTTCCATGTATGTTGATATTTAATATCATTTCATATAATATCATTATGGAAAGCTTTTGTGACTAATTGGCCAAATAGATGTATGATGGTTAAATTAATACTATTAATTAATTAATAAAGAATTAATTTAATTGATGGTTGGATCTCGATATAAGATAATAGAAGTATCATCAGAAGTATAATTGTTGTATTATTAATATGTGAGTTTTTAGTCCTGTATCGGATATCTGAGTTTGAGATACTGGGCAATGGCCTTGCCATGAGATTGAATTTTTATTGAGGAAAATTCAGCAATTGGAAGCAAATAAAGGACTTAGCACTTTCGGAGGTTACCGATATGATTGGATTGCTCATTGCTACGGCGGCCGATTGGATTGTTCGTTGCTACGGTGGAGGTTTTCAAAGGTATGTTTTTAATTTTATAAATTCAATTTGTTTGGAAAATAGATGCATGTTATTCCGTCTTATATACTATGCATGTGTTTTCTTCATTTGGTATCAAAGTCAGGATCTATTATTTGATTAGGGATTTTAGAATAGTTAAGAAGAAAAATACTAATTTCTGTGAACTGTTCATAAATTGAATTCAATTAATCAGATATGATTTATGTCTAATTAGATTAAGGGTTATTAAATTTTTATATGATAAAAATCCCTAATTTGGAAAAACCCTAACTTTTGAAATGGTCCTAATTGTATTAGAAACAAAATTGATCTATAGCTTTATTAGATAGATTAAATATATTGTTTAATTAGATTAAACGAATTAAACTAGATCAAGCATGGGATTATTGGGAATCTACTTGATAGATTTGTTGTGGAAAAAAGAATATGATTTTTAAAATTAATCTCTGAAATCAACTTAAAAAGTTTTTTTATATTTGAAGATCAATTTAAGGATTTTCTTTGATTTTCCAAATCAAACAAAAAAATTAAAATATTAAATGATAATTTTGTCCACTGGCAGTCAAGATGGCAAATGGGCCGGGCAACTGTTAGGAATATGTATGTCGTAGAGTCCATTATTGTATGATATAGTGGATGCTTGGACATATATATAGAGAACTTTCTTACTCGACAGGATAGTATGTTATCTGGTTGTTTTTTATCTTAACATGTATACTTGTATTATTATACTGTCTCTCTGATACATGTTGATAAAACCCTTAGAATGTTTGCTTGACTACCAGGACTATGATGCGGATCATATTACCGGGACTTGTGTAGTCCACAAGCACATCCTTTAATTGTTTCTAGTCGAGGGGATAGCGAGACAGGGCATCGATATTCCAGAGTAGATTAGTGTGTACGTTTCTTGACCCTGTAAGGGGCGATGATTAATCCCATAATCATTGGTGTTTGACATCAAAGATTGCACACGGGTGCTCATTAGAGAATGAGTACACTGAATAGGACTCGCCGAGAACTCCTAGATGGTATCATACGTATCGTCAGATAGCAGTTCTCTGATGACACTGGTACATATTAGTCTGTAGACCCGAGATCGTCATAGTGTCTTGTGTGGTTCCTACTATGCTTTGATTTTCTCCCTACTACGACTCAAAGGAGTCGTGCAAACAGGTGGATTTTGGGTACAGTCCCGAGTCACATGGAGGCAGTGAGCGATAGGAGGGGTTTCGCCTCTTCCGGTATTGGGAGTTGATGTTGCGCTATACTCGATTGGTTATAACAGCAAGTCCCTGGCCATGGCTGATAAGATTTACTGGAAAGTGTTATCAGTAGTTTCTCGAACTGTTATGAGCCACACATCAGCATGACTTATCAAGTTACTGGGGTCTGACGATTCCACCCCTAGACTAGATATGCGACATATCAGACGAAGAGACCGGACTGTACGGTAAGTGTTACTTATAGGCTTCATGGGAGTTTGGACAAGCTTGCTTGTTGATCTTCTAATCGCTCAATACCTGGATAGCCGTTACGTCCAGCTAGTACCGCTGACGGCTTGTGGGTAACTGATGTGATCTTTACATACTGCTGGCGTATTGACGAGTCTTTAGAGTCCCACACAGAGGTTTTCTAGCTCAAGCGAAGCAAAGTAGGGCACATATGCTGATATGTGCGGGAGCCTGATTAAATACGAGTATGTGATACCGTTGTTGGATATAGTGCCCTTAGAGTCAATTATTGGATCACAGGCACGTGATTGCAATGATTGAGGGAGGACCTATGCCGGTAGGATAGTCTTACTCAAGATGATAGTATGCTATCTGGTTTATCTTTATCATCGTGTACTGCTTTAGGTGACCTTACAGGTCACTATTACACGTTGATAGAGCTCTTAGGATTCTTGCTTGACGGCCAGCAGTATGATGGCGATCATATACGTGGGAGCTGGGGTCTATAAGCACATCCTTAAAAGGTCCCTAGTTGTGGGAGTTTTCGAGACAGGGCATCGATACTCCAGAGTAGACTAGTGTATACAGTCGAGACCCCGACGAGGGGCGGTGGCCGGTTTCACAAGCCACTGGTGTCAGTTGGTTCACCTAAGATGTATACAGGTGCTCATTGGGTTATGAGTACACCGGACAGGACTCGCCGGGAACATACTAGTTGGTATTATACCTGACGTCAGATAGCAGTTCCCTGGTGACATGTGAACAGGTTAGTTCATCGACCTGAGATCGTCATTTGTCTCGTGTGAGTTCCCACTGTGCTTTGATTACTACCCTACCACGGCTCAAAGGAGTCGTGTAAACAGGTTTTAGTTGGGAACAGTCCCGAGCCACATGGAGGCAGTGAGCGGATCGGCAGGGGTTCGTCTCTCCCGGTATTGGGGGTGAGGTCGCGCTGTGTCTAGGAGAGCCATTACACGAAGTCCTTGGCCAAGGCAGGAGATTTACTGGTAGGTATTCCAGTAGTATCTCAGGGTGTTCTGGGCTACACTTCGACACGATTTGTACCGTTTGGGGGTCTAACTTTTACTAACCCCCTAGGCCCGCCATGCGATACTCATAGATGAACGGACCGGACTGTACGGATATTGTCAATGACAGGCTCAAGAGGGTGTCAGGATGAGTTCGCTCATCGACGTCCCTTTTGGTCAATACCTGGTAACCCGTTACGTATAGCTAGTACCTCTGACGTGCTAGTGGTTAAATCCACAGCCAAAGTATTGACGGGTCTTTAGAGTCCCCCACAGACAGTTTCTCAAGTTTCGGGCGAAACGTTGTAGAGGTCGTATGATATATGGCATGGTTCGATCTTATACATGCAGTATTGCACGGATCATGATCGGACGGATCATACTAGTGGGCTTTGGTTTAAGCCGGATCATAGTATTAGATTTGTTGGATTACTTTAGTCTCATCGCATTCGCATTCATTCGGAATGCGGATGCAGGTATGTATATACAGGTGAGGGGTATCCTTGTGATCCGTCATGAGTTTACTTTAGATATTGCCGGATCTTTTTGTTGGACCAAACATTTGGATTAATGTTTGGATAATGAAATTAGTGGGCTAGAAATCATCATTAGATGCATTATTGTGACATAGACATATACTATGAGTCACGGTCTCTTTTTTAGCAAATATGTCACATTAATGGATTGATTTGAGTCATGAAATGAGGAGGAGAGAGAGGGGGGCTGCCTAAGATGTGCTTGGTCTTGTATTATTCTTCATACTCTCTCACTCTCATTATTCATAGCATCACAAGAAAAGAAAAGAAGAAAAAGCCTTCTCTTCTTCTTCTTTTTCCTCTAGCTCATAACTCCATTAATGTCAACACCTTCAACCTCCATCCAAAGCCATGGATGCAAGAGACAAAGTGATCACAATATACTCTACTTCAACCTTGGGCACGTCGGCTAGCACACTTCATGCCCGAGTTGCTTCGGATGAAGCGGGAGCCCTTCAAAAGACTTCTCGATGTGGTGCCCTTTCCGACGAGGAGATCGAGACCGGAGATTCCGCGAGGAGATCGGGATGGTGGCCGAAAACCGAAGGACACGGATCGCTCGGTATAGCTCTCTACCCTTTCTCTAGTTAGCTAGTAGTAGGTTAATGGTCCGATCCGGGTTTTAAGCATATGATGGCGCCGGTTTCTAGTTTGAAAAAGTTCTTGTTTTCCGCATTTTGGCCTCGTACAGACGGCCGGGGCGCTACCGTAGACTTACAACCGTATTCTAATATGGAGACATTTGATATCGGTTAGGTTATATGTGATATAACCGGATTATTGAATCAAGTGTTGATTTGATAATGTGATATACAGATAAATGATATTAGTCGGTTATATGTGATATAACCGGATTATTCAATCAAGTGTTGATTTAATAATTTGATATATTTTTATATTTGATATAATTATATATCAACTAATATTATTGCTCACTAATTATTTTCTTCTCTTTATATATATTAATATGTGTGTGTGTGTGTGATATATATATGTATGGATTTTCTATTTTGAGAAAATAGAAAAAGAGGTGGAAAATGGGGAGATATTTTGGGCATGGGTAAAGCATGGCTTTGTTCTTTATTTTATTCATTTGCCATTCACTATTGAAGCATGGTTGGATTTTATATTGATATATTATCCATGCTTCAATAAGCGAGAAGAAGATTGAGCCATTCTTCACCCGCTTGAGTTTATGCTAGCTCATTCTCTCTAGCTTTCTCCATCTTCTTCTTCCTCTTCTATTAAGCCCTAACCCTCACATGTGTTGTGAACCCTAGGGCTTTAGAGTAATCCTAGTGAGCTAAACACCCTACTTCATCAACCTACACTCAATTAGCCATTAAATATAGGTTGTTTCATTCACTAATAGTGGATTAGTGAAGAGGTAGCTTGAATTAGAGAAGTTTCAAGGTGGACCATCTTCGACATGAAGATCGCGAAGCAAGCTTGTTCCTTCTTCAAGTGGAGCCTAGAGGAGTCGTAGGGACTACTACCCGGAGCTATAGAAATGAAGGACACGATCTACAAAGGTTGTAATCACCATCACTTAGCTTAGTTCTTTTCATATCATGCTTTAAACCCTAATACTCTAATTAGATTTTAAGTTAGTGTAGCTTAGCAACCAAGATTTTTTAAAATTGCATACTTAATGCCAGTTAAAACCTTGTGGTGGTGCTAGGAAACACTTTCATGGTATCAGAGCCAAGCTAGAGTATTAGACGGTGTAATTGGAATTACGAAAACGAAACAACTCCGAAACAGTCGCATCGAAACCTTAGTTTCTGTCGAATTTTCCAGAGCCTCTAAATTTTTTTTAAATAGTTGCAGAGTGCTCTTCTTCATGTATATAGAACACTACACAAATTCGAGGCCCAAACTCCAAGACATGGCCATCCAAAATGATTTAAAAACCGGCCTGGCCGGTTTTATACTTGAGTTTGGACTTGGTTTTTATTTGGTGTTCTGGTCTCATTGAATTAGGGTTTCAGGTACTGTTTGATTTTGCCAAGGTTGCATGTGATGTTATCTTTCTGTTGGGGCAATACGGAGTGTTTCGTAGTTGCAGTTTTAGCATCGTTTACGGGTTTAAGTTTGATATGTGATACAATATTTGGAATCCACATTTAATTAGTTTTGTGAAAACTAGTTAGTGTTTAGTAAATCTAGCATTTTAGTCTCGGTTCATCGATTGCCACGGAGTTTCGATTCGGATCAAAACCCCGTCGCAATCGCGTATAGTACGCGAACACTTGCCGGGTAACACTACTAGATAGCCACGCCCCATAACCCCGACCAAGTGACTGTAGGAGAACCCCGTCGCCAAAAGCATCCACTCGGGTGCTCATGGCCACGGTGTTCCGCCTAAGTGCACTTCGTCGACGGCATCGAGGGTGCGGCCATCCACTAAAGTTCCCGACGAGCATTCGATCAGATAGTCGAGAATCTTGTTTAATTACCTGACTAAGTTATTGAAAAGTGTTTTCGATTTGAGACTAAAATGCAAGGTTTATAGGGTTAGGCATGAAATTCGGAATATGTGATATTCTGGGTTTATAATGTCTAAGGTAAATATGGATTCTAAATATTGTACCTTTTCATTTCTTTTCTGCGACCGTAAGTGTAATATGTGGGGTATCCTCGACCTCGTTGCTATATGTCAACGACATCGGGATACGCATATTTACTTACGTTGATGACATGTGATGTTATGTGTTGCTGTGATATGTTATATTGGATCGTCGTGATTGAATAGCTGGAGGTTTTTGCGTAAGATGAGAGTTTTTTCAATTTTCATTCATGTAAAAATGTATGCAATATTCTTTTATTGGGACACTTCTGGGTTGAGGATGATGTCACCATTGATATATATTATTTACTTTTCTGCATTAGGATAGACCCAAGACGGGGAGCACAAATAACCGGGTTCTAGAGTCCAGTGGGAGACCATCTCGAGGAGTCGAGACCGGGTCTCCTAACTCTAGAATTGGCAGGGTTGCTTGCCGCTCTCGTAGGGGTCTAGAGATGTGGATTTGGCTATTCATCACGACTGTGGTGTAGGGTTCCTAGGCACACTCAAGTGGTTCCACAAGGCATCAACCATGCCAAAATCAAATTTTTCTTGTGCCGAGAAACCCTAATGCTAGATCGATAACTAGAGGTGAAGGCGAAACAATAACTAGTTAACAACTTAACTATTAAGTGAATGGAAATACAACCTTTGTAGATCCAGTCCACCACTTCTTTAGCTCCGTGATGACGTCCCTTCGCTGGGATCACCGGGATCCCGGACTCTAGCGATGGTTTCGTCGGGGAAATGAGCGGGCTAGGTCGTTGACTTCGATGCCGAAGATGATCTACGTCGAGGCGACTCTAACTCAAGCTCCATCTTCACTAGGTCATGAAACTTGTGAAGAAAACACCCAATACAACATGGTAAGTGGTAAAGGATGAAGAAATAGGAAGTGGGTTCACTTTGGATTTGGATTTCTCACTTGGATTCATCACTTGATAATTTTCAAGAAAGGGTTTTCTTTCTTCATCAAGAAGAAGAAGAAGAAAGAAAAGAATATGAATTAATAATCAAAATAGAAAATCAAGTGATGCCTTATCATATAGCAACCATGGGTTAGTAAACTCATGTAGAGAATAAACTAGGGTTTAGGTAATGGTTAGGTTTAGGATAAAACAAAATGGAAGAAAGGGTTTTCTTTCTTCATCAAGAAGAAGAAGAAGAAAGAAAAGAATATGAATTAGTAATCCAAATAGAAAATCAAGTGATGCCTTATCATATAGCAGCCATGGGTTAGTAAACTCATGTAGAGAATAAACTAGGGTTTAGGTAATGGTTAGGTTTAGGATAAAACAAAATGGAAGACTTTTTCAAAGATGCTTTGAAACTTCAAGAAGCTTCAAGCAAAGAAAGAAAAGAAAGCCACCATTTCATTTTAATTTTCAAAAAAATAAATGAAATAAAACAAATGAAACCCTAACCATTATCTAAACTTGGTGTATAGCATACACACACCCAAGTTTGCATGTATCATCAAACATGATACAATCTTGTGCACAAAAATATATCACATATACAATGTGCACAATCAAGTGAGAAAAACATCTTAAGTGAACCAATATTAGTTAATGTAAAGTAATATATCAAATATATAATTATACATTAAATCATTAAATCAACACTTAACTTAATGATCCGGTCATATTGCATATAACCGACTAATATCAATAGTAACAACTTATCGAATCAACACTTGATCCGATAACCCGGCTATATCGCATATAACCGATCAATGTCACATATCGCGAGAATAGAATACAGTATCACATACTGGTATTATTCTCGGTCCCGCACATATCTCATATGCGCTCCTATTTCGTTTCGCTTGAGGCAGGAAACCTCTGTGTAGGACTCTAAAGACTCGTCAATACGCCGACAACAGGTGATGATCATATCAAACACCCACAAGCCGCAAGCGGTCTGCTAAACGTAACGGCCACCCGGGTATTGAGCGATCAGAAGATCAACGAGCAAGCCCGCTCACACTCCTATGAATCCAACCAGCAACACTTACCGTACAGTCCGGTCTGATCGTCTGATATGTCGCATATCTTGCCTAGGGGTGGTAAACGTCAGACCCCAGTAGCTCGATAAGTCGTGTCGATATGAGGTCTATAACAGTTCGAGAAACTACTGGTAACACTTACCAGTAAATCTCAGCAACCCTGGCCAGGGATTTCCGGTTATAGCCAATCGAACACAGCGCAACATCAACTCCCTATACCGGGAGAGACGAATCCCCTCCTATCGCTCATTGCCTCCATGTGAATCAGGACTGTACCCAAAAACCACCGTTTTGCACGCCCTCTTGGACGTGGTAAGGTGGAAATCAAAGCACAGTGGGAATCACACAAGACTTTATGACGATCTCGGGTCTACAGACTAACCTGTACCAGTGTCACCAGAGAACTGCCATCTGACGTAAGGTATAATACCATCTGGGAGTTCTCGGCGAGTCCGTCCAGTGTACCCAGTCTCCACTGAGCACCCGTATATCATCTCTGATGTCAAACACCAATGGATATGGGATCATCCATCGCCCATCTGTATGGGTCGAGAAGGTATACGCTAGTCTACACTGGTATATCGATGCCCCGTCTCGATACACCCACGACTAGGGACCTTGAAGGATGTACTTATGGACTACCATGTCCCCACTAGTATGATCCGCATCATAGTCCAGGTAGTCAAGTACACATCCTAAGGGCTTTACCAACATGTAACAGAAAGACAATCAATGTACACGTTAAGATAAAGAACAACCAGATAGCATACTATCATGTCGAGCAAGAAAGTCCTCCCTATATATGTCCCAGCATCCACTACAATATACATCCTATGTACAGTAATGGCCTCTAGGGCATACATATAACTAACATGTGGAATCCATGTTTTTCATCACTGGCTAAATTTAAAACACGGACCTTCTAATATATCCAATATTTCATATGTTTGCTTCTGCTGCTTGAGTTCTGTGATGTGATCATATAATTGCGTGAGACGAATGCTATATATATGATATACATAATAAACGTTACTTATGTTTTGCACCCGCGCTAGTCCAGCTTTCGCTCTGCCGTTAGTTAAGTAACCTAACGGTACATGACGGGGCCCCATGGCGAATGCGGATGGCATAAGCGTACGTTCTATTTTCGTTTCTTTTTTATGATGTTTAGGGAAAAATAAATGATGGGACTTCATTAATGAGATTAATGGAAATAAAAGAAATCTAAAAATATTGTAGAATCAAATTTTTTAAAAAGGTAGCTCTAGTTCTTACTTTGCATAGTGGTATTCCTTGATGAATATCCAGCACCTCATTCGATGAGGAAAGAGCCGAGATCCCTTCACCGGGAGTGACATCTTTAGCAAAACTAGAAAATACTACAACCCACTCGGTTTTGTTTTGATAGCTTCTCTTGTTTTTGCTTTGCATAGTGGTATTCCTTGATGAATATCCAGCACCTCATTCGATGAGGAAAGAGCAAAGATCCCTTCACCGGGAGTGACCTCTTTAGCAAAACTAGCAAATGCTACATAAACCACTCCTTTTCAAAATATTAGATTCTACAACGATATCAAGTTCATTACGATAAAGGTTTTCTTCAAAACCAGTCGTAGCCCTCCGTCATTTCAGATAAGTGCTATTTAGTATTCATGCTGCGTTTGTTGACCATAGCCAAGGCGCAGTGTACGGTAGCTGATTAGTGCTTATCTGCCGCATGTGATACGATTGGATTAGGGTAGTCGTACGGCTTTGTTGACCTTAGCCAAGTGTCGTACGGATGGGTTTAATTCAATCACGAAATGACGGGTCGAACTTGGCTAGCGCTTATGATTTGTTGACCATAGCCAAGGTCATAAATTGCTAGGGGTAAAAACAGATATTGGGTATTTCAAGTGTTGAAATTTGCAATGAGATTGCATACCTTCTATGAGATAGTTGGATCCCAATACCCACTGCGAGTAAGAGTTACTCCTGAGAGAGTTTTCCACTTTACAATTAGCAGATCCAGTAGGTATCTAAGAAATGTGTTAACGGGGTTAAGCCCCTGCGGAAATGAGATTATTTAATTAGTTCCATGTGAAAGCATGGGGAGACTCTCTCGGAGTACCAATACCTGCCTGGCTGACCGATTGGCGAACTTGTAGGGTGTAATTAATCTCGGCTAATCTTACCTTTTAGGGTTTGAAGGAAGATTTGATAAAAACAGTGGGAGCCATCCTAATTAGATAAGATAATAACCAATCAAATCTTGCAAAGAGTGTACGCTAAAGTGTTTCCTTCTCTCTCTCTCTCCAGGTAGCGACCATGACACGCCTTAATCAAGATAATAATATGGATGTATTGACCGAACCCGCTTATTATACTGAGCTGGGGAACGTTGGTTCTGTTTTTTCTTATGATTGTCATAAGTCTGAGCAAGGAATAGGGGAATATCAGGATTCCTACGCAACTCGAACGAAGAATGAGTATGATGATGCATCTTCTTCGGGTGTGTTCGTTACCGATAACTGTTTCTCAGTATGCTCCACGTCCTGGGTATTGGATACCGGATCAGGATCTCACGTATGTAATTTGTTATATGGGTTAATGAGAGGTAGAGAACTGAGAAAGAGTGATATGTCTATAAAAGTAGGGAATAGTGCAATTGTTGCAGCCAAAACAGTTGGCAAATATCACCTAGTATTACCAAATGGTAATACATTGATTCTGAACGACTGTTATTACGTACCAAATATGATGTGCAATATTATATCAATTTCTTTATTACATAAAGAAGGATATAACTTTGTATTGGAGGATAATGTTATGAATATTTTCCTAAATCAAGTGTTGATTAGGTTTGGTACGTTATGTAATGGTATATACGTTCTAAATCAAACAATAGTTCTAAGCATACAGAGCACACACAAGAGGAAAAATTCATAAATGAACGAAGCCTTCTTGTGACATTGTAGACTAGGTCATATCAATGCGACAAGACTAGCTAAGTTGCATAAAAATGGATATTTGAATCAGTTCGAATTTACATCTTATGAAACTTACGAGTCATGTCTCAAAGGGAAGATGACCAAAACTCCATTTACTGGACACGGAGAAAGAGCTACTGAATTCTTGAGACTGATACATAGTGATGTATGCGGTCCTATGTCTATACATGCCAGGAATGGTTTCTCGTACTTCATTACATTCACCGATGATCTCTCAAGATACGGATATGTGTTCCTGATGAAATACAAATCTGAATCTTTTGAGAAATTCAAGGAATATAAGTACGAAGTTGAGAACCAAACGGGTAAAAATATTAAAGTCCTACGATCTGATCGGGGATGAGAATACTTGAGCACGGAATTCAGAGACTACTTAAAAGAGAATGTGATTCTCTCTCTGCTTACTTTTCCGTATAAACCACAGCACAATGGAGTTTTGGAGCGGAGAAATCGCACCCTATTAGATATGGTGCGCTCTATGATAAGTAATACTGGGTTACCTATTTCCTTTTGGGGTTATGCACTTGAGACAGCCGCGTACCTATTGAATAGGGTTCCGACCAAATCCATGCCTACCACTCCATATGAGATATGGAATGGGAAGAGCCATCTCTTAAACGAGTTAAGATATGGGGTTATCCGGCCTATGTTAAAAAGCAAAATCCGGACAAGCTCGAGATAAGGTCTGTTTTGTGCAATTTTGTGGGATATCCAAAGAATTCATATGGATATATCTTCTACCATACCGAGGAACAAAAAGTGTTTGTTTCTCAACATACCACCTTTTTAGAAAAAGGAATTTCTTGTGAAAGAAATTAGTGGTAATGAGGTAGAACTGGAAGAAGTTCCAGCTACACAAACTATAACTGACGATTTGGTAGAACCGGAGGATTCAATAGTCTTCAACGAACCTCAGCCACTCCGCAGATCTAGTAGGGTTCCTCATCCACCTGAGAGATACTACGGTTTTCTCATAGACGGTGGGAGTGGGGATTGCATCATGGAAGATGATGACCCAACTAGTTTTGAGCAGGCCGTCACAAGTGGTGACTCTATGAAATGGCTGGATGCTATGCGATCTGAGATGGAATCCGTGTACACCAACAAAGTATGGACTTTGGAAGTTTCTCTTGAAGGGGTAAAACCCATCGGGAGCAAGTGGATCTTTAAGAAGAAAATTGGTGTAGATGGAAGGTTGAGACCTTTAAAGCTAGACTTGTAGCAAAAGCTTTTCGTCAACGACTAGGTGTCGACTATGATGAAACATTTTCTCCTGTCGCTATGCTTAAGTCCATCAGGATCCTACTTACCATTGCTGCATACCATGACTACGAAATCTGGCAGATGGACGTCAAGACCGCTTTTCTTAATGGTGATTTAGAAGAGAGCGTGTATATGACACAGCCAGAGGGCTTCGTAGACAGTGGGAGCAGCGGAAAGGCGTGCAAGCTACTTAAATCCATCTACGGATTAAAGCAGGCATCGCGGAGCTGGAACATCTGTTTTGATGAAGCGATCAAAGAGTTTGACTTCATAAAAAACGAAGATGAACCTTATATATACAAAAAGGTTGTAGAGAGTATGACTGTCTTCCTCGTATTGTACGTGGATGACATACTCTTAATAGAAAATGATGTTCTTATGCTACACTCAGTCAAGCTCTTTTTCTCACAAAAGTTCTCCATGAAAGATCTAGGTGATGCCTCATATATCCTGGGGATAAAAATCTATAGAGATAGATCTAAGCGGATGTTGGGATTGTACCAATCCAGGTACATTGACACCATACTCAAGAGGTTTAGTATGGAAGATTCTAAGCGTGGTAATTTACCCGCTTGTTCAGGAATCACTCTCTCCAAAGAGATGTCTCCCAAGACTGATTTGGAGAGGGCTCGCATGCAAGTGATACCCTATGCTTCGGCAGTCGGGTCTATCTTGTATGCGATATTATGTACCAGACCGGATGTAGCTTACTCACTAGGTGTAGTGAGTAGGTATCAATCAGATCCTGGGGAGAAACACCGGACAGCTGTGAAGAACATTCTTTAGTACTTGAGAAGGAGTAAAGAAATGTTCTTGGTGTTTGGTAACAGTGAACTCTAGGTGGAGTCCTTTACCGATTTGAGCTTTCAGAGTGATACGGACGACAGTAAGTCGGTCTCGAGTTTTGTCTTCACCCTCAATAGAGGGGCGGTATGTTAGAAGAGTTCCAAGCAAGATACCGTAGCAGACTCGACGATGGAGACTGAATACATCGCTGCCAACGATGCTGCCAAAGAGGCTGTCTGGATGAAGAAGTTCATTGCTGAACTTGGTGTGGTTCCATCTATTGAGCATTCAATACCTTTGTATTATGATAACAATGGAGCTGTGGCTTTGTCCAAGGAACCCCGGTCCCATCAGTGATCCAGACATATTCTTAGGCAGTATCACCTGATCTGAGAGATTGTAGATCGTATGGAGATCAAGGTCAGGAGAGTTGACATGAAGGACAACGCAGCGGATCCACTCACGAAGGCCCTCCCTCAGACACAGTTTGAGAGACTTTTTGGGATGCTGGGTATGAGATACTACAATATTTGGCTTTAGTGCAAGTGGGAGATTGTTAGGAATATGTATGCCCTAGAGGCTATTATTGTATGATATAGTGGATGCTTGGACATATATATAGAGGACTTTCTTGCTTGACATGATAGTATGCTATCTGGTTGCTTTTTATCTTAACATGTACACTTGTATTATTATACTGTCTTTCTGATACATATTGATAAAGCCCTTAGGATGTTTGCTTGACTACCAGGACTATGATGCGGATCATACTACTGGGACTTGTGTAGTCCACAAGCACATCCTTTAATTGTTCCTAGTCGAGGGGATATCGAGACATGGTATTGATATTTCAGAGTATACTAGTGTGTACGTTTCTTGACCATGTAGGAGGCGATGGTTGATCCTATAACCATTGGTGTTTGACATCAAAGATTGTACACAGTTGCTCATTAGAGAATGGGTACAATGAACACGACTCGCCGAGAACTCCTAGATGGTACCATACCTATCGTCAGATAGCAGTTATCCGGTGACACTGGTACAGGTTACTCTGTAGACCCAAGATCGTCATAGTATCTTGTGTGGTTCCCACTGTGCTTTGATTTCCTCCCTACCATGGCTCAAAGGAGTCGTGTAAACAGGTGGATTTTGGGTACAATCCCGAGTCACATGGAGGAAATGAGCGATAGGAGGGGTTTCGCCTCTCCCGGTATTGGGAGTTGATGTTGCGCTATGCTCGATTGGCTATAACAGCAAGACCTTGTCCAGGGCTGGTGAGATTTACTGGTAACTGTTATTAGTAGTTTCTCGAACCGTTATGGGCCACACATCGGCATGACTTATCAAGTTACTGGGGTCTGACGATTCCACCTCCTAGACTCGATATGCGACATATCAGACGAAGAGACCGAACTGTACGGTAAGTGTTACTTATAAGCTTCATGGGAATTTGGACAAGGTTGCTTGTTGATCTTCTAATCGCTCAATACCTGGGTAGCCGTTACGTCCAGCTAGTACCGCTGATGGCTTGTGGGTAACTGATGTGATCTTTACATACTGCTGGCGTATTAACAAGTCTTTAGAGTCCCATATAGAGGTTTCCTACCTCAAGCAAAATGAAGTAGGGCACATATGCTGATATGTGCGGGAGCCTGATTAAATACGAGTATGTGATACCGTATTCTAATATGAAGATATTTGATATCGGTTAGGTTATATGTGATATAACCGGATTATTGAATCAAGTGTTGATTTGATAATATGGTATACAGATAAATGATATTAGTCGGTTATATATGATATAACCGGATTATTAAATCAAGTGTTGATTTAATAATTTGATATATTTTTATATTTGATATAATTATATATTAACTAATATTATTGCTCACTAATTATTTTCTTCTCTTTATATATATTAATATATATATGTGTGTGTGTGCGCGCGCACGCGCGTGTGTGTGAGTGATATATATATATATATATATATATATATATATATATATATATATATATATATATATATATGGATTTTCTATTTTGAGAAAATAGAAAAAGAGGTGGAAATGGGGAGATATTTTGGCCATAGGTAATGCATGGCTTTGTTCTTTATTTTATTCATTTGCCATTCACTATTGAAGCATGATTGGATTTTATATTGATATATTATCCATGCTTCAATAAGCGAGAAGAGAATTGAGCCATTCTTCACTCACTTGAGTTTATGCTAGCTCATTCTCTCTAGCTCTCTCCATCTTCTTCTTCCTCCACCATTAAGCCCTAACCCTCAAATGTGTTGTGAACCCTAGGGCTTTAGAGTAATCCTAGTGAGCTAAACACCCTACTTCATCAACCTACACTCAATTAGCCATTAAGTATAGGTTGTTTCATTCATTAATAGTGGATTAGTGAATAGGTAGCTTGAATTAGAGAAGCTTCAAGATGGATCATCTTCGACACGAAGATCGCGAAGCAAGCTTGTTCCTTCTTCAAGTGGAGCCTAGAGGAGTCATAGGGACTACTACCCGGAGCTATAGAAGTAAATGACACGATCTACAAAGGTTGTAATCTCTATCACTTAGCTTAGTTCTATTCATATCATTCTTTAAACCCTAATACTCTAGTTAGATTCTAGGTTAGTGTAGCTTAGCACCCAAGATTTTTTAAAATTGCATGCTTGATGCTGGTTAAAACCTTATGGTGGTGTTAGGAAACACTTTCAGCATCCTGCGGCCCGGGTCGGCTGCCACGTGGCGGGTCTAGGCCTAGCCGGGCTCGGCTGGGGCAGCCCGAAGGCCTGGCCACGAGCCAGGGTTCGAAGCAAAATCAAATTTTTTTAGGGGCCTGATTATAATTGGAAGCTTGGGTTAAATTTTTTTTGTGGGCCCCACTTCCTATGCTTTGTACCGGGGAAATGGGAGTTAAAGTGAGGCATGAGGATCCATAGGGGGTGGGAAGTCCAGGGGAAAAACCAAAAAAAAAATAAATATTAAATCAATAAAATATCAGGTTTGACACGGGACCTAAACAAAATTCAGGCCAAAAAAATAAAAATAAAAAACCCAAATTTAAAAAAAAAATCACCGAAATTGCATTCGGGCCGGCCCAACCCTAGCCGGACCTAAGGCCGGATTGGGCTTGGGTTTAAGCCAGTCGGGCCGGCCCTAGGCCCGGCCCGAAGACCGGGCAAGCTCGATGGGATTAGGGCCGGCCGAGCCGACCCGGTCCGTTTTCCACCTTGAGCTGGTAGCCATGGTGATCACTAGTGAACCCGTCAGTCAGTGCCATGATGTTGGGGGCCGCCACCGCTCCTTTAGGCATCGGCTGATGAAGGCCCGCGGCGGGTCTAGTTCAATTTGAACCCAACCTTTTTTGTACAGAAGACCTAACTGTTAGGAATATGTATGCTCTAGAAGCCATTATTGTATGATATAGTGGATACTTGGACATATATATATAGAGGACTTTCTTGCTCAACATGATAGTATGCTATCTGGTTGCTCTTTATCTTAACATGTGCACTAGTATTATTATACTGTCTCTCTGATACATGTTCATAAAGCCCTTAGTATGTTTGCTTGACTACCAGAACTATGATGTAGATCATACTACTAGGACTTGTGTAGTCCACAAGCACATCCTTTAACAGTTCCTAGTCTAGGGAGTATCGAGACAGGATATCGATATTCCATAGTAGACTAGTGTATGTTTCTTGACCCTGTACGGGAAGATGGTTGATCCCATAATCATTGGTGTTTCACATCAAAGATTGTACACAGGCGCACATTAGAGAATGGGAACACCGAACATGACTCGCCGAGAACTCTTAGTTGGTACTATACCTATCGTCAGATAGCAGTTCTCTGGTGACACTGGTACAGGTTAGTCTGTAGACTCGAGATCTTCATAGTGTCTTATGCGGTTCCCACTGTGGTTTGATTTCCTTACTACTACGGCTCAAAGGAGTCGTGCAAACAGGTGGATTTTGGGTATAGTCCCGAGTCACATAGAGGCAGTGAGTGATAGGAGGGGTTTCTTCTCTCCCAGTATTGGGAGTTGATGTTGCGCTATACTCGATTGGCTATAACAGTAAGTCTCTGGTCAGGGCTGATGAGATTTACTGGTAAGTGTTATCAGTAGTTTCTCAAACCGTTATGAGCCACACATTGGCATGACTTATCAAGTTACTGGGGGTCTGATGATTCCTGTTCAGTCGAAAATATTGTGCATTTGATATGACATTTTCCTTACTATTTCTATATAATAAAAGGTGTTTATTATAAATATGACACATATGAGGGTTTATCTGTAAAAATACTATTTTTATGTATTTATATATATTATAATTAACATTATGAAGGATAATGTAAGCATATAATATCTATATAATATTTAGTCCATTTAAATATGCTTACCTTATCAAATATTTTTAACCACTTTTCTAAAACTATAATATCATGTCAAATGGTTAAGATAATATCTCAATAAAAACAAATTCTATTAACATTATTTATTGAGTTATTGTGCAGAAATTATATTAGGACTGAAATCAAGAAAATTCGAGTTGGCGAGATCAAATCTGCCGAAATATTTAAGTAAATCGAAGAAAGATATTCTGGCAGAGACTACGAGATGATTTCAAGATTCCAAATATCAAAACAGTCTACATATGTCACCAGAAGTGGCCAACAGAAATATAAAATCAAGACCCTCCTAATCCACTGTGG
Organism: Agapanthus africanus; assembly: GCA_030015575.1. NCBI lineage: Eukaryota > Viridiplantae > Streptophyta > Magnoliopsida > Asparagales > Amaryllidaceae > Agapanthus > Agapanthus africanus. The sequence continues at coordinate 594,036,450 of CM057344.1, read as the reverse complement.
ATCTGCGGCCAAACCCACCAGATGGCCGCGGTTCCGCCGCACATCTAAAGATCTAGGGCTTGGGATTTTCAGGTTGGGATCCTAACAACTAGTTATCATATTATGAAACTAGGGTTCTGGCTCAGTGACTATAAATAAGGACCGAGAGCCTCTTGGAAAGATCATCAAACCGACGCGATCACGAGTCCACGACGGCTCAAGAATCCTGGTTGATCATCAACAGTTCATCTACCTTCTTAAGAAGAGATCGAGAAGCAAACTATGGTTTTGTAATCATTTTCTAAAGGAACAAAGTGTACTTGATCTTGTTGATTAATAAAGATAGTTTTATTCTATTGCATTTTATTTTCTTCATGATTTCTATCTTTTCTTTTCCCAACATGCGCGAGTAATTCTCCACTTGTTAGGGTTCGTAGGATAAGGGTAAATTAATGGATGATGAAGATCCTTAAACTCTTTTTACGTCCTATAAAGTTTATAAACTTTACCAAAAGAATCATTAACATCCTAATCGGGCGCGCTACCAATTCATTGGGAGCCACGACCGCGATTAGAGATTAGATTAACGATTGTTTTGGTAAAGGCTAGACATGAACGGAGATCCATGTCAAGGTAGGGGTTAAGAGAGGGAACCCTATTCCCTCCAGAAACCCTAATCTACATGCATCACCGTTGATCTAGTTTTAAATCTATTAAAGGATAAGAGGAGTAATATTTAATTAATCATCCATGACTACTAAATCTTAACGAACCCTACAAGCCCCCTTCTAATATAAAACCTACATCCGTAGTTAATCTAGATCTATATCCTGCATCCGTGTTTGACGTGGATCTAGAATCTACAACCATTCTTCACTATTCATTATTCTTCCTCCTTTCCTAATCAATACACCTAAAATAAGATTAAAAGTTCAACGTTTCCCTGAAGACGACCCGTACTCATCTCGGTCTAGCTACACGTGATACCGTTATTGATTGCGGTTACAACACAACTCTAAAAACTTCATCAATCAAATGGCGCCGTTGCCGGGGATACGTGCGTAATTTTTATTCTTACTATTTGTGTTGAATTCTTATTCGATCAATATCATAAATAAAACAAAACTGCAAATTGTATATTTAACGATTATTGTGTGAATTTTGCAAGGGGATCTGGAGTCACAGACTTGAGGAAACAGAGAGTCAGAGACATTCATCAAGATCCAGAGGAGCAAGGGAGGCCACGTAGCAAAAATTTTCATCAGATCTTCCTAGTCGGCGGCGGAACCGCGGCGCAAAGGGCTAATTGGCGGCTGAACCGCGGTGCAATTAGGGATTTAGGGTTGAAAACTTCTCTGGTATCTTTTCTATATCTTTCTCTCTCCTCTGAAATCCAATAAAATATCTTTTCTGCAGGATTCTTTGCAAAATATCGCCGCTCAAAAATCTTTTTGCAAAGTTTTGTAATTGGTTTGTTTATTTATATTTTAATAAGGAGTTTAAAGGGCAAGACCAAAATTCAGATTAGGTGGGGATTTTATCACCCTTCCTAGGCCCCGCAAATCACAAAACGAGCATCCGCATCAACCCTACATTAATTTAAAAAAATATCTAGACAAGACTCTAAGGACTGTAGCGCTCAATAGGGACAAAGGAAGGTCATGGGTAACTATCGCTTATCCGCATTACTTTTGTGGTGTCTAAGCAAGTGTGTCTAAGGCAAGTGGTTACTTAATTAGACCCGCTATTTTTGGTGGTTCGTATAGCGGATACCTCCCACTTACCTGGCACTTACCTGACCACAAGAGTAGTAAAGAGGTGGTAGAGGATTGATCCTGCGGCTTATCCTTTGGAAGTCTAGGAGCGGTCTAGAGACTTGACCTAGGTAACCTTAGTTCTAGGGTTGATTGTGCATTTTTGTGTGATTTGTCTCACGTCCGACACTTTTTAAAACAAACCAATTTTTAAATCCCACACATGCTGCCACTTGCGCTAAACCCGCTTAGTGCATGCTTCGCTGGACACGGGATTCTAGTGCCCGTCTTGTCCGCGTTTCGGCTATCGACTCCGAAGTCGGTACTTTTTCATTTTCTTTTTCCCCACCATCCACCACATCGACCAAGATGGACGGTACTCCATTAGATTATAACACCACCCTGCCACCGCCCGTAGGTGCGCAGAATCTACCGCGTATTTCTCTCCAAGAGAGATGCTATCCTATACGCGGTTCACTTTCTACCTGTCTATCCATTCCACCAGCCAACGGGGATAATTTTGAAATTAAACCCCACTACATAAACCTGTTGCCCAAATTTCATGGGCTCGAGTCTGAAGACGCATACGTTTTTATCACCAAATTCGAAAACGTATGCGCAATGATGGGTACTTCACAACTGTCCGTGGATGCTATGCGCTTGTGTCTTCTCCCGTTCATTTTGTGTGACTTGGTAGAAAAATGGCTTTATAATACTGCCGCACACTCTATTACCAATTGGGATGAATTCGTGATAGCATTCCTTAAAAAATTTTACCCCAATCATAAGACCGCCCGTGTTAGGAGCGAAATCAACCAGTTTACCCAGCTTCCCAATGAACCATTTTGGAAGTGCTTTGAACGGTTCAAGGATTTGCTTGTCCAATGTCCTCATCATGGAATACATAGATGAGATCTGTGCCGAATTATATATGAGGGCATTAATCCAGCGACAAAGCAGATGCTTGAAATTATGTGTCAATGCAATTTCATGTCCAAAGACGATGGTGAAGCCTGGAAATATCTGGAAGATCTTGCTGAAAACAATTTGCAGTGAGAAAGCGTTAGACCACCTTCTACGGGAGGTATCCATCAGCTCGATGTTTCCATAGCCGTAAAAGCCGAAATGACAGCAATACAAATGAAACTCGAGGCTATGGAGAACAAATTCTCATCAATCTCCCTAAACCAGGTTACGCTTCCTAAGACTGTATGTGGTTGCTGTTCCAACCCATCACATCTGACGGAAGAATGTCCTTCAAATGCACCGTTTCAAGGTCAAGAACACACTAATGCTACTTTTCAGCAACGACCTAGAAACGATCCTTATTCTTCCACATACAATCAGGGGTGGAGGAATCATCCTAACTTTGCTTGGAACCAAAACCAAAACCAAAATCAAAACCAATTCCAAAGCAATTATCAAAGACCTCCACCACAGCAACAACAACCACCACTACAGAGTCAGCACCCCTTTCAATTGCAACCTTTTCAAAACCCGGCCAATAATTCTTTCCAAACGGCCGGGACTGAAAACTCATCTGCACTTGAACGAAGCATGGATATGTTTATTAAACATTCCATGCAGTCGACGGATGAAATCAAGTCTTCTATCCGAACTTTAACACAGACCACCAACTCCCACGGTGAAAGTATTAAATTGATAGAAGCACAACTTGCACAAATAAATACCGTGATGAGTGCGAGAGAAAAAGGGAAACTTCTATCTCAACCCCTACCGAACCTGGCCACTCACAAAGTCATAATGTGAGTGCCGTTACCACGTTGAGATCAGGAAGAGTGTTGAACAATCAAATCGGTGAACAAATTGATGATGAGGAATCAATTGAAACCTCGGCTTCCACTTCTTGCCCTATTTCGTCTAGTCTTCCACCTTCTTCCGAGCCTATTCTCCGTTTTCCCTAAGGCTCGAACACTTCGCCCACTTTCTCGAATGTACCTAAAACGATCCCCACTCCAATTCTGGGATCGATTCCATCCCCACAAACTTCTCCACAAATGTTGGACCCAAAACTTATTGATAAAGTTCCATTTCCAAACATGTTGAGGGACAACAAACCTAACGCACAAATGGAGAAGGTTGTGGAAATGTTTAAGCAAGTTAATATAAATATCTCTCTTCTAGATACTATTCAACAAGTTCCGTCTTATGCGAAAATCCTTAAGGACTTGTGCACTAAGAAGAGAAAAACTCAAGTGCCGAAAAAGGTATTCATGATAAGTAACGTGAGCACAGCTTTTACCCAACAATTGCCTAAGAAACGTAACGACCCCGGCTGTCCTACAATATCTATAACTATTGGGGGAAAAGCATCAATCATGCTCTACTTGACTTCGGCGCTAGTGTTAACTTGCTTCCATATTCCGTCTATGAGCAGCTAGGTATAGGAGAGTTGAAACCTGCCCACTGCACTCTCCAGATGGCAGACCGATCTATCGCCTAACCTAATGGTGAACTTGAGGATGTGTTAATCAAAGTAGGGGAATTCATATTCCTTGTGGACTTTATTGTTTTAGATACACAGCCTGTGGCAAACCCACGCAACCAAATCCCGGTGATACTCGGTCGACCTTTCCTAGCAACTTTCAACGCTGTCATTAATTGTCATAACGGTTCTATGAACTTATCCTTCGGGAAGATGACAATTGAGCTTAATATTTACAAGCTAGGAAGTCAACCATCTGAACCTTCTGCTCATTTAATCGATGTCTGTTCCATCAACGAGATAGCTTCCGACAGCTGTGAAGCGGAAGTACTTGGCTATGATGATCTCGACAACACTAGTGCGACATTGTTTGACCTGAAAAATTATTATAGTGAGGGTATCTTCGATGAGTCCATCCCCGAGTTTGAATCCGTTGACCCGTCGCAAAAGTCATTAGCACTTTCCGAGTCAATATCCTACGCAAGTTATGAACCTCGGAGGGAGTCCGAATATCATTCCCTTACCCCACCTTCTATCGTTTCTCAGCCAATACTAGATCTCAAACCGCTACCTTCTCATCTTAAATATGCATATTTTAGTGAGAATGAGTCTTTGCCCGTGATCATATCCGCTTCTCTAGCTTTAGAGCAAGAGAACGCACTTTTGGCGGTATTGAGATCAAATCGGCAAGCATTTGGTTGGACAATGGCTGACATCAAAGGGATTAGTCTCTTAATTGTTGAACATTATATACATCTGATGGATGAAGCCAAGCCAACCCGAGACCCACAAAAACGGTTAAATCCCGTTATGAAGGAGGCGGTAAAGAAAGAAATCGTCAAGTGCCTTGATAGTGGTATAATTTACCCAGTATCTGATAGCCAATGGGTAAGTCCTATTCATATAGTCCCTAAAAAGTCTGGCATCACGGTCATCACTAATGAGGCTAATGAGTTGATCCAAACACGCACCCAAACTGGATGGCGCGTATGTATTGATTACAGAAAACTCAATGCCGCAACGAGAAAATATCACTTCCCTCTACCTTTCATTGACCAGATATTAGAACGATTAGCTGGACATGAATACTATTGTTTCTTGGACGGATACTCTGGCTATAACCAGGTCCCCATCGCCGAAAAGGATCAAGATAAAACAACATTTACTTGTCCTTTCGGTACTTTTGCTTATAGACGCATGCCCTTTGGGTTATGCAACGCTCCCGCTACATTTCAGCGGTGTATGATGTTGATATTCTCAGACATGGTTGAGAATTTTCTGGAGATATTTATGGACGATTTCTCCATATTTGGGGACTCCTTTGAGGATTGCCTTCGTCATCTTGATGCGGTTCTTACCCGCTGTAAGGATAAGAACTTAACTTTGAATTGAGAAAAATGTCATTTCATGGTCCAAGAAGGTATTGTCCTTGGGCATATCATTTCATGAAAAGGCATTGAGGTTGATAGAGCTAAAATTGATGTCATCCATAACCTTCCTCCTCCCAAATGCGTCAAAGATATACGATCTTTCCTTGGTCATGCAGGATTTTATAGGAGATTCATTAAGGACTTTAGCAAAATTGCTAGACCCTTAACTCTTCTCTTGGCCAAGAACACTACATTTCACTTCGATTCGGATTGTGAGGCTGTTTTTGAATCGCTTAAAAGATCTCTCACTACAACCCCCGTTCTATCATCTCCGGATTGGAATCACCCGTTCGAGCTTATGTGTGATGCATCAGATTTTGCTATTGGCGCAGTCTTAGGACAACACATTGATAAGATGCCACATATAATTTATTATGCAAGTAGGACCTTGAACGATGCACAAATTAATTGCACAACTACTGAGAAAGAACTCTTGGCAGTTGTGTTTGCATTAGCATTAGAAAAATGCAGGCCTTACTTGATTGGCTTGCCGATAGTGGTTTACACTGATCACTCCACCCTACGACACCTTTTATCGAAGAAGGATACTAAGGCCAGGCTAATACGTTGGATCCTGTTGTTACAAGAATTTGATCTTGTCATCCGAGACAAGAGTAGATGTGAAAACGTAGTAGCTGACCATCTTTCATGCATCTCTTCTTCACCAACGTTGACCGTGCCGATAAATGCCTCATTTCCTGACGAACAACTCTTGACCGTATCCTGCGAACCTTGGTTCGTGGATATTGTGAATTATCTAGCGACGGCACTTATTCCTAGCAATTGGTCGAAACAAGACAAACTTCGATTTCTATCCCAAGTAAAACACTTTTACTGGGATGAACCTTATTTGTTTAAGTATTGTTCCGATCAAATCATTCGCAGATGTTTCCCTAATGATGAATTCAAGAGTGTGTTGTCATTATGTCATGATCAGGCATGCGGCGGTCACTTTGGTTCTCGAAAAACGGTGGAGAAAGTTTTGCAATGTGGCTTTTATTGGCCAACACTATTTAAAGATGCTTATGATCATTGCAAAACTTGCCCGCGGTGTCAACACATGGGTCGGATTTCACGTAGAAATGAGATGCCGCTCCAACCTATCTTGGTTGTGGAGATATTTTACGTTTGGGGTATTGATTTTATGGGCCCTTTTCCCAATTCTTTTGGGAATTTATATATCCTGTTAGCGGTTGATTACGTCTCAAAATGGATGGAAGCAGTACCGTGTCGCACTAATAACAACAAGGCTGTTATTAAGTTTCTTAAAGAAAATATCTTCTCGCGATTTGGACACCCTCGCGCTATAATTAGCGACAACGGGACACATTTCTGTAATCGGTCTTTCGAGGCTTTGATGTGGAAATATGCAATCAACTATAAACTTTCTACGCCCTATCATCCCCAAACAAGCGGGCAAGCTGAGATCTCAAATAGGCAAATCAAACAAATTTTGGAGAAGACGGTTTCTAAAAACCGAAAAAATTGGTCAACCAAATTGACGGATACTCTTTGGGCATTTCGTACCGCTTATAAGACCGATCTTGGTATGTCTCCTTACCAACTTGTGTTTGGGAAGATTTGTCACCTTCCTGTCGAGATCGAACATAAAGCTATGTGGGCTATTAAAGAGATTAACTTTGATCTTGATCAAGCTAGCAGCTATCGGAAGCTGCAATTGAATGAGCTAAGCGAACTCCGCGATGAAGCTTACGATAATGCGGTGATAGTAAAGAACCGGACTAAAGTGTTCCACGATAAAAACCTTTTTAGAAAAACTTTCACACCGGGACAACAAGTCCTTCTTTACGATCCCCGTCTCCATCTTCATCCGGGTAAGCTTAAATCTCGTTGGAAATGACCTTTTATGGTGCGGTATGTATACCCGCACGGGACAGTAGAAGTTGAAAATATAAAAATCGGTTCAATTTTTAAAGTAAATGGGTATAGATTAAACCGTATTTTGTGCTGACCCAGCGGAGGAGATCCTGTTTTTAAAGGAGCCACTTTATCATAGCTAAATTTCCTCCACCTCACCTCCATGTTTCGGTAACATTGTCTCATTTTAAGAATAGAGGTGAGAAATAAAGGACTTCTATGAATATCTGTGCGTGCCAAAGTAAAAGTTTGGGGGTAGTTTTCATTTGACTATTATTTTACCCCTCTTGATTTCTCTCCCTAAGTCTACATGTCGATGCATTCAAAAAAAGATATCAGTGAGGACACTGCTGAAAACAGGTTTGGGGGGAAGGTTTGTTTTCACTAAACTATCTTTTGGCACTTGGCACTATACAATTTTTTTTATATAATAAAAAAGTAGAAAGTGAAAAATTACATATGAAAGATAGAAAAAGTTTAAGAAAAGCAAGAAAATTAGATATTTTCTTAAATGAAACTAGTAATAAGTAGTTATGAGCCATTGTCCCAAGGGTTAGTAAGATGAAGGAAATTACTAATCTGAGGATAAAATTAAGTCTGAAAAATAGTTCTTATTCTTGACGCCAAACATTTGAACGTTGATACCCTACTATACGCACTTACACACATCTTGAAACTTGGGATAGTAGAGGATACCTTGAAATGCTCTTGTCTAAAAGCCTTAGTATGAAAAAAAAATATGAATGGTGAAGAAAAAAATGAACACTGGTTTTGTAATTACCAAGGCAGCATAAAAAAATATAGCGAGAGTGCTTTATCACCTAATGGCTTAGACCAACTGGTTTGGGAACCACTGCTAAGTCTTGGGTGTTGCGAAATGAGGAATTACGCCTAAATGCGCGAGCACATTTTGTAATCGGTCGGTTAGTATCTCAAGAAGTATTAACGGTCGCATGAAGAATGTGTGAGAAATTTTATCGAAAATATTCACCAACTATAAAGTACTTTGGAAGATGGACAAGAGTATGATAGCTTAAATTGAATTCTCTAAGTGTAGGGATGCCTTTTACACACACGTAGGGGTATATAATCAATGTTTGGAAGAAAGATAGGGAGGAAGACTAAAGGCGATGTTTTATTGAGGGATGATATGATTTCTAACATTTTTTCATGACTATTAAGATAGGGCTCATAGCAACTGAAAAGCTGGTATAGTTGGAAACTCTTATTTTCAAGTTTCTTTTATAGTTCTTATCTTTATATGTAACTTTCACCAACTTTCTTTTATTATAGGATTTTGTAGATATAATCCACTGAAAACCCTCAGGAGACAACACTCCTCCTACTAGGGACACCTAGAGGTTTAACGGCTTGTTGCACGTGCTCAGTGCAATCGTCTTGCCTACGAAAGTATGCTATTTAGGTTTTTCTTTTTCTTTTTCTCCTTCTCATGAATAACTAGTTTACTCGGGACGATCAAAGTTAAGTTTGGGGGTATTTGTTCAGTCGAAAATATTGTGCATTTGATATAACATTTTCCTTACTATTTCTATATAATAAAAGGTGTTTATTATAAATATAACGCATATGAGGGTTTATCTGTAAAATATTATTTTCATGTGTTTATATATTATAATTAATATTATGAAGGATAATGTAAGCATATAATATCTATATAATATTTAGTCCATTTAAATATGCTTACCTTATCAAATATCTTTAACCACTTTTCTAAAATTATAATATCATGTCAAATGGTTAAGATAATATCTCAATAAAAACAAATTCTACTAACATTATTTATTGAATTATTGTGTAGAAATTATATCAGGACTGAAATCAAGGAAATTCGAGTTGGCGAGATCAAATCTGCCGAAATATTCAAGTAAATTGAAGAAAGATATTCTGGCAGAGACTACGAGATGATTTCAAGATTCCAGATATCAAAACAGTCTACATATGTCACTAGAAGAGGCCAACAGAAATATAAAATCAATACCCTCCTAATTTACCGCGGATCCACGGCCAAACCCACCAAATGGCCGCGGTTCCGCCGCACGTCTGAAGATCTAAGGCTTGGGATTTTCAGGTTGGGATCCTAACAACTAGTTACCATATTAGTGTAGGGTGTTTTTAGTCACCCCATTGAGATGGGAATACGCGCGCGCTTGTCAGGCGTACTACAGATTCCCCATGCCTAGGGTAGGCGGGGGTTTATTGATTGTGGGGATCCGAATCTCCGGCAGTTGCCGTTAATTACCCCTCGCCTTTGGGGCGAGAGAACCTCCGATTAACGGGTTAAACTGGTCATGCGAACTCAATGTGCAGTGTACGTGTGTGTTGTTTTGGAGGGGGTTTGGATATATCGGGAGCCACGCAGAGTTTTTACGGGGGTCCCGCTACCCGGATAGTGGGTTGGGGGTCAAGGAGGCTAGCAGCCCCCTTGCGGGGTGCGGGGCAGCGCCCCGGCCCAATTTTTTTTTGAGGGGGACAGTGTTGTGGAGTGTGTGTGTATCTGTACATATATATACATGTATACATATATAAAAAGGGAAAAAGCGCCCAAAGAACGCGTGGGGTCAGCGCCTTGAGCGCTGTGCGCTTAGGCGCTAGCGCGCCACGTGTCGGCACGTGGGCGCTTTGCGCTTGAGCGCAGGGCGCTTGAGCGCAGGCGTGCCACGTATCGGCACGTAGGCGCTTTGCGCTTGAGCGCAGGCGCGCCACGTGTCGGCATGTGGACGCTTTGCGCTTGAGCGCAGGGCGCTGGAGCGCTAGCACGCCACGTGTCGGCACGTGAGCGCTTTGTGCTTGAGCGCCAGGCGCTCGAGCGCTAGCGCGCCACGTGTCGGCACGTGGGCGCTTGGCGCTTGAGCGCTGGGCGCTTGGGCACCGGCGAGAAAAAGAGGCTTTTAGTCCCAGAAATTCTCGAAAGAGAAATTAGGGTGGAGTGAAAACTCCTAAGCTGTTTTGAAGCTGATGAAGGGCTTCTCCCTTTGAGCCCTAGTTCTTCCCCAAAGTGGGGTTTCTGGAGATGGGTCTCCTTCTTCCTCCTCTGTTGGCAGGATCTTGAAGATCAAGAGATGTGAGATATTAAAAATCTCTTCTTTTTGAGATCTAATGGAAGATCTGAGTTCCCCTTTATGGGTTTTGTGGTGAAAAACTATTTAGTTTTATAAAATGAAGAGTAAAACTCTTGATTTAATTCAAAAGAAAGAAGAAGGTTTTAGAACTTCGAGGAAGGAAAAAGATCTCAGATCTAAAAAATTTTTTGGAGAGAGAAAAAAGTTATTGAGATATTTCATTATCTTTGCTTTTATAGGCCATACACTTTACACATAGCCCCTTGGGTTTCACAAAATGGCATTTTGCCTATCCCATGGCTCATGTGCCATTTCTTTTTGCACGTAAGCCATGGGCTTTACAAAAATTTGGCTTTATGCCTATTTTTCTTACATTTATTCATAAAACAAAATAAAAGAAATACAACAAAATTATTTATTACAAAATTTTTATCTTGGCATGGGGGAGGCCGGCCGCTTCATGTTCGGGCTCAACCCGGGCATGGGCCCACTGGATCTGGGCTTGGGCCCACTTGGCTTGGAGTTGACTTTGATTTTGACTTGGTCAACCGGGGTGTAAATTTTTACCCCAACAAATTGCCCCCCATCAATAAATGCACACCACATATGTGGGTCGTGTGCATAAAATTGATGGATCTTCTTTCACGTGGAGGCGACTTGATTCGGTTCCCACCTTTTGGGAAGCTGGCACTGCCCTTTTTACGACATGGACGGTCGATTCTTCCCTTTTTAGCGACGTGGACGGTCGATGCTGCCTTTTTGGCGACTTGGACGGTCGGTTCTGCCCTTTCTGCGACTTGGACGGTCGATACTGCCCTTTTTGCGACTTGGACGGTCGGTTCTGCCCTTTTTGCGACTTGGACGGTCGGTGCTGCCCTTTTTGCGACTTGGACGGTCGGTGCTGCCATTTTAGCGACGTGGACGGTCGGTTCTGCCATTTTAGTGACGTGGACGGTCGGTGCTGCCATTTTAACGACGTGGACGGTCGGTGCTGCCCTTTTTGCGACTTGGACGGTCGATGCTGCCATTTTAGCGACGCGGACGGTCGGTGCTGCCATTTTAGCGGCGTGGACGGTCGGTGCTGCCCTTTTTGCGACTTGGACGGTCGGTGCTGCCCTTTTTGCGACTTGGACGGTCGGTGCTGCCATTTTAGCGACGTGGACGGTCGGTTCTGCCATTTTAGCGACGTGGACGGTCGGTGCTGCCATTTTAACGACGTGGACGGTCGGTGCTGCCCTTTTTGCGACTTGGACGGTCGATGCTGCCATTTTAGCAACGTGGACGGTCGGTGCTGCCCTTTTTGCGACGTGGACGGTCGGTTCTGGATTTGACTTGCCCCGCTTCTTGCGGCGTCAGGGATGCAGTTGACTTGTTTCCGAGGTGTAATTTGATTCTGCCAGGGAGGTCATTGGTTGTTTTGCTGACTTGATATGATTTGGGTTGACATCAGCATCGCTATGCTGGAATATGGTACCAGGAGCGAATCATCATTTTTCATGACAGGAGTCGGGGATTTTGGTTTTGGTTTGGCATCAGCATCGCTACACTGGAATATGGTATCAGGAGCGAATCATCATTTGCCGTGAGGGAATTTCCTCCGTTCCTAGTTTAACGACTTAGGGGTCATCTGTTCCCAGTTTAACGACTTAGAGGTCATCTGTTCCCAGTTTAAAGATTTAGCGGTCTATTGGATTAGAGTTTGGAATTTTTGGGTTAGGGTAGGCATCAGCGTTGCTAACACTGAAGCACATGTGCCAGGAGCAATTCATCATTTGCCTTTTCCTGTTGGGAAGCGGTGGCTTAGGAGACAGGCCTAGGTCCCTATCACCTAAGGCTTTACAATTTTATGAGCCGTGAGGGTCTCATAAAAGCATTTTCTCCCTATGAGTCGAAAGGATCTCGTAGGTGCACTTTCTCCTTAGGAGTCATGAGGACTCCTAAGTGTGGTTTTCCTTTATAAGCCGTAAGGATCCCACAAAGTTTTGTTCTCCACATGTATCGTGAGGACACATGAGTGGGTCTTCTCAATGGAGCATAATTCCAAAGGCGGAGACCAGCCGCGTAACTGGTGATTGCAGTGTGGCATGAATGTGATGAGAATTATTTGAGCTCGTGGATTGTATATGATAGTCAATTTGGGGACTAACCGTAGGGCTGGGAGAATTTTGAGAAATTGGATTTTGGTTGGCGTCTGCATCACTACACTGGAATATGGTACCAGGAGCGACTCATCATTCGCCGTTTGGGGACTTGGAATTTGGATCTTGTTTGGCATCAGCATTGCTGCACTGGAACAATGCCAGGAGCAACTCATCATTTGCCTCGGGAGGACTTGGGATTTGGGTTTTCGGTCGACATCAGCATCGCTAACACTGAAGCGAAATGCCAGGAGCGACTCATCATTTGCCGTTGCCCGTTAGGGAACGATGGCTTAGGAGACAGGTTTGGGTCCCTATCACCTATTTTCAATTTTATGAGCCGTAAGGGTCCCATAAAAGCATTTTCTCCCTACGAGTCGAGAGGATCTCGCAGGTGTATGTTCTCCTTAGGAATCGTGAGGATTCCTAAGTGTGTTGCTCCTTTGTGAGTCGTAAGGATCTCACGCAGGGATTTTCTCCTCACAAGGTCGAGAGGACTTTGCGAGTGTATTTCATTTATTTTCACGAGTCTGCGCCCTTTCGGGTTTTCACAAACTCGCCGGTAGTCCTACTGTTTTTACTCACGGAGCCCTTTCGGGTTTTCATCCGTGCCCGTTTTTCTTGTGGACATACCATTTTTTTCTTGCCACTGGTGGGACTTTAAAAGTAGTTTCACCGGCAGGATTTGGGAGAGATAGGGGTCGTTTACGCCCGTGGATTGTATACGGTTTTGCAGGATGTATTATTCAGACCGTAGGGCCGGTGTGCTTAGTTCGCCTGCGACTTGGAGCATTCACGCGTGGTATTTCTTGAGCTATCGGCCATTAATGGGTGGCATGGGCCTTTCTCCCTCGGCACTTATTAGTTGGTAGGATCCTCCGTCGAACACTTTTTCGATGACGTATGGTCCTTCCCAGTTTGGCTCGAATTTTCCCTTGACATGTCGATTGGAGATGATCGGTCTTTTGAGGACCAACACTAATTCATCTTTCTTGAAAGCGCGGAGACGGGTTATTTTGTCATAGGCCCGTAACATTTGGGCTCGGTATAGCTCCAGATTTTGTTGCACCGCGAGCCTCTTTTCTTCGAGGGCATCGAGCTCTTAAAGTCGAAGGAGCACGTTTTCCTCCTCCGTCAACTTGTGCTGAACGGCCATTCTTAAGCTTGGAACTTCGACTTCGAAGGGGAGGACCGCCTCCACTCCGAAGAGCAATGAGTATGGAGTGGACTGAGTTGGAGTACGGTGCGTGGTACGATATGCCCACAACGCCTTGTGAAGTTTGAGATTCCAGTCTCTCTTGTTGGCTGAAGTATTTTTCCTCAGGAGCTTGCATAGAGTCTTATTGAAGGTTTCGGCTAGCCCATTGGCTCTTGGATTATAGATGGAGGAATATCTCCAGTCTATCTTGTGCTGAGTAGCGAACCTTGAGATATTGAAGCTCTTGAAAGAAGGCCCGTTGTCAAAAATGATTCTTCTTGGTGTGCCGAAGCGGTATAGAATATTATGCTGGAAGAATGTCAGAATATCTTTTGTCTTGACTTCTTTTAGCGGGACAGCTTCAGCCCATCTGGAGAAGTAGTCTGTCGTGGCCAGTATGAACCGGTGGACTTTGGACGGAGGATCAATTGGGCCAACAATGTCGGTGCCCCAGACTTCGAAGGGCCACGACGCCATCGTAGGATGCAACGGATTGGGATGCTTGTGAATGAAATCACCATGGATTTGGCAGATCTGACATTTCTTTGCATGCTCTCCGCAATCCCGTATTATGGTGGGCCAGTAATACCCAAGCCGTTTGATTTGAAGTCGCATCTTGGGGCTAGATTGGTGAGCACCGCAAACGCCCGAGTGAACATCTTTCATGACTTTTTGGGCTTCGGCCAATGACAGACACCTGAGCCAGAGTTGGTCATATGACCTGCGGTATAACGTGTCATTTACAAACACGTATCGGAGAGCTCTTTTCTTCAGCTGAATCCTCGCAGATTTTTCTTCGGGCAGCTTGTCGTATCGGAGGTACTCTATGAAGGGTTCTCTCCAATTGGGCTCGTCTTGGATGATCGAAGCTTTTTGGCAGGACTGCTCTTCTGTTCTGCGCTTTCCTCTTCTCGTAGAGAGACTGGGGGTAGAATTTGCCGGCTCCTGACTGTGATCAGAATTTCGTCCATGTCAGGATCAGCCAGCTCCTTGGCTAAGCGAGCGAGTACGTCGGCCTTTCCGTTCAACGCTCTAAGGACTCTCGTTAGTTCAATATGAGTGAACCGTTTCATGAGTTCCACCACTCGGCCTCTGTACTGAGCTAATTCGGGTTTGTATATCTTATAATCGCCGCTTACTTGGTTGACGACAAGCTGGGAGTCACCGTAAACCCGTAGCTGAAGGATTTCCATTTCTATAGCGAGCTCCAAACCAGCTATCAGAGCTTCATACTCGGCCTCATTGTTTGTGCGAAACTCGGTGATAGCAAAAGAACGCCGTAGGGTTCCCATTGATGGCATGATGAACACCAATCCTATCCCTGCTTTTATCTCCGGGACACTTGATTTACTGGAGGTCCTTATCGATGAGTACCCATCAAAGTAGAGCTCCCAACATGGCTCATCATTCTCTAGGTGTAGCACTTGTTCGTCGGGTAACTCGCAATTGAGTGGTGACCCTTCTGGTGTGGGATGAGCAGCGAGAAAGTCTGCAAGAGCTTGCCCTTTTACTGCTTTCTGAGAAGTATAAACTATGTCAAACTCAAGTAGCATGACAGCCCATCTTGCCATTCTGCCGGCTAGGCTTGCTTTGGTCATCAAGTGTTTGAGTGGGTCGACCTTGGAGATCAGCATAACCCGGTGAGCGAGCAGATAGTGCCTCAGCTTCTTCACAGCAAACATCAGAGCCAAGCATTGCTTTTCGATCGGGGAGTAGTTGTGTTACGCCCCGACTAAAGTTCGACTGAGGTAGTAGAGGGCATTCTCTTTTCCCTCCTCGTTATTCTGGGCAAGGAGCGCACCGAGTGACTTATCTAGCGCGGCAGTGTAGAGAATTAGCGGTTTATTTGGAATGGGAGCGGCCAGCACTGGAGGGTGCAACAAGTATTGTTTGATGCTTTCGAACGTTGCTTGGCATTCGGCATCCCAGATAAAAGGAGCTCCTTTCTTCATGAGCTTTGAGAAGGGCCTACATCTCCCCGATAAATTTGAGATAAACCTCCGTATATAAGCAAGCTTGCCTTGAAAATATCTTAGCTGCGTCAGACTCTTCGGAGGGGGCATCTCCATGATGGCCTTTATCTTTGATGGGTCAACTTCGATCCCTCGATGTCGGACTATGAAGCCCAGGAATTTTCCTGATGACACGCCAAAAGCGCACTTCAGAGGATTCATTTTCAGGTTGTACTCCCTCAGTCTGGTGAGAACGGTCCTAAGATCTTAGATGTGATCGGCCTTGGCTTTAGTCTTGATGACCAGATCATCAACATAGCATTCGACGACTTTATGGATTAGGTCATCAAAGATATTAGTCATTGCCCTTTAATATGTAGCACCTGCGTTCTTCAGTCCGAACAGCATTACCTTGTAGCAATATATTCCGATCGGGGTTCGAAATGCTGTGTGTTTCTCATCCTCAGGCGATATCTTGATCTGATTATATCCAGACGAGCCATCCATAAAGGTGAACAACTCATAACTTGAGGTGTCATCGACCATCATTTCCATGACCGGTAGCGGAAAGTCGTCTTTAGGACATGCCTTGTTGAGGTCCCTGAAATCGACACAAACTCGGATCTGCCCATTTTTCTTCTTCACTGGGACTATGCATGCGATCTAGTTCGCATATTTCTCTTCCCTGATGAAGCCGGCATCGATGAGCTTCTTGGTTTCCTCGATGACCTTTTCTTCTAGTTCCCTTCTCATTCTTCGAGGAGCTTGTTTGACTGGCTTGGCATCAGGAGATATAGCCAGCTTATGCACGGCCACTTCAGGGGAAAGGCCAGGCATTTCTTTGTATGTCCACGCGAAGCGGTCGACGAACTCATGCAGCAGGGCGATTATCTGAGCTTTCATTTCCTATGACAAGAGCGAGCTGATGTAGGTCAACCTTGGATTATCGGACGTTCCTAAGTCAATCTCGGTTAACTCGTCAAAGGTTGCTTGTCCGCCATCTTCGAGCTCTTGAGGAGCTTCCTCTGGTTCGGCTAGCTCGTCTTCATCATTTGACTCTTCGCTGGCTTCCCCAATATGAATCATGTAGCATGCCTTAGAATCCGGTTGAATGAAGCCTATGCCCCATCTATCTGGAATTCGTCCATCAATGAGTGCTCGGACCTGAGGCGGATGCCCTAGCCCTTCATAAAACTTTGCTTCGGACTCCGTTTGATATAACCGGTATCCGCACTTTTTGAAATATTCCCGCATCTCGGGGGCATAGTATCTGGGATTAAGGACGGCTCTTATGCCTCTCTCATATGGAAGGCACGCGACAGACAAATCGTCCGGGTGCACAACGGGGTTTGACCCATAAAACAGGAAGCCTTTCTGCCCACTTTTCCTTCTGGGGACGTAGAAAGTTTTCAGCTGGTCCACGGTGGAGACTGACAACGCATTGAGCTCTTTGCACATCTGCTCCGGTACCCTTGTGACGGCTAGGGACGCGTCTACAATTTCGAAGGTCTCTCGTAGTTTCGCTTGTTGCATGGGGGTTCAATCTGCACCGCTATTGCACGGCAGGTCCTCTTCCTCCGATTCTTCAGTGTCGCTGCCAAGATGAGGGCGGACTTTGTTGCTAGCTGGGCCTTCAGTAACAGATTCGTCCGTATCGCTACCGAAACGAAGGCGAGTTTTATGGAAGGACGGACTTCCAGCGTCGGACTCATCAGTGTCGCTACCGAAATGCGGGCGCACTTGGGCGGTTTTGCTTTTCAAAGTGACAGCCGGCTTAGATTTGATTTTGAGTCTTGGGGCCGGTCTATTCTCAGTCAGTTGTGGCTTAGCATTTTGGTGGTTCATGAAGTACCGAGAATCTTCATATCGTACTTCATGCACACCGAACGGCTGGATGTCTCCGTCAATGCGTCTTTCTTTGCCATTTTTAGTATACTTCATGCATTGATGGAGGGTTGACGGAATGATGCCGTAATCGTGGAGCCACGGCTGCCCCAAGAGAATCTTATAAGACGTGTCGGCGTCGATCACGTATATCTTAGTTTCAGTTTGCAGATCCCCGAATTTGATTGGCAGAGCTATGGACCCCAGAACTTGTTGGCAATTTTGGTTGAAGCCTTGAATGACAATCCTTTCCCTTGACAGGTGTCGGACGTCCATTGACAAACTCTTCAGAGTTCGCAAGTTCATGATGTTCACTGAGGACCCCGGATCGATCAATATGCGATTAATTCGATCTCCGTCGCTGTACCCGGTCACGTAAAGCGGCCGATTATGCACAGCTGTTCCCAGTAGCAAGTCTTCATCCTTAAATATGACTGCGGCGGATTGCAGAGTGTACTGAGCTTCTTTCATATTAATTTCCGCAAAGCGAGCCTGATACCGCTCAGGGTTTTGTAGAGCGTGAATGAGGACATCTCTAAGCTCCTTAGATAGGACTAAGGCATCGTAGATGCTCAGGAGAGACGGAAGCTTCCGGAGATGAGCCAAGACATTATAGTCCACCGAGGAAGGACTTGAGTTTTCATCAGCCGGCTCTCTGCCATCTTCCTCATTAGCCACTTGTTTTTCCTTCCCTTTTAGGGCGTTGCCCTGATTTGGCGGTAGAGCCCTGCTGCTTCTGAGCTGGATTTGATTGGCTTTTGTGGTGAGCTCCTCGTTCTCTTCGGGAAAACAGAGCTCCTCCTCAGAGTCGCTGCCAAGATGGATGGCGTAGCAGGTCACTACTGGGATCTCTTCATTGGAGTCTTCCTCTAACTCCTCCAGAATTTCAGTCGCTTGTGCAGGGAAGAACTCCTTCAATTGAATCAGAGTTCTTTCCTTCTGTTCATAATCTTCGAGGGAATCGATATATTTTTGAATGGTCAATCTCCCTGCAGACTCTTTTTCGCGCCGTGCTGCACTTTTCTTCTTCTTGAGCTTCTTGGATTTTGAGCCCGATGGAGCCGCATTGGCAGCTGGGATGGTAGGCTTCTTCTGTCCTTCCCATTCCGTCCCGGGCTCTTTCTGAAGCAGCTTTAGCATTTTCTTCGTCTTATTAGATATGTGCTTACTCCATGGACGCTGCGGCGAGTCGGTCTCATTTCTCAGGGCAGCGGATTCGGCTGTCTGCTCCCTGAAGGCTTCAGCTTCTGTCTGTATAAAGTTGGTGGTTGCAACTTGATTGTTCACCAACACACTTTTGGACAGCTCGATCTCTCCAGCCTTGTACTGCTTCTCGACCCAGTCTTTGAAGATATAGCAATCCTCGATCGCATGGCTCACTACTCGGTGGTACGGACAATACAGGGGATTGTCGGTCATTTTTGCTTCTTGAGGTCTTTTCGACTCCGGCAATTGTAGACCGTTGTTCAAGGCATCTTTAAATATCTTGTGGACCTTGTCCCTTCTGAAAGAGTAAACCTTGTTCTTCTTCTCCTCTAGGGAAGGCCCATCTCCTCCCAGCAATGGCTTCCGAGACCGGTTGGTTTTGGATTCGCCCGCCCTTCGCTTTTCTTCATTGTCGGACGCATTGAAGACATTGGTGTTGCTGGAACTCCCGCTTCTACGGTTGTCTTCCCGCTTTCTTTTCCAAGTTTTGTCTCTCTGAGAGTCTGGGGTAGACTCTTACTTCGAGCGTTCCAGCATTTGGACTTTCTTGGTTAGCTCTTGAAACGTATTAAGGCCTGCTGTACACAAGAACGGGACCATCCAATTGCTGAGGTTCCCAATGAGAAGGCTGACGGACTGGTCCTGCTCCAGCGGCGGTTCGCACTTGACTGTGAGATTACGCCATCGAGCGATAAAGTCGGTGTTGCTTTCATTCTTCCCCGGCTTGGTCCTCACAAGGTCGGCAATGGAGATTTTATCATTGACGCTCATGAACCTTTGCCAAAACAGAGACTCTATTTGGGCAAAGGTAATGACGGACCCGTCTGGTATACTCGCGTACCAGTCGAAGGCGACACCGGTTAGGCTGTTGACAAACTGACGAAGAAGGAGTGCGTCATTGCCCCCTGTATTTCCGCACGATGCTTTGAAGTGGGCGACGTGCTGATTTGCATTCCCCGTTCCGTCAAATCTTCCGAACTTAGGAATGACGTATCCGCTCGGGAACTCGATCAGATTGTATTGTGCGGGATATGGCCGCCCACTGCTGCTAATTTCTTTCTGAGCTTCAGCTTCAGCCACCAATGTTTTAACTTTGCTGCTGACCAAATCCATTATCCGATCTTGTGTTAGCGGGATAGTGCCATCTGGGGCCAAGGCATCCCCAGAAGCGGAATGTGGCCGGCTTTCATACGGTTCGACCAGTCTTGGACCCAAAGGAACAGGCATTGGCTGCTTCGGATTGTCATCACCCGGCTGATTAGTAGCGACTTGTGCTTGATTGGGAGGCGCTCGAGCAATTTGAGTCGTAAGCTGCATCATAACGTTTGTTAGGTCATCAATTTTCGAATAGAGCTTAGCCATCTCTTTATCCTTGCTCCTGAGCTATTTTCAAAGCTCTTGAAGCAGCTCTTGCTCCGCGGTCCTGGGGCGGAAAGTCGGCTCTTCCTCGCTGTCCGAGCTTGACTCTGCATGGACCGAGAGGTCTTTCTGCCTATCTTCCTCCTCGAGAGGGTTTTCATCATCCGGCGGAGGCGGCTGTTCTTGGGAAGCGGCAACCACATTCAAGCCAGATTGGACTTGGGATGTGGTGGCCCCATCTTTGCTTTTGCTGCGAAGGTTGTCGCTGGGGCGCCCACCCGCCATATAGACCGTATGGATAACATATCCAGCCATCTTTTTATTATCGGCGGCTGATTTCACAGATCGCTGTCTTGACCCCCCTGTTTCAGTAGCGAGCAGTCGATTGAAGGCGGATGGCCTAGCCGGATTCTTGAATGGTGCCGGCGCTTCTTTTCTGGATTTGCCCCGCTGCTTTCGTGCGGCACAGAGCGCCTGATAGACCCTTGAAGAGACAGTGCCATACTTTTTCTGTTGGGGCCGGGACACGTCTCTTTGTAGCGACGTTCGGACCGCTGTCTTCTTGATTCGGGCGGTCATGGCATTTTTCTGAACCCACTTCAGAAGTTCGAAGGAATTGCTGATCTTTACGGCCGAATCAGCCGTCGTCACAGAGTAACCCTGTTCTTGGAACTTCACAAGATTCCACTTGGCCGAAGCCCTGGCCCTCTTGTTGGCTCGATACCTGAGCCGCTTTTGCCTTAACTTTTCTGTTCTAAGCACCTGGTAGACTTCGGCTCTTTGGGAAGACGCCGCAGACCGGGCGATGGAGGGCTTTGGAGATACGCTCGATTGTGCATTTGTTGGAGTCATCGCCTGAGCTCGTCCGCAACATTTAATGTTGCCCTTTGTACAGAAAGTCTTGCCTCCAGTTGGAGCGCCAGAGAGTCGTTCAGACACCATCTTAAGTTTCGGTTGTGGTGCCTTAGCGATCACAACGTTCGGCCTCTTGCCCCTTGAGACCGGCTTGGCCACCTGTTTTGTCGGGATTTCTGCCAGATGAGTGCTTCCGGCAGGGTAGATGATGACGGAGCCAAACTGGCGGGGCAGTTCCTCCCACTGTCGACTGAGGCTTGCGGGGAGAACCACACGAGCATTGACCTTGACCACGTACGGGATCGGGGTCGCGTTGGAAGCTGAATTCGTCTTGGAAGACATTGTCGTCGAAAGTTGATTGCTGCACGAAAAAAAATATCATTTCAGTATAGGCAATCGATACGTATATTGATTGAGTTCGCATGAACATTTAACCCGAAATATGGGAGGAGAGAAAGGTCCCATCGGGCGTGCCAGAAATTTGTAGGGTGTTTTTAGTCACCCCATTGAGATGGGAATACGCGCACGCTTGTCAGGCGTACTACAGATTCCCCCTACCTAGGGTAGGCGGGGGTTTATTGATTGTGGGGATCCGAATCTCCGGCAGTCGCGGACTAAGCTGCCGTTAATTACCCCTCGCCTTTAGGGCGAGGGAACCTCCGATTAACGGGTTAAACTGGTCATGCGAACTCAATGTGCAGTGTACGTGTGTGTTGTTTTGGAGGGGGTTTGGATATATCGGGAGCCACGCAGAGTTTTTACGGGGATCCCGCTACCCGGATAGCGGGCTGGGGGTCAAGGAGGCTAGCAGCCCCCTTGCGGGGTGCGGGGCAGCGTCCCGGCCCAAAAGTTTTTTGAGGGGGACAGTGTTGTGGAGTGTGTGTGTATCTGTATATATATATATATATGTATACATATATAAAAAAGGGAAAATGCGCCCAAAGAACGCGTTAGGTCAGCGCCTTGAGCGCTGTGCGCTTAGGTGCTGTGCGTTTAGGCGCTAGCGCGCCACGTGTCGGCATGTGGGCGCTTTGCGCTTGAGCGCTGGGTGCTTGAGCGCAAGCGTGCCACGTGTCAGCACGTGGGCGCTTTGCGCTTGAGCGCAGGCATGCCACGTGTCGGCACGTGGGCGCTTTGTGCTTGAGCACAGGGCGCTGGAGTGCACGCCACGTGTCGGCACGTGGGCGCTTTGCGCTCGAGCGCCAGGCGCTCGAGCGCTAGCGCGCCACGTGTCGGCACGTGGGCGCTTGGCGCTCGAGCGCCGGGCGCTTGAGCGCTTGGGCGCCGGCGAGAAAAAGAGGCTTTTAGCCCCAGAAATTCTTAAAAGAGAAATTAGGGTGGAGTGAAAACTCCTAAGCTGTTTTGAAGCTGATGAAGGGCTTCTCCCTTTGAGCCCTAATTCTTCCCCAAAGTGGGGTTTCTGGAGATGGGTCTCCTTCTTCCTCCTCTGTTGGCAGGATCTTGAAGATCAAGAGATGTGAGATGTTAAAAATCTCTTCTTTTTGAGATCTAATGGAAGATCTGAGTTCCCCTTTATGGGTTTTGTGGTGAAAAACTATTTAGTTTTATAAAATGAAGAGTAAAACTCTTGATTTAATTCAAAAGAAAGAAGAAGGTTTTAGAACCTCGAGGAAGGAGAAAGATCTCAGATCTAAAAATTTTTTTGGAGAGAGAAAAAAGTTATTGAGATATTTCATTATTTTTGCCTTATAGGCCATACACTTTACACATAGCCCCTTGGGTTTCACAAAATGGCATTTTGCCTATCTCATGGCTCATGTGCCATTTTTTTTCGCACATAAGCCATGGGTTTTACAAAAATTTGGCTTTATGCCTATTTTTCTTACATTTATTCATAAAACAAAATAAAAGAAATACAACAAAATTATTTATTACAAAATTTTTATCTTGGCATGGGGGAGGCCGGCCGCTTCATGTTCGGGCTCGACCCGGGCATGGGCCCACTGGATCTGGGCTTGGGCCCACTTGGCTTGGAGTTGACTTTGATTTTGACTTGGTCAACCGGGGTGTAAATTTTTACCCCAACAATTAGGAAACTAGGGTTCTGGCTCTGTGACTATAAATAAGGACCGAGAGCCTCTTGGAAAGATCATCAAACCGACGCGATCATGAAATCCACGACGGCTCAAGAATCCTGGTTGATCATCAACAGTTCATCTACCTCCTTAAGAAGAGATCGAGAAGCAAACTAGGGTTTTGTAATCATTTTCTAAAGGAACAAAGTGTACTTGATCTTATTGATTAATACAGGTAGTTTTATTCTATTGCATTTTATTTTCTTCATGATTTCTATCTTTTCTTTTCCCAACATGCACGAGTAATTCTCCACTTGTTAGGGTTCGTAGGATTATGGTAGATTAATGGATGATGAAGATCCTTAAACTCTTTTTATGTCTTATAAAGTTTATAAACTTTACCAAAAGAATCATTAACATCCTAATCGGGCGCGCTACCAATTCATTGGGAGCCACGAATGCGATTAGAGATTAGATTAACGATTGTTTTGGTAAAGGCTAGACATGAACGGAGATCCATGTTAAGGTAGGGGTTAAGAGAGGGAACCCTATTCCCTCCAGAAACCCTAATCTACATGCATCACCGTCGATCTAATTTTAAATCTATTAAAGAATAAGAGGAGTAATCTTTAATTAATCATTCATGACTACTAAATCTTAACGAACCCTACAAGCCCCCTTCTAATATAAAACCTACATCCGTATTTAATCTAGATCTATATCCTGCATCCATGTTTGACATGGATCTAGAATCTACAACCATTCTTCACTATTCATTATTCTTCCTCCTTTCCTAATCAATACACCTAAAGTAAGATTAAAAGATTCAACGTTTCCCTGAGGACGGCCCGTACTCATCTCGGTCTAGCTACACCGACACCGTTATTGATTGCGATTACAACACAACTCTAAAAAATTCATCAATCAATTCCACCCCTAGACTCGATATGCGACATATCAGACGAAGAGACCGGACTGTACGATAAGTGTTACTTATAATCTTCATGGGTGTTTGGATAAGCTTGCTTGTTGATCTTCTATTCGCTCAATACCTGGGTAGCCGTTACGTCTAGCTAGTACCGCTGACGGCTTTTAGGTAACTGATGTGATCATTACCTACTGCTGACGTATTGACTGTTGGGTTCTTTAGCACGACTACTAGGTTTAGGAAGGCATCAAGCATGCAATTTTATAAAAATCTAGTGTGCTAACAAACCCGAACCAAGGATCTAACTAGAGAATTAGGGTTTATAAAACATGTAAACAACTTTACACTAAGTGAAATAGGAATACAACCTTTGTAGACCGGTCTTTCACTTCTAAAGCTCCGTGTAGTAGTCCCTTTGCTCTAAGTAGTGGTGTCCCGGACTCTCTTTATGCTCCACTTGGCGAAAGGAACGAGCTTGCTCAAAGTTCTCGAGGCCGAAGATAATCTACGTCGAAGAATCTCACTCAAGCTACCTCTTCACTAATTGAGAATTAGTGAAAGAAACAATCTATATTAAATGGCTAGTTTGGTATAGATTGGTGAAGTAGGAATTTTGCTCACTTCAGAATTATTTTTCCCTTTTTCTTTTACTTCTCTCTTTAGAGCTAGAGAGCAAGGAAGGAGATGAAGAAAATGATCAGGTGATCAAGTGTTGAACCATGGGTGAGAAAATATCTCATATCAACTCATGTAGAGACTAAACAATAGCTAAAGATAATGGTTGGGTTAATAAATATCTATGTTTCCCCCAATCAGAGAGCAAAGATCTGTTCCAAATTTGAACTGAGGCAGCGCCTCACGTGCAAAGCACGAGAGCTTCAGCGCCAAGAGCGCCAGCGCTAAGACTCAAAGATTCTGAGGCAATGCTTCACATGCAAAGCACGAGAGCGCCAGCGCCAAGAGCGCAAGCGCCATGAGTCAAAGACCCTGAGGCAGCACCTCACGTGCAAAGCACGAAAGCGCCAGCGCCAAGAGTCAAAGACTATGGGGCAACGCCTCACGTGCAAAGCACGAGAGCGCCAGCGCTAGAACTAAATATTCTCCACCATTGGATCAAAGATCCAACGAAGATGATAAATTATCAAATTACAGAATTATATTCTGTTGAGGAAATACCCCTCAAATCTTTCCAAATAAGAAAGATTGTGCTCTGTAAATCAGAGCACCGTTGGATCAAAGATCCAATGGTGATAAAAAATCACCAAGATACAGAATAAGTTCTGTATGGGAAAATATTTTCCCAATCTTATTAAAAACAAGAAAAATGTCTTCTGTAAAACAGAAGTCTTTGGATCAAAGATCCAACGGTGGATAAAATCCCCAAATCAATTAGAGATCTCTCAATGAGAGATCTCCTTAACTGATTCAACAAATCAGCCTCCCCTATATTTAGTACCCAAGTCTTGTAGAGAAGAACCTCCCCATAAGTTACAAATTGAAAGAAGAAGAAAAGAAGAACCTCCCCATAAGTTTCAAAATTGAAAGAAGAAGAACAGAAGAACTCCCCCATAAACTTCAGAGTTCACGGCGATAACTACCTCTCTTCAAGGTAAAGAAAAACCAGAAGAGATCATAGCATCTCCTCATAAAAGAAGAACTCAGTTCTTAGATCCATGAGACAAAGTCTCTCATAAAGAAAAACAAAAGAGATCATAGCATCTTCTCATAAAGAAGAACTTAGTTCTTAGATCCATGAGACAAAGTCTCTCATAAAGAAAAACAAAAGAGATCACATCATCTCCTTATAAAAGAAGAACTTTGTTCTTAGATTCATGAGACAAAATCTCTCACAAACGAGAATTTAATTCTCAGAGCACCGAATTGATCAAAACTGCCAAAAATAGTGCCTGGCGCTCAGCGCCGAGCGCTCCACGTGCTCCTCACGTGGGCGCTACTTAATAAAGAGTGCTATGCACTCATTGGTTAGCGCTCAGCGCGCGCTCCACGTGCTCCTCACATGGGCGCTATTTTATAAAAAGCGCCTTAGCACTCTAAGTCTGGCGCTCAGCGCTAAGCTCTCCACGTGCTCCTCACATGGGCGCTATTTTATAAAAAGCACCTTAGCACTCCAAGTCTGGCGCTCAGCGCTGAGCGCTCCACGTGCTCCTCACGTGGGCGCTATTTTATAAAAAGCGCCATAGCACTCCAAGTTTGGCGCTCAGCGTCGAGCGCTCCACGTGCTCCTCACGTGGGCGCTGATGAAATAAAGAGCGCTCTGTAAATAGAGCTCAGCGCCATAAAGAGTGTTCCACACTCAATAAAAAAAAACAAAAGGAAAGAGGGGTGTTAGAACCCAAATCAATACTCAGCATTGTTGATCAAAAAGGGACTGAACCCAAACAAATGTTCAACATTTTATTTAAAACTGAGTGGACTGAGCCCAAACAAATGTTCAACATTTATTCAAAATTGAGTGGACTGAGCCCAAGTTGGTCACAAGTCCCTAATTCGGATCAACCAAGCCCATGTGCTCACAATCTCTTTAATTGGTCTTAGTCCCAAACCTGACTACAGATCTCTCAACCAACATTGGTTCAAGGGTACATCTTTTCACACCTCTGATATGTGTCATTGTAATTCTTCAACGTCTTCAGAGAGGCAGCGGGTCCCTACAACCAGAAACTCCATGGACTATGATGTCCTTAAACCCGATGGACCGCAACGTCCCTAAACTAAACTCTACGGACTATGAGGTCTTTAAACTTCATGGACTATGATGTCCTTAAACCCAATAGATCGTGACGTCCTTAAACTAAAACGATAGAGCCCAAATGCTCTTTCGTTGGATCTAAATGATCCCAAAATCCCGTTGAGTAGATCTTAGTTTAAAATTAGACTAACGTATCCTCAACAAACATTTAAGTTGATCTTAATCTCAAACAAGATTAACGAGCCTTAAAACAAACCAAACCCAAATCTAAGAAACTACGGATTTGGACTAATCCTCGTCCTACGGGCGACAACATAAATTAGTCTCCGTATACAATCCACGGGCAACCTAAAACAAAACAAACATACACGACACGAAGTGAACATCTGGAGAAGGAGAAAGTGGTTATCGCTACGCGGTAACGTAATTAACTGCAGGGGCTTGCGCCTGCAGGGGAGAGCGTCCCCACAATCAAAACCCCGTCACAAACGAGGGGGAATCTGACAAAGTCTGCTACAGTGGCCGCATCTGTCTAAACCTCCGATACATGGTGCCATAAATCAACTTGGCATCTTCGGAGAGGTGGACAGATAAAACCAAATAGCATCTGCCCCTAAAATTCAGGCCAGACGTCCCAAACGTCCCGGTCGCGTCTTTCGGTGGTGAACAGATTCTGGCACGCCCGGTGGGACCTTTTCCTCTTTCCACTCCACTTCGTGTGTCGTGTTTCGCGAACAAATCGCGGTCTGCTATGGTTGCCTATGGATTCGAGGTACTAAGATTTGGTGTCTTGCTCCGTGCAGAAGAGAAAAGAAGATCAATGGCTTCCAACTGCACCAATTGCAATAACAATTCCCGCTCCGCTCTGTCTGGAGGAGTAACTTACGAGCCCCAAGCGGCCTCCATCTTCGCAATGCCGGTGGAACTGGTGACACAGGCCACCACTGGGTTGTTCTTCGGGACCATGATCCCGCCAACAAGCTTCAACGCTCCAGTGCCGTCACAGGAAGCTCCAAAGAAGTCGGTCTTCGACCGGCTTGCAACTATCGCGGCCCCTCTCAACGGGTCTTCCAAGTCTACTACATCAGTCTTTGACAGGCTGAGCCTAAGCTCCAGTGGGCCCGTAAAGAGGCCTGCAATACCTGAAAGAGTTATCCCGAAGCAGATAGCCATTCCAACTCCGATAGACGAAGTCGTCAAAGGGGCTTCTCCTGCTAAGGGATCGGTCTTCGCAAGACTGGCCATTCCAACTCCTGCTGCAGGCGGGGTCGTTAAAAATGCTTCCCCTACCAAAAAGTCGGTCTTTGCAAGATTGATCGTTCCCTCTCAGCGGACGTCAGTCTTCGACAGGTTGACCCCAGCAGCCCTTCACCAGAACAGGGGGCATGATGAAGCTACCCCCGTAACTGAGCCAGTCCCATCTGCAAGACATGCTCGACGTCGCCACTGGCACCGAGTGAGAAAAACTGGGGGCAACTCTCCCTCTGGACTGACTCCACCAGCTCCGATGATGGAAATTGACGCTGCTGTTCCAACTGGGAATAACTTTGAGCCGCTCATGAGGGTGCGCAAGAACTCTCCGACTGCTGTGTTGAAAAGGTCTCCTCTACCCACTGAAAATGTTTCTAAAGCGAAGCCAGAACAACCCTCTCAACGGCTGTCCTCCAAAATCCATAGGGTCTGGCGAAGAGTCCAAGACTCTGTAATTGACAAAGACTACTCCCGCCGATCAAAGAAAATGAAGGTTTGGCAAGAGGGGGATCATCCCATCATCATATCACGAAAAATATCGTCTGCAACAGCCCCCTCAACTTCGACCGCCCATAAAAAGGGAAGGCCGGAGAAGATCTCCGTGCCTACGACAAATCTCAAAGGCGCTGAATCCACACGCCCCAAGTCTGGGGGCATGGTAGTGCACACCATCTATATGGCTTCCAGAAAATAAAAAAGCCGTGCTTTTGGAGGTCATCGACCACTTACACGATCAGTAACAAAGGCTCTGGAGCAACAACAGAAACTCCAAGAGATGCTGATAAAGATGGCTGCACTTACTGGGCAGAAGGAAAGCCCGGAAGTATCGTCGGATCAACGCCAGGAGCAGGAAACCGACGCCAAGTTCCTCCAAAGGATGCTCGAAAAGAAAGACAAAGAGGCCGCGGAACAAGCATCTAACATGAAACAAATGGCGCTCCTGTTCCAAGACATGGTGGGGATGATGATCCAGCCGGACCCTCCAGCCGAAGATCCCCCAATAATCATCGAAGGCGACAGAGGGGAGACATCAAACCCTCTTCTGGCTTTATCAGCAGCCAGAGAGGAGACGATCTCGAAAGCTGCGCTTGATGACTACATAGCTCAACAAATACGAGCTCATCAGGCAAATGAAGCTGCCGGCCAAGTCGTCCGAACTGGGCGACCCTATCCGAGCTGGTACGATCAAATTAAGTACCCGCTAAGATACACGATCCATAAATTTCATGTGAATAAGGGGACGGGCAATCCCCATCAGCACGTCGCTCAGTTCAGGGCTCTATGCGGCAATACTGGAGGTGACGACAAACTGCTGCTTCGCCAGTTCGTCGGCAGCTTAGCGGAGACGGCATTTGAATGGTACTCAGAACTTCCGAATGAATCCGTCAAAATGTTTACAGAAATGGAGCTGTTGTTCACCCAGCGTTTCGCAAGCGCTAGCGAGCGCATCCCGATCACTGCATTGATCAATGCCAGAGTGAAGCCAGGAGAGACTTAGGTTCAGTATGCAATTCGGTGGCAGACCCTATGGTCGAAATGCGAACAACACATAGAAGAAGCTCCTGCCATGGGCATGTTTGTAGAGACCCTCGATCCGCAGGCGAATATATCCCAGTTTATGATGTTTTTCAAGCCGACCACCTTCCAGGCTTTGATCGATAAGTTGGCCCAAATGGACCAGATGGGCCATAGACTGCCCTCCTCGAAAACGGAGCTTCGAAATGAAAAAGGCAAAGGGAAAGCGACCTTCGCGCCAACGCTCAGCAACAGCCTAGTGATCCGAAACCAGCTGCTCGCCAAGGCAACAAACTGCGATTCCTCGATGAGAAATTGAGACGTCCTTACTCGTTTCCCCGGGATAAAATGAGGAGACTGTTCGAACTAGCAGTGCGCAACAGGCTCATCACCCTGCTAGATCCGAAACGCCTACTGCAGCCTGGTGACGTCAACAGTCCCAACTATTGCCCCTACCATCGAATAATGGGCCACCCAATCGAAGATTGCTTCGTCTTCAAGAACTGGATTGAGGACCAGTACCAACAAGACAAATTCGCGCTGTCTGAAAACTGGAAGGTAAACCCGCCACAACCTCACGCTCCGAAAAAGATGGGCACGCCGAGGGCATCATGCTCATTTATAGAGGAAGCTCCATGGGAAGTTGTTCTCTTGGCAAAAACTAAAAGAATGCTGAAAGATCTTCAAGCATGCCCGGCGATCAGGTGGAAAAGCCAGCTAGAGCTAGAAATCATTGAGGGGATGCTGAAACCGCGCCCAACACCGAGAACTGGTAACGATGGACAAAATACCCAGGCCCAGCCATCGAAGTCTTCGAAGAAGAAAAAGAAGACCACAAAGCCCGCCCAGTCTGATGACAAACGCACAGATTTGCAAAAGCATATTGACGCACTAGAGGAATATAACCAGAAGGCGCGAACCCCGGTCACGCTCCAAGAGTTTCTCAACCATATCCTTGAGAGCGGAGATAATGACAATGATGAGGGAGAAGACTCGTCAGAAGAACCTGAGAATTATGTGGCAAGTTGTCACATGATCTCTAATTCACCAATAAATGACGAAGAAGCTCCCTCGGCATCAGAACATAATGTAGAGGAGCTGGGGGCATGATCGGTGCCAAAATCCTTGGAACCGTCAGACGAAATGATCGACATGCTACTGAACGAAGCCTGTCAAAAGAGCAAACCTGATCAAGAGCATGAAATGACCATATTCGAAAGAGCCAGGCGTCGGCATCAAGCTGAAGAAGTCATGGTAGGGATGAGTCGCAAAGCGCTCCAACCAGATTGAAGCACACCCGCGGCAGACAAAAGCAAGCTTAAGGCAAGGAAACGGTTCGCTAAAGCCCTGTCAATGGGAATGAAGCTGCCACCTTTCAAAGGAGATACTCCTAGCAGTATATACCTTGACGAAGCGGATGTACATTCTAACTACTGCTTATACCATCAGAGGATTACACACTCTACTGAAGAGTGCATGACCTTTAAAAAGTGGTGGCAGGGATACGTGGCTTACCGGCAATACTTCAAGCGATTGAAGCGCAAGGCTCGTCGGGAGCAGAGAAGCACGGCAGATGAGCACAAAAGAACTGCCGGCAACTGTCACATGGTTGATTCCGGGGGATCGCAAGTTCTCACCTTCGGAAGCGATTCTGATGAAGAAATAGCTCTCGGCCCTCTCTTCAAAGAATCCACCTCAGGAAAAGAGGAGGAGATAAAGAACTGTGAAAATATTCAACTGCGTAGTCGTACGTTGCCCGAAAAGAATCTCTGACCTACAAACAAGAGATCGAACAAAAAAGATAAGGGAAAGGAAAAAGTCCCTGAGGATATCGCCCTCGATGATCGAGTCGTCGAAGAGCTGACAGCCAAGGACCCGCTCAAGAAGAACAAGGTGGATTACAATGTCCTGGCACATCTGAGGAAGATACCCTCACAATTGAGTATCTTGGATGCCCTTCTCCTGTCTAAAAAGGCACGAGATTCTCTGATCAAGTCATTACTGTAGGGTTCTTAGGCACAACCACAAGGTTCCACAAGGCACAAAACACGCCATATTTAAAAATTTAGTGTGCCAAACAACCCTAACCTAGGATCTAACTAGAGTTTTAGGAGCTAAACTAGAAAGTAAACTACTTTACATCTAAGTGATAACGGAATACAACCTTTGTAGACCGATCCTTCACTTCAATAGCTCTTTGTAGTGGACCCTTCGCTGCGATCATGGAACTCCCGGACTCTTACATGGCTTCTCAAGATGAAAGGAATGATCTTGCTTGAAGTCTTCGAGGCCGAAGATGATCTACGTCGAGGAGACAGTAACTCAAGCTGCTACTTCACTAATGAGAGATTAGTGAAACTAACACCCTATACTAAAGTGCTAATCTAGTAGAGGATGATGAAGTAGGAAGTGGGCTCACTTTAGTTTTATTTTTCTCACAATATTTTCTCACTTTGGAAAAAGCTAGCAAGCTTTTTCTCAAGGATGAAGAAGATGAAGTCAAGAGATGAGAATGAACTAATGAGGCGAGAGAATCAACCATGGGTGAGTTTGTATCATATATCTAACTCATGTAGAGACATAACCATGGCTAAATTATAATGGTTAGGTTAATAAATATCTTTAGTGAAACAAAATGAGTGGACTAAGTCAATGCATTCACAAGCTTCTACAAGCTTCATGCATGTGAGCAATTATCCACTAATTTGGATTTACTTTAAATATTTAAACCCTACATTATAATTAGTATGGTGTAAGTCTCATACACCCATTTTAGTGTGTATCAACAACCATGACACAAAATAAAAAACACAATTAATATATATCACATACATACTAAGTGTGCACATGTGAGAAAAATAAATGCTTAAGTGAGCTAATATTCGTTAATGTAAACTAGTATATCAAATATACAATTATACACTAAATTATCAAATCAACACTTGATTTAATAATCCGGCTATATCATATATAACCGACTAATATTATATGTACCAACTTATCGAATCAACACTTGATTCGATAACCGGGCTATATCACATATAACCGACCGATACAAATATCGCGGGAATAGAATACGGTATCACATACTCGTATTATTCTCGGTCCCGCACATATCATATATGTGCTCTTACTTCGTTTTTCCTGAGCCAGTAAAACCTCTATGTAGGACTCTAAAGACTCGTCAATACGCCGGCAGTAGGTGATGATCACATCAAGCACCCATAAGCCGTCAGCGGTACTAGCTGGACGTAACGGCTATCCGGGTATTGAGCGATCAGAAGATCAACAAGAAAGCCCACTCTAGCTCCTGTAAAGTGTGTCAGTAACACTACTATACAGTCCGGTCTCCTCGTCTGATATGTCGCATATCCAGTCTAGGGGGGTAAACGTCAGACCCCAATAACCGATAAGTCATGCCGATGTGAGGATCATAACGGGTCGAGAAACTACTGATAACACTTACCTGTAAATCTCTAAATCAGCCATGGCCAGGGACTTCCCTGTTATGGCCAATCGAGCACAGCGCAACATCAACCCCCAATACCGGGAGAGACGAAACCCCTCCTATCGCTAATTGCCTCCATGTGACTCGGGACTGTACCCAAAAACCACCGTTTTGCACGTCCTCTTGAACATGGTAAGGTGGAAATCAAAACACAGTGGGAATCACACAAGACTCTATGACGATCTCGGGTCTAGAGACTAACCTGTACCAGTGTCACCAGAGAACTGCTATTTGACATGAGGTATAATACCATCTAGAAGTTCTCGGCAAGTCCGTCCAGTGTACCCAGTCCCCACTGAGCACCCGTATACCATCTCTGATGTCAAACACCAATGGATATGGGATCATCCATCGCCCATCTCATGGGTCGAGAAGTGTATACGCTAGTCTACTCTGGTATATCGATTCCCCGTCTCGATACACCTACGACTAGGAACATTAAAGGATGAACTTATGGACTACTATGACCCCACTAGTATGATCTACATCATAATCCTGGTAGTCAAGTACACATCCTAAGGGCTTTATCAACATGTAACCATAAGATAGTAAGAGACAAGTGTACATGTTAAGATAAAGAGCAACCAGATAGCATACTATCATGTCGAGCAAGAAAGTTCTTTCTATAAATGTCCAAGCATCCACTATAATGTACATCATATGTACAATAATGGCCTCTAGGGCATACATCAACTAATAATCTCCCACTTGCACTAGGGCCAGCTGCTGTAGTATCGCATACCCAACATCCCGAAGAGTCTCTCGAACTTTATCTGAGGAATGGCCTTCGTGAGTGGATCCGCTGTGTTGTTCTTCGTGTCAACTCTCCTGACCTCGATCTCTCGGCGATCAACTATCTCCCGGATCAGGTGATACCGCCTCAGAATATGCCTGGATCGCTGATAGGACCTGGGTTCCTTGGCCAAAGCCACCGCTCCATTGTTATCACAATACAAAGGTATTGGATACTCAATGGATGGAACCACTCCAAGTTCAATTATGAACTTCTTCATCCAGACAGCTTCTTTGGCAGCGTCGTTGGCAGCGATGTATTTAGCCTCCATCGTCGAGTCTGCCACGGTTTCCTGCTTGGAACTCTTCCAGCATACCGCCCCTCCATTGAGGGTAAAGACAAATCCCGAGTGCGACTTAGAGTCGTCCTTATCACTCTGGAAGCTCGAATCGGTAAAGAACTCCACTTGGAGTTCTCCGTTACCATACACCAAGAGCATCTCTTTAGTCCTTCTCAAGTACTTGAGAATGCTCTTCACAGCTGTCCAGTGACTCTCTTCAGGATCTGCTTGATACCTACTCACGACACTTAGTGAGTATGCTACATCGGGTCTGGTACATAGCATCGCGTACATGATAGAGCATACTGCCGAAGCATAGGGTATCCCTTGCATGCGAGCTCTTTCCAAATCAGTCTTGGGAGACATCTCTTTGGAGAGAGTGAGTCCTGAGATCGTGGGTAAAAACCCACGCTTGGATTCTTCTATACTAAACCTCTTTAGTATGGTGTTAATGTACCTGGATTGGGACAATCCCAGTATCCGTTTAGATCTATCTCTATAGATCTTTATCCCCAAGATGTAGGAGGCATCCCCTAGATCTTTCATTGAGAATCTTTGTGATAAGAAGAGCTTGACCGATTGCAGCATAGGAATGTCATTTTCTATCAAGAGTATGTCATCCACGTACAATACGAGGAAGACAACCTTACTCTCTGCCACCTTCTTGTATATACAAGGTTCATCTACGTTTTTGATGAAATCAAACTCTTTGATAACTACATCAAAACAGATGTTCCAACTCTGCGATACTTGCTTTAACCCGTAGATGGATTTAAGCAGCTTGCATATCTTTCCGCTGCTCTCACTGTCTACGAAGCCCTCTGGCTGAGTCATGTACACGCACTCTTCTAAATCACCATTTAGAAAGGCAGTCTTAACATCCATTTGCCAGATTTTGTAGTCATGGTATGCAGCAATGGCAAGTAGGATCCGGATGGACTTAAGCATAGCTACTGGAGAAAAGGTTTCGTCATAATCCATACCTGGTCGTTGACGAAAACCCTTTGTAACAAGTCTAGCTTTGAAAGTCTCAACTTTTCCATCTACACCAAGTTTCTTCTTAAAGATCCATTTGCTCCTAATGGGTTTTACCCCTTCAGATCGCATTGCATCCAGCCACTTCACAGAGTCCCCACTCGTGATGGCCTGCTCGAAGCTAGTTGGGTCATCATCCTCTATGATGCAATTCTCACTCCCACCATCAATGAGAAAACCGTAGTATCTCTAAGGTGGGTGAGGAACCCTACTGGATCGGTGGAGAGGCTGAGGTTCGTTGGGTACTATCGAATTCTCTGGTTACACCAAATCTTCTGTCGTAGTCTGTATAGCTGGAACTTCTTCCAGTTCTACCTCCTTGCCATTAATTTCTTTCATAAGAAAACCCTTTTCTAAAAAGGTGGCATGTCGAGAAACAAACAACTTTTGTTCCTCGGAATGGTAGAAGATTTACCCTCGCGAATGTTTGGGATATCCTATGAACTTACACAGAACTGATCTTGCCTTGAGCTTGTCCGGATTTTGTATTTTCACATAGGCCGGACAACCCCATATCTGAATAAAATTAAGATATGGCCTCTTCCCATTCCATATTTCATATGGAGTGGTAGGCACTGATTTGGTGGGAACTCGATTCAATAGGTATGCGGCCGTTTCCAGCGCATAACCCCAAAAGGAAATAGGTAACTCAACGGTGCTCATCATAGAGCGCACCATATCTAATAGGGTGCGATTCCTCCGCTCCGATACACCGTTGTGCTGTGGTGTATACGGAGGAGTAAACTGAGAGAGAATCCCATTCTCTTTTACAAAATCTAGGAACTCCGTGCTCAAGTATTCACCTTCTCGATCAGATCGTAGGATTTTAATACTTTTATCCATTTGGTTCTCGACTTCATACTTATATTCTTTGAATTTCTCAAAAGCTTCAGATTTGTGTTTCATCAGGAACACATGTCCGAATCTTGAGAGATCGTCAGTGAATATAATGAAGTACGAGGAACCATTCCTGGCATGTGTAGACATAGGACCACATACATCACTATGTATCAGTCCCAAGAGCTCACTAGCTCTTTCTTCGTGTCCTGTAAACGGAGTTTTGGCCATCTTGCTTTTGAGACATGACTGGCAAGTGTCATAAGATGAAATTCGAACGAATTCAAATATCCATCCTTATGCAACTCAACAGCTTTGGCTGCAACATTTGCACCATTCCCTACTCTTACGGAATGATCACCCATTCCCAGTTCTCTACCTTTCCTTAGCCCATGTAACATATTACATATGTGGGATCCCGATCCGGTATCTAATACCCAGGACGTAGAGTGAACTGAGAAACAGTTCTCAATAACTAACGCACCCGAAGAAGATGCATCAACATGCTTATTCTTCAT
The DNA here is from genome assembly GCA_030015575.1 of Agapanthus africanus. Lineage (NCBI taxonomy): Eukaryota > Viridiplantae > Streptophyta > Magnoliopsida > Asparagales > Amaryllidaceae > Agapanthus > Agapanthus africanus. Next base: position 593,999,880 of record CM057344.1, on the reverse strand, counting down.
TTGGGTGGCGTGGGAATCCGGATATTTCTCTATTTCCTGCTCAATCTTATAACAATTATAAGAAAGAACGGAACCAACGTTCCCCAGCTCAATATAACAAGCGGGCTCGGTCAATACATCCATATTATTATCTTGATTAAGGCCTGACATGGTCGCTACCTGGAGAGAGAGAGAGAAGAAAACACTTTAGCGTATGCTCTTGCAAGATCAGATTGGTTATTATTTTATCTAATCAGGATGGCTCCCACCGTTTTTATCAAATCTTCCTTCAAAACCTAAAAGGAAAGACTAGCCGGGATTAATTACATCCTATAATTTCGCCAATCTTTCAGCCAGGCTAGTGTTGGTATTTTGAGGGAGGTTCCCCGTGCTTTAGCACGGACCTAATTAAAATAAACCTCGTTTTCCCAGAGGCATAACCCCGTAAACACCTTTCTAGACACCTACTTGATCGGCTAATTGTCTTGTGTAAAACTCTTCCAGGAGTAACTCTTACTCGCAGTGGGTATCGGGATCCAACTATCTCATAGAAAGTATGCAATCTCATTGCAAATTTCAACACTTGAAATTCCCGATAATATTTTACCCCTAGCGTCCTATGATCTTGACGGAGGCCAAACTACCCATAGTCCGCTAGTTAAGTTCAACCCGTCATTTCCCAATTGAATTAGACCCACCCGCACGACCCTTAATGGAAGCCAAACAACGCCGTACGAATACCCTAATCCAATCGCATCATATGCTACAGATAAGTACTAATCAGCTACCGTACACTACGCCTTGACGGAGGCCAAACTATCGTAGCACGAATACTAAATAATACTTATCTAAAGTGACGGAGGGCTACGACAGGTTTTTTAGAAAACCTTTTGCGTAATGAACTTGATATCGTTGTAGAATCGAGTGATTTTGAAAAGGAGTGTTTTCGAGGCTTTCACTAGTTTTGCTAAAGAGATCACTCCCGGTGAAGGGATCTCGGCTCTTTCCTTATCGAATAAGGTGCAGGATATTTCAAAAATACCATTATGCAAAGCAGAAACTATAAAAGCAATCAAAAAACAAACCAAGTGTTGTAGCATCTGCTAGCTTTTGCTAAAGAGGTCACTCCCGGTGAAGGGATCTCGGCTCTTTCCTTATCGAATAAGGTGCTAGATATTCTATAAGGAATACCGCTATGCAAAGCAAAAACTAGAGCTACCCTTTTTGAAAATTTGATTCTACAACATCTTTTAGGTTTCTTTTCTTTCATTAATCTCATTAATGAAGTCCTATCATTTATGCTTCCTAAGCATCACAGAAGAAACGAAAATACAACGTACGCTTATGCCATCCGCATTCGCCACAGTGTCCCGTTATGCACCGTTAGGTTACTTAACTAACGGCATAGCGGGACGGGACTAGCGCGGGTGCAAAACATAAGCAACGTCTACTATATATCTTTTATATAATGTGTATCCATTCGTCTCAGAATCCACAGTGATCACATCACAGAGCAGCAGAAGAAACATATGAAATATTGGATATACTAGGAGGTCCGTGTTTTATTTTGAGCCTGTATAAAACACGGATTCCACGGTCGCGATGAATAGCCAAACCCACATCCTTAGACCCCTACGAGAGCGGCAAGCAACCCTACCAATTCTAGAGTTAGGAGATCCGGACTCGACTCCTCGAGTTGGTCTCCCACTGGACTCTAGAACCCGGTTACTTGTGCTACTCTCCTTGGGTCTATCCTAATGCGGAAAAGTAAATAATATACAACAATGATGACATCATCCTCAGCCCGGAAGGGCCCCAATAAAAGAATATTACATACAATTAATTTTATATGAATGAAAATAAAAACTCTTATCTCACATAAAACCCCCGGCTATTCAAAACGCGATGATCCAATATAACATATCACAGCAACACATAACATCACACGTCATCAACATAAGTAAATATGCGTATCCCAATTGTCGTTCACGTATAGCAATGAAACCGGCGATACACCACATACTACACTTACGGTCCCAGAAAAGAAAATGAAAAACTACAACAATTGGAATCGTAACTGCCCTTAGACATCATAAACCCGGGATATCACATATCCATGATTTCATGCCTAACAATTTAAAGCTCGCATTTAGGTCTCACCCATGAAAACACCTTTTCAAAATAAGTCGGACAATTCAACAAGATTTCCGATTACACCTGAGACCGAAATATTAGATTTACACGCAACAAATATATTTGTGGATTCCAATTATTGTATCTCATTACAGAAAGCTAGACGGCGTTAAACAATTCGATCGAATCAACGAATTACCAAAATTCCCAGAGAGCTCAACACTTAAGCATTATTAAAAATTCCCAGAAGCATGCTCCAGTACTAATGGACCAACCGTTGAAGTGCCGTCCCTTGCCTTCTTAGTGGCGCCGCGGAACTGCCGCCAAAATCATGTTTTGGCCGAGGTTACGCGGTCACTAAAGCGAGTTAGGGACTCGTTCTTCAAGAGGGTCCATAGAATTACCTGCATGATTTTCTGAGTATTTTTAATATGAAAAATTTCAACATTTGAAAAATTTTCCAGAAAGTGGGCAATATCGGGTTTCCGGAGTTTGTTCGAACTTCTAACTTCTCCTAGACAACTCCTAATGCTCTAGCAAGGCTCTGATACCACTGTAGGGTTCTTAGGCACAACCATAAGGTTCCACAAGGTATCAAACATGCCGTATTTAAAAATTTAGTGTGCCAAAGAACCCTAACCTAGGATCTAACTAGAGTTTTAGGAGCTAAACTAGAAAGTAAACTACTTTACATCTAAGTGATAACGGAATACAACCTTTGTAGACCGGTCCTTCACTTCAATAGCCCCTTGTAGTGGTCCCTTCGCTGTGATCATGGAACTCCCGGACTCTTGCATGGCTTCTTAAGGTGAAAGGAACGATCTTGCTTGAAGTTTTCGAGGCCGAAGATGATCTACGTCGAGGAGACACTAACTCAAGCTACTACTTCACTAATGAGAGATTAGTGAAGCTAACACCCTATACTAAACTGCTAGTCTAGTAGAGAATGATGAAGTAGGAAGTGGGCTCACTTTAGTTTTATTTTTCTCACAATATTTTCTCACTTTGGAAAAAGCTAGCAAGCTTTTTCTCAAGGATGAAGAAGATGAAGTCAAGAGATGAGAATGAACCAATGAGCTGAGAGAATCAACCATGGGTGAGTTTGTATCATATATCTAACTCATGTAGAGACATAACCATGGCTAAATTATATGTTAATAAATATCTTTAGTGAAACAAAATGAGTGGACTAAGTCAATGCATCCACAAGCTTCTACAAGCTTCATGCATGTGAGCTATTATCCACTAATTTGGATTTACTTTAAATATTTAAACCCTGCATTATAATTACTATGGTGTAAGTCTCATACACCCATGTAGTGTGTATCAACAACCATGACAAAAAATAAAAAAGCATAATTAATATATATCACATATATACTAAGTGTGCACATATGAGAAAAATAAATGCTTAAGTGGGCTAATATTAGTTAATGTAAACTAGTATATCAAATATACAATTATACACTAAATTATCAAATCAACACTTGATTTAATAATCCGGCTATATCATATATAACCGACTAATATTATATATACCAACTTATCGAATCAACGCTTGATTCGATAACCCGGCTATATCACATATAACCGACCGATACAAATATCACGAGAATAGAATACGGTATCACATACTCGTATTATTCTCGGTCCCGCACATATCGCATATGTGCTCCTACTTCGTTTTTCCCGAGCCAGTAAAACCTCTATGTAGAACTCTAAAGACTTGTCAATACGCCGGCAGTAGGTGATGATCACATCAAGCACCCACAAGCCGTCAGCGGTACTAGCTGGACGTAACGGCTACCCAGGTATTTAACGATCAGAAGATCAACAAGCAAGCCCGCTCTAACTCCTGTAAAGCGTGTCGGTAACACTACCGTACAGTCCGGTCTCCTCGTCTGATATGTCGCATATCCAGTCTAGGGGTAGTAAATGTCAGACCCCAATAACCGATAAGTCATGCCGATATGAGGCTCATAACAGGTTGAGAAACTACTGATAACACTTACCACTAAATCTCTAAATCAGCCCTGGCTAAGGACTTCCCTGTTATGGCCAATCGAGCACAGCGCAACATCAACCCCCAATACCGGGAGAGACGAAACCCTTCCTATCGCTCATTGCTTCCATGTGACTCGGGACTGTACCCAAAACCTACCGTTTTGCACGTCCTCTTGAACGTGGTAAGGTGGAAATCAAAGCACAGTGGGAATCACACAAGACTCTATGACGATCTCGGGTCTACAGACTAACCTGTACCAGTGTCACCAGAGAACTGCTATCTGACGTGAGGTATAATACCATCTAGGAGTTCTCGGCGAGTCCGTCCAGTGTACCTAGTCCCCACTGAGCACCCGTATACCATCTCTGATGTCAAACACCAATGGATATGGGATCATCCATCGCCCATCTCATGGGTCGAGAAGTATATACACTAGTCTACTCTGGTATATCGATGCCCCGTCTCGATACACCCACGACTAGGAACATTAAAGGATGAACTTATGGACTACCATGGCCCCACTAGTATGATCTGCATCATAATCCTGGTAGTCAAGTACACATCCTAAGGGCTTTACCAACATGTAACCATAAGACAGTAAGAGACAAGTATACATGTTAAGATAAAGAGCAATCAGATAGCATACTATCATGTCGAGAAAGAAAGTCCTTTCTATATATGTACAAGCATCCACTATAATATACATCATATGTACAATAATGGCCTCTAGGGCATACATACAACTAACAATTACAAGAGCCCGAGCAGTTTCAAGCTTTCTTTGCCGAAGAAAAGATGAAGGACGAGCTGGAAGAAGTGCACACAGCTGACATTACTTTCAGTGATGAAGATCTCCTCCTCAGAACGTGCGAGCACAACCGTCCCCTGTATGTCACCGGGTACTTCTATGACATCAAGATAGGGAAGATCTTAGTTGACAACGGGTCCTCTGTCAACCTCCTAAATGTGAGGGTACTAAAAGAAATCTGCATGAGCATTCAACACCTCGCTCGGGATAAAATCACCATCTCCGGGTTCGACTCCCAGTCATCACGGACGCTCGGGTCTGTAATACTGACGTTACGCTTTGGGCTGCTTGTCACCGACATCAAATTTCATGTCATTGACGCCAAGACCTGTTACAACGCTTTGCTCTGCAGGCCTTGGTTACACGAATACAATATCATCCCTTCTACACAATATCAGTGTATGAAGGATTTCAAAGATGGTCTCGAGTATACCATGACGGGGGAACTGAACCCATTTTCCGTAAATGAAGTCCGAAAGTACGAAGATGTAAAGTATTTCCTGCCAGACTTTGAAGACACGGAAAGATGCCATAAACCGGAGAATAAGCAAAAATCTATCACCACTATTCCGGTTTTTGGGAGCGATACCGAGAAGGAAAAAGAGATAGTCTATTCGGGACCGCCCCAATGCAACAGGCCAGGACCATCTACCCCTATTCTGGTCTTTGGCAGTTACTCTGAAAACGAAGTCAACGCAGTGTTCTCGGTCCATCCATCAATGCAAGCCCTCACGGGAGATGATCAGAGTTTGCAGATCGCCATGGTTCCGCGGCAGCACTACAGAGAGCTTGATGCGCTTGAAACATATAGTGTGCAAGAGCTACGGACATTTTACGTCCCTCCCAGGCGAAGAGGTGAAAAGGCGATCCTATTCTACCGATCCGGGGAAACCAAAGTCGAGAGAGAAGTCTGGCGTGGTGCCGAACCTGTGCTTGACAGGCTCCAACCAATCCGTCTGCCCAGATACTATGCAGAGGGATTGAAAAGATTATTGAGATGCCAAGGCGTACCCTTTAAGCAAACCGCGCGACAGACCCAATTCTACAACAGGATCTGGAACGTCCCCGGAACTCAGCGAAAATTGCCCAACGGAAAAATGGAAATATCGGGCTTGGATATGTCCAGTCCAAGAAACGGGAGCAATCCCATGGCTGCCATGTCATAAAGGACCTTGATGAAGAAGAGGATGCTCTTTTAAAAGACGCCGACGTTGAACCAGAACGAAGTCCTTCCATTAAAATGCCGAGTCCGTCATTTGAAGAACAGATGGACAAGCTAGTAAGGGAAGCGAGTCAAAAGGCTTTGAACGACCACAGCCGCGAAATGGCCATTTACGAGAAAACCAAGACACAACGCCTCCTTCAGCAGGCCACGGAGGATGACGATGCCCTTCACCGTCAGCCTGCTATGCATTCCCAAGATAAGAAAAAGGCCCGACACAGAGGCAAAAACAAGTTAAAGAACGGAAAAAATGTTTGGCAACGGCAAAACGGATCCAAAAGGCCATGCGATCGAGAAAGGGTCAGTCGGAATCTATCTCTTATAGAAAAGATGGGTCGAGCATATTCTTTCCCTCAAGACAAGACAATGAGAATCTTTGACCTTGTCATGAAACATCAAATGATGACACTCCCAGAGTCTCGGCACCCAGATCAAGCAAACGAGGTTCATCACCCGGATTATTGTTCCTATCACCAAACAATAGGACATCCTCTCGAAGACTGTTTCACCTTCAAAAACTGGGTCAAAGACCAATATCAACTCGGTAGATTCGCTCTATCCGACAGTTGGAGGGTAGCCCCACCACAAAAGTATGTGCCCAAAGCAGCGTATAGTGGAACCAGATCAACATCGATCTTGGAAACGATCTCGTACCTGTCACATGATAACGCCATCAGAAGAAGGAGTGCCCGAGAATATGAATGACCTCTCCTGGTGCTTTGAAAATGAGGATGAAAATGAGTTGATCTCAGAATTTCCACCGGCGCCAAAAGAGATGGAAGATGGAATACATACTACTGCAGACAACCTAAGGAAAATCGACTTGGGGATGACAAACGACCCGCGACCAACGTTTGTCAGTGAGCTGCTGTCTAAAGAACATGTGGCTACGCTAAAAGACGTGCTTATGCAGTATAAAAACTGCTTCGTATGGAACTATTCCGAGATGCTGGGACTAGATCCAGACATAGCTGTGCATAAATTAGCGATATCTTCGGACGTCAAGCCGGTCAAACAAGCACCAAGAAGTATGCGGCTTGAACTCGAAATGAGTATCAACGTCGAAGTTAAGAAGCTAATCGACTCCGGCTTCGTCCAAGAAGTTCAATACCCTGACTGGATCGCCAACATTGTCCCAGTGATGAAGAAAAATGGGACGGTGCGCATCTGCGTGGACTTTCGGGACCTCAACAAAGCCTGTCCGAAGGATGACTTTCCCGTACCGGTTACCGAGCTGATGATAGATAACACATCCACTCACGAAGTCTTCTCCTTCATGGACGGATCATCGGGGTACAATCAAATAAAGATGCATCCCAAAGACCAGAAGTATACCACTTTTCGGATTCCTCTGGGCATATTCTGCTACAAAGTGATGCATTTCGGTCTGAAGAATGACGGCGCTACCTATCAGAAGGCCATGACAAAGATCTTTGATGACCTTATACACGAGATTGTCGAATGTTATATTGACGATTTTGTGGTGAAAAGCATGTCGCACGAGGAGCATTGGGAGCATCTAAAGACAGTGTTCCAGCATCTTTGGAAATACAACCTGAAGATGAACCTTCTCAAATGTGCGTTCGGAGTTTCCTCGGGCAAATTCCTAGGATTCATCGTATGACATCGAGGCATCAAAATAGACCCGTCAAAGATCAAGGCGATTATGGAATGCCTCCGCCAAGAACTCTCAAGCAACTGTGGTCTCTCCAAGGAAAGCTCACGTATATCCGGCGGTTCATAGCTAACCTCTCTGGCAAATGCCGCCCCTACAGCCATTTAATGAAGAAGGGGATCCCGTTCGTCTGGGATCGCAAATGCCAAAGTGCGCTGGACGAAATCAAGCAATATTTGCAGAACCCACCGGTACCGACCGCTCCAGTCAAGAGAAAGCCCCTCATCCTGTACATAACCGCCCTTGAAGGTTCTTTAGGCGCGCTATGGGTACAGGAGAGCGACCAAGGGAAAGAGAGAGCCCTTTACTATTTGAGTCGAGTTCTCATGGGGGCAGAAAACAACTACCCCCCTATCGAAAAACACTGCTTAGCGTTAATCTTTACGATAACGAAGCTTCGGCATTATGCTTTGGCCCATGAGGTCCACCTCATATCAAAAGTGGATCCTCTCAAATATTTGATGTCAAGAGCCATCCTAACGGGACGGCTCGCTAAATAGGCCCTACTCTTAATAGAATTCTCGATAACATACCGACTGCTCAAGGCAGTGAAAGGCCAGGCCATCGCCGACTTCCTCGCTGAGCATCCGATACCTGCCGATTCATCCCTAAATTGCGAATTGCCGGACGAGCACGCGTTTGACACGATCGATGGGGAGAGAGGAGAAAGTGATACCCGATGGGAACTCTACTTCGATGGGGCATCTTCCATGAAGAAGCGAAAGCACAGCTCCCCTATAATCAAATCTGGGGTGTACCTCATCTTCGTGACTCCACAAGGAGGGATAATGCGCTTTGCCTTTTCCTTAACAGAGCCGAGGACAAATAATGAAGCGGAATATGAGGCTTTGATAGCAGATCTTGAGATCGCTGTCGACATGGGAATCAAAAACCTCCTTATATACGGAGACTCCCAGCTGGTCGTTAGTCAAGTGAACGGCGACTATCAAACGTGCAAACCAGAGTTGGTGAAGTACGGTGAGAGAGTGCAACAATTGCTGACTCAAATCCCTTCCTACGCCCTGGAAAGCATACCACGTGGGTAAAATAGCAAAGCGGATGCATTAGCCAAGCTCGCTAAAGAACTGGCTAACGAAAACCTCGATGACGTAACGATCGTTGTGCGAAGCCATCGGGTTCTTGCACCGGCAGAAATATCTCTGGAGTCGTTTAAAGAAAAGGAAGCGACCAAGCAAATGGTCCTACAAATAGAAGACCAAGAAAAGGCTAAGGATTGGAGAGAAGTCTTTATAGACTACTTCAAATTCCATCGAACACCTGAAGATGCATCCTCAAGACATCAGCTCATGAAAAGAGCTCTGTCTTTCGCCTTCGTCAATGATACTCTATATAAGAGATCGTTCGACTCTTTATGGCTGAGATGCCTAGGGCCGGAAAAAGCAAGGAGAGTCGTCTAAGAAACTCATGACGGACTCTACAGTTGCTGAAGATCAAAAGGATGGGCTACTATTGGCCCACGATGATTCAGGACTGCCTCGAATACTCGAAGCAGTGCCACTCATGCCAAATTCATGGAGACTTCATCTACCAGCATCCAAACCCGCTACACCCAATAGTGGCTAGCTGGCCGTTCGAAATGTGGGGAACCGACATAATCGGGCCCATCGAACCAGTGTCATCCAAAAGACATCGGTTCATATTGGCGACAACTGATTATTTCTCCAAGTGGGTAGAAGCAGTACCGCTAAGAGAAGTGAAGACAGAGAATATTCTCCATTTCTTCAAGACACACGTCATCTATCGGTTCGGTACTCCACGACGGATTATTTCCGATAACGGGCTGGCCTACAGAATTCACAGAATCAGCCGCTTCGCACAGCAGCATAATATAAACTGGAGATACTCTTCGGTCTATAATCACCGAGCTAATGGTCTAGCTGAGGCTTTCAATAAGACCTTGACAAAGATCATAAAGAAGACGGTGTCCAAAAATAAAAAGGACTGGCATGAGAGACTGCATGAAGCTCTCTGGGCTTACCGGACCACGTTCAAAACGGCCACAAATACAACTCTATTTGCGTTGGTATTCGGCACGGAAGCAGTACTCCCCTTGGAGATAGAGCTACCCTCTCTATGAGTGGTGGTTCATTACGAATTAACAGATGAAGAGAATGCTCAGCTTCGGCTTGAGGAGCTCGACGCCCTCGATGAAACTCGTCTCATGGCCCAGCATAACCTAGAAGCTTACAAAGCAAAGATGACGTGCTCATACGAAAAATTAACTAGGCCGAGAACATTCCACCAAGGCGAACTTGTGCTAGTGGTCAAGAGACCTATGATCCCCAATCGTGCCAAACGGGGAAAATTCGAGCTGAACTATGAGAGCCCGTACATCATAGACAAAGTCTACCAAGGTGGGGCTTACTTGCTCATGGATATGCATGGTGAAAGACCCTTCAGGCCAATAAACGGCCAGTTCCTGAAAAAATACTACGCCTGACGAGTCACGGCCCAGGTCAACGATAGATGACGACGCCTATGTCCGCTCGCTATCTTCCTAAGCCCAAACTCTATAAGTAGTATCCGGCGAAACATTGCTTCAAAATCCTTATGGACCGAAACGTCCCTAAACTAACGACGGACCGTAATGGCCTAAAACTAGCTACGGACCGAAACGTCCTTAAACTACTACGAATCGCAGCATCCTTAGGCTAACGTGGCAAAAAAAAATAAAAAAAAAGGTACGTCCACAAGCAGAATGGGCACGGATGAAAACCCGAAAGGGCGCCGTGAGTAAAAACAGCAGGACTGCCGACGAGTTTGTGAAAACCCGAAAGGGCGCAATCTCGTAAAAAAACTGTCATGAGCACTCACAAGGTCCTCTCGACCTTATAAGGAGAAAATACCTGAGTGAGATCCTTACGACTCACGAAGGAGCAACACACATAGGAATCCCCACGATTCCTATGGAGAAAATGCACTTGCGAGAACCCCACGACTCGTAAGGAGAATTCCTCTATGAGACCCTCACGGCTCATAGGATTCAAAAAGCCTTAAGCTACAGGGATCTAAACCTGTTCTTAAGCCGTCATACACCCCAATTTTCCCTACAGGCAGTCCAATTCTGGCTCTTGTATACAATCCACGTGCATAAATAAACATTTCCCCAACCGAGTTCCACCAACGACGAGGAATGTCCTCATGTGGTGAACGACACTTGTAAGTTCTCTCGACTTATAAGGAGAAACCGCTCTTGTAAGATCCTTACAACTTATAAGAGACCATACACTTAAGAATCCTCACGATTTCTAAGGAGAAAACGCACCTACGAGATCCTCATGACTCGCAGAGAGAAACATCTTTATGAGACCATTACGGCTCATGAAGTCAAAAGCCTTAGTCGACAGGATCCTAACACTGTTTGATAAGCCACCTTTGTTCAAGTTAACAAAGGTAAATGATGATTCGCTCCTGGCAATCTCCCAGCGGTAGCGATGCTGATGCTTGAATCGGTATCAAATTCCAAGTCCTTTCACGGCAAATGATGATTCGCTCCTGACAATATTCCAGTCGCAGCGATGCTGATACTAAGATTGGCATCAGATTCCAAGTTCCATACTCACAGCAAAAAGTCAGCGAGCTACAAATGCATATGAAATAGCCGAAATGATGGGGCAACTTGCAACAAAATCAGCAAGTAAAAGATATGCATACAAAAATAGCCGAAATGATTGGGCAACTCGCAATAAAAAGCAGCGAGTAAAAAGAAAATAGCCGAAATGATTGGACACCGCGAAAAATAGCCGAAATGATTGGGAAGTCACGACTTTCGCGATATAAAAAGCTGAAATGATAGAGCATCGCGGAAGAAAATAAAAAAAATGAAAATGATGAAAGAATGAAACTTCTGCCCTACAGGCGAGTCCATACTGACCCCTGTATACAATCCATGGGCGTAAACGAAAAGGGGACCACATTTCCCGACAGACTCTGTCAAAGAGAGAGTCAGATCTCAATGGCAACATCAGCATCACCAATCAGAGTTACAGCACAATCCCTAGTTCTAAGACTCTACGGTTCAGACAACCTAAAGTCAACCTCGATACCGCAGAAAGCGGAGCAAGTCGACCCCGACACCGCAGAAAGCGGAGCAAGTCGATTTCGACACCGCAGAAAGAGGAGCAAGTCGACCACGACACCGCAGAAAGCAGAGCAAGTCGACCACGACATCGCAGAAAGCGGAGCAAGTCGACCACGACACCGCGGAAAGCAGAGCAAGTCAATCCCGACACCACGGAAAGCGGAGCAAGTCAACCCCAACACCGCAGAAAGCGGAGCAAGTCGACCCGACACTGCAGAAAGCGGAGCAAGTCGACCCCAACACCGCGGAAAGCGGAGGAAGTCCCTGACGTCGCGGAAAGCGAAGCAAGTCGACCCCGACGCCGCGGAAAGCGGAGCAAGTCGACCCCGACGCCGCAGAAAGCGGAGCAAGTCGACCCCGACGCCGCAGAAAGCGGAGCAAGTCGACCCGACACTGCAGAAAGCGGAGCAAGTCGACCCCAACACCGCGGAAAGCGGAGGAAGTCCCTGACGCCGCGGAAAGCGAAGCAAGTCGACCCCGACGCCGCAGAAAGCGGAGCAAGTCGACCCCGACGCCGCAGAAAGCGGAGCAAGTCGACCCCGACACCGCAGAAAGCTGAGCAAGTCGACCCCGACACCGCAGAAATCTAAGCAAGTCAACCCCGATACCGCAGAAAGCGGAGCAAGTCAACCCCGACACCGCAGAAAGCGGAAACAAGTCAACCAATAATCCCTCGATTCATCTCAACTCGTAGGGGAAAGCCTTAGGCATTAGGGATAAAGACCTGTTTCCTAAGCGTTGGGACCCTGCAAGTCGGTCCAAGATGGGCCATTGTATACTATTCACAGGTCACACTCTCCAATGTTGAATCTCGACAAGGAGGGAAACAACCACTTACAAGTCCTCTTGACTTGTAAAAGGGAAAAATTCTCTTGTGAGATCCTTACGACTCTCAAGAGAAAACGCACTTAGGAGTCCTCACAACCCCTAAGGAGAAATTACACCTACGAGATCCTTTTGACTGTAGGGAGAAAAGTCTTTATGAGACCCTCACGGCTCATAAAGTTGAAAAGTCTTAGGCAGCAGAACTGAACATGTTTCTTAAGCCATCGATACCCTACAAGGAGATTAAGATGGAATGCTATCTACTATCTACAGGCCACATTTGCTAAAGTAACATGCCAATGACACAACAAAGAGTGATAGTACAAGATAAAAAAATGTGTCTTTTATTCATGAATTCATGAGTACAAAATACATCATATAAAAGAATAAAAAAATGAATGAATGCATGTTATTCATAGATTACAAATTTTCAGTCGATACAAAGATGGCTACTGAGAAGGAGGCAACTTCAGTAAGTCAGCAAGCCGCTCGCGCACTCCTCTCAACTCCTTTTCATGGTCAGCCGCCGTGGCCAACTCCGCTTCAATTCGAGCCCGTTGCTGCAAACATGATGAAAGTTTCTCATCGATTTCCTACTAAGCAACTTCACGACTCTGTGTAACCCGCTCAGTGAAGACGAGCTTCTGCCTCAGTACCAGCCCGTCAGAAATACGTCGTTGGAGGCCTTCAAAAATAGCTTTCAGCTGCGCAGCGTTCGCTTCGACCTGGGCACGCAATTGGACAGACTCGATGGAAGCCGCCTCACGTTCCTTCCGTCTTAGGATCGCCTCTTGTTCAAAATGGCGAAGGAAAGGAACACTCTTCTCAACCCATGCAGCCCGCTGGGAGTTCAAAACTAATACTTCAGGAGCGAGACGCTTGAGCTCAATCTCATGCAGGAAAGGCTCGATCTTTCTGCAGTAATTAACCCAAGACTCGACGACGACTTCTCCATGGAAGTTCACGAGCGTCGCCAACATAGGATTAACCTCAGCAGCAAAATCAGCAGCGAATGCGAGGGCCTCGGCGTCAAGATCCTCGATGAACCCGCTCAACATTCGCAGGCTAGCCGCAGCTCCCCTGGAAGATGGGCGTTTAGAAAAAGGCCTTACCGGCATTGGGATCCGAGACACGAAGGGAGCTGGAGCCGGTGCGATTGCTGCAGAACAAATTATGGTCAAATGTCAACTCTGGAGGTAAAGAAAAATACATGAGCAATAGAGTCTGTTATACCGGCTGTGGTAGATGGCAAGATTGGGAGTACCGGAGGCGTGGCTATTCTCTCGTCCCCTCCTCCGATCCGTGACGCTGCGACCAATACAAGGAAGACTTAGCAACAGTACGGCTATTCATAAAAGAAAGAAAGAAACAATAGCTGAAGGATATACTAACCAGTACCAGCGAGCGGAGTGACTTCCGACTGGAATGAGAAGTGCGGGTTCAACACTTGGTATAAATGGTCGAAAAGGACTCCTGTAGAGTTGCGAAAATACACGGTCAGTACAAGGAAGACGGTGTTCATAGTTAAACTAAATAAATCACGAAGCTATACTTTCCAGCATTTCGGAGGACATAGGAGAAGGCAAGGGGACAACAACCGTCATGGCGGCAACCGGAGGTGCTTCAGATGGAACAATTTCAATGTTCGCTGCACCTACAAACAAAACATCGTCAGGAGAAGTTGAACGGAATTGTGAAATAAAAAGAACAGTGACTCAAGAATTACCTGATGGGTCACCAACCAAAGCCACGATGGAAGCATCACCAGGCGTAACGGCTTATTCGCTCTCCCTCAGAGGAGTAGTTTGTGTGCCCATGGCTTCATCCCCTAATTCGACAAGGGCCGTCGTGACACTCGCGATGCCCGCCGATACCAGGGAACCACAAGGGGAAAGAGCGGCGGTTTGGGCAGTCCCGACTCCTGAGAGAGAGTATCCACTTCGGGCTCTGTGGTTACCATCGTCTCGCCTGCCATCTCATCGCCAGGACTTGGCCCTTCGGGATATGATGTATAAGAATTTGCAGATCGAGTTCTAATAAAAAAAATCGGGCATTACGTTACCTTGAGAAAGATTCTGGGTTGCCTCTTGAGCCGCGCGTGCAACCTGTCTATGGGCGGTAGACAGGGCAGCTGGAGCACCCTCTGAAGGAATAGTGACAGATGGAGTGGTGCTTGAGCCTGCACCTACAGCCAAAGCGGTATCACGTTCCTTCGCCGTGCGCTTCCTGCGTTTCCTTCCAGTTTGGGCCATGAGAGCTGATCTCCTCAAGACCTCCGTTAAAAGGACGTCATCGTCCGAACCAGGTTCTGTCTCTGGAGCCGTTACAGCGTCTGTCATCGGCTGCTTTAGCGAAGCCTCCTGTGGTAATGTTGGAGGAGCTGGGGCCACAATAGCTGGCTCTGGAAGCGTCGCCGCATCACCACTTGGGATCGGCACCGCACTCGGGATAACTTGAATCAAGGTAGTCCCTGCAATAAAGGAGAGGGTCAGACCACGAATAAAGAAAAAAAGAAATGAAGGAACAATGAGCCGAATTATACCAAGACCCAAAGAAGCGCGGAGCCTCTCTTCCTCCTCGAATGTCTTGATGGAAGCCGCGAGAGCCTCTTCGGCAGAAATACCTGTTGAATAAAAAGGACATTAGTAAAAACATAATAATAAGGAAGGAATGAACAAAAAAAAACCTAAAGTATACCTGACTTCGCGATGGTGATCAACGCCGCTTCTTCACGAGCCAATCGCTCGGAGGCCACAAGGGCAGTCGGGAGATCGGTATCATCCGCAGGCGCGATGAATAAACCCTTATTGGTCCCATACTCGCACAAACCCTCGCTGTAGGGAGCATGGGGCTCCTGGCCGAGTACGACGTCGGCAGAAAACAACGACTTCTTCTTCTTTTGCGAGCGAACGCCTGCAGCCGATGGCAAAAGCTTGCGCTTAACGGGCATTTTTGGGCGACGAGTCCCGATTTCTGTACCCACTCCAGACTCCGGGGAAGCTGCAGCTGCCGTTTCTACAGGAACACGGGGTAGAGGCTTCTCAATAAAGGCGCGCGGCATCGCAACCGCAGCAGCTTCTCTTAAGGACGAACAACGGTCCGTCGCTTTAAAGTGACAGCTGGATTACCAGCAGAGGCTGCACCCTTACGATCAAGCAACAACCGCTTTTCTTCCCTAATGATAGCACCCGTCGCATGCTGGTTCCACGCCACGTATGCGTTCGAGGCTTTCGGAACGCAGCTCGGCTCACTGATAAAAAAGTTGGACCCGGTATTTAGCCGCATGAAATGGTGCAACGCGCTGCGGATACCCTCTTCCATAGCAACCGGCTCAGCTAAAAAGGCCTCTAGCGGGACACCCTGATCGTAACTCGATTGTTGAGCGAAACGGTGCGGATTGTACCTCATGAAAAGCGCTGAGTTGTTCTGCCTGAACACTAAAAATTCCGGCCTGATCGAATACAAATGCAGGATCTCCCGAGCCTTCAATATAGGAGCCCCGTCTTTGAAGGTGTCGCGCAACGGCTGCACCGTTTTACTGGATTCCTTACCGATAGTTAAGACCTTATCGACAAAGGTCATGCCATCCCCGACCATACGCGGGCGAAGGACCAGGCCCCGAGCCTCTCGCTGTGACAGATCTAAAGCAGAAGCGTCCACTAGGAACATGACCCGAGGAAAATTATAACTGTCGTAGAAACGGGGCCGTTTATGGACTCCGAAAGCGCCGAGCACATGCAACTCGATCCATGACGTGAAATAATGCAGTGGGAGATTCACGGGCTGCACCCCCGGCTGAGTGGTGTCTGCCGCTAAGCTGAGGCCATGATACAGGTGAGCTAGCCCAGCGATCCCTACGGCCACTCGCATCCCAACAACCATTCGGTGATCCGGATAGAAGACGGATGGCCTCTTATGGCAAGGGTGCATTAGGAGCACAAACCAGCTTAACCATAGACCAAGGAACCCCAAAAAGAACCCCTCTTTGTCGATGTCTGAAGCTGCGAGCTCTGCAAAGGGGACGACCGGGGTATTCGGGAGGAAGAAATTCTTCTGATTTGCTTCCGCCGTCAGCTGATTATCCAAACTAAAACCAAACGGGTCGTCAAGCTTGGCGAATTTTGCAGCTTGTTTTGATAAGACTTCTGGATGAAGAAAGCGAACGATGAAGTCTGTGAAGCTGACTCCATGCCCTTCAGACTTTAGAAATAGACTTTCGTAAATTTTCAACACCTTGATCAGACTTGGGAATTGATGTTGAATGGTATTCTCCGGGATAAGGCCCATCACCACTGATTTGGTGGCAAAAATGTGCTCGTTAGGAGGAAGAAGCTCCTCGTAATGTTCTCCCCTGACGGGTAAGCCAGAGATCTCCGTGAACTCCTCCAAGGAGATTGAAACTTCCCGATCTGATAGAAGGAATGTGTGAGTCGGGATATTCCATTGTTCTAAGAAAGCTTTGACCCACCATACACGGGGCGTGGAATACTGGAAAAGAGACGCGTAAATTGCGGGGTACAACCCGAGCTTTAGTTCGGTGATTTCTTGGCCGACAAGATGTATTGAGCCCACTGCAAGTACCCGGCTGAATGGCGAGGAGTCAAGCCTATCATGTATGGCTGTCCCTAAGGGTGCGACTCGCCTTGACATATGCGCCACCCCAGAATATCTAAAGCCATCGGCGGCTGTACGGGTATCGAGGCCATAGAGGGCTGAAGGCGACCCTCCGAAGTCCAGTTGACCTCCTCTACGGCATAGTTCACTGGGGTGAGTCGGCGTGGTGAATCGCTGAAATGGGCTCCGAAGGTGCTGCACAAGAAAAACTACGCCGACCCTGGATGATTTGATTGTACCACGACCCTTATAGATGAAGAGATTTCTGCTCCGGGTCATGATCTTTAATGAGCGCGAAGACTTCCCTATCCACGGGCGCGTCAGCAATTGCGCTCTCCGGACGAACAAATAGAAAAGAAGTGTCAAAAGAAATAGTACCTGCGCGAAAAAGAACAAGGATTAGCTGTCAATGTTACAGTCCAAATTCTGACACTTGGTACTTTAAATTTGTACCAGACTGCAATGCAGCGGAAAGAGACCAAGGGGGACCCACAAAATCAAGGTGACGGCTCATCATTGATGAGACAATCACTCATTAAAGAAGAAATCCTAAAAAAGATCCTCATTTAATGAGAGACTCCTCGGGCCAAGGAGTTAAACTCCCTCGAGAGCAACGCTCTGCAAACAGGAGTGATATCTGTCAACTCTAATTATGAGGGGAATAAAAATACCCTAAAAATTCTAAAGGGCTATACTCTGCGAAAACGATGGAACAAGCCATCAGAACCCTAAAAAGCAAAGCTCTTTACAGAGGTAAAACCCTAAGATTTTTGAAGATCTGAAATACAAATCTTAGAGACTCTAAGAGTTCTTCATTAATGGGTTAAGAAACCCTAAAAAAAGATCTCTTTAGATCTATGATCTAAGTGTAACAACTCCAATTTTAGTGTACAAAGATTTATTTAAAAGTTGATGTATACTTGGAGTAATTACATTTTTGTGAGTACCATAAATACTTGTTTTGCTTTTTAATTACAAGAAGGAGCTTGTAGCTCATTGGTAATACCTTGCACTGCTGAACCAAGCCACCAGAGTTCAAATCCCATACCCCACATTATTTTTAATATTGTTTTATTTTGAATTTTTAGAATACCAAGGGTTTACACGTGCACAACTCACAAAAACCCCACTACACATAATAAACTAACTGTGCCAGAGGGATAATAAAGCGGCAAGGGACACTTCGGGCACCGGACTCGGCCGGGATCGGCCGAGTCGGCCGGCGACTCGGCCAGACCGCCGAGTCCCCAACACGAAAAAGTAGCCTTTTGGTCTCCCCTGTACTCCTGCACACTTAACTTTCTTGGATCGGTTCCAGAGACTCTTTAAAACCCTAATTACTCTATTTTAATACATTTTATTACAATTTAATACATTTTTTCTTTACAACCCTTCACCTAACCCTAACCTTAGCCTTACTCTATAAATATAATCCCTAGACACACCCCCTCACTCCAAAAATTCTGCTCAAAACTCTCAAGAAAACTATAGAGAATTTGGGTACAATTCAAGTTAGCAAAAAGGCGAAAGCTTCGGCGATTTTCCGACGACAAGCTTAGGAGCTCCCGGCGACGAAACGACGCACCGGCACATCCTTCAGTTCCCTCTTCCTTTCTCCTAACCTCTAAACCCGTAAGTCTCACCTCCCTCTCTCCTTTGCTACTCTAAAAACATCTTTTAATAAAACCCGAAGGAATTGGAATCAAACCGATTTTCGATTCGGTTTCTTTCTAAAAATCCCACTTTTCTTAAGCACAACCCTATTAAACCATTACATGTTGACTATTAATCATTAACAAACATGTTGAGCAAGTTTCATGACAATCTATATCATTTTGTAACTTTTATCGCTCCTTTTCAGTAAAATACCATGTAGTTTCATTTTGACAGTAAATCATCACAATCTTGTTATACCTTTAAGTTAGATCACGAGATAATAACCTACCTCCTCACAACACTCATATGAAACATAGCACAATACTTTTTGGGAACATAGAATACGGGAAATGAACATTTACATATAAATACCCTTACTAATAAAACCATTTTTACAAGATTTAGTATTTTTAAATAAATCTTTGCAAAGCGCCGCTACAACCCATTTTTAGGAACCCGATTGGAATGGTGTGGATTATCGCACGTCCCTGGGCTTAGCAGTGCGAGATTCAGACCCCCGCAAGGGGCATTCGGTCTCGAAAGATTTACAAAATACAAAATCTTAAGAAAATGAGATTTCTAGAAATATAATATATATTAAAAAATTATTTTTATATATATATATATATATATATATATATATATATGTATAATTAAAATATCTATTTTGTGATAATATAAATATTTCAACTTTTTCTAAAATCACAAGAGTCACTTTACATTAAAATACCATGAATTCCATACTAAGTACAATATTACAATTTAATACCCTATATTATGAAATTAGGTTAATTTCACTAGAAACATCACATATATAAAATCTATATTTATTACAATTCTAAAGATGATAATTAAACACTTGGGATGTATTTTGAAAGTTATACAAAAATATTTTTACATAAAACCTCTCAAGTTCTATAAATTACCCTAAGGACCCTAGTAAACATAGGTTTAAGCGGGGCCAGTCTCTTGAGCCTCACGGAGCCGGAGATATGGGTGCTTGCCTATCTAAGGTAGACAGCTTAACAACGGTGTTATCAACACGGTAATCGTCTTTGAAAAAGACACAAATCCTGCCGCCCATGTGCAGCGATTATCGATAACATCAAAACAATCAGGACTTCAATTTCTTTTATAATTATTCTGACTCAGACTGAGTCTCATTAATAATCTGACTTGAATATGATTCAAGTACAATCTACAATTCAACATGAATCCTTGAATCCATTTATTCAATATATTCAATCTATATTGACCGAACCGAACCATGGATATACTTCCATTTACATAATTTTCCAGTTACATCCATTTATTGATATCATGGTTTCGGCAAGTCATCCATATATACAAGGAAATACAATTTACAATACAACACAAATAATACAATCAATACTTCGCGGGGTTTAAGGGGTAGATTGGTACGGAAGGTGTTAGAAGTGGCACGAGACTGCAAGATTAAGACACTTAACCTATATTCCGTTGCTGTTGTACCGTGGTATAACGGTTTCTTGTACATTCCGTTTGCCCTAATCTCTAGCATATAGAGACTCCTCTCGTATTCACTGGCATCCTTCTGTACCAAGCTACAAACAACAGCGTTAACATTAAATACAACAATATAACAATATAATACAACTTTAAAAGCTACACTCTCTCTCTTACTCTCTGTCTATTCTATTTCCCCTTATCTTTGGGACTTACCGAGTGATTTGTTCGCTGACGACATTCCTTCTCTTTCTTCTTTGGAATGTTGTCAGGTGATCTGGACACTCAGGAGATCGAGCCTACTAGTGAGGACTTGGACCAGCTTTCCTATGACCCAGAGCTCTAGCTTCATTGTACACATTTTTACTTCAGTACTTTTCATTTCTGTTATGCCATTATTTATGCATTGCTTTCCTTTAGTTGTATTTACTTTTCCATGCATTGTACAAAAAGAATGTGAATAAATAAAGTTGATGTTTTCTTATATCTTGTCTCTTGTGCATTTACTTTTATATTGCTTAGATACGCTTAGCGTATGTACTTCTGAGTATATACGTAGCGGCCTCGTCGCGTCCTCTGCCCGTACAATGGGAAGCGGGGCGTGACAGGTTTTGTTGGTGGCCCATGCAGGCCAGAGCTGTATGAAACCCTATCATGCAGTTCTGTTCTGCGTGAACAAACCTAAGCAATATAACACAAGAACCAGCAACTAAAACATTCTTTACAATTTATTTTTCTTGAATCTTATCATTTTATGTACTTTGAATCGGTCCTAACCCAAAATTTTCATTCAAGGTTATGGATTCCCCAAACAACACTAGCACCAATGTCAACAACACACCTCCACCACCACCACTCACACCTGCCGTCCTTGCTCCGCTCAACGAACAAACGGTTCTGCTTGAGGCAATCCGCAGCCTCCTCGAGGGACAACAGCAGCAGACTGCTCTTTTAATGAACCGTCCCGAAGCAGAAGCACCTGGGGTGAAGCAATTCAGGGATTTGCACCCTAAACAATTTCAGGAAAAGAGAGCCCACTGGATGCTGAGGGATGGGCTCAGAGTATTGAAGATGATCTGGCAGCGGCACAAGTGCCAGAAGTAGCTTGGGTTCGTGTTGCAAAATTACAGCTCACGGACAATGCACGGAACTGGTGGAAGGTGGAAGAAAGCCGTCTTGAACAACCCATCGAAGGGAAGACTTTTCGCGACATGTTCGACGCTAAGTACTTCCCTGAGACTGCCAGGTTCGACATGGAACAGTAGTTCATTCATCTGCAACAAGGTTCGATGTGGACCAAGTCGGTAGATGAATATGACGCTGAGTTCACTATGCTTAGTAGGTAAGATATATCTCAATAATTCAAATTGTTCAATATATCACATATTATACAGCTAACACAATCTTTTAACAGCTTTGCGGCACACCTGATACCGACGGATGAGATCAGAGCCCGTCGATTTTAACAAGGATTGGATTCGGAGATCCAGGCTGCACTAGCCACAGGAGATTTTCCGACTCACGAATCGGCTCTGAAAGCTGCCCGCCGTTATGAGGCAGTGGTAAAGGCGAGGGGCAGACCTCAGTCTGCAGGAGTTAAGTGCCCTGTCAACCAGATGGCAGGAGGAGCCTCGTCAAGGCCACTTTTTGTGCCAAGGCGACCCGGAGTACCGAACAACCGTCCCAGCCCAGCTTTTTGTAACTAC
This sequence comes from Agapanthus africanus, assembly GCA_030015575.1. Classification (NCBI taxonomy): domain Eukaryota; kingdom Viridiplantae; phylum Streptophyta; class Magnoliopsida; order Asparagales; family Amaryllidaceae; genus Agapanthus; species Agapanthus africanus. The sequence goes on along the minus strand of CM057344.1, from coordinate 593,977,670 downwards.
TACAAGAGAAATCAGCATATGTTGCAAGACCGCCGGCGAGCCAACCGTCTTTGCTTAGTCTGCGGCTCAGCTGCTCATGATATTGGGTTTTGTTCTCATAGAAAAAATCCAATTACTGCACCCAGGCCAGCAATCACTTACCCGCAGCGACCAGCCATCCAGGCACCTGCCCCAAGACTTGCACTACCTGCTCCACCACCTAGAGGACCACAAGATGCACCTCCTCCTCATCAGTTCCATCAAGCTCAAAGGAACGTTCCGAGGAATGCTCCTCAGGCCAGGAGGAATGTACCACGGCGCCAAGCTTTCACAATGACAGTGGAAGAAGCTGAGGCCACTGGCCAAGTTATCACTGATAACCCTTTCTTCTCAAACCTTTCTTTCAGTATTGCTACTTATCTACATACTTTTACCTATACCTAAAACATATCCCACATACCTTAGGTACAATCTTACTAGCCTTACTACCTGCACTAGCACTGTTCGATACAGGAGCACTCACTGCTTTATGTCGCAACGGTTCGTCCGAACTCATGCGATTCCAGTCACACCGCTTGTATCCAGCTGGAATGTCAGTTCAGGAAATGACGTTCTAAAGGCAATAATGGGATACAGCTTGTGTCCAGTAGTCGTCTACAGCAGAGAATTTTATGCTGACTTCAAAGTGCTGGACATACCGAACTTCGATGTGGTTCTAGGTATGGATTGGCTAGGAACCTTTTATGCTACTATCGACTGTCGTCAAAGGAGGGTAGTATTCGAGATTCCAGACCATCCGGTCTTCTATTTAAAAAGTGGAGACCGTACCTTGGAGCCAAGTACATACAAAGAAAAGCCAAAGGAAGCAGTGATTGCAGCAACTCAAGCAGAGGAAGAATCAAGGCCAGAAGTGGTTCGAGAGTTCGACGACGTGTTTCCTGACGATATATCAGGTTTGCCTTCCGATCGAGCTCTTGAATTCAGCATTGATTTAGTACCAGGAGCACAACCGGTGATCAAAGCACCTTATCGATTAAGTCCGGAAGGGTTGAAGGAAGTCCGAACACAGTTGGACGAATTATTGGCGAAAGGATGGATTCGTCCCAGCACTTCAAGTTGGGGATCACCAGTACTGCTTGTGAAGAAGAAGGAAGGTTCATACAGAATGTGCATCGATTACAGAGCCTTGAACGAAGTCACGATAAAGAACAAGTATCCACTCCCACGCATCGACGATTTATTCGATTAGCTAAGTGGATCTTGTGTTTTCTCTAAATTAGATCTTCGTTCAGGTTATCATCAGGTGAAGGTCAAGAAATGTGATATTCACAAAACGGCTTTCAGAACTCGCTATGGTCATTACAAATTTCTAGTGATACCATTTGGAGTGACTAACGCACCAGCAATATTCATGAACCTAATGAATCAAGTTTTCCGGGAGTACTTAGACAGGTTTGTTGTCATCTTCATCGACGACATCCTGGTGTATTCAAAGAGTCGGGAAGAACACGCCGAACACCTACGAATTGTCCTGGAAACTCTACGACAACATCAATTATATGCCAAGTACAGCAAATGCGAGTTTTGGCTAAAACAAGTTGGTTTTCTTGGACATATCGTATCAGGTGAAGGAATCTCTGTGGATCCAGCGAAAGTTTCAGCAGTAAGCGAATGGCCGCCGCCAAAGTCAATGAAGGACATTCGGAGTTTCTTGGGTTTAGCTGGATATTATAGAAGGTTCATTGAAGGCTTTTCAAAGATAGCAACACCCCTGACCAAGCTCACACGTAAAGATGAAGATTTTGTGTGGTTAGAAGTATGCGAATAAGCTTTCGTAGAACTCAAGACAAGGTTGACATCAGCGCCTATTCTCGTCATACCGAACCCGTCTGGAGGTTTTGAAGTGCATTGTGATGAATTCGGTAAGGGATAAGGATGTGTTCTACATCAGCACGGTAAGGTTGTGGCTTATGCTTCAAGACAGCTGAACACTCATGAGCGCAATTATCTAACGCATGATTTGGAATTGGCAGCCGTCATCTTTGCTCTCAAGATTTAGTGCCATTATCTACTTGGCGAGCGAGTGAACATATACACAGATCATAAGAGCCTGAAATATGTGTTTACTCAGAAAGAGTTGAATATGCGGCATAGAGGATGGTTAGAACTCATGGCGGACTTTGACATCAACCTGCAATATCGCCCAGGGAAGGTGAATGTGGTTCCAGATGCTCTTAGTCGCCAACCTTTAGCAATGCATCTCACCGCTCAGTGGAAGCTTTAACAAGACTTGCATCAGATGGAGATTGAAGTAGTCATGTCAGGTAATACTTCAAGTTTGATGAATCTACAAGTTCAATCAACAATTGTCAATCAGATCAAACCAGCTCAAGCAAGTGATGCTAAGTTGCAAAAGATCAGAGAACAAGTGGAGAATGGACTTAGAACAGACTTCATCATCCATGAAGACGGATCTTTGAGATACGGCTGCAGATTATGTGTACCAAAAGGTCCTGTTCAGGAAGAGTTAATGAAAGAAGCTCACAATTTTCCCTACTCAGTACACCCTGGAGGTACAAAGATCTACGTCAGAATTACTGGTGGCATGGAATGAAGCGTGAAGTAGCCAGAAGCGTCGCTAAATGCTTGGTGTGTTAGCAAGTAAAGGCTGAACATCACAGGACTGCTGGATTATTTCAACCGTTACCAATCCCAGAATGGAAGTGGCAACACATCACGATGGATTTTGTGACTGCTCTTCCTCGCAGCACAAAGGGTAAAGATGCAGTATGGGTCATTGTGGATCGACTCACAAAGTCGGCTCATTTCATCCCATTTCGAGTTGGCCAATCAACTGAGACATTAGCAAAGAAGTACATGGAGGTAATAATCTACCTAAGATTTAAACTCTTTAAATATTACTATCTCTGATACCCATGAACTCATACAAGGAATTGTGAGACTTCATGGAGTACCGGTCTGCATTGTCTCCGATCGTGACACCAGGTTCAGATCGCAATTTTGGCGGAGTCTGCAAGCGAGCTTGGGAACAAGTCTGAACTTCAGCACAGCTTATCATCCACAAACAGATGGTCAGTCTGAGCGAACTATTCAGATCTTGGAGGATATGCTCAGAGCATGTATGTTAGACTTCAAAGGATCGTGGGAAGACCACCTACATCTTGTAGAGTTTTCATACAACAACAGCTACCAAGCAAGCATAGGAATGACACCTTTTGCAGCACTATATGGAAGGAAGTGTCGATCGCCATTAAGTTGGGACGACATTGGAGATAGGGAACTTCTTGGACCTGAGATGATAGTAGCAACTGTGGATGTGGTTCGTACTATCAGAGAAAGAATGCGCATAGCCCAAGATCGACAGAAGCACTAGGCTGATGCAAAGAGACGTCACTTGGAGTTCCAGCCAGGAGATCACGTATTCTTAAAGATATCTCCGAACTGCGGAGTGATCTGATTTGGAAGACGGGGTAAGCTAAGTCCGTGGTACATTGGACCGTTCGACATACTCGAACGAGTCGGTGAAGTGGCATGCCGCTTAGCACTTCCACCTTCATTAGAAGGAGTGCATAATGTGTTCCATATATCCCAACTCAGAAGGTATGTGAGTGACCCAGCCATGTTCTTGATCATTCCGAGCTCACTATACAGCCCGACTTATCTTGTGAGCAACAACCTGTTGAGATCCTGGACAGAAAAGTGAAGTCACTTTGGAACAAAGAAGTCAACTTGGTTCGAGTGATGTGGAGAAAAGACACTCCAGAAGAATTAACTTGGAAAAGGGAAGATGAGATGCGTGCAAGATATTCTCACCACTTTGTAAACTAGTGCTTAAAATAAAAGTTGTAAAAGTTGTAAATTTCGAGAACGAAATTTTTGTAAGGAGTGTAGACCTTAACAACTCCAATTTTAGTGTACAACGATTTATTTAAAAGTTGATGTATACCTGGAGTAATTACATTTCTGTGAGTATCATAAATACTTGTTTTGCTTTTTAATTACAAGAAGGAGCTTGTAGCTCATTGGTAATACCTTGCACTGCTGATCCAAGCCACCAGAGTTCAAATCTCATGCCCCACATTATTTTTAATATTGTTTTATTTTGAATTTTTAGAATACCAAGGGTTTACACGTGCACAACATCCAAAAACCCCACTACACATGATAACCTAACTGTGCCAGAGGGATAATGAAGCGGCAAGGGACACTCCGGGCACCGGACTCGGCCGGGATCCGACTCGGGCCGGCGCCGCCGGCCGGACTCGGTCGGACCGCCGAGTCCCCAATACGAAAAAGTTGCCTTTTGGTCTCCCCTGTACTCCTGCACACTTAACTTTCTTGGATCGGTTCCAGAAATTCTTTATAACCCTAATTACTCTATTTTAATATATTTTATTACAATTTAATACATTTTTTCTTTACAACCCTTCACTTAACCCTAACCCTAGCCTTACCCTATAAATACAACCCTTAGACACACCCCCTCACTCCAAAAATTCTGATCAAAACTCTTAAGAAAACTATAGAGAATTTGTGTACAATTCAAGTTAGAAAAAAGGCGAAAGCTTTGGCGATTTTCCGATGACAACCTTAGGAGCTCCCGGCGACGAAACGATGCACCGGCGCCTCTTTCAGTTCCCTCTTCCTTTCTCCTAACTTCTAAACCCGTAAGTCTCACCTCCCTCTTTCCTTTGCTATTCTAAAAACATCTTTTAATAAAACCCGACGGAATCAGAGTCAAACCAATTTCTGATTCGGTTTCTTTCTAAAAATCCCACTTTTCTTAAACAAAACCCTATTAAACCATTACATGTTGACTATTAATCATTAACAAATATGTTGAACAAGTTTCATGACAATCTATATCATTTTGTAACTTTTATCGCTCCTTTTCAGTAAAATACCATGTAGTTTCATTTTGATAGTAAATCATCACAATCTTGCTATACCTTTAAGTTAGATCACGAGGTAATGACCTATCTCTTCACAATACTCATATGAAACAAAGCACAATACTTTTTGGGAACATAGAATACGGAAAACGAACATTTACATATAAATACCCTTACTAATAAAACCATTTTTACAAGATTTAGTATTTTTAAACAAATCTTTGCAAAGCGCCGCTACAACCCATTTTGGGGAACCCGACTGGGATGGTGCGGATTTTCGCATGTCCCTGGACTTAGCAGTGCGAGATTCAGACCCCCGCAAGGGGCATTCGGTCTCGAAAGATTTACAAAATACAAAATCTTAAGAAAATGAGATTTCTAGAAATATAATATATATTAAAAAATTATATATATATATATATATATATATATGTATGTGTGTATAATTAAAATATCTATTTTGTGATAATATAAATATTCCAACTTTTTCTAAAATCACAAGAGTCACTTTACATTAAAATACCATGAATTCCATACTAAGTACAATATTACAATTTAATACCCTATATTATGAAATTAGGTTAATTTCACTAGAAACATCACATATATAAAATCTACATTTATTACAACTCTAAAGACGATAATTAAACACTTGGGGTGTATTTTGAAAGTTATACAAAAGTATTTTTGCATAAAACCCCTCAAGTTCTATAAATTACCCTAAGGACCCTAGTAAACATAGGTTTAAGCGGGGCCAGTCTCTTGAGCCTCAGGGAGCCGAAGATATGGGTGCTTGCTTATCTAAGGTAGACAACTTAACAACGGTGTTATCAACACGGTAATCGTCTTTGAAAAAGACACAAATCCTGCCGCCCATGTGCAGCGGTTACCGATAATATCAAAACAATCAGGACTTCAATTTCTTTTATAATTATTCTGACTCAGACTGGGTCTCATTAATATTCTGACTTGAATATGATTCAAGTACAATCTACAATTCAACATGAATCCTTGAATCCATTTATTCAATATATTCAATCTATATTGACTGAACCGAACCATGTATATACTTCCATTTACATAATTTTCCAGTTACATCCATTTATTGATATCATGGTTTCGGCAAGTCATCCATATATACAAGGCAATACAATTTACAATACAACACAAATAATACAATCAATACTTCGCGGGGTTTAAGGGGTAGATTGGTACGGAAGGTGTTAGAAGTGGCACGAGACTGCAAGATTAAGACACTTAACCTATATTCCGTTGCTGTTGTACCGTGGTATAACGGTTTCTTGTACATTCCGTTTGCCCTAATCTCTAGCATATAGAGACTCCTCTCGTATTCACTGGCATCCTTCTGTACCAAGCTACAAACAACAGCGTTAACATTAAATTAAACAATATAACAATATAATACAACTTTAAAAGCTACACTCTCTCTCTTACTCTCTGTCTATTCTATTTTCCCTTATCTTTGAGACTTACCGAGCGATTTGTTCGCTGACGACATTCCTTCTGTTTCTTCTTTGGAATGTTGTCAGGTGATCTGGACACTCAGGAGATCGAGCCTACTAGTGAGGACTTGGACCAGCTTTCCTACGACCTAGAGCTCTAGTTTCATTGTACACATTTTTACTTCAATACCTTTCATTTCTGTTATGCCACTTGGACCAGCTTTCCGATGTTAGTTTTAAGACATCACGGTCAAGGTTAAGGACGTCATAGTCCATGGGTTTAAGGACCCCACAGTCCGATATTAGTTTTAAGACATCCCGGTCAAGGTTAAGGACGTCATAGTCCATGAGTTTAATGACCCCACAGTCCGTGTCAATGTGTGGTTATCGGGACCCGTCACCTCTTTGAAGACGTTGAGGAATTACAACGCCAAGTTTCAAAGGAAAGAAGAGATGTACCCTTGAACCAAGGTAGATCAAACAGTCTTTGACCTAGTTTGGGACCGAGACCAATTAATTATGTTATGAGCCCATTGGCCCAGTTAAGTTTGGATTGAGGACTTATGGCCATCTTGGGCTAAGTCCAATCATGTTTGGAATATTGGCTTTCTGTTGGTCCATTGAAGGAGAGGCTTTGCCTCTAGAACTTAGCCAATTGGGCTGAAGCTAGTGTTAAACACTAAAGACCAACCAGTGTTGAACACTGGGAATGAGATTGACAAGTTAGTGTTTAACACTAAAAGATAGTTGGTTTTAAACACCAGCAACAGAGGCTTTCAAATTAGTGTTAAACACTAAAGAAAATCAGTGTTAAACACTGGCAACAGAGATCTCAAATTGGTGTTAAACACTAAGATAATCAGTGTTAAACACTGGTGACAGAGATTTTAATTTAGTGTTGAACACTAAGAAAATTAATGTTAAGCTCTGTTAACAGAGATTTAATTTAGTGTTGAACACTAAGAAATTCAGTGTTTAAACACTGCAAATGGAGTTCTTCAATTAGTGTTGAACACTAAGGCAAATCAATGTTAAACACTGGATTCAGAGGTTCCAATTTAGTGTTAAACACTAAGGCAAGAGGGGTCACGTGGTAGCACGTGAGGGCGCCCTCCTTTTTGGAGCTTTTCAAGGGTCGCGTGGTAGCACGTGACCCTGCCTCTTTGCATGTTTGTTTAAGAATTAAATTCTTCATAGGGTTAAACCCTAATAATTGACTTTAGAGGAATTAAATTCCTTCTTTCTTTTAAAGAATTATATTCTTAGATGGAGTTAAACCCCGATTTCTTTTCTGTAGGAATTAAATTCCTCATATATGTGAAGCATTGGATTCTATCATAGGGTTAAACCCTAGTAATAACTTTAGAGGAATTAAATTCCCACTTTCTTTTAAAGAATTACTCTTAGATAGGGTTAAACCCTGATTTATATTCTGTAAGAATTGAATTCCCATATATGTGAGGAATTAGGTTCTGTCATAGGGTGAAACCCTAATTTCTTCTTTCTTAAGGGAATTAAATTCCTGTTATTTTGACATAATTAAGTTTTTAACTAGGGTTAAACCCTGGTTCTGTTCATTTTGAAGGAATTAAATTCCTACAACATAGGGTTAAACCCTAGTTTTGTTTCAAAGGAATTAAATTCCTATAATTAAATTCTCAAACTTCCATTCCCTCTCTATGCTTTGGATCTGCATGGCAGGATCTCAACCCAATGAGAATTAAATTCTCAATTCATGGGGAGATGTGCACTTTGCAGATCCTCCACTAAAGAGAGAACTAAGTTCTTCTTTTTAATATAAGAGTTAAACTCTTTTGAGAATTAAATTCTCTTTTTTCTTACCTAAGGTTTTCTTCTGCAGAAGATCAAATTCTTCCAAAATCTCAAGGCTCTATATTTCTCTCTCTCTCTATGTCTCTCTCTCTCTCTGTATATCTCTTGGCTCCTATTTATAGGAGAAGGAGCAGAATCAATTAGTTTTAGTGAATTTTTCATTGAGAGATTTGATTTGTATTCATTAGAGATTTGATTTGCATTCATCATTCATTTGGACCTTTGGATTATTAGGTGAATTTTATTCACCATTGGATTTTAAATCCAAAGATATCCCTTTGTTATTTCAGTTAGATTTTAAGAGGAAATCTTTCCAAGTTCAAGATTTTTCCATAAATAGATGATATTTAATCACCTTTAAATCTTTAATCCAATCGGTTCCAAATAATCATTCTCGTTTGGAAAGATTTGAATGCTTTTCAGAATTTAATTCTGTCAAATAGAGAGGCTTTGCAAGCCGGTCATGTGTGACCACGTGACCCTTGGTCACGTGTAGGCACGTGACCCCCTGGAACGAGCTTTCTTCTCCTTTCTGCGCTCTGTTTTCTAGCCGCTGTTCAACCGTCACGTCCCAACACGTGACCCCTGGTCACGTGTGAGCACGTGACCCTTTCTGGAGTCTTTTCTTTGATTTAATCAGAGAGCTGAATCTTCCTTTGCCGCTGCTTTTAAATGTCACGTGCCAACACGTGACTGCTGGTCACGTGCTAGCACGTGATGCCTTCTCCGTAAACTTTCCTGATTTTGAATCAGGAAACAAATGCCCCCACAGCGTTGTTCTCAAGTGTCTGCACGTGAGTGCAACACTGTCACCTTGGTGACCGTTGGATTCCTCTAGGGACTCGGGTAGATGAAGCGTTTCTATCACATCCTATAAATATAGGGGTCATTTCAGAGACGCCTCCACTTTGCTTATCTTCCCCCTCACAAACTTTTTCTGAGAATTTAATTCTCTTCTTCCAGAGCTTAGTTCTCTGCCTTGAAACCTTGTCAGAGTTTAACTCTGTTCAAAAGGCCCCTTTTCCTTTAGGTAATGGTCTTGAATGAACGATGAACTCTCACATTCCTCTGGATTTTAAATCCAAAACAAGGGTTTTTACCCTTTTTGAATATAAACCCATTTTTTTCTTCAAGTTTTTCAACCAAAGTATGAAACCATTTAACCTTAAATAATAGATCTCTTAGGGTTTAGATGATGATCCATGGAGTTTAACGCCGTTCACAGAAAAAAACGTTTCTGGGAATTTAATTCCCTTTTCTTAATGAGGAATTTAATTCCTATGAAGAACTGAGTTCTTCCCATGGAGGCTTCTCAGGGTCTCCTTGCCCTAGGTTGTCCTTCTGTAATCAATCAATGAAGAAGAAGCTTGCAACAATACTCATGACCCTTATTTCAGGTATCATGTATGCCCATATGTATGGTCTTGACGAAATCATTTCATGTGGGAATATTCGTGCACTGGGCCGCAGTCAGAACCAGGAGTTCACCAATGCTCAGTGCGCCGAGATCATGAGCCGGTTTGACGAGTACAACCATCGGCTACTCCCCCGTCGCTCTTCTCTTCTGAGACTGATCGTGCTGGCGATCTGGGAGGCACTCCCTCTCTTTTGCACCGGCGTACCGCTCGGGGCCTTGGACACTGCTGAGGACAAGGTACATCCGGTGTACCTAATGAGCTTGATCTCAAAAAGGAGGCGAGATCACCTCATTGATCTCTTGCACTAGGCTTTTCAGCAGTCAGCCATACTTGCCGCCTATCGGAGGGTGGAGGACATTCGTGAGGACCTCGACGCTTGCGACCGCGAGAGGAAGCATACCAGGATGGTTCGAGGTGCCTGGAAGATCTTAGACAAAGTTACATTCGAGTTTCTCAATCCATGCTCTGCGTCTGAGGTCTTACCGTTGTAAACGTGTTCTTTTTATTTTGTATGAACTTCTTAAAGCATGAATGATAAGTTTTATTATGTCTTTCTGTGTTTACATGCCTTTCTGTGGGATTTTATCATTTTGCTATTGTTGTTGTTGATGCTTTTAACGTGCAGAGTGTTATTCCATTTTTTAGTGCACGTCAAGTTTGGGGCTCACGTATTCTGCACGTGGGGTCCTTTGATAGGACTGTTCAAAAATTTTCCATGCCATATTTTTAGTGCACAATATCAGATGCAGAAAAGGAGCCTTGGAAATAGTTCCATCTCCCTGATTTTCGATGCCTTTCCTTTTTTGGGCCTTGGAAACAGCTTTTACATGCAAGATTTTCCGCGCACAGCACTTAATGCATCTCTTTATATCTGAGGCAATGGCCTTCCTTTTCTCTTCACAGAGAGATTTATTCTCATTTTGGTGTGATTTATCCTGAGAAACAACTAAGCACCATGGCCTGCAATCGCCCTCATGCTCGTCGACAGCCATGGGAATTTCCTATCGAGGAGATGATCCCCCGCTTTGCTGCCCGATTGGTGGATCCACTCCTTACCGATGATGAATGCGATTCGGAAATGTATGAACTCTCGATCCGTAGGGGGTCCCCCCTCCCGATGGGTTCCCTCTGGCTCCGGATGATTCTTGCCACCGTGCTTGCTGACGTCCCTCCTCACCCGGCGGAGATGACCCTGGTGATGCTTGACGCGGCCGAAGAGAAGCTCGAGGGCTTTCACGAAGCGTGCCTAATTACTCAAGCTTTGAAAGATCGCTCGGTTCACCTTTTGAGCGAGATAAGAGCCCGTCGGGCCGTTATGTCTGCTTTTGCGGATGAACATGGCGCCAATCGGTGGGGAGCGACTCCTCGCGAGAACTGGCGCTTTGACGTGTTGGAGAGAGCGGAGAGAGAGATGGAGAATTTTGTCTTTTGTTTTGTCAACCCTTGCGCTACCGATCCTTTGTTCGGCGACCTTTTTCCGCTAGTGTAGTATTTTCAAATTAGTTTTCGCCTGCTTTATGTTGAACTTTCATGTGTGCTGGTATCCGCATGCATGTTTTTTTTTTTGCATAAATGAACTTTGTGTTCTTTCCATGAGAACTTTCTTTAATTGCAAATGCTATTATCATTTTCATGCGTATCAGACCTTTTTGGGCATTATGAATATTCATATGATTGCAAATGCTATTATTATTATTTTTGAATATTCATATGATTGCGAATGCATGCTTGAAATACGTCGGAAATCTTTCTCGTTGCTTTTCACACCAGGTGATGTGAGCACGTTTTAGATCGATTATTATTGTCGACTGGAAGCCCATTTATGCGGTCTTGAGCATATATGTCCTGTCTCCAAGGTTGCGGTCATGAAAGTGAGCTTAAATGGCCTGACAGGGCGACACATGGCGAACACATTGTTGTGCGAGAAAAGGGTTCGGCCGTAAATTCTCGGAGAGGGAGCTAGCTTCCAAGGCGTCGAGCGAGCTTCACGCTAATCTTATCGCCAAGGCCAACAAAGCATATGAACTCTGGCGGGTGCTTCAGGAGTCCGTCAAAGAGGTGGTGGCTCTTGATAAAGCTGCCACGTTCACTCGTGAAAGGGTCGAAGCCCATAAGGCCACCGAGAAAGAGCCTGAAGGTCGGCTTGCTTCGTGTCAGGCCCAGCAGGCTCAGGCGGAGGTTCGTCTTCTGGAGATCTTGAATCATGAAGCCGTGACTCAGCAATAGAAAGATGAGCTGGTAAAATTGCTACATCACCCGCCGGCTTGAAGACTTGTATCTTTTCCTTTCTTTTCTGTTTTTGTACATACTCATGAATGAGAGTATCTTCTTTTTGTTCTTTCATGAATTGTACTTTGTATCCATTTTGGTTTATGAATAAAAGATACATTTTTCTTCTCAATGGTGTGTCTCTTTTCATTGAATGTGTTTTGCGGAAAATTTATCTTGATCTCCTTGCAGGGCAGCGATGGCTTAGGATTCAGGGTTAAGGTCTGCTTCCTAAGACTTTTGCGCTTTATGAGTCACGAGGGTCTCATAAAGAGTTTTTCTCCCTACAGGTCAAGAGGATCCCATAGGTGTAAGTTCTTCTTAAGAATCGTGAGGATTCTTAAGCGGGTTTTCCCTTGGGAGTCGTAAGGATCTCACAAGAGAGTTTTCTTCCTTACAGGTCGTGAGGATCTGCAAGTGCTGGATGTGGTCGCTCTTATCCGTGTTTCACGAGGTCAGGGGTTGCTCAGAGTATCGTAGTTTAAAGACGTTGCGGTCAAGGTTAAGGACGTCATAGTCCGTGGATTTAAGGACTCCACAGTCCGATGTTAGTTTTAAGACATCACGGTCAAGGTTAAGGACGTCATAGTCCGTGGATTTAAGGACTCCACAGTCCGATGTTAGTTTTACGACATCACGGTCAAGGTTAAGGACGTCATAGTCCGTGGATTTAAGGACTCCACAGTCCGATATTAGTTTTAAGACATCACGGTCAAGGTTAAGGACGTCATAGTCCATGGATTTAAGGACTCCACAGTCCGATGTTAGTTTTAAGACATCACGGTCAAGGTTAAGGACATCATAGTCCGTGGATTTAAGGACTCCACAGTCCGATATTAGTTTTAAGACATCACGGTCAAGGTTAAGGACGTCATAGTCCGTGGATTTAAAGACTCCACAGTCCGATATTAGTTTTAAGACATCACGGTCAAGGTTAAGGACGTCATAGTCCATGGATTTAAGGACTCCACAGTCCGATGTGTGGTTGCGGGGACCCGTCACCTCTTTGAAGACGTTGAGGAATTACAACGCCAGGTATCAAAGGAGTGAAGAGATGTACCCCTAAACCAAGGTGGAATCAATATAGAATCAGGGTGGTTAATTGTTAGTTTTAAGACATTACGGTCGAGGTTAAGGACGTCATAGTCCGTGGATTTTAAGGACTCCACAGTCCGGTGTTTGCTCTGGATGCTTCACACGGGTTCACTGCCGTGCTTGGCGAGGACCAGGCTCCGCTCTGGGCGTTTTCCGCGGGGTCAAAGAGTGACATTATCCGCGTTCCATGTGACCAGGAATTTTGCACTAGATGCTTCACACGGGTTCACTGCCGTGTTTGGCGAGGACTAGGCTCCGCTCTGGATGCTTCACACGGGTTCACTGCCGTGCTCTGCGAGGACCAGGATCCGCTCTGGACGTTTTCCACGGGGTCAAAGAGTGACGTTATCCGCGTTCCACGTGACCAGGAATTTTGCACTAGATGCTTCACACAGGTTCACTGCCGTGTTCGGCGAGGACTAGGCTCCGCTATGGATGCTTTACACGGGTTCACTGCCATGCTCTGCGAGGACCAGGATCCGCTCTGGACGTTTTCCACGGGGTCAAAGAGTGACGTTATCCGCGTTCCACGTAACCAGGAATTTTGCACTAGATGCTTCACACGGGTTCACTGCCGTGTTCGGCGAGGACTAGGCTCCGCTCTAGATGCTTTCCACGGTGTCAAAGAGTGACGTTATCCGCGTTCCGCGTAACCAGGAATTTTGCACTAGATGCTTCACACGGGTTCACTGCCGTGTTTAGCGAGGACTAGGCTCCGCTTTGGATGCTTTCCATGGGGTCAAAGAGTGACGTTATCCGCGTTCCGCGTAACCAGGAATTTTGCACTAGATGCTTCACACGGGTTCACTGCCGTGTTTGGTGAGGACTAGGCTCCGCTCTGGATGCTTTCCACGGGGTCAAAGAGTGACGTTATCCGCGTTCCACGTAACCAGGAATTTTGCACTAGATGCTTCACACGGGTTCACTGCCGTGTTCGGCGAGGACTAGGCTCCGCTCTGGATGCTTCACACGGGTTCACTGCCGTGCTCTGCAAGGACCAGGATCCGCTTTTGATGCTTTCCACGGGGTCAAAGAGTGACGTTATCCGCGTTCCGCGTAACCAGGAATTTTGCACTAGATGCTTCACACGGGTTCACTGCCGTGTTTGGCGAGGACTAGGCTCCGTTCTGGATGCTTTCCACGGGGTCAAAGAGTGACGTTATCCGCGTTCCACGTAACCAGGAATTTTGCACTAGATGCTTCACACGGGTTCACTGCCGTGTTCGGCGAGGACTAGGCTCCGCTCTGGATGCTTCACATGGGTTTACTGCCGTGCTCTGCGAGGACCAGGATCCGCTCTGGACGTTTTCCACGGGGTCAAAGAGTGACGTTATCCGCGTTCCACGTAACCAGGAATTTCTTTTTTGATTATATCCGCATTTCACGGGGTGGGGATTTGACTCTTAGTGATCTGTCTATCACTGAGCCGTGGAACTGGGAGTTGCCGCTGTTCCGCTTTGCTTGATGCTGTGTCCGTTGCAACGGGACGAGTGCTGAGATGATTTCTAAGTCATTTGCGGCCCGTCGAGATTTTGGCTTCTTCTTATGATGAGACTTGGGGGAGGAGTATGGTCACTTCTTTGTTTACGCCTTTGGATTGTATACAGGGTGTAATGTAACATCACCTGTAGGGCATAAATTAAAACTTTTTTTTATTTTATTTCTTTTTCCGCGATGCTCTATCATTTCAGCTTTTATATCGCGGAGGTCGCGATTGCCCTATCATTTCGGCTATTTTTCGCGGTGCCCAATCATTTCGGCTATTTATTTCATTTTTACTCGCTACTTTTTATTGCGAGTTGCCCCATCATTTCGGCTATTTTGTGTGCATACATTTTTACTTGCTGCTTTTTATTGCAGGTTGCCCCATCATTTCGGCTATCTCATATGCACGTGCGGCCTACTGGCTTTTCGCCATAAACCTGAAATTAGACACCGATTTCGGCATCAGCACCGCTACAACTGGGATATGGCCAGGAGCGAATCATCATCCGCCTCTGTCGATGTTGAACAAAGGTGGCTTAGCAAGCAGGGTTAGGGTCCTGTCGACTAAGGCTTTTGACTTCATGAGCCGTAAGGGTCTCACAAAGGTATTTCTCTCTACAAGTCGTGAGGATCTCGTAGGTGTATTTTCTCCCTAGGAATCGTGAGGATTCCTAAGTGTATGTTCCTCTGTAATTCATAAGGATCTTACAAAACGGCTTTCTCCTTATAAGTCGAGAGGACTTATAAGGGTTGTTCACCATATGGACATACCCCTAGTCACGGGTGGGACTTTGCTGGGGAAGTGTTTATTCGCGCCCATGGATTGTATACAAGGGTCAGTATGAGCCGCTTGTAAGGCATTGTCGAAGGTTATGGGGGATTTTTCTTAAGCACAGGTTTAGGTCTCTGTAACTTAAGACTTTCATGTCTTATGAGCCGTGAGGGTCCCATAAGAGAGTTCTCCTTGCGAGTCGTGATGATCTCGCGAGTGTATTTTCTCCTTAGGAATCGTGAGGATCCCTAAGTGTGTTGCTCCCTTGTGAGTCGTAAGGATCTCACGCGGGTGGTTTCTCCTTACAAGATCGTGAGGACCCAGCAAGTGTCCTTTAACGAGGTTGCGCCCTTTCGGGTTTTCACAAACACTCGCCGGTAGTCCTGCCGTTTTTACTCACGGAGCCCTTTCGGGTTTTCATCCGTGCCCATTTTGCTTATGGACATACCTTTATTATTTATTTTTTTTCTTTTTTTTTACGAGATCGCACCCTTTCGGGTTTTCACGAACACTCACCGGTAGTCCTGCTGTTTTTACTCACGGAGCCCTTTCGGGTTTTCATCCGTGCCCATTTTGCTTATGGACATACCGTTTTTTTTAATTATTTTTAATTATTTTTTTTTATAATTTTTTCTTATTCATCTCATCAGCCTAAGGATGCTGCGGTAGTAGTTTTAAGGACATTTCGGCCCGTCATTAGTTTAAGGACGTTCCGGTCCGACGTTAGTTTAAGGACGTCTCGGTCCGACGTTATTTTAAGGACGTTTCGGTCCGTCGTTAGTTTAAGGACGTTTCGGTCCGTCGTTAGTTTAAGGACGTTCCGGTCCGTCATGGAGAGGGCCGGCTACTACTTATAGAACTTGAGCTTAGGAAGATAGCGAGCGGACATAGTCGTCGTCATCTATCATTGACCTAGGCTGTGGCTCATTAAGCGTAGTATTTCTTTAGGAAGCGGCCGTTTATTGGCCTGAAAGGCCTTTCACCGTGCATATCCATGAGTAGATAGGCTCCACCCTGGTAGACCTTGTCTATGATGTACGGGCCTTCATAGTTCGGCTCGAACTTTCCCCGCTTGGCGCGATTGGGGATCATAGGCCTTTTGACCACTAACACGAGTTCGCCTTGGCGGAATGTCCTCGGCCTGGTCGATCTTTCATACGAGCGCGTCATTTTCGTTTTGTAAGCCTCCAGATTTTGTTGCGCTATGAGCCGGGTTTCATCAAGGGCGTCAAGCTCCTCAAGCCGAAGGTGAGCATTTTCTTCGTTTGTCAACTCGTGTTGGACTGCCATTCGTAGAGAAGGTAGCTCTATCTCGAGGGGGAGTACTGCTTCCGTACCGAATACCAATGCGTATGGCGTCGCGCTCGTGGCCGTCTTGAACGTAGTTCGATACGCCCAAAGAGCTTCTTGCAGTCTCTCATGCCAGTCTTTCTTATTTCGGAACACCGTCTTCTTCATGATCTTTGTCAAGGTCTTGTTGAAGGCCTCAGTTAGACCGTTATCCCGGGGATTATAAACTGAGGAATATCTCCAGTCTATATTGTGTTGTTGCGCGAAGCGGCTGATCTTGTGGCTTCTGTAGGCTGGCTCGTTATCAAAGATGATCCGTCTTGGCGTTCCAAACCGATAAATGACGTGCGTCTTGAAAAAGTGGAGGATATTCTCCGTCTTCACTTCCCTCAACGGTACTGCTTCTGCCCATTTGGAGAAGTAATCAGTCGTCGCCAAGATGAAACGATGTCCCCTGGACGATGCCGGTTTGATGGGGCCGACTATGTCAGTTCCCCACATTTCGAATGGCCAGCTAGCCACCGTTGGATGTAGTGGATTCGGATGCTGGTGGATGAAATCCCCATGGATTTGGCATGAGTGGCATTGCTTCGCATATTCGAGGCAGTCCTGGATCATCGTGGGCCAGTAGTAACCCATCCGTTTAATTTTTAACTTCATCTTCGGGCCTGCTCGATGAGAACCACAGATTCCGTCATGAACTTCCTGAACGACTCTTTCTGCTTCGTCAGGTCTTAAGCATCTCAGCCATAGAGAATCAAACGATCTCTTGTATAGAGTATCGTTGACGAAAGCGAAAGATAAATCTCGTTTCATGAGCTGATGTCTTGAGGACGCTTCTTCAGGCATTCGGTGGGACTTAAAGTGGTCTATGAAGACTTCCTTCCAGTCTTCGGCCTTCTCACGGTCTTTTATTTGTAGGGTCGTCTGCTCAGTCGCTCCCTTTTCTTCGGATGATTCCGGAGATATTTCTGCTGGGGCGAGCACTCGACGGCTTTGTACCACGATTCTGACGTCATCGAGGTTCTCGTCAGCTAGTTCTTTAGCGAGCTTAGCTAACGCGTCCGCTTTGCTATTTTCCGCGCGTGGTATGCTTTCCAAAGTGTAGGAGGGAATTTGGGTCAACAGTTGTTGCACCTTTTCACCGTACTTTACCAACTCCGGTTTGCATGTTTGGTAGTTGCCGTTTACTTGACTAACGACCAGTTGAGAATCCCCGTATATGAGGAGGTTTTCAATTTCCATGTCAATGGCGATCTCGAGGCCTGCTATCAAAGCTTCGTATTCAGCTTCGTTATTCGTCCTCGGCTCCGTTAAGGAGAAAGCGAAGCGCATATCCCTCCTTATGGAGTCACGAAGATAAGGCCTACCCCCGACTTGATTATAGGGGTGCTTTGTTTGCGCTTCTTCACGGAAGATGATCCATGGAAATAAAGCTCCCATCGGGTATCACCACCGTCGATTGCATCAAACGCATGTTCGTCCGGCAAATCGTAATTTAGAGGAGAACCGGCAGGTACTGGATGCTCAGCAAGAAAGTCGGTGATGGCTTGGCCTTTCACTGCCTTAAGAGGCTGATAGGTTATTGAAAACTCCATCAAGAGCAGGGCCCATTTAGCGAGTCTCCCTGTCAATATGGCCTTTGACATTAGATATTTTAGGGGGTCCACCTTTGATATAAGATGGACTTCATGTGCCAATGCATAGTGCCGGAGTTTTGTTATCGCAAAGATTAACGCCAGGCAATGTTTTTCGATAGGGGAGTAATTGCTTTCTGCCCCCAGAAGAACTCGGCTTAAATAGTAGAACGCTCTCTCCTTCCCTTGGTCGTTTTCCTGTGCCCATAATGCGCCTAAGGAATCCTCAAGCGCTGTTGTATAAAGAATAAGGGGCTTTCCCTTGACTGGAGCAGCTAACACCGGCGGGTTCTGCAGGTACTGCTTGATCTCATCTAGCGCGCTCTGGCATTTTTGGTTCCAGACGAACGGGGTTCCCTTCTTCATCAGGTGGCTGTAAGGACGGCACTTGCCTGACAGGTTAGCGATAAACCGCCGGATGTACGCGAGCTTCCCTTGGAGAGACCGCAATTGTTTGAGAGTTCTCGGCGGTGGTATTTCCATGATCGCCTTGATCTTAGATGGATCTATTTCGATACCTCGGTGTCGGATGATGAATCCCAGGAATTTACCCGAGGAGACTCCGAACGCGCATTTGAGGGGATTCATCTTCAAATTATATTGCCGAAGGCGTTGAAATACGGTCCTCAGATGCTCTAAATGCTCTTCGTATGACATGCTCTTTACTACGAGGTCGTCGATATAGCACTCGACGATTTCATGTATGAGATCATCGAAGATCTTTGTCATGGCCCTTTGATAGGTAGCACCGACATTCTTTAAACCGAAGGGCATAACTTTGTAGCAGAATATACCTAAAGGAGTCCGGAAAGCGGTGTGCTTCTGGTCGTCGGGATGCATCTTTATCTGATTGTACCCCGATGAACCGTCCATAAAGGAGAAAACCTCAAGAGCGGACGTATTGTCTATCATCAGTTCGGTGACCGGTACTGGGAAATCGTCCTTCGGGCAGGCTTTATTGAGATCTCGGAAGTCCACACATATGCGCACTGTCCCATTTTTCTTCATTACCGGGACGATGTTGGCGACCCAGTCAGGATACTGTACCTCCTGGATAAACCCAGAATCGATCAGTTTCTTGACTTCGGCGTTAATGCTCATTTCAAGCTCGAGCCGCATCCTTCTCGGCGCCTGTTTGACTGGCTTGATATCCGGGGATATTGCTAATTTATGCACCGCAATCTCTGGATCTAATCCTGGCATCTCGGAATAGTTCCACACGAAGCAATCTCTATATTGTAGAAGCACGTCTTTTAACGCAGCCACCCTTTCCTCAGATAGCAGCTCGCTAATGAATGTCGGTCGCGGATCATCTGCCGATCCCAACTCAATCTTCTTGAGGTTATCTGCAGTAGTATGTATGCCATCTTCCAGTTCTTTCGGAGCTGGTGGAAATTCTGAGATCACCTCGTCATTGCTGTTCTCAAAGCACCAGGGAAGGTCATCCATGTTCTCGGGCTCTTCTTTTAATATTGTTATCATGTGACAAGTGCGAATCCGCTTCCAAGACCGATGTGGATCTGGTTCTGCTCTTGTGGCTTTGAGTTCGTGCTTTTGTGGCGGCGTTACCCTCCAGCTGTTGGATAAAGCAAATCTGCCCCGCTGGTACTGGTCTTCGACCCAGTTCTTGAAGGTAAAATAGTCTTCGAGGGGGTGTCCTATGGCTCGGTGATAAGAGCAATAGCCCGGATGAGAAACTTTGTTAACTTGCTCAGGGTGCTTAGACTCCGGAAGTGCGATCATTTGATATTTTATAGCGAGCTCGAGTAACTTCTTTGTCTTGTCTCAAGGGAAGGAATACGCTCGACTCATCTTCTTCATGAGGGACAAATCCGGACCGCGCAATGCCCGATCACATGACTCTCTAATCCTGCGTCGTTGTTGTCGACTCCTTTTTCCGCTTCTTGACTTACTTCTGCCTCTGCGTCGGGCCTTTTGCACAACGGGTTGACAGGGAGGAGCATCTTCGTCTTTTGCAGTCTGTTGAAACAGACGTTGCATCCTGGCCCTCTCGTAGATAGCCATCTCGTGGTTGTGGTCTTCCCGAGCTTTTTGACCCTCTTTCCTGATAAGCTTGTCCATTCGTTCTTCAAACGACGGACTCGGCACTTCGCTCGCGGGATCCAGTTTTGACAAGGGGTTAGCATCTCTCGATAGGGCGTCCTCTTCCTCATCGAAGTTATATATGACGTAGCTACCGTGGACTCGTCCTCGTTCCCCGGATCTCGCATATCCAAGCCCGAGCATTTCCATTCTCCCGTTGGGCAATTTGCGCTAAGTTCCAGGGACATCCCAAATCCTGTTGTAGAATCGAGCTTGTCGAACAGTCTGTTTTAAGGGTACCCCTTGGCGCTTCAATAACCTTTTTAGTCCGTTTGTGTAATATCTGGGCAAACGGATGGGTTGGAGCCTGTCGAGTGTAGAATCCGCGCCATGCCAGATCTCTTTCTCTACTCTCGTTTCCGAGGACCGATAGAATAGGATCACCTTCTCACCCTTTCGCCTAGGGGGACGTAAAACGTCTGCAGGTCCTGCACATTGTAAGCTTGAAGTGTGTCGAGATCCTTGTAGTGTTCCCGCGGCACCATGGTGATTTGCAAATTTTGATCATCGCCAGGGGATGCTTGTATTGACGGCCGACTGGAGAACACGGCATTAACCTCATCTTCCGAGTCACTTCCGAAGATCAACATAGGGGAGGACGGTCCCGGGTTGTTGCGTCGGGACGGACCAGCGTAAACTATCTCTTCTTCTTCTTCTTCGGTATCGCTCCCGAAAACAGGGATGGCGGCGGCGGCTTTGTCCTCCGGCTTGCGACACCTTTCTGTATCCTCGAAATCTGGCAAAAAGTACTTTGCATCTTCGTACTTGCGGACTTCGTTCACGGAAAATGGGTTCAGCTCACCTGTTACGGTATACTCGAAACCATCCTTAAAGTACTTCATACATTGATGCTGTGTAGAAGGGATGATGTTGTACTCGTGTAACCAAGGGCGACCGAGCAAGGCGTTGTAGCAGGTCTTGGCATCAATGACGTGAAACTTGATGTCCGTGACAAGCAGCCCGAAGCGTAGTGTTAATATCACAGATCCGAGAGTCCGCGACGACTGGGAGTCGAAACCGGAGATGGTAATTTTGTCACGAGCGAGGTGCTGCATGCTCATGCAGATTTCCTTCAACACCCGAACATTAAGGAGATTGACGGAGGATCCATTATCCACGAGGATCTTGCCTATCTTAATATCGTGGCAATATCCGGAAACGTATAGGGGACGGTTGTGGTCGCACGTCCCGAGGAGAAGATCTTCGTCACCAAAAGTGACATCGGCCGTGTGCACTTCCTCCAATTCATCCTTCATCTTTTCTTCAGCCAGGAAAGCTTGGAACTGCTCGGGTTCTTGTAACGCCTTGATTAATGAATCTCGCGCTTCTTTTGATAATATGAGGGCATCGAGAATTCTGAGCTGAGAAGGTAGCTTCCTTAGGTGCGCTAGAATGTTGTAGTCCACCTTACCCTTCCTAGGAGGGTCCTTGGCAGTCAACTCTTTCATGACTTGGTCATCTAAGGCGATATCCCTAGTGACCTCTTCCTTACCCTTATCTTTTCTATTCGCGGGCCCAAGATTCTTTTCCGGGAGCGTGCGATTGCGCAGCTGAATGTTTTCGCAGGCCTCTGGTTCTTCTTCTTTCCCTAAAAAGGATTCTTTAAAGAGAGGGCCCAGAGGCATTTCTTCATCAGAGTCGCTCCCAAAGGTGAGAACTTGCGATCCTCCGGCGTCGACCATGTAACAGTTGCCGGTAGTTCTTTTGTGCCTGTCGGTAGTACTTCCCTGCTCCCGACGAGTTCTGCGTTTCATACGCTTAAAATGTTGCCGGTGAGCAACATATCCCTGCCACCATATCCTGAAAGCGTCGCACTCCTCCGTAGGGTGTGAAATTTTCTGATGATATGAGCAATAATTAGGGTGTCTCTCCGCCCTATCGAACGTGTTCTCTTCCGAGGGTGGTAGCTTCATCCCCATCGACATGGCTTTGGCGAACCTTTTCCTCGTCTTGAATACGTTTTTATTCGCATCGGATATCTTTTGATGTGGCGGGAGTGCTTCGACTCTTTCGTTTGGTCGCTTGCGTATGGCTCCTTCCGATGCGGCTATCTCACGCTCCCGATCGGCTTTGCTTTTCAACCGAATCTCGTCTAGAAAGGCGTCGATCATTTCATCTGTTGGCCATATAAGTTCTGGCTCAGGCGGTGCCCTCAGTTTCTCAGTGCCAGGAGTTTTCTCATCTTCGAGTGGGAAATCACATGACAACTCGCCACATATCCCTCGGATTCATCTGACGAGCTCTCTCCATCATCTTCCCCCTGAAAGACGTGGTTGAGGAACTCTTGCAGTGTGACGGGAGTTCGCGCCTTTTGATTGTACTCTTCCAGCGCGTCAATCTGTTTCTGCAAATCCGTGTGCTTGTCTCCAGGCTTCACGGGCTTCTCGGACTTCTTCTTTCTCTTCGAAGATTTTGACGGTTGGGTGTGAGTACTTGGGCCATCACCACCGATTCTTGTAGTTGGACGCGGCTTCAGCATCCCTTCGATAATTTGAGGTTCAAGCGGGTTCTTCCATTCGACCGCCGGGGACGCATGAAGATCATTCAGCATCCTTTTGGTTTTGGCTGATAGCACGACCTCCCATGGAGCTTCTTCAATAAAGGAACAGGTTTCCCCCGGTGTATTTTCTTTCTTGGGAGTATGCGGCTGTGGCGGGTTCACCTTCCACTTTTCGGACAGTGCAAACTTTCCCTGGAGGTATTGATCTTCAATCCATCCTTTGAAGACGAAGCAATCCTCAATCGGATGGCTTACCGTTTGATGGTAAGGGTAGTAATTGGGGTTATTCGCCTCAGTGGGTTGTGGCGGTCGCCTTGGGTTTGGCAAGTTTATAAACCTGTTGCGTACCTCCAGCTTGAATAACCGTTTCGTCTTGTCCCGCGGGAACGAGTAGGGACACTTCATCTTCTCATTATAATACCGCCGTCTTTCTTCCAACTGATCCGCCAGCTTTGAGGCACTGGGTTGCTGCTGAGCATTCGCGACGAAGGTTGCCTTCCCTTTACCCTTGTCATTCCGGGGTTCTGGCTTCGGGGGAGATGGTCTGTGACCCATCTGGTCCATCTGGGCCAACTTGTCGATCAAAGCCTGGAACGTGGTTGGCTTAAAGAACATCATGAACTGGGAGATAGTTGCATGAGGGTCTAGGGTTCCCACGAACATGCCCACCGCGGGCGCTTCCTCAATGCGCTGCTCGCATTTTGACCACAAATTTCGCCAGCGTATAGCATACTGGACCCACGTTTCGCCTGGTTTCACCCTGGCATTAATCAATGCCGTTATCGGAGTGCGTTCGCTAGCGCTTGCGAATCGCTGAGTGAATAGCAATTCCATTTCGGCGAACGTCTTGATGGAATCGTTCGGGAGTTCCGAATACCATTCAAACGCTGTTTCTGATAAGCTGCCCACGAACTGGCGAAGCAACAGTTTATCATCACCGCCGGTGTTACCGCAAAGGGCCCTGAACTGGGCAACATGTTGGTGGGGATTGCCAGTCCCCTTATACACATGGAATTTCGGTATTGTATAACCCGGCAGATATTTGATTTGGTCGTACCAACTTGGATATGGTCGCCCCGTTTTTACGACTTGACCAGCTGCCTCAGTCGCATGATGAACCCGGATCTGCTGGGCTATATAGTCGTTCAAGTCAGCCTTGGAGATTGTCTCCTCCTTGGTCGTTGAAAGAGCCGGTGGTGGACTCGACGTTTCTCCTCTATCATCTTCGAGGACGGTCGGGGAATCTTCAGCGGGAGGATCTTGTTGAATCATCATCCCAACCATGTCTTGAAATAAGTGGGCTATTTGCTTTATATTGGCCGCTTGTTCTGCAGCCTCTTTATCTTTCTTTTCCAATATCCTCCGAAGGAACTCAGCGTCGGTTTCCTGTTCTTGCTGCTGATCCGAGGATGCCTCGGGGCTTTCTTTTGGCCCAGTAAGCGCGGCCATTGCGATCGTCATTTCCTGGAGCTTCTGCTGTTGCTCCTGAGCTTTGGTTACCGACCGTGTAAGCGGTCTATGACCTGTAGACGCACGGCTGTCTTCCTTCCCCGACGCCATGTATATAGTGTGGACCATTTTGCCCCCAGCCTTAGGGCGTCTGGGCTCAGCGCTTTTAGCTCTCGTTATAAGCCTGGGGATCTTTTCCGTCTTCCTCTTTTTATGAGCAGTGGAAGTCGAGGGGGCCGTTGAGGTGGGCACCCAGACAGCTTTTCGTGGCTTAGCCTAGTGACTGACTTCCTGTTGGATTTTCAGCTTCTTGTGTTGGCGGGAGAAATTTGGATCGATTATTGAGTCTCGGGTCTGCCGCCAGACTTTATAGATTCGGGAGGACAACCGTTGAGGAGATTGGGGCTGTGCTGGCTTTACTTCTACAGCCTCTTTCAGCGGAGGGGGAGACCTCTTTAGCACCGCGGTAGGAGAATTCCTACGCACCTTATTTAGCATCTCAAAGCTGTTCCCAGTTGGAACAGCAGTATTAACTTCTGCCATCGGGGCTGGAGGTGTTAGCCCAGAAGGGGAGTTGCCCCCGGCCTTCCTCACTCGGCGCCAGTAACGACGTCGAGCGTGTCGTGCTGATGGCATCGACTCGGTGATGGCGATAGCCTCGTCTTGCCTCCTGTGTAGGTGGGGGGTCGTTGCTGGTGTCAGCCTGTTAAAGACCGATGTCCTTTGGGTAGCAGGAGCGGGAGCTGGAACAGTCAGTCTTGTAAAGACTGACTTTTTGGAAGGAGAGGCCACCTTGACGACTTCAGGAGCAGGATTGGTTATTTTCTTAGGAGCAGCCTTCTCTGGGATTGCAGGCCCCATTGCAGGTCCACGGGAGCTCTGGCCCAGTCTGGAGAAGACCGAGGTGCTGGCGTTGGGCGACCCGTTGAGAGGGGCCGCGGTAGATGTAAGCCGATCAAAGATCGACTTCTAGGGAGCTTCCGGTGTCAGCACAGGAGCGGTGAAGTTCGTTGGCGGGAGCATGGTCCCGAAAAACAACCCTGTGGTGGCTCGAGTGATCTGTTCCACGGGCATTGTGAATAGCGAAGCAGCTTGGGGTCCGTAGGCTATACCTCCTAGCGAGGCAGAGCGCCGGTTGCAGTTGCAGTTGGAGCATTTCGCACAAGTGGAAACCATTGATTCTTTGCCTTCTGCAATAAGCAAAACGCCATATCTTAGAACCTTCAAACCCAAGGGCAACCATTAGCGAGCCGTGTTTGGTTCGCGAACACGACATACGAAGTGTGGAGTGGAAAGAGGAAAAGGTCCCACCGGGCGTGCCAGAATCTGTTCCCCTCCGAAAGACGGCGCGACAGGGACGTCTTGCCTGAGATTCGGGGCAGATGCTAATTGGTGCTATCCGTCTACCTCTCCGAAGATGCCAAGTTGATTTATGGCACCGTATATCGAAGGTTTAAACGGATGCGTCCGATGTAGCAGACTTCGTCAGATTCCCCCTCGCTTGAGGGGTTTTTGATTGTGGGGATGCTCTTCCCTGCAGGCGCAAGCCCCTGCAGTTAATTACGCTACCGCATCGCGGTAACCACTTTCTCCTTCTCCAGATGGTCACTTCGTGTCGTGTGTGTTTATTTTGTGTTTAGTTGCCCGTGGATTGTATATGGAGACTGAGTTATGTCGTCGCCCGTAGGGCGTGGACTAGTCCAAATCCGTATTGTCTTAGATTTGGGTTTGAGGGTTTTGGGTTTAAGGATACATTAGCCTCGTTTTGAGACTAAGATCAACTTAAACGTTTGTTAAGGATACGTTAGCCTAGTTTTTAGACTAAGATCAACTTAACGGGATCGTTTAGATCCAACAATAGAGCAATTAAGGGAGCCCTGTTGTTTAGTTTAGTGACGTTGCGGTCAATAGATAGTTTAAGGACATTGCGGTCCAATGTTAGTTTTAAGACGTTGCGGTCAAGGTTAAGGACATCATAGTCTGTGGGTTTAAGGACCCCACCGTCCGATATTAGTTTTAAGACATCACGGTCAAGGTTAAGGATGTCATAGTCCATGGGTTTAAGGACCCCACAGTCCGATATTAGTTTTAAGACATCCCGGTCAAAGTTAAGGACGTCATAGTCCATGAGTTTAAGGACCCCACAGTCCGTGTCAATGTGTGGTTATCGGGACCCGTCACCTCTTTGAAGACGTTGAGGAATTACAACGCCAAGTTTCAAAGGAATGAAGAGATGTACCCTTGAACCAAGGTTGATCAAACAGTCTTTGACCCAGTTTGGGACCGAGACCAATTAATTATGTTATGTGCCCATTGGCCCAGTTAAGTTTGGATTGAGGACTTATGGCCATCTTGGGCTAAGTCCAATCATGTTTGGAATATTAGCTTTCTGTTGGTCCATTGAAGGAGAGGCTTTGCCTGTAGAACTTAGCCAATTGGGCTGAAGCTAGTGTTAAACACTAAAGACCAACCAGTGTTGAACACTGGGAATGAGATTGAAAAGTTAGTGTTTAACACTAAAAGATAGTTGGTGTTAAACACCAGCAACAGAGGCTTTCAAATTAGTGTTAAACACTAAAGCAAATCAGTGTTAAACACTGGCAACAGAGATCTCAAATTGGTGTTAAACACTAAGATAATCAGTGTTAAACACTGGTGACAGAGATTTTAATATAGTGTTGAACACTAAGAAAATTAATGTTAAACTCTGTTAACAGAGATTTAATTTAGTGTTGAACACTAAGAAATTCAGTGTTTAAACACTGCAAATGGAGTTCTTCAATTAGTGTTGAACACTAAGGCAAATCAGTGTTAAACGTTGGATTCAGAGTTTCCAATTTAGTGTTAAACACTAAGGCAAGAGGGGTCACATGGTAGCACGTGAGGGCGCCCTCCCTCCCCTTTGGAGCTTTTCAGGGGTCGCGTGGTAGCACGTGACCCTGCCTTTTTGCATGTTTGTTTAAGAATTAAATTCTTCATAGGGTTAAACCCTAATAATTGACTTTAGAGGAATTAAATTCCTTCTTTCTTTTAAAGAATTATATTCTTAGATGGAGTTAAACCCCGGTTTCTTTTCTGTAGGAATTAAATTCCTCATATATGTGAAGCACTGGATTCTATCATAGGGTTAAACCCTAGTAATAACTTTAGAGGAATTAAATTCCCACTTTCTTTTAAAGAATTACTCTTAGATAGGGTTAAACCCTGATTTATATTCTGTAAGAATTGAATTCCCATATATGTGAGGAATTAGGTTCTGTCATAGGGTGAAACCCTAATTTCTTCTTTCTTAAGGGAATTAAATTCCTGTTATTTTGACAGAATTAAGTTTTTAACTAGGGTTAAACCCTGGTTCTGTTCATTTTGAAGGAATTAAATTCCTACAACATAGGGTTAAACCCTAATTTTGTTTCAAAGGAATTAAATTCCTATAATTAAATTCTCAAACTTCCATTCCCTCTCTATACTTTGGATCTGCATGGCAGGATCTCAACCCAATAAGAATTAAATTCTCAATTCATGGGGAGATGTGCACTTTGCAGATCCTCCACTAAAAAGAGAACTAAGTTCTTCTTTTTAATATAAGAGTTAAACTCTTTTGAGAATTAAATTCTCTTTTTTCTTACCTAAGGTTTTCTTCTGCAGAAGATCAAATTCTTCCAAAGTCTCAAGGCTCTATATTTCTCTCTCTCTATGTCTCTCTCTCTCTCTCTGTATATCTCTTGGCTCCTATTTATAGGAGAAGGAGCAGAATCAATTAGTTTTAGTGAATCTTTCATTGAGAGATTTAATTTGTATTCATTAGAGATTTGATTTGCATTCATCATTCATTTGGACCTTTGGATTATTATGTGAATTTTATTCACCATTGGATTTTAAATCCAAAGATATCCCTTTGTTATTTCGGTTAGATTTTAAGAGGAAATCTTTCCAAGTTCAAGATTTTTCCATAAATAGATGATATTTAATCACCTTTAAATCTTTAATCCAATCGGTTCCAAATAATCATTCTCGTTTGGAAAGATTTGAATGCTTTTCAGAATTTAATTCTGTCAAATAGAGAGGCTTTGCAAGCCGGTCACGTGTGACCACAAGACCCTTGGTCACGTGTAGGCACGTGACCCCCTGGAACGAGCTTTCTTCTCCTTTCTGCGCTCTGTTTTCTAGCCGCTGTTCAACCGTCACGTGCCAACACGTGACCCCTGGTCACGTGTGAGCACATGACCCTTTCTGGAGTCTTTTCTTTGATTTAATCAGGGAGCTGAATCTGCCTTTGCCGCTGCTTTTAAATGTCACGTGCCAACACGTGACTGCTGGTCATGTGCTAGCACGTGATGCCTCCTCCGTAAACTTTCCTGATTTTGAATCAGGAAACAGAGATCACAGCATCTCCTCATAAAATAAGAACTTAGTTTTTAGATCCATGAGACAAAGTCTTTCATAAAGAAAAACAAAAGAGATCACATCATCTCCTTATAAAAGAAGAACTTAGTTCTTAGATTCATGAGACAAAGTCTCTCACAAACGAGAATTTAATTCTCAGAGCACCGAACTGATTAGAACTGCCAAAAATAGTGCCTGGCTCTCAGCGCTGAGAGCTCCACGTGCTCCTCACGTGGGCGCTATTTTATAAAAAGCGCCTTAGCACTCCAAGTCTGGCGCTCAGCGCCAAGCACTCCACGTGCTCCTCACGTGGGTGTTATTTTATAAAAAGCGCCTTAGCACTCCAAGTTTGGCGCTCAGCGCTGTGTGCTCCACGTGCTCCTCACGTGGGCGCTATTTTATAAAAAGCGCCTTAGCACTCCAAGTCTGGCGCTCAGCATCGAGCGCTCCGCGTGCCCCTCACGTGGGCGCTGATAAAATAAAGAGCGCTCTATAAATAGAGCTCAGTGCCATAAAGAGTGTTCCACACTCAATAAAAAAAAACAAAAAGAAAGAGGGGTGTCAGAACCCAAATCAATGCTCAGCAATTTTGAGCAAAAAGGGACTGAGCCCAAACAAATGTTCAACATTTTATTCAAAACTGAGTGGACTGAGCCCAAATAAATGTTCAACATTTTATTCAAAACTGAGTGGACTGAGCCCAAGTTGGTCACAAGTCCCTAATTCAGATCAACCAAGCCCATGTGCTCACAATCTCTTTAATTGGTCTTAGTCCCAAACCTAACTACAGATCTCTCAACCAACATTGGTTCAAGGGTACATCTCTTCACACCTCTGATATGTGTCGTTGTAATTCTTCAACGTCTTCAGAGAGGTGGCGGGTCCCTACAACCAGAAACTCCATGGACTATGATGTCCTTAAACCCGATGGACCGCAACGTCCCTAAACTAAACTCTACGGATTATGACGTCTTTAAACTTCATGGACTATGATGTCCTTAAACCCAATAGACCGTGACGTCCTTAAACTAAAGCGATAGAGCCCAAATGCTCTTTCGTTGGATCTAAATGATCCCAAAACCCCGTTGAGTAGATCTTAGTCTAAAATTAGACTAACGTATCCTCAACAAACATTTAAGTTGATCTTAATCACAAACGAGATTAACGAGCCTTAAAATAAACCAAACCCAAATCTAAGAAAATACGGATTTGGACTAATCCCCGCCCTACGGGCAACAACATAAATTAGTCTCCGTATACAATCCACGGGCAACCTAAAACAAAACAAACATACACGACACGAAGTGAACGTCTGGAGAAGGAGAAAGTGGTTATCGCTACGCGGTAACGTAATTAACTACAGGGGCGTGCGCCTGCAGGGGAGAGCGTCCCCACAATCAAAACCCTCTCGCAAATGAGGGGGAATCTGACGAAGTCTGCTACAGCGGCCGCATCTATCTAAACCTCCGATACATGGTGCCATAAATCAACTTGGCATCTTCGGAGAGGTGGACAGATAAAACCAAATAGCATCTGCCCCTAAAATTCAGGCCAGACGTCCCAAACGTCCCGGTCGCGTCTTTCGGCGGTGAACAATCTAGAGTAAGACAAAATTAGTGGACTTAAGTCAAAACTTCTCCATGCTTCCACAAGCATCTTAGCCATGCTAATTTTCACCTAATTTTGATTTTCCCCTTAATATTTAAATACCCAAATTATCTTATGTTAGGTATGAGTCTCATACACCCAAATCCAATGTATCATCTAGCATGACACATATTAAATACATTAATATATATCACATATATATTTAAATGTATTTGGAGAAAATATTTTCTTAAGTGAGCTAATATTAGTTAATGTATATTAATATATTAAATATATAATCATACATTAAATTATTAAATCAACACTTGATTTAATAACCCGGCTGTATCACATACAACCGACTAATATCATTTATATGTATATCATATATACATATAATATATCATTGAATCAACACTTGATTCAACAATCCGGTTATATCATATATAACCTGTATCGCGAGATTAGAATACGGTATCACATACACGTATTAATCTCGGTCCCGCACATATCACATATGTGCCCTATTTCATTTCGCATGAGCTCGGAAACCTTTGTGTAGGACTCTAAAGACTCGTCAATATGCCGGCAGTAGGTGATGATCATATCAGTCACCCATAAGCCGTCAGCGGTACTAACTGGACGTAACGGCTACCCGGGTATTGAGCAATCAGAAAATCAACAAGCAAGCTTGTCCATACTTCCGTGAATCGAATAAGTAACACTACCGTACAGTCCGGTCTCTTCATCTGATATGTCGCATATCGAGTCTGGGGGTGGTAAACGTCAGACCCCAATAACTTGATAAGTCATGCCGATGTGAGGCTCATAACGGGTCGAGAAATTACTGATAACACTTACCAGTAAATCTCAGTATCAGCCCTGCCCAGGGACTTCCTGTTATGGCCAATCGAGCACAGCGCAACATCAACCCCCAATACCGGGAGAGACGAAACCCCTCCTATCGCTCATTGCCTCCATGCGACTCGGGACTGTACGAAAAAACCACTGTTTTGCACGCACTCTTGAACGTGGTAAGGTGGAAATCAAAGCACAGTGGGAATCACACAAGACTCTATGACGATCTCGGGTCTACAGACTAACCTGTATCAGTGTCACCAGAGAACTGCTATCCGACGATAGGTATAATACCAATTAGAAGTTCTCGGCGAGTCCTGTTCAGTGTACCCAGTCTCCACTGAGCACCCGTATACAATCTTTGATGTCAAACACCAATGGATGTGGGATCATCCATCGCCCATCAAATGGGTCAAGAAACGTATACGCTAGTCTACTCTGGAATATCGATGCCCCGTCTCGATACACCTACGACTAGGAATATTTAAAGGATGAACTTGTGGACTTCCCTGGCCCCATTGGTATGATCTGCATCATAGTCCTGGTAGTCAAGTACATCCTAAGGGCTTTACCAACATGTGAGAGCAAGACAGTATCACAATACAAGTCTACATGTTAAGATAAAGAGCAACCAGATAGCATACTATCATGTCAAGCAAGAAAGTCCTCTCTATATATGTCCGAGCATCCATTATAATATACAATCATGTACAATAATGATCTCTAGGGCATACATACAACTAACAATCTCTCACTTGCACTAAGGCCAGTTGTTGTAGTATCTCATACCCAACATCCCAAAGAGTCTCTCAAATTTTATCTGGGGTATTGCCTTCGTGAGTGGATCCGCCGTATTATTCTTCATGTCAACTCTCCTGACCTCGATCTCCCGGCGATCAACTATCTCCCGGATCAGGTGATACCGTCTCAGAATATGCCTGGATCGCTGATGAGACCTGGGTTCCTTGGCTATGCTCCATTGTTACCACAATACAAAGGTATTGGATGCTCAATGGATGGAACCACACCAAGTTTAGTTATGAAATTCTTCATCCAGACGACCTCTTTGGCAACATCGTTGGCAGCGATGTATTCAGCCTCCATCGTCGAGTCTGCCACGGTATCTTGCTTGGAACTCTTCCAACATACCGCCCCTCCATTGAGGGTGAAGACAAAACCTGAGACCGACCTAGAGTCGTCCTTATCACTCTAGAAGCTCGAATCGGTAAAGGACTCCACTTGGAGTTCACCGTTACCATACACCAAGAACATTTATTTAGTCCTTCTCAAGTACTTAAGAATGTTCTTCACAGCTTCCCAGGATCCGATTGATACCTGCTTACAACACTAAGTGCATACGCTATATCCGGTCAGGTACATAACATCGCATACATGATAGATCCGACTGCAGAAGTATAGGGTATCCCTTCCATGCGAGCCTTCTCCAAATCAGTCTTGGGGGACATCTCTTTGGAGAGAGTGATTCTTGAGATCGTGGGTAAATTCCCACGCTTGGAATCTTCCATACTAAACCTCTTTAGTATGGTGTCAATGTACCTGGATTGGGACAATCCCAACATCCGCTTAGATCTATCTCTATAGATCTTAATCCCCAGGATGTAGGAGGCATCACCCAGATCCTTCATAGAGAATCTTTGTGATAAGAAGAGCTTGACCGAGTGCAGCATAGGAACATCATTTCCTATCAAGAGTATGTCATCCACGTACAATACGAGGAACACAACCTTACTCTTTGCAACCTTCTTGTATATACAAGGTTCATCTATATTTTTGATGAAGTCAAATTCTTTGACTGCCATATAAAAACAGATGTTCCAATCCGCGATGCCTGCTTTAACACGTAGATTGATTTAAGCAGCTTGCACACCTTTCCGCTGCTCCCACTGTCCACGAAGCTCTTTGGCTGTGTCATGTATACGCACTCTTCTAAATCACCATTTAGAAAAGCGGTCTTGACGTCCATCTGCCAGATTTCGTAGTCATGGTATGCTGCGATGGCAAGTAGGATTCTGATGGACTTAAGCATAGCCACTGGAGAAAAGGTTTCATCATAATCCATACCTGGTCGTTGACGAAAAACTTTTGCTACAAGTCTAGATTTGAAAGTCTCAACTTTTCCATCTACACCAAGTTTCTTCTTAAAAATCCACTTGCTCCCAATGGGTTTTACCCCTTCAGGAGCAACTTCCAAAGTACATACTTTGTTGGTGTACATGGATTCCATCTCAGATCGTATAGTATCCAGCCATTTCACAGAGTCCCCACTCATAATGGCCTGCTCAAAACTAGTTGGGTCATCATCTTTCATGATGAAATCCTCGCTCCCACCGTTAATGAGAAAACCGTAGTATCTCTCAGATGGATGAGGAACCCTACTATATCGGCGGAGAGGCTGAAGTTCGTCGGGAACTATCGAATCCTCCGGTTCTGCCAAATCATCAGTTGTAGTTTGTATAGTTGGAACTTCTTCCAGTTCTACCTCTTTGCCATTAATTTCTTTTACAAGAAATTCCTTTTCTAAAAAGGTGGCATATTGAGAAACAAATACTTTTTGTTCCTCAGCGTGGTAGAAAATATATCCTTGTGAATTCTTTAGATATCCCATAAACTTGCAAAAATCTGATCTTGCCTCGAGTTTGTCCGGATTTTGCTTTTTGACATAGGCCGGACAACCCCATATCTTAACTCGTTTAAGATATGGTCTCTTTTTACACCATATCTCATATGGTGTTTTAGGCACCGATTTTGATGGAACTTGATTCAATAGGTATGCGGCTGTCTCAAGCGCATAACCCCATTGACACCTTTCTAGTCACCTACTTGATCGGCTAATTGTAAAGTGCAAAACTCTCCCAGGAGTAACTCTTACTCGCAGTGGGTATCGGGATCCAACTATCTCATAGAAGGTATGCAATCTCATTGCAAATTTCAACACTTGAAATTCCCGATAATATTTTGCCCCTAGCAACTTATGACCTTAACATAGTCAACAAATCATAAGCGCTGGCCAAGTTCAACCTGTCATTTCCTGATTGAATTAAACCCACCCGTACGACCCTTAACATAGTCAACAAAGCCGTGCGACTACCTTAATCCAATCGCATCATATGGTTGCAGATAAGCAATAATTAGCTATCGCACACTACGCCTTAACATAGTCAACAACCGTAGCACGAATACTAAATAGCACATATCTGAAATGATGGAGGGCTACGACAGGTTTTTAAGAAAACCTTTTACGTAATGAACTTGATATCGTTGTAAAATCGAGTGATTTTGAAAAGGAGTGGTTTAAACTCCGCCTTTTAAAATCGAGTTTTTCAAAATAAACCGAGTGGGTGTAGCATCTGCTAGCTTTTACTAAAGAGGTCATTCTCGGTGAAGGGATCTCGGCTCTTTCCTCATCGAATGAGGTGCTGGATATTCATCAAGGAATATCACTATGCAAAGCAAGAAATAGAGCTACCTTTTTGAAAATTTGAGTCCACAACATCTTTAGGTTTCTTTCCTTTTCATTAATCTCATTAATGAAGTCCCATCAATTATGCTTCCTAAGCATCACAGAAGAAACGAAAATACAACGTACGCTTATGCCACCCGCATTCGCCACAGGGTCCCGTCATGCACCGTTAGGTTAGATAACTAACTGCAGAGCGGGGGTAGGACTAGTGCGGATGCAAAACATAAGCAATGTTTATTATATATCATATATATAATATAAAGTATTCGTCTCACGCAGTTATATGATCTCATCACAGAACATTGCAGCAGAAGTCAACATATGAAATATTGGATATACCAGGAGGTCCGTGTTTTAAATTAATCCAGTAAAAAACAAGGATTCCACGGTCGTGATGAATAGCCAAACCCACATCCCTAGACCCCTACGAGAGCGGCAAGCAACCTACCAATTCTAGAGTTAGGAGACCCGGACTCGACTCCTCGAGATGGTCTCCCACTGGACTCTAAAACCCGGTTACTTGTGCTCCCCACCTTGGGTCTATCCTAATGCGGAAAAGTAAATAATATATATCAATGGTGATATCTTCCTCAACCCGGAAGTTCCCAATAAAAGAATATTACATACAGGTTTTTACATGAATGAAAATGAAAACTCTTATCTCACGCAAAAAAAACCCGGCTATTCAAACACGACGATCCAATATAACATATCCCAGCAACACATAATATCACATGTTATCAACGTAAGTAAATATGCGTATCTCAATTGTCGTTGACATATAGTAACGAAACCGGCGATACACCACATATTACACTTATGGTCGCAGAAAAAAGTGAAAACTACAACAATTGGAATCAGGAACCACCTTAGATATCATAAACCCGAAATATCACATACTTCGGTTTTCATGCCCAACCATATAAATTCCATAAACCCAGAATATCTCATATTCCGAATTTCATGCCTAACATTATAAACCCGGCATTTTAGTCTCAAATTGAAAACACTTTTCAATAACCATTTGGGCAATTCAACAAGATTCCCGACAACCTGATCGAATGCTCGTCGGAAACTTTAGTAGACGGCCGCACCCCCGATGCCGTCGACGAAGTGCACTTAGGCGGAACACCGCGACCGCGAGCATCCAAACGGATACTTTTAGCTACGGGGTTCTCCTACAGTCGCTTGGTCGGGGTTATGAGGCGTGGCTATCTAGTAGTGTTACCCGGCGAGCGTTCACCTATTATACGAGATTGCGACGGAGTTTTGATCCAAATCAAAACCCCATGACAACCGATCAAAAGAGACTAGATTGCTAGATTTATAAAACACAAATTAGTTTTCACAAAACCAATTATTGTGGATTCCAAATATTGTATCACATATTACATAACTAGACGGTGTTAAACATTTTCTTTGTGTTAAAATATTTTTCTTAAGGCTTCATTAGAATGCTTTGAAATAATTTATTTATATTTAAAATTAATTAATATGATTTTTAGTA
This sequence comes from Agapanthus africanus, assembly GCA_030015575.1. Classification (NCBI taxonomy): domain Eukaryota; kingdom Viridiplantae; phylum Streptophyta; class Magnoliopsida; order Asparagales; family Amaryllidaceae; genus Agapanthus; species Agapanthus africanus. The sequence goes on along the minus strand of CM057344.1, from coordinate 593,941,649 downwards.
ATTTTTAAACATTTATTTTGAATTTTTAGAAGAGGAAAACACTTAAGGGAATATTTCAATATTTGAGAAGTATAATTGATTTTAACCTAAATTTTTCCTCAAGATAAAGAACACCTTAAAATAAAATTTTCAAGAATTTTCTAATATTTTTCTGAAATTCAAAGGTATTTTAAAGGATTTTTCCAAATTTAAAAAAAGTTTTAAAAATAAAAAATAAAAAAAATTAAATAGGGTTTGAAACGGGGCGAATCCGACCTAACTCGACCCGCTTCGCACTTGCCAGCGTCTGCCGGTGAGTGGACCCACGCGCTTACGAGTGGACCCCACGCGCTTGCACGTGGGGAGCGTGGGCGAGCCGCACCCACGTGGGGGTTTTCCCCCACCGTTCGATCCAAGATCAAACGGCTGTGAGCGCCCACATGGGGACAACCACGTGATGGGAAATGGCTGTCGGGCTCGTGGTCGGCCCATTTGCCGGCTGGGCTAAGGTTTTAAACCCTAAAAAAAACCATTTCTTCATATTTTTCTCTCATTTCACTCGGCCAAAAATTCTGAAAAAATATTAGCGTCTTCGTCTCTTCGTCACCCCGCGCTACGGTGCAGCCCAAGTGCTCAGGAGAAATCCGAGCAAAGAGATATCCATGTTACGGTGCAACTCGACTGTTCAAGACTTCATTCCATTCACTCGTCCCAAAAGGTAGGAACTGTCTGTCTCCTCATCAATCTCGTCGTATATTCTTACATGCTAATCTGTTCTAAACACCTTGTTAACTCCAAAAGCACCTTAATACGGTTAAAATTGCTAATGCAGTTCCTTTCACTAGACCGGAAGAAACTATCTGGTTACACTCAACTTTTGACCCAACATATTAGATAGTAACCTTTACACGTTCACGGGGTAATGACCCACCCCCTTTATTTACTTTTATTTTGTAAATACAACCATATCATTATGTTGCCCGAATTGAGACCAATAAAACACAGTTTTATAAGCCATTATGTTGTCCAAATTGAATCTAAGGAAATACTGTTTTACAAGCTGAAGTGGTGCCCGAATGGAGATTTGAACTTTTAATTATACTAAAATACCCTAAACTATTTTATTTCACAAAAAATATTCTAAATTACCTTGTTACACTAAAAAAACCCGGCTTTTCTAAAAAGTTGCATTTTCAAATAAATACCCCGATTTTTCTAAAAGTTGTGTTTTCAAATAAATACCCTGACTTTTCTAAAAGTCGTATTTTCAAATAAATATCTCGACTTTTTTAAAAATCGTATTTTCAAATAGAAACCTCGACCTTATTATAAGTCGTATTTTCAAATAAATACCATGAACTTCCCTAAGTTATATTTTCCCTAAAATATCATGAACTATTATGAAAACCTAATCACATGAGCATTGCCTTATACTTAACCCAACTCATGATATACTTTATGACATGCTGTCTGATACGGTTAAGGTTAGACGCGTGAATCAAGGTATGGAATGCTATAGAAGTTACCATCTTTATGGACTACCGATTCCATCTTTAAAGATGATAGAAGATTCAGTCTTTACGGACGACTAAGAAGATTCCGTTTTTATGGATGACAGATTCCGTCTTTACGGATGACCTTATTACTACTGAAATTCCATGTCTGGTAGAACTACGTGTCAATACCAACCTGTACTTCTATATCACTGTACAAGACCGGTGCAGGGTAGTTTGATTAGACATGGTTGAATTAAAGGTCTCGGATTCTCTATTGATTAACCACGGATCGGGGAGTGAAACGAGTATTATTCACCCCAAACCACTGTTATTCTGTGGCCCCAATGGAATAGTCGCGAAAGCCTAGTACCTTTGCCTACCAAGTTGATACATGCATAATACTTAGTAGATACCTGATATTCTTGACCACTACACACATATGGCATCAAGTATCGTACACACATATTACCTTACTTTACTTGTCCTTATGAAACATCCTACCTGGATATAACTTGCTGACAGACTTCCTTTCTTCCTGTCTCTTTCCGGAACGTCCGTTAGATAGGGACGGGACACTCGATGGAGATGCAGGAGTGGAACCCACTGAAGAGAACTATACGGACTTATCGACCTACTATTAGGAATAGTTATTTTCCTCTTCCAGTTGCCCACCTGTTTAGAGCTTGTCTTCTTCTTTGGATATAATAAACAATAAGTTTTATTTTGGTGCCCCTGCGATGTAATAAATGTTTAGCTAATAAGAATAAATGTTTTTGCATTTATTTGTTGTTTTGGTATATTACCTATATGTTCTTTTTACGCTTAACGTAACTGTATCGAGTTAGACCACTCTCGGTATAGTTAGGTTGCGGACCGAGTCACGTCACCGCTTCAGTACTTTAGGAAGCCAAGCATGACAATGTGGCATAATCTATCATTTTTCATTAGTTTAATTATGAAAATTATGGTGTTCAAAAATTGTTCTCAAATAATTTTGGAATTAAAAGAGTAACATTGTGATGAAAATCAGTTTTAACTATTATAAATTAAAAATAATATTAATTTAATCTGTTCTCTCAGCTTGTTTAAGAAAACGTTGTATGCAAGTATAGATAGATCTATATTTTTGAAAGTTTGATCTAAGACCTTCTGTCGTAGGAGTGTTATTATGGTTTTCACTGCATAAAACAGAATATGTAGCGCAAATGAAAATGCTAAGAAAAAAGTTGGACAAATAAGTTTTTCTATGAACTTGGCATGATTTCATTAGGCGGAATTTTCTATTTAAAAGTTAGAAGTTTGTTCCCGGATATGTTTATATATCCATATGATTTATCATGCCTTTGTCTTAAAATATTTTGACAAGACATAAATAAAATAAAAGTTGTTATTGTATGTGATTGAGGATGGCAAATGGAAAATTGCTAGACTAATTGTACATAAACATTCAATATAATTCTCCTAATATTTATTAAATATTAATACGATGTTATAATTGCACATAATAATAGTTGGTTATTAGGATCATATTTATTTATAATTTTTATAATGCTCCTAAAAATTATATCGTTAGATCAAATACTGTGTACTGTCACTTGGATAGAGTAATTTCTTAAATGTGTATCTAGCCTATAACTAGCATAGCATAACCAGTTATAACATGCTATCATGTATGACTCTGACATGTTAAATATGATGATGTGTCCCGGTCATCGATATATAATGGAGATTCTCCAAGTGTAAATCATGAGCACATATTATGATATGTGTAATACAGAATTACATTTGAATTCTCTAAAACATGTCGCTTATGAGATAAATTTAAATAGCACAAAATCTCTTTAACTAGGTGACATTGTTGCCTTCGATATGTTATATGAGTAAGCTTTGATATAGCTTTCTTCTCATCTAACAAGAATAACTAACCTAAAATATAGAAGGACAATGGATATTTAGATAAAATATGGCATTCTCATGTCGATCGATGAGAAGAAGTTTATTGTTCATTCATATTAAATTGTAAAAATTCAGTCGCCAAGTGTTTTGAAGAAGGTATTTCAAAATTATGCTATTATAATACTATTTATTTTCGAAATGCATTTTTATGTTCACGGGCAATAAAATCTTTAGGCGTGAGCAATTAAATGAATTTGTCATGCTCATGACTTAATATTAGTAATTAGTAATTGATATTGAAAATAGTTGCATATAAGCTGATCAATGATTAATTCACAATTAAATTATTATTTCAATAATTCAGCTGTATTGTTAACAGATTGGTACAAAATATGGAACCGATTTTCATTTTCGATAATTATCCATATCCATATTTGCATCGATCTGCCAACGACTATCTGATATAGACATGGCAACATACACACCTACCCATATCCGATCGATAGGAATGAATACATGATAATAGTGGTGTTGATTGTAATTTTTCAATATATATCAAGTGCCTCATCTAGTTTCCTATCTCTATATAGAAAGTAATGGAGGGGTTGATTGCAATTTTCAAATGATATCAAGGGTCTCAATGAATTTCCCATGCATGCATACAAAGTAATGATGAAAGGGCTGATTACACTTTTCATATGTTATGAAGGGTGTCATCTATTTTTCCATGTCACATACATCCAATTTCAAGACAAAAGCTTCCCAACCATGCATATAATGTAATGATGAAAGGGTTGATTGCAATTTTCATATGATATCAAGGGTCCCATTTAATTTTCCACATCGCATTACATCCAATTTCATGACAAAAGCTTGAAGCTTGAATATTCTTTTGATATGGCTTTTATATATAAAATAAAATAATAACAATAATTTATATATATAATATATAGACAGATATAGATATAGATAAATAGGGTAATATTCCTATCATGAGATGGAATTTTTATTAAGAAAGATTTCACCTCTTAAGACATCAGGATGCCTATTATACATAGGTTAGTGAACTTAATTGGAAGCCTTTCTACTTGTTTAGGTTACCGAAGAAGATTTTGTCAATATACAATCTAGGTTTTCAAAATTATGTTTTTAATTTTATAATAATTCGATTCTTTTTGGACAATAGATTCATGTTATTCTGTCTTGATACCAATTGAAGGAAAAAAGTATGTATGACAACGCCGAAAATACATGTATCAATTTTCCAAAAAATGAATTTCTATTAATTAACAACGCTACGTTTGAAAACCTTGATCATATGGACAAGTACAGATGCCTTCAATTAAGTCCACCTATCTTTATGGAAGATGAACCACAACCATGGAGTGATATGCATCCTAATATTTTAAGATGTCGATTTTTCTTTATTGAAATGCTTTTTCATGGCAAGACTATTACACTCTTTATATAGGGTTACGGTTGTAAGATATAGGTGCTCTGAAAACAATTATTGTAATTGTATATGGACCTATATGTATAAAACGATCTTATTCGAAATGATAGTATACTATCTGGTTTACATTATCAGTTATTGTATATATATTTTACTTATCACTAATATGATGGGATACCAAAATTATGATGGGATCATAATAGTGAGACCTAGATAGTTGTCAAGCGCATTCTAAAATGTTCCAAGTCGTGGGAATGTCGAGACATGACATCAGCACTTCAGAGTAGACTTGTGTATACTCTACTTGACCTGGTTGGAGGGTGATGCCTGGTCTCGCAGTTATTGATTTTTGATACCGTGGGATTGTATACATGTGCTTATTAGAAAATGAGTTCACTGAACGGACTCCCCAAGAACTTCCATTTAGTATTATACCTAACTGTCATATAGCAGTTATCAGGTGACAATGGTATATGTTAGTCTTTAGACCTGAGATCGTTACAACTATCTTGTGTGTGGGGGGTTGTATTTTGAATTCCACCCAACCACTACTTCTCGGAGTTGTGAATACATGTTTTGTTGGGTACAGTCCGAAGCACATGGAGGTAAGTGAACAATCGAGACGGGATTCGTCTCTCCCGGTATAGGGGGTTGATGTCATATATTGTCTGATATAAAAATAACCATAAATACTTGGCCAATGTAGATAAGATAAACGAATAAGTGTTATCAGTTGTATCTTTATAGTTATGAGTTATATATCAGTATGACTTATTGAGTTATTAGGGTTTGACAATTCACCATACCCCAGACTCAATATGCAGCATGTTCTAATGAAAAGATCGGACTATATAGTAATTGTCACGGACATGTTCTAACTAGCTTAGTGAGTTAGCTTGCCAACCTACTCTTTTCGACATATAACTTAGTAGCTTTCACATGCAGTTGGCATCACTGTCGAGCTTGTGAGACCGAAAGCGTTTCGGATCGGATTTGTGAAATCCAATCTCACTGCCAGCGTATTATTGATCCTTTAGAGTTTCACATAGAAGATGTGCTTATCTAGTAAATGATGCGAGGAATGATTTACGTATATTGATAAGTAGTATCGTTTTTTATTACACACACACACACACACACACACAAGTAGTTTAATCAAAAAGAGAAAAACACTAATTTATATTGATAAATTGGATAAAACTTATTTATGCCAAATGTTGGCTTAACACATATATTTATCATAATTAAACTTAGTTTGACTAAGTTTAGTATAGCTAATTTTACATACTAATGTGCATTATGACATGTTTGTGAAACATGACAATGATGACTTGTTTTGTAACAAGTTTTAGTATGTAACATATCATGATATGTATGTTATATGTATGATGAATATTATTCATCTCATGACCACGAAGAGACAGTGGAATTAGTGACTAAGCACAGAATATGACACTTGTCTCTATACTTTCTGTTAGGTGTAATAAAGAGTGGAGAGAATAAAAGAGAGAGGAGAGAGAACTTGCAAGGCTAAAGCCTCATAATTTTATCTCATCTCCTCTCTCTACAAGATCTCTAGTTTTTCTTTTCTTAATTTTTCCTCAAAGGAAAAATTCCTCACATCCTTCTCTTGTTCTTCCAGCAAAAAAACGTGGCAAGCTCTACTCTAAATAGTTAGAGCGGTAAATTGGCCGAAGCTCATCTTCAAGATGGATCATCTTTGGTAAAGAGAAGATCAACAAACTAATTCATCAACATACCAAGGAGAAGAAGCTCAAGCATGATCCAATACAAGGAAGAGCTAAAAAGGTTGGGGTTATTCACCTACGAATGGTGAATCACACTACAAAGCTGCAGTTCATTAAACCCTTAGTCTAGTTAGTATAGCTTGCTTTACAATTACATGCATGATGGTAATCCTAGGCTATAAGTTCTTGGTGTTGTTAGAAAAAATTTCGTTCTATATTTGGCCCTCGCTTGCATGCGATACTTGCATGAATACCGTGAACTTACAATGGTATCAGAGCCAACCCATCAAGATGGAATTGTAAAAGGATGATCCGATAGTATTTAAACTTGTTCTACGTTTTTCTTTCATTTAAAAATAAAGATAAAATTTTTTCTTTTTGATATCTCCTCCTTTCTCCCTTGGTTCAGTCTCGAACAGAGGCTGAATCAGCCCTGGTGCAGGACGGAACCATCCCCGGATTGGGGGCTGAACCAGCCCTTGTTCAGGGCTGAACCGGGGCCTTTACGGTTCCCGGTTCAGCCCCGAGGGTGTGTGGCGGTGGGGGTGGGTTTCCGTGTCCTCCGGTGGTTTTCTTGGAGGTCGGGGGTTGCGACCGGGGGTTTGCTCGTGTTTGTTTTGACAGGTATGTCTTCGGTTTGGAAAAGTTTAAATGTTTATTGGATCATTGATATAAAAAATAGTTTGATTAAATTGTTTAATAAAATTAGTTTGTAAACTTTTGTGTTTGCAAACTTGTTTAATTAGTGTGTGACTAATTAAATTAGATTTCTCATATTTGATTTGTTGTGACAATGTATATGAGTGATATACATCGATCGGATGAGGGTGGTTGTGGACTATTTTCTTGTTCTGTGAATTGATTGTAAAACTTATGACGTATTTCAATTCATGTATTCGGTAGAAGCGCCATTGTAATATTCTTTCATATGTTAGGGCATGTTTGTCCTTAATCAATATGTAATTTGTATATTTCTCTTCATGGTGGCCTTGCGTTGGATCCCCAGGCGGCTGGGTTCTAGGGTTGCATGATTGTTTGATTCTCAAGGGATTGAGATCCGGCCGCCTAATTCTAAGACCGGCAGGTTACTCGGCGTGTTTGAAAACCAACGGTCTACAAAGCGCACTCGGAGAGATTGGCATGGGATTCTTTTTATGTATTTGCCACATATAGGAAGTCACGCTTCATTTGCGGCTTCAAATGAAATGCAACCATCCTATCTAGTCTAGTCCACGACCATCCCATTTTGTATTATGCATGCCTGTGATATTATTTTATGTTTGTGATATGATTACATGCAATTGATGTCATTTTTATGCGTATCAATTGTAAGAACCATACTACCGCTATATTGTTAGTTAACTAACCTAACAAATAATGACGTTGCTCTATGATTAGTACAATTGGTATCACCTTGCATATTGTGCATGCATAAAAACTATAAGATAAAAAAGGCGTTTTTATCGCTAATTGATGGGACAACATTAATATGATTAATGTGAGAAATAAACCTGTTCTAAATTGGAAGAACCATCTTTGCAAAACACTCGTTTTTTAAAACCAATTGGTTCTTTCATATATCAAGTTCATTATATTAAAGATTTTCTTAAAAATCAGCTGTAACACTCCGTCATTTCAGATTAGTAAAGTACTTAGTATTCGTGCTGCGTTTGTTGGCCTCCATCAAGACATAGTGTACGGTATCTAAGTGATGCTTTTCTGTAATATATGATGAGATTAGGTAGGACAATCGTATAGTTTTGTTGGCCTCTGTTAAGGGTTCATACGACTGGGTTTATCTAATCATGAAATGACGGGTCTGAACTTGACCAGTAAAACTGTATGATTTGTTGGCCCACAGTCAAGGTCATATTGGTAACCAGGGGTAAAAAAACCAAATTGAGAATTACGATTATCGTAATTTACGATGAGATTGTATACCTTTTATGGAGTGTAGTAATTTGTTGGACTCTATCAAGATTATCGCACTATGATAGTTGGATCCCAATTTCCACTAGAATAAAAGTTATTCTCAGGAGAATCTTACCTCCACAATGAACTGGCACAGCAGGTGTCTAGGAAAGTGATTTATAAGGCTACGCCTCTAAGGAATTGGGGGGTATTTAATCTGGACCGTATGAAAGCACGGGAAACCTCCCTCCTTAGTACTTACATGTCACGGCCCGGAAATGGCGCAACCTAAGTAAATCGAAAATCAAGATCTAAAACATTTTAAATGAAATAATGGAGGTGAAGTTTTCGATAGGGTATACTAAATGGAATAAGGTGTAGTCGAAAAGATTGTTTATATAAAAGTATACGCAAGTTTATTTTACAATCTAATTTAAAAAAAAATTCGTCATTTAAAATTTTGGCAGCACCTCCTGTGTAAATTTTGAATAAAAACATTTACAAAGATATAGTATATATAAAAGTATCCCCAATGGAAGCTAGCTTCCACATCCAAACGGCGGAGTAACCATGCAGTTAATATATGACGCCCAAAACAAAGATCAACACAATCAATAAGCAATATATACTAAATAAGCATCATCAAGTCGACTCATTCAAGTTCGACATCCAAAAGAATAATAAAGAGTCTCGACTCGATCTAATACCACGAATATACAAGTTTTGGTGTGGTGGAGAGACACTAGATACAAGAAAAAATATATAAAAAGGCGGTTACTTCACATCGTAACCCGTCTAGCAAAAGCAATGCGATAACCCAAAAGATGTGCCGATGAATCGCTAAGTATCTGTGCGGTCCGTCCTGCAAGAAATTATGGCACAACATGGTGAGTTACCAACTCAATGAGTAGAATAATCATCACAAAATGTGTATATCATATATATATATATATAAAGCACATCATAAGCGGATTGCGCAAATGGAAACACAATATCAACTAAATTATCATAAAATCATACCAATCATCGACACGTAAAACCCATGTGTTTCTTTAGGCACTGTCCCTTAGATCAGTCCTATCTCTTTCTTTCTCGCACTGGTCGGTATCCTCCGGATAACCGCCGTGTCCAATACCATCACCGGTCGGCCTCATCCTTGCTAGGCTCACATCGTCACCGTATACATGCATCTTGCCCCTCGGTACCGTACCAGTCCCACCATGTATCCGTAATTGGTTCCCCTTACCTTGATTAGAATATTATATCATGAATATAAGGAAACCCATAGTGGATTCCCAAATCATCATATCAAGAGAAAACCGTGTTTTTGCAAATACAAGCAAGTTTTATAAATTGTTTTGCGGCTTCTCAAAACCATGGAAAATATTAATCCATCATTTATCTATTTAGTAGTTAGCAACTATCGCATACAAATTTATATCGCAATGTGATTCGTATACCGAAATCATGGAAAGCAACCATTTATACTAGCATGGGTATCATTAATTTACAAATAGCATGGCAGTTCCAACTGTATGAAAATACTAATGATGTGTAGTATAGTATACGCATGTATGATTGTGCCTCATGTCAATCATTAGTAATTGTGTTTGTATTCTATTAAGTGTATGCATATAGGTATGGCAATTCTATCAATAAGTACTGTTCTCCGCCAAATACAGAGACGCAACCGCGTAGGTCATCTTGCCTGAATTTAGGGGCATATACTATTTGGTTTTATCCGTTCACCTCTCCGAAGATGCCAAGTTGATTTATGGCACCATATATCGGAGGTTTAGACGGATGCGGCCGTTGTAGCAGACTTCGTCAGATTCCCCCTCGTTTGAGGGGTTTTTGATTGTGGGGACGCTTTTCCCTGCAGGCGCAAGCCCCTGCAGTTAATTACGCTACCGCATCGCGGTAACCACTTTCTCCTTCTCCAGATGGTCATTTCGTGTCATGTATGTTTGTTTTATTTTGGTTGCCCGTGGATTGTATACGGAGACTAAGTTATGTTGTTGCCCGTAGGGCGTGGATTAGTCCAAATACATATTTTCTTAGATTTAGGTTTGGGTTGGGTTTAAGGATCGTTAATCTCATTTGAGACTAAGATCAACTTAAACGTTTGTTAAGAATACGTTAGTATAATTTTAAACTAAGATCAACTTAACCATTTGTTAAGTATACGTTAGTCTAATTTTTAGATTAAGATCAACTTAACAGGATCATTTAGATCCAACAAAAGAGTATTTGGGCTCTATTGTTTTAGTTTAGGGACTTTGCGGTCCATTGGGTTTAAGGGTCGTTAATCTCATTTGAGACTAAGATTAACTTAAACGTTTGTTAAGGATACGTCAGTCTAATTTTAGACTAAGATCAACTTAACCATTTGTTAAGGATACGTTAGTCTAATTTTAGACTAAGATTTACTTAACAGGATCATTTAGATCCAACAAAAGAGCATTTGAGGCTCTATTGTTTTAGTTTAAGGACATTGCGGTCCAAAAGTTTAAGGATATCATAGTCCATGGAGTTTAAGGACATCTTAGTCCATAGTTTAAAGACATTATAGTCTATGAGTTTTAAGGACCTCACGGTCTATGGTAGTTTAGAGACATCGTAGTCTGTAAAGTTTAAGAAAATCGTAGTCTGTAAAGTTTAAGGACCCCATAGTCCATGGTAGTTTAGAGACATCGTAGTCTGTAAAGTTTAAGGATATCGTAGTCCATGAGTTTAAGGATCCCACAGTCCATGATAGAGACATCATAGTCTGTAAAGTTTAAGGACATAGTAGTTCATGAGTTTAAGGACCCCACAGTCCATGGAATGTCTGGTTGTCGGGACCCGTCACCTCTCTGAAGACGTTGAAGGATTACAACGACAAATATCAGAGAAGTGAAGAGATGTACCCTTGAACCAATATTGGTTGAAAAGGCTCTAGGAATTACTTTAAATGTCATATGGGATGATCAATTTTGGAAGACAAGAGTATAATTGGGGTTCAATTTCAAGGGATCTTGCCTCTGAAAGACTTAGCTAATTTGGGTTAAAATTGGTCGAATATAGTGTTAAACACCGGAGTACATTCGGCGCTCACGTGCTCCCACGTGAGGCGCTTAAAGTAGTGTTAAACACTAAAACTGAAGCGCTTACGTGGGGTCATGTGAGGCGCCTGAAGATTGGCCCTTACTTCTTTTATTTTACTCTCAGAATATGTATATAAGCATTAAAAACTTGATCTTTTATGATCATCACGTGGGGACACGTTAGGCATCCTTTAGGCAGGTATTGCCTTTGGGTAAAATCTTCTTTTGTTTAATAATTGCCAAGGGTCACGTGGGAACACATGAGACGTCCAAAATCTGTTCTGCCTTGGCTTTACTCCCTTTTGATTTTGAGAAGCTTGTTCAAGGGTCACGTGGGAGCACGTGACCTAATTTAATTCTTTCTCTTTCGATCATGGAGGGGGGGGGGGAAGTCACGTGGACACACGTGATCATGTTGGGTACTGATCTCTTTTACGTGCATGGAGAGTTAAATCTCTTGTTTAAGAATTAAATTCTTTTGATAGGGTTAAAGCTTAATTTATTTAGAGGAATTAAATTCCTATATGTTTGAAAGAATTAAATTCTTTAAACCCAATTCTCGCTTTGAGTTTTGGATCTGCATGGCAGAATCTTCCCGATGAGAATTAAATTCTCAACTTGTGGGGAGATCTGCTTCTGCAGATCTTCAACCAGAAGAAGAACTAAGTTCTTTTTAGAAGAGTTAAACTCTTGGTTTGAGAATTAAATTCTCTTTTGTTTTGTGGGAGCTTATAGAATGATCTCCTTCTTTCTCTTACCTAGAGTTTTTTTCTCTGAAGAGATCTTTTCTCTCTGGAGAATGAAATCCCCTTATCTTTTTTCTCTTCTATCTTTCTCTCTCTGTTGTTGTATCCTTTTTTTCCTCTTTTCTTTTTGGCTCCTATTTATAGGAGAAAGAAAAGAATCAGTTTGTTCAACCAATCTCTCATTAAGAGATTTTGATTGATTTTATAATCAACATGATCTTTTAGGTCACTCGGTGAATTTTATTCACCATTGGATTTTTAATCCAAAAGATATTTTATTTGTTGTTCCTGGAAAATTTTAGGAAAATATTTCCTTGTACAGAATGTTTCTATAAATTGGTGATTTTTAATCACCATTGGATTTTTAATCCAACGGTGCTTATTTTTACAAAGTGCAATCTTTTTTGTTTGGAAAGATTTAGGGAAATATTTTTCCAATTAGGGTTTTCGATTTAATTTAATTAGAATTTAATTCTATTAGTTCAGTGGGCTCAGGAACCTATCACGTGTTGGCACGTGACCCCACTGATAAAGCATTTTAATTAGAATTTAATTCTATTAGTTCAGAGGGCTCAGAAACCCATCACGTGTTAGCACGTGACCCCACCGATTAATCATTTAATTAGAATTTAATTCTATTAGATCAGCGGGCTCAGGAACCCATCACGTGTTGGCACGCGACCCCATTGATAAAACATTTCCAATTGTTTATTTTATTCAGTGCATAGACTTTGCCTGTAAAAGGTCACGTGTCTGCACGTGAGACCCGGCCACGTGTAGGCACGTGATGCCCTCTTTGGGGGGTTTTCCTTGCTGCTTTATTTGTATTTTATTCAGTTCCCATGAGGAACAAATACTTTTAATTCCTTTTAATTAGAATTTAATTCTATTAATTTAGTGGGTTCAAGTGCTTATCACGTGTGGGCACGTGACTTTATCAATTAGGCATTCAGGCGTAGATAGAATCTGCCCATAAAAGGTCACGTGTTTGTACGTAAGACCCGGTCACGTGTGAGCACGTGACGCCCCATTTGGGGGTTTTCCTTGTTGCTTTATTTGTATTTTATTCAATTCCCGTGAGGGAACAAATGCCCCCATAGCGTTGTTCTCACGTGTTTGCACGTGAGTGCAATGCTGTAACCTTTGTGGCCGTTGGATATGCCTAGGGAACGGGGAAGATGAACCGTTTCCTATCACGTACTATAAATGCAACGGTCTCATCAGCAATGCCTCCATTCCTTCATCTTCTTCCTTTTTCAATTTCTTGCCTTGAAAATTTAATTCTCTTTTTTAGTGCTCAGTTCTCTGTTTAACGAAACAAAATCCAGAGTTTAACTCTGTCAACAAAAAGAATCCTTTTTCAGGTAAGGATCTTGAACAGACGAGGAACTTTTCTTCTCCTTTTATAAAATTCTCTTTAGATTTTAAATCCACACCAAGAGTTTTTCCCTTTGATAAGAACTCATCTTTTCAACCTCTAAAAATGCACGATCTTTAGGCAGTAAGCCCCCAAACTTATTGTCTGTTTCAATATGCTTTTTCTTAATCGGTCTGCCTACTAAACTTTCACTGATTTTCCTTTTCAAACGTTATGGCCGCTCATCTGTATGATCTCGACGAGATTATTTCTTATGGAGACATTCGCGCACTAGGCCGCTGCTAGAACCAGGAGTTTACAAACGCTCAGTGCGCCGAAATCATGCATCGCTTTGATGAATACAATGGTCGACTGCTTCTTCGTCGTTCCGCACTTTTGAAGGTCATTATGAGACCGATCTGGGAAGCACTTCCTTTATTCTATGACGGCATGCCGCTTAAAGTATTGGATGACGCCGAAGATAAGGTACACTCGGTGTATTTGATGGGCCTAATCTAAAAGAAAAGGCGAGACAATCTTGTTGATATTCTGCATCAAACTTTTCAACAGGCGACGATAATTGCTGCCTATCGAAGGGCGGAGGACATCAGTGAGGACCCTGACACTTGTGATCGTGAGAGGAAGTATACGAGAGTGGTCCGAGAGGCCCAAAACATTTTAGATGGCTTAACTTTTGAATTTCTCAATCCATGTCCTGAATTTGATGTCTTACCATTGTAAACATTTTAATGATGTTTTTGTTTATCGTTTTCATCACTGTAAGAATTTTCTGAAGTATGAATAGACAATTCTTGTTTTTGCATATTTATTTTATGCACTAAACCTTTTCTGCACATACATAAATGGGTATGCTTCGAACGGTTAACTGGATGCGAATCAAATGTTCTTCTTACTGTCATTCATAGTATGTGATTGACGTCCGTAGGTTACGCCTTTTCATCTCGATTTGACGCAGAGCAGTTTACGCACTCTTGAGTAGCACCTCCATTTCTCTAGTATGTAATTTTAGCAAATATGGTCTGTAAATAGTCCATCTTGACCTCTTTGTAGGATAGTGATGGCTTAGGCAACAGGTTTAGGTCTGCCACCTAAGGCTTTCCAACTTTATGAGCCGTGAGGGTCTCATAAAGATTTTTCTCCATACGAGTCGAGATGATCTCGTAGGTGTATTTTCTCCTTAGAAATCGTGAGGATTCTTAAGTGTGTTTTCTCTTAAGAGTCGTAAGAATCTCACAAGAGAATTTTCTTCCTTACAAGTCGAGAGGACTCGTAAGTGGTTGATGAGTTGACCTACTCCTGAGTTAAAGCATTGCTTCGACGGGGAGGTCGAGGGTTAACTTTGGCCGTTTTCCACGGGGTCAGGATTGACTTTAGCCGTGTTCCACGGGGTCAGGGGTTGACTTTAGCCATATGGGGTCAGGATTGACTTTAGCCATACGAGGCCAGGATTGACTTTAGCCATACGGGGTCAGGACTGATGTCACGCCTCGCTTCCCAAAGTGCGCTAAGATCGGCACGTGACAGAGCCAACCATGCTACCTGTGGTTAGGAAATATCCCTCCACAGTCACATTATGGATGTCTAGAAGATATCAAGAACAGGAAAATAAAAATAAACTATCTAGTACATGTCCATATGCCAGAATAAACGAGTCTATGCGGAAGCAATAAATCCAATAACAATAACAATTTGGAAAGTACGTCCCAAATACGGGCTCACATCCGGAAATGAAAAATGCTAAAAGGAAACTAAACTAAAATACTAACAGGATCCTCACTACTCGGCCTGTCGGCTGAAGCACTCCTGCTCTGCCTGCGACAAAGGTAGAGGATCTGGGCCATACAAAACCTAGACGTCAGTGCATCATAATATCAACAATAACATAATCAGGAGGCAACAAGATATGCAGGCATGAGTATGAACAGTAATAAAAGTATAACAGTAACATGAATAAGGAGCAGTGAAGTGTATAAGTACATGTAACGTGCCGTGAGTAATCTGAATTATACTACTGGGTTAACTATTCTCAAGTCTGTGAAATCAATTTAATGAATCATCGATTTAACTCAATAGTATCCCGTGCATACCCGGGACCACGGTCCAGACTCTCGGGGCTGAATCCGAGACGTGCCGCTAAGCATAAACAGGAAACATGTACAGACGAATGATGTCAGCAATATCATCCCGGGACTGGCCTAGCCCTTAAAACAGATCAGTATAAGCGTCGAACTGTTGAGTTACAAGTCAGGTTTCATCATCGATTTCCCTTACCCCTAAGGTTATGTGTTCAAGTCAGGTATTGATAAATCTGGAGCTAATACCAACACAGGATCAAGCAGGTCCATACAGACAACAGGATATATCCATCGGGACAACATGTCAGGATTGTCGGCATTAGGAACATGATCAGGTATAAAGTCAAGTAGTGGTGTATCAGGTCATGTCAAGTAGCGCACATGCATCAAATGGATGCCCAACAGTAAAATGTAGCAAGTATCGAATCAGGGTAAAAGTACGGATGCACGGTAAAAGTATGGATGCACAAATATTTATCAGAGGCTACATCATGACTATGTACGATGCCCATTATTAAGCATGGGGTACTAATGTAATAATAATATGAGTTAATGTAATATGGCATGCAACTAGGTATGCAAAATTAATGGTATGGATACACAATAAAACATGGATGCCCAATTAACTATCAGGGGTTATATCTACAGCTCCATGACTATGTAGGATGCACATTATCAAGTATGAAGTACTAATGTAACAGTAATATGAATTAATGTGATTTGTAGATGCAGCTACATATATAATAAATGATATGGATGCATACGGGTATCCGAAAACAGTAAACTTTAATATGGATGTATAATGCAATCAACATGTGATATTTTTATTCATATGGATACAAAATATATATCATAGCATGTAGCAAGGTAAACTTGCCTGAACGGATCTCACGACGGGGTGCGTACGCTGCGTCCGACGTCGGGTAAACGTCGCAAAGCACACACGGCACACGGGACAGGTCCAGGCAAAGCAAGAAGGTGACCATGTTGGCTGGGAATGTCCACTGGGTTGCTCGGATCGGCGGCGGCGGCACGGCTCCGGCGATCATCGGGAAACGCAAAATCAAGAAAGAGAAAGAGAAGAGAAAAAGAAGAAGAAGAAGAGGAAGAGGTGGTCAGTTGTGATGAGGCCGGAGGTTCAGGCTCAGGGGTCAGAGAAGGCTGCAATGGGGCGACGACGATGAGTTGTGGATTTTCCGGCGAGCTTTCACGGCCAAAGGCAGTGGGTTTCGGGGTTCTTGGTGTTGGGGTGTGCAGGGGAGAAGAGAGGTGATGGTGGTGATGAAGTGGTGATGAGGCGGGGATACGACGACGAGGTCGGAGCTCCGGCGATGGGGTGCAGGCGAGGTCGTGTATGTGCAGGGATGGTGCTCGGGTTCTTGGGTGAAATGGTCAGGTTCGGGGTTCTTGAAGGGTTAGAGAAGAAGAGGGGAAGAATATAGAGATGGTGACTAAGGGAGACCGACGAGGCTGTCGTCGGCGGTGGGTGCAGGCGCGGGTTAAGTGTCGGGGACGTGGGTTGCGGGGTCGAGGGGATTGTAGAGGAGGAGAAGGGAAGAAGAGGGAAGAGGTCGAGGTTGGGGAGAAGGCGATGGCGGGGCGATGGGAACAGTGAAGTTTTCCGGCGAGATAAGTGTTCTTGGTGCTCGGGAGATGGGTTCAAGTTCGCGTGGGAAAGAAAGAAGAAGATGAGCGAGGAGAGAGAAGGCTACGTGGGTGTGTGTGAGGTTCTATGGGTTTATAAAAAAAATAAGAATATAATTAATTAATAGTTGAATATAGTAAGAGAGAGAGAGAGAGAGTGATCTGGGGTTAGGATCAGGAAACAATTATTTAAAAAATATATATTCTGTTAAAACAGTATATATAAAACAAATATTATATTATATAGATATTTTGATATTTTAGTTAAAACAAAAAAGTCCAAAACATACCCGGATCGGGTCTAAAATTACGGTTTGAAAATATGGATAATATACGTATCAACCAAAACCAAAATAAGATATCCGGGTAACGAAAATGCATACACCCAAGAACGGATGCACTAGCGTGCACGTAGCTATCCAAACGAGCCCGTTTCACTGAACGGGACGAGAACAAGATGCGCGGATGCCACGACAGGGTTAGGTGTATCATGCAGGCCATGCTAGATATTTTTAAAATATTTTATTTGACTTTATATGTTATATTGAAAAAATATGCAGATACCAGATAAATACCAGTATGCAGTATATTAAGAAAATGAAAG
The DNA here is from genome assembly GCA_030015575.1 of Agapanthus africanus. NCBI lineage: Eukaryota > Viridiplantae > Streptophyta > Magnoliopsida > Asparagales > Amaryllidaceae > Agapanthus > Agapanthus africanus. The sequence goes on along the minus strand of CM057344.1, from coordinate 593,923,633 downwards.
TGCACGGATCCACATAACAAGCCGGTTTAAATCATAAACAGGAATCAAGACGGATTTCCACCAAGCGGGTCGGGTCGGATGCAAATACAAATGTCAAATACACTATTCGCACCCAAAACACAATAAATAAGGAAAATACCATAAATAAAGAAATACTCAAAATAGAACTGGTATAAATGAATTAGGGTATTACATTATACCCAACTACAAAAAGAATTTCTTCCTCGAAATTCCCAAAACAAGAAAAGATAAACAACCATGAAACTACAAAAAGAGATCTGGAAACTTCTGTCGAATCTCGTCTTCTCGTTCCCAAGTCGATTCTCCATGCGAGTGATTCCCCTATAAAACAAGTACGAGAGGGATAACCTTGTTCTTGAGAACCTTTTCTCTTCGATCAACAATCGACATCGGTCGCTCCTCAAAAGTCAAATCCTCCCTTACAGTCAGCTCCGAATGATCTAGCACGTGTGTTTCATCTCGAACATATTTACGGAGTCGAGATACATGAAACACGTCATGAACATTCGCCAAAGATGGTGGTAAAGCCAATCGATGAGCCATTTCTCCAACACGCTCTATAATCTCGAAAGGCCCTACGAATCGAGGACTAAGCTTATCTCGACTCCCAAAACGAATCACTCCTCTAGTCGGTGATATCTTCAAGAATACGAGATCACTAACAGCGAACTCTAGAGGTCTTCTCGATGTATCGGCCCAACTCTTTCTGCCGATCCTGTGCTGCCTTCATGTGATTCCGAATATGTTAACCTTCTCTACTGTTTGCACGATTAAATCCGGTCCCAACAATCTTCTCTCTCCAACATCATCCAAACAAACGGGTGAGCAACACTTGCGACCATACAATGTTTCGAATGGAGCCATCTGAATAGCCGCCTGAAAGCTGTTATTGTAAGAAAACTCCACCAAGTGTAGATGATCCTCCCATGAACCCTTGAAGTCTAACATGAAAGCTCTCAACATGTCTTCAAGAGTTTGGATCGTTCTCTCCGACTGGCCATCTGTCTGTGGATGATAAGCGGTGCTAAACTTCAATCACGTCAGCTCCTCCAGAAGTGTGATAAGAATCGGGTATCACGGTCGGAAATGATGCTCACAGGTACTCCATGCAATCTCAAAATCTCCTGCATGTACCGTTCTGCCAACGTTTCCGTTGACTGACCAACTCGAAACGGAATGAAATGAGCTTCCCTGGTCAAACGATCAACAATTACCCAAACTGCATTGTTGCCCTTTGGACTCCGCGGTAAAGCTGTCATGAAATCCATGGTAATATGTTTCCACTTCTATTGAGGAATCGGAAGTGGTTGCAATAAACAGCTAGCCTTTGATGTTCAGCCTTAACTTGCTGACACACCAAACACTTCGCTACAAAACTGGCAATCTCCCTTTTCATGCCTTCCCACCAGAAATGCTGTCTTAGATCACGGTACATCTTCGTGCTTCCTGGATGTATTAAATATGCGGAACTGTGCGCCTCCTTCATCACTTCTTCATGAATGTCTCCTTTTGGCACACACAAACGGCTACCATATCGCAACGAACCATCTTCATGAATCAACAAGTCCGTTCGAAGTCCCGCTTCAACCTGTTCTCGAAACTTCTGCAATCTTGGGTCCTGTGACTGTGCTGCTTTAATACTCTCGATCAACGACAACTGTACTTGCAGCTGCATCAACTGTCCTGAAGAATGCAGTAACACGATCTTCAACTCGAATCTCCGAAAATCTTCGATAAGCTCTATCTGTGCAGTCAACATCCGAATTGCTGGCAACCGACTAAGCGCATCCGGCACTACATTAACTTTCCCCGGATGGTATTTGAGATCAAGATCATAGTCAGCCATCAGCTCCAACCATCTACGCTGCCTCATATTAAGCTCTTTCTGTATGAACACGTACTTTAGGCTTTTGTGACTGGTGAATACTTCGACCTTTTCGCCCGGTGAGTAGTGTCTCCAAATCTTCAAAGCGAAAATCACTGCTGCAAGCTACAAATCATGAGTTGGGTAATTCTTCTCATAGGTCTTCAACTGCCGCGATGCGTAGGCTATAACCTTCCCATGCTGCATCAAAACACATCCCAAACCTTTCCCAGATGCGTCGTTGTGAATTACCAATCCTCCGGAACCGTCTGGTACGGTCAAAATAGGAGCAGTTATCAATCTCTGCTTCAACGCCTCAAAAACTGACGCACACTTATCCGTCCATATGAACGGTACTTCCTTACGCATAAGCTTGGTCAAAGGCTCAGCCAAACAAGCAAAATTCTCCACGAACCTTCTGTAATATCCGGCAAATCCAAGAAAACTTCTGATCTCTACTACGTTCTTCGGAATCGGCCAATCTTGAACTGCTGTAATCTTCTCAGGGTCAACGACGATTCCATTTCCGGATACGACGTGCCCCAAAAACTTCACTTCTTCAAGCCAAAACTCGCACCTGCTCATCTTTGCATATAATCTTTCTTTCCTCAATGTCTGCAGTGCGGTCTTCAAGTGTTCTGCATGCTCTTCTAGGCTTCTCGAGTAGACCAGAATATCATAGATGAACACCACTATAGACTGGTGAAAAGATTCGGTTCATCAAGTCCATAAATATCACTGGTGCATTCGTGACTCCGAATGGCATCACTAAATACTCATAATGCCCATATCGGGTTTGGAACGCAGTCTTGCAAATATCCTCTGATTTAACTCGGACCTGATGATATCCGGATCGTAAATCCAGCTTCGAGAATACCCTCGCACCACTAAGTTGCTCGAATAATTCGCCAATGCGAGGGATTAGGTACTTGTTCTTAATAGTCACCCGGTTCAATTCTCGATAATCGATGCACATCCTCCTTGTGCCATCTTTCTTCTTGACTAGAAGAACTGGAGCTCCCCAAGATGAATTACTGCTGTGAATCCAACCTTTCTCTAGCAATTCAGTAACCTGCTTCTTGACTTCCTCCAACTCCACTGGTGCCATCGGATAGTACGCCTTTGAGATTGGCGCTGCACCAGAAACAAGATCGATCGCGAACTCCACATCTCGTTTTGGCGGTAAACCCGAGATGTCCTCGAACACATCCATAAACTCTCGAACTACAGCTGGCGCTTCCTCCTTATCAACTTCCATCGACGAAAGAACATTGTTTGTCGGCCTAGCCCTAAACTCGACTGGCCCGACAGAACTGTTTCCTCCAGCAAAAACAAACTCAGGATGTCTAGGAATCTGGAAAATCACTTTCTTTGCCCTACAATCAATGTGAGCGTGGAAAGTGCTAAGAAAATCCATTCCCAAGACAACATCATAACCGCCAGTATTGATCACCAAGAAATCTGCAAATAACTCTCATCCGCAGATAACAACCGAACAATCCTTGCACTCACTACTAGATATGATCTTTCCGTTCCCAGTGTGTATGTCCCAACAACTAGACAGGGTTGCGCAAGAAATCGAATGTGCAGCAATAAACTTGTACGACATAAAACAATGGGATGCACCAGAATTGAATAATGCTAATGCGGGAAAATCATGAACAAGTAGGATACCTGAAACAACTTCATCTGACGCCAAACACTGAAGAAGATAAGCACGGTAAACAGGATTCAAGCTTGCGATAAAATATGAACTGGTAAGCAATGAAACTGAGAGAAGCAAGGATAATATAACGACCATAAATCAAGGAAATGAATCAAGAATAGGACTCCAAGTTACTTAAATAGAGTATCGCATTGTAACCATGCTGCAGTTCATAGTTACAATCACATAACTCCGTTCAAGTCGCCTAAATCCTAGTATTAGAATCAAAGAATAGGAAAGGTGAAACAATAGAACCAAAAGGTTTCAAGCCGAGATGCAAAGTTGTTTGCATATCGTTAAGACAAAGGGTCAAGAGAAAAATATGATTCAAGAATCACGATAATAATGTGGCAGGACATATTCCTAATTACAGGTTTTCTGATTCGTGTATTGGGTCCAATACCCAACTACAAAAGAATCAAACCCGATTAACCTAAATCCTATGGCTCTGATACCAGACAAACCCTGTCACGCCCCGCTTTCCAGAGTGCGCTAAGATCGGCACGTGACAGAGCCAACCATGCTACCTGTGGCTAGAAAACATCCCTCCACAGTCACATTACGGCTGTCTAGAAGATATCAAGAACAGGAAATAAAAATAAACTATCTAGTACATGTCCATATGCCAGAATAAACGAGTCAAGAAATAATATACGGAAGTAATAAATCCAATAACAATAACAATCTGGAAAGTACGTCCCAAATACGGGCATATCCGGAAATGAAAATTGCTGAAAGGAAACTAAACTAAAATACTAACAGGATCCTCGCTGCTCGGCCTGTCAGCTGAAGTACTCCTGCTCTGCTTGCGACAAAGGTAGAGGATCTGGGCCATGCAAAACCCAGACGTCAGTGCGTCATAATATCAACAATAACATAATCAGGATGCAACAATATATGCAGGCATGAGTATGAACAGTAATAAAAGTATAACAGTAACACGAATAAGGAGCAGTGAAGTGTATAAGTATATGTAACGTGCCATGAGTAATCTGAATTAAACTACTGGGTTAACTACTATCAAGTCTGTGAAATCAATTTAATGAACCGTCGATGTAACTCAATAGTATCCCGTGCATACCCAGGACTACGGTCCAGACTCTCGGGGCTGAATCCGAGACGTGCCGCTAAGCACAAACCGGAAACATGTACGGACGAATGATGTCAGCAACATCATCCCGGGACTGGCCTAGCCCTTAAAACTGATCAGTATAAGTGTCGAACTGTTGAGTTAAAAGTCAGGTTTCATCATTAATTTCCCCTTACCCCCAAGGTTATGTGTTCAAGTCAGGTATTGATAAATCGAGTTAATGCCAACACATGATCAAGAAGGTACATGTTTGTCTATACAGACAACAGGATATGTCCATCGGGACAATATGTCAGGATTGTCGGCATTAGGAACAGGATCAGGTGTAAAGTCAAGCAGTGGTGTATCAGGTCATGTCAGATAGTGCACATGCATCAAATGGATGCCCAACAGTAAAATGTAGCAAGTATCGAATCAGGGTAAAAGTACGGATGTATGGTAAAAGTATGGATGCACAAATATTTATCAGAGGCTACATCATGACTATGTAGGATGCCCATTATTAAGCATGGGGTACTAATGTAATAATAATATGAGTTAATATAATATGACATGCAACTAGGTATGCAAAATTAATGGTATGGATATACAATAAAACATGGATGCCTAATTAACTATCAGGGGTTATACCTACAGCTCCATGACTATATAGGATGCACATTATCAAGTATGGGGTACTAATGTAACAGTAATATGAATTAATGTGATTTGTAGATGCAGCTACATATATAATAAATGATATAGATGCATACTGGTATCCGAAAGCAGTAAACTTTAATATGGATGTATAATGCAATCAACATGTGATATTTTTATTCATATGGATGCAAAATATGTATCATAGCATTTAGCAAGGTAAACTTGCCTGAATGGATCTCACGACGGGGTGCATACGCTGCGTCCGACGTCGGGTAAACGCCGCAAAGCATACACGGCACACGGGACAGGTCCAGGCAAAGCAAGAAGGTGACCACGCTGGCTGGGAACGTCCACTGGGTTGCTCGGATCGGCGGCGGCGGCATGGCTCCGGCGATCACCGGGAAACGCGAAATCAAGAAAGAGAAAAAGAAGAGAAAAAGAAGAAGAAGAGGAAGAGGTGGTCAGTTATGATGAGGCTGGGTGTTCAAGCTCAGGGGTCAGAGAAGGCTACGATGGGGCGACGACGATGAGTCGTAGATTTTCCGGCGAGCTTTCATGGCCAAAGGCAGTGGGTTTCGGGGTTCTTAGTGTTGGGGTGTGCAGGGGAGAAGAGAGGTGATGGTGGTGATGAAGTAGTGATGAGGCGGGGATACAACGACGAGGTTGGAGCTCCGGCGATGGGGTGCAGGCGAGGTCGTGTGTGTGTAGGGATGGTGCTCGGGTTCTTGGGTGAAATGGTCAGGTTCGGGGTTCTTGAAGAGTTAGAGAAGAAGAGGGGGAGAATATGGAGATGGTGACCAGGGGAGACCGATGAGGCTGTCGCCGGCAGTGGGTGTAGGCGCGGATTAAGTGTCAGGGACGTGGGTTGCAGGGTCGAAGGGTTTGTAGAGGAGGAGAAGGGAAGAAGAGGGAGGAGGTCGAGGTCGGGGAGAAAGCGATGGCGGGGCGATGGGAGCGGTGAAGTTTTCCGGCGAGATGAGGGTTCTTGGTGCTCGGGAGATGGGTTCAAGTTTCGCGTGGGAAAGAAAGAAGAGGATGAGCGAGGAAAGAGAAGGCTACGTGGGTGTGTGTAAGGTTCTGTGGGTTTATAAAAAAAAAGAATATAATTAATTAATAGTTGAATATAGTAAGAGAGAGAGAGAGACTGGTCTGGGGTTAGGATCAGGAAAACCAATTATTAAAAAAAATATATATTCTGTTAAAAACGTATATATAAAACAAATATTATATTATATAGATATTTTATCTAAAACAAAAAAAAGTCCAAAACACGCCCGGATCGGGTCTAAAATTACGGTTTGAAAATACGGATAATATACGTATCAACCAAAACCAAAATAGGATATCCGGGTAACGAAAATGCATACCCCTAAGAACTGATGCACGTAGCGTGCGCATAGCTATCCAAACGATCCCGTTTCACTGAACGGGATGAGAACAAGATGCGCGGATGCTACGACAGCGTTAGGGGTATCATGCAGGCCATACTAGATATTTTTAAAATATTTTATTTGACTTTATATGTTATATTGAAAAAAATATGCAGATTCCAGATAAATTCCAGTACGCAGTATATTAAGAAAATGAAAGTGCACGAATCCACATAACAAGCCGGGATAAATCATAAACAGGAATCAAGACGGATTTTCAGCAAGCGGGTCGGGTCGGATGCAAATACAAATGTCAAATACACTATTCGCACCCAAAACACAATAAATCAGGAAAATACAATAAATAAAGAAATACTCAAAATAGAACTAGTATAAATGAACTAGGGTGTTACAACTAACTTTAGCCATATGGGGTCAGGGGTTGACTCTCAGTTGTCTATGCACCGCCGAGTCCTGGAAGTTGGAAGTTTGTTACGGCTCCGCTTTGCTGACGTTGCGTCTGCTGTAACGAGTTGAATGTCGAGGTGGTCTCTAGGTTGTCTGTGAACCGTTGAGATTTGGAACTAGAGACTTTGCCGTGGCTCCGTTTTGCTGACGTTGCGTCTGCTGTAATGAATCGATCGCCGAGGTGATCTCTAAGTTGTCTGTGAACCGTCGAGATTTGGAATTAGGGACTTTGTCGGGGCTCCGCTTTGCTGACGTTGCGTCTGCTGTAACGAGACGAATGTCGAGGTGGTCTCGAGGTTGTCTGTGAACCGTCGAGATTTGGAACTAGGGACTTTGCCGTGGCTCCGCTTTGCTGACGTTGCGTCTGCTGTAACGAGACGAATGTCGAGGTGGTCTCTGGGTTGTCTGTGAACCGTCGAGATTTAGAACTGGGGACTTTGCCGTGGCTTCGAAATTGATTGTCGCGTCCGAATCCTGCTGGAATGAGGAGGAACGCTGTTGTGGGTCTACGTCGATATGGCCGTCGAGACCTGGCTCTCTTTCTGATAGAGCCTGGTGGGATGATATGGTTCCCTCTTTGTTTATGTCCCTGAATTGTATACAGAGCTTGATGTGATCTCACCTGTAGGGCAAAAGTTTCATTTTATATGTATTATTTTTTTTGTTTTCTTTCCGCGATGTTTTATCATTTTAGCTTTTTGTATCGCGAAAGCGATTGCCTAGTCATTTTGGCTATTTTTCGCGGTGCCCAATCATTTTGGCTATTTTTCTTTTTACTCGCTGTTTTTTATTACGAGTTGCCCAACCATTTCAGTTATTTTGTATGCATATAATTTTACTTGCTGATTTTGTTGCAGGTAGCCCCATCATTTCGGCTATTTCATATTCATTTATGGCTCGCTAATTTTTGCCGCGAGTATGGAACTCGGGATCCGATTTCAATCTAGGCATCAACGTCGCTACAACTGAGATATTGTTAGGAGCGAATCATCATTTGCCTTTGTCGGTTCGAACAAAGGTGGCTTAGCAATCAGGGTTAGGATCCTGTCAACTAAGACTTTTCACTTTATGAGCCGTAAGAGTCTCATAAAGGTATTTCTCCCTACGAGTCATGAGGATCTCGTAAGTGCGTTTTCTCCTTAAAAATCATGAGGATTCTTAAGTGTATATTCTCTTATAAGTCGTAAGGATCTTACAAGAGCGTTTTCTCTTTATAAGTCGAGAGGACTTATAAGGGTCGTTCAGTGTATGAGTATATCCCTAGTCGCTGATGGGACTCTGTTAGGGAAATGTTTATTCATACCCGTGGATTGTATACAAGGGTCTGCATTGAACCGCTTACAGGGTATAATCGGGGTGTATGGCGGTTTAAGAACATGTTCAGATCTCTGTAGCTTAAGGCTTTTGAATCCTATGAGCCGTGAGGGTCTCAAAGGGGAATTCTCCTTACGAGTTGTGAGGATCTCGTAAGTGTGTTTATCCTTAGGAATCGTGGGGATCCCTAAGTGTGTTGCTCCCTTATGAGTCGTAAGGATCTCACGCAGGTGTTTTCTCCTTACAAGGTCGAGAGGACCTCGTAAGTGTGCACGAATTTTTTACGAGCTTACGCCCTCTCGGGTTTTCACAAACTCGTCGGTAGCCCTGCTATTTTTACTCACGGAGCCCTTTCAGGTTTTCATCCGTCCCCATTTTGCTTATGGACGTACCTTTTTTTTTGCGTCAGCCTTGGGATGCTGCGGTCTGTAGTAGTTTATAGACGTCTCGGTCAGGCATAGTATTTATTCAAGAAACGACCGTTTATTGGCCTGAAGGGTCTTTCGCCATGTATATCCATGAGAAAGTAAGCTCCACCCTGGTAGACTTTGTCTATAATGTACGAGCCTTCATAGTTTGGCTTGAATTTCCCCCGTTTGGCACGATTGGGGATCATAGGTCTCTTGACCACTAGCATGAGTTCGCCTTGGCGAAATGTTCTCGACCTAGTCAATCTCTCGTATAAGCACGTCATTTTTGCTTTATAAGCTTCCAAGTTTTGCTGCGCCATGAGCCAGGTTTCGTCAAGGGCGTCGAGCTCCTCAAGCCGAAGATGAGCATTGTCTTTGTCCGTCAGTTCGTAATGAACCGCCACTCGTAAGGAGGGTAGCTCTATTTCCAAGGGGAGTACTGCTTCAGTGTCGAATACCAAGGCATATGGCGTTGTGTTTGTGGCCGTTTTGAACGTGGTTCGATATGCCCAGAGAGCTTCATGCAGTCTCTCGTTCCAGTCCTTCCTATTTCGAGACACCGTCTTCTTTATGATCTTTGTCAAGGTCTTATTGAAAGCTTCAGCTAGACCATTAACTCGAGGATTATAGACCAAAGAGTATCTCCAGTCTATATTATTCTGCTGTACGAAGCGGCTGATTTTATGCCTTTTGTAGGCCGGCCCGTTATCGGAGATAATCCGTCAGGGAGTACCGAACCGATATATGACGTGTGTCTTGAAGAAATGGAGGATATTCTCCGTCTTCACTTCTCTTAGTGGTACTGCTTCTGCCCAGTTGGAGAAGTAATCAGTTGTCGCCAGTATGAACCGATGGCCTCTGGACGATACTGGTTCAATGGGCCCGATTATGTCAGTTCCCCACATTTTGAACGGCCAGCTAGCCACCGTTGGATGTAGCGGATTTAGATGCTGGTGGATAAAGTCCCCGTGAATCTGGCATGAGTGGCATGTTCCCCGCTGAAAGACGCGACCGGGACGTTGGGACGTCCGTGCCTGAATTCCGAGGGCAGATGCTAATTGGTGTTGTCCGTCCACCTCTTTGAAGATGCCAAGTTGATTTATGACACCATGTATCGAAGGTTTAAACGGATGCGACCGATGTAGCAGACTTCGTCAGATTCCCCCTCGTTGAGGGATTTTTGATTGTGGGGACGCTCTTCCCTGCAGGCGCAAGCCCCTGCAGTTAATTACGCTACCGCATCGCATTAACCACTTTCTCCTTCTCCAGATGATCACTTCGTGTCGTGTATGTTTGTTTTGTTTTTTGGTTGCCCGTGGATTGTATATGGAGACTAATTTATGTTGTCACCCGTAGGGCGTGGATTAGTCCAAATCCGTAACTTCTTAGATTTGGGTTTGGGGTTGGATTTAAGGATATGTTAGTCTTATTTGAGACTAAGATCAACTTAAACGTTAATTAAGGATACGTTAGTCTAATTTTAGACTAAGATCAACTTAATGGGATCATTTAGATCCAACAAGAGAGTATTTGAGCTCTATTGTTTAGTTTAAGGACATTGCGGTCGATTACCAGTTTAAGGACATGGTGGTCCAAGGTTAAAAACATGGTTGTCCAAGGTTAAGGACCCCACAGTCTGAGGTTAAGGACATCATAGTCCATGAGTTTAAGGACCCCATAGTCCATGGATTGTTTGGTTATCGGGACCCGTCACCTCTCTAAAGACGTTGAAGGATTACAACGATAAATATCAAAGGAGTGAAGAGATGCACCCTTGAACCAATTTTGGTTGAGAGATCTGTAGTCCAATTGGGAATAAGATCTGTTAAAAGATTTATGTGCATATGGGCTCAATTAATCTGAATGAGGGGTTTATGGCCAACTTGGGCTCGGCCCACTCAGTTAAATGTTAAACATTTGACATTGCTGAGCATTGATTTGAGCTTCTGACAATTTTTTGTCTTTTATGGAATGCGGAGCATTCATCATGGCTCTGGGCTTTATTTATAGAACAATTTATGTTCTTTTAGCACACACGTGAGGAGCACGTGGCGCGCTTGGCGTTTTGCGCCAGTCAAAGAGCGCAGAGCGCTTCTGCTGGGTAGCGCACACGTGAGGAGCATGTGGCACGCTTGGCGCGTTGCGCCAGATAATGGGCGCGTTGCACCGGTTTATGAGCGCAAAGCGCTAGCTGTTAAGTGGCGCACACGTGAGAAGCACGTGGTGCGCTTAGCGCTGAGCGCTAGTCCAAGAGCGCAAAGCGCTAGTTTATGAGCGCAAAGCGCTATCTGTTAAGTGGCGCACACATGAGGAGCACGTGGTGCGCTTGGCACTGAGCGCCAGTCCAAGAGCGCAAAGCGCTAGTTTATGAGCGCAAAGCGCTATTTGATTAATTTTATGATCTGAGAAATAAATTCTTATTTATAAGAGACGTTGTCTCAAGATTCTAAAAAGTTCTTATTTTATAGGAGATGTTTCAATCTCTTATTTTGATGAAAGGCTTTGCCTTTATGGATCTATGATCCTAAGAGAATTGACTTATTCCCTCCCTTTTATTTTATAGATCTATAATCTGTGAGAAGAATTATATTCTTCTTTTTATTTTATGATGAGATCCTTTAATCTCTTTGTGAAAGACCTTGGTCTTGTAGATCTATGATCTTAAAGAAAGAAGTGAATTCTTCTTTTTACATGAGATGATTTCATCTCTCTGTTTATTTTTACCTTGAAGAAAATCTTCTTCTTCTACCGAGAGCTTGGCTCTTCTTTCTGAGATTTCTTAAAGTTTATTGGGGGGGGGGTTCCGCCGTATGTTTTTTCTCCCCGAGACTTAAAGTCTTGAGGCCTTTATATAGGGCGAGCTGATTTGTTCAATCAGTTAAGGAGATCTTTTCTCCAATTGATTTGGGGATTTCTCCACCGTTGGATCTTTGATCCAAGGGCTTCTATTTTATAGAAGGCAATCTTCTTATTTTTGACAAAATTGGGGAATTTTCTCTAAACATAATTTATTCTGTGTTTTTTGTGATTTTTAATCAGTATTGGATCATTGATCCAACGGTGCTCTGATTTACAGAGCACAATCTTTTTGTTTGGAAATATTTTGAGGAATCTTTCCTTTACAGAATTTTATTCTGGTCAAATTAATGATTTATCATTATTATTGGATCTTTGATCTGACGGTGGGGAGCTTTTAGTTCCAGCGCTAGCGCACCCGTGCTCTGCACGTGGTGCGCTGCTTAGAGTGCAGCGCACTTAGCGCTAGCGCACACGTGCTTTGCACGTGGTGCGCTGCTTAGAGTGCAGCGCTCTTAGCGCTAGCGCGCACGTGCTTTGCACGTGGTGCGCTGCTTAAAGCGCAGCGCACTTGGCGCTACTATGAAGTGTTGTTTCTTTTCAAAATTTGAAATTTGAACAGAGCTTTGCTCTGATTGGGGGAAACAAATGCCCCCCCACCGTTGCGCTCACGTGGCCCATATGTGAGTGCAGCGGTGGCAGCATCTGCGCCCTTGGATCAACTCAGAAGTTGAAACGGCATCTCAGTGCCTATAAATTGGACCCTTGGCCCTTAGGATGATTTCTGTTCATCTTCATTTTTGTCTTCTGAGTATTTTTATTCTCTTTCAGAGCATAGCTCTTCATTTTAAGAACCTTCAAGTGTCAAAACTCTGCCAAATTTTTTGGCAAGATTTGAACTTTATCAATAGTGCTTTGCTCTTCTTCAGATCATAAATCTCAAAATGTTTTTAGGGTTTTACCCATTAACAGAGTTTTGCTCTTCATAGATCTTAGATCTAAAGAAAAACCCTTTTTAGGTTTCATTAACAGAGCTTTGCTCTCATAGATCTAAAGAGATCTTTCTTGGGGTTTCTTAACCCATTAATAGAGCTTTGCTTTTTTCAAATCATGTAGATTTATTAATCTCTTATGAAGAACTCTTAAGAGTTTGTTTATTGATCTTGAAGATCTCAGAATTTTAATTTCATTGAAAAAAAATTTATTTTCAATTTTTATGATGGGTTATTCCATCACTTTTACAGAACAAGGCTTTTGGAATTCTCGGGGCATCTTCTATTCCCCTCATAATTGATTTCGACAGGTGTCATTCCTGTCTGCAGAGCATTGCTCTCGAGGAGTTTAACTCCTAGACCCGAGGAGTCACTCATTAAATGAGAATCTTTCTTTAGGATTTCTCCTTTATTTACATAAATTTAAATTTGTTAGGTGTCATAACTAGGACTTGTTTTCCCGATAGGGATATCAAGGGTCGTTCAAATCCCTGTGTCTGTTTTTAATAAGGATTTTCTTGATCAGTCTGTCTACTAACTCCTGCCGTATGGATGCTCATATGTATGATCTCGACGAAATTATTTCTTACGGAGACATTCGCGCAGTTGGTCGTTCTCAAAACCAGGAATTCACAAACTCCTGGTGTGCTGAAATTATGGGTCGCTTCGATGCATACAATGGTCGACTGCTTCCTCGCCGTTCCTCTCTCTTGAAGCTTATTGTGGGAGCGATCTGGGGAGCACTTCCTCTATTTTATGCCGGCATGCCGCTTAAGGTATTGGATGACGCCGAAGATAGGGTACACTCAGTGTACCTGATGGGCTTAATCTCAAAGAAAAGGCGAGACAACCTTGTTGATATCCTGCATCAAGCTTTTTAGCAGGCGGCGATACTCGCTGCCTATCGAAGGGTGGAGGACATCAGCGGGGATCCTGACGCTTGTGATCGTGAAAGGATGCACATGAAGATGGTCCAAGAGGCCCGAAAAATTTTAGATGGCCCCACTTTTGAATTTCTCAATCCATATCCTGGATTTGATGTCGAGCCTTTGTAAACACTTTAATGGCGTTTTGTGTACTATTTTCATCAATGTAAGAATTTTCTGAAGTATGAATAGCAAGCTTTTCCATTTCCATGTGTTTATTTTATGCATTAAACCTTTTCGCACATGTATGAATGGGTACGCTTTGAACGTTTAACTGAATGCGAATCAAATGTTCTCCTTACTGTCGCTTTCTTCTCTTTGCTGTGTCGTTGCTATGTGATTTTAGCAAGTTTGCTCTGTAGATAGTAAGTGACGGTCTATATTAGACTCCTTGCAGGGTAACGATGGCTGAGGATGCAGGTTCAAATCTGCTGCCTAAGGCTTTTCAACTTTATGAGCCGTGAGGGTCTCATAAAGACTTTTCTCCATACGAGTCGAGAGGATATCGCAGGTGTATTTTCTCCTTAGGAATCGTGAGGATTCCTATGTGTGTTTTCTCTTGGGAGTCGTAAGGATCTCACAAGAAAATTTTCTCCTTACAAGTCGAGACTCGCAAGTGATTGTTTCCTTTATTGTCGGAGAGTGTGACCTGTACAAAATCTACCTTGACCTTTTTGCGAGGCAATGATGGATTGGGAGACAGGGTTAGGATCTGTCACCTAAGACTTTTCAACTTTATGAGCCGTGAGGGTCTCGTAAAGACTTTTCTCCCTACAGGTCGAGAGGATCCCGTAGGTGTATTTTCTTTTTAGGAATCGTGAGGATTCCTAAGGGCGTTTTCTCTTGAGAGTCGTAAGGATCTCACAAGAAAAATTTCTCCTTACAAGTAGAGAGGACTTGTAAGTGGTTGATGAGTTGACTTGCTCCCGAATCAAAGAATTACTTTGACGAGGAAGTTGAGGGTTGACTTTATCCGCATTTCACAGAGTCAGGGGTTGATCTTATCCGCATTTCACGGGGTCAGGGGTTGACTTTATCCACATTTCACGGAGTCAGGGGGTTGACCTTATCCGCATTTCACGGAGTCAGGAGGTGCTCTTGGCGTTTCCCACGGGGTCAGGATTGACATTAGCCATGTTCCACGGGACCAGGATTTGCTCTGGGCGCTTCCCACGGGGTCAGGATTGACATTAGCCGTGTTCCACGAGACCAGGATTTGCTCTGGGCACTTTCCACGGGGTCAGGATTGACATTAGCCGTGTTCCACGAGACCAAGATTTGCTCTGGACGCTTCCCACAGGGTCAGGATTGACATTAGCCGTGTTCCACGGGACTAGGATTTGTTCTGGGCGCTTCCCATGGGGTCAGGATTGACATTATTCGTGTTCCACGAGACTAGGATTTGCTCTAGGCGCTTCCCACGAGGTCAGGATTGACATTAGCCGTGTTCCACGGGACCAGGAGGTGCTCTGGGTGCTTCCCACGGGGTCAGGATTGACATTAACCGTGTTCCACGAGACCAGGATTTACTCTGGGCGCTTCCCACGGGGTCAGGATTGACATTAGCCGTGTTCCACGGGACCAGGAGGTGCTCTGGGCGCTTCCCACGGGGTCAGGATTGACATTAGCTGTGTTCCACGAGACCAGGATTTGCTCTCTCGGGTGTCTGTGAACCGTCGAGGTTTGGAACAGGAACTTTTCCATGGCTCCAAGGTTGATTGTCGCGTCAGAATCCTACTGGAATGAGGAGGAACGCTGTTGTGGGTCTCTAGGCCGTCTGTGAACCGTTTGGCTCTCTATCTGATGGAGCCTGATGGGAAGGTATGGTTCCCTTTTCGTTTGTGCCCCTGGATTGTATATAGGGATCGAGGTGATCTCACCTATAGGGCAAAAAGTTTCATTTCATATATTTTTTCTTTCCGCGATGCTCTATCATTTCAGCTTTTATATCGCGAAAGACGCGATTGCCCAATCATTTCAGCTATTTTTCGCGGTGCCCAATCATTTCGGCTATTTGTTTTATTTACTCGTTGCTTTTAATTGCGAGTTGCCCAACCATTTCGGCTATTTTGCATGCATACATTTTTACTTGCTGATTTTGTTGCAAGTTGCCCCATCATTTCGGCTATTTCATATGCATTTGTGGATCGCTGGATTTACGCTGTGAGTTTGGGATTTGATACCGATTTAGGCATCAATATCGCTACAACTGGGATATTGCCAGGAGCGAATCATCATTTGCCTTTGTTGTTGTTGAACAAAGGCGGCTTAGCGAACAGGGTTAGGATCCTGTCGACTAAGGCTTTTAACTTCATGAGCCGTAAGGGTCTCATGAAGGTATTCCTCCCTACGAGTCGTAAGGATCTCGTAAGTGCATTTTCTCTTTAGGAATCGTGAGGATTCCTATGTATGTGTTCTCTTATAAGTCGTAAGGATTTTACAAGAGTATTTTCT
This sequence comes from Agapanthus africanus, assembly GCA_030015575.1. Lineage (NCBI taxonomy): Eukaryota > Viridiplantae > Streptophyta > Magnoliopsida > Asparagales > Amaryllidaceae > Agapanthus > Agapanthus africanus. Next base: position 593,907,584 of record CM057344.1, on the reverse strand, counting down.
CCTTATAAGTCGAGAGGACTTACAAGGGCCGTCCACTGTGTAAACATATCCCTAGTCACGGGTGGGACTTTGTTAGAGAAATGTTTATTCGCGCCCATGGATTGTATACAAGGGTCAGCATTGAACCGCTTGTAGGGCAGCATTGGAAATTGTGATGGCTTAAGAATAGGTTCAGATCCCTGTAGCTTAAGGCTTTTGACCTCTATGAGCCATGAGGGTCTCAAAAAGGAGTTCTCCTTATGAGTCGTGAGGATCTCGTAAGTGTAATTTCTCCTTAGGAATCGTGGGGATCCCTAAGTGTGTTTCTCCCTTGTGAGTCGTAAGGATCTCACGCAGGTATTTTCTCCTTACAAGGTCGAGAGGACCTTGTAAGTGTCTTTTAACGAGATTGTGCCCTTTCGGGTTTTCACAAAACTCGCCGGTAGTCCTGCTGTTTTTACTCACGGAGCCCTTTCGGGTTTTCATCCGTGCCCATTTCGCTTATGGACGTACCGTTTTTTTTGCGTCGTCAGCCTTGGGATGCTGCGGTCAGTACTAGTTTATAGATGTCTCGGTCAATAGCCAGTTTTAGGACATAGTGGTCCACCGTTAGTTTAAAGACATTTCGGTCCGTTTGTCGGATACTACTTATAGAGCTTGGGATTAGGAAGATAGCGAGCGGACATAGGCGTCGTCATCTATCGTTAACCTAGGCCGTGGCTCGTCAGGCGTAGTATTTTTTCAGGAAGCGACCGTTTATTGGCCTAAAAGGTCTTTCACCATGCATGTCCATGAGTAGATAGGCTCCACCATGGTAAACTTTGTCTGTGATGTATGGGCCTTCATAATTCGGCTCGAATTTCCCCCGTTTGGCATGATTGGGGATCATAGGTCTCTTGATCACCAGCATGAGTTCGTCTTGGCGAAATGTTCTCGGCCCAGTCAATCTTTCGTATGAGCGCGTCATCTTTGCTTTATAAGCCTCCAGGTTTTGTTGCGCTATGAGCCGGGTTTCATCAAGGGTGTCGAGCTCCTCAAGCCGAAGGTGAGCATTTTCTTTGTCGGTTAGCTCGTAGTGAACCTCCACTCGTAGAGAGGGTAACTCTATCTCGAGGGGGAGTACCACTTCTGTGCCGAATACCAATGCGTACGGCGTTGTGTTTGTAGCCGTTTTGAACGTAGTTCGATACGCCCAGAGAGCTTCATGCAGTCTCTCGTGCCAGTCCCTCTTATTTCGAGACACCGTCTTTTTCATGATCTTCGTCAAGATCTTGTTGAAAGCCTCAGCTAGACCGTTAGCTCGGGGATTATAGACCGAAGAATATCTCCAGTCTATATTATGTTGTTATGTGAAGCGGCTGATCTTGTGGCTTCTATAGGCTGGCCCGTTATCGGAGATAATCCGTCGCGGAGTGTCGAACCGATAAATGACGTGTATCTTGAAGAAATGGAGGATATTCTCCGTCTTCACTTCTATTAGTGGTACTGCTTCTGCCCACATGGAGAAATAATCAGTTGTTGCCAATATGAACCGATGTCCTCTGGATGATGCCGGTTCGATGGGCCCGATTATGTCAGTTCCCCACATTTCGAACGGCCATCTAGCCACCGTTGGGTGTAGCGGATTTGGATGCTGGTGGATAAAGTCCCCGTGAATCTGGCACGTTTGGCACTGCTTTGCGTATTCGAGGCAGTCTTGGATCATTGTGGGCCAATAGTAGCCCATCCTTTTGATCTTCAGCTTCATCTTTGGCCCGGCTTGGTGAGAACCGCAGAGTCCGTCGTGAGTTTCTTGGACGACTCTCTTTGCCTCTTCAGGTCCGAAGCATCTTAGCCACAGAGAATCAAATGATCTCTTATATAGAGTATCATTGACGAAGGCAAAAGATAGAGCTCGTTTCATAAGCTGATGTCTTGAGGACGTATCTTCAGGTGTTCGACGGGATTTGAAGTAGTCTATAAAGACTTCTCTCCAATCCTTAGTCTTTTCCTGGTCTTTTATTTGTAGAGTTGTTTACTCGGTCGCTCCCTTTTCTTCGGACGACTCTGGAGACATTTCTGCCGGTACAAGAATCCGACGGCTTTGCACAACGATCTTCACGTCATCGTGGTTCTCGTCGGCCAATTCTTTAGCAATCTTGGCTAATGCATCCGCCTTGCTATTTTCCGCACGCGGTATGTTTTCCAGGGTGTAAGAAGGAATTTGAGTCAGTAGTTGCTGCACTCTCTCGCCGTATTTCACTAACTTCGGTTTGCACGTCTGATAGTCGCCGTTTACTTTGCTAACGACCAGTTGGGAGTCTCCGTATATGAGGAGGTTTTCAATTCCCATGTCGACAGCGATCTCAAGACCTGCTATCAAAGCTTCATATTCAGCTTCATTTTTCATCCTCGGCTCTGTTAAGGAGAAGGCAAAGCGCATTATCTCTTCTTGTGGAGTCACGAAGATGAGGCCTACCCCAGATTTGATTATGGGGGTGTTGTGCTTTTGCTTCTTCATAGAAGATGCTCCGTCGAAGTAGAGTTCCCATCGGGTATCACTCCCTCCTTTCTCCCCGTCGATCGTGTCAAACGCGTGCTCATCTAATAATTCGCAGTTCAAGGAAGAATCGGTGGGTATCGGATGCTCAGCAAGGAAGTCAGCGATGGCCTGGCCTTTCACTGCCTTGAGAGGACGATAAGTTATCGAGAACTCCATCAAGAGCAGGGCCCATTTAGCGAGTCGTCCTGTTAGCATGGCTTTTAACATCGAATACTTAAGAGGATCTACTTTTGATATGAGGCGGACCTCATGCGCCAACGCGTAGTGCCGGAGCTTCGTTATTGCGAAGATCAACGCCAGACAGTGTTTTTCGATAGGGGAATAGTTGCTTTCTACCCCGAGGAGAACTCGACTCAAATAGTAGAGGGCTCTCTCCTTCCTTTGGTCGTTCTCTTGTGCCCATAACGCGCCTAAGGAACCTTCAAGGGCAGTTGTATACAGAATGAGGGGCTTTCCCTTGACTGGAGCGGTCAGCACCGGAGGATTCTGTAGGTATTGCTTGATTTTGTCCAGTGCGCTTTGGTATTTGCGATCCCAGACGAACGGGGTTCCTTTCTTCATTAGGTGACTGTAAGGATGGCACTTGCCGGAGGGATTGGCTATAAATCGCCGGATATACGCGAGCTTTCTTTGGAGAGACCGCAGTTGATTGAGAGTCCTTGGCGGAGGCATTTCCATGATCGCCTTGATCTTCGACGGGTCTATCTCGATGCCTCAATGTCGTACGATGAACCCTAGGAATTTGCCCGAGGAAACTCCGAACGCATATTTCAGAGGGTTCATCTTCAAGTTGTATTTTCGAAGGCGCTGAAACACGATCTTCAGATGCTCTAAATGTTCCTCGTATGATTTGCTTTTAACTACGAGGTCGTCAATCTAGCATTAGACGATTTCATGTATGAGATCATCGAAAATCTTCGTCATAGCCCTCTGATAGGTAGCGCCGGCGTTCTTCAGACCGAAAGGCATCACTTCGTAGCAGAATATGCCCAGCAGGGTCCGGAAAGCGGTATGCTTCTGATCCTCAGGATGCATCTTTATCTGATTGTATCCCGATGAGCCATCCATGAAGGAGAAAACTTCGTGAGTGGACATATTATCTATCATTAGTTCAGTAACCGGCACAGGAAAATCGTCCTTCAGGAAAGCTTTATTGAGGTCCCGAAAGTCCATACATATGCGCACCGCCCCATTTTTCTTCATTACTGGGACAATATTGGCGATCCAGTCAGGATATTGAACCTCTTAGATGAAGCCGGAGTCGATTAGCTTCTTGACCTCGGCGTTGATGCTCATCTCAAGCTCGAGCTGCATTCTTCTCGGTGCTTGTTTGACCGGCTTGACGTCTGGAGAAATCGCCAATTTGTGGACAGCAATCTCTGGATCGAGTCCCGGCATCTCTGAATAGTTCCATGCGAAGCAATCTTTATACTGCATGAGCACATCTTTTAGCGTAGCCACCCTTTCTTCAGACAACAGCTCACTGACGAATGTCGGCCGCGGGTCACTTGCCATCTCCAAGTCAATTTTCTTGAGGTTATCTGCAGTAGTATGTATCCCATCTTCCAGCTCTTTTGGCGCCGGTGGAAACTCTGAGATCACCTCGTCATCATCGTTTTCGAAGCACAAGAGGAGGTCATCCATATTCTCGGGTTCTTCTTCTGACAGCGTTATAATGTGACAGGTATGAGATTACTTCTAAGACCGATGTCGATCCGGCTCTACTCTCGCCGCATACGTGGCTTTCAGTTCATGCTTCAATGGTGGGGTTACCCTCCAACTGCTGGATAGGGAGAACTTGCCTTGCTGATACCGGTCTTCTACCCAGTCATTGAGTGTAAAGCAGTCTTCGAGAGGATGTCCTATCGCTTGATGATAGGAGCAATAGTCTGGGTGAGAGACCTCTCCTGCTTGCTCGGGGTGCTTGGACTCCGGGAGTGTCATCATCTGATGTTCTATGAAAAGATTGAATATCTTCTTTGTCTTGTCTTGGGAAAAAGAATATCTCGACCCATCTTCTTTATAAGAGATGGATCCTGGCTGCTCGATTCTCGATCGCGTGGCTTCTTAGATCTGCTACGCTGCTGTCGAACGTTTTTTTCCATTATTTGGTTTATTTTTGCCTCTGCGCCGGGTCTTTTGTATGACGGGCTGGTGACGAAGAGCATTGTCATTCTAAACGGCCTGCTGAAGGAGGCGTTGCGTCCTGGCTTTCTCGTAAATGGCCATTTCGCGGCTATGGTCATCCCGAACCTTTTGACTCGCTTCCCTTATAAGCTTGTCCATCTGTTCTTCAAACGATGGACTTAGCATTTTCACGGCGGGACCTCGTTTTGGTTCAGGGTTAACATCTGCCCACAGAGCATCTCCTTCTTCATTGAAGTCATGTATGACGTAGTAGCCATGGAATCGCTCCCGTTTCTTGGATCGGATATATCCAAGCCCGATCGTTTCCATTCTCCCGTTGGGCAATTTTCGCTGAGCTCCGGGGACGTTCCAGATCCTGTCATAGAACTTAGCTTTTTGAGCAGTCTGTTTGAAGGGTACGCCTTGGCGCCTCAACAGCCTTTTTAATCCTTCTGTGTAGTATCTGGGCAGACGGATAGGCTGAAGTCGGTCAAGTGTCGAGTCGGCACCACGCAAGACTTCTTTTTCCACTTTGGTTTCCGTGGATCGATAAAAGAGGATCGCCTTTTCATCTTCTCGCCTGGGAGGGACGTAGAACGTCTGCTGTTCTTCCACACTGCAGGTATTAAGTGTGTCGAGTTCTTTGTAATGCTCCTGCGGGACCATGGCGATTTGCAAACTCCGATCATCATCAGCGAAGGCTTGTATTGATAGCCGAACAGAAAATACGGCATTGACATAGGGGTGGACGGTTTCGGCTTGTTGTATTGGGGCGGCCCTGAATAGACTATCTCTTCTTCCTCCTCGGTGTCACTCCCGAAGATCGGAATGGTAGTGATGGCTTTTTGCTTCGGTTTGCGACATCTTTCCGTGTCTTCGAAATCTGGTAAGAAGTATTTTGCGTCTTCGTACTTTTTGACTTCATTCACGGAGAATGGGTTCAATTCCCCTGTTACGGTATATTCGAGACCATCCTTGAAATACTTCATACATTGATCTTGTGTAGAAGGGATGATGTTATACTCGTGTAACCAAGGCCTGCCAAGCAAAGCATTGTAGCATGTCTTGGCGTCAATGACGTGAAATTTAATGTCCGTGACGAGCAACCCAAAATGTAACGTTAGTATCACAGACCCGAGCGTCCGTGATGACTGGGAATTAAACCCGGAGATGGTGAATTTATCATGAGCGAGGTGTTGAACGCTCATGCATATTTCCTTCAACACTCTTACATTGAGGAGGTTAACGGAGGACACATTGTCAACCAGGATTTTGCCTATCTTAATATCATGACAGTATCCAGAGACATAAAGGGGACGGTTATGCTCGCACGTCCTGAGGAGGAGATCTTCATCGTTGAAGGTGATATCGACTGTGTGCACTTCTTCCGACTCGTCCTTCATCTTTATTTCGGCGAGGAAAGCTTCGAACTGTTCTGGCTCTTGCAGTGCTTTGATCAAAGAATCTCTCGCTTCCTCAGATAGCAGGAGGGCATCGAGAATGCTGAGCTGCGAGGGTATCTTCCTCAGGTGTGCCAGAACGTTATAATCCACCTTACTTTTCTTGAGCGGGTCCTTGGCTGTCAGCTCTTTGACGGCTTGGACATCGAGGGCGATATCCTCAGGGATCTTTTCTTTCCCCTTATCTTTTTGATTCGAACCCTTGTTTGTAGGTCCGAGATTCTTTTCAGGTAGCGTGCGATTGCGCAGCTGAATGTTCTCGCAGCTCTTCGGTTTTTCCTCTTTTCCTGAGGTGGATTCTTTGAAGAGAGGGCCAAGAGTCATTTCTTCTTCAGAATCGCTCCCGAAGGTAAGAACTTACGATCCCCTTCTATCAACCACGTGACAGTTGCTGGCAGCTCTTTTATGCTCCTTTGTCGTGCTTGTATGTTCCCAACGAGTTTTGCATTTCATCCGCTGAACGTGTTATCGGTGGGTAACATATCCCTGCCACCAGTTTTTAAAGGCCATGCACTCTTCGATAGAATGTGTAATCCTCTGATGGTATAAGCAGAAGTTAGGATGTACGTCCGCTTCATCAAGATGTATATTGCCGGGAGAATTTCCTCTGGAAGAGGGTAACTTTATTCCCTTTGACAGGGCTCTAGAGAATCGTTTCCTTGTCTTGAACCTGCTTTTATTTGCGGCGGATGTATGATTGATTCGAAAGAGTGTTTGTAGTTTAACCGCAATCAATAACGGTGTCGCACGTAGCTAGACCGAGATGAGTACGGGTTGTCCTCTGGGAAACGTGGAACCTTCTACTTTTACTTTAGATGTGTTGAGAAAGAGAGGAGGGATAAAGAATTTTATAGAATAGTTTCTAGATATATGTTAAACAAGAATGTAAGATCTAGATTATTTTAAAGATTTAGTTAATATAATAAGAGGGCTTGTAGGGTTCGTTAGGATTTAGTAGTTATGGATGATTAATTAAAAGTTACCCTTTTTATCCTTTAATAGATTTATAACTAGAACGACGGTGATGCGTGTAGATTAGGGTTTCTGGAGGGAAAAGGAATCCCACTCTTAACCCTTATCTCGACACGGAACTCCGTTCATATCTAGCCTTTACCAAAACAATCATTAATCTAATCGCTAATCGCGGTCGAAACTAGAAAAGAATTGTTAGCGCGCCCGATTAGGATGTTAATGATTCTTTTGATAAAGTTCATAAACTTTATAGGACTTAAAAAGGGTTTAGAGATGTTCATCATCCATTAGCCTACCCTAATCCTACGAACCCTAACAAGCGGAGAATTACTCGCGCATGTTGGGAAAAGAAGATGAAAAGACAAAGAGGGAAAACATAGTGTAAAATGCAAAAAAATTAAATAAAACAACTACCTTTATTAATCAGCTTGAACAATCTACACTTTGATTCCTTAGAAAATGATTACAAAGACTAGTTTGCTTCTCGATCTCTTCCAAGGAGGTAGACGAACAGTTGATGATCAGCCTGGATGCGTGAGCCGTCTTGGACTTCGTGATCTCGTCGGCTTGATAAATTTTCCAAGAGGCTCTCGGTGCCCTTTTATAGTGCAAAGCCAGAATCTTATTGTTGAAAACTTGGTAAAATTCAGCAATGAATGATCTCCTAAAATCTTTCCTTCCAACTCTATAATATTACGGCGGATCCGCGGCCCAAGGGGGTGTTTGGCCGCGGATCCGCGCTCAAAGGTGGGGATCTCTCGATCAAATTTCTTGGGCTTTATCTTTGGGGCATATGGCAATCCTAGGCACCTTCATAATTCAGAAATCTTCTCTCGGTTGCTCCCAGACTTGGTCTCCAAGTTTTGCTTCTTAATTTGGCAAGTTTTCTTCAACAAATTGATTTGTTTGATAAATTCTGCATAACAACTTGGAAAATTCTGCACAACAACTCAAATAAGATTTAGTAGACCTAGTTCTACTAGGATTAGGTCAATGAATTTATTTGCATACATTTTTCTACCAAATACTAATTAAAATATATTAACACATGGAAAATGGTGTCTTTACACATAAACCCTCATATGTATAATACATCATAATAAAGTCTTTTTTTAATATGAAAATGGTAGGAAAAATGTAATACAAATGTGCAGTTTTATCAACTGAACAAATACCCCCAAACTTATCTTTGATCATCCCGAGCAAACTAGTTTATTCAAGAGGAGAAAAAGAAAGGAGAAAACTAAGCACACTTTCGTAGGCAGACACGATTGCACTGAACACGTGCAACAAGCTGTTAAACCTCTAGGTGTCCCTAGTAGGAGGAGTGTTGTCTCCTGAGGGTTTTCAGCGGATTACACCCACAAAATCCAATAACAAAAGAAAGATGGTGAAATTTACATATAAAGATAAGAACCATAAAAGAAAGGCCTTGAAAAGAAGAGTTTCCAACTATACTAGCTTTTCAGTTGTCATGAGCCCTATCTTAATAGTCATGAAAAAATGTTAGAAATCACATCATCCCTCAATAAAACATCGTCTTTATTCTTCATTCCTACCTTTCATCTAAACATTGATCATATAACCCCACGTGTGTGAAATGGACATCCCTACACTCGGAGAATTCAATTCAAGCTATCATACTCTTGTCCATCTACCTTAGTACTTTTTAATTTAATGAATATTAAAGATTTGCTCACACATTTTCATGCAACCGTTAATACTTCTTGAGGTACTAACCAACCGATTACTCATGTGCTTGCTAATTAGGTGATAATATTTTCCTCGTCTTGCACCACCTAAGGCTTAGCAGTGACTCCCAGACCAGTTGGCCTTAGGGCACTAGGTGAAGAGGCACCCTCGCTATATTTTTTTATTGCTGCCTTGGCGATAACAAAACCAGTGTTCATTTTTTTCTTTTCACCATTTTTATATTTTCTTCATTTTTTTTATTTCCTTCATACTTTGGCTTTTAGACAAGAGCATTTCAAGGTATCTTCTACTATCCCGAGTTTCAAGACGTGTGTAAGTGCATATAGTAGGGTATCAACATTCAAATGTTTGGCTTCCAGAATAGGGACTATTTTTCAGATTTATTTTTATCCTCAGATTAGTGACTTCCTTTATCTTACTAACCCTTGGGACAACAGCTCATAACTACTTATTACCAGTTCGTTTAAGAAAACTTCTAATTTTCTTGGTTTTCTTAAACTATTTCTATCTTTTGGATGTAATTTTTCACTTTCTACTCGTTTGTTATAAAAGAGAATTTTTTTTTGAAAAATGTTGTGCTTATGTAAAATATGATGCAAATTGATGTGTAAATAAGCACAAACCTCCCCCAAACTTGTTTTCAACAGTGTCCTCACTGTTGCTATCTGCTGGATCACAAAAACCTGTAAGCTTGGAAGGACATTATTAATGGGGGAAAGAATATATGAAAGTGAAAAATGCTCCCCCAAACTTATTTTTGGCTCACAAATTTGAGGACAAAAGTTATGTTCAAGAGCCAAAATATACCCCCCCTCAAACATGAGTTAGACAATACGAAGCATTTTAAGAGGGGGGAGTCTTTTGATCAAAATAAAGCTTTACAAAGACCAAAAGTTAACACCAACCATTCAAAATTTTTATCAGTATATCGTATAGGTTGGTGGAAGTATGTTTTGTATCGAGTCAAGAAAAAGTGGGGAAGGGATAAGAGGTAGTCTGGAAAGGGTTTGAAATTAGAGAAAAGAAAGAATGAGGATGAATGTGAATGATTAGGAAGAAGGAATGGTGGCGGTTCAACCTCTATAAGTGGAGATTGATCAATCACAAAATCCGTATTGTTTAAAAATTCAAGTTCGTCAGCAAAAAGTTCTTCAAAACTTTTATCGATGGTGTGATTGAACATTTTGCTGTCAACGAGTTTTGTGCCAGAATTTATCCTACTTGATTCAAAAATTATTGAGGTAGAGGACTCGAAAAACTCATCTACCTTATTTTCAAAAATATCCAAATCAAGTTGAATTTCTGGTATTATTGAACTTGAGTTAAAGGATTGTGGTTCATCAAAACTCACTAAAACTATAGGAACAGAAGAAGAACCGGAGAAAGTAGAAGGTGAAATGGGTAAACAAATTGGTGTGTCGAGTATTGCTGAACCAGATATGGAAGATAGAGGCTGAATTTCGGTCTGATCTTCGGGTATACCATTATCATCAATTTCAAGACATATTTGGGGTTCGGGAAGAATTAAAGGTTCAAGATGATGACCACAAGGAAGTGAAAGGATTCGATGAATTGGTGCGACAGAATCATCCAAAATTTTGGGTTCATCAATCAATATATCCCCAACGTCAATCACCTCATTCAAGTGAAGTTTAAAATTCTCAAACACCTCATCAAAAGTATGGTTTTCAATCAGTTTTGGTTCAAGAGTGGAGGTGTAGAGATCACAAGGGTTGGGTATGGTTTCACTTGAAATGGACCCTTCACAGTTGGGTAAATCAAACACTACAAAGTCACACAACTTATCAGACATTGTACTTGATGAATCTATGAAACTGGAGTTGTGGAGTTCAGTTTGGAATGGAGAGGTTTGATTAGGAAGGGTGTACAGTTCTGTCTTACTACGCAAATCCTTCATAATTTGATTCGTCAGTTCCATAAATTTTTCTAATGTCTGCTCCAGACTAGTCTTGGGTTGATAAAGGGTTTCAGTATAAGATTGAAATTCCTGTGGATAATTAAAACTCCCAAATGACTGATTAGAAGAACTGTTTAGAGTAGGTGGAAAAGTCGGATTGGATTGATAGGAACAGAATGGTTGCTGAACTTGGGTAGGAGTAGGATCAATATTATGATAAGAAGAATATTGATATGGGTTGGTTGGTTGGCTATATACAAACCGCATATCAAACTCTTCTTCGGACAGTGGTGGTGATGGTTGATATTGGTCCGGGTTGAAACTTTGGCCTCTAGACCTAACTATGTGCTCAGCAATGGACATTCGTCTAGGGGCTTCCTCACTCTGGGTATGAACTGAAACAGGTGTCGGATTAGGATACGGTTGATAAGACCTAGACTGAGGTGGCCAACTGTTTCTTCCTGCTTATTCTATATGATCTCTTAAGAACATGGAAGAGCCGGACGGTATACCGAAAGGATTTCGAAAACAAGAGATATCTGGTTGTGGACAGCAAAGCTCGGCAAGCGTTCTTCTGTTTAGGTCACCCATTATAAAAAGAGAAGAAGGGGGAAGGGGTAAAAAGGAGAGAAAGTAATTGGTTTGTTTTTAAAAAAAAGACGGATTTAGACAAATCACAAAAATGCACAACCCTAGAACTATGGTTACCTAGGTCCAGTCTCTAGACCGCTCCTAGACTTCCAAAGGACAAGCCGCAGGATAAATCCTCTACCGCCTCCGTACTACCCTTGTAGCCAGGTAAGTGCCAGGTAAGTGGGAAGGAACCACGTCGTGGGCCTAATTAAAAACCACTAGCCTTTGTCACACTTTCCTAAGCACTACAAAAGTAATGCGGATAAACGATAGATTACCCACGACCTTCCTCTGTCCTTATTGAGCGCGACAGTCCTTAGAGTCTGGTCTAGATATTTTTTAAATTAATGAAGGGTTGATCTATATGCTCGGTTTGTGATTTGTGGGGCTTAGGAAGGGTGATGAAATCCCCACCTAATCTTGATTTGGTCTTTTCCCCTTAAAGTCCGTATTAAATATGCAAAACAAAACCAATCACAAAACTTTTGCAAAAAGATTTTTGAGCGGCGCGATTTTGCAAAGAATCCCGCAGAAAATAGATTTTATTGGATTTGAGAGGAGAGAGAAAGAGTTAAGAAAGATACCAGAGAAGTTCGGAACCCTAGATCTCCTGTTTCCTCAAGTCCGTGACTCCAGATTCCCTCGCAAAATTCACACACAAATCGTTAAATATGCAATTTGCAGCTTTGTGTTAATAATGATATGACTCGTCTAAGAAATCAACACAAATAGTAAAAATAAAGAATTACGCACGTATTCCCCGGCAACGGCGCCATTTGATTGATACGGAAAAGCGTGTTTGTAGTTAACCGCAATCAATAACGGTGTCGCACGTAGCTAGACCGAGATGAGTACGGGTCGTCCTCTGGGAAACGTGGAACCTTCTACTTTTACTTTAGATGTGTTGAGAAAGAGAGGAGGGATAAAGAATTTTATAGAATAGTTTCTAGATCTATGTTAAACAAGAATGTAAGATCTAGATTATTTTAAAGATGTAGTTAATATAATAAGAGGGCTTGTAGGGTTCGTTAGGATTTAGTAGTTATGGATGATTAATTAAAAGTTACCCTTTTTATCCTTTAATATATTTATAACTAGAACGACGGTGATGCGTGTAGATTAGGGTTTCTGGAGGGAAAAGGAATCCCACTCTTAACCCTTATCTCGACACGGAACTCCGTTCATATCTAGCCTTTACCAAAACAATCATTAATCTAATCGCTAATCGCGGTCGGAACTAGCAAAGAATTGTTAGCGCGCCCGATTAGGATGTTAATGATTCTTTTGATAAAGTTCATAAACTTTATAGGACTTAAAAAGGGTTTAGAGATGTTCATCATCCATTAGCCTACCCTAATCCTACGAACCCTAACAAGCGGAGAATTACTCGCGCATGTTGGGAAAAGAAGATGAAAAGACAGAGAGGGAAAACATAATGTAAAATGCAAAAAAATTAAATAGAACAACTACCTTTATTAATCAACTTGAACAATCTACACTTTGATTCCTTAGAAAATGATTACAAAGACTAGTTTGCTTCTCGATCTCTTCCAAGGAGGTAGACGAACAGTTGATGATCAGTCTGGATGCGTGAGCCGTCTTGGACTTCGTGATCTCGTCGGCTTGATAAATTTTCCAAGAGGCTCTCGGTGCCCTTTTATAGTGCAAAGCCAGAATCTTATTGTTGAAAACTTGGTAAAATTCAGCAATGAATGATCTCCCAAAATCTTTCCTTCCAACTCTATAATATTGCGGCATATCCGCGGCCCAAGGGGGTGTTTGGCCGCGGATCCGCGCTCAAAGGTGGGGATCTCTCGATCAAAGTTCTTGGGCTTTATCTTTGGGATATATGGCAATCCTAGGCACCTTCATAATTCAGAAATCTTCTCTCGGTTGCTCCCAGAGTTGGTCTCCAAGTTTTGCTTCTTAATTTGGCAAGTTTTCTTCAACAAATTGATTTGTTTGATAAATTCTGCATAACAACTTGGAAAATTCTGTACAACAACTCAAATAAGATTTAGTAGACCTAGTTCTACTAGGATTAGGTCAATGAATTTATTTGCATACATTTTCTACCAAATACTAATTAAAATATATTAACACATGGAAAATGGTGTCTTTACACATAAACCCTCATATGTATAATATATCATAATAAAGTCTTTTTTTAATATGAAAATGGTAGGAAAAATGTAATACAAATGTGCAGTTTTATCAACTGAATAATGTACTTTGATCTGGTGGCAGTGTTTCAACCCTTGCGTCCAGTCGCCAGTGTTTGGCCTTTTCAAATATGGCCATTTCGCGCTCCCCATCAGCTTTACTTTTGAGAAGAGCTTCGCTCAGGAATGCGTCAATCATTTCGTCTGATGATCCTAGAAGTTCCGGATCGGGATCTGCCCCCAGTTTCTCTGCATCCAGAGCTTATTCACCGTTTATTATTGAGTGAGAGATCATGTGGCAGCTTGCCACATAATCCTCAGGTTCATCCGACGAGTCTTCTCCATTGTCATTATCTCCGTCCTCAGGGACGTGGCTGAGGAACTCTTGAAGTGTGACCGGGGTTCGCACCTTCTGGTTATATTCTTCTAGCGTGTCGATATGTTTTTGCAGGTCCGTGCGCTTGTCACCAGGCTTCACGGGCTTTTTGGTCTTCTTCTTCTTCTTCGAAGACTTTGACGGCTGGGTGTGGGCGCTTTGACTATCACCACCAATTTTTGGAGCTGGGCACGGCTTCAGCATTCCCTCGATGATCTCGGGTTCTAGTTGATTTTTCCATCTGATCGCCGGGCATGTTTGGAGATCCTTCAGCATTCTTTTCGTCTTGGTTGAAAGAACGACCTCCCATGGAGCTTCTTCTACAAAAGAGTATGATGCCCCCGGTGTGTCCCCTCTTTTAAGAGCGTGCGGTTGAGGCGGGTTTACTTTCCAATTCTCGGAGAGTGCGAATTTTCCCTGTTGGTATTGGTCTTCAATCCAGCTGGGTTGCAATGGGCGTTTTTGATTCGGCAAACTGATGAGCCTGTTGCGCACCGCCAACTCGAACAATCTCCTCGTTTTGTTTCGGGGAAACAAATAAGGGCGTTCATTTTCTCATTAAAGAATCGCCGTCTCTCGTCTAGGCGATCAGTTAGTTTTGGGCCACTGGGATGTTGTTGAGCATTGGCGACGAAGGTCGCTATCCCCTTCCCTTTTTCATTTCGAGGCTCCGGCTTCGAAGAGGAAGGCCTGTGGCCCATTTGGTCCATTTGGGTTAGCTTGTCAATTAAGACCTGGAAAGTAGTTGGCTTGAAGAACATCATGAATTGGGAAATAGTCGCCTGAGGGTCAAGAGTACCCATGAACATGCCTACCGCAGGCGCTTCTTCGATGCGCTGTTCGCACTTCGACCACAGATTCCGCCATCGTATTCCGTACTACACCCACGTTTCTCCTGGCTTTACCCTGGCGTTAATCAGCGTGGTGATCGGGGTGCGCTCGCTAGCGCTTGCGAATCTCTGTGTAAACAGTAGCTCCATCTCTGCAAATGTCTTGACAGAGTCATTTGGGAGTTCGGAATACCACTCGAATGCGGTCTCCGACAAGCTGCCAACGAATTGGCGAAGCAGTAGCTTATCGTCGCCTCCGGTGTTGCCGCATAAGGCTCTGAATTGAGCGACGTGCTGATGCGGATTTCCCGTCCCCTTATATACTTGGAATTTGGGGATCGTGTATCCTGGCGGGTACTTTATTTGGTCATACCAATCCGGATAGGGTCGTCCAGTTTTAACAATATGCCCAGCCGCTTGATTCGCCTGATGAACTCATATCTGCTGAGCGATGTAATTATCCAGGGTGGCTTTTGAGATGGTTTCCTCCTTGGCTGCTGACAGAGCTGGCAGAAGATTTGATGTCTCTCCTCTATCATCCTCAATTATTACTGGAGGATCTTCGGCTGGAGGGTCCGGCTGGATCATCATGCCCACCATATCTTGAAACAGAAGGGCTATTTGTTTTATATTGACCGCTTGTTCCGCGGCCTCTTCGTCCTTCTTCTCAAGCATTCTTCGAAGGAATTCGGCATCAGTTTCCTACTCACAGCGCTGCTCCGAGGATGTCTCTGGGCTTGCTTTTGGCCCCGTGAGTGCGGCCATGGCTGTTAGCATTTCTTGGAGCTTTTGTTGTTGTTGCTCCTGAGCCTTAGTCACTGACCGCGTTAGCGGTCGATGACCTGTGGAGATATGGCTGTCCTCTTTTCTGGATGCCATATAGACGGTATGCACCACCATACCCACAGACTTAAGGCGTTTGGGTTCAGTGGTCTTGCGATTCGTTGCAGACTCAGGGATTTTCTCCGGCCTTCTCCTCTTGTGGGAGGTCGAAGTTGAGGGGGCCGTTGCAGTGGGCACCCAAGCAGCTGTTGCCTTCTGTGGCTTGACAGGGTGGTCCTCTTCTTGCCAAACCTTTATCTTTTTCCATCGGTGGGAGTAATTTGGATCAATCACCGAGTCTTGGACTTGACGCCAGACCTTGTAAATTTTAGAGGACTGCCGCTGAGGGGGCTACTCCAGCTTCGCCTTTGGGGCACTCTCCATAGGCGGAGGAGATCTCTTTAGCACAGCAGTTGGCAAATTCCTACGCCCTGTTAAGTAATTCAAAGCTGTTCCTGGTTAGAACAGCAGCATCAACTTCCACCATTGGAGCTGGCGGAGTCAGTCCACAAGGAGAATTGCTCCCAGCTTTCCTCACTTGGCGCCAGTGGCGACGTCGAGCATGTCGTGCAGCCGGGAACACCTCCGCTGTTGGATCGGCTTTTCCATGCCCCATGTTCTGATGAGAGTCTGCTGTTGGCGCCAGCTTGTCAAAGACAGATGCTCGCTGAGAGGGAATAGCCAATCTTGAAAAGGCCGATTTTCGTGCAGGGGAAACAGTCTTGGTGACTTCGTTTGGAGCGGGAGCTGAAACGGCCAGTCTCGTGAAGACCGACCCTTTAGCAGGAGAAGCCGCCTTGGGGACTTCAGGAGTAGGAATGGCTAACCGCTTAGGGATAACACCTTCAGGAATTGCGGGCTTCTTCATGGGCCCATTTGAGCTTTGGCCCAATCTGTTAAAAACTAAGACAGTGGACTTAGGCGACTCGTTGAGAGGGGCCGCAATAGTTGCAAGCCGATCAAAGACCGACTTCATGGGAGCTTCTTGCGATGGTACAGGGGCGCTGAAGCTCGTTGATGGGAGCATGGTCCCGAAGAACAATCCAGTGATGGCCTGAGTCACCTGTTCCACTGGCATAGCGAAGATGGAGGCCACTTGGGGACCGTAAGTCACTCCTCCGGACGGGACGGAGCGAGAGTTGCACTTGCAGTTAGTGCAGTTTGAAGCCATTGATCTTCTATTTTCTGCACAGAGCAAGACACCAAATCTTAGTACCTCAAATCCAGGGGAAACCATGTCAAACCGTGATTCGTTCGCGAAACACGACACACGAAGTGTGGAGTGGAAAGAGGAAAAGGTCCTACCGGGCGTGCCAGAATTTGTTCCCCGCCGAAAGACACGACCGAGACGTTGGGACGTCCGGGCCTGAATTCCAAGGGCAGATGCTAATTAGTGCTGTCCGTCCACCTCTTCGAAGATGCTAAGTTGTTTTATGACACCATGTATCGAAGGTTTAAATGGATGCGACCGATGTACCAGACTTCGTCAGATTCCCCCTCGTTAAGGGGTTTTTGATTGTGGGGACGCTCTTCCTTGCAGGCGCAAGCCCCTGCAGTTAATTACGCTACCGCATCGCGGTAACCACTTTCTCCTTCTCCAGATGATCACTTCGTGTCGTGTGTGTTTGTTTTGTTTTTTGGTTGCCCCCGTGGATTGTATACGGAGACTAATTTATGTTGTCGCCCGTAGGGCGTGGATTAGTCCAAATCCATATCTTCTTAGATTTGGGTTTGGGGTTGGGTTTAAGGATACGTTAGTCTCATTTGAGACTAAGATCAACTTAAACGTTAGTTAAGGATACATTAGTCTAATTTTAGACTAAGATCAACTTAACGGGATCATTTA
Organism: Agapanthus africanus; assembly: GCA_030015575.1. Taxonomy (NCBI): domain Eukaryota; kingdom Viridiplantae; phylum Streptophyta; class Magnoliopsida; order Asparagales; family Amaryllidaceae; genus Agapanthus; species Agapanthus africanus. The sequence continues at coordinate 593,890,204 of CM057344.1, read as the reverse complement.
GATCCAACAAGAGAGCATTTGGGCTCTATTGTTTAGTTTAGGGACATTGCGGTTGATTACCAGTTTAAGGACATGGTGGTCCAAGGTTAAGGACATCATAGTCCATGGGCTTAAGGAACCCACAGTCCGAGGTTAAGGACATCATAGTCTATGGGCTTAAGGACCCCACAGTCCAAGGTTAAGGACATCATAGTCTATGGGTTTAAAAACCCCACAGTTCAAGGTTAAGGATATCATAGTCCATGAGTTTAAGGACCCCACAGTCCATGGAATATTTGGTTATCGGGACCCGCCACCTCTCTAAAGACGTTGAAGGATCACAACGACAAATATCAGAGGAGTGAAGAGATGTACCCTTGAACCAATTTTGGTTGAGAGATCTGTAGTCCAATTGGGACTAAGATCTGTTAAAAAATTTATGAGCATATGGGCTTAATTAATCTGAATGAGGGTTTTATGGCCAACTTGGGCTCGGCCCACTCAGTTAAATGTTAAACATTTGACAATGCTGAGCATTGATTTGAGCATCTGACAATTTTTTGTCTTTTATGGAATGCAGAGCATTCATCATGGCTCTGGGCTTTATTTATAGAACAATTTATGTTCTTTTAGCGCACACGTGAGGAGCACATGGCGCGCTTGGCGCTTTGCGCCAGTCAAAGAGTGCAAACCGCTTCTGCTGGGTAGCGCACACGTGAGGAGCACGTGGCGCGCTTAGCGCTAAGCGCCAGATAATGGGCGCGTTGCGCCTGGCGCACACGTGAGGAACACGTGGTGTGCTTGGCGCTGAGCGCCAGTCCAAGAGCATAAAGCACTAGTTTATGAGCGCAAAGCGCTATCTGTTAAGTGGCGCACACGTGAGGAGCACGTGGTGTGCTTGGCACTGAGTGCCAGTCCAAGAGCGCAAAGTGCTAGTTTATGAGCCCAAAGCGCTATTTGATCAATTTTATGATCTGAGAAATAAATTCTCATTTATAAGAGACATTGTCTCAAGATTCTAAAAAGTTCTTATTTTATAGGAGATGTTTCAATCTCTTATTTTGATGAAAGGCTTTGCCTTTATGGATCTATGATCCTAAAAGAATTGACTTATTCTCCCCCCTTTTATTTTATAGATGTATGATCTGTGAGAAGAATTATGTTCTTCTTTTTATTTTATGATGAGATCCTTTAATCTCTTTGTGAAAGACCTTGGTCTTGTAGATCTATGATCTTAAAGAAAGAAGTGAATTCTTCTTTTTAACATGAGATGATTTTATCTCTCTGTTTATTTTTACCTTGAAGAAAATCTTCTTCTTCTACCGAGAGCTTGGCTCTTCTTTCTGAGATTTCTCAAAGTTTATGGGGGGTTCCTCCGTATGTTTTTTTTTCTCCTCGAGACTTGAAGTCTTGGGGCCTTTATATAGGGCGAGTTGATTTGTTCAATCAGTTAAGGAGATCTTTTCTCCAATTGATTTGGGGATTTCTCCACCGTTGGATCTTTGATCCAAGGGCTTCTATTTTATAAAAGGCAATCTTCTTGTTTTTGACAAGATTGGGGAATTTTCTCTAAACAGAATTTATTCTGTGTTTTTGGTGATTTTTAATCAGCATTAGATCATTGATCCAATGGTGCTCTGATTTATAGAGCACAATCTTTTTGTTTGAAAAGATTTTGAGGAATCTTTCCTTTACATAATTTTATTCTGGTCAAATTAATGATTTATTATCATTATTGGATCTTTGATCTGACAGTGGGGAGCTTTTAGTTCCAGCGCTAGCGCACCCGTACTTTGCATGCGGTGCGCCGCTTAGAGTGTAGCGCACTTAGCGCTAGCGCGTACGTGCTTTGCACATGGTGCGCTGCTTAAGTGCAGCGCTCTTAGCGCTAGCGCACACATGCTTTGTACATGGTGCGCTGCTTAAAGCGCAGTGAACTTGGCACTGCTATGAAGCGTTGCTTCTTTTCAAAAATTGAAATTTGAGCAGAGTTTTGCACTGATTGGGGGAAACATGGCACTGCTTCGCGTATTCGAGGCAATCTTGGATCATTGTGGGCCAATAGTAGCCTATTCTTTTGATCTTCAGCTTCATCTTCGGCCCGGCTTGATGAGAACCGCGGAGTCCGTCGTGAGTTTCTTAGACGACTCTCCTTGCTTCTTCAGGTCCCAGGCATCTTAGCCATAGAGAATCAAATGATCTCTTATATAGAGTGCCATTGACGAAGGTGAAGGATATAGCTCGTTTCATGAGCTGATGTCTTGAGGACGCATCTTCAGGTATTCGACGGGATTTGTAGTAGTCTATAAAGACTTCTCTCCAATCCTTAGCCTTTTCCTTGTCTTTTATTTGTTGGGCCGTTTGCTCGGTTGCTCCCTTTTATTCGGACGGCTCCGAAGATATTTCTGCCGGTGCAAGAACTTAATGACTTTGCACAACGATTCTCACGTCATCGAGGTTTTTGTCAGCCAGTTCTTTAGCAAGTTTGGCTAACTCATCTCCCTTGCTATTTTCCGCACGTGGTATGCTTTCTAAGGCGTAGGTAAGGATTTGAATCAGCAATTGTTGCACTCTCTCGTCGTACTTCACCAACTCTGGTTTGCATGTTTGATAATCGCCGTTTACAAGGCTAACGACCAGCTGGGAGTCTTCATATATAAGGAAGTTTTCGATTCCCATGTCGACAGCGATCTCAAGACCTGCTATCAAAGCTTCATATTCGGCTTCATTGTTTGTCCTCGGCTCTGTTAGGGAAAAGGCTAAGCGCATTATCCCTCCTTGTGGAGTCACGAAGATGAGGCCTACTCCAGACTTGATTATGGGGGAGCTGTGCTTTCGCTTCTTCATGGAAGATGCCCCGTCGAAGTAGAGCTCCCACCGAGTGTTACTCTCTCCTTTCTCCCCGTCGATTGTGTCAAACACGTGCTCGTCTGGAAATTCGCAATTTAGGGGTGAATCGGCAGGTATGGGATGCTCGGCGAGAAAGTCGGCGATGGCCTGGCCTTTCACTATCTTGAGAGGTTGATATGTTATCGAGAACTCCATCAAGAGTAGGGCCCATTTAGCGATCCGCCCTGTTAGTATGGCTCTTGACATCAAATATTTGAGAGGATCCACCTTTGATATGAGATGGCCCTCATACGCTAACGCATAGTGCCTGAGCTTCGTTATCGCGAAGATTAACGCCAGGCAATGTTTTTCGATAGGGGAGTAATTGTTTTCTGCCCCCAGGAGAACTCGACTCAAATAGTAGAGGGCCCTCCCTTTCCCTTGGTCATTCTCCTGTGCCTATAGCGCGCCTAAAGAACCTTCAAGGGCGTTGTGTACAGAATGAGGGGTTTTCCTTTGACCGGAGCGGTCAGTACTAGTGGATTCCGCAGGTATTGCATGATTTCGTTCAGTGCGCTTTGACATTTGCGATCCCAAACGAACAGGGTTCCCTTCTTCATCAAGTGACTATAGGGACGGCATTTGCCGGAAAGATTGGCTATGAACCGCCAAATATATGCGAGCTTCCCTTGGAGAGACCGCAATTTATTGAGAGTTCTTGGCGGGGGCATTTCCATGATCGCCTTGATCTTTGACGGTTCTATTTCGATGCCTCGATGTCGTACGATGAATCCTAGAAATTTGCCCGAGGAAACTCCGAACGTGCATTTCAAAGGGTTCATCTTCAAGTTGTATCTCCGAAAATGTTGGAACACTATTTTTAGATGCTCCCAATGCTCCTCGTGCGATTTGCTTTTCACCACAAGGTCATCGATATAGCATTCGACGACTTCATGTATGAGGTCATCGAAAATCTTCGTCATGGCCCTCTGATAGGTAGCGCCGGCGTTCTTCAGACCGAAAGGCATCATTTTGTAGCAGAATATGCCTAGCGGGGTCCGAAAAGCGGTATGCTTTCGGTCTTCGGGGTGCATCTTTATTTGATTGTATCCTGATGAGCCGTCTATGAAGGAGAAGACTTCGTGAGTGGACGTGTTGTCTATCATCAGCTCGGTAACCGGTACGGGAAAATCATCCTTCGGGCAAACTTTGTTGAGGTCCCGAAAGTCCACACAGATGCGCACTGTTCCATTTTTCTTCATCACTGGGACGATGTTGGCAATCCAGTCAGGGTACTGAACCTCTTGGATGAAGCCGGAGTCGATTAGCTTCTTGACTTCGGCGTTGATGCTCATTTCAAGTTCGAGCCGCATTCTTCTCGGTGCCTGTTTGATTGGCTTGGCGTCCGAAGAAATCGCCAATTTGTGGACGGCTATTTCTGGATCTAATCCTGGCATCTCGGAATAGTTCCATGCGAAATAGTCTTTATACTGCATGAGCACGTCTTTGAGCGTAGCCACCTGTTCTTCGGACAGCAGCTCACTGACGAACGTAGGCCTCGGGTCGTTTGCCGTTCCCAAGTTGATTTTCCTTAGGTTGTCTGCAGTAGTATGTATTCCATCTTCCAGCTCTTTTGGTGCCGGTGGAAACTCTGAGATCACTTCGTCATCATTGTTTTCAAAGCACCAGGAGAGGTCATCCATATCCTCGGGCACTCCTTCTTCTGACAGCGTTATCGCGTGATAGGTACGAGATCGTTTCCAAGACCGATGTTGATCTGGTTCTACTCTCGCCATATACGTTGCTTTTTGTTCATGCTTCTGAGGTGGGGTTACCCTCCAACTGCTGTATAAAGCGAACCTGCCTTGCTGATACTGGTCTTCTACCCAGTCTTTGAATGTGAAGCAATCTTCGAGAGGATGTCCTATCGCTCGGTGATAGGAGCAATAATCTGGATGAGAGACCTCGTCTGCTTTCTCAGGGTGTTTGGACTCCGGGAGGGTAATCATCTGATGTTTAATGACAAGACTGAATATCTTTCTTGTCTTGTCTTGGGGAAAAGAATATTCTCGACCCATCTTCTTTATAAGAGACGGATCCCGGCTACTCAATTTTCGATAGCGAGGCTTCTTGGACCCGCTTTGCTACCGTCGAACATTTTTTCCGTTCTTCAGTTTATTTTTGCCTCCATATCGAGTCTTCCGTATGACGGGCTGGCGATGAAGGGCATCGTCATTTTTCGTAGCCTGCTGAAGGAGGCGCTGCGTTCTAGCTTTTCATAAATGACCATTTCGCGGCTATAGTCATCCCGGACCTTTTAACCCGCTTCCCTTATTAGCTTATCCATCTGTTCTTTGAATGACGGACTTGGCACTTTCATGGCGAGACCTCGTTTTGGTTCAGGGTTAGCGTCTTCTAACAGAGCATCTCCTTCTTCATCGAAATCATATATAACGTAGCAGCCATGGAATCGCTCCCGTTTCTTGGATTGAACATATCCGAGCCCGATCGTTTCCATTCTCCCATTGGGCAATTTTCGCTGAATTCCGAGGACGTTCCAGATCCTGTTGTAGAACTGAGCTTGTCGAGCAGTCTGTTTGAAGGGTACTCCTTGGCGCCTTAACAGCCTTTTTAATCCTTCTGTGTAGAATCTGGGCAGACGGATGGGCTGAAGCCTGTCAAGCTTAGAATCGACACCATGCCAGATTTCTTTCTCCACTTTAGTTTCCGCGGATCGATAAAAGAGGATCGCTTTTTTATCTTTTCGCCTGGGAGGGACGTAGAACGTCTGCAGTTCTTGCACACTGTAGGTATCAAGTGCGTCGAGCTCTTTGTAATGCTCTTGCGGAACCATAGCGATTTGTAAACTCTGATCATCTCAAATGAAGGCTTGCACTGATGGACGAGCCAAGAATGCTGCGTTGACCTCATCTTCAGAGTCGCTGCCAAAGATCAGAATAGGGGTAGACGGTCCCGGTTTGTTGTATCGGGAAGGTCCCGAATAGACTATCTCTTCTTCTTCCTCGGTATCGCTCCCGAAGACCGGAATGGTGGTGATAGCTTTTGCATATCCTCAGGCTTATGACATCTTTCTGTGTCTTCGAAGTCTGGTAAGAAGTACTTTGCATCTTCGTACTTTCGGATTTCATTCACGGAGAATGGGTTCAGCTCCCCTGTCACATTGTATTCAAGCCCATCTTTGAAGTATTTTATACACTGATGCTGTGTAGAAGGGATAATGTTGTACTCGTGTAACCAATGCCGGCCGAGCAAAGCGTTGTAGCAAGTCTTGGCGTCAATGACGTGGAACTTGATATCAGTGACGAGCAGCCCAAAGCGTAACGTCAGTATCACAGACCCGATCGTCCGTGATGACTGGGAGTCGAACCAGGAGATAGTGATTTTATCCCGAGCGAGGTTTTGAACGCTCATGTAGTTTTCTTTCAGCACCCTCACATTTAGGAGATTGACAGAGGACCCATTGTCAACCGGGATCTTCTCTATCTTAATGTCATGGCAATACTAGGAGACATATAGGTGACGGTTTTGCTCGCACGTTCCGAGGAGGAGATCTTCATCGCCGAAAGTGATGTCAGCTGTGTGAATTTCTTCCAGCTCGTCCTTCATCTTTTCTTCGGCGAGGAAAGCTTGAAACTGGTCAGGCTCTTGTAATGCCTTGATCAGAGAATCTCTCGCCTCTTTGGATAGTAGAAGGGCGTCGAGAATGCTTAGCTGTGAGGGTATCTTCCTCAGGTGTGTCAGAACGTTGTAATCCACCTTGTTTTTCTTGGGTGGGTCATTGGCTGCCAACTCTTCGACGACTCGGTCATCGAGAGTGTTATCCTCAGGGACCTTTTCTTTCCCCTTATCCTTTTTGTTCGATCCCTTGTTTGCGAGTCCGAGATTCTTTTTAGGCAGCGTGCGATTGTGCAGCTGAATGTTCTCGCAGGTCTTCATCTCTTCTGTTTCAGAGATGGATTCCTTGAAGAGAGGGCCGAGGGCTATTTCTTCATCCGAATCGCTCCCAAAGGTGAGAACTTGCGATCCCCCAGAATCAACCATGTGACAGTTGCTGGTAGTTCTTTTGCGTTCTTCTGTCATGCTTCTCTGCTCCCGACGAGTTTTGCGCTTCATCCGCTTAAAATGTTGTCGGTGAGCAACGTATCCCTGCCACTATTTTTTTAAGGCCATGCATTCTTCGGTAGGGTGCGCAATCCTCTGATGGTATAAGTAGAAGTTAGGATGTACGTCTGCTTCATCAAGATGTATCCCGCCAGGAGAATTTCCTATGAAAGAGGGCAACTTCATTTCCATTGACAGGGCTCTAGCGAATCGTTTTCTCGTCTTAAGTTTGCTTTTGTCTGCCGTGGGCATGCTTCGATCTGGTTGGAGTACCTCAACCTTTTCATTCAGTCGCTAGTGTTCGGCTTTTTCGAATATAGCCAGTTCGCGCTCTCGATCAGTTTTGTTCTTTTGACAGGCTTCGTTCAGCAGCATATCAATCATCTCGTCTGACGGTTCTAGGAATTCCGTTTCGGGATCTGCCCCCAGTTTTTCTGCATCAGGAGCTTCTTTGCCATTTATCGGGTGAGAGATCATGTGGCAGCTCGCCACATTGTCTTCAGGCCCTTCTGAAGAATCGTCTTCTTCATCAGCGTCATCGTCTTCATTCTCAAGAATATGCTTAAAGAATTTGTCCAACGTGATTGGGGTCCGTGCCTTCTGGTTATATTCTTCCAGTGCATCGATGCATTTCTGCAGACCTGTACGGCTGTCTTCAGGTTGGACGGGCTTTCTGGTCTTCTTCTTCTTCTTCGAAGACTTTGACGGCTGGGCCTGAGCGTTTTGATTATCGCTACCAACTCTTAGCGTTGGGCACGGCTTCAACATTACTTCAATGACCTCGGGTTCTAGCAGACTTTTCCACCTGATTGCCGGGCATGTGTGAAGATCCTTCAGCATTCTTTTCGTCTTGGCTGAAAGAGCGACCTCCTATGGAGCTTCTTCTATAAAAGAGCACGATGCCCCCGGTGTGTCCACCTTTTTAAGAGCGTGCGGCTGGGGCGGGCTTACTTTCCAATTCTCGGACAGTGCGAATTTGCCTTGTTGGTATTGGTCCTCAATCCAGCCTTTGAAAATGAAGCAATCTTCGATTGGATGGCTTACTGCTCAGTGGTAGGGGCAGTAATTAGGATTGTTGGCATCGTCTGGCTGCAGCGGACGTTTTGGCTCTGGCAGACTGATGAGTCTATTGCGCACTGCCAGCTCGAACAGTCTCCTTGTTTTATCCCGGGGAAACGAGTAAGGACGTCCTAGTCTCTCCTCGAGGGATTGGCATGGACGCACGTTGCTTTGGCGAGAAACAGGTTTTAAATCACTCGGCTGTTGTTGAGCATTGGCGATAAAGGTGGCTTTCCCTTTGCCCTTTTCATTCCGCGGTTCTGTCTTTGAAAATGAATGCTTATGACCCATCTGGTCCATTTGGGCCAACTTATCAATCAAGGTCTGAAAGGTAGTCGGCTTGAAAAACATTATGAACTGGGATATGGTCGCCTGCGGATCAAGAGTACCCATGAACATGCCTACCGCAGGTGCTTCTTCGATGCGCTGCTCGCACTTCGACCATAGATTCCGCCACCGTATCGCGTACTGCACCCATGTTTCGCCCGGCTTCACCCTGGCGTTAATTAATGCTGTGATGGGGGTGCGCTCGCTAGCGCTTGCGAACCTCTGTATAAACAGTAACTTTATTTCTGCAAATGTCTTAACGGAGTCGTTCGGGAACTCGGAGTACTATTCAAACTGTTAGTTATATGTATGCCCTAGAGGCCATTACTATACATAGGATGTATATTGTAGTGGATGCTGGGACATATATAGGGAGGACTTTCTTTCTCGACATGATAGTATGCTATCTGGTTAATCTTTACCTTAACGTGTACACTGATTGTCTCCCTGTTACATGTTGGTAAAGCCCTTAGGATCTGTACTTGACTACCTGGACTATGATGCGGATCATACTAGTGGGGACATGCTAGTCCATAAGTACATCCTTCAAAGTCTCTAGTCGTGGGTGTATCGAGACGGGGCATCGATATACCAGAGTAGACTAGCGTGTACCTTCTCGACCCATCAAGATGGGCGATGGATGATCCCATATCCATTGGTGTTTGACATCAGAGGAGCTATGCGGGTGCTCAGTAGAGACTGGGTACACTGGACGGACTCGCCGAGAACTCCCAGATGGTATTATACCTTACGTCAGATGGCAGTTCTCTGGTGACACTGGTACAGAGTAGTCTGTTGACCCGAGATCGTCATAGAGTCTCGTGTGGTTCCCACTGTGCTTTGATTTCCATCTTACCACGTCCAAGAGGGCGTGCAAAACGGTGGTTTTTGGGTACAGTCCCGAGTCACATGGAGGCAATGAGCGATAGGAGGGGATTCGTCTCTCCCGGTATAGGGAGTTGATGTTGCGCTGTGTTCGATTGGCTATAACAGGAAATCCCTGGCCAGGGTTGCTGAGATTTACTGGTAAGTGTTACCTGTAGTTTCTCGAATTGTTATAGACCTCATATCGACACGACTTATTGAGCTATTGGGGTCTGACGTTTACCACCCCTAGGCGAGATATGCGACATATCAGACGAACAGACAGGACTGTACGGTAGTGTTACTGGTTGGATTCACTGGAGTTTGAGCGGGCTTGCTCGTCGATCTTCTGATCGCTCAATACCCGGGTGGCCGTTACGTTTAGCAGACCGCTTGCGGCTTGCGGGTGTTTGATATGATCATCACCTGCTGCCGGCGTATTGACGAGTCTTTAGAGTCCTACACAGAGGTTTCCTGGCTCAAGCGAAACGAAATAGGAGCGCATATGAGATATGTGTGGGACCGAGAATAATGCGTGTATGTGATACCGTATTCCATTCTCGCGATGAATGTATCGATTAGGTTATATGCGATATACCCTAGTTATCGAATCAAAGGTTGATTCGATAAGCCGATACATAGGATACTGGTCGGTTATATGCGATATGACCGGATCGTTAATTCAAGTGTTGATTTAATGATTTAATGTATAATTATATATTTGATATATTACTTTGCATTAACTAGTATTGGTTCACTTTAAATGGATTTTCTCATTCGGATTGTACACATTGTATATGTGATATACTTTTGTGCACTTGATTGTATCATGTTTGATGATACATGTTATGCTAGGGTTTTTGTGTAAAGATCAAACCATGGTTACATGATTATGGTTTGGGTTTTGTTTTATTCACTTATTTATTTATCCATTTCATTTTGGAAAATAAATGAGAAGAGAAAAGAATGGTGGCTTTATTTGTTGTTTACTTGAAGCTTCATGAAGCTTTGACTTTGTCTACCATTCTTATCTCATCCTTAACCCTAACCATTCCTTTAACCCTTGGTTAATTCTCTACACATAACCATAGTTAGAATTATGATAAGGGTTGTTTTTCTATTCTTTTTTATTAACTTATCATATCATTTCTTCTTCTTCTTCCTTGAACTCAAGAAGAAAACCTTGAGGTCATCAATGGTGATTGATGATAAAGAGTGAGAAATCCAATTCTAAAGTCTACCCACTTCCTATTTCTTCATCCTCTACCTCTTGCCAAGTAGTAGAGTGTGTTTCCTTCACAAGTTTTTAGGGCTTGGTGAAGGTGGAGCTTGATTTAGCGATGTCTCGACGTAGATCATCTTCGGCATGGACATCGACGACCTAGCTCGCTTTTTCTCCGACGAAGCCGACTCTAGAGCCCGGATTCCTTTTGGACAGCGGAGACGACTTCGTTGCGGAGCTAAGGAGGTGGAGCACCGGATCTACAAAGGTTGTATTTCCGATTCTTATAGTTAAGTGTTAACTAGTTAGCTTTTTCGCCTAGTTTTCTAGCAAACGATCCGTAGTTTAGGGTTTGTAGGCACCGTAAAATTTTAATATGACATGTTCGATGCCTTGTGAGACCTCCTTGGGGTGCCTAGGAACCCTACAGTGGTATCAGAGCCTAGCTAGAGCCTTAGGCGATGCGTAGACGGAGTTAGAAGTCCGATCGACCCGAAACCCCGACTTTAAAATGCTCTCTGGACATTTTTGTAAAATGTGGATTTTTGCAAATTAAAAATATGCAGAAAAATCAGCAGGTAAATCTAAGAATTACGATGCAAAAATTACCTAATGATCTTTCTAAAGTGCGGCGGAACCGCGGCATTAGCGTGCTAATGCGGCCCTTCCGCGGCACTTTTGTCTTATCTGCCATTGAATTTTGCACAGTAACTCCTATTTTTCAGTGCTGGTTTTCCTGGGAATTTTTAATCTGAAATCAAGAGTTGAGTATTTTGGGTTGTATTGGGAGTTCATACATTCGATCGGATTGTCAAATTTTGTCTATGTGTCGTTCCGGATAATTTTTAGAATATGTTAAAAAGTTCGACCAGATATAAATACCTAATTTTTCCCCTGTCGGGAAATTTCCAAGTGTTGGATTTTTCCGTAGTTTGACGACGTTCTAAGTAGTGCAAGTAACGCGATGGTCCCTCTAGAAGACAACAAACCTTAACTCGATTATGTGACCGTCTTGAACTGCCCTTTGAACCTTCGGGTTTGGGGCAGTACGGCGTGCCACATGTGAGGCGTTGGCTTGACCCTTCTACGGCTGGACCGTTGGTACTGAGGTACGAACTGAATGTTGTTAGACTTATTTCATGTGTTGATCTGTATCGGGAAAACTTGGGTGTTCGAATGTTCAATCGGAAAGTTTAACATTTTCTAATTATCTGGAATGGGATACAATAATTGGAATTCACAAGAAGTTATGAGATAACTGAATGAATGTTATAAACATAGCAATTTAGTCTCACTTGATCGGTTGCCACGGAATTTTGATGCGATCAAAAGTCCGTCGCAATCACGTAGCGTACGCGGATACTCGCCGGGTAAACTTAATAGACAGCCTCACTCCATAGCCCCGACCAAGTGACTGTAGGAGAACCCCGTCGCCGAAAGCATCCGTTCGGGTGCTCGCGGTAGCGGTGTTCCGCCTTGGTGCACTTCGTTGACGGTATCGGGGGTGCGGCCGTCTACTGAAGTTTGCGACGAGCATTCGATCAGGATGTCGGGAATCCTGTTGAATTGCCCGACTTGGTATTGAAAAGTGTTTTCGATTTTGAGACTAAAATGCGGGGTTTATAATTGTTAGGCATGCGATGTCTAAGTAATTCATTTGGTCAGGCATGCGATGTCTGAGGAGGTTGCGGATTCCAACTGTTGTAGTTTTACACTTTCTTTTCTGTGACCGTAAGTGTAATATGTGATATCGCCGGTTTCGTTGCTATATGTCAACGACAATTGGGATGCGCATGTTTACTTACGTTGATGACATGTGATGTTATGTGTTGCTGGATATGTTATATTGGATCGTCGTGTTTGAATAGCCGGGGGTTTTTATATGAGATGAGTGTTTTTCATTTTCATTCATGTAAAAACTTGTATGTAATATTCTTTTATTGGGGCACTTCCAGGTTGCGGAAGTTGTCACCGTTTGTATATTATTTACTTTTCCGCACTAGGATAGACCCAAGGAGGGGAGCACAAGTAACCGGGTTCTGGAGTCCAGTGGGAGACCAACTCGAGGAGTCGAGTCCGGGTCTCCTAACTCCAGAATTGGTAGGGTTGCTTGCCGCTCTCGTAGGGGTCTAGGGGTGTGGGTTTGGCTATTCATCGCGACCGTGGAATCCGTGTTTTATACTGGCTCGTATTGAAAACACGGACGTCCTAGTATATCCAATATTTCATATGTTTCTTCTGCTGCGATATCTGTGATGTGATCATGTGATGTTCTGTGATAGATACAGTATATAGTATATATGATATATTATATAGACGTTACTTATGTTTTACACCCACGCTAGCCCTGCCCCGCTCTGTCGTTAGTTACCTAACCTAACGGTGCACGAGGGGACATCGAGGCGAATGCGGATGGCATAAGTGTACGTCGTATTTATCTGTGATGTTTAGGTACTTAAATGATGGGACTTCATTAATGTGATTAATGAAATAAAAGAAACCTAAGATGTTGTAGAATCGAATTTCAAAATAAAACAGGTAGCTACAGTTCTTGCTTTGCACAGCGGTATATATGATATATCCTGCACCTTATTCGATAAGGAAAGGACCGAGATCCCTTCACCGGGAGTGACTCCTTTAGCAATAACTGGCAGATGCTACACACTCGGTTTGTTTTTTGATAGCTTTTAAGTGTTTTTGCTTTGCACAGTGATATATATGATATATCCCGCGCCTCATTCGACGAGGAAAGGACCGACGATCCCTTCACCGGGAGTGACTCCTTTAGCAAAGCTAGAAAAGCCTCAAAAGCACTCCATTTTAAAATCATTTGATTCTACAACGATATCAAGTTCATTACGCAATAGGTTTTCAGAAAAACCTGTCGTAGCCCTCCGTCATTTCAGATAAGTCCTGGTTAGTATTCGTGCTACGTTTGTTGACTATGTTAAGGCGTAGTGTGCGGTAGCTAATTAGTGCTTATCTGCATAAGCATATGATGTGATTGGATTAGGGTAGTCGTGCGATTTTGTTGACTATGTTAAGGGTCGTGCGGGTGGGTTTAATTCAATCAGGAAATGACGGGTTGAACTTGACTAGCACTTATGATTTGTTGACTATGTTAAGGTCATATAGCTGCTAGGGGCAAAACATTATCGGGAATTTCAAGTGTTGAAATTTGCAATGAGATTGCATACCTTCTATGAGATAGTTGGATCCCGATACCCACTGAGAGTAAGAGTTACTCCTGGGAGAGTTTTACATATTACAATTAGCCGATCAAGTAGGTGTCTAGAAAGGTGTTAACGAGGTTACGCCTCTGGGAAAACGAGGTTTACATTAATTAGGTTCGTGCGAAAGCACGGGGGACCTCCCTCAAAGTACCGACACTGGCCTGGCTGAAAGATTGGCGAACTTGTAGTGTGTAATTAATCCCGGCTAGTCTTTCCTTTTAGGGTTTGAAGGAAGATTTGATAAAAAGCAGTGGGAGCCATCCTGATTAGATAAAATAATAACCAATCTATTCTTGCAAGAGCGCACGCTGAGTGTTTTCTTCTCTCTCTCTCCAGGTAGCGACCATATCACGCCTTAATCAAGATAATAATACGGATTTTTGACCGAACCCGCTTGTTATACTGAGCTGGGGAACGTTGGTCCCGCTCCAACTTATAATTGTTATAAGACAGAGAAGGAAACTGGGGAATACCAGAATTCCCGTGCCGCCCAAACGAAGAGAGTGCATGTTGATGCATCATCTTCGGGTGTGTTCATTATACAGAACTGTTTCTCAGTATCCTCCGCATCCTGGGTATGTGATACCAGATCAGGATCCCAGATATGTAATCTGTTACATAGGGCTACAGAAAGGTAGAGAACTGAGAACGGGTGATAAGTTTCATGAGGCAGAAAACGGGGCAAATGTTGCAGCCAAGTCTGTTGGTCACTGTCACCCTGTATTACGAATACATTGATTCTGAACAAATGTTATTAGATACCGAACCTGATATACAAAATCATATCAGTCTCTTTATTAGTAAAGAAAGGATATAATTTTGTATTGTTGGATAATGTTTTGAACATTTCCTATATCAAAAGTTGATCGGTTCAGGCACGTTATCTAAAAGCATTAATGTTCTAAATCAAACTATAGTTCTTAGTATACGGAACACACACAAGAGGAAGAGTTCAGAAATGAACGGATTCTTTTTGAGGTATTGTAGACTAGGTCATATCAATGCGACCTGACTAGCTGAAGTTACATGTAGATGCATATTTAAATCAGTTTGAATTTACATCTTATGAAACTTGCGAGTCATGTCACGAAGATAAGATGACCACAGCTCTGTTTATTGGAAACAGAGAAAGAGTTAGTGAAATCTTGGGATGATACATGTTGATGTATGTAAGGTCCCCTGTCTACACATGCCAGGACTGGTTCTTTGTACTTCGTTACATTCTCTGATGATCTTTCGAGATTCAGACCTATGTTCCTGTTGAAACACAAGTCCGAACCTTTTGAGATATTCACAGAATATAAGTTAGAAGTAGAGAACCAAATACGGGTATAAGTATTATGTCCTTTGATGAGATCGAAGAGGAGAATACTTGAGCACGGAATTCCTGGACTATTCTAAAGGAGAATGAGATTCTCTTTCGGCATTACTCCTCTGAATACACCATAGCACGATGGTATATCGGGGCAGAGCAATCACACCCTATATGATAAGGTGTGCTCTATGATGAGTACTACTGAGTTACCTTTTTCCTTTTTGGGAGTTATGCACTTGAGAAGCTGCATACCTATTGAATAGGGTTCCAATCAAATCAAATTGCCTACCATTTCATATGTGATATGGAAAGGGAAGAGCCCATGTCTTAAGCTAGTTAAGATTTGGGGTTGACCGGCCTATGTCTGAAAGAAAAATCCGGACAAGCTCAAGGCAAAGTCTGTAATGTAGAACTGGAAAGGTTCCAGCTATACAAACTGCAGCTGATGATTTGAAAGAACCAAAGGATTCAATAGTTACCAACGAACCTCAGCCTCTCCGCCGATCTAGTAGGGTTTCTCACCCACCTGAGAGTTACTTCGGTTTCTCTATGACAGTGGGAGCGAGGATTGCATCATGAGATGATGACCCAACTAGCTTCGAGCTGGCCATCGAGAGTAAGACTCTGTAAGAATGGCTGGATGTTTAGCGATCTGAGATGGAATCCATGTACACCAACAAAGTATGGACTTTAGTTGCTATATCTGAAGGGTTAAATCCCCATCAGGAGCAAGTATATCTTGAGAAGATTACTTGGTGTAAATGGAAAAGTTGAGACTTTCAAAGCTAGACTTGTTAAAGGTTTTCATCATTGACCAGGTATGGATGATGATGAAACCTTTTCTAAGTAGCTATGCTTAAGTCCATCCAGATCCTACTTGCCACGGCTACATACCATGACTACGATATCTGGCGGTTGGGTGTCATGACTGCTTTTCTAAATGATGTTTTAGAAGAGTGCGTCTATAAGTACACAGCCAGAGGGCCTCGTAGACAGTGGGAGCAGCGGAAACGTGTGCAAGATGCTTTATAGGATAAAGCAGGCATCGCGGAGTTGGAACGTCTGTTTTGATGAAGTACTCAAAGAGTTTGACATCATCAAAATGGTAGATGAACCTTGTATAAACAAAAAGGTAGTAGGGAGTATGGTAATGATCCTCGTAGAGTACATGGATAACATACTCTTGATAAGAAAAGAGTTTCTTATGCTACGTTCGGTCAATCTCCGCTTATCACTAGGATTCTCCATATAGGATCAAAGTGATACCTACTAAATCCTGGATTTTGGAATTATGAGATAGATTTAATTGGATGTTAGGATTGTCACTAGTTGTAGTGAGATGATATCAATCGATCCTGGGGAGAATCACTGGAAGGGTTCCATGGTGATAAAAACGACTGAATGTCAGTCGCAGGCATTGTCTTTACCCTCAGTAAAGGGACGGTATGTTGGAAGAGTTCCAAGCTAGATACCGTGACATACTAGACGATAAAGGCAGGATACATCGCTACTTAAGATGCTACCAAGGAGGATGTTTGGGTGTATATTGGTTCATGAGATGAACTACGTTCCAACCATTGTGAGACAATGAAGTTGTGGCTTATGCCAAGGAACGTCGGTCCCATCAGTGATCCAGACATATTCTAAGGCAGTATCACCTGATCATGGAGATGCATGATCTCCAGGGAGATCGAGGTTTAGAGAGTAGACTCAGAGGACAACACAGCGGATCCACTCACAAAGGCCTGATCCCAGAGAGAGACACTTTTATGGGATGGTTGAGTATGAGATACTACAACCACTGCTATCAGATGGCCCTAGTGCAAGTGGGAGATTGTTAGTTATATGTATGCCCTAGAGGCCATTACTATACATAGGATGTATATTGTAGTGGATGCTGGGACATATATAGGGAGGACTTTCTTGCTCGACATGATAGTATGCTATCTGGTTAATCTTTACCTTAACGTGTACACTGATTGTCTCCCTGTTACATGTTGGTAAAGCCCTTAGGATCTGTACTTGACTACCTGGACTATGATGCGGATCATACTAGTGGGGACATGCTAGTCCATAAGTACATCCTTCAAAGTCCCTAGTCGTGGGTGTATCGAGACGGGGCATCGATATACCAGAGTAGACTAGCGTGTACCTTCTCGACCCATCAAGATGGGCGATGGATGATCCCATATCCATTGGTGTTTGACATCAGAGGAGATATGCGGGTGCTCAGTAGAGACTGGGTACACTGGACGGACTCGCCGAGAACTCCCAGATGGTATTATACCTTACGTCAGATGGCAGTTCTCTGGTGACACTGGTACAGAGTAGTCTGTTGACCCGAGATCGTCATAGAGTCTTGTGTGGTTCCCACTGTGCTTTGATTTCCATCTTACCACGTCCAAGAGGGCGTGCAAAACGGTGGTTTTTGGGTACAGTCCCGAGTCACATGGAGGCAATGAGCGATAGGAGGGGATTCGTCTCTCCCGGTATAGGGAGTTGATGTTGCGCTGTGTTCGATTGGCTATAACAGGAAATCCCTGGCCAGGGTTGCTGAGATTTACTGGTAAGTGTTACCTGTAGTTTCTCGAATTGTTATAGACCTCATATCGACACGACTTATTGAGCTATTGGGGTCTGACGTTTACCACCCCTAGGCGAGATATGCGACATATCAGACGAACAGACCGGACTGTACGGTAGTGTTACTGGTTGGATTCACTGGAGTTTGAGCGGGCTTGCTCGTCGATCTTCTGATCGCTCAATACCCGGGTGGCCGTTACGTTTAGCAGACCGCTTGCGGCTTGCGGGTGTTTGATATGATCATCACCTGCTGCCGGCGTATTGACGAGTCTTTAGAGTCCTACACAGAGGTTTCCTGGCTCAAGCGAAACGAAATAGGAGCGCATATGAGATATGTGCGGGACCGAGAATAATGCGTGTATGTGATACCGTATTCCATTCTCGCGATGAATGTATCGATTAGGTTATATGCGATATACCCTAGTTATCGAATCAAAGGTTGATTCGATAAGCCGATACATAGGATACTGGTCGGTTATATGCGATATGACCGGATCGTTAATTCAAGTGTTGATTTAATGATTTAATGTATAATTATATATTTGATATATTACTTTGCATTAACTAGTATTGGTTCACTTTAAATGGATTTTCTCATTCGGATTGTACACATTGTATATGTGATATACTTTTGTGCACTTGATTGTATCATGTTTGATGATACATGTTATGCTAGGGTTTTTGTGTAAAGATCAAACCATGGTTACATGATTATGGTTTGGGTTTTGTTTTATTCACTTATTTATTTATCCATTTCATTTTGGAAAATAAATGAGAAGAGAAAAGAATGGTGGCTTTATTTGTTGTTTAGTTGAAGCTTCATGAAGCTTTGACTTTGTCTACCATTCTTATCTCATCCTTAACCCTAACCATTCCTTTAACCCTTGGTTAATTCTCTACACATAACCATAGTTAGAATTATGATAAGGGTTGTTTTTCTATTCTTTTTTATTAACTTATCATATCATTTCTTCTTCTTCTTCCTTGAACTCAAGAAGAAAACCTTGAGGTCATCAATGGTGATTGATGATAAAGAGTGAGAAATCCAATTCTAAAGTCTACCCACTTCCTATTTCTTCATCCTCTACCTCTTGCCAAGTAGTAGAGTGTGTTTCCTTCACAAGTTTTTAGGGCTTGGTGAAGGTGGAGCTTGATTTAGCGATGCCTCGACGTAGATCATCTTCGGCATGGACATCGACGACCTAGCTCGCTTTTTCTCCGACGAAGCCGACTCTAGAGCCCGGATTCCTTTTGGACAGCGGAGACGACTTCGTTGCGGAGCTAAGGAGGTGGAGCACCGGATCTACAAAGGTTGTATTTCCGATTCTTATAGTTAAGTGTTAACTAGTTAGCTTTTTCGCCTAGTTTTCTAGCAAACGATCCGTAGTTTAGGGTTTGTAGGCACCGTAAAATTTTAATATGGCATGTTCGATGCCTTGTGAGACCTCCTTGGGGTGCCTAGGAACCCTACAGTGGTATCAGAGCCTAGCTAGAGCCTTAGGCGATGCGTAGACGGAGTTAGAAGTCCGATCGACCCGAAACCCCGACTTTAAAATGCTCTCTGGACATTTTTGTAAAATGTGGATTTTTGCAAATTAAAAATATGCAGAAAAATCAGCAGGTAAATCTAAGAATTACGATGCAAAAATTACCTAATGATCTTTCTAAAGTGCGGCGGAACCGCGGCATTAGCGTTCCATGTTTCCTCCTTAGCTGCTGAACAAGCCGGAAGAGGGTTCAATGTTTCTTCCCTATCGTCTTCAAGGATAATCGAAGGGTCTTCAGCTGGAGGATCCGGCTGTAACATCATCCCGACCATGTCTTGGAATAAAAGCGCCATATGTTGGCAGCTTGTTCCGCTGCCTCTTTGTCCTTCTTCTCGAGGATTCTGCGGAGGAACACGGCATCGGTTTCTTGTTCATGACGTTGTTCTAACGATGTCTCAGGGCTTTCTTTTGGTCCAGTGAGTGCGGCCATCTGTGTTAGCATCTTCTAGAGCTTCTGTTATTGCTCCTGAGCTTTTGTTACCGATTGGGTAAGTGGTCGATGACCCATAGAGATACGGCTATCCTCTTTCCCGCATGTCATATAAACAATGTGCACCACCATGCCCCCAGACTTGGGGCGTTTAGATTCAGTGCGTTTCGTCACAGACACGGGGATTTTCTCCGGCCTTCTTCTTTTGTGAGCGGTCGAAGTTGAGGGGGCCATTGCAGCGGGCATCCAAGTAGACGACACCTTTTGCGGTACGACAGGGTGGTCTTTCTCTTGCTGAACTTTCAACTTTTTCGATTGGCGGGAGTAGTCTTGGTTGATCACCGAGTCTTGGACCTGTCGCTAAACTTTATAAATTTTAGAGGACAGCCGCTGAGGGGGCTGCTTTGGCATCACCTTTGCAACATTTTTCATAGGTGGAGGAGATCTTTTCAACATAGCAGTCGGAGAGTTCTTGCGCACCCTCCTAAGTGGTTCAAAGCTGTTCCCAGTTGGAACAGCAACATTAATTTCCACCATCGGAGCTGGTGGAGTCAGTCCAGAAGGAGAGCTGCCCCCAGCCTTCCTTACTTGACGTCAGTGACGACGGCGATCATGTCGTGCTGACGGGACCGGCTCAGTTATGGGGGTGGCTTCGTCATGCCCCTTGTTCGGGCGGAGGGTTGCTGCCGGCGTTATCCTATTGAAAACTGACGTCCGTTGAATGGGGATAGCCAATCTATCGAAGGCAAACTTTCAGGCAGGGGGAGCAGTTTTGATGACTTCGCCTGGAACGGGAGATGAAACGGTCAGTCTTGCAAAGACCGACTCTTTAGCAGGGGAAGTCACTTTAATGACTTCAAGAACGGGAATGACTATCCGCTTTGGGATGGCCGCTTCAGGTATCGCGGGCTTCTTCCCGGGCCCACTGGAGCTTTGGCCCAGTCTGTTGAAAACCGAGGCGCTGGATTTGGGCGACCCGTTGAGAGGGGCCGCGGTGGTGGTAAGCTGATCAAAGACCGACTTCTTTGGAGCCTCCTGCATCGACAATGGGGCGTTGAAGCTCATGGGTAGGAGCATGGTCCCAAAGAATAGCCCTGTGGTGGCTTGCATCACCTGGTCCACCGGCATCGTAAAAAGGGAGGCCGCTTGAGACCCATAGGTCACTCCTCCGGCGAGGACGGAGTGGAAATTGTTGCAGTTGTTGCAGTTGGAAGCCATTGATATGCATGGGAGAAAGACACCAAATCTTAGTGTTAGTTGTATATATGCCCTAGAGGCCATTGTTGTACATATGATGTATATTATAGTGGATGCTTGGATATATATAGAGATGACTTTCTTGCTCGATATGATAGTATGCTATCTGGTTTTACTTTGTCTTAACATGTTGACTTGTAAGTGTTATCAGTAGTTTCTTGACCCATTATGAGCCTTATATCGATACGACTTATCGGTTACTGGGGTCTGACATTTACCACCCCTAGACTAGATATGCGACATATCAGACGAAGAGACCGGACTGTACGGTAGTGTTACTGACTGGACTCATAGGAGATTGTACAGGCTTACTTGTTGATCTTCTGATCGCTCAATACCTGGGTGGCTGTTACGTTTAGCTGACCGCTTGCAGCTTGTGGGTGTTTGATATGATCATCACCTACTGCCGGCGTATTGACGATTCTTTAGAGTCTTACACAGAGGTTTTCTGGCTCAGGCAAAACAGAGTAGGAGCACATATGTGATATGTGCGGGACCGAGATTAATACAATATGAGATACCGTATTCTGTTCTCGCGATATGTGATATCGGCTGGGTATATGTGATATAGCCGGGATATCGGATCAAGTGTTGATTCGATAAAATATTACATGTTATATTAGTCGGTTATATGTAATATAGCCGGATTATCTGATCAAGTGTTGATTCGATAATTTAATGTATAATTATATATGTGATATATTACATTACATTAACTAATATAAGCTCACTTAAATGATTCTTTTTCTCACTTGATAATACATTGATATATATGTGATATATGTTAATTGTATTATTTTCTTTTGTTACATTATATATTATATATGTCATATATAATATTGTAACATGTTAGGATTACAAATGAAACTAGGGTTTTGAGATTAAACCATGCTAGGATTTGGATTAGGGTTAATATATTTATTATGGTAATTCATTTTGTATGGATAATATTTGGATATTTATCCTTATTGACTTTGTCAACCCTCCTTGATATTTTGCTAGATATCTATTAACCAAACCCTAACCCTAGACTATGGTAAAGTCTCTACAAGGGTTAAGCATGACATGCTTAACCCTTGGTTGCAATTCTAACCAAAACAATAATTCATTTTTTCATCACAAACTCTTCTTCTTCTTCTTCCTCACACAAAAACTTTCTTGCCTTTTATTTTGTGGTGAATTAAAGTGAGAAATTGAAAACAAAAGAGAGCAAAATTTTTACTTTATCATCTTCATCTATTCTTGCCACTTAGATTAGGGTGTTTGCTTCACTAATACATCATTAGAGAAGTGTGAGTTTGGGTTAGAGTTTCCTCAAGGTAGATCATCTTGGATTGTGAAGATTACTAGTAAGGATGCATCATTCACTTCATGGAGCCTCTCAAGAGATCAGGAGCATGATGATCGCAGTGAAGGGACCTCAACTTGGAGCTTATGAAGCGAAGGAACGGACTACAAAGGTTGTAATCCCTATCTCGTAGATGTAAAGTGTTTACATTTCGGTTTAGTTTGATTCTCTAGTTAAAGATCTAGGTTAGGGTTATTTATAATGGCAAAAATTTAAAATTGGCATGGGTGATGCCATCCGAAATCTTGCTGCCGTTGTAGGTAACCCAACAGTGGTATCGGAGCCTAGCTAGAGAATTGAACGGATAAGTGTAGGATTACGAAACCGAAACAACTCCGAAACACCCGACGAAAAACCTAGTTTATGTAAATTTTTTCAGAGTGTTAAAAAATGTTCCAAACAGTTGCAGAGTGATGTATGTGATACAATATGAACACCGTACAAATTTGAGCCCATTCCCTGAAATTTGGCCGAGATCATACCCTCTAAAACCGGCCAGATCAGATCCCCATCAGGCTGAAATTTGCACAGTGTTTAAAGCTTTGGGTTTTGATACTTTAGGTGTTGTTTGTGTATGCTAATTTTTCATGTGATGTTATCTTTTAGTAAAGGCAATTCGGAGTGTTTCGTATTCGTAATTCTATCTTTTTTTTCGGTTATTTTAGACGGTATTAAAAAGTTCGAACGGATATCAAATACCCACTTTTTCCCTTGCTGAAATTTTTTCAAGAGTTGGATCTTTTCAATGTTAAAGAACATTCAAATAGCGTGCAAGTGATGTGGTGAACCCTCTAGAAGAACAAAACCTTAACTCGATTTTGTGGCCGTCAAAACTGCCACTAAACCCTGGGGTTTGTGGTAGTTTAGCGGTGCCACAAGTGAGACATTGGTTGACCCTTCTACGGCTGGTCCATTGCTACTGTGGCATGTGATGGATACTTCTAAACTACTCTCAAGTGTTGAGCATTTTGGGAAATATTGGGTGTTTGTTTATTCGATCAGAATGTTTAATATCGTCTAGCTTTTTCTGTAATCTGATACAATATGTGGAATTCATATAGTTAGGCATGAAATCCGTAATATGTGATATTTCGGATTTACGATGTCTAAGATGATTGTGGATTCTAAATGTTGTAGTTTTTCACTTTCTTTTCTGCGACCGTAAGTGTACTATATGGTATATCGCCGTTTTCGTTGCTATATGTCAACGACAATTATGATAGGCATATTTATTTACGTTGATGACATGATGTTATATGTTGCTGTGATATGTTATATTGGATCGTCGTGTTTTGAATAGCCGGGTTTTTTATGTGAGATGAGGGTTTTTATTTTTATTCCTGTAAAATTCATTGTATGTAATATTCTTTTATTGGGCCACTTCCGGGTTGAGGATGATGTCACAATTGTATATTATTTACTTTTCTGCATTAGGATAGACCCAAGGAGGGGAGCACATATAACCGGGTTCTAGGGTCCAGTGGGAGGCCATATCGAGAAGTCGAGACCGGGTCTCCTAACCCTAGAATTAGCAGGGTTGCTTGCCGCTCTCGTAGGGGTCTAGGGATGTGGGTCTGGCTATTCATCGCGACCGTGGAATCCGTGTTTTATACAGACTCAAAATAAAACACGGACCTCCTAGTATATCCAATATTTCATATGTTATCTTCTGCTGCTGATATTATATGATGTGATCATATTATAAGCGTGAGACGAATGCTTTATTATTGTATATATGATATATAATAAATGTTGCTTATATTTTTCACCCGCGCTAGTCCCATCCCGGTATGCCGTTAGTTAAGTAACCTACCAGTGCATAACGGGACACTGTAGTGAATCCGGATGGCATAAGCGTACGTTGTATTTTCGTTTCTTCTGTGATGATTAAGAAGCTTAAATGATGGGATTCATTAATGAGATTAATGAAAGAAAATAAACCTAAAAGATGTTGTAGAATCAAATTTATAAAAAAGGATAGCTCTAGTTTTTGCTTTGCATAGCGGTATTCCTTGTAGAATATCCTGCACCTTATTCGATAAGGAAAGAGCCGAGATCCGTTCACCGGGAGTGACCTCTTTAGCGAAACTAGCAGATGCTACAACTCACTCGGTTTTGTTTTTGATTGCTTCTATAGTTATTGCTTTGCATAGTGGTATTTGTAAAATATCCTGCACCTTATTCGATAAGGAAAGAGCCGAGATCCCTTCACCGGGAGTGACCTCTTTAGCAAAACTAGTAAAAGCCTAAAAAACACTCCTTTTCAAAATCACTTGTTTCTACAACGATATCAAGTTCATTACGCTTATGGTTTTCTGAAAAACTTGTGTAGCCCTCCGTCATTTCAGATAAAGATTATTTAGTACTCGTGCTGCGTTAGTTGGCCTTTGTCAAGGCGTAGTGTGCGGTAGCTGACTAGTACTTATCTGTTTAAGCATGCGGTGCGATTGGATTAGGGTAGTCGTACGAACTTGTTGGCCTTTGTCAAGGGTCATACGGGTGGGTTTAATTCAATCGGGAAATGACAGGCTGAACTTGACTAGCGTCCTATGCTTTGTTGGCCTTTGTCAAGGTCATAGGGGGTTAAGGGAAAAAGCATTATAGGGAATTCAAGAGTTGAAATTTGCAATGATATTGCATACCTTCTATAAAATAGTTGGATCCTGATACCCACTGCGAGTAAGAGTTACTCCCGAGAGAGTTTTACACATAACAATTAGCCGATCAAGTAGGTGTCTAGAAAGGTGTTAACGGGGTTATGACTCTGGGAAAATGATGTTTATTTTAATTAGGTCCGTGCGAAAGCACGGGGAACCTCCCTCAAAATACCAACACTGACCTGGCTGAAAGATTGGCGAACTTGTAAGGTGTAATTAATCCCGGCTAGTCTTACCTTTTAGGGTTTTAAGGAAGATTTGATAAAAACCAGTGGGAGCCATCCTGATTAGATAAGATAATTGTTAGTTATATGTATGCCCTAGAGGCCATTACTGTATATTGGATGTATATTGTAGTGGATGCTGGGATATATATAGGTAGGACATTCTTGCTTGACATGATAGTACGCTATCTGGTTGCTTTTTATCTTAACATGTATACTTTCTGTCTCTCTGTTACATGCTGATAAAGCCCTTAGGATGTGTACTCGACTCCCAGGACTATGATGTAGATCATACTAGTGGGGCCTGGGTAGTCAATGAGTACATCCTTTAATGTTCCTAGTCGTGGGAATATCGAAACGGGGCATCGATATTCTAGAGTAGACTAGTGTATATCTTCTTGACCCATATGATGGACGATGGATGATCCCATATCCATTGGTGTTTGACATCAGAGATGGTATGCAGGTGCTCAGTGGAGATTGGGTACACTGAACGGACTCGCCGAGAACTCCCAGATGGTATATACCTCACGTCAGATGGCAGTTCTCTGGTGACACTGGTACAGCTTAGTCTGTTGACCCGAGATCGTCATAGAGTCTTGCGTGTCTCCCTCTGTGCTTTGATTTCCACCCTACCACGGCTCTACTGAGTTGTGCAAACAGGTGGTTTTTGGGTACAGTCCCGATTCACATGGAGGCAATGAGCGATAGGAGGGGATTCGTCTCTTTCGGTATTGGGGGTTGATGTTGCGCTATGCTCGACTGGCCATAACTGGAAATCCCTGGCCAGGGTTGCAGTGATATACTGGTAAGAGTTATCAGTAGTTTCACGATTGTTATGGACCTTACATCGGCATGACTTATCAAGCTACTGGGGTCTGACGTTTACCACCCCTAGGCAAGATATGAGACATATCAGACGAACAGACCGGACTGTACGGTAAGTGTTACTGGTTGGATTCACAGGAGTGTGCGGGCTTGCTCGTTGATCTTCTGATCACTCAATACCCGGATGGCCGTTACGTTTAGCAGACCGCTTGCGGCTTGTGGGTGTTTGATATGATCATCACCTACTGCCGGCGTATTGACGAGTCTTTAGAGTCCTACACAGAGGTTTCCTGGCTCAAGCGAAACGAAATAGGAGCGCATATGAGATATGTGCGGGACCGAGAATAATACCAGTATGTGATACTGAATTCTATTCTCGCGATTCGTATCATCGGACGGTTATATAAGATATAGCCGGGTTACCGAATCAAATGTTGATTCGATATATTGATACACTTGATATTAGTCGGTTATATGCAATATGACCGGATCATTAAATCAAGTGTTGATTTAATGATTTAATGTATAATTATATATTTGATATATTATTTTACATTAACTAGTATTTGTTCACTTAAGATTGATTTTCTCACTTGATGTGCACAAGTAGTATATGTGATATATTTTTGTGCACTTGATTGTATCATGTTTGATGATAGATGCAAACTTGGGTGTGTGTATGCTATACACCATGTTTAGTTAATGGTTAGGGTTTCATTTGCCTTATTTATTTATTTATTTATTTATTTTGGTAAAATAGAATGGTTGCTTTCTTTGTTTTTATGCTAGAAGCTTCATGTTGCTTCAAGCATCTTTGAAAAAGGGTAACCATTTTCTTTTTTCCTTTGACCTAACCATTTACCTAAACTATGGTTTAATCTCTACAAGAGTTTACTTCACCCATGGTTGGATTATGATAAAGCTTCACTTGATTTTCTATTATTAATAATTCACTTTCTTTTCTTTCTTCTTCTTCTTCTTCATGAAGTGAAGAAACCTTTCTTGAAAAATTTCAAGTGATGAAATCAAGTGAGAAATCCAAATCCAAAGTGAACTCACTTCCTATTTCTTCATCCTCTACCACTTGCCATGTTGTATAGGGTGTTTTCTTCACAAGGTTCGTGACCAAGTGAAGATAGAGCTTGAGTTAGAGTCGCCTCGACGTAGATCATCTTCGGTATCGAAGTCAACGACCTAGCCCGATCATTTCTCCGACGAAACCATCGCTAGAGTCCGGGATCCCGATGATCGCAGCGGAGGGACGTCATCACGGAGCTAAAGAGGTGGAGGACCGGATCTACAAAGGTTGTAGTCATTTTCACTTGTAGCTAAAGTAGTTTACTTGCTTGTTTTGCCTTACCTCTAGTTAACGATCTAGTTAGGGTTCTTTGGCACATGAAAAAATTTGATTTTGGCATGGTTGATCAGTTGTAGAACCTCATGGGTGTGCCTAGGAACCCTACAGTGGTATCAGAGCCTAGCTAGAGCCTTAGGCGATGAGTAGACGAAGTTAGAAACCCGATCGAACCCCGAAACCCTAAAAATAACCCTTCTCTGTACATTTTTCAAAACAGTGGATTTTTCCAAATTAAAAATATCCAAAAAATACAGCAGGGTTTTCTAAGAGTTACCGTGAAACACGTAGACCCAACTCGACTAAAGCGCCGCGGAACCGCGGCCCCACCATGGTATGTGCGGCGGTTCCGCGGCCATATAGGAGCATCTTGTCACGTGCTTTGCACAGTAATACCCGTATGTAATGCCTGTGTTTTCTGGGAATTTTTTAAGTTTACTCAAGAGTTGAGTTTTCTGGGTTGTAATGGGAGTTCGTAGATTCGATCGGATTGCCTAATTTTGTCTATGGGTCTTTCCGGATAATTTTAGAACATGTTAAAAAGTTCGACCGGATATAAATACCCAATTTTTCCCCTGCCGGGAAATTTCCAAGTGTTGGATTTTTCCGTGGTTTAAGAACGTTCTAAGTAGTGCAAGTAACGCGATGGACCCTCTAGAAGACAACAAACCTTAACTCGATTATATGACCATCTTGAACTGCCCTTTGAACTTTAGGGTTTGGGGCAGTACGGCGTGCCACATGTGAGGCGTTGGCTTGACCCTTCTACGGCTGGACCGTTGGTACTGTGGCATGAAGTGAATGTTTTAAAACTTATTTCATGTGTTGAGCTGTTTCGGAAAAACTTGGGTGTTTAATTATTCGATCGGAAAGTTTAACATTTTCTATTTATCTGGAATGTGATACAATACTTGGAATCCACAAGTAGTTATGAGATAACTGATTTGGATGTTATAAATATAGCAGTTTAGTCTCACTTGATTGGTTGCCACGGAATTTTGATGTGATCAAAAGTCCGTCGCAATCACGTAGCGTACGCGGATACTCGCCGGGTAAACTTAATAGACAGCTACACCCCAAAGCCCCAACCAAGTGACTGTAGAAGAACCCCATCGCCGAAAGCATCCGTTCGGGTGCTCGCGGCAGCGGTGTTCCGCCTTAGTGCACTTCGTCGACGGTATCGGGGGTGCGGCCGTCTACTAAAGTTTGCGACGAACATTCGTTCTGGATGTCGGGAATCTCGTTGAATTTCCCGACTTGATATTGAAAAGTGTTTTTGATAATGAGACTAAAATGCGGGGTTTATAATTGTTAGGCATGCGATGTCTAAGGAATTCATTTGATTAGGCATGCGATGTCTAAAAAGGTTGCGGATTCCAACTGTTGTAGTTTTACACTTTCTTTTCTGTGACCGTAAGTGTAATATGTGATATCGCCGGTTTTGTTGCTATATGTCAACGACAATTGGGATGGGCATATTTACTTACGTTGATGATATGTGATGTTATGTGTTGCTGGATATGTTATATTGGATCGTCGTGTTTGAATAGCCGGGTTTTTTTTATGTGAGATGAGTGTTTTTCATTTTCATTCATGTAAAAACTTGTATGTAATATTCTTTTATTGGGGCATTTCCAGGTTGCGGAAGTTGTCACCGTTGATGTATATTATTTACTTTTCCGCATTAGGATAGACCCAAGGAGGGGAGCACAAGTAACCGGGTTCTAGGGTCCAGTAGGAGACCATCTCGAGGAGTCGAGTCCGGGTCTCCTAACCCTAGAATTGGTAAGGTTACTTGCCGCTCTCGTAGAGCTCTAGGGGTGTGGGATTGGCTATTCATCACGACCGTGGAATCCGCGTTTTATTCAGGCTCAAAATAAAACACGGATATCCTAGTATATCCAATATTTCATATGACATTTTCTGCTGCGTTATCTGTGATGTGATCATGTGATTTGTTCACATAGATATATAGTATATATGATATATTATATAGACGTTGCTTATGTTTTACACCCGCGCTAGCCCTGCCTCGCTCTGGCGTTAGTTACCTAACCTAACGGTGCAGACAGGACATCGAGGCGAATGCGGATGGCATAAGCGTACGTTATATTTATCTGTGATGTTTAGGTGGACTTAAATGATGGGACTTCATTAATGTGATTAATGAAAGAAAATAAACCTAAAAGATGTTGTGGAATCGAATTTCAAAAATAAAACAGGTAGCTACAGTTCTTGCTTTGCACAGCGGTATATATGATATATCCTGCACCTTATTCGATGAGGAAAGGGCCGACGATCCCTTCACCAGGAGTGACCCCTTTAGCAATAACTGGCAGATGCTACAACCCTCGGTTTGTCTTTTGATAGCTTCTATAGTTTCTGCTTTGCACAGTGATATATATGATATATCCCGCACCTCATTCGACGAGGAAAGGGCCGACGATCCCTTCATCGGGAGTGACCCCTTTAGCAAAACTAGAAAAGCCTCAAAAACACTCCATTTAAAAACCATTTGATTCCGCGACGAGATCAAGTTCAAAGTGTTAAAGGTTTTCTTAAAAACCATCCGCAATCCTCCGTCATTTTAGGAAGTAGAGTACTTAGTATTCGTGCTACGTTTGTCGACCATAGCCGAGGCGTAGTGTACGGTAGCTAAGTGATGTCTTCCTACACCGCATATGATGCGATTAGTTAGGACAGTCATGTGGCTTTGTTGACCTTAGCCAAGGGTCATGTGGGTGGGTCTAATTAATCACGAAATGACGGGTAGAACTTGACTAGTGCTTATGATTTGTTGACCTTAGCCAAGGTCATAGGTGCTAGGGGTAAAAAACCATTATCGGGAGTTTCAAGTGTTGAAATTTGCAATGAGATTGCATACCTTTTATATGATAGTTGGATCCCGATACCCACTGCGAGTAATTGTTACTCCTGGGAGAGTTTTGCACTTTGCAATTAGCCGATCAAGTAGGTGTCTAGAAAGGTGTCAACGGGGTTACGCCTCTGGGAAAACGAAGTTTACTTTAATTAGGTCCATGCGAAAGCACGAGGAACCTCCCTCAAAGTACCGACACTGGCCTGGCTGAAAGATTGGTGAACTTGTAGAGTGTAATTAATCCCGGCTAGTCTTTCCTTTTAAGGTTTGAAGGAAGATTTGATAAAAACAGTGGGAGCCATCCTGATTAAATAAAATATATAACCAATCTAATCTTGACAGAGCGCACACAGAGTGTTTTCTTCTCTCTCTCTCCAGGTAGCGACCATATCACACCTTAATCAAGATAATAATATGGATGTATTGACCGAACCCGCTTGTTATACTGAGCTGGGGAACGTTGGTCCCGCTCCAACTTATAATTGTTATAAGACCGAGCAGGAAATAGGAGAATGCCAGGATTCCCATGCCGCCCAAACGAAGAAAGTGCATGAGATGCATCTCCTTCGGGTGTGTTCATTACAAAGAACTGTTTCTCAGTATCCTCTACATCCTGGGTATTTGATACCAGATCAGGATCCCAAATATGTAATCTGTTACATGGGCTATAATAGGTAGAGAACTGAGAACGGGTGATAAGTTTCATGAGACAGAAAACGGTGCAAGTGTTGCAGCCAAGTCTGTTGGTCAGTTTCACCCTGTATTACCAGTACATTGATTCTGAACAAATGCTATTAGATACCGAACCTGATATACAAAATCATATCAATCTCTTTATTAATAAAGAAATGATATAATTTTGTATTGTTGGATAATGTTTTGAACATTTCCTATATCAGAAGTTGATCGGTTCAGGCACGTTATCTAAAAGCATTGACGTTCTAAATCAAACTACAGTTCTTAGTATACAGAACACACACAAGAGGAAGAGTTCAGAGATGAACGAATTCTTCTTGAGGCATTGTAGACTAGGTCATATCAATGTGACCCGACTAGCTTAAGTTACATTTTAGATGCATATTTAAATCAGTTTGAATTTACATCTTGTGAAACTTTCCAGTCATGTCACAAAGATTAGATGACCATAACTCTGTTTATTGGAAACAGAGAAAGAGTTAGTAAACTCTTGGGATTGATACATAATGATGTATGTAAGGTCCCCTGTCTGCACATGCCAGGACCGGTTCTTTGTACTTCATTACATTCTCTGATGATCTCTCAAAATTCATTCACATGTTCCTACTGAAACATAAATCCGAAGCTTTTGAGATATTCACAGAATATAAGTTAGAAGTAGAGAACCAAAAACTGGGTATAAGTATTTTGTCCTATGATGAGATCAGGGAGGAGAATACTTGTGTATAGAATTCCTGGACTATTCTAAAGGTGAATGAGATTCTCTCTCGGTATTACTCCTCTGAATACACCACAGCACAATGGTGTATCAGGACGGGGCAATAGCACCCTATATGATATGGTGTGCTCTATGATGAGTACTACTGAGTTACCTTTTTCCTTTTGGGGGTTATGCACTTGAGAAGTTGCATACCTATTGAATTGGGTTCGAATCAAATCAATGCCTACCACTCCATATAAGATATGGTATGAGAAGAGCCTATCTCTTAAGTAAGTTAAGATTTGGGATTGTCCGGCCTATGTCAAAAGCAAAATCCGGACAAGATCGAGGCAAGGTCAGTTCTGTAGAACTGGAAAGGTTCTAGCAGCTGATGATTTGACAGAACCAAAGGATTCAATAGATTCCGACAAACCTCAGCTTCTCCACCGATCTAGCAGGGTTCCTCATCCGCCTGAGAGATACTTCGGTTTCTCGATGACAGTGGGAGCGAGGAATGCATCATGAGATGATGATCCAACTAGTTTCGAGCAGGCCATCGAGAGTAGGAACTCTGTAAGAATGGCTGGATGCTTAGCGATCTAAGATGGAATCCATATACACCAACAAAATATGGACTTTGGTTGCTATATCTGAAGGGTTAAATCCCCATCAGGAGCAAGTATATCTTGAGAAGATTACTTGGTGTAGATGGAAAAGTTGAGACTTTTAAAGCTAGACTTGTTAAAGGTTTTCGTCATCGACCAGGCATGGATAATGATGAAACCTTTTCCAGTAGCTATGCTTAAGTCCATCCGGATCCTACTTGCTATTGCTACATACCATGACTACGATATCTGGTGGTTGGGTGCCATGACTACTTTTCTAAATAATGATTTAGAAGAGAACGTCTATAAGAATACAGCCAGAGGGCTTCGTAAACAGTGGGAGCAGCGGAAACGCGTGCAAGTTGCTTTACATGATAAAGCAGGCATCGCGGAGTTGGAACGTCTGTTTTGATGTGATAGTCAAAGTGTTTGACTTCATCAAAATGGTAGATGAACCTCGTATATACAAAAAGGTAGTAGGGAGTATGGTGGTGATCCTCATAGAGTACGTAGATGACATACTCTTGATAAGGAAGGAGTTTCCTATGCTACGCTCGGTCAATCTCCTCTTATCACATGGATTCTCCATATAGGATCAAAGTGATACCTCCTAAATCCTGGGTTTTGGATCTATGAGATAGATCTAAATGGATGTTAGGATTCTCACTAGGTTTAGTAAGATGGTATCAATCGATCCTGGGGAGAATCACTGGAAAGGTTCCAAGGTGATAAGGACGACTGAATGTCAGTCAAAGGCATTGTCTTTACCCTCAGTAAAGGGACGATATGTTGGAAGAGTTCCAAGTTAGATACCGTGGCAAACTAGACGATAAAGGCTG
Source organism: Agapanthus africanus (assembly GCA_030015575.1). Taxonomy (NCBI): domain Eukaryota; kingdom Viridiplantae; phylum Streptophyta; class Magnoliopsida; order Asparagales; family Amaryllidaceae; genus Agapanthus; species Agapanthus africanus. The sequence continues at coordinate 593,857,308 of CM057344.1, read as the reverse complement.
GTAACATCGCTATTAAAGATACTACCAAAGAGGCAGTTTGGGTGTATAATGGTTCATAAGATGAACTAGGTTCCTACCATTGTGTGACAATGGAAGTATGGCTTTGGCCCAGGAACACTGGTCCCATCAGTGACCCAGACATATTCTGAGGCAGCGTCACCTGATCATGGAGATAGTTGATCTCCAGGGTGATCGAGGTTAGGAGAGTAGACTCAGAGGAAAACACGGCGGATCCACTCACAAAGGCCTTTTCCCAGAGAGAGACTTATATGGGATGGTTGAGTATTAGATACTGCAACCACTGCTACAGATGGCCCTCGTGCAAGTGGGAGATTGTTAGTTATATGTATGCCCTAGAGGCCATTACTGTACATTGGATGTATATTGTAGTGGATGCTGGGACATATATAGGTAGGACTTTCTTGCTCGACATGATAGTACGCTATCTGGTTGCTCTTTATCTTAACATGTATACTTTCTGTCTCTCTGTTACATGCTGATAAAGCCCTTAGGATGTGTACTCGACTCCCAGGACTATGATGTAGATCATACTAGTGGGGCCTGGGTAGTCAATGAGTACATCCTTCAATGTTCCTAGTCGTGGGAATATCGAGACGGGGCATCGATATTCCAGAGTAGACTAGCGTATATCTTCTCGACCCATGTGATGGGCGATGGATGATCCTATATCCATTGGTGTTTGACATCAGAGATGGTATGCGGGTGCTCAGTGGAGACTGGGTACACTGAACGGACTCGCCGAGAACTCCCAGATGGTATTATACCTCACGTCAGATGGCAGTTCTCTGGTGACACTGGTACAGCTTAGTCTGTTGACCCGAGATCGTCATAGAGCCTTGCGTGTCTCCCACTGTGCTTTGATTTCTACCCTACCACGGCTCTACTGAGTTGTGCAAACAGGTGGTTTTTGGGTACAGTCCCGATTCACATGGAGGCAATGAGCGATAGGAGGGGATTCGTCTCTCCCGGTATTGGGGGTTGATGTTGCGCTATGCTCGACTGGCCATAACTGGAAATCCCTGGACAGCGTTGCAGTGATATACTGGTAAGAGTTATCAGTAGTTTCACGATTGTTATGGACCTTATATCGGCATGACTTATCAAGCTACTAGGGTCTGACGTTTACCACCCCTAGGAAAGATATACGACATATCAGACGAACAGACCGGACTGTACGGTAAGTGTTACTGGTTGGATTCACAGGAGTGTGAGCGGGCTTGCTCGTTGATCTTCTGATCGCTCAATACCCGGATGGCCGTTACGTTTAGCAGACCGCTTGCGGCTTGTGGGTGTTTGATATGATCATCACCTACTGCCGGCGTATTAACGAGTCTTTAGAGTCCTACACAGAGGTTTCCTGGCTCAAGCGAAACGAAATAGGAGCGCATATGAGATATGTGCGGGACCGAGAATAATACCAGTATGTGATACTGAATTCTATTCTCGCGATTTGTATCATCGGACGGTTATATAAGATATAGCCGGGTTACCGAATCAAATGTTGATTCGATATATTGATACACTTGATATTAGTCGGTTATATGCAATATGACCGGATCATTAAATCAAGTGTTGATTTAATGATTTAATGTATAATTATATATTTGATATATTACTTTACATTAACTAGTATTTGTTCACTTAAGATTGATTTTCTCACTTGATGTGCACAAGTAGTATATGTGATATATTTTTGTGCGCTTGATTGTATCATGTTTGATGATAGATGCAAACTTGGGTATGTGTATACTATACACCATGTTTAGTTAATGGTTAGGGTTTCATTTGCCTTATTTATTTATTTATTTATTTATTTTGGTAAAATAGAATGGTTGCTTTCTTTGTTTTTATGCTAGAAGCTTCATGTTGCTTCAAGCATCTTTGAAAAAGGGTAACCATTTTCTTTTTTCCTTTGACCTAACCATTTACCTAAACTATGGTTTAATCTCTACAAGAGTTTACTTCACCCATGGTTGGATTATGATAAAGCTTCACTTGATTTTCTATTATTAATAATTCACTTTCTTTTCTTTCTTCTTCTTCTTCTTCATGAAGTGAAGAAACCTTTCTTGAAAAATTTCAAGTGAGAAATCCAAATCCAAAGTGAACCCACTTCCTATTTCTTCATCCTCTACCACTTGCCATGTTGTATAGGGTGTTTTCTTCACAAGGTTCGTGACCAAGTGAAGATGGAGCTTGAGTTAGAGTCGCCTCGACGTAGATCATTTTCGGCATTGAAGTCAACGACCTAGCCCGATCATTTCTCCGACGAAACCATCGCTAGAGTCCGGGATCCCGATGATCGCAGTGGAGGGACGTCTTCACGGAGCTAAAGAGGTGGAGGACCGGATCTACAAAGATTGTAGTCACTTTCACTTGTAGCTAAAGTAGTTTACTTGCTTGTTTCGCCTTACCTCTAGTTAACGATCTAGTATAGGGTTCTTTGGCACATGAAAAAATTTGATTTTGGCATGGTTGATCAGTTGTAGAACCTCATGGGTGTGCCTAGGAACCCTACAGTAATAACCAATCTAATCTTGCAAGAGCATACGCTAAAGTGTTTTCTTCTCTCTCTCTAGGTAGCGACCATGTCAGGCCTTAATCAAGATAATAATATGGATGTATTGACCGAGCCCGCTTATTATACTGAGCAGGGGAACGTTGGTCCAGTTCTTTCTTATAATTGTTATAAGACTGAGCAGGGAATAGGAGAATATCCGGATTCTCACGCCGCCCAAATGAAGAATAAGCATGCTGATGCATTTTCTTCGGGTGTGTTAGTTATCGAGAACTGTTTCTCAGTTCACTTTATGTCCTGGGTATTAAATACCGGATCGGGATCCTACATATGTAATATATTACATGGGCTATGGAAAGGTAGGGAACTGGGAGAAGGTGATCATTCAATAAGAGTAGGGAATGATGCAAATGTTGCAGCCAAGGCTGTTGGCGAATATCACCTTGTGTTACCAAATGGTAATACATTGATTCTGAATGAATGCTATTACATTCCGACCCTGATATGCAATCTTGTATCAGTTTCTTTATTGAGTAAGGAATGATATAATTTTGTAGTACAAGATAATGTTATGAACATCTTCCTGAATCAAAAGTTGATTGGATCAGGCTCGTTAAATAATGGCATATACGTTCTCAATCAAACTACAGTACTTAATGTGCAAAACACACACAAGGGGAAGAGTTCAGAAATGAACGAATCCTTCTTGTGGTATTGTAGACTACGTCATATCAGTGCGACACGACTAGCTAAGTTACATAAAGATGGATATTTGAATCCGTTTGAATTATCATTTTATGACACTTGCCAGTCATGTCTCAAAGGCAAAATGACCAAAATTCCGTTTAGTAGACACCGAGAAAGAGTTACAGAACTCTTGGGACTGATACATAGTGATGTATGTGGTCCCATGTCTACACATGCCAGGGATGGTTCCTCGTACTTCATTACATTCATTGACGATCTCTCAAGATACGGACATTTGTTCCTGTTGAAACATAAGTCTGAAGCTTTTGAGAAATTCAAAGAATATAAAGACGAAGTTGAGAACCAAAAGGGTAAAAATATTAAAATCCTTCGATCTGATCGAGGAGGAGGATACTTGAGCAATGAGTTCTGGGACTATCTAAAAGAGAATGGGATTCTCTCTCAGCTTACTCCTCCCTATACACCGCAGCACTACCAGTGTATCGGAGCGGAGGAATCGCACCCTATTAGATATGGTGCGCTCTATGATGAGCACCACTGAGTTGCCTATTTCCTTTTGGGGTTATGCGTTTGAAGCAGTAGCATACCTATTGAATCAGGTTCCATCTAAATCTTTACCTACCACACCATATGAGATATAGAGTGGGAAGAGATCATGTCTTAAACATGTTAAGATATGGGGTTGTCCGGCCTATGTCAAAAGACAAAATCTGGACAAACTCGAGGCCGGTCAATTCTTTGCAAGTTTGTGGGATATCCCAAACATTCACATGGATATCTATTCTACCACGGCGAGAAACAAAAGGTGTTTGTTTCTCGACATGCCACCTTTTTAGAAAAGGAATTTCTTGCAAAAGAAACAAGTGAATGAGGTAGACCTGGAAGAAATTCCAGCACCACAAACTACAACTGAAGATTTAGTGGAACCAGAGGATTTTTTAGTTCCCGACGAACACCAGCCTCTCCGCCGATCTAGTAGGGTTCCTCATCTACCTGAGAGATACTACGATTTTCTCATCGATGGTGGGAGCAAGGATTGCATCATGGAAGATGATGACCCGACTAGCTTCGAGCAAGCCATCACGAGTGGGGACTCTGTGAAATGGCTGGATGCAATACGATCTGAGATGGAATCCATGTACACCAACAAAGTATGGACTTTAGAAGTTTCTCCTGAAGGGGTAAAACCCATTGGGAGCAAATGGATCTTTAAGAAGAAACTTGGTGTAGATGGAAAGGTGGAGACTTTCAAAGCTAGACTTATGCAAAGGGTTTTCGTCAACGACCTGGTGTGGATTATGACGAAACCTTTTCTCCAGTGGCTATGCTTAAGTCCATACGGATCTTACTTGCTATTGCTACATACCATGACTACGAAATCTGGCAAATGGATGTTAAGACCGCCTTTCTAAATGGTGATTTAGAGGAGTGCGTATACATGACTCAGCCAGAGGGCTTCGTAGACAGTGGGAACGGCGGAAAGGTGTGCAAGCTTCTTAAATCCATCTACGGGTTAAAGCAGGCATCGCGGAGTTGAAACATCTGTTTTGATGTGGTAGTCAAAGAGTTTGACTTCATCAAGAACGTAGATGAACCTTATATTTACAAGAAGGTTGCAGAGAGTAAGGTTGTCTTCCTCATATTGTACGTGGATGGCATACTCTTGATAGAAAAAAATGATGTTCCTATGCTGCACTCGGTCAAGTTCTTCTTATCACATAGATTCTCAATGAAAGATCTAGGGGATGCCTTCTACATTTTGGGGATTAAGACCTATAGAGATAGATCTAAGAGGATACTGGGGTTGTCCCAATCCAGGTACATTGATACTATACTAAAGAGGTTTAGTATGGAAGAATCCAAGCGTGGGTATTTACCTACGATCTCTGGACTCACTCTCTCCAAAGAGATATCTTCTAAGACTGATTTGGAGAGAGCTCGCATGCAAGGGATACCTTATGCTTCGGCAGTAGGCTCTATCATGTACGCGATGCTATGTACCAGACTCGATGTAGCATACTCACTAAGTGTAGTGAGTAGGTATCAAGCAGATCCTGGAGAGAGTCACTGGACAGCTGTGAAGAACATTCTCAAGTACTTGAGAAGGACTAAGGAGGTGTTCTTGGTGTATGGTAACGGAGAACTCCAGGTGGAGTCCTTTACCGATTCGAGCTTCCAAAGTGATAAGGACGACTCTAAGTCGCACTCGGGATTTGTCTTTAACCTAAATGGATGGGCGGTTTGTTGGAAGAGTTCCAAGCAAGAAACCGTGTCAGACTCGACGATGGAGGCTGAATACATCGCTGCCAACGATGCTGGCAAAGAGGCTGTCTGGATCAAGAAGTTCATCACTGAACTTGGTGTGGTTCCATCCATTGAGCATCCAATACCTTTGTATTATGATAACAATGGAGCTGTGGCTTTGGCCAAGGAACTCAGGTCCCATCAGAGATCCAGGCATATTCTGAGGCGGTATCACCTGATCCGAGAGATAGTTGATCACTGAGAGATCGAGGTCAGGAGAGTTGACACGAAGGACAACACTGCGGATCCACTCACGAAGGCCATACCCCAGATACAATTTGAGAGACTCTTCGGGATATTGGGTATGAGATACTACAACAGCTGGCCTTAGTGCAAGTGGGAGATTGTTAGTTGTATATATGCCCTAGAGGCCATAGTTGTACATATGATGTATATTATAGTGGATGCTTGAATATATATAGAGAGGACTTTCTTTCTCGATATGATAGTATGCTATCTGGTTTTACTTTGTCTTAACATATTGACTTGTATTTGTTTATTGTCTTGATCTCACATGTTGATAAAGCCCTTAGGATATGGACTCGACTACTAGGACTATGATACAGATCATACTAGTGGGGCCAGGGTAGTCCAAGAGTACATCCTATAACTGTTCCTAGTCGAGGGTGTATCGAGACAGGGCATCGATACTCCAGAGTAGACTAGCGTATACGCGTTTTGACCCATACGATGGGCGATGGATGATCCCATATCCATTGGTGTTTGACATCAAAGATGGTGTATGGGTGGTCAGTAGAGACTGGGTGCACTGAACGGACTCGCCGAGAACTCCTAGATGGTATTATACCTATCGTCAGATAGCAGTTCTCTGATGATACTGTACAGCTTAGTCTGTAGACCCGAGATCGTCATAGAGTCTTGTGTGATTCCCACTGTGCTTTGATTTCCACCTTACCACGTTCATGAGACTGTGCAAAACGGTGGCTTTTGGGTACAGTCCCGAATCACATGGAGGCAATGAGCGATAGGAGGGGTTTCGTCTCTTCCGGTATTGGGATTGATGTTGCGCTGTGTTCGATTGGCTATAAGTGGAAGTCCCTAGCCAGGATTGATATGGAGATCTACTGGTAAGTGTTATGAGTAGTTTCTCGACCCGTTATGAGCCTTACATCGACACGACTTATCGGTTACTGGGGTCTGACGTTTACCACCCCTAGACTAGATATGCGACATATCAGACGAAGAGACCGGACTGTACGGTAGTGTTACTGATTGGATTCACAGGAGAATGTACAGTCTTACTTGTTGATCTTCTGATCGCTCAATACCCGGGTGGCTGTTACATTTAGCTGACCGCTTGCAGCTTGTGGGTGTTTGATATGATCATCACCTACTGCCGGCGTATTGACGATTCTTTAGAGTCCTACACAGAGGTTTCCTGGCTCAGGCAAAACGGAGTAGGAGAACATATGTGATATGTGCGGGACCGAGATTAATACGATATGAGATACCGTATTCTGTTCTCGCGATATGTGATATCGGACGGGTATATGTGATATAGCCAGGATATCGGATCAAGTGTTGATTCGATAAAATGTTACATGTTATATTAGTCGGTTATATGTAATATAGCCAGATTATCTAATCAAGTGTTGATTCAATAATTTAATGTAAAATTATATATGTGATATATTATATTACATTAACTAATATAAGCTCACTTAAATGATTCTTTTTCTCACTTGATAATATATTGATATATATGTGATATATGTTACTTGTATTATTTTCTTTTGTTAAATTATATATTATATATGTGATATATAATATTGTAACATGTTAGGGTTACAAATGCAACTAGGGTTTTGAGATTAAACCATGCTAGGGTTTGGATTAGGGTTAATATATTTATTATGGTAATTCATTTTGTATGGATAATATTTGGATATTTATCCTTATTGACCTTGTCAACCCTCCTTGATATTTTGCTAAATATTTATTAACCAAACCCTAACCCTAGACCATGGTAAAGTCTCTACAAGGGTTAAGCATGACATGCTTAACCCTTGATTGCAATTCTAACCAAAACAATAATTCATTTTTTCATCACAAACTCTTCTTCTTCTTCCTCACACAAAAGCTTTCTTGCTTTTTATTTTGTGGTGAATTAAAGTGAGAAATTGAAAACAAAAGAGAGCAAAATTCCTACTTCATCATTCTCATCTATTCTAGCCACTTAGATTAGGATGTTTGCTTCATTAATACATCATTAGAGAAGTGTGAGTTTGGGTTAGAGTTTCTTCAAGGTAGATCATCTTGAATTGTGAAGATTACTAGCAAGGATGCATCATTCACTTCATGGAGCCTCTCAAGAGTTCGGGAGCATGATGATCGCAGCGAAATGACCTCAACTCGGAGCTTATGAAGCGAAGGAACGGACTACAAAGGTTGTAATCCCTATCTCTTAGATGTAAAGTGTTTACATTTCGGTTTAGTTTTATTCTCTAGTTAAAGATCTAGGTTTGGGGTTATCTATAATGGAAAAAATTTAAAATTGGCATGGGAGATGCCACCCGAAACCTTGCTGCCATTGTAGGTAACCCAAAACTTAGTACCTTGACTCCAGGGGAAACCATATCAAACCGCGATTCGCTCGCGAACACGACACACGAAGTGTGGAGTGGAAAGAGGAAAAGGTCCCACCGGACGTGCCAAAATCTGTTCTCCGCCGAATACAGAGACGGAACCGCATAGGTCGTCTTGCCTGAATTTGGGGGCAGATGCTATTTGGTTTTATCCGTCCTCCTCTTCGAAGATGCCAAGTTGATTTATGGCACCATATATCGGAGGTTTAGACGGATGCGGCCGTTGTAGCAGATTTCGTCAGATTCCCCCTCGTTTGAGGGGTTTTTGATTGTGGGGACGCTCTTCCCTGCAGGCGCAAGCCCCTGCAATTAATTACGCTACCGCATCGCGGTAACCACTTTCTCCTTCTCCAGATTGTCACTTTGTGTCGTGTATATTTGTTTTATTTTTGGTTGCCCGTGGATTGTATACGGAGACTAATTTATGTTGTCGCCCGTAGGGCATGGATTAGTCCAAATCCGTATTTTCTTTGATTGGGGTTTGGGTTGGGTTTAAGGATCGTTAATCTCATTTGAGACTAAGATCAACTTAAACGTTTGTTAAGGATACGTTAGTTTAATTTTAGACTAAGATCAACTTAACCATTTGTTAAGAATACGTTAGTCTAATTTTTAGACTAAGATTAACTTAACAGGATCATTTAGATCCAACAAAAGAGCATTTGAGCTCTATTGTTTTAGTTTAGGGACTTTGCGGTCCATTGGGTTTAAGGGTCATTAATCTCATTTGAGACTAAGATTAACTTAAACGTTTGTTAAGGATACGTCAATCTAATTTTAGACTAAGATCAACTTAACCATTTGTTAAGGATACGTTAGTCTAATTTTAGACTAAGATCTACTTAACAAGATCATTTAGATCCAACAAAAGAGCATTTGGGGCTTTATTGTTTTAGTTTAGGGACATTGCGGTCCAAAAGTTTAAGGACATCATAGGTCATGGAGTTTAAGGACATCATAGTCCATAGTTTAAAGACATCATAGTCTATGAGTTTTAAGGACATCACAATCCATGGTAGTTTAGAGATATCATAGTCTGTAAAGTTTAAGGACATCGTAGTCCATGAGTTTAAGGACACCACAGTTTATGGTAGTTTAGAGACATCGTAGTCTGTAAAGTTTAAGGACATCGTAGTCAATGAGTGTAAGGACCCCACAGTTCATGGTAGTTTAGAGACATCGTAGTCTGTAAAGTTTAAGGACATCGTAGTCCATGAGTTTAAGGACCCTACAGTCCATGGGATGTCTGGGACCCGTCATCGCTCTGAAGACGTTGAAGGATTACAACGACAAATATCAGAGGAGTGAAGAGATATACCCTTGAACCAATATTGGTTGAAAAGGCTCTGGGAATTACTTTGAATGTCATGTGGGATGATCAATTTTAGAAGACAAGAGTATAATTGGGGTTTAATTTCAGGGGAACTTGCCTCTGGAAGACTTAGCTAATTTGGGCTAAGATTGGCTCGAATATAGTGTTAAACACTAGAGTACATTCGGCGCTCATGTGCTCCCACGTGAGGCGCTTAAAGTAGTGTTAAATACTAAAACTGAAGCGCTTACGTGGGGTCACGTGAGGTGCCTGAAGATTGGCCCTTGCTTATTTTATTTTACTCTCAGAATATGCATATAAGCATTAAAAACTTGATCTTTTATGATGATTACGTGGGGACATGTGAGGCATCCTTTAGGCGGGCATTGCCTTTGGGTAAAATCTTCTTTTGGTTGATAATTGCCAAGGGTCACGTAGGAACACATGAGACGTCCAAAATCTGTTCTGCCTTAGCTTTACTCCCTTTTGATTTTGAGAAGTTTGTTCAAGGGTCACATGGGAGCACGTGACCTAATATCATTCTTTCTCTTTCGATCATTGATGGGGGGGGAGTCACGTGGACACACGTGATCATGTTGGGTACTGATCTCTTTTACGTGCATGGAGAGTTAAATCCCTTATTTAAGAATTAAATTTTTTTGATAGGGTTAAACCCTAATTTTATTTAGAGGAATTAAATTCCTATATGTTTGAAAGAATTAAATTCTTTAAACCTAATTCTCCCTCTAAGTTTTGGATCTGCATGGCAGAATCTCCCCGATGAGAATTAAATTCTCAACTTGTGGGGAGATCTGCTTCTGCAGATCTTCAACCAGAGGAAAAACTAAGTTCTTTTTAGAAGAGTTAAACTCTTGGTTTGAGAATTAAATTCTCTTTTGTTTTGTGGGAGCTTATAGAATGATCTCCTTCCTTCTCTTACCTAGAGTTTTTTCTCTGAAGAGATCTTCTTTTCTCTCTGGAGAATTAAATTCCCTTCTCTTTTTTCTCTTCTATCTTTCTCTCTCTGTTGTTGTATCCTTTTTTTCCTCTTCTCTTCTTGGCTCCTATTTATAGGAGAAAGAAAAGAATCGGTTTGTTTAGTCAATCTCTCATTGAGAGATTTTGATTGATTTTATAACCAACATGATCTTTTAGGTCACTCGGTGAATTTTATTCACCATTGGAATTTTAATCCAAAAGATATTTTATTTGTTGTTCCTGGCAAATTTTAGGAAAATATTTTCTTGTACAGAATCTTTCTATAAATTGGTGATTTTTAATCACCATTGGATTTTTAATCCAACGGTGCTCCTTTTTACAGAGTGCAATCTTTTTTGTTTGGAAAGATCTAGGAAAATATTTTTCCAATTAGGGTTTTCGATTCCATTTAATTAGAATTTAATTCTATTAGTTCAGTAGGCTCAAGATCCCATCACGTGTTGGCACGTGACCCCACTGATAAAGCATTTTAATTAGAATTTAATTCTATTAGTTCAGAGGGCTCAGAAACCCATCACGTGTTGGCACGTGACCCCACTGATTAATCATTTAATTAGAATTTAATTCTATTAGTTCAGCGGGCTCAGGAACCCATCACGTGTTGGCACGTGACCCCACTGATAAAGCATTTCCAATTGTTTATTTTATTCAGCGCATAGGCTTTGCCTGTAAAAGGTCACGTATCTGCATGTGAGACCCGGTCACGTATGGGCACATGATGCCCCTTTGGGGGTTTTCCTTACTGCTTTATTTGTATTTTATTCAGTTGCCATGAGGGAACAAATACTTTTAATTCCTTTTAATTAGAATTTAATTCTATTAATTCAGTGGGTTCAAAAGCCTATCCTGTGTGGGCACGTGACTTTATCAATTAGGCATTCAAGCATAGATAGAATCTACCCATAAAAGGTCACGTGTTTGCACGTGAGGCCCGGTCACTTGTGAGCACGTGATGCCCCATTTAGGGGTTTTCCTTGCTACTTTATTTGTATTTTATTCAATTCCCGTGAGGGAACAAGTACATATAATCATTAATTATAAATTGATATGAAGTTTTATAAAATTCTTGTAGTCAGAGGTGCTATATGCCATCTGTCCGATTTCTCACTTGTAGATGCCCATCTACTCACAAGTATGGCTCGATCTAGTCGAAGCCAACGACCTTCTTTCCCTTTCCTGCCGTGTCGGAAGTCTCTACGATCGAATCTACAATCAAAATAATAGCGAAATTGTATAAATATATAAACCGCAAACTATATTAGCGAACTAAACGTCTAAAGGTTAAAACCAAGGATTAACGTATGCTAACTACGTAGAACTACCCCCGGAGTCGTCGTCTAAACCCAAAAAGATCAAATAGAAATTTAGAAACCGTTTTAAAACTCAAACTCAAAACTGTCAAAAATTCTGAAGGATAGACATCTGAACTTATACATGGCAGATGTCTGACCAAAAAGTCTCAGTTGCATAGAAAGAAAGCAGACATCTGAAAAAGGGGTCTCAGACGTTTGACCAAAATCAAGATAAACAAAAAGATAGGCAACGTATGGCTACTTGAGCTTCAAACATATGAAGATCATTAACCATACTCTAACAGACCCACGACAGACGTCTGTTGCTCTAAGGGGCAAATGTTTGAAGAAGGAACCTGCTGATACGAAAATTCTCAAAACTTGAAATTTCTATAACCTTAAAATATCCATTTCTTTACACCAAAATACCTTTAACTTCCCAAATTAGGGTGTAGTCACCAAGTATACTATACGAATATTCACCACTACTGGTGGTTCACTTAAAAACTAAATTATTAAAGAACAAACCATCAAAATCTGACTTTTTAGCTTGAAACACAAAGATAACATGGAAAGACTTATAAATACTTAATAAAGATGGGATATTTACCTATTTTGGTGTGAGATAAGGGTGATCCAAGCTCTAGGGATGTCCACTTGAGCTTCTTGGAGTTTGTGATGGCTTTTCTTGAAGTCTAATTGGATCTAGATGAAATATTTTGTAGGATCCATGGGTTTTAATGAATGAAAGCTAGGATTTTTCATTTGGGTGAGGAGTTAAGGTTTTGGTTTGGGATATTTTGAGAAGAGAAATAATTTGGCATGAATGAGGAGAGAGAAATGAAGGTGAGAATGAGTGATGAGGAGAGAGAGTGTGAGGGTGTGTAGGGTATGGCTCTCTCTATACAATTAACTTAACCCACTACACCCAACCATAGTAAAATCCCAATAATTGTAAAATGATGACATATAATTTTGCTCGCCATTTAAAATATCGGTTTATTTTGTAAATTATACGGATATATTCATAGGGTATTTTGTGAAAACCAAATAAGACTCATTTTATTAAATTAATTAAATTCCAAAATAACATTATAATTTTCGAAATATTACATTACACTTATCTGGCTGACCAGTTAGTTACTTGCGTTGGTTTGACAATCGTGACTTATTTTCCTTTTATAAGGTTTTAACGGAAATTCGAGAAACGGTGGGAGCTATTCTAATTAGATGAATTAACAACCAATCTAATTTTGTATGAACATTCGCTAATTATCTTTATTTTACTCTCTGTAGTCATCATGTCTGGCATTTAACTCATTCTCGAAAAGAATGTGTTAACCGGACCTAATTATAATGATTAGCTGCGGAATGTTATGATTGCTCTTACTTATGATAAAGTTGCATATGTCCTTAACACTTTTGCTCCTCCTAATCTGGCCCGGAATCCTCTATGGCGGATAAGGAGATCCATATCAGATGGGACCAAGACTGCGAGCGAGCTAAATGCCTTTGTCATGCCCCACTTCCCGGTGTACGGGTAAGGGGACGCGATGAGAGCCGTGACGTATTTACTCATAAGTAAACACGTTAAGCGTAAATAAGCAATATAATAAATGTACACAAGAAATGACAAGAGATATAAATAAATGGTAACTTTTATTGATTAAACATTCTTTATATACAACTGGAAAGTAAATACAATGCTAGAAAGCGATGCCTAAACAATGGCATATGAACTGAAAGTAAAAGTATGTACAAGTAGAACTAGAGTTCGGGATCCTCAATGAACTGCTCCAAATCGTCCTGGCTAGACGCGATCTCCTAAGAGTCGGGTCCTCCTGACAACATTCCAAATAAAGAAAAGAAAGGAATGTCATCGGTGAACAATCTCTCGGTAAGTCCCAAAAGAGATAGATCAAGTAAAAAGGAATAGATCTGGTAATTTTTCTGTTTTGGTTATAATAACGCAGTTGTTTGTAGCTTGGTATAGAATGCATCAGTGTATACGAGAGGAGTCCAACTATTCCCTGGACTAAGATATACGGAGCACAAGGACCCGTTAAGCCATGGGAAAACAACACTGATATTCAGGTTAGGTGTATTATGGTGACTGTCTAGTACCACTTCTAATACATTCCGTACCAATCTACTCCGTTAAAACCCCGTAATGCATATTGTATTGATTGTAATAATTTGTTGTATAAGACTTGCCGAAACCATGGTATAAGTTGATCATGTAAACGGATCGGATGTAAATGGATAGTCATATAGTCAAGTTCAAAATATATCCATGGTTCGGTCCAGTCGAGTCAGGTGCATGTTTGTATTGTTCGGTATTCATGTTTGATACATTGGATTCATGTTGAATGGGATATATGGTTGGATTCATATTTGGATTGTATTCAGATTAGACTGAGACTCAGATTGAGTCAGACACTCTAAACAAATTTGAGTCCTGAATTAAGTTTAGGAGTTATCGGTAACTGCTGCACATGGACGGCATGATTTGTGACTTTTTCCAAGCCAATTACCATTGATAACCCTGTTTTAGTTTTCTACCTTAAATAGGCAAGCACCCACTTTCTCCGACTCCCTGAGACTCAAGAGCATTGGTCCCGCTTAAATCTATATTTACTAGGGTCCTTAATGTAAATTAATATAACTCGAGGGGGTTTTATGAAAAAATAGTTTTAGTATACTTTCAAAATAAACCTCAAGTATTTATTTATCGTATTTAGGGTTTTTATGGATGTAACTTTTAAAAGTGAGGTATTCTAGTGAAATAATACCTAGTTTGAATAATATAAGGTATTTTTGTGTAAATTTGACTTGTATGGATTCTTGATGGTATTTTCATGAAACTTGCAATTCTATCATTTTGTTTGGAAAACGTGGAATTTATTATATATGTAAAATAGATGGTTTGATAATATTTATATATAATTAAAAAAATTATTTATTAAATAGAAAATCACGTTTTTCTTAAAAATTTCATCAAAAATTCTATCGAGATCGGATACTCCTTGAGGAGGTCTGCATCTTGCTCTACTAGTCCCGAGAATGTGTGATAGCCCGCACCATCCCGATCGGCTTCCCCAAAATGGGTTGTAGAGGTATAATTGCAAGGAATGTGAATAACACAATTTAAAGAATACGGTTTTTAATAGTAGTTTGTGGTATTTTAATGTAAAAGTCATATTTGTCCCAAAAATATTGTTAAAAGGAAATCATGCTATATCATTATGCGTGTTTGTGAGAGGTAGGTCATTACCTCGTGAGATTTTCTAAAGGTAATATGAGCAAAAAATGATAAAAGATGTCATATGTAACTTTATGATATTTAAACGTAAAAGCTTAATAAAAATTGTTTTTTATGGAGTTTTGAAATGAAACTTATTTCTAAATATTAGTTAATGTTTAACAAGAAATATGTAATGATATGTGTAAGTGGTTCTTAAGAAAAAAATTGAAATTTTAAAGAGAATAGAATTAAGAGTCGGTATAACTCCACTTACCGACGTGATTTGAAAAGAGATAGTTTTGATATGTAAAAAGAGGAGAAGAGAGGGGATTTACTAGCTTAGAGAAGAGAGGGGAGATTGAGGGAAAGTTTGGTGGCTTCGCGGGGTCACCAGAATCATCCTAAATCGTTGCCGGAACTTGACTTAGTGCTAACTCCACTTGTACTCTTCTTTGGCTTGGAAAATTTTGAGAATTTTTGACATTATATTTCAGAATGAGGAAGGTTAGGGTGTGATGTTGTATTTATAGGAGAAATTAGGGTTTTGAGGATTGAAGAAAGGAATTAAAAATGCATTAAAAATGGATTAAAGAGGTGAATAAACATTCTCTGGATAAATGCAGAGAAATTAAACATAATAGGAGTTAAGGGGGTAGGCCAAAGGTCAGGTGAGCAGAAATTGGGGGCATTACCGACGGTCTAGCCCGGCGGCACCGGCCTTTATGCTCTTCTCCCTGGTCGATTTGTTGAGGTGGGGTATGGGATTCTTGCCACGTGTCTCTATCTGTTCATACAATATTTTCCACATGTTTGTTTTCTGTGACTTTTCATTTTTACGTGTATGGAACGTGTAAAATTTTGGGCTTCCAAAAAGTTTAAAAGAAAAATCAGTAAAAATATATGTGGCTGATGAGATTCGAACACAGGGGCTACGTCACAGCTGTGAAAGGCTTTACCAATGATCTACAGGTGCTTTCTTGCTGTTCTTAAACAAATTAAATTTATAAGTTGTGCTCCGGCTTACAACTCTATTCTATACATTAACTTGAAAATTTTTGTACAATGTAATTGGAATCGTTACAGCCTTGTGTTAGCCTCAATGAACAATGAACTGCAGAGGCGACACGAGAAAATGGACGTTCAGTCCATTTTTCTTCATACAAAAGAGTTGTATGGAGAACAATTTCGTATAACTAGATATGAGACCTTCAAGAATTGTTTCAAATAAGAATGGCTGCTAGCTCATCTGTTCAAGACCATTATCTTAAGACGATCATTTATATTGAAGAATACACAGACTTGAACTTTGTTCTGAACAATGAATTATATATTGATATAATTCTTCGGTCCTTTCCTCTACATTCTCTCCATTCATATTGAACTTAAATATTAATAAACTGGAACGTACACTTCCAGAGCTTCTCAATATGTTGAGGTCGGCTAAGAGCTCCTTTAAAAAGGAGAAAACACTGGTTATGCTTGTTGGGCGGTCTTCTTCTTCATCCAAAGCTAAGGCTAAAGGAAAAGGGAAAAAGAAGTTCATCAAGCCTAAAGGCGGTGTTAAGAAGGTGAAGGGAGGAAACAAGAAAGGGGCAACAGAAGATGGAAAGGGTGAATGCCACCATTGTCACAAGCCTGGGCATTGGAGGAGGAACTGCAAGGAATATCTGGCCACCCTCAAGAAGAAGAAGAAGCATGATGATGCTAAATCTTCAGGTGTGTTGGTAATTGAGAACTGTTTTTTAGTTAATTCTACTTCCTGGGTATTAGATACTGGATCAGGTTCTCACATCTGTAATTGTATATAGGGGCTGAGAAGAAGTAGATTACTAAGAGCAGAGGATATGACCCTCAATGTAGGAAATGGAGCAAATGTTGCTGTTGTTACTGTTGGGGAATATCACCTTCTGTTTCCTACTGGCAAAGTTTTGATTTTGTATAACTGCTATTATATACTTAAGATGCTATGTAATATTGTCTTCGTTTCTTTATCAGATAAAGAAAGACACAATTTTGTTTTGGAAAACAATGTTATGAACATTTACCTTAATCAGCTGTTAGATTGCTCTATCGGTAGATGATCGGTGGATAAATAGATTCATTAACCCTAATTGCTCTTGGTCCTTTTTATAGGCTCTGGAACTTGAAATCCTAGACGTCATCTTAAAGTATGTGAAAAGACAATCACGCCCCTGAATTTTCATTTCCAACGACCACAAATAAGCCGCGCTTCTGCTGCCCTTTATCCCCTATGGCCGCGGATCCGCCGCCCAATGATGGAGTTGCATCTCCAGATTTCCCTTGCCTTCCTCTTTTGACATTTAGAGATCTTTCTGATAAAAATATTCTAAAAATATCTTCTTTTCTCCACATTGGTGGTCGTGCCTTCCTTTTACTGAAAAAATATTCTGATTTCAGTTTCATATGTATTGTTCTACTCGAGACATTTGGTGGCCGTGCCTTCCTCTCACGTCTATCACATCTATCTCATTTCTGTTTCATATATATTTTTTTATCGAGTCATTTGGAGATAGTATAACAGATAGACGTGAAGAAGACTCGAGACTGTATAAGAATGGACGTTGTATCATGTCTCGAGTAGAAGAAACAGAAATAAGAGTAACGATAAGAGATGATGTGAGGAGAAGATAAGAGGTGTAATCGAAAGGATTTACGTCTCGGTTGGTAGAAACGAAAAAGTGAGTGTGAATGAAAACGAGAATGTGTAAGATAAGGAATAGGTGGAATATTCACATTCATGTATGTGATTAGAAAAAGGGGTGGCGGTT
Organism: Agapanthus africanus; assembly: GCA_030015575.1. Taxonomy (NCBI): domain Eukaryota; kingdom Viridiplantae; phylum Streptophyta; class Magnoliopsida; order Asparagales; family Amaryllidaceae; genus Agapanthus; species Agapanthus africanus. The sequence goes on along the minus strand of CM057344.1, from coordinate 593,839,515 downwards.
CAACTTCTTCGGCCTCAAACAGAGGCGCACGAATTTCCAGTTGAAGTTGATTCATCACAGCATCCAAGTCGTCAAGGAACACGAGTTCTTCGGTGAAAATACTTTCGAAACTTTCATCGATTGTCCAATTGATGATCTTATCGGAAAGAAAAGAATAAGTGGAATAGGCAGATCCACTAGAAAGGTTGAAAGTTTTAAGGTCAATGTGTTGGGAACCAAGATTTAAAACACTTGAGTCATCAGAAATTATGAAGGTAGGAGATTCGAAAATCTTATATACCTTATTCTCAAAAGAGTCTAACTCAAGTAGTCTTTCAAGAATGATAGAACTCGAAATATCGGAGTGTGGTTCATCAAATCTCGGTGGAAGTGAAAGAAGATGAGAAGAACCAAAGAAAGTGTGTAATGAAATAGGTAAACGAACTTGGGAGTTGAGTATTGTTGAACCAGATATGAGAGATGAAGGCTGAATATCGTTTTGCATATCGGATAAGTTGGTGGTAAGAATAAGATCAGTTAAATGTAAGAGAAGATGTTCACATTCAATGAAAGGGACATGATGGGTTGGGGAATCCAACTCATCCAATATAGCGAGTTCATTTTCAAAGATATTCTCAACACTGATCTCACTAGCACTGCCAGTCAAACTAAATGAATAGTTTTTTAAAAATCCATCAATTATATTATCCTCAATCGATGGATCATTAGGTTCACTTGATAGAATTGGAAGGTTTGAAATGTCAAGTTCAGTCGGATAAGGATCGGTTTGATTTGGAATAGTGCAAGGCTCTCTCTCACACTCATGATTGGAAAAGTCAAATATGTTATTCTCGGACACCTCATCAATTAGATTATTAAACGGTTGATCATCACCTACATTCGGTTGGATTCTAGGATGGAAGGTGTTGAGATCAAAAGAATTAGTTTTAATTTGACATGGAGGGATCCCTGGTTCTATCTCAGAACTCAATTCCAACTCTACTTCAAAACTAGACATGGTTTGTGAAGAAGCTTCAATGAAGGATTCTCATTCTTTGTTTGGGTCGCATAGGAATCCGGTTATTCCCCTATTTCCTGTTCAGACTTATAACAATTATAAGATAGAGCGGAACCAATGTTCTCCAGCTCGGTGTAACAAGCGGGTTCGGTCAATACATCAATATTATTATCTTGATTAATCCGTGACATGGTCTCTACCAGGAGAGAGAGAGAGAAGAAAACACTTAGCGTATCCTTTTGCAAGATTAGATTGGTTATTATTTTATCTAATCAGGATGGTTCCTACTGTTTTTATCAAATCTTCCTTCAAGCCCTAAAAGGTAAGACTAGCCGGAATTAATTACACCCTACAAGTTCGCCAATCTTTCAGCCAGGCCAGTGTCGGTACTTTAAGGGAGGTTCCCCGTGATTTCGCACGGAGCTAATTAAAATAAACCTCGTTTTTCCAGGGGCATAACCCGTTAACACCTTTCTAGACACCTACTTGATCGGCTAATTATGATGTGTAAAACTCTCCCAGGAATAGCTCTTACTCGCAGCGGGTATCGGGATCTAACTATCTCATAGAAGGTATGCAATCTTATTGCAAATTTCAACTCTTGAAATTCCCGATATGGTTTTTACCCCTAGTAACTTATGATCTTAACTATGGTCAACAAATCATAAGCACTGGTCAAGTTCTATCCGTCATTTCGTGATTAATTAGACCCACTCATATGACCCTTAACTATGGTCAACGAAGTCATATAAATGTCCTAATTAATCGCATCATAAACCGTGTAGGAAGACATCACTTAGCTACCGTACACTATACCTTAACTATGGTCAACAAACGTAGCACGAATACTAAGTACTTTACTTCCTAAAATGACGGAGGGTTGCGGATGGTTTTTGTGAAAACCTTTAATGCTTTGAACTTGATATCGTTGTAGAATCGAATGATTTTGAAAAGGAGTGTTTTTTAGGCTTTTGCTACTTTTGCTAAAGAGGTCACTCCCGGTGAAGGGATCTCGGCTCTTTCCTTATCGAATGAGGTGCTGGATATTCATGAATGCCACTATGCAAAGCAAGAACTAGAGAAGCAATCAAAAGACAAAACCGAGTAGGTTGTAGCATCTGCTAGGTTTTGCTAAATAGGTCATTCCCAGTGAAGGGATCTCGGCTCTTTCCTCGTCGAATGAGGTGCTGGATATTCATCAAGGAATACCGCTACAAAGCAAAAACTAGAGCTACCCTTTTTGAAAATTTGAATCTACAACATCTTTAGGTTTCTTTCGTTTTCATTAATCTTATTAATGAAGTCCCATCATTTATGCTTCACAAGTATCACAGATAAAGAAAAGAAAATACTTATATAATGTACGCTTATGCCATCCGCATTCGCTAGGGGGTCCCGTCATGCACCGTTAGGTTAGATAACTAATGGCAGAGCGGGGGCAGGACTAGCATGGATGCAAAACAAAAGCAACGTTTATTATATATCATATATATAATATTAAGCATTTGTCTCAGGCAATCATATGATCTCATCACAGAACATTACATCAGAAGTCAACATATGAAATATTGGATATACTATGAAGTCCGAGTTTTAAATTAAGCCAGTAAAAACACGGATTCCATGGTCGTGATGAATAGCCAAACCCACATCCCTAGACCCCTACGAGAGCGGCAAGCAACCCTACCAAATCTTTGAATGGTTGGTGCTCACTTTTGGCCTTTGTAAGGCCTTGTATAGCTTGATACCGTGTTCTCTCCCCCTAACTCTGAACAGTGGAAACACTGTTTCACTTAAGTTTGGGGGAACCTTTTTGTGTATATATTTTTGTTTAGCTTTGTATATATTTCTTTTAGGAAGCGCCGACAATTTTGACCCTCTTGGTGTAGCCTGACAGTGAGAGCACTGTCAAGTTTAAGTTTGAGGGTGTGCTCGGTAAGCTTTCTTCCTTCACATTCATTTGTATATTCTGCATTTGCATACTCATTTAAAAACCCATAAAAATCAAAAATTTTACAAAATATAAAAACTTTGTCGTTAAGTTAGCTAATAGGGCAACTTAGATTTTATTCCGAAAGTTTAGTTGATACATTAGAAATAACTAAATCTTAGGCTTAGGAATTGAAAACCCTAAAAATAACCCTCATTTTGTTTAAGCTTGGTAATTATACGTCCGTACAGTTTTTTTTGAGAAATAGGTAATCTTGAGTTCAGTTCTTGAGTTAAGTCGAAATGAAGGGAAAGTATTGAAACTTTACTGAAAGATAAGTCTGAAAAATAGTTTCTATTCTTGAGTTCAACTTAGAAAGTATATACCCTACAAACTGCACATACACGGACCTTGAAACTTGGGATAGTAGAGGATACCTGGAAATACTCTTGCCTGAAAACCTAGTATGAAAGAAAAAACGGTAATTAAAGCTAAACACTAAAAGAGCATCATAAAAAAATATATCCGGTCTTGAAAAGAAAAATAAAAAGAGAAAAAATAGAATAAAGTCAAGACCTGAAAATTGCTATTTACGCTTTAAGCTCACACATTCAGTAATTGGCTGTTAGTGCCTCAAGAAATATTAATAGTCGCATGAAAGGTGTGTGAGCAAAACCGTCCATTATTAATGAAAAGAAGTAGTATTAGGTATTAGGGTAAGGGTACTATAGCTTGAATTGAATTCTCAAGTGTAGGGGTGAAATAATACACACACGTAGGGGTATACAATCGATATTTGGATAAAAGATAGAAATAAAGAATAAGACTTATATTTTCTGTAAAACTGATAAAAATCCCTGATTTAAGACCGCACTTTAGAAGGAAAACTCAGGAGATACCAATATCTTTCTAAACTTTTTTGGAACGTATAGGATCTAAGATTAAATAGATAGGAGGTGTGAAAGATAAGGGTTGGATATTTCTAACTTAGGATAATAGAATTTCTAACCTAAATACTAAACCGTAAGAGTAGAATCAATGTTAACTTATGACACTAGCTTGATGGGATTTTGTGGGTGTAATCCGCTGAAAACCTTCAGGAGACAACACTCCTCCTACTAGGGACACCTAAAGCTTTAACGGCTTGTTGCATGCGCTCAGTGCAATCGCGTTCCCTGCGAAAGTGAGGTTAGAACTTTTTGTGAATAATTGGTTTTGCTTGGGACGAGCAAAAGTTAAGTTTGGGGGTATTTGTTCATACCAGAATATTGCATTTAATACCGCTCATTCTTACGCTCGTTTGTTTATAGGTAGGTGCTTTTAATCCGTATTTGCTACATATGTACAGGCTACAAGTTCCTAGTCTAAAATAACGCAAATGATACAAAATCTCCACTGTTTCGCCAAAATACAGAACATCTGTTGTTAACAGATAAAAGCCGGGTTCCGGTCATCCGTATTCGTCTAGTGCCGCATACCAGTTCCAGAGACAAGATAAATGACAGTGGTCATTCGTGTCTTGGACATGCACAAAGCACGAGAGGGGCAGCACATGATTCAATGGGTGCGCGGAGCTCGAGAGAGAAAGGTCAAATCAATCAAAAGTGAAGCTATGTTTGGACTGTGCAGATCTGAAGAAATTGTGAAGGCAATTTGCAATTTGGAGCATGTAGAACAAAAGAAGAGAGCAACACAAGAAAACCCAGAAAAAACGACAACCCAACTCCCTCAAAGAAGAGCGGATCCGCGGCCAAAATGGCCGATTCGCAGCGGATCCGCGGCCGAGTTGACTCAGTGTCAACTCAGATTTTCGGGGTAGTTTGGACATTTCATTTGGGCTCAGAATCTTGCCCTAGGGTTTCAGCACTCAGCCTATAAATAGCTCAGTTTTGTGCCAAGCCAAGAGACTTCTTTTCATCCCTCTTTTTGTTAGGTTTTAGTGTAGTTTAGTTTAGCTTCTTCTTCTTCTTCATTCTTTCCTCCATGAAAATTGTAGTGAGAGATTTTTGAGTGGAAGATCAATGAAGATGAGGGTTTTTATTATTTTGTCTCTTTTATTTCTTGTCTTGTAATTTTATTATCTTGTATTGTAATTTTATTTCTTGTTGTTAATTAGTTGTTGTTATTTCTTTGCTTGTTATCTTTTTCCTTTTCTTCTTATCCGTATTATTTTCAAGCGATGATATTTCGACGGGGTTCCTTCCTTAGGTGAGGACCCAAGAGTTAGCTTTAAGGCTAAGGAAGGTGGTATGAGGGACGGAAAAATCCCTTGTACTTATCTTTGCCAAACATCTTGAAATGAACCCCGACCAAACAAACGCAACCCCCTCACTTAGGCGAGCTATGCGTGATATATAGCCATAACCTAAGTCGAGATGTATTTTAAGCGCACTACAACGTGACATATAGTTGTGACTTATTTGGATACATGGTTGCGGGTGTTTGGCCGAGGGTTGGAAATAAGCGTATTTAGCAGACGGATAAGGGGCACTAGGAATGGATTTAGCGTTGGAAAGCTCGCTTAAACTCGCAAATCTCATTCCTATGTCCTCCTAATCCCCGCTACTTCCGATTATCCCGACATCGTTTTAAGAATGGCAAAAGAAAAGCACAAGATTAATCCAAACTCTACTAACCGACCTTAACCTTAACAAGCTTACTTGAACATAAAATACGACACTTAGGATAGAATTGAACAAACATATACACATTCTTTATTGACTCGTCTAAAACTCGAACAGACATACAACCATCTCCCTGCGAATCGACCCGTGCTCAACCGGCTAGCTGCAAAGCGACACCGTCCTGATCGCGGTTATAACTCTAGAACTTTGAACTCCGACACGCCAAAAGCATGCGATCAAATGGCGCCGTTGCCGGGGAGACGGTAACGTATTTTCTTTCTTATTATTCGGGTTAATATTTTTTTTGTATATATATAAAATTATAAATATAAATATAAAATAAAAATCATTTTGTTATTTTTAATATTTTTTGTATGCAAGTGTGCAGGCGATCTGGAGCAAGTACAGTAATATAATCAAGAGATAGAGGTTTTTATTCTGTCGTACAGAGAATGAGGAGTGCAGGGACCAAAGTTTCTGGCGCCAATACAACATTTTGACCGCGGAACCGCGGTCAAAGCTAGGATTGTGCGGCGGTTCCGCGGTTCTATTGTGGGTTCTTGGCCCTAATTTTTTTCCACCCTTTCTTTTTCCTCTATTCTTATCTGTGAACTCCACTATACTGTATTTTATGCAGGTTTCTTTACACAGATTGCGCCGCTGCCAAATAAATTTTTGTTGTTTTAGATTTTGTTTGTTTATACGCTTTGCATATAATAATACGGACATTAAGGGGCTATAACACCAATTCAGATTGGGTGGGGATTTCATCACCCTTCCTAAGACCCCACAAATCACTAATTGCATACGCATCACCTTGAATTAATAAAAAATATCTAGACCAAACCTATAAGGACTTGTCGCGCTCATTTAGGACAAGTGAAGGTTGCGGGGAATCGGTCGTTTATCTAAACTTGACTTTGTGGTGCCTAGGCTAGACAAGTGAGGAGGTAATTTTAAAAAGCCCGTCTTACGGTGATTCATGAGCGGAACCCTCTTTACCTCACTTGTGCTTACCTGGCCACAATTGGCAGTGAAGAGGTGATTCGAGGGTTATCCTGCAACTTGTCGCTTGGAAGTCTAGGAGCGGTCTAGTTGGACTTTGAAGACCCTAGATCTAGGTATTGTTTATGTATATTGTGATTGTGATTATGCTTGTATAAAGTTTACTCCATAATTCCGTATTCTTTCAACAACAAACAATTTCAAAACTCCAAAAACAAACATTTTTTTTTATAAAAAAAATAAAAAATAAAAAACAAAAAAATATATCTTCCCTCCCTCCCTACCTTTTCACTCTTCTAACATGGGTACCCCACCTCGAAAAACTCTTGCCGAACTTTGGTACCCATAACCAGACATTACTTCATACGGTTCTTGCTTTGGCCGAATATCGAACGATCCTTCCATGCCTAAACCATGGGTGAGAAAATATCATATATAACTCATGTAGAGACTAAACCATGGCTAAAGATAATGGTTATGTTAATAAATATCTAAAATAAAACAAAATTAGTGGACTAAGTCAATAGTTTCCACAAGCTTCTCCAAGCTTCAAGCTATGACAAATTTCCACCTAATCTTGATTTTCCCTTAATAATTAAAACCCCACATTATCTCAAGTATGTTAAGAGTCTCATACACCCAAGTCTAATGTATCATCGAGCATGACACAAAATAAATACATTAACATATCATATATATATTAAATGTATAAAGAGAAAATATTTTCTTAAGTGAGCTAATATTAGTTAATGTATATTAATTTATCAAATATATAATTACACATTAAATTATTAAATCAACACTTGATCTAATAACCTGGCTGTATCGCATACAACCGACTAATATCATTTATATGTATATCACATATACATATAACATTTCATTGAATCAACACTTGATTCAACAATCCGATTATATCATATATAACCTGTATTGCGAGATTGGAATACAGTATCACATACACGTATTAATCTCGGTTCTGCATATATCACATATGTGCCCTATTTCATTTCGCATGAGCTGGGAAACCTTTATCTAGGACTCTAATGACTCGTCAATACGCCGGCAGTAGGTGATGATCATATTAGTCATCCACAAGCCGTCAGCGGTATTAGCTGGACGTAACGGCTACCCGGGTATTGAACGATCAGAAGATCAACAAGCAAGCTTGTCCATACTCCTGTGAATCCAATAAGTAACACTACCGTACAGTCCGGTCTCTTCTTCTGATATGTCGCATTTCTAGTTTAGGGGTGGTAAACGTCAGACCCCAGTAACTTGATAAGTCATGCCGATATGAGGCTCATAACGGGTCGAGAAACTACTGATAACACTTACCAGTATATCTCGGTATCAGCCCTGCCTAAGGACTTCCTATTATAACCAATCGAGCACAGCGCAACATCAACCCCCAATACCGGGAGAGACGAATCCCCTCCTATCGCTCATTGCCTCCATGTGCTCCGGAATGTACCCAAAAACCACCGTTTTGCACGCTCTCTTGAACGTGGTAAGGTGAAAATCAAAGCACGGTGGGAATCACACAAGACTCTATAATGATCTCGGGTCTACAGACTAACTTGTACCAGTGTCACTAGAGAACTGCTATCTGACGTCAGGTATAATACCATCTAGGAGTTCTCAGCGAGTCCTGTTCAGTGTACCCAGTCTCCATTGAGCACCCGTATACCATCTTTGATGTCAAACACCAATGGATATGGGATCATCCATCGCCCATCAAATGGGTCAAGAAGCATATACACTAGTCTACTCTAGAATATCGATGCCCTGTCTCGATACACTCTCGACTAGGAACAATTAAAGGATGTACTTATGGACTACCCTGGCCCCACTAGTATGATCTGCATCATAATCCTGATAGTCAAGTACACCCTAAGGCTTTATCAACATATGAGAGCAAGACAATATCACAATACAAGTCTACATGTTAAGATAAAGAGCAGCCAGATAGCATACTATCATGACGAGAAAGAAAGTCCTCTCTATATAGTCCAAGTATCCACTATAATATACAATCATGTACAATAATGGCCTCTAGGGCATACATACAACTAACAATCTCCCACTTGCACTAAGACCAGTTGTTGTAGTATCTCATACCCAACATCCCGAAGATTCTCTCAAATTGTATCTGGGGTATGGCCTTTGTGAGTGGATCCGCCGTGTTATTATTCGTGTCAACTCTCCTGATCTCGATCTCCCGGCGATCAACTATCTCCCGGATCAGGTGATACCACCTCAGAATATGCCTGGATCGCTTATGGGACCTGGGTTCCTTGGCCAAAGCCACTGCTCCATTGTTATCACAATACAAAGGTATTAGATGCTCGATGGATGAAACCACTCACTTCATCCAGATGGACTCTTTGGCGTCATCGTTGGCAGCAATGTATTCAGCCTCCATCATCGAGTCTGCCACGGTTTTTTGCTTGGAACTCTTCTAACAAACCACCCCTCCATTGAGGGTGAAGACAAAACCCGAGACCGACTTAGAGTCGTCCTTATCACTCTGGAAGCTCTAATCGGTAAAGGACTCCATTTGGAGTTCACCATTACCATACTCTAAGAACATTTCTTTAGTCCTTCTCAAGTACTTAAGAATGTTCTTCATAGCTGTCCAGTGATTCTCTCTAGGATCTGCTTGATACCTACTCACTACACCTACTGAGTATGCTACATCGGGTCTGGTACACAACATCACGTAAATGATAGAGCCTACTGTCGAAGCATAGGGTATCCCTTGCATGCGAGCCCTCTCCAAATCAGTCTTGGGAGACATCTCTTTGGAGAGAGTGATTCCTGAGATTGTGGGTAAATTCCCACACTTGGAATCTTCAATACTAAACCTCTTTAGTATGGTGTCAATGTACCTGGATTGGGAAAATCCCAACATCCGTTTAGATCTATCTCTATAGATCTTAATCCCTAAGATATAGGAGGCATCACCTAGATCTTTCATTGAGAATCTTTGTGATAAGAAGAGCTTGACCGAGTGCAGCATAGGAACATCATTTCCTATCAAGAGTATAGCATCCACGTACAATACGAGGAATACGACCTTACTCTATGCCACCTTCTTGTATACATAAAGTTCATCTACGTTTTTGACGAAGTCAAACTCTTTGACTGCCACATCAAAACAGATGTTCCAACTCCGCGATGCCTGCTTTAACCCGTGGATTGATTTAAGCAGATTGCACACCTTTTCGCTACTCCCACTGTACACGAAGCCCTCTGGCTATGCCATGTACACGCGTTCTTCTAAATCCCCATTTAGAAAAGCGGTCTTGATGTCCATCTGCCAAATTTCGTAGTCATGGTGTACAACGATGGAAAGTAGGATTCGGATGGACTTAAGCATAGCCACTGGAGAAAAGGTTTCATCATAATCCATACCTGGTCATTGATGAAAACCTTTTGCTATAAGTCTAGCTTTGACATTCTCAACTTTTCCATCTACACCAAGTTTTTTCTTGAAGATCCACTTACTCCCAATGGGTTTTACCCCTTCAGGAGCATCTTCCAAAGTCCATACTTTGTTGGTGTACATGGATTCCATCTCAGATTGCATAGCATCTAGCCATTTCACAGAGTCCCCACTTGTGATGGCCTGCTCGAAACTAGTTGGGTCATCATCTTCCATGATGCAATCCTCGCTCCCACCATCAATGAGAAAATCGTATTATCTCTCAGGTGGATAAGGAACCCTACTAGATCGGCGGAGAGGCTGAAGTTTATCGGGGACTACTGAATCCTCTGGTTCTATTAAATCATCAGTTGTAGTTTGTGCGGTTGGAACTTCTTCCAGCTCTACCCCTTTGCCACCAATTTCTTTACAAGAAATTCCTTTTTCTAAAAAGGTAGCATGTTGAGCAACATACACCTTTTGTTTCTCACTGTGGTAGAATAAATATCCATATGAATTCTTTGGATATCCCACAAACTTGCAAAGAACTGATCATGCCTCGAGTTTGTCCGGATTTTGCCTTTTGACATAGGCCGGACAACCCCATATCTTAACTCGTTTAAGATATGTTCTCTTCCCATTCCATATCTCATATGGAGTAGTAGGCACTGATTTGGTCGGAACTCTATTCAATAGGTATGGTTCTTCTCAAGCGCATAACCTCAAAAGGAAATAGGCAACTCAGGAGTACTCATCATAGAGCGCACCATATCTAATAGGGTGTGATTCCTCTACTCCTATACACCGTTGTGCTATGGTGTATTACGGAGGAGTAAGCTGGGAGAGAATCCCGTTCTCTTTTAAATAATCCAGGAACTCTGTGCTCAAGTATTCTCCTCCTCGATCAAATTAAAGAATTTTAATACTTTTACCCGTCTGGTTCTCAACTTCATACTTATATTCTTTGAATTTCTCAAAAGTTTCAGACATGTGTTTCAACAGGAACACATGTTCAAATCTTGAGAGATCGTCAGTGAATGTAATGAATTATGAGGAACCAACCCTGGTATGTATAGACATAGGAGTGCATACATCACTATGTATCATTCCCAAGAATTCAGTAACTCTTTCTCCGTATCCAGTAAACGGAGTTTTAGTCATTTTACCTTTGAGATGTGACTGGCAAGTTTCATAAGATGTAAATTCAAACTGATTTAAATATCCACCTTTATGTAACTTAGCTAGTCGTGTCACATTAATATGACCTAGTCTACAATGCCACAAGAAGGATTCGTTCATTTCTGAATTTTTCCACTTGTGTGTATTCTGTACGTTGAGAACTGTAGTTTGATTTCAAACGTATATGCCATTATATAACGTGCCTGATCCAATCATCTTTTGATTCAGGAAAATGTTCATAACATTATCCTGCAATACAGAATTATATCCTTCTTTATTTAATAATGAAACTGATATAATATTGAATATCAGGTTCGGTATGTAATAACATTCGTTCAGAATCAATGTATTCCTATTTGGTAATACAAGGTGATATTCACCAACTGCTTTGGCTGCAACACTTGCACCATTCCCTTCTTCCTGCTCAGACTTATAACACTTATAAGATAGAGCGGAACCAACGTTCTCCAGCTCAATATAATAAGCGGGTTCGGTCAATACATCCATATTATTATCTTGATTAAAGCGTGACATGGTCGCTACCAGGAGAGAGAGAGAGAAGAAAACACTTTGCGTATGCTCTTACAAGATTATATTGGTTATTATTTTATCTAATCAGGATGGCTCCCACTATTTTTATCAAATCTTCTTTCAAACCCTAAAAGGTAAGACTAGCCGGGATTAATTACACCCTACAAGTTCGCCAATCTTTTAGCCAGGCCAGTGTCGGTACTTTGAGGGAGGTTCTCTGTGCTTTCACACTGACCTAATTAAAATAAACCTCGTTTTCTCAGGGGCGTAACCCCGTTATCACCTTTCTAGACACCTACTTGATCGGCTAATTGTGATGTGTATAACTTTCCTAGGAGTAACTCTTACTCGCAGCGGGTATCGGGATCCAACTATCTCATAGAAGGTATGCAATCTCATTGCAAATTTCAACTCTTGAAATTCCCGATATGGTTTTTACCCCTAGTGACTTATGACCTTAACTCTGGTCAACAAATCATAAGCACTAGTCAAGTTCTACCCGTCATTTCGTGATTAATTAGACCCACTCATATGACCCTTAATTATGGTCAACGAAGTCATATAAATGTCCTAATTAATCGCATCATATGCTGTGTAGAAAGACATCACTTAGCTACCGTACACTACGCCTTAAGGTCAACAAACATAGCACGAATACTAAGTACCCTACTTCTTAAAATAACAGAGGGCTGCGGATGGTTTTTATGAAAACGTTTAACGCTTTGAACTTTATATCATTGTAGAATTGAGTGATTTTGAAAAGGAGTGTTTTTTAGGCTTTTACTAGTTTTGCTAAAGAGATCACTCTCGGTGAAGGGATCTTGGCTCTTTCCTCATCGAATGAGGTGCTGGATATTCATAAATGCCACTATACAAAGCAAGAACTAGAGAAGCAATCAAAAGAAAAAAATCGAGTGGGTTGTAGCATCTGCTAGGTTTTGCTAAATAGGTCATTCCCGGTGAAGGGATCTCGGCTCTTTCCTCATCGAATGAGGTGCTGGATATTCATCAAGGAATACCGCTATGCAAAGCAAAAACTAGAGCTAGCCTTTTTGAAAATTTGATTCTACAATATATTTAGGTTTCTTTCTTTTTCATTAATCTCATTAATGAAGTCCCATTATTTATGCTTCCTAAGCATTACAGATAAAGAAACAAAAATACTTATATAACGTACGCTTATGCCATCCGCATTCGCCACGGGGTCCTGTTATGCACCGTTAGGTTAGATAACTAACGGCAGAGCGGGGGAAGCACTAGCGCGGATGCAAAACATAAGCAACGTTTATTATATATCATATATATAATATTAAGTATTCATCTCATGCAGTCATATGATCTCATCATAAAACATTACAGTAGAAGTCAACATATGAAATATTGGATTTACTATGAGGTCCGTGTTTTAAATTAAGCCAGTAAAAAACATGGATTCCACGGTCGTGATGAATAGCCAAAACCACATCCCTACATCCCTACGAGAGCGGCAAGCAACCCTACCAATTCTAGAGTTAGAAGACCCGGTCTCGACTCCTCGAGATGGTCTCCCACTGGATTCTAGAACCCGATTACTTATGCTCCCCGCCTTGGGTCTATCCTAATGCGGAAAAGTAAAAAATATACATCAATGGTGACATTATCCTCAACCCGGAAGTGCCCCAATAAAAGAATATTACATACAAGTTTTTACATGAATGAAAAAGAAAAACTCTCATCTCACGCAAAAATCCCCCGGCTATTCAAACACGACGATCCAATATAACATATCCTAGCAACACATAACATCACATGTCATCAACGTAAGTAAATATGCGTATCCCAATTGTCGTTGACATATAGCAACGAAACCGGCGATACACCACATATTACACTTACGGTCGCAGAAAAGAAAGTAAAAGCTACAATAATTGGAATCCGCAACTACCTTAGACATCATAAACCCGAAATTTCACATACTTCGAATTTCATGCCTAACCAAATGAATTCCTTAGACATCATAAACCCGGAATATCTCATATTCCAAATTTCATACCTAATCTTATAAACCCCACATTTTGGTCTCAATATTGAAAACACTTTTCAATAACCAGTCGGGTAATTCAACAAGATTCCTGACAACCTGATCGAATGCTCGTCGGAAACATTAGTAGACGGCCGCACCCCCGATGCCGTCAATGAAGTGCACTTAGGCAGAACACCGCGGCAGCGAGCACCCGGGGGATGCTTTTTGGCAACGGGGTTCTCCTACAGTCACTTGGTCGGGGCTTCGTGGCGTGGCTATCTAGTAATGTTACCCGGCGAGTATCCGCGTACACTACGTGATTGCGACAGAGTTTTGATCCATATCAAAACCCCGTGGCAACCGATCAAATCGGACTAAATTGCTAGGTTTACAAAATTCAAACTAGTTTTCACAAAACTAATTATTATGGATTTCAAATATTATATCACATATATAAACCCGAAACGATGTTAAAATTACGAATACGAAATACTCCAAATTGCCACTACAGAAATATAACATCACATGCTATCTTTAGCAAAAACAAACAATACCTGAAACACCAAACCCCAGAGACTGGAACACCAGAGAAAAACGAAGCTAAAACACCATCACAAAACCGGTCATGCCGGTTTTGTGTTACTTTTTTCCTGGTCAAATCCGGTGGATTGGGCTCATTTTTCTCTGGTGTTCATGTTACATCACATGTAACATTCTACACCTGTTTAAAAAAATTTCAAAGAACTTAAAAAATTCGATAGAAACTAGGGATTTTGTTTCGAGGTTTCGGAGTTGTTTCGGTTTCGTAATTCTACTAATATCGTCTAATTCTCTAGTTTAGCTCTAATACCACTGAAGGGTTTCTTAGCACCCTCATCACGTTTTCTAGGGCATCAAGCATGCAATTTTAAAAAACCTAGAGTGCTAAGCAACCCATAACCAAGGATCTAACTAGAGAATTAGGGTTATAACAATATGTAAACAACTTTACACTAAGTGAAACGGGAATACAACCTTTGTAGACCAGTCCTTTACTTCTAAAGCTCCGTGTAGTAGTCCATTTTGCTCCAAGTAGTGGTGTCCCGGATCTCCTTTGGCTCCATTAGGTGAAAAGATCGAGCTTGCTCAAGGATTTTCGAGACCGAAGATGATCCACGTCAAAGAATCTCTAACTCAAGCTACTTTTTCACTAATTGATGAATTAGTGAAGAAACAACCTATACTAAATGACTAGTTTGGTATAAATTGGAGAAGTAGGAATTTTGCTCACATTAGAATAATTTCTCTCTCTTTCTTTTCTTTTCTCTTTCAAAGCTAGAAAGAAAATGGAGGAGATGAAGAAAGTGAACAAGTGATCCTTATTGTGAACCATGGGTGAGAAAATATCATATATAACTCATATAGAGACTAAACCATGGATAAAGATAATGGTTAGCTTAATAAATAACTAAAGTAAAACAAAATTAGTGGACTAAGTCAATGGTTTCCACAAACTTCTCCAAGCTTTAAGCCATGACAAATTTCCACCTAATCTTGATTTTCCCTTAATAATTAAAATCCCACATATCTCAAGTATGTTATGAGTCTCATACACCCAAGTCCAATATATCATCTAGCATGACACAAAAATAAATACATTAGCATATATCATATATATATTAAATGTATAAAGAGAAAATATTTTCTTAAGTGAGCTAATATTAGTTAATGTATATTAATATATCAAATATATAATTACATATTAAATTATTAAATCAACACTTGATTTAATAACCCGGCTGTATCGCATACAACCGACTAATATCATTTATATGTATATCACATATACATATAACATTTCATTAAATCAATACTTGATTCAACAATCCGGTTATATCATATATAACCTGTATCGCGAGATTGGAATACGGTATCACATACATGTATTAATTTCGGTCCCGCACATATCACATATGTGCCCTATTTCGTTTCGCATGAGCTAGGAAACCTCTGTGTAGGACTCTAATGACTCATCAATACGCTGGCAGTAGGTGATGATCATATCAGTCACCCACAAGCCATCAGCAGTACTGTCACGACCCAAAGTTTGGCCCGTGACCGGCACTTAACCACGTAACGTCTACAGGCATAACGCGACTAAGTAAGCCGAAACCCAGAAATCAAAACCCTTAAAAGTAATGAGTGTTAAAACATTTAATAGAAACATTTGTTAAAACGTTTAGAAAACCTTAAGTAATTTAGTAAAATTCTTTAAAATTCAAGTTATTATCCTAAAAATTTTGGCAACATTCCCTTTGTAAAACTAGCCCCGAAATCGGGTACAAGACAATATATGAGTAAAATGATATACAATAAGAATAAAGCATCCCAAACGGGAGCAATCACGCCCAACGGCGGAAACAATCACCACGATAATAATATACGATGCCGTAGCGAAGAATGAGCAAAAATAAGTGAAGACAACATGAAATATGAAACTGCATAAACAACGTCGGCTCACAACGAGCTCGACACCAGAGTACAAATAATATACATCGTCCTCACAACCGGTCTCTAAGTCAATACATGAATAGTAGATGGAAAGTGCTAGATACAACAGTGTACACAACTGGAAAAATAAACAGATACCGCAAAAACCCACCTATCAGCAAAAGAGCTCACGCGCCAACTGCAGTGGTATCTGTATCAAAAGATGCAAGAAAGCAGCCTGCCGCGACTACTCTGAGGGGCAACCTGCAAACACTGTGGCACAACGGGGGTGAGTTGCCAACTCGTGAATAGTAGATAACATATAAAGGTAATCGTGAGTATGCACGTACTGCGATACTCTAACCTATGCCAACAGATAACATCTATATGATGAGCTGGATGCGCAATAATCATGCAACAAGTGCGATATAATAACATCTATATAGGATGAGAAGGGTATGCAATAATCGTGCATAGCATGTGCAATATAATAACATCTATATAGGATGAGCAGAGTATGCAATAATCGTGCATAGCATGTGCAATCTAATAACATCTATATAAGATGAGCAGGGTATGCAATAATCGTGCATAGTATGTGTACTCTATCAGGTACTACAGATACAGGATGAGATGTATAACACTGAATGCTGACCATGGGAATAAATAACATCTACACGGAATATCAACGTGGAAAATAACCTGTGTCCATCAATACACCCAAATCCTAGTAAAACTCAGGCGCCGTCACTTTAATCGGCCCTCAAATCCTGTACAGCTCATGGAATCGTGAGTGCCCAACATCGGCACTCGAAAATATCATAAAAATAATCGTACCCAGCATCGACACGCAAATCTTCATGTATCGGGCTCCGTCAGTCCGGATCGGCCCACGGGCTTCGTCTGTAGAATCGGCCCTCGGTCCCGGCAGTACGGGTCGGCCCGTATCCATCTCTTAGCTCTGGTCAGTATCCTCCGGATGACCGCCAGGTTCAACCAATCACCGGTAGGTAGTAGTCCCTCCGTCGGGCTCACCGTCTAACAATATAAGTCTTCTTGCCCCGGGGTACCATACTGGGTCCACCATGTACCCGCAATCGGTGCCTACCACTCCTCGAACCGGGTATATTCACACAAGCTCTCTGGAACCGAGAAAACTCATGGTGGACACACTGAAATATCATATCAAGATAAACCGGTTTTTTTAAAACAGTGCGTATTTTCTTAAAATAATACCACGGTTCTCAAATCCAGAAATCCCATAAATCCAAACTCAATGCGTAAATCCATGCAATGTGTCATATGACACTAAGAGTAAAAAGGGAAAACCGCTCTTTTAAAAGATTCCAGTTTTGAAAATATCTCATGCGACCCCTATTTTCTTGAAATCAAGTCAATATCATGCATGTATGTAACATATGTATATATGTAGGTATGGATGTGCAAATGGATATATACGCGAATATGAGTGTAGCACTACTATGAATATACAGTGTGCATGTGCGCAAGTAGGGATATATCAATGAATGTATGCACTAATATGAATGTACAGTGTGCATGTGCGCAAGTATGGATATATCAAAGATGTATGCACTAATATGAATATACAGTGTGCATGTGCACAAGTATGGATATGTCAAAGATGTATGTACTAATATGAATATACAGTATGCATGTGCGCAAGTATAGATATATCAAAATGTATGCACTAATATGAATATACAGTGTGCATGTGCGCAAGTATGGATATATCAAATAATATGTGCACTACTATGAATATACAGTGTGTATGTGCGCAAGTATGGAGATATCAATATATGTGTGCACTAGTATGAATATACAGTGTGCATGTATGCAAGTATGGAGATATCAATATATGTGTGCACTAGTATGAATATACAGTGTGCATGTGCGCAAGTATGGAGATATCAATATATGTGTATATATGCCGATATGCGATAAGGTCATGACAATCATCAATGATGCAGTAATCAAGATGATATATAATTCGTAGCAATCTTATAGTGCGAGTGTCATGGCAATCACTAACGGTGTGAGTTTAACATGCAAATAGTGCTCGTGCAGCTTGAACCGTTAGTGACAGTGCAGTGTTCTATAACTACCATTTCTATATGCAATAAGGAAGGTACACTACAATAGTACATATAAACATCTACGACTAAATACCCTATCACGTCCTGACGCTTAACGCTATACGGGCGATTTCCCCGTAGATGTTAAATCTACTCACCTGGTCTCGTGCTAAGCGTAGCCGACCACTTGCTTCCCTTTCTTTGCGGTGTCCGACGTACCTGCCTGCGAACCTAGAATTTACACAAAGAACCCACATAAGAAAAATCCTACAAAAATGCGATATCGAAATCAAACGAGAAACTCGCGCCGCGAACTAAACGCGCGCGTGTCCGATACGCTGAAACGTGTGAATACGCGTCTTAAACTACCCCGACACGTCGCGACACGCAGTAACGCCAAACCCACTTACGTATCACACGTGTCGCGCGAACTAAACGTATAAGAAAAACGATATATCGCTCCAGATTTTGACTCGGGCACAAAAGTGAAAAGTTGCATATGCCAAACTACATAACTGCACAGCAGACTACCCTAGACCAAACCCCAGCGCTTATCTCCCCCTTCTGGCCGCAAATTGCGGCCAGAATGAATAAAACGGCGGCCTGGGTGTGGGATCTGGGGCTCGTGCTTCGTGTGTGTGGTCTATACCTAGTATACAAGCTCCAGTTTTCCCAGATTTTCTCTGAAGAAAACGGGTCAACAGCAGATCACAGAAAGGTCTAATTTTACATTAAAACGTTATATTTTGCACTAAATGAAACCCTATGGTATTTTTGTGAAATCTGGGGTTAAACTAGGTTTACATGGCCCTAATAACACTTAATTAAGCTAAGCTAACCTTCAATATCACCACTTGGCCAAAACTTCACACAAATCACCATTTTAGTACTAAAACGCACATTTAACACTAATAGAAGCTAATGAACACATAAGTTTAGCAAGCTAGGAAGTTGGGCTCAGATTTTATACCTCACTTGACCTTAGGTACAAGGAGAAGGAGGAGAAGAAGAAGGGAAGGAGTTGCTGCTGCCTGCTACTGCTGCTGTGCTGATGCTACTGGTGTTGCTGCTGTTGATGCTGCTGGTGTTGCTGCTGTTACTGCTGGTGCTGCTGCTGGTGCTACTGCTGGTGCTGCTGCTGCTTCTTCTGCTGCTGTTGTTATTGGTGTTATGTGAGAGTGAGAGAGAAATGAGAACAATGAGTGTAGAAACAAAAGAAATGAGAGCACAAACTAGTCAAGCCCCCTTCTCTCTCTTTTCATTAAATGCAAGCATGGGCTCATGCCATGATGCCCATTCTCTCTCTCTCTCTCTCTCCAAGTCAACCATAATTCAAATGATTTTCCCATTTAAAAAAAACACCCTTAATTAAAAACCAAATAAATTTAAGGAAAATGGGTTAATCCACCTTGGTTGCCAAACATGGTTTAACCCTAATTTTAACCCTAGTTTACATGCACATGTGTGTGCAAGGCTAATTAAATTCTAATAAAATATTCATTAAATTTGATAAATTATTTGAAAATCGTTTTGGTAAACTTTTTATTAAAAATCGTATATTAAAGTATAATTAGCCACTAATCACATCCTAAGGTGTTACAATCTTCCCCCCTTAAAGAAATTCGTCCCCGAATTTAAAATATATAGCTACGCGTACCTTCAAAGAGATGAGGGAATTTCTTCCGCATCTCGCCCTCGGCCTCCCAAGTGATCTCTTCACCATTCAGGCTGTGCCAAAGCACCTTCACAGATGGCAAGACCTTCGATCGAAGTTTCTTCACCTGCCGGTCCAATATCATGACTGGCTGCTCGGTGAACGAAAGATCGCGCTCGAGCTGAACGGTCTGATGCTGAATCATGTGCGAAGGGTCATGTAGGTATCTGCGAAGCATCGACACATGGAATACAGGGTGAACATCTGGGAAGTCGGGTGGAAGAGCCAAACGATATGCTACTGCGCCCACACGCTCGAGGATCTCGAAGGGACCTATGAATCTGGGGATAAGCTTCCCCTTCCGTCCAAACCTCATCACTCCCTTCATCAGAGAGACCCTCAGAAAAACAGGATCGCCAACTGCGAACTCTAATCTGCGGCAGCGTCTGTCAGCATACGATTTCTGCCTGCTCTGAGCTGTCCTCATCCTATCTCGAATCAGCTGTATCTCCTCGGTCGTCTCCTGTACGATCTGCGGCCCCAAAATACTGCTCTCACTGAGCTCTACCCAACAGACAGGCGATCTACATCTCCTCTCATACAAGGCCTCGAAAGGTGCCATCTTAATAGTATCCTGGAAACTATTGTTGTAAGAGAACTCCACCAAGGGTAAATAATGATCCCAGCTATCATCAAAGTCTAAAACGAACGCTCGGAGCATGTCCTCGAGAGTCTGAATAGTCCGCTCTGACTGGCCGTCGGTCTGCGGATGAAATGCTGTGCTGAAACTCAAGCGGGTGCCTAAGGCCTCCTGAAGCCTGTGCCATAGTCGGCTGGTAAACTGTGTGCCTCGGTCGGACACGATACATGTCGGGACTCCATGTAGTCGTACAATCTCGTCGATGTATATCTGGGCATACTGAGCAAATCCGAAAGTCGTCTTCACCGGCAGGAAGTGAGCCACTTTCGTCAGACGATCCACGATCACCCAAATGGAGTCATACCCTCGCCTAGTCCTGGGTAGACCCACAACGAAATCCATAGAAATCTGTTCCCATTTCCACTCCGGAATGGGTAACGGCTGTAGCTCTCCCGCTGGCCTCTGGTGCTCGGTCTTGACTTGATGACAAGTCAGGCATCTCGACACGAAGTCTGTGATGTCCCTCTTCATTCCGTCCCACCAGTAAACATCTCTCATATCATGGTACATCTTTGTGGAACCCGGATGAACATTATACACCGATCGATGTGCCTCCTCAAGAATCTCACGCCGCAGTCCCTCAGCACCTGGTACGCACAGTCTATTCCCAAATCGCAGTATCCCCTGATCATCAATCACGAACTCAGAAAATCTGCTCTGTCCAATCTGTGCCATGATCTCTGAACAACGGTCATCACTATACTGTGCCTCATGTATATGGTCAAGCAACTGTGGGCGTGCACGAACATGCGCAAGCTGTCTCCCGATCGGCGTGAACTCGAACTGCACTCGGCTGTCGCATAAAATCTGCCAATCTGCCAACGACTGCCTCTGCACTGCGCTCAAACAAGATAGACTACCCCCGGGCCTCCTGCTCAAGGCATCCGCCACTACATTCGCTTTGCCCGGGTGATACAAGATCTCGCAATCGTAGTCCTTTACTAGTTCCATCCAACGGTGCTGTCTGAGATTCAGGTCTCGCTGCTGAAATATATACTTTAAGCTCTTGTGATCAGTGAATATCTGGCACGACTCGCCGTATAAGTAATGTCGCCAGATCTTGAGTGCAAAGACCACTGCAGCCATCTCTAAATCATGAGTGGGGTAGTTCTATTCATGTTTCTTCAACTGCCGTGAAGTATACGCGATCACCCTATCATGCTGCATCAATACGTACCCTAGCCCCACTCGAGAAGCGTCACAATAGACCATAAATCCGCCCGATCCTGAAGGCAATGATAACACCGGCGCCGTAGTCAAACAAATCCGTAGCTGCTGAAAGCTATGCTCGCACTCCTCCGTCCAATCAAATGGAACTCGCTTTCGGGTCAACCCGGTCAAAGGTACAGCAATGCGGGAGAAATCCTGTACAAATTGCCTGTAGTAACCGGCCAGTCCTAAGAAGCTGCGGATCTCAGTAACTGATGTGGGTCTGGGCCAACACTGAATGGCCTCGACCTTCTTCGGGTCCACACATATACCATCTCGTGTAATCACGTGACCCAAGAAGTCTACGCTGTCAAGCCAGAATGCTCACTTGAAGAATTTTGCGAATAGCTGGTGCTCCCTCAAAGTCTGCAGTGTGATCCGCAGGTGCTGCTCATGCTCCTCTCGGCTCTGGGAATACACCAAAATATCGTTAATGAATACGATGATGAACAGATCAAGATACGGCCTGAAAATACGGTTCATCAAGTCCATAAACGCTGCTGGGGCGTTGGTGAGTCTGAACGACATCACCAAAAACTCATAATGGCCATAACGCGTGCGGAAAGCTGTCCTCGGAATATCCTCATGTCGAACCCGCAGCTGATGGTAGCCTGATCGCAAATCGATCCTCGAAAAGTACCCTGCGCCCTGAAGCTGGTCGAACAAGTCGTCGATGCGTGGAAAAGGATATCTGTTCCGCACGGGAACCCTATTCAGCTGGCGATAGTCGATACACAGACGTAAACTGCCGTCCTTCTTCTTGACAAACAGGACCGGAGCACCCCAAGGAGACAGACTGGGTCGAATAAGTCCCTTATCCAGCAAATCTTGCAACCGACCTTTCAACTCTCTTAGCTTCGCAGGGGCCATCCGGTAAGGCGGTATAGAAATAGGCCCCGTGCCGGGAATCAAATCAATACAGAAAGCAATATCGCGCTCAGACGGTAGCCCAGGAAGCTTGTCAGGGAAAACATCAGGGAACTCACAAACAGTCGGAACCTGGTCCAACAGAACATCCGTAGCTCTAGTATCGTAAACATAAGCTAGAAATCCCTGACATCCCTTCCTCAACAGCTGTCCAGCGCGAAGAGAAGAAATCACACTATGAGGGGCGGCACCACGGTCCCCCTGCACAACAAAAGCCGACTCGCCGGGAAAACAAAATCTAACTGTCTTCTCGCGGCAGTCCACAGACGTATAGCACGTAGCTAACCAATCCATGCCCAAAAGAACGTCAAAGTACAACATCTCAAGAAAGATCAAGTCGACAGGCAACTCTCTCTCGCCAATACGGACAACACAAGATCGGAACACGTGCCTAGCAACAAACGACTCGCCTACAGGAGTGGTCACAACAAGCGGATGATCAAGCAAACTGTACTCTCTACCCAAACTCGGCACGAAGTGTGTGGAAACATACGAGTGCGTAGATCCGGGATCAAACAACACATGTGCATCAACAGAACATACTGATAGGGTTCCTGAGACCACCGTATTGGACGCCTGCGCGTCCTGATGCATCAATGTGAAAATCCGTGCCTGTCCTCCACCTGCAACTGGCGGTCCTCTACTAGCAACTGGCTGTACTCTACCGGCAGCTGGCTGTCCTCTGCCTCGGCCACCTCGTCCTCTATGAGTAAACCCTCCGCAACCACGGCCTTTCTGTGCATGAGTCTGGCGCGGAGCAACAGTAAGTACAATAGGCAACGTCCTCTGGGGTGAGGAAGGTGGAAGGGTGACATGTGATACTGCTGGCTCCCTCCGGCGTATCTCGTTACAATCTCTGATGCGGTGACGGGGACTACCACACCCAAAGCATCCACG
Organism: Agapanthus africanus; assembly: GCA_030015575.1. Taxonomy (NCBI): domain Eukaryota; kingdom Viridiplantae; phylum Streptophyta; class Magnoliopsida; order Asparagales; family Amaryllidaceae; genus Agapanthus; species Agapanthus africanus. The sequence continues at coordinate 593,815,871 of CM057344.1, read as the reverse complement.
TGACGACTGCTGACCCTCCTGGGGATAAGAGCTAAACATCTAATCTCGCCCCGAGTCTCGGCCACCTGTACGACGTCTATCACGGCGTCCGAATGGAAGTCTCCGTGCTGCTGTATCAGTACGAACCCTCTTCGGTCCAGGAACTACCGAAGTCTCTGCAAGGCGCTCCTCGACTAATAGGGCTGCGTCTACAGCTGCTGCATAAGTCTCGCAATGCTGTGCACTGATCGCAAGGAACAGTGGGGTAAGTAAGCCTTGAAAAAATCTCTTGACTCGCATCTCCTCAGTAGCCACTAGGTATGGGACATAAACAAATAGCTCGGTAAACAGTACATCGTACTCTGCCACTGTCATCTCTGGCGTCTGGCGTAAAGACTCAAACCTGCGCGCTCGGGCATCCCTGACACTCTGGGGAAGGAAACGAGCTAGAAACACCGTCACAAACTCAGTCCAGGTCATAGGAGGAAGACCTGCTGCTCTGCCCTTCTCGACCGATTCACACCATTTCTGCGTAAGACCTTCCAGGCGAAAGCTCGCGAACTCTACCCATCTCACATCTGAGCATCTGAGTGAACGACATATCCGGGCCATCCTATCAATAAAAGACTGTGGGTCCTCGGCTGCATCGGTGCCTGTGAAGACCGGAGGCATCAGCCTCATAAACTCTGATAGCGATACAGTAATAACCTCCGTGGCTGCAGGGGCAACTGCCTGTAATGTGAAAACATACAAATGAAAAATGAAATTTGATATCCGTATGTATGTAACTATACGATAGATTTATCCAATGGAAGTTGATATCCGTAGTGATACGAAGTGTTCTAGAGAAAAGCAAAGTGGATGTAGGAATGCAGGGGTATACACAGTTTTTTGTCGTGAATGATGGTGATCGCAATTTCCTTTGCCATTATTCTAATCCCTTTATATGTCTTTACTTATTACTTTCTGTACACCATAGTTAAGCTTGTTAGTTTTCTTCCTTCCCTACCGTTCGGCACATGCCTATGGTTTGGAGGAAGACTATCCAATAAGCTCAATAGGTGTACCCTCTTCTAATCCTACGAGCCCTCACAACCTGAGAGAAGGTAAAGAGAAAAGACAACCGAATAATCCTATTCATTCTCTCCAGAACCAGAATCCATCCTCGAAAAAGTTCCTTCGAGTTCGTATGTAACTATACGATATGGAAATGGATATCCGTAGTGATACGAGGTGTTCTGGAGAAAAGCAAAGGTGATATAGAAGTGGCAATGATGTATGCGATACCGTGACATTCCAAAAGCCAAAGTGTTTTAAGAAGGTTCGGTTAACTTGGTTTCATGAGTTTTAGTCAAAGGTCGGGTCAAAGTCGCAGCCACAGAGAGAGAAAGAAGAAACACTCAGCGTGCACTCTAACCTAGATCAGAATGGTTAATCAACTTATCTAATCTGGATGGCGCCCACTGTTTCCTCGAATTCTCCTCCAAACTTAAAAGGAGAATTAGTCGGAATCACCCGAGAAGTAATCCTACTCATCAGTGGGAATTAGGATCCAACTATCATCGCATGATAACTTGATGGAATCCACTCAAGTCACCACACTCCAGAAGGTATGTGCAAGCCTGACAAGTTTCCTGTATGTTTGAAACTCCCGATATGTGTTTTTACCCGAAGGACCCAAGTGACCTTGACGAATAATCAACAAATCAAAAGGTCCTAGTCAAGTTCAACCCGTCATTATCTTGATTGCATTAAACCCACCCGCACGACCCTTGATGAATAATCAACAAAGTCGTACGACTTTCTTAACCAATCCACATATCCATGCGACAGAAAAGCATTACAGAGCTACCGCACACTATGCCTCGGCGAATAGCAACGACAAACGTAGCACGAATACTAAGCAATACTAATCTGAAATGACGGAGGGCTACGGCTGGTTTTTGGCAAAAAACCTTTAACGTAATGAACTTGATATCGTTGAAGGAATCCAAGTGGTTTTTATAAATATATAGTGGCGAAAACTTTCGCTAAAGAGGTCACTCCCGGTGAAAGGATCTCGGCTCTTTCCCCGTCGAATGGGGTGCAGGATATCTCAAACTGAATACCACGATGCAAAGCAAAAATAATCAACTATAGTAAAATTATTACGTTGACGCAAACTTTTACCCAAGGGGTCACTCCCGATGAAGGGATCTCGGCCCTTGCCTCGTCGAATGAGGTGCAGGATATTCCAAAATAAATACCACGATGCAAAGCAAAAGAGAACGTCTGTAATGTCAGTTTTTAAAAACTTGATTCCAACAACATCATATATATAGGTTTGTTTTATCCTTGCATTGATAAGAATCTATGCAGTCCCATCAATTAATCACACCAGAAAAGAACGAAAATAAAATGTACGTATATGCCATCCGCATTCGCCACTGAGTCCCGTCATTACCCGTTAGGTTACTTAACTAACGACAAAGCGGGGACTGGGCTAGTGCGGGTGCAAAACATATACAACATTTACTAGTGTATATATATATATATAAATATATATCAATCGTCCTAGGCATGATATAAGCAACAGCATAGAAACATCACAGAAGCAACACAGAATGGTGGATAATCTGGAGCCCCGGGTTTCACTTGAGCCGCAAGTGAGACCCGACGTTCCCTGTCGTGTGGATAGCCTGTGCAATGAAACCCAGACCCCTACGAGCGCGGCAAGTTACCCGCCAAAACCAGAAATGACGCAGCCCCCTTCAGCAACGTGAATGGACCACCCAACACTTCACAGAATCCGGTAACTTGGGCACCACTTCTGGGTCAACCTATACCCCCTACGAGTGCGGCGAACTGTTAGTTATATGTATGCCTTAGAGGCCATTACTATACATAGGATGTATATGTAGTGGATGCTTGGACATATATAGGGAGGACTTTCTTGCTCGACATGATAGTATGTTATCTGCTTGCTCTTTACCTTAACGTGTACACTGATTGTCTCTCTGTTACATGTTGGTAAAGCCCTTAGGATGTGTACTTGACTACCTGGACTATGATGCGGATCATACTAGTGGGGACATGGTAGTCCATAAGTACATCCTTCAAGATCCCTAGTCGTAGGTGTATTGAGAAGGGGCATCGATATACCAGAGTAGACTAGCGTATACCTTCTCGACCCATACAGATGGGCGATGGATGATCCCATATCCATTGGTGTTTGACATCAGAGATGATATACGGGTGCTCAGTGGAGACTAAGTACACTGGACGGACTCGCCGAGAACTCCCAGATGGTATTATACCTTACGTTAGATGGCAGTTCTCTGGTGACACTGGTATAGGTTAGTCTGTAGACCCGAGATCGTCATAGAGTCTTGTGTGATTCCCACTGTGCTTTGATTTCCACCTTACCATGTCCAAGAAGACGTGCAAAACGGTGGTTTTTGGGTACAGTCCCGATTCACATGGAGGCAATGAGCGATAGGAGGGGATTCGTCTCTCCCGGTATAGGGAGTTGATGTTGTGCTGTGTTCGATTGGCTATAACTGGAAATCCCTGGCCAGGGTTGCTGAGATTTACTGGTAAGTGTTACCAGTAGTTTCTCGAACTGTTATAGACCTCATATCGACACGACTTATCGAGCTATTGGGGTCTGACGTTTACCACCCCTAGGCAAGATATGCGACATATCAGACGACGAGACCGGACTGTACGGTAAGTGTTACTGGTTGGATTCACAGGAGTGTGAGCAGGCTTGCTCGTTGATCTTCTGATCGCTCAATACCTGGGTGGCCTTTACGTTTAGTAGACCGCTTGCGGCTTGTGGGTGTTTGATATGATCATCACCTGCTGCCGGCGTATTGACGAGTCTTTAGAGTCCTACACAGAGGTTTCCTGGCTCAAGCGAAACGAAATAGGAGCGCATATGAGATATGTGCGGGACCGAGAATAATGCGTGTATGTGATACCGTATTCTATTCTCGTGATGAATGTATCGATTGGTTGTATGCGATATAACCTAGTTATCGAATCGAGGATTGATTCGATAAGTCGATACATTGGATATTAGTCGGTCATATGCGATGTGACCGGATCGTTAAATCAAGTGTTGATTTAATGATTTAATGTATAATTATATATTTGATATATTACTTTACATTAACTAGTATTTGTTCACTTAAGATGGATTTTCTCACTTGATGTGCACATTGTATATATGATATATGTTTGTGCACTAGTTTGTATCATGTTTGATGATACATGCAAACTTGGGTGTTTGTTTACTTTAAACCATGTTTAGTTAATGGTTAGGGTTTCCATTACCTTATTTATTTATTTACTTATTTATTTTGGCAAGAATAAAATGGTGGCTAACTTTGTTTCATTCTTGAAACTTCATGAAGCTTTGAAAGCTTTGACCATTTTGTTTCTTTCCTTAACCTAACCATTTAACTAAACCCTAGTTTATTCTCTACACTTGTTACACTAACCCATGGTTGCATTATGATAAGATCACTTGATTTATTATTATTCATCAATTGATTTTATTATTCTTATCATATTCTTTCTTCTTCTTCTTCTTCAAGAGGAAGAAACCTTGTTACCTTCAATGGTGCCATGAGAAAGAGAGTGAGAAATCCAAATCCAAAGCGAACCCACTTCCTATTTCTTCATCCTCTACCACTTGCCATGTAGTAGAGTGTGTTATCTTCACAAGTTCTATGACCAAGTGAAGATGGAGCTTGATCTTGAGTTGCCTCGACGTAGATCATCTTCGGCATCGAAGTCGACGACCTAGCCCGCCCATTTCTCCGATGAAACCGACGCTAGAGTCCGGGATCCGATGATTGCAGCGAAGGGACATCATCACGGAGCTAAGGAAGTGGAGGACCGGATCTACAAAGGTTGTATTTCCATTCACTTAGTAGCAAAGTTGTTTGCTTGCATTTGTTTTCGCCTAATCTCTAGTTAACGATCTTCATTAGGGTTTCTTTGGCACATGAAAATTTTGAATTGGACATGTTTGATCAGTTGTAGAACCTCATTAGTGTGCCTAGGAACCCTACTCGAACAGCCTGCCAATTCTAGAGTAAGGTCCCTTCCGTCCCAACGCATGTGATGCGGACCGTTGCCCTCTTGAACCCGGCTATTCGTGCACTCCACCACGGAGTAATCCCAGTACAGAAAAGAAAATAATATACAAGGGTGACATCGACCTCATCCCGGTCGTGCCCCAAAAGAATAATATACAAACAGGCAGTGACGGCAGTCCACATGTCGGATGCTCGCCCCGCAATATCAAATGTACAAATGGAATAAAACTGTACTAACATTGCACCATTGCTATCCACCACGACGATCCAACCAACATCACAGCACATCACAGAACATCAACGTTAATGTCACGTTCGCAAACTCGTCTAAAAGAACATATAGCAGTTAGACGGGTTTACCGATTAAATGACATTCACGGTCACAGATAGAAATGTATGTACTGTTAAACGCACACTTAAAATATCGATCGACTAAATGCCAAATTGGCCCCAATAGCAAAATCAATACTTCACTGAAAACTGGGCCAAAATAGAATATGTCAAAAATCACAATTCTACGTCAGAAGGCTACAGAAAAATTTTCAAAACCCGTCGCCCCTAACCGACCGCGGATCCGCCGCCAATGAGGGTAATACCCGGCGGTTCCGCGGCGCTTTAGAGGCTTCGTTCTTTGAAAATTTTTGTGTACCCAAATAATCGCCAGCACGGATTTTTAAGATGCCTGAATTAATTTTTTGACTACTTTCATAAATCGACAGCAAACGCAAAAATGGAATCGTGATTTCAGAAATTTCCGTCGATCGATCTTTCAAGCACGTTTAAACAAGCTAGTAAGGGGTTTAAAGGGCAGCGCTGATACCATGAAGGGTCGCGGCAGCTCCCCGGCCATCGAAACGCGGCCAAAATGCGGAACAAAAATTTCTAAAACCGGCGCTACCGTTACCCGATTTACGGATCGACCTTAAACCCTAAACTAACAAGTTAAACTAGGAGTTAGAGAAGTTATACCGAGTTGATCTGTGTCCTTCGGTCTTCATTCCAAGCTCCTAGTGGTCCTTCGATGATGTTTGGTTGCCGGTCTTCCTCCATCTCCGATGATCCACCCGAGGGAAACGGTGCAAGCTCCAATCTCGTCGAACGAGATAACCGACGCTCCAAAGTCGCTAGCGATGGAGAGTGGGGGTGTATGAAAATGTCACTATGTTTTTCTCTCAACATTTATGCTTATGGGAGCAACCATACAAGAAGATGAAGGAGGTGATCTTTGCATGAGCAAAAAATGGCTAAGTGTGCAAGTAATGAGAGTGAGAGAGTGGGCTAGCATGTAATATGAAAACATACAAATGAAAAATGAATCCCCCACCTCATAGGATTGGCCGGCCCCCTCTCTCTCCCATCAAAAATATATCATTTTCTTTTGTTTAATTTCATTAAACAAATACACCATCCCTAAAGCCCATGCCATGAACATGCATAACACTATGCAAATGCCACCTCACACCCTCCACCTCATTATTAAACAAAATGAATTTCCATAAATGGAAAATCAAATAATGAGGTGGCAAAGCTTCTAGAAGCTATTCCGTACAAAATACGGAATACTTCCCGGTACATGTACCGAAATACATATACGCGTATTCGTACCAAAATACGAATAGCCGAGAGAGAAAAACAAATAGTGAACAATAATACTAGAATACGTATATACAAATACATATATAAATTATTAAATCAAAACCTGATTTAATAATCTTGCTTAATCCTAAGCCACTAGTATTATCAACCGTCCAATTAAAGTCTGCGCTGTAAGTGCACATATTTAATCGGATACCTGTATGTATCAACATACCTCATGTACACCATATCGCCTGAACCGTGAAAACCCTCTGTGTGGGACTCGTCAATACGCTGGCAGTGGGTTTAACCATAAGCACGTCAGCGGCACTAGCTGTACGTAACGGCTACCCAGGTATTGAGTGAAAGGGAGGCCGACGAGCGAACTCATGCAGAACCCCTACTGAGCCTGACAGTGACAATATCCGTACAGTCCGGTCTGTTTGTCTAAGAGTATCGCATATCGAGTCTAGGGGGGTGGATAAAGTCAGACCCCCAATAACGCGATATTTAGTGTCGGTATGAAATCCATCACCACCTGAGAAACTATCAATCCTGGATCGATAATTCTCGTCCACCGTGGCCACGGATTTATGGTGATAGCCATCCGTACACAACGCGACATCAACCCCCAATACCGGGAGAGACGAATCCCCAATGATCCGATCACTGCCTCCATGTGGCTCAGGACTGTACCCAACTAAAACCTGTTTGCACGACTCCTTTTAGCCGTGGTAGGGTAGTAATCAAAGCACAGTGGGAACTCACACGAGACAAATGACGATCTCAGGTCGACAGACTAACCTGTACACATGTTACCTGGGAACTGCTATCTGACAATAGATATAATACCAACTAGCATGTTCCCGGCGAGTCCGTCCAGTGTACTCATAACCCAATGGGCACCTGTAAACTATCTTAGGTGAACAAACTAACACCAATGGCTTGTGAGACCTGGCCACCGCCCCTCGTCGGGGTCTCGATCAGTATACACTAGTCTACACTGGAGTATTGATGCCCGGTCTCGATACTCCTACGACTAGGGACATTTAAGGATGTGCTTATAGACCCCCAGCTCCCACGTATGTGATCATCATCACAATGCTGGCATTCAAGCAAGAATCCTATGGGCTCTATCAACATGTATATGATGATAAAGACAAACCAGATAGTATATTATCATTTTGAGTAAGACGGTTTTATCGGTATAGGTCCTCACTCAATCATCATAATCACAAGTCTGCGTCTATGATAATTGCCTTGAGGGCACTATAGCCAACATACCGGCCCCTAGCATAGCGATCTTACCTGTCGTAAGAGGAACAGTCTGCTCTGGTACAACAGGTGTACTGCCCGGGTCAGTCCTCGTCTCGGACGAGTCAACTAGAATCTCGAATCTCGCGGGCGCTCTCTGCGCCCTCGTAATCTTTGGCGGCATAATAGCTGAAAATAAAGTAGGATTCGATAAAGATACGGAAATCGAATCACAAGAATGTATACAATCATGAAGGAATTCCAATCAATAAGTCCTAAGGTCGCTTAGGCGAATTACCGTGTCGTGAGTATGCCGCGAATCATACACACGCTACGCCACTCTACTTCAGCTACCTACTCCATCATACCAGGGTCATCCTACACTCCGAAGGCAAAACTTACACTCTAATACCAACTTTGTCATGACCCAAAATTCGGCCCGTGACCGACACTTAACCACGTAACGTCTACAGGCGTAACGTGACTAAGTAAGCCGAAACCCAGAAATCAAAACCCTTAAAAATAATGAGTGTTAAAACATTTAATAGAAACATTTGCTAAAACGTTTAGAAAACCTTAACTAATTTAGTAAAATTCTTTAAAGTTCAAGTTATTATCTTAAAAATTTTGGCAGCATTTCCTTCGTTAAAACTAGCCCCGAAATCGGGTACAAGAAAATATATGAGTAAAATGATATACAATAAGAATAAAGCATCCCAAACGGGAGCAATCACGCCCAACAGAGGAAAAAATCACCACGATAATAATATACGACGCCGTAGCAAAGAATGAGCAAAAATAAGTGAAGACAACATGAAATATGAAACTGCATAAACAATGTCGGCTCACAACGAGCTCAACACCAGAGTACAAATAATATACATCGTCCTCACAACTGGTCTCTAAGTCAATACATGAATAGTAGATGGAGAGTGCTAGATACAACAGTGTATACAACTGGAAAAATAAACAGATACCGCAAAAACCCACTTATCAGCAAAAGGGTTCGCGCGCCAACTGCAGTGGTATCTGTATCAAAAGATGCAAGAAAGCAGCCTGCCGCGACTACTTTGAGGGGCAACCTGCAAACACTGTAGCACAACGGGGGTGAGTTGCCAACTCGTGAATAGTAGATAACATATAAAGGTAATCGCGAGTATGCACGTACTGCGATACTCTAACCTATGCCAACAAATAACATATATATAATGAGGTGGATGCGCAATAATCATGCAACAAGTGCGATATAATAATATCTATATATGATGAGCAGGGTATGCAATAATCGTGCATAGCGTGTGCAATCTAATAATATCTATATAGGATGAGCAGGGTATGCAATAATCGTGCATAGCATGTGTACTCTATCAGGTACTACAGATACAGGATGAGATGTATAACACTGAATGCTGAGCATGGGAATAAATAACAACTATACGGAATGTCAACGTGGAAAATAACCGGTGCCCTCAAATCCTATATAGCTCATGGAATCATGAGTGCCCAACATCGGCACTCGAAAATATCATAAAAATAATCGTGCCCAGCATTGACACGCAAATCCTCATGTATCGGGCTCTGTCAGTCCGGATCGGCCCACGGGCTCCGTCTGCGGAATCAGCCCTCGGCCCCGGCGGTACGGGTCGGCCCGTATCCATCTCTCAGCTCTGGTCAGTATCCTCCGGATGACCTCCAGGTCCAACCAATCACCGGTAGGTAGTAGTCCCTCCGTCGGGATCACCGTCTAACAATACAAGTCTTCTTGCCCCGGGGTACCATACCGGGTCCACCATGTACCCGCAATCGGTGCCTACCACTCCTCGAATCGGGTATACTCACACAAGCTCTCTGGAACCGAGAAAACTCATGATGGACGCACTGAAATATCATATCAAGAGAAACCGATTTTTTTAAAACAGTGCGTATTTTTTTAAAATAATACCACGGTTCTGAAATCCAGAAATCCCATAAATCCAAACTCATTGCGAAAATCCATGTAATGTGTCGTATGACACTAAGAGTAAAAAGGGAAAACCGCTCTTTTAAAAGAATCCAGTTTTGAAAATATCTCATGCGGTCCCTATTTTCTTGAAATCAAGTCAATATCATCCATGTATGTAACATATGTATGTATGTAGGTATGGATGTGCAAATGGATATATACGCGCATATGAGTGAAAACTACTATGAATATACAGTGTGCATGTGCGTAAGTAGGGATATATCAATGAATGTATGCACTAATATGAATATACAGTGTGCATGTGCTCAAGTATGGATATATCAAAGATGTATGCACTAATATGAATATACAGTGTGCATGTGCGTAAGTATGGATATATCAAGATGTATGTACTAATATGAATATACAGTGTGCATGTGCGCAAGTATGGATATATCAAATAATATGTGCACTACTATGAATATACAGAGAGCATGTGCGCAAGTATGGAGATATCAATATATGTGTGCACTAGTATGAATATACTGTGTGCATGTGCGCAAGTATGGAGATATCAATATATGTGTGCACCTGTATGAATATACAGTATGCATGTGCGCAAGTATGAAGATATCAATATATGTGTGCACTAGTATGAATATACAGTGTGTATGTGCGCAAGTATGGAGATATCAATATATGTGTGCACTAGTATGAATATACAGTGTGCATGTGCGTAAGTATGGAGATATCAATATATGTGTGCAATAGTATGAATATACAGTGTGCATATACGCAAGTATGGAGATATCAATATATGTGTATATATGCCGATATGCGACAAGGTCATGACAATCATCAATGATGCGGTAATCAAGACGATATATAATTTGTAGCAATCTTATAGTGCGAGTGTCATGGCAATCACTAACGGTGTGAGTTTAACATGCAAATAGTGCTCGTGCAGATTGAACCGTTAGTGACAGTGCAGTGTTCTATAACTACCATTTCTATATGCAACAAGGAAGGTACGCTACAATAGTACATATAAATATCTACGACTAAATACCCTATCATGCCCTGACGCTTAACGCCATACGGGCGATTTCCCCGTAGATGTTAAATCTACTCACCTGGTCTCGTGCTAAGCGTAGCCGACCACTTGCTTCCCTTTCTTTGCGGCGTCCGACGTACCCGCCTGCTAACCTAGAATTTACATAAAGAACCCACATAAGCAAAATCCTACAAAAACGCGATATCGAAATCAAACGAGAAACTCGCGCCGCGAACTAAATGCGCGTGTGTCCGATACGCTGAAACGTGTGAATACGCGTCTTAAACTACCCCGACACGTCGCGACACGTAGTAACGCCAAACCCACTCACGTATCACACGTGTCGCGCGGACTAAACGTATAAGAAAAACGATATATCGCTCCAGATTTTGACTCGGGCACAAAAGTGAAAAGTTGCATATGCCAAACTACATAACTGAACAGCAGACTACCCTAGACCAAACCCCAGCGCTTATCTTCCCCTTCTGGCCGCAAATTGTGGCCAGAACGAATAAAACGACGGCCTGGGTGTGGGATCTGGGGCTCGTGCTTCGTGTGTGTGGTCTATACCTAGTGTACATACTCCAGTTTTCCCAAATTTTCTCTGAAGAAAACGGGTCAACAGTAGATCACAGAAAGGTCTAATTTTACATTAAAACGTTATATTTTGCACTAAATGAAACCCTATGGTATTTTGGTAAAATCTGGGGTTAAACTAGGTTTACGTGGCCCTAATAACACTTAATTAAGCTAAGCTAACCTTCAATATCACCACTTGGCCAAAACTTCACACAAATCACCATTTTAGCATTAAAACGCACATTTAACACTAATCGAAGCTAATTAACACATAAGTTTAGCAAGCTAGGAAGTTGGGCTCAGATTTTATACCTCACTTGACCCTAGGTACAAGAAGAAGGAGGAGAAGAAGAAGGGAAAGAGTTGCTGCTGCCTGCTACTGCTGCTGTGATGATGCTACTGGTGTTGCTGCTGCTGGTGTTGCTGGTGTTGCTACTGGTGCTGCTACTGATGCTGCTGGTGTTGCTGCTGCTTCTTCTGCTGCTGTTGTTATTGGTGTTGTGTGTGAGTGAGAGTGAGAGAGAAATGAGAACAATGAGTGTAGAAACAAAAGAAATGAGAGCACAAACTAGTCAAGCCCCCTTCTCTCTCTCTTCATTAAATGCAAGCATGGGCGCATGCCATGATGCCCATTCTCTCTCTCTCTCCAAGTCAACCATAATTCAAATGATTTTCCCATTTAAAAAAAACACCCTTAATTAAAAACCAAATAAACTTAAGGAAAATGGGTTAATCCACCATGGTTGCCAAACATGGTTTAACCCTAATTTTAACATGCACATGCGTGTGCAAGGCTAATTAAATTCTAATAAAATATTCATTAAATTTGATAAATTATTTGAAAATCGTTTTAGTAAACTTTTTATTAAAAACCGTATATTAAAGTATAATTATCCACTAATCACATCCTAAGGTGTTACAGGTACTAGCTGGACGTAACGGCTACCCGGGTATTGAGCGATCAGAAGATCAACAAGAAAGCTTGTCCATACTCCTGTGAATCCAATAAGTAACACTACCGTACAGTCCGGTCTCTTCGTCTGATATGTCGCATATCTAGTCTATGGGTGGTAAACGTCAAATCCCAGTAACTTGATAAGTCATGCCGATATGAGGCTCATAACGGGTCGAGAAGCTAATAATAACACTTACCAGTATATCTCAGTATCATCCATAGCCAGGGACTTCCTGTTATAGCCAATCGAGCATAGCGCAACATCAATCCCTAATACCGGGAGAGACGAATCCCCTCCTATTGCTCATTGCCTCCATGTGACTCGGGTCTGTACCCAAAAACCACCGTTTGCATGCTCTCTTGAACGCGGTAAGGTGAAAATCAAAGCACTGTAGGAATCACACAAGACTCTATGACGATCTCGGGTCTACAGACTAATCTGTACTAGTGTCACCAGAAAACTGCTATCTGACGTCAGGTATAATACCATCTAGGAGTTCTCGGCGAGTCATGTTCAGTATACCTAGTCTCCACTGAGCACCCGTATACCATCTTTGATGTCAAACACCAATGGATATGGGATCATCCATCGCCCATCAAATGGGTAAGAAGCGTATATGCTATTCTACTCTGGAATATCGATGCCCTGTCTCGATACACCTTCGACTAGGAACAATTAAAGGATGTACTTCTGAACTACCCTGGCCCCACTAGTATGATTTGTATCATAATCCTAGTAGTCAAGTACATCCTAAGGGCTTTATCAATATGTGAGAGCAAGACAATATCACAATACAAGAATACATGTTAAGATAAAGAGCAACCAGATAGCATACTACCATGTCGAGCAAGAAAGTTCTCTCTAAATATGTCTAAGCATCCGCTATAATATACAATCATGTACAGTAATGGCCTCTAGGGCATACATACAACTAACATGGGTTACCCATGTTAGTTATATATATGCCCTAGAGGCCATTACTGTACATGTGATGTATATTGTAGTGGATGCTTGGACATATATAGGGAGGAAATTCTTGCTCGACATGATAGTATGCTATCTGGTTGTACTTTATCTTAACATGTTGACTTGTACAAGTGATGCTGTCTTGCTCTCAAATGTTGATAAAGCCCTTAGGATGTGTACTTGACTACCAGGACTATGATGGAGATCATACTAGTTGTAACAACCGAGTTCATTTATACCAATTCCAGTTCCCGTATTTATATATTTGTGGTATTTTATTTATTTATCGTGTATAGGTGCGAATGGTACTTTACATCTTTACGTTGCATTCGACCCGACCCGCTTGCTTGAAACCTATTAGATTCGTACTTATGAATTATCTTGACTTGTTACATAGACATGTGCATTTTCATGAATACTGCATACTGGCATTTTATCTAGCATGGCATTTTTACCATATAACATTTTAAGTCATGTAAAATAATTTAAAATTTCATAACTTGTCCTGCATGATACCCCTAACCGCGTGGTAGCATCCGCGCATCTTGTTCTCGTCCCGTTCAGTGAAATGGACGTGTTTGGATGGCTACGCGCACGTACGTGCATCCGTTCTTAGGGGTATGCATTTTCGTTACCAGAGCATTCATTTTGGATTTTGAAAGTCGCATATATTTTTCATATTTTAAAACCGGATTTTTAGACCCGACCCGGACGTGTTTTGGAGTAAATTTGTATTTGCCAAAATCTCAAAACGGACTAATATTATAATATTATATTCTATATATATATAACGATTTATATAAAATTTTACAACAAACAAATATATTTTCTAATCTAAATCTCATACATATCTGTCTCTCTCTCTCCACTAACTTTAAAATTTTTAAAATCTTCACAAATCTTTTCACCCCACTAATCTCACCATTCTCTCTCTCTCTCAGTCTCTCTCTCTCTCGCCCCCCCACCCCGCCCTCTCTCAGTCTCTCTCTTTCGCCCCCCCTCCCCCGTCCTCTATCAGTCTCTCTCCTATACATAATATATATATTATGTTTTTTTTCTCTTTCGTTAAACCCATTTTCCCCACGTCCGTCTCTCTCTTCTCTTCTTTATTTTTCCCTCCGCTGTCTCTTCCCGCTCGAACCCACGCCGAGGCCTCGCCTGCCCTCGACCTCACCTTCAGCCCTCCACCCTCGCCTCAGCCCCTCGTCGCCAACACCCTCACCTCCACGCACCCCTCTCTTCTCCCGAGCCTGCACACCCACGACCGCCTTCGCCCTCGAACCCATCACCGAGCAACCCATGCTTCCGTCGCCTCCGATCCTCGCCATGGTCGCCTTCCTCCCTCTCTTCGCTCATCTCCCCACTGCCCTCGACCTCGCTTCCTACCTCCTCACCTTGCTTCTCCCGCCTGCTAACCCCACTGCAACTTAACCCAAGATCTTGAAACCCATGCACCTTGTCGTCGTCGTCGCCGTCCCCACCGCCGGCGACCCCGACCCCATCACCCCTTGCCGCCTTCTCTTCATCACCGCCATCTCTTCTCTCCTCTCCTTTTCCTTTCAACCCAGAAACCCTACACAGAACCCGCAACCCATGCCTGCACCCCGCCTGCGTCGCTGTGGCCGGCACCCTCTCGCCACCATCCTCACCGTCGTTATCTCCATCGCTTTACCCTCTCCTACCTCACCTCTCTCCTCTCCTCCCTGCACAGACCCCCGATCCAAACATCAAGAACCTGCACATCCAAACACAACCTAAGAATCCCACAGCCTCGCCGGAAAACCCTGCTTGCATCCTCGCCGTCGACGGTCCATCGTCGACGTCACTCCCTCGCCTTCTCCTTTAACCCAGAGTCTAAACCCAGACCTCTCTCTTCTCTTCTTTCTTCTCCTTCTTCTTTTATCTGTTTCTTTATTGATCTTGTATTTTTCCGGTGATCGCCGGAGACCCGTTTCCGTCGTCACCCTCTGTCCTCGCCTTTGTACCAAACCACGGAACAGCCACAACCTTCATCTCTTCTTTCTTCTCGTTCTTCTCTTCTTGTTTTTCCTTCTCTTCTTGTGTTCTTGTTTATTGATCAATGTTTCCGATCACCGCCGGAGCCGTGCTAGCCGCCGCTGATCCGGGCGACCCAGGGGACATCCCTATCCAGCGTGGTCCGTTCCTGCATTGCTTAGTTCAGTCCCGTGTGCGCCGTATGTGCATTGCAACTTTTACCGACATTGGACGTTGCAGCGCGTATCCGCATCGTGATCCATCGAGGCAAGTTTATCTTGCTACATGCTACATTATATTTTATGCATCTATTTTTAATGAATATGATATTTGAATTTCAAACCGTGCATCTAAAGTACTTATTTCACAATGTTACAATGACCGTATACATCCATTCTTATCATTTCATATCTAACATATGCAAACCTATCTTGTCACGTATCATACTATAGTATACCGCATCAAATTGAATATAACCATTCACATTGTTTAATTGAACATCGTGCATTAACTAGTTTATCATTTAAAGGTTATATGGTATCCATCCGCATCCATATCGAATAGAATACACATAGCTGCATTTACAGATCTTATTAATAACCCAATATTGTTGTTTTAATACCCCATGTTTAATAAAGTGTAATCTAATTAGTTTTAGAACTATTAAAAATAATCCTAATCGATAACGTGCATCCATGTCGTTGTCTTTCTATCTATGTGCATACCATTCATGCTAGTTCATTTCGTTAGTACTCAATACTTGTTTTGTGTACCCATGCTTATTATAGTTTGATTATGAGTACCTACGTGACATATGTGCACCCCCTGACATGACTTGATACACTATTACTTGACACGACATAATACCGCGCACTTCTTAACATGACATGATACCTATATACTACCTGACTGACCTGATGTACCATGGCTTTACCTGTTACCTGATCTTATTACTAATGCCAACAAACTTGACCTGTTGTTCCTACGGACATTTCCTGTTGTCTATCCAGACAAACCTGTACCTGCTTGATCCTGCGTTGGCATTAGCTCCAGTTTTATTAATACCTGACTTGAACATATATAACTTGGGGGTATAGGGAAATCAATGATAAAACTTGACTTGTAACTCGACAGTTCGATACCTTTACTGATCAGTCTTACGGGCTAGGCCAGCCCCGGGGTGATACTGCTGACATCACTCGTCATTACCTACTACCCTTTACTGTCTTGCGGTACGTCTCGGATTCAGGCCGAGAGTCTTAGACCGTGATCCCGGGCACGCACGGGATACTATCTACCTTTTACTGCCATACGGCACGTCTCGGATTCAGCCCGAGAGTCTTAGACCGTGATCCCGGGAACGCACGGGATACTATTGAGTTACATCGATGATTCATCAAATTGATTTCAAAGACTTGAGAGTAGTTAACCCAGTAGACCAGTTTAGAATACTCACTGCACATCACCTGTGCCTTACCCTTCACTGTCACTTTTATATTACTGTTATACCTGTTTTACTGTTCATACACATACCTGTATGTCTTGCTACCCCTGTTTATTTTATTGCTTGATATTATGACGCACTGACGTCTGGGTTTTGCATGGCCCAGATCCTCTACCTTTGTTGCAGACTAATCAGGAGTACTGCCGCTATTAGACCGAGCAGTGAGGATCCTGTTGGTATCCAGATTTACTTTCCAGGTGTTTAGTTTATTGGATCTTTTGCTTCCGCATATTATATTATTTCTTGACTCATTTATTCTGGCTCATGGACATGTATTAGATAGTTTAGTTTACTTTATTGTTCTTGATATCTCTACAGCCGTAATATGACTGTGGAAGAATATTTCCTATCCACAGGTAGCATGGTTGGCTATGTCACGTGCCTATCTTAGCGTACTCTGGGAAGCGAGGCATGACACTAGTGGGGACAAGGGTAGTCCACAAGTATACCCTATAACTGTTCCTAGTCAAGGGTGTATCGAGACAGGGCATCGATATTCCACGGTAAACTAGCGTATACGCATCTTGACCCATATGATGGGCGATGGATGATCCCACATCCATTGGTGTTTGACATCAAAGATGGTATGCGGGTGCTTAGTGGAGACTGGGTACACTGAACGGACTCGCCGAGAACTCCTAGATGGTATTATACCTGACGTCAGATAGCAGTTCTCTGGTGACACTAGTACAGGTTAGTCTGTAGACCCGAGATCGTCATAGAGTCTTGTGTGATTCCCACCGTGCTTTGATTTCCACCTTACCACGGTCAAGAGATCATGCAAAATGGTGGTTTTTGGGTACAGTCCCGAGTCACATGGAGGCAATGGGCGATAGGAGGGGATTCGTCTCTCCCGGTATTGGGGGTTGATGTTGCGCTATGTTCGATTGGCCATAACATGAAATCCCTGGCCAGGGTTGCTGAGATTTACTGGTAAGTGTTATCAGTAGTTTCTCGAACCATTATGGACCTTGCATTGGTATGACTTATCAGGCTATTGGGGTCTGACGTTATACCACCCCCAGGCTGTGATATGTGACATATCTGACGAAGAGACCGGACTGTACAGTAGTGTTACTGATTGAACTCGCAAGAGTATGAGCAGGCTTACTTGTTGATCTTCTGATCACTCAATACTCGGGTGGCCGTTACGTTTAGCAGACCGCTTGCGGCTTGTGGGTGTTTGATATGAGCATCACCTACTGTCGGCGTATTGACGAGTCTTTAGAGTCCTACACAGAGGTTTCCTGGTTCATGCGAAACAAAGTAGGAGCACATATGTTATATGTGCGGGAATGAGATTAATGCGTGTATGTGATACCGCATTCTATTCTCGCGATATGTGATATCGGTCGGTTATATGTGATATAGCTGGGTTATCGGATCAAGTGTTGATTCGATAAGTTGATTCATATGATATTAGTCGGTTGTATGTGATATAGCCGGATTATTAAATCAAGTGTTGATTTGATAATTTAAGTATAATTATATATTTGATATATTAACTTACATTAACTAATATTTTCTCACTAAGTATTCTTTTTCTCACTTGTGTGCATGTAGTATATATGTGATATATATTAATGTACATTTTATTGTGTCATACTTGATGATACATAATTCATTGGTGTATGAGACTTACACCATACTTGATATATTGTAGGGTTTATATTTATCTAAGTAATTCAAAATTGGATGGATATTTGGCATGGCTACAAGCTTGTAGAAACTTATAGAAATATTGACCATATCCACCATTTTTGTTTCACTTGTAGATATTTATTGACCCAACCATTATGTTAACCATGGTAAACTCTCTACATGAGTTAGTGTATAACACTAACTCGCCCATGGTTCTTAGTCTCACCTCATGAGTTTTCATTTGTTCATCGCTTCATCTACTTCCTCGTGAAAAGCTTGCTAGCTTTTTCCAAGGTGAGAAAATATTGGGAGAAAAAGAAAACTAAAGAGAGCCCATTTCCTATTTCATCATCCTCTACTATTAACCATTTCGTTTAGGGTGTTTGCTTCACTGAACCCTAATTTAGTGAAGAGGTAGCATGAGCTTGAGTCTCCTCGACGTAGATCATCTTCGGTCTCGAAAACTTCGAGCAAGTTTGCATCTTTCACCTTGTGGAGCCTCTCAAGAGTTCGGGAGATCATACTCGTAGCGAAGAGACATCTACACGGAGCACTTGAAGTGAAAGACCGGTCTACAAAGGTTGTATTCCTCATTCACTTAGTATGTAAATCTATTTGCATGCTTATTGTTTATATCTCTAGTTAAGATTCTAGGGTTAAAGTTATTTAGAACGGCAAATTTTTGAAAACGGCATGGACGATGCCTCCCGAAACCTTGCTGCCGCGATAAGTAACCCTACAGTGGTATCAGAGCCAAGCTAGAGATTTAAACGATGTTTGTTAGATTACGAAACCGAAACAACTTCGAAACTTGAAACAATATCACCTAGTTTCTATCGAATTTTTAAAGGGCTCTAAAATTTTTTTAACAACTGCAGAATCTTGTATGTGATATAACATGAACACTGTGAAAACTTGAAGCATTTTTGTGCAAAAGTGGACAGCCACATAGGGCTTAAAACCGGCCAGCTCGGCCCAATTTGGGAGTTTTGGGTTCAAAAAATTTCAGGGTGTTCCAGTCTCTAGGATTTGGTGTTTCACGTGTTGTTTGTTTTTGCTAAATTTTCATGTGATAACTTTCTGCAAAGGCAATTCAGAGTGTTTCTTAGTCGTAATTCTAACATGTATTTGGGTTATTTAGACGATGTTAAAAAGTTTGAACGGATATCAATAACCCAATTTTCCCCGCTGGAAATTTTCCAAATGTTGGATTTTTTCCGAGTTTAAAATATTCAGAAAATCATGCAGGTGATTCTGTGGACCCTCTTGAAGAACAAAACCATAACTCGATTTTGTGACCGTCAGAACCGCCAACAAACCCTTGGGTTTGTGGTAGTTCAACGGTGCCACAAGTGAGGCATTGGTTGACCCTTTTATGGCTGGTTCATAGGTGTTGTGGCATGTTTCGGGTGCTTTTTTAGACTCCGCTCAAGTGTTGAGCTTGTTGGGAAATTTTGGGTGTTTGTTTATTCGATTGAAAAGTTTAACTTCATCTAGCTATCTGTGATTGTGATAAAATATTTGGAATCCACAAAATTAGTTATGTGATAACTAGTTTGAATTTTATAAATCTAGCAATTTAGTCTCATTTGATTAGTTGCCACGGAATTTTGATGTGGATCAAAAGTTCATCGCAATTACGTAGTATACGCGAATACTCGCTGGGTAACCTTACTAGATAGCCACGCCTTATATCCCCGACCAAGTGACTGTAGGAGAACCCCGTCACCAAAAGCATCCGTTCGGGTGCTCGCGGCCGCAGTGTTCCGCCTTAGTGCACTTCGTCGACGGTATCGGGGGTGCGGCCGTCTACTAAAGTTTCCGACGAGCATTCGATCAGGTTATCGGAAATCTTGTTGAATTACCCGACAGGTTATTGGAAAGTATTTTCAATATCAAGACTAAAATGCGGGGTTTATAATTGTTAGGCATGTGATGTCTAAGGAATTCATTTGGTTAGGCATGAAATCTAATGTATGTGATACATTAGGTTTATGATGTCTAAGGTGGTTGTGGATTCCAACTGTTGTAGTTTTTCACTTTATTTTCTGCGACCGTAAGTGTAATATGTGGTGTATCGCCGATTTCGGTGCTATATTTTAACGACAACTGGGATACGCATATTTATTTACGTTGATGACATGTGATGTTATGTGTTGCTGTGATATGTTATATTAGATCGTCGTGTTCTGAATAGCTGGGTTTTTTTTATGTGAGATGAGAGCTTTTCATTTCATTCATGTAAAAGTTTGTATGTAATATTCTTTTATTGGAGCACTTCCAGGTTGAGGATGATATCACCATTGATGTATATTATTTACTTTTCCGTATTAGGATAGACCCAAGGAGGAGAGCACAAGTAACCAGGTTCTAGAGTCCAGTTGGAGACCATCTCGAGGAGTCGAGACCGGGTCTCCTAACTCTAGAATTGAGAGGGTTGCTTGCCGCTCTCGTAGGGGTCTAGAGATGTAGGTTTAGCTATTCATCGCGACCGTAGAATCCGTGCTTTATACTGGCTTAATTTAAAACACGGAATTCCTAGTATATCTAATATTTCATATGTGATTCTTCTGCTGCTGATATTTTGTGATGTGATCACTTGATATGTTCTGAGACGAATGCCTATATTATATATATGAGATATAATTAATATTGCTGCTTTCGTTTCATATGTGATGCTTAGGAAGCATAATTAACGGGACTTCATTAATGAGATTAATTAATAAAAGATACCTAAAGATGTTGCAGAATCTTGTTTAAAAACTGGTAGCTCTAGTTCTTGCTTTGCATAGCGGTATTCCTTGTAGAATATCCAGCACCTTATTCGATAAGGAAAGAGCCGAGATCCCTTTACCGGGAGTGACCTCTTTAGCGAAACTAGCAGATGCTACAACCCACTCGGTTTGTCTTTTGATTGCTTTTTTAGTTCATGCTTTTGCATAGTGGTATTTGTGAAATATCCTACACCTTATTCGATAAGGAAAGAGCCGAGATCCCTTCACCGGGAGTGACTTCTTTAGCAAAACTAGTAAAAACCTAAAAAACACTCCTTTTCAAAGTCACTCGATTCTATGACGATATCAAGTTCATTACGCAAAAGCTTTTCTTAAAAACATGTCGTAACCCTCCGTCATTTTAGGAAGTAGAGTAATTAGTATTCGTGCTACGTTTGTTGATCTTAGTTAAGGCGTAGTGCGCGGTAGCTAAGTGATGTCTTCCTACATAGCATATGATGCGATTAATTAGGACAGTCATGTGACTTTGTTGACCATAGTTAAGGGTCATGTAGGTGGGTCTAATTAATCACGAAATGATGGGTAGAACTTTACTGGTGCTTATGATTTGTTGACCATAGTTAAGGTCATAAGTCACTAGGGGTAAAATATTATCGAGAATTTCAAGTGTTGAAATTTGCAATGAGATTGCATACCTTCTATGAGATAGTTGGATCCCGATACCCACTGCGAGTAAGAGTTACTCCTGAGAGAGTTTTACACATTACAATTAGCCGATCAAGTAGATGTCTAGAAAGGTGTTAACGGGGTTACGCCCCTGGAAAACGAGGTTTATTTTAATTAGGTCCGTGCGAAAGCACGGGAAACCTCCCTCAAAGTACCAACACTGTCCTAGCCGAAAGATTGGCAAACTTGTAGAGTGTAATTAATCCCGGCTAGTCTTACCTTTTAGGGTTTGAAGGATGATTTGATAAAACAGTGGGAGCCATCCTGATTAGATAAAATAATAACCAATCTAATCTTGCAAGAGCGCACGCAGAGTGTTTTCTTCTCTCTCTCCTGGTAGCGACCATGTCATGCCTTAATCAAGATAATAATATGGATGCATTGACCGAACCTACTTATTATACTGTGCTAGAGAACGTTGGTTCCGCTCTATCTTATAATTATTATAAGTCCGAGCAGGAAATAGGGGAATTTTCGGATTCCCATGCCACCCAATCGAAGAAAGTGCATGTTGATGCATCTTCTTCGGGTGTGTTCATTACCGAGAACTGTTTCTCAGTATCCTCTACGTCCTGGGTTGTGATACCGGATCAGGATCCCACATATGTAATATGTTACATAGGCTACAGATAGGTAGAGAACTGGAAATGGGTGATATGTCTCTAAGTGTAGAGAATGGTGCAAGTGTTGCAGCCAAATCGGTTGGCAAATATCACCTTGTATTAATACATTGATTCTGAACGAATGTTATTACATACCGAACCTAATATAAAACATTACATTGGTTTCTTTAATGAGTTAAAGAAAGATATAATTCTGTATTAGATGATAATGTTGTGAACATTTTCCTGAATCAAGAGTTGATTGGATCAGGCACGTTATATAATAGCATATACGTTCTAAATCAAACCACAGTTCAAAGTATGTAAAACACACACAAGAGGATCAGTTCAAAAATGAACGAATCCTTCTTGAGGCATTGTAGACAAGGTCATATCAATGCGACACGACCAGCTAAGTTACATAAGGTTGAAAATGAGAGAAAGAGTTACTGAAAACAGAGAAAGAGTTACTTAACTCTTGGAACGGATACATGATGATGTATATAGTCCTATGTCTACAAATGCTAAGGTTGGTTCTTCGTACTTCGTTATATTCACTGATTATCTCTCAGGATTCGGACATATATTCCTGTTGAAACACAAGTCTGAAACTTTTGAGAAATTCAAGGAATATAAGCTTGAAGTTAAAGAACCAGACGGGTAGAAGTATTAAGTCCTTCGATGTGATCGAGGAATAGAATACTTGGGCATGGAGTTCCTGGATTAATTAAAGGAGAATGTGATTCTCTCTCAGCTTACTCCTTCGTATACACCATAGCATAACGGTGTATCGGGGCGGAGGTATCGCATCCTATGAGATATGGCGCGCTCTATAATGAGTATTGCTGAGTTACCTATTTCCTTTTGGTGTTATGCACTTGAGAAGCTGCATACCTATTGAATGGGGTTCCATCCAAATCAGTGCCTACCACTCCATATGAGATATGGAATGGGAAGAGACCATATCTTAAACGAGTTAAGATATGGGGTTGTCCGGTCTATGTTGAAAGGCAGAATCCAGATAAGCTCGAGGCAGGGTCAGTTCTGTAAGTTTGTTAGGATATCCCAAACATTTGTGAGGGAATATCTTCTACCACTCTGAGGAGCAAAAGGTGTTTTGTTTCTCAACATGCCACCTTTTTAGAAAAAGAATTTCTTGTGAAGAAATTTGTGGTCATGAGGTAGAACTGGAAGAAGTTCTAGCTAGACAAACTAACAGCTGATGATTTGGTGAAACCAAAGGATTCAATAGTCTCCAACGAACCTCAGCCTTTCCGTGAATCTGGTAGGGTTCCTCATCCACTTGAGAGATACTGCGGTCTTCTCGGTGACAGTGGGTTGCATCATGGTAAATGATGGCCCAACTAGATTCAGGCAGGTCATCATGAGTGGCGACTCTGTGAAAAGGCTAGATGCTATGTGATCAAAGATGGAATCCATGTACACTAACAAAGTATGACTTTGTATGTTGCACCTGAAGGGGTAAAATCCATTGGGAGCAAATGGATCTTGAGAAGATTCTTGGTGTAGATGGAAAAGTTGAGACTTTCAAAACTATGCTTAAGTCCATCAGGATCAATGCACGCATCGCGGAGTTGGAACATCTGTTTTGATGTGGCAGTCAAAGAGTTTGACTTCATCAAAATGGTAGATGAACCTTGTATATACAAGAAGGTTGTAGAGAGCGAGGTTGTCTTACACGTATGTACGTAGATAACATACTCTTAATAGAAAATGGTTTCCTATGCGACACTCGGTCAAGCTCCGCTTATCACGAGGATTCTCAATATAAGATCCGGATCATACCTACCACATCTTATGGATTATGATCTATGGTGATAGATCTAAGTGGAGTTTAGGAGTGTCCCAAATCCAGGTACAATAACACCGTACTAAAGGGGTTTAGTATGGAGGATTCTAATCGTGGTGGTTCTCCCACTTACTGAAGAATCATTTGCGTGCAAGGGATAACCTGTGCTTCGGCAGTAGGCTCTATCATGTATGCGATGTTATGTGCCAGACCAGATGTAGATGACTCACTAGGTGTAGTGATCAGGAATCAATCAGATCTTGAGAGAATCACTGGATAGCTGTGGAGGACATTCTTAAGTACTTGAGAAGCACTAAATGAATGTTCTTAGTTCGAGCTTCCAGAGTGATAAGGTAGACTGAAGTCAGTCACAGGCATTTTCTTTACTCTCAGTGGAGGGATGGTATGTTGGAAGAGTTCTAAGCTAGATACCGTGACATACTAGACGATAAAGGCTGAATACATTGCTACCAATGATACTACCAAAGTGGTTGTCTGGACATTTCTTATTCATGAAATGAACAAGGTTCCTACCATTGAGCGTCCAATAACTGTTATTGTGACAACAATGGAATTGTGGCTTTGGCCTAAGAACGCAGGTCCCATCAGCGTTCCAGACATATTCTGAGGCTAGTTTCACTTGATCAGTGAGATAGTTAATCTACAACGGATCGAGATCAGGATAGTTGACACGAAGGTTAACATGGAGGATCCACTCACCAAGGCCTGCTTCCCCAAACAGTATTTTAGAGATTTTGGGATGGTTGAGTATGGGATACTACAACTACTGCTATATCGTTGAGTATGAGATACTGCAACAAATGGCCTTAGTGCAAGTGGGAGATTGTTAGTTATATGTATGCTCTAGAGGCCATTACTGTACATGTGATGTATATTGTAGTGGATGCTTGGACATATATAGGGAGTACTTTCTTGCTCGACATGATAGTATGCTATCTGGTTGCACTTTATCTTAACATGTTGACTTGTATAAGTGATGTTGTCTTGCTCTCACATGTTGATAAAACCCATAGGATATGTACTTGACTACCAGACTATGATGGAGATCATACTAGTGGGGCCAAGGGTAGTCCACAAGTACACCCTATAATTGTTTCTAGTCGAGGGTGTATCGAGACAGGGCGTCGATATTCCACAGTAGACTAGCGTATACGCTTCTTGACCCATATGATGGGCGATGGATGATCCCACATCCATTGGTGTTTGACATCAAAGATGGTAAGCGGGTGCTCAGTGCAGACTGGGTATACTGAACGGGCTTCCTGAGAACTCCTAGATGGTATTATACCTATCGTCAGATAGCAGTTATCTGGTGACACTGGTACAGGTTAGTCTGTCGACCCGAGATCATCATAGAGTCTGGTGTGATTCCCACTGTGCTTTGATTTGCCCCTTATCACGGTCAAGAGATCATGCAAAACGGTGGTTTTTGGGTACAGTCCCGAGTCACATGGAGGCAATGAGCGATAGGAGGGGATTCGTCTCTCCCGGTATTAGGGGTTGATGTTGCGCTATGCTCGATTGGCCATAACATGAAATCTCTGGCCAGGGTTGCTGAGATTTACTGGTAAGTGTTATTAGTAGTTTCTCGAACCGATATGAACCTTGCATCGGCATGACTTATCAAGCTATTGGGGTCTGACGTTATACCACCCCCAGGCTGTGATATGCGACATATCTGACGAAGAGACCGGACTGTACGGTAGTGTTACTGATTGGATTCGCAGGAGTATGAGCAGGCTTGCATGTTGATCTTCTGATCGCTCAATACCCGGGTGGTCGTTACGTTTAGCAGACCGCTTGCGGCTTGTGGGTGTTTGAAATGATCATCACCTACTGCCGGCGTAGTGACGAATCATTAGAGTCCTACACAGAGGTTTCCTGGTTCATGCGAAACGAAGTAGGAGCACATATGTGATATGTGGGGACCGAGATTAATACATGTATGTGATACCGCATTCTATTCTCACGATATGTGATATCGGTCGGTTATATGTGATATAGTTGGGTTATCGGATCAAGTGTTGATTCGATAAGTTGATTCATATGATATTAGTCAGTTGCATGTGATATAGCCGAATTATTAAATAAAGTGTTGATTTGATAATTTAATATATAATTTAATATTTGATATATTAACTTACATTAACTAATATTTGCTCACTAAGTATTCTTTTTCTCACTTGTGTGCATGTAGTATATATGTGATATATATTAATGTACATTTTATTGTGTCATGCTTGATGATACATAATTCATTGGTGTATGAGACTTACACCATGCTTGATATATTGTAGGGTTTATATTTATCTAAGTAATTCAAAATTGGATGGATATTTGGCATAGCTACAAGCTTGTAGAAGCTTGTAGAAACATTGACCAAGTCCACCATTTTTGTTTCACTTGTAGATATTTATTGACCCAACCATTATGCTAACCATGGTAAACTCTTTACATGAGTTAGAGTAATACCCCAGAGCAATGCGGTCTTAAGACATCATGGTGATCTACTCTGTCCACACTCAGTACGGTATGTTGCGGACATCTTGGTGATCTGAGTGAGGGAGCCATTTCAGAACAATGGGATCGGGTCCTTAAAGCACATTCCGAAAGAGGACCGAACTGCGTTATAAATATAATGATACCATCCTCAATTACAGAGGCGCCTTTTAAGTGAACCGGAACTACAGGAGCTTGAGAACTCCGTAGTTAAGCGTGCTCGGGCCAGGGAAGTCTTGGGATGGGCGACCTCCTGGGAAGTAGCCCCTGGTCGGATCCGGTTCGCTCTGAAAGGAAAAACCGTGCGGTTTTGGCCAAAGAGGACAATACCATCTGTACTGGGGCGTGGGGCGTTACATTTATGGTGGCCCATGCAGGTCACTCAATAGTAGGTCTGTGGTTTGAGGACGAACCATTGTTTTTAGATGGGGGGAATGTAATACCCCAGAGCAGTGCGGTCTTAAGACATCATGGTAATCTGCTCGGTCCATACTCAGTGCGGTCTGTTGCGGACATCTTGGTGATCTGAGTGAGGGAGCCATTTCAGAACAATAGGATTGGGTCCTTAAAGCACATTCCGAAAGAGGACCGAACTGCATTATAAATATAATGATACTATCCTCAATTACAGAGGCGCCTTTTAAGTGAACCGGAACTACAAGAGCTTGAGAACTCCGTGGTTAAGCGTGCTCAGGCCAGTGAAGTCTTGGGATGGGTGACCTCCTGGGAAGTGGCCCCTGGTCGGGTTCGGTTCGCTCTAAAGGGAAAAACCGTGCGGTTTCGGCCAAAGCGGACAATACCATCTGTACTGGGGCGTGGGGCGTTACAGTATCATATACACGTACTCCAATTTTAATGTACAAAAATTTGTTTAAAAGTTAATGTATATTTGGGGTATTTGCATTTACTGTGATTACTATAAGTAATTGTTTTGCTTTGTAATAGCAAGCAAGAGCTTGTAGTTTATTGGTAAGACCTTGCATTGCTGAACCAAAGCACTAGAGTTCAAATCACATCCCCCATATTATTTTTTAATATTGTTTTCATTTTAATTTTTAGAAGTCCAAGGGTCTACACGTGCATAACTCGTAAAAACCCCACTACACAAATAAAACAAACTGTCCCGGGGAGTAGACCAATCAACGGCAGACCCACGGCGCCCGACCTCGGCCTGACTCGGCCGGCGGACCGGTCGACTCGGCCGCCGGTGCCAGCCGATTCACCCCGGATCAGCCGATTCCCTTCATGAAACTTCTGTCTTTTTGTATTCCTAACTCCTCTGTATACTTTAATTTACTTGCACGTTAACAGAGAGAGTAAAAACCCCATTAAACCCTACTTTTAATAAAAAATTTATTACATTTTTCAATTCAACCTTTCACCTTCCCTAACCCTAATCTTTCCCTATAAATATCAACCCTAAACACACACCCCTCACTCACAATCCTGTCCAAACTCTCAAGAAAACTCTATAGAATTCTAGTTTGCAATTGGAGTTAGCGAAGGGCGAAGCTCCGGTAATTTTCTGACGACAACCCTACGAGCTCCCGGCGACGAAACGACGCACCGGCGAATCCTACGTCTTCCTCTCCTTCTTTTCTAACCTAACAGAAAGTAAGTCCACCTCCCTCTTCTCTATTCTTTTTTGAAAACACGTATTTCTAAAACCCGATGGAATTGGAGTTAATCAGATTTCCGATTCGGTTCTTCCTAAAAATTCAACCTTTTCTTAAATACAAACATACCAAACCCTTACATGTTGACTATTAATCATTAACAAACATGTTGAGAAAGTTTCATGGCACTATATTTCATTTTTGTAACTTTTACCGCTCTTTTTCACTAAAATACCATGTAGTTTACTTTCTACTTTAAAACATCATTAAATTTGCTATACCATTAGATAGGTCACGAGGTAATGACCTACCTTCTCACAACACTCATATACAATATAACACAATACCTTTCGGGAATATAGAATACGGAAAAACGAAAGCTTACATATAAATACCACTAACTATTAAAACCGTTTTCTACAAGATTACGCATTTTTATAAATCATTGCAAAGCGCCGCAACAACCCATTTTGGGGAACCCGACTGGGATGGTGCGGATTATCGCACATCCTTGGGCTTAGTAGTGCGAGATGCAGACTTCCGCAAGGAGCATTCGGTCTCGAGAGATTTAAAATATGAATATCTTAAGAAAATGAGAATTCTAGAAAATAATAAATTTAAATTATTTTATATAAAATATATATATATATATATGTATTATCAAAATACCTATTTTTGATATGATATAAATATTCCAACCTTTCTAAATCAAAAGAATCACTTTACATTAAAATACCATGAATTCCATATAAGTTCAATATTACAATTAAATACCCTATATTATGAAATTAGGTTATTTTCACTAGAAATATCACAAATATAAATTCTACATCTACGATAACTCTGAAGACGATAATTAAATATTTGGGGTGTATTTTGAAAATTATACAAAAGTATTTTTATATAAAACCCCTTCAAGTTTTATAAATTACCCTAAGGACCCTAGTAAATATAGGTTTAAGCGGGACCAATCTCTTGAGTCTCATAGAGCCGGAGAAGTGGGTGCTTGCCTATTTAAGGTAGACAACTTAATAACGATGTTATCAACACGGTAATCGTCTTTGAAAAAGACATAAATCCTGCCGCTCATGTGCAGCGGTTATCGATAACATCAAAGCCTAATTCCAGGACTTCAATTTCTTTTCTAATTGTTCTGACTCAGACTGAGTCTCATTATAATAATCTAACTTGAATATTATTCAAGTACAATCTACAATCTACAATCTACAACCCAATATGAATCCATGAATCCATATATTCAATATATTCAATCTATATTGACTGAACCGAGCCATGGATATACTTCTATTTACATGATTCTCCAGTTACATCCATGATTCTCCAGTTATATCCATTTACTGATATCATGGTTTTGGCAAGTCATCCATTTATACAATCTATATTACAAAACAATACAAGTTGCAATACAATACAAACAATATAATACTTCGCGGGGTTTAAGAGGTAGATTGGTACAGAAGGTGTTAGAAGTGGCACGAGACTGTAAAATTTAAGACACCTAACCTGTATTTCCATTGCTGTTGTATCGTGGCATAAACAGTTCCTTGTACTACACGTGCCTCTAGTCTCTGGCATATAGTGACTCCTCTCGTATACACTGGCATTCTTCTGTACCAAGCTACAAACAACAGCGTTAACATTAATACAATATAATACAACTTTAAAAGCTACTTTCTCTCTCTGTCTATTATATTTCTCCCTTACTTTTGGGACTTACTGAGCGATTGTTCGCTGACGACATTCCTTCTCTTTTTTCTTTGGAATGTTGTCAGGTGATCCGGACACCCAGGAGATCGAGCCTACTGGCGAGGACTTGGATCATCTTGCCTATGACCCAGAGCTCTAGCTTCATTGTACACATTTTCATTTCAGTACTTTTCATTTCTGTTATGCTACTGTTTAGGCATTGCTTTCATTCGGATGTATTTACTTTTCCATGCGTACAAAAGAATGTTAATAAATAAAGTTGATGTTTCATTACAATTGTCTCTTGTGTACATTTCTTTTATATTATTTAGTTACGTTTAGCGTATTTACTTCAGAGTAAATACGTAGCGTCCAATCGCGCCCTCTGCCCGTACACCGGGAAGCGGGGCGTGACAGGTTTTGTTGGTGACCCATGCAGGTCAGAGCTATATGGAACCCTACCATGCAGTTCTGTTCTGCGTGAACAAGCTAAGCAATATAACACAAGAACCAGCAACTAAAACATTCTTTACAATTCATATTCCTAGAATTTTATCATTTCATATACTTTGAATCTGTCCTAACCTAAATTTTCTTTCAAGGTTATGAATTCCCCGAACAACACCAGCACCAACTTCAATAACACTCCACCTCCAATCACACCTGCCGTCCCTGCTCCGCTCAACGAGCGGACGGTTTTGCTTGAGGCAATCCGCAGCCTCTTAGAGGGACAGCAACAGTAGACTGCTCTTTTAATGAACCGTCCTAAGGCAGAAGCACCTGGGGTGAAGCAATTCAGGGCTTTGCACCCTAAACAGTTCTCAAGAAAGGAAAGCCCACTGGAAGCTGAGGAATGGGCTCAGAGTATTGAAGATGATCTGGCAGCAGCACAAGTGCCAGAGGGAGCTTGGGTCCGTGTTGCGAAACTGCAGCTCACGGACAATGCACGGAATTGGTGGAAGGCGGAAGAAAGCCGTCTTGAACAACCCATAGAATGGAAGACTTTCCGCGACATATTCAATGCTAAGTACTTCCCTGAGACTGCCAGGTTTGACATGGAACAGCAGTCATCCATATGCAACAAGGTTCGATGTGGACTAAGTCAGTGTATGACGCTGAGTTCACCATGCTCAGTCGGTAAGATATGTCTCAATAAATTCAATTTTTTTTAAAATATCACATACTACACAGCTAACATAATCCTTTAAGAGATTTGCGGCATACCTGATACCGACGGATGAGATCAGATCCCGTCGATTTCAACAAGATTTAGATTCGGAAATCCAGGCTGCACTGGCTATAGGAGATTTTCCGACTCATGAATCGGCTCTGAAAGCTGCCCGCCGTTATGAGGCAGTGGTAAAGGCGAGGGGCAGACCTCAGTCTGCAAAAGTTAAACGCCCTGTTAACCAGCTGACAAGAGGAGCCTCGTCAAGGCCACCTTTTATGCCAAGGAGACCGGGAGTACCGAACAACCATCCTAGCCCAGCCTTTTATAACTCTGCAAGAGAAATGGGCATATGTTGCAAGACTGCCGGCGAGCCAACCATCTTTGCTTAGTCTGCGGCTCAGCTACTCATGGTATTGAGTCTTGTCCCCAAAGACAAAACTCATATGCTGCACCCAGGTCAGCAATCACTTACCCTCAACGCCCAGCTATCCAAGCACATGCTCCGAGACTTGCACTACCTGCTCCACCACCTAGAGGACCATCGACTGCACCACCTCCTCATCAGTTCCATCAAGCTCAACAGAATGTTTCGAGGAATGCTCCTCAGGCCAGGAGGAATGTACCATAGCGACAGGCTTTCACGATGACCGTGGAAGAAGCTGAGGCCACTGGCCAAGTTATCACTGGCAACCCTTTTCTTCTCAAACTTTTCTTTCAGTCTTAATACCTATCCACAAATTTTCCTAAACCTAAAACATATCCTACATACCTTAGGTACAATCTTAGTAGCCTCACTCCCTGCACTAGCACTCTTCGATACTGGAGCATCTCACTGCTTTATGTCGCAACGGTTTGTCAGAACTCACGCGATTCCAGTCACGACGCTTGTATCCAGCTAGAATGTCAGTTCAGGAAATGGAGTTCTAAAGGCAACAATGGGATACAACTTGTGTTCAAAAGTAGTCTGCAGCAGAGAATTCTATGCTGACTTCAAAGTGCTGGACATACCGAACTTCGATGTGGTTCTAGGTATGGATTAGCTCGGAACCTTTTATGCTACCATCGACTGTCGTCAAAGGAGGGTAGTATTTGAGATTCCAGATCATCCGGTCTTCTATTTCAAAAGTGGAGACCGTACCCTGGAGCCAAGTACATACAAAGCAAATCCAAAAGAAGCAGTGATTGCGGCAACTCAAGAAGAGGAAGAATCAAGGCCAGAAGTGGTTCGAGAGTTCGATGATGTGTTTCCTGACGATATATCAGGTTTTCCTCTCGATCGAGCTCTTGAATTCAGCTTTGATTTAGTACCAGGAGCACAACCGGTGATCAAAGCACCTTATCGATTAAGTTCGAAAGGTTTGAAGGAAGTCCGAACGCAGTTGGACGAATCATTGGCGAAAGGATGGATTCATCCTAGCACTTCAAGTTGGGGATCACCTGTACTACTTGTGAAGAAGAAGAAAGGTTCATACAAAATGTGCATCGATTATAGAGCCTTGAACGAAGTCACGATAAAAAAACAAGTATCCACTCCCGCGCATCGACGATCTATTCGATCAGCTAAGTGGATCTTGTGTTTTCTCTAAATTAGATCTTCGTTCAGGTTATCATCAGGTGAAAGTCAAGGAAACTGATATTCATAAAACGGCTTTTGTAGGGTTCCTAGGCACACAGTAGAGGTCTCACAAGGCATCAACCATGCTATTTTACAAAAAAAATGGTGCCGAGAAACCCTAGACTACGGATCGTTGCTAGAAATCTAGGCGAAAAGAAAACTAGTTAACACTTAACTACAAGGATATGGAAATTACAACCTTTGTAGATCCGGATATCCACCTCCACGGCTCCGCAACGTAGTCTCCTCGCTGTCTTTGTTGAACCCCGGGCTCTAGCGTCGGCTTCATCGGAGAATGAACGGGCTTGGTCATCGACGACGATGCCGAAGATGATCTACGTCGAGGCATCGCTAGATCAAGCTCCCTACTTCACAAAGTGATGAAACTTGTGAAGGAAACACACTCTACTACTTGGCAAGAGGTAGAGGATGAAGAAATAGGAGGTGGGTTCTCTTTAGAATTGGATTTCTCACTCTCAAGCTCAAGTTGCCATTGATGGCCTCAAGGTTTCAAACTTGAAGATGAAGAAGAAGATGAGCTAGAAAAATGATAAGTTCTATCTTAAAAAGAAAATAGAAAATCAATACTTATCATAACTTAAACTAGGGTTAAGTGTAGAGAATAAACCATGGTTAATGGATGGGTTAGGGTTAAGCATGATGACAAGAATGGTTAAGAAGTCAAAGCTTCATGAAGCTTCAACTAAAAGACAAAGAAAGCCACCATTCTTATCATAATCATTTCCAAATAAATAAATAAACAAATAAATAAATAAATGGATATGCAAAACCCTAATTATCATATTAATTATGGTTTAATCATATACACTTAACTAAATGATCAAGTATCATCAAACATGATACATAATGTGCACAAAAGTATATCACATATACAACTTGCACATCAAGTGAGAAAATCCGTATAAAGTGAACCAATACTAGTTAATGCAAAGTAATATATACATTAAATCATTAAATCAATATTTGATCCAATGATCCGGTCATGTCGCACACAACCGACTAGTATCCAATGTATCGATTTATCGAATCTATGATTCGATAACTAGGTCATATCGAATATAACCAATCGAAACATTTATCGCGAGAATGAAATGCGGTATCACATACACGCATTATTCTCGGTCCTGCACATATCTCATATGCGCTCCTATTTCGTTTCGCTTGAGCCAGGAAACCTCTGTGTAGGACTCTAAAGACTCGTCAATACGCCGGTAGCAGATGATGATCATATCAAACACCCACAAGCCGCAAGCGGTCTGCTAAACGTAACGGCCACCCGGGTATTGAGCGATCAGAAGATCGACGAGCTAGCCCGCTCATGCTCCTGTGAATCCAACCAGTAACACTTACCGTACAGTCCGGTCTGTTCGTCTGATATGTCGCATATCAAGCCTAGGGGTGGTAAACGTCAGACCCCAATAACCCGATAAGTCGTGCCGATGTGAGGCTCATAACTGGTCGAGAAACTACTGGTAACACTTACCAGCAAATCTCTGATCAGCCCTGGCCAGGGACTTCCCTGTTACGGCCAATCGAGCACAACACAACATCAACCCCCAATACCGGGAGAGACGAAACCCCTCCTATCGCTCATTGCCTCCATGTGACTCGGGACTGTACCCAAAGACCACCGTTTTGCACGCCCTCATGGACGTGGTAAGGTGGAGATCAAAGCACAGTGGGAATCACACAAGACTCTATGATGATCTCGGGTCTACAGACTAACCTGTACAAGTGTCACCTGAGAACTGCCATCTGACGTGAGGTATAATACCATCTGGGAGTTCTCGGCGAGTCCGTCCAGTGTACTCAGTCTCCACTGAGCACCCGTATACCATCTCTGATGTCAAACACCAATGGATATGGGATCATCCATCGCCCATCGCATGGGTCGAGAAGCGTATACGCTAGTCTACACTGGTATATCGATGCCCCGTCTCGATACACCCACGACTAGGGGCCTTGAAGGATGTACTTACGGACTACCATGTCCCCACTAGTATGATCTGCATCATAGTCCAGGTAGTCAAGTACATATCCTAAGGGCTTTACCAACATGTAACTATAAGACAGTATAAAGAGACTAGTGTACATGTTAAGATAAAGAGTAACCAGATAGCATACTATCATATCGAGCAAGAAAGTCATCTCTATATATGTCCAAGCATCCAATATAATATACATCATCTGTACAATACTGGCCTCTAGGGCATATATACAACTAACAATCTCCCACTTGCACTAGGGCCAGCTGCTGTAGTATCTCATACCGAGCATCCCGAAGAGTCTCTCAAACAGTATCTGGGGAATGGCCTTCGTGAGTGGATCCGCAGTGTTGTCCTTCGTGTTAACCCTCCTGACCTCGATCTCCCGGCGATCAACTATCTCCCGGATCAGGTGATACCGCCTCAGAATATGCCTGGATCGCTGATGGGACCTGGGTTCCTTGGCCAAAGCCACTGCTCCATTGTTATCGCAATACAAAGGTATTGGATGCTCAATGGGTGGAACCACACCAAGTTCAGTAATGAACTTCTTGATCCAGACAGCCTCTTTAGCAGCATCGTTGGCAGCGATGTATTCAGCCTCCATCGTCGAGTCTGCCACGGTTTCCTGCTTGGAACTCTTCCAGCTAACCGCCCCTCCGTAAAGGGTAAAGACAAAGCCCGACTGCGACTTAGAGTCGTCCTTATCACTCTGGAAGCTTGAATCGGTAAAGGACTCCACTTGGAGCTCTCCGTTACCATACACCAAGAACATATCTCTAGTCCTTCGCAAGTACTTTAGAATGCTCTTCACAGCTGTCCAGTGACTCTCTCCAGGATCAGCTTGATACCTGCTCACTACATTTAGTGAGTATGCTACATCGGGTCTGGTACATAGCATCGCATACATGATTGAGCCTACTGCCGAAGCATAGGGTATCCCTTGCATGCGAGCTCTCTCCAAATCAGTCTTGGGAGACATCTCTTTGGAGAGAGTGACTCCAGAGATCGTGGGCAAGTTCCCACGCTTGGACTCTTCCATACTAAACCTCTTTAGTATGGTGTCAATGTACCTGGATTGGGACAATCCCAAAATCCGTTTGGATCTATCTCTATAGATCCTAATTCCC
The DNA here is from genome assembly GCA_030015575.1 of Agapanthus africanus. Classification (NCBI taxonomy): domain Eukaryota; kingdom Viridiplantae; phylum Streptophyta; class Magnoliopsida; order Asparagales; family Amaryllidaceae; genus Agapanthus; species Agapanthus africanus. The sequence goes on along the minus strand of CM057344.1, from coordinate 593,779,701 downwards.
AATATGCAGGAGGCATCACCAAGATCTTTCATTGAGAATCTTTGTGATAAGAAGAGCTTGACCGCTTGCAGCATAGGAATATCATTTCCTATCAAGAGTATGTCGTCCACGTACAATACGAGGAAGACAACCTTACTCTCTGCCACCTTCTTGTAGATACAAGGTTCATCTGGATTTTTGACGAAATCAAACTCTTTGATAACGACATCAAAGCAGATGTTCCAACTCCGCGATGCTTGCTTTAATCCATAAATGGATTTAAGCAGCTTGCACACCTTCCCGCTGCTCCCACTGTCTACGAAGCCCTCTGGCTGAGTCATGTACACGCACTCTTCTAAATCACCATTTAGAAAGGCGGTCTTAACATCCATTTGCCAGATTTCGTAGTCATGAAAGGCAGCAATGGCAAGCATGATCCGGATGGATTTAAGCTTAGCCACTGGAGAAAAGGTTTCGTCATAGTCCACACCTGGTCTTTGACGAAAACCCTTTGCTACAAGTCTAGCTTTGAAAGTCTCCACTTTCCCATCTACACCAAGTTTCTTCTTGAAGATCCACTTGCTCCCAATGGGTTTTACCCCTTCAGGAGCAACTTCCAAAGTCCATACTTTGTTGGTGTACATGGATTCCATCTCGGACCGCATAGCATCCAACCATTTCACTGAGTCCCTACTCGTGATGGCCTGCTCGAAGCTAGTTGGGTCATCATCCTCCATGATGCAGTCCTCGCTTCCACCGTCAATGAGAAAACCGTAGTATCTCTCAGGTGGACGAGAAACCCTACTAGATCGGCGGAGAGGCTGGGGTTCGTCGGGTTCTACTGAATCCTCTGGTTCTACCAAGTCTTCTGTTACAGTTTGTGTTGCTGGAACCTCTTCCAGTTCTACCTCAATGCCACTAATCTGTTTCATAAGAAAACCTTTTTCTAAGAAAGTGGCATGTCGAGAAACAAACACCTTTTGTTCCTCGGGGTGGTAGAAGATATACCCTTGTGAATTTTTGGGATATCCTACAAACTTACATAAGACAGATCTTGCCTCGAGTTTGTCCGGATTTTGTCTTTTGACATAGGCTGGACAACCCCATATCTTAACATACTTAAGAGATGGTCTCTTCCCTTTCCATATCTCATATGGAGTGGTAGGCACTGATTTGGTAGGAACCATATTCAATAAGTGTATGGCTGTCTCAAGCGCATACCCCCAGAAGGAAATAGGTAACTCAGCTGTACTCATCATTGAACGCACCATATCTAATAGGGTGCGATTCCTTCGTTCCGATACACCGTTGTGCTGTGGTGTATAAGGTGGAGTAAGCTGAGAGAGAATCCCATTCTCTTTTAGATAATCTTGGAACTCATTGCTCAAGTATTCTCCTCCTCGATCAGATCGAAGGATCTTAATACTTTTGCCCGTTTGGTTCTCTACTTCGTGCTTATATTCTCTGAATTTCTCAAAAGCTTCAGACTTGTGTTTCAACAGGAACACATGCCCGTATCTAGAGAGATCGTCAGTGAATGTAATGAAGTAGGAAGAACCATCCCTGACATGTGTAGACATAGGACCGCATACATCACTATGTATCAGTCCTAAGAGTTCAGTAACTCTTTCTCCGTGTCCACTAAACGGAGCTTTGGTCATTTTTCCTTTGAGACATGAATGGCAAGTATCATAAGATGATAATTCGAACGGATTCAAATAACCATCCTTATGTAACTTAGCCAGTCGTGTCGCATTGATATGACCAAGTCTACAATGCCACAAGAAGGATTCGTTCATTTCTGAATTTTTCCTCTTGTGTGTGTTTTGTATATTGAGGACTGTATTTTGATTTAGAATGAATATGCCATTATGTAGCGAGCCTGATGCAATTAACTTTTGATCTAGGAATATGTTCATAACATTATCCTTTACTACAAAATTATATCATTCTTTACTCAATAAAGAAACTGATATAATGTTGCACATCATGTTCGGTATATAATAGCACTCATTCAGAATTATTGTATCACCACTTGGTAATACTAGGTGATATTCGCCAACTGCTTTGGCTGCAACACTTGCACCGTTCCCAACTTGAACGGAATGATCACCTTTCCCCAGTTCTCTACCTTTTCGTAGCCCATGTAACTGTTTACATATGTGGGATCCTGATCCGGTATCTAATACCCAGGACGTAGGGTGAACTGAGAAACAGTTCTCAATAACTAACACACCTTTAGAAGATGCATCAACATGCATGTTCTTTTGGGCGTCTTGAGAATCCAGATATTCTCCTGTTTCCTGTTCATTCTTATAACACTTATAAGATAGAACGGGTTCAACGTTCCCCTGCACAGTATAACATGCGGGTTCGGTCAATACATCCATATTATTATCTTTATTAGGGCATGAAATGGTCGCTACCTGGAGAGAGAGAGAAGAAAACACTTTAGCGTATGCTCGTGCAAGATCAGATTGGTTATTATCTTATCTAATCAGGATGGCTCCCACTGCTTTTTATCAAATCTTCCTTCAAACCCTAAAAGGAAAGACTAGCCGGGATTAATTACACACTACAAGTTCGCCAATCTTTCAGCCAGGCTAGTGTCGGTACTTTGAGGGAGGTCCCCCGTGCTTTCGCACGAACCTAATTAATGTAAACCTCGTTTTCCCAGAGGCGTAACCTCGTTAACACCTTTCTAGACACCTACTTGATCGGCTAATTGTAATGTGTAAAACTCTCCCAGGAGTAACTCTTACTCGCAGTGGGTATCGGGATCCAACTATCTCATAGAAGGTAAGCAATCTCATTGCAAATTTCAACACTTGAAATTCCCGATAATATTTTACCCCTAGTGTTCTATGACCTTGACGAATGCCAAACAACCCATAGTCCACTAGTCAAGTTCAACCCGTACATTTCTTGATTGAATTAAACCCACCCGCACGACCCTTGACGAATGCCAAACAACGCCGTACGAATACCCTAATCCAATCTGCATCATATGCATAAGCAGATAAATACTAGTTAGCTACCGTACACTACGCCTTGACGAATGCCAAACTACCGTAGCACGAATACTAAGTAGTACTTATCTGAAATGACGGAGGGCTACGCAGGTTTTCATAAAACCATGAGCGTAGTGAACTTGATATCGTTGTAGAATCAAATGAAGTTTTGAAATGGAGTGATTTTGAGGCTTTTCCAGTTTTGCTAAAGGGGTCACTCCCGGTGAAGGGATCGTCGGCCCTTTCCTCGTCGAATGAGGTGCGGGATATATCATATATATCACTGTGCAAAGCAAAAACACAAAAGCAGTCAAAAGCAAACTGAGTGTGTAGCATCTGCCAGTTATTGCTAAAGGAGTCACTCCCGGTGAAGGGATCTCGGTCCTTTCCTCATCGAATAAGGTGCAGGGTATATCATATATACCGCTATGCAAAGCAAGAACTGTAGCTACCTGTTTTGTTTAAAATTTGATTCTACAACATCATTTGGTTTCTTTTCTTTCATTAATCACATTAATGAAGTCCCATCATTTAATACCTAAACATCACAGATAGATATGACGTACACTTATGCCATCCGCATTCGTCTCGATGTCCCCTCGTGCACCGTTAGGTTAGGTAACTAACGACAGAGCAGGGCAGGGCTAGTGCGGGTGCAAAACATAAGTAACGTCTATATAATATATCATATATACTATATATTATATCCATCACAGAGTCACAACACAGATAACGCAGCAGAATCAACATATGAAATATTGGATATACTAGGACGTCCGTGTTTTCAATACGAGCCAGTATAAAACACGGATTCCACGGTCGTGATGAATAGCCAATCCCACACCCCTAGACCCCTACGAGAGCGGCAAGCAACCCTGCCAATTCTAGGGTTAGGAGACCCGGACTCGACTCCTCGAGTTGGTCTCCCACTGGACCCCAGAACCCGGTTACTTGTGCTCCCCTCCTTGGGTCTATCCTAATGCGGAAAAGTAAATAATATACAGAGGGTGACAACTTCCGCTACCTGGAAGTGCCCCAAATAAAAGAATATTACATACAAGTTTTTACATGAATGAAAATGAAAAACACTCATCTCACATAAAAACCCCCGGCTATTCGAACACGACGATCCAATATAACATATCCAGCAACACATAACATCACATGTCATCAACGTAAGTAAATATGCGCATCCCAATTGTCGTTGACATATAGCAACGAAACCGGCGATTCACATATTACACTTACGGTCACAGAAAAGAAAGTGTAAAACTACAACAGTTGGAATCCGCAACCTCTTCAGACATCACATGCCTAACAGTTACAAACCCCGCATTTTAGTCTCATTATCGAAAACTCTTTTCAATATGATATGGGACTAAACTGCTAGATTTATAACATTCATCCAGTTATCTCATAACTGTTTGTGAATTCCAATTATTGTATCCAATTCCGGACAAATAGAATATATTAAACTTTCCGATCGAACATTCGAACACCCAAGTTTTCCCGACACCGATCAACACATGAAATAGGTTCAAAGACATTCATTTCATGCCTCAGTACCAACGGTCCAGCCGTAGAAGGGTCAAGCCAACGCCTCACATGTGGCACGCCGTACTGCCCCAAACCCGAAGGTTCAAAGGGCAGTTCAAGACGGTCACATAATCGAGTTAAGGTTTGTTGTCTTCTAGAGGGACCATCGCGTTACTTGCACTACTCAGAACGTCCTTAAACCACACAATAATCCAACACTTGGATATTTTTGGCAGGGGAAAGATTGGGTATTTATATCCGGTCGAACTTTTTAACATGTTCAAAAAATTATCCGGAAAACACTTAGACAAAGTTCGATAATCCGATCGAATCGTCGATTCCCTAAACAACCCCAGAACACTCTACTCTGAAGTCAATTTAAAATTCCCAGAAAACTCAGAACAATTTATCAGGAATTACTGTGCAAAGAAATATGGCTAACGTCATCAAAGCGCTGCGGAACCGCCGCAGAAGCCATGCTTCTGCCGCGGTTCCGCCGCACAAAACACTGTTCATGGGAAACTTTTTGCATCGTAATTCTTAGATTTCATTGCTGAATTTTTTAAGCATTTTTAATTGACAAAAAACCACAAATTTGAAAAATTTCCAGAGAGCTATTTTGGGGTTGGTTTTTCGGTTCGTCCGGGTTTCAAACTCCGTCTAGACTTCGCCTAAGGCTCTAGCTAGGCTCTGATACCACTGTAGGGTTCCTAGGCACACAGTAGAGGTCTCACAAGGCATCAACCATGCCATTTTACAAAAAAAATGGTGCCGAGAAACCCTAGACTACGGATCGTTGCTAGAAATCTAGGCGAAAAGAAAACTAGTTAACACTTAACTACAAGGATATGGAAATTACAACCTTTGTAGATCCGGATATCCACCTCCACGGCTCCGCAACGTAGTCTCCTCGCTTTCCTTGTCGAACCCCGGGCTCTAGCGTCGGCTTCATCGGAGAATGAACGGGCTTGGTCATCGACGACGATGCCGAAGATGATCTACGTCGAGGCATCGCTAGATCAAGCTCCCTACTTCACAAAGTGATGAAACTTGTGAAGGAAACACACTCTACTACTTGGCAAGAGGTAGAGGATGAAGAAATAGGAGGTGGGTTCTCTTTAGAATTGGATTTCTCACTCTCAAGCTCAAGTTGCCATTGATGGCCTCAAGGATTCAAACTTGAAGATGAAGAAGAAGATGAGCTAGAAAAATGATAAGTTCTATCTTAAAAAGAAAATAGAAAATCAATACTTATCATAACTTAAACTAGGGTTAAGTGTAGAGAATAAACCATGGTTAATGGATGGGTTAGGGTTAAGCATGATGACAAGAATGGTTAAGAAGTCAAAGCTTCATGAAGCTTCAACTAAAAGACAAAGAAAGCCATCATTCTTATCATAATCATTTCCAAATAAATAAATAAACAAATAAATAAATAAATGGATATGCAAAACCCTAATTATCATATTAATCATGGTTTAATCCTATACACTTAACTAAATGATCAAGTATCATCAAACATGATACATAATGTGCACAAAAGTATATCACATATACAACTTGCACATCAAGTGAGAAAATCCGTATAAAGTGAACCAATACTAGTTAATGCAAAGTAATATATCAAATATATAATTATACATTAAATCATTAAATCAATATTTGATCCAATGATCCGGTCATGTCGTACACAACCGACTAGTATCCAATGTATCGATTTATCGAATCTATGATTCGATAACTAGGTCATATCGAGTATAACCAATCGAAACATTTATCACGAGAATGAAATGCGGTATCACATACACGCATTATTCTCGGTCCTGTACATATCTCATATGCGCTCCTATTTCGTTTCGCTTGAGCCAGGAAACCTCTGTGTAGGACTCTAAAGACTCGTCAATACGCCGGTAGCAGATGATGATCATATCAAACACCCACAAGCCGCAAGCGGTCTGCTAAACGTAACGGCCACCCGGGTATTGAGCGATCAGAAGATCGACGAGCTAGCCCGCTCATGCTCCTGTGAATCCAACCAGTAACACTTACCGTACAGTCCGGTCTGTTCGTCTGATATGTCGCATATCAAGCCTAGGGGTGGTAAACGTCAGACCCCAATAACCCGATAAGTCGTGCCGATGTGAGGCTCATAACGGGTCGAGAAACTACTGGTAACACTTACCAGCAAATCTCTGATCAGCCCTGGCCAGGGACTTCCCTGTTACGGCCAATCGAGCACAGCACAACATCAACCCCCAATACCGGGAGAGACGAAACCCCTCCTATCGCTCATTGCCTCCATGTGACTCGGGACTGTACCCAAAGACCACCGTTTTGCACGCCCTCATGGACGTGGTAAGGTGGATATCAAAGCACAGTGGGAAACACACAAGACTCTATGACGATCTCGGGTCTACAGACTAACCTGTACAAGTGTTACCTGAGAACTGCCATCTGACGTGAGGTATAATACCATCTGGGAGTTCTCGGCGAGTCCGTCCAGTGTACTCAGTCTCCACTGAGCACCCGTATACCATCTCTGATGTCAAACACCAACGGATATGGGATCATCCATCGCCCATCGCATGGGTCGAGAAGCGTATACGCTAGTCTACACTGGTATATCGATGCCCCGTCTCGATACACCCACGACTAGGGACCTTGAAGGATGTACTTACGGACTACCATGTCCCCACTAGTATGATCTGCATCATAGTCCAGGTAGTCAAGTACATATCCTAAGGGCTTTACCAACATGTAACTATAAGACAGTATAAAGAGACTAGTGTACATGTTAAGATAAAGAGTAACCAGATAGCATACTATCATATCGAGCAAGAAAGTCATCTCTATATATGTCCAAGCATCCAATATAATATACATCATCTGTACAATACTGGCCTCTAGGGCATACATACAACTAACAATTACAACTCGCTATGGTCATTACGAATTTTTAGTGATACCATTTGGAGTGACCAATGCACCAGCAATATCTAAGTCTACGGTAGCGCCCCGGCCGTCTTTCAGACGCCAAATGCGGAACAAAAACTTTTTAACTAGCGCTATCGTATACTATAACCCGGATCTGCCATTATCGCTAAACTAGCAAACTACAAAGTGGGTAGAAATGTTATACTGAACGATCCGAGTCCTTCGGTCTTTAACCATCATCCCACGCTTTATTGCGGCTCCTCCAATCTTGTTCGATCTCCGGTCTTCTCGTCCAGGTGGTACCACGTCAACGGATCTTTAAACGGGCTCCCGCCTCTGAGCCGAGGCAACTCGGTCATCAAGTTTGCCAAAAGAGATGACCAAGATTGATGTAGAGAATGAGTAGAATACTTTGTCTCGTGACATCCAAAGCTATGGATGAACGGTTAATGAAGTTGCCTTTTGGATTGAAATGAAACGAGAAATTTTTCTATCTAATTTCCATGAATCCAAAACTATAATCTTTTTTCAAATCAACAACCACAACCCCATCAAGAATGGGCCGTCCACTTATATGAGGAGGTGGGGGTGAGTGTAGGAGCAAGTGGTGACCATTAGAAAAGCTTCTCATAAAATATCACAACTAAATATCCTAAGCATTACAAAACCTCATTAATGCAAATCAATGAGTCACAATAACACCTTGCAAATCATTAAATGCAAACAATGAGTCACTAAACCTAGTCACCTCTTCTAGAAGCTTCCACACTCATGACTCACCCTCAAGAAAAGATAAATCCGCATTAAACCGAATGTTTAATACGGGTGATAGAAAACTGGAAACTGGCAACTTCCAAAAGCGATCCCGAAACGAATTTCAGGATAACCCCGTAACAGTATAAACATACCCGCATTTGTATTACGACCGAATACAAATGCAACTGAGACAAAGATATTATATCTACACAGTATAATACTCGGATCCGGCTTAAACCAAAGCTCACCAGTATTATCTGCCCGAAAAATGACACGTGCGTAAACGCCCGTGCATTTTCCGAACCCTGCTATAAAACCATATGGCCTCTACAACGTTTCGCCCGAACTTGGGAAACTATCTGTGGGGGACTCTAATGACTCGTCAGTACCCTGGCAATGGGTTTAACCACAAGCCGTCAGTGGCACTAGCTGTACGTAACGGCTGCCCATGTACTGACCTCAAGGGAGGCCGATGAGCGAACTCATCCTGGAACCCTACTGAGCCTAACAGTGACAATGTATATACAGTCCGGTCCGTTCGTCTATGAGTATCGCATATCGGCCTAGGGGGCTGGTAACGTCAGACCCCCAATAGCGGTATAAGTCATGTCAGAGTGAAACCCAGAACACCCTGAGATACTACTGGAGTACCTACAAGTAAATCTTCTACCTCGACCGAGGATTTGTGTAATGGCTCTCCTAGACACAGTGCGATCTCACCTCCAATACCGGGAGAGACGAATCCCCTGCCGATTCGCTCACTTGCCTCCATGTGGCTCGGGACTGTACCCAAAAAATACCTGTTTGTACGACTCCTTTGAGCCGTGGTAGGGTAGAAATCAAAGCACAGTGGGAACTCACACAAGACAAATGACGACCTCAGGTCGATGAACTAACCTGTACACATGGCACTAGCTGTACGTAACGGCTGCCCATGTACTGACCTCAAGGGAGGCCGATGAGCGAACTCATCCTGGAACCCTACTGAGCCTAACAGTGACAATGTATATACAGTCCGGTCCGTTCGTCTATGAGTATCGCATATCGGCCTAGGGGGCTGGTAACGTCAGACCCCCAATAGCGGTATAAGTCATGTCAGAGTGAAACCCAGAACACCCTGAGATACTACTGGAGTACCTACAAGTAAATCTTCTACCTCGACCGAGGATTTGTGTAATGGCTCTCCTAGACACAGTGCGATCTCACCTCCAATACCGGGAGAGACGAATCCCCTGCCGATTCGCTCACTTGCCTCCATGTGGCTCGGGACTGTACCCAAAAAATACCTGTTTGCACGACTCCTTTGAGCCGTGGTAGGGTAGAAATCAAAGCACAGTGGGAACTCACACAAGACAAATGACGACCTCAGGTCGATGAACTAACCTGTACACATGTCACCAGGGAACTGCTATCTGACGATAGGTATAATACCAACTACCAGGTTCCCGGCGAGTCCTGTCCGGTGTACTCATAACCCAATGAGAACATGTATACATCTTAGGTGATCCAACTGACACCAGTGGCTTATGAGACCGGCCACCGCCCCTCTTCAGGGTCTCGACTGTATACACTAGTCTACTCCGGAGAATCGATGCCCTGTCTCGAAACTCCTACGACTAGGGACTACTATTAAGGATGTGCTTATAGACTATCCAACTCTCACGTATATGATCGCCATCATACTGTTGGTAGTCAAACAATATCCTAAGGGCTCTATCAACGTGTAACAGTGATCAGTCACCTGAACCTGTACATGACTGATAAAGGCTAACCAGATAGCATACTATCATCTCGAGTAAGACTGTACTGCTGGTATAGGTCCTCCTCAATCATTGCAATCACGTGCCTGCGATCCAATAATTGACTTTGAGGGCACTATATCCAACAATCTCCCACTTGCACTTAAGGCTAATTATTGCGATGTCGCATACTCACAGCCCGTGTGATACCGAACACCCCACTCCTCTACTAATCAGTTTCACAAAGCCCGTTTGTAAAACTATTGTGTTCGAGAAATAGCCTCAGTGAGTGGATCCGCCCTGATGTTTCTTTCTATGTCTCTCTTAATCTCAAGTTCGCAGAGAAAGCCATCTCCCGAATTGAGTAATACCTGTCTTAGAATATGTCTGGATATCTGATGGGACCTAGTTCATAAATGAACTCCAAATCCAAACTTCTTAGACTGTATCGATAACTGAACCTAATCAGCATCCTGCACCATGCCTCCCACAGTATCCTCTTGGACCACCTGTCCATAATACTGTCCCTCATGCAGAGGGAAAACTATAACTCTGACAATCACTCTGTCATCCATGTCACCTTTGAAGCCTGGAATGATAACCGTCTCCCGAAGGAGGATGCCGTCATCAAATCCGTAGAACATTCACTTATGTTCTAAAACCGCTTTCTTATGTTTCTTCAGGATTGGATTAATATAAACTTATCGCATCTACTGAAAAAACAACATCTGGTGTGGTACTTGACATCTCACGATTGACTCAATTGCCTAAGCAAGTTATCTGCCAATCATGCACGTCCCTCTCCCCTTTAGTCTGTAAGACACCTTTAGAAAGGGTGACTCCATCATCTGCAGGTACACCACCATGCCAGGAGTCATCTATTCTAAAATACTATTAGAATACTGTCAAAGTATCCACATTGAGAAACTACCCAAATCTAGATCTAAAACCATAGATCTAGTAACCAGAATGTCTGATATTATATCCATATCCTGTGTGAAGAAACAACTGTGTGACGACCACAGTACAACCGATCGTAGTATAGGAATTTTACTTCCTACTCTGTGTATGTCATTCAAATACCAGGACATCACACCCTACTACCTTCTTAATAGATCCATCCTCTATTCTGATGAAGTCAAACCCATGACCGTCACATCAAAATTAGATGATCTATCACCGCTATATCTGCTCAAGTATATAAATAGACATAAGCTACTTGCCCACTATGCTTCTGCTGCTCCCACTGACCACAACAACCCTCTGGCAGAATAATATATACGTGCACTTCTTAAAGCTAGTTTAGAACGACGCTATACTTAACTTCCTGCCAGGTCTCATAGTCTGGAACAACAGTAGTGTCAAGTCTGGGTAAACAAGAATCTCCCTGTCACCGTCCTTGAGGCTACCGGAATACCTCTCGGGTGTCTGAGGTTACCTACCATATCTGTGGAGTGGCTAATAGAATGTCAAACCTGATTGAATCTGTAGGTCCTATTAAATTTTCCGTAATCGTTTGCGGTTCTGGAATCACTTCCAGTTCTACCATACTCCCACTACTGTTTCCTGAAAAAATCCATTTTACTAATACTGTGGCGAGTCAAGAACAATATCACTATCGATCTTCCAGATAGTAGAAAGTCAACCCTCGTCATAGCCTGGGCCAACCCACAAACAGCCATTACAGAAACGTGCCCTGAGTTATCCAGAGTCTGGTTTTAAGCATAAGCCGGACAACTCCCCGTATCTTAACAACATTAAGATATGAACCATTCTATATCCAATATAGAAACTTTGGCACTTATTTAATTGGAACCAGATTCTAATCATGCAGCTGTCTCCAGTGCATATCAACTTAATGGAGAGAAGTTAATCAGCATTACTCAACTTAGGAATACATCCAATTATGAGTAACCTGAAAGAGAAACAAGTTTTTCAAAACCATTACTATCATGTGAATACCAATCATAAGAATCTACATCTTCGATCTCTTTGAAGAATCCCGATACTTGCGATACCTGGTTCTTTACTTTATTCTTATACCCACAACTTCTCAAAACTTAGACCTTGTATTTCTGCGAAACACTTGTCTAAAAACTAGAGAAGTCATAAGTAAACAGAACATAGTACGAGGACCAACCCCTTTGTCCTGATGGACACTGGACAACATACAATACTCTGTATAAGTCCGCTGAGTTGAATAACTCAAAACCTGTGCGTCGTAGGTTGAAAACTGTATCCAGGCGATTTCCTCAAATATCACCAATTACAACGAATTCCGATATAATGAGGATGATCACCTAATTCCCAAAAACTTACTCCCACTCATCATCTGTAAAACCATACAGATATGAGAATGAAACCTGGTATATACATACCCTGGAGTAAGTATCTAATCGGGAAATCAGTTTTTCCTTTAACAATGCACTGAAACATGAAAATGTTTCGTAGGGGTATTCTGGTATTCCTAGTAATGCCACTTCCATAATTCATGACTATAAACGTATATCTCTTTGCCATCTCTCCAAATCCCTTTATTTGTCTTTATTCATTCCCTTGTACACCCCTTTAGGCTAAGTGGTTTTCTTCCTTCCCTACCGTTCGGCACCAGCCTATGGTTTGGAAGAAGACTATCCAGTAAGCATAATAGGTGTACCCTCCTAACCCAAGGAGTACTCGCAACTTGAGAGAAAGTGATGATAAAAGACAACTGAATAATACCTTATTCTATTTCTCCCGAACTGGGGGAAAAAAACAAAGGTGAAATAGGAGTGGCGATGAAGTACGCTGTTTGGTCGTGAATGATAACAGTCACAATTTACTTTGCCTTCTTTCTAATCCCTTTATTTTGTCTTTAGTTATTACCTTCTGTACACCCTACTTAGGCTAATTGGTTTTCTTCATTCCCTACTTTTCGGCACCTGCCTATGGTTTGGAAGAAGACTATCCAATAAGCGCAATAGGTGTACTCTCCTAAACTAAGGAGCCCTCGCAACCTGAGAGAAGGTGATAATAAAAGACAACTGAATAAACCAATTCTATTTCTCCTGAACCTTGATCCATCCTCGAAGAAGTCCCTCCGAGTTCGTATATAACCATACGATGGATCTATCCAATGGAAGTGGATGTCCGTAATAATACGGGGTGTTCTGAGAAATGCAAAGGGTAAATGAAAGAGCGGCAATGACTTTTGCAACTTGGACAATCCAAAAGCCAGTATTTTAAGAAGGTTCGGTCAACTTGGTCACTGAGTCATAGTATAGGGTCGATCAATGGTCGCTGCCAAAGAGAGAGAGAAAAGAAACACTCTGCGTGCACTCTAACCTAGATCAGAATGGTTATCACTTTATCTAATCAGGAAACCTCCCACTGTACTGTCAAATTCTCCTCCAAACCTGAAAGAAGAATCAATCGGAATCACCCAAAGAGTAAACCAACTCATCAGTGGGAATCGGGATCCAACTCTCATCGCATGATAACGAGACGGAATCCACTCACGTTATCACACTCCAGAAGGTATGCGCATACTTGGCAAGTTTCAGTTTCTTTAGAAACTCCCGATATTATTTTTGCCCCATGCTCTTATGACCTTGGCGTTGGTCAAAATGTCATAAGTTACATGCCAAGTTCTACCCATCATTATCTTGTCAATTTGAACCCACCCGCACATGCCCTTGACGTTGGCCAAAATGGCAGAACGACTGTCCCAAACCAACTCATCTATCTATGCAACAAATGAATACCCAGCAGCTGCCAAACACTATGCCTTGGCGTTGGTCAAAATACATAGCTTGAATACTACTGAATACCTAAAAGAAATGACGGAGGGCTACGGATGGTTTTTGGCAAAAAACCTTTAACGTAATGAACTTGATATCGCTGAAGGAACCTGATACCTTTTTATAAAAATATAGTGGCGAAAACCTTTGCTAAAGAGGTCACTCCCGGTGAAGGGATCTCGGCTCTTTCCCCGTGGAATGAGGTGCAGGATATTCCAACTGAATACCGCGATGCAAAGCAACATGTAATCGACTATAGTGAAGTTATTACCCTGACGCAAACTTCTGCCCAAGGGGTCATTCCCGATGAAGGGATCTCGGCCCTTGCCTCGTCGAATGAGGTGCAGGATATTCCAACTGAATATCTCTATGCAAAGCAAAAGGAAACGTCTTTGTAATAACACCTTTTAAAACTGTTCCAACAACTACCAAACAGGTTTGTTTTCCTTTGCATTGATCAGAATCAACGCAGTCCCATCAATTAATCACACCAGAAAAGAACGAAAATAAAATGTACGTATATGCCATCCGCATTCGTCACTGGGTCCCGTCATCACCCGTTAGGTTACTTAACTAACGACAGAGCGGAGACTGGACTAGCGCGGGTGTAAAACATATACAACATCTACAAGTATATATACTAATATACAATAATCGCTCCAGGCGTGATAATATGCGACATTACAGAAAAGTAATAAGCATCACAAAACAATACAGATAATCTAGGATCCCCGGGTTTCACAGAGCCGCTACTGAAACCCGACGTTCCCCTAGTCGTGTGGATAGCCTGTGCAATGAAACCTAGACCCCTACGGGTGCGGCAAGTTACCCTCCAAAACCTGAAGCGAGGCAGCCCCTACAGCATAGTGAATGGACCACCCTGCACTTCACGGAATCCGATAACTTGGGCACCCCTCCTTGGGTCAACCTGTACCCCCTACCAGTGCAGCGAATAGTCTGCCAATTCTAGAGTGAAGCCCTTCTGCCTCTCAAAGCCATGAGATGCAGACCCGTTGCCCTCCAGAACCCGGCTATCCGTGCACTCCGTCGCGGGGTAAAACCTAGTACAGAAATGAAAAATATGTACAACGGGTACATCGACCTCAGCCTGGTCGTGCCCCAAAAAGAATATTATACAAACAGGCAGTGACGGAAGTCCACATATTGGATGCTCGCCCCGTAATATCAAATGTACAAATAAATCTAAACTGCACTACCATTGCACACTGCTATCCACTACGATAAATCCGCAACATCACAGCACAACACAGAACATCAACGCGAATGTCACGTTCGTAAATCCGTCTAAAAGAACTATAGCAATTAGACGCAATTTACCGCTCGAATGACATTCACGGTCGGAGATATAATGTAAGTACTGTAAACTAACAAGTTTAAAATTTCGATCGACAAAACTTCCCGAAGTGGGCCCCACGTACATCTGCTGTACAGTAACAAAATCTAGGCCCAAAAGAAATATTCCAGAAACCACAATTTACTGTGTAGAACTTACTGTAGAAAATTGGAGTACCAATCTCACAAAACGGCGGCGGATCCGCGGCCAAACCCTTGTTTGGGCCGCGGATCCGCGGCGTTACTGTAGAGTTGGGCCACCAAATTTCACCAGTTTTCTTATAAAAGCCTGCTCAATTTTCTGTGATGTTCAAAATAATTTTTAGGCCTGTTTTAAAATCGACAGAAACTTTGAACAGAAAATTATAGTTTCGCGAAATTCCGTTCGATCGATATTTTAAACGCGTTAGCACAAGTTAGTAAAGCTTAATGGCATGGCTCTAATACCAATGTCAGTCTACGGTAGCGTCCCGGCCGTCTTTCAGACGCCAAATGCGGAACAAAAACATTTTAACTGGCGCTATCGTATACTATAACCCGGATCTTCCATTATCGCTAAACCAACAAACTACAAAGTGGGTAGAAATGTTATACCGAACGATCCGAGTCCTTCGGTCTTTAACCATCATCCCACGCTTTGTTGCGGCTGCTCCGATCTCGTTCGATCTCCGGTCTCCTCGTCCAGGTGGCACCACGTCAACGGATCTTTAAACGGGCTCCCACCTCTGACCCGAGGCAACTCGGTCATCAAGTTTGCAAAAAGAGATGACCAAGATTGATGTAGAGAATGAGTAGAACACTTTGTCTCGTTACATCCAAAACTATGGATGAACGGTTAATGAAGTTGCCTTTTGGATTGAAATGAAACGAGAAATTTTGCTATCTAATTTCCATGAATCCAAAACTATAGTCTTTTTTCAAATCAACAACCATAACCCTATCAAGAATGGGCCGGTCACTTATATGAGGAGGTGGGGATGAGTGTAGGAGCAAGTGGTGACCATTAGAAAAGTTTCTCACAAAATATCATAACTAAATATCCTAAGCATTACAAACCTCATTAATGCAAATCAATGAGTCACAATAACACCTTGCAAATCATTAAATGCAAACAATGAGTCACTAAACCTAGTCACCTCTTCTAGAAGCTTCCACACTCATGACTTACCCTCAAGAAAAAATAAATCCGCATTAAACCGAATGTTTAATACGGGTGATAGGAAACTGGAAACTGGAAACTGGAAACTTCCAAAAGCGGTCCCAAAACGAATTTCAGGATAACCCCGTAACAGTATAAACATACCCGTATTTGTATTACGACCGAATACAAATGCAACTGAGACAAAGATATTATATCTACACAGTATAATACTCGGATCCGGCTTAAACCAAAGCCCACCAGTATTATCTGCCCGAAAAATGACACGTGCGTAAACGCACGTGCATTTTCCGAACCCTGCCATAAAACCATACGGCCTCTACAACGTTTCGCCCAAACTTGGGAAACTATCTGTAGGGGACTCTAATGACTCGTCAGTACCCTAGCAGTAGGTTTAACCACAAGCCGTCAGCGGTACTAGCTGTGCGTAACGGCTGCCCATGTACTGACCTCAAGGGAGGCCGATGAGCGAACTCATCCTGGAACCCTACTGAGCCTAACAGTGACAATGTATATACAGTTCGGTCCGTTCGTCTATGAGTATCGCATTTCGGCCTAGGGGGCTGGTAACGTCAGACCCCCAATAGCGGTATAAGTCGTGTCAGAGTGAAACCCAGAACACCCTGAGATACTACTGGAGTACCTACCAGTAAATCTCCTATCTCGGCTGAGGATTTGTGTAATGGCTCTCCTAGACACAGCGCGATCTCACCCCCAATACCGGGAGAGACTAATCCCCTGCCGATCCGCTCACTTGCCTCCATGTGGCTCAGGACTGTACCCAAAAAATACATGTTTGCACGACTCCTTTGAGCCGTGGTAGGGTAGAAATCAAAGCACAGTGGGAACTCACACGAGACAAATGACGACCTCAGGTCGATGAACTAACCTGTACACATGTCACCAGGGAACTGCTATCTGACGATAGGTATAATACCAACTAGCAGATTCCCGGCGAGTCCTGTCCGGTGTACTCATAACCCAATGAGCACCTGTATACATCTTAGGTGATCCAACTGACACCAGTGACTTGTGAGACCGGCCACCGCCCCTCGTCGGGGTCTCGACTGTATACATTAGTCTACTCCGGAGAATCGATGCCCTGTCTCGAAACTCCCACGACTAGGGACCACTATTAAGAATGTGCTTATAGACTACCCAACTCTCACGTATATGATCGCCATCATACTGTTGGTAGTCAAGCAAGATCCTAAGGGCTCTATCAACGTGTAACAGTGATCAGTCACCTGAACCTGTACATGACTGATAAAGGCAAACCAGATAGCATACTATCATCTCGAGTAAGACTGTACTACCGGTATAGGTCCTCCTCAATCATTGCAATCACGTGCCTGCGATCCAATAATTGACTTTGAGGGCACTATATCCAACACAATATTTATGAACCTAATGAATCAATTTTTCCGGGAATACTTACACAGGTTTATTGTCATCTTCATCGACGACATCCTGGTGTATTTTAAGAGTCGGAAAGAACATGCCGAGCACCTACGAATTTTCCTGAAAAATCTACGACAACATCAATTATATGCCAAGTACAGCAAGTGCGAGTTTTGGCTAAATCAAGTTGGTTTTCTTGGACATATCGTATCCGGTGAAGGAATCTCTGTAGATCCAGCGAATGTTTCAGCAGTAAGCGAATGGCCGACTCCAAAGTCAGTGAAGGACGTTCAAAATTTCTTAGGTCTGGCTGGATATTACAGAAGGTTCATTGAAGGCTTTTCTAAGATAGCAACACCCCTGACCAAGCTCACACGTAAAGATGAAGAATTTGTGTGGTCAGAAGCATGCGAACAAGATTTCGTAGAACTCAAGTCAAGGTTGACATCAGCGCCTATTCCTGTTATACCGGACCAGTCTGGAGGTTTCGAAGTGCATTGTGATGCATCCGGTAAGGGATTAGGATGTGTTCTACATCAACACGGTAAGATTGTGGCTTATGCTTCAAGACAGCTGAAAACTCATGAGCGCAATTATCTGACGCATGATTTGGAATTGGCAGCCGTTATCTTTGCACTTAAGATTTGGCGCCATTATCTTCTTGGTGAACGAGTGAACATATACATAGATCACAAGAGCCTGAAATATGTGTTTACTCAGAAGGAGTTGAATATGTGGCAGAGACGATAGTTAGAACTCATGGCGGACATTGACATCAACCTGCAATATCACCCAGGGAAGGTGAATGTGGTTCCAGATGCTCTTAGTCGTCAACCATTAGCAATGCATCTCACCGCTCAGTGGAAGCTTCAACAAGACTTGCATCAGATGGAGATTGAAGTAGTCATGTCAGGTAATGCTTCAAGTTTAATGTATTTACAAGTTCAATCTACCATTGTCAATCAGATTAAAGCAGCTCAAGCAAGTGATGCTAAGTTGCAAAATATTAGAGAACAAGTGGAGAATGGACTCAGAACAGATTTCATCATCCATGAAGACGGATCTTTGAGATACGGCAGCAGTTTATGTGTACCAAAAAGTCCTGTTCGGGAAGAGTTAATGAAAGAAGCTCACAGCTCTCCCTACTCAGTACACCCTGAAGGTACAAAGATGTACAAAGATCTACGTCAGAATTACTGGTGGCATGGAATGAAGCGTGAAGTAGCCAGAAGCATCGCTAAATGCTTGGTGTGTCAGCAACTAAAGGCTGAACATCACAGGACAGCTGGACTACTTCAACCGTTACCAATCCCAGAATGGAAGTGGAAACACATCACATTGGGTTTTGTGACTGCTCTTTCTCGCAGCACAAAGGGTAACGATGCGGTATGGGTCATTATGGATCGACTACAAAAGTCGGCTCACTTCACCCCATTTCGAGTTGGCCAATCAACCGAGACACTACCAAAGAAGTACATGGAGGGAAGAATCTACTTAAGATTTAAACTCTTTAAATGTGTACTATCTCTGATACCCATGAACTCATACAGGAAATTGTGAGACTTCATGGAGTACCGGTCTGCATTGTCTCCGATCATAACACCAGGTTCCGATTACAATTTTGGCAGAGTCTACAAGCAAGCTTAGGAACAAGTCTGAACTTTAGCATGGCTTATCATCCACAAACAGATGGTCAGTCTGAGCGAACAATTCAGATCTTGGAGGATATGCTCAGAGCGTGTATGTTAGACTTCGGAGGATCGTGGGAAGATCACCTACATCTTGTGGAGTTTTCGTACAACAACAGCTACCAAGTAAGCATAGGAATGGCACCTTTTGCAGCGCTATATTGAAGGAAGTGTCGATCACCATTAAGTTGGGACGACATCGGAGATAGGGAACTTCTTGGACCTGAGATGGTAGTACCAACTATTGATGTGGTTCGTACTATCAGAGAAAAGATGCGTATAGCCCAAGATCGACAAAAGCATTGGGCTGATGCAAAGCGACGTCACTTGGAGTTCCAGTCAGGAGATCACGTGTTCTTAAAGATATCTCCAAACCTCGGACTGATTCGATTTGGAAGACGGGGTAAGCTAAGTCCAATGTACATTGGACCGTTTGATATACTCAAACGAGTCGGTGAAGTGGCATACCGCTTGGCACTTCCACCTTCATTAGAAGGAGTGCATAATGTGTTCCATATATCCCAACTCAGAATGTATGTGAGTGACCCCAGCCACATTCTCGATCATTCCGAGCTCACTGTACAGCCCGACTTATCTTTTGAGCAACAACCTGTAGAGATCCTGGATAGAAAAGTGAAGTCACTTCGGAACAAGAAAGTCAACTTGATTCGAGTGATGTGGAGAAAAAACACTCCAGGAGATTCAACATGGGAAAGGGAAGATGAGATGCGTGCAAGATATCCCCATCTCTTTGTAAACTAGTCCTTAAAATAAAATTTGTAAATTTCGAGGACGAAATTTTTGTAAGGAGGGTAGACTGTAACAAATCCAATTTTAGTGTACAAAAATTTGTTTAAAAGTTAATGTATACTTGAGATATTTGCATTTACTGTGATTACTATAAGTAATTGTTTTGCTTTTTAATAGCAAGTAAGAGCTTGTAGCTCATTGGTAAGACCTTGCACTGCTGAACTAAAGCACCAGAGTTCAAATCCTATCCCCCATATTATTTTTTAATATTGTTTTCTTTTTAATTTTTAGAAGTCCAAGGGTCTACACGTGCATAACTCGTAAAAACCCCACTACACAAATAAAACAAACTGTCCCGGGGAGTAGACCAATCGACGGCGGACCCACGGCGACCGACCCCGGCCCGACTCGGCCTGACTTGGCCGGCCTACTCGGTCGCCGCCACCGGCCGATTCACCCCGGATCGGCCGATTCCCTTCATGAAACTTCTGTCATTTTGTATTCCTAACTCCTCTGTATACTTTAATTTACCTGCACGTTAACAGAGAGAGTAAAAACCCTATTAAACCCTACTTTTAATAATAAATTTATTACATTTTTCAATTCAACCTTTCACCTACCTTAACCCTAATCTTTCCCTATAAATATCAACCTTAAACACACCACCCTCACCCACAATCCTGTTCAAACTCTCAAGAAAACTCTATAAAATTCTAGTGTGCAATTGGAGTTAGCGAAGGGAGAAGCTCCGGCAATTTTCCGACGACAACCCTGGGAGCTCCCGGCGACGAAATAACGCACCGACGAATCCTACGTCTTCCTCTCCCTCTTCTCTAACCTAACAGAAAGTAAGTCCCACCTCTCTCTTCTCTATTCTTTTCTAAAAACACGTATTTCTAAAACCCGACGGAATTGGAGTTAACCCGATTTCCGATTCGGTTCTTCTTAAAAATTCAACTTTTTCTTAAATACAAATATACCAAACCCTTACATGTTGACTATTAATCATTAACAAATATGTTGAGCAAGTTTCATAGTAATAAATTTCATTTTTGTAACTTTTACCGCTCTTTTTCACTAAAATACCATGTAGTTTACTTTCTACTTTAAAACATCATTAAATTTGCTATACCTTTAGATAGGTCACGAGGTAATGACCTACCTTCTCACAACACTCATATGAAATATAGCACAATACCTTTCGGGAATATAGAATACGGGAAAACGAAAGCTTACATATAAATACCACTAACTATTAAAACCGTTTTCTATAAGATTACGTATTTTTATAAATCTTTGCAAAGCGCCGCTACAACCCATTTTGAGGAACTCGACTGGGATGGTGCGGATTATCGCACATCTCTGGGCTTAGTAGTGTGAGATGCAGACCTCCGCAAGGAGCATTCGGTCTCGAGAAATTTAAAATACGAATATCATAAGAAAATGAGAATTCTAGAAAATAATAAATTTAAATTATTTTATATAAAATATATATATATATATGTATTATCAAAATACCTATTTTTGATATGATATAAATATTCCAACCTTTCTAAATCAAAAAAATCACTTTACATTAAAATACCATGAATTACATACAAGTTCAATATTACAATTAAATACCCTATATTATAAAATTAGGGTTATTTTCACTAGAAATATCATAAATATAAAATCTACATCTATAACAACTCTAAAGATGATAATTAAATAGTTGGGGTTTATTTTGAAAATTATACAAAAGTTATTTTACATAAAACCCCCTCAAGTTCCATAAATTACCCTAAGGACCCTAGTAAATATAGGTTTAAGCGGGACCAATCTCTTGAGCCTCATAGAGCCGGAGAAGTGGGTGCTTGCCTATTTAAGGTAGACAACTTAACAACGGTGTTATCAACACGGTAATCGTCTTTGAAAAAGACACAAATCCTGCCGCCTATGTGCAGCGGTTATCGATAACATCAAAACCTAATTCAGGACTTCAATTTCTTTTCTAATTGTTCTGACTCAGACTGAGTCTCATTATAATAATCTGACTTGAATATGATTCAAGTACAATCTACAATCTACAACCCAATATGAATCCATGAATGCATATATTCAATATATTCAATCTATATTGACTAAACTGGGCCATGGATATACTTCCATTTATATAATTCTCCAGTTACATCCATGATTCTCCAGTTACATCCATTTACTGATATCATGGTTTCGGCACGTCATCCAATTATACAATCTATATTACAAGACAATACAAGTTGCAATACAATACAAACAATATAATATTTCGCGGGGTTTAACGGGTAGATTGGTACGGAAGAAGTTAGAAGTGGCACGAGACTGTAAGATTTAAGACACCTAACCTGTATTTCCGTTGCTGTTATACCGTGGCATAAACGGTTTCTTGTACTACACGTGCCTCAAGTCTCTGGCATATAGAGACTCCTCTCGTATACACTGGTATTCTTCTGTACCAAGCTACAAACAACAGCATTAACACTAATACTATATAATAAAATTTTAAAAGCTACTTTCTCTCTCTGTCTACTCTATTTCTCCCTTACCTTTGGGACTTACCGAGCGATTGTTCGCTGACGACATTCTTTCTCTTTTTTCTTTGGAATGTTGTCAGGTGATCTGGACACCCAAGAGATCGAGCCTACTAGCGAGGACTTGGATCAGCTTGCCTACGACCTAGAGTTCTAGCTTCATTGTTGTCACGCCCCGCTTCCCAAAGTGCGCTAAGATAGACACGTGACAGAGCCAACCATACTACCTGTGGATAGGAAATATCCCTCCACAGTCACATTACGGCTGTAAAGATATCAAGAACAGTAATAAACTATCAAACACATGTCCATAAGCCAGAATAAACGAGTCATGAAATAAAATAATGCGGAAGCAAAAAGATCCAATACAATAATAAACTGGAATGTATGTCCCATAATGCGGGCTCACATCAGGAATGAAAATACTGAAAGGAAACTAAACTAAACTAATAACAGGGCCTCACTGCTCGGCCTGTTGACTGAAATACTCCTGCTCGGCCTGCAGCAAAGGTAAAGGATCTGGGCCATGCAAAACCCAGACGTCAGCGCGTCATAATATCAAACAATAATAAAATCAAGGAGTAGCAAGACATGCGGGTACGAGTATGAACGGTAAATGAGGTATAACAGTAACATAAATAAGGACAGTGAAGAGTAAAGGCACAGGTGACGTGCAGTGAGTAATCTAAACTGGTCTACTGGGTTAACTCCTCACAAGTCTTTGAAATCAATTTGATAAATCGTCGATGTAACTCAATAGTATCCTGTGCATGCCCGGGACCACGGTCAAAGACTCTCGGGCTGAATCCGAGACGTGCCGCTAGGCAGTAAAAAGGTAGTATGTAAAGACGAATGATGTCAGCAGCATCATCCCGGGGCTGGCCTAGCCCGTAAAACTGATCAGTAAAGGCATCGAACTGTCGAGTTACAAGTCAGATTTCATCATTGATTTCCCCATACCCCCAAGTTATGTGTTCAAGTCAGGTATTGATAAATCTGAGACTAATGCCAACACAGAAATCAAGCTGGAACAGGTTTGTCTATACAAACAGCAGGATATGTCCATCGGGACAACAGGTCAGGATTGTCGGCATTAGAAACGGGATCAGGTAACAAGTCAAGTAGTAATATATCAGGTCATGTCAAGTAGTGTACAAGTATCAAGTCAGGTCAATTAATGGTGTATTAGATCATGCAAGTAGGATACATGTATTAAGTCATATCAGTAGTGCATGGGTATCAAGCGGGTGCTCATAATCAAACTGTAGTAAGTATGGGTGCACAAAATCAAGTATGGGGTACTAATATAACAATAAAGATGAAATAATGCGGCATAGTATGCAAATAGATATGAAATTAATGATATGGATGCACAATTATCAATTAGAGTTACTTTTATAGTTCCAATACTAATTAGGATGCACTTTATTAAACATGAGGGTTAAAACATCAGTATTATGTGTTAATGTGATCTATAGATACAGTTATATATATTTTAAATGAGATGGATGCAAACGGGTATCCGAAAACAGTAAAACTGTAAAATGGTAATGTGGGATGTACAACTAAGCAATATGTGATGTAAATATTCCATTGGGTGCAGTATATTGTAATATAGTATGTAACAAGATAGGTTTGCATGCGCTAGATGTAAAATAATACGTACGGATGTATACGGATGTCGGAAAACTGTAAAACGAGAACTTGGGATGCATGTTTTAGGATTCCAGTGTTATAATTATTAAAATAGATGCATATAAAGTAATGTAGCATGTAGCAAGATAAACTTGCCTAGACGGAACAAGAACGGATGTATACGGAACGTCCTACGTCGGCGAAAAGTCACGACGCACACACGGTACACGGAACGGGTCCAAATAACGCACGAGGGTGATCACGCAGTCAAGGTACGTCGTCTGGATCATCGGCGTCGATCCCGGCTCCGGCGAACTACAGAAATACAGAAATCAAGAAAGTAAAGAAAAGGGAAAAAGAAAGAGAACAGAAGAAGAGGAGGGAATGAATTGCTCACTATATTTGTAGGTGTATAGGGGTCAAAAGAGGAGGAGAGGAAGGAGGTGGCGACGAGATGAGGTGGTCGGCGGCGACGAGGTGGTGGTGCTGGGTTCTCGGGTGCAGTGGGGTTGCTCTGGAGGAGTTGGCGAGGAGGAGGAAGAGGAGACGAGGGGGAGGTCGATAAGGCAAAGGAAGTCTAGGGTTAGGGTTTGAGAGATGGCGTTTGTGGTGATGAGTTGATGTGAGGAGGCTCGGGGTTTTTATAGGGAGAGGAAGACGAGAATATAGGAGGAAGTTGAGGGAGAGAGAAAATATGAGGGTCTCGTGAAGGGAGGTGACCACACTCGAGGGGAGGTGACGTGATCCGAGGTGTGAACAGTAATCGCGAGAGGTGTGAAAAAGGGTGCGAGGGGAGAGAGAAAGGAGAGAGAGACACACAGCGCGGGGAGAGAGAGAGAGAAAGGGAAGAGAGAGGAGAGAGGAAGAGATGATTGGTGGGGGAAAATGTGGGGACCACGAGGGATAAAGAGAGAGCTGAGGTCTGTTTAAAAAATGGTTTTGATTTAAACTAAAAATATTTTTGTTAGGTAACGAAATTTTAAAAGCTGTCGATTAATATTTTAAAGATATTTAATTAAATAAAATTTGAATTTTGGCAGTATACAAAATATTCCAAAACACGCCCGGGTCGGGTCTAAAAATTCAGTTTTAAATTATGAAAAATATATGCGACGTTCAAAATTCAAAATGAATGCTCGGGAAATGAAAATTCATACCCCCAAGAACGGATGCACGTACGTGCGTGAAGCCATCCAAACACGTCCGTTTCACTGAACGGGACGAGAACAAGATGTGTGGATGCTACCATGGGGCTAGGGGTATCATGCAGGGCATGTTATGTATTTTTAAAATATTTTACGTGACTTAAAATGTTATATGGTAAAAGATGTAATGCCAGATAAAATGGCAGTATGCAGTATTTATAAAAGTGTACATGTCTATATAACAAGTCAAGATAATTCATAAATATGAATCAAACAAATTTCAAGCAAGTGGGTCGGATCGGATGCAATACTAATGTGAAATATTATTTGCACCCAAAACACGATAAATCATGAAATTACCACATTTAAGGAAATACGAGAACTGGAATTGGTATGAATGAACTAGGGTGTTACATTATACCCAACTATAAAAAGAATTTCGTCCTCGAAATTCCAAGAACAAAGAAAGATAAACACTCATGAAACTACAAGAATAAGTATGGAAACTTCTTTCGAATCTCGTCTTCTCGTTCCCAAGTAGATTCTCCGTGCGAGCGACTTCCCCAAGAAACAAGTACGAGAGGGATAAGCTTGTTCTTAAGGACCTTTTCTCTTCGATCAACAATCGACATCAATCGTTCTTTATAGGTCAAATTCTCTCTTACAGTCAGCTCTGAATGATATAGCACGTGTGTTTCATCTCGAACATACTTACGGAGTTGAGATACATGAAACACGTCATGAACATTTGCCAAAGATTGTGGTAAAGCCAATCGATAAACCAATTCTCCAACACGCTCCAAAATCTCGAAAGGCCCTACGAATCGAGGACTAAGATTGCCTCGACTCCCAAAACGAATCACTCCTCTAGTCGGTGATATCTTTAAGAACACAATATCACCAACAGTGAACTCTAGAGGTCTTCTCGATGTATCGGCCCAACTCTTCTGCGGATCTTGTGCTGCCTTCATATGATTCCGAATAGTATTAACTTTCTCCATTGTTTGCACGATCAAATCCGGTCCTAACAATCTTCGTTCTCCAACATCGTCCCAACAAACAGGTGAACGACACTTGCGACCATACAACGCTTCAAATGGAGCAATCTGAATAGTCTCCTGAAAGCTGTTATTGTAAGAAAACTCCACCAAGTGTAGATGATCCTCCCATGAACCCTTGAAGTCTAACATGCAAGATCTTAACATGTCTTCAAGAGTTTGGATCGTTCTCTCCGACTGGACATCTGTCTGAGAATGATAAGCTGTGTTAAACTTCAATCGCGTCCCTAAACTTTCCTGTAAACTCCTACAGAAGTGCGATAAGAATCGGGTGTCACGGTCGGACACGATGCTCACCGGTACTCCATGCAATCTTACAATCTCCTGCATGTACCGTTCCGCCAACACTTCCGTTGATTGACCAACTCGAAATGGTATGAAATGAGCTACCTTGGTCAATCGATCAACTATCACCCAAACTGCATTGTTGCCTTTTGGACTCCGTGGTAAAGCCGTCACGAAATCCATGGTTATATGTTCCCACTTCCATTGAGGAATCGGAAGTAGTTGCAATAAACCAGCAACCCTTTGATGTTCAGCCTTAACTTGCTGACACACCAAGCACTTCGCCACAAAGCGGGTAATCTCCCGTTTCATGCCTTCCCACCGGAAATGTTGTCGTAGATTACGGTACATCTTCATGCCTCCTGGATGCACGAAATACACGGAACTGTGCGCCTCCTTCATAACTTCTTCACGAATGTCTCCTTTCGGCACGCACAAACAGCCACCATAACACAACGAACCATCTTCATGAATCAACAAGTCCGTTCGAAGTCCAGCTTCAACTTGTTCTCGAAACTTTTGCAATGTTGGGTCCTGCGACTGCGCTGCTTTAATATTCTCGATCAACGACGACTATACTTGCAGCTGCATCAACTGTCCCGAAGAATGCGGTAGTACAATCTCCAAATCGAGTCTCCGAAAGTCTTCAATAAGCTCCTTCTGTGCAGTCAACATCCGAATTGCTGGCAACCGACTAAGCGCATCTGGCACAACATTAACTTTCCCCGGATGGTACTTGAGATCAAGATCATAGTCAGCCATCAGCTCCAACCATCTACACTGCCTCATATTAAGCTCCTTCTGTGTGAACACATACTTCAGGTTTTTTTGATCGGTGAATACTTCGACCCTTTCGCCCAATAAGTAGTGTCTCCAAATCTTCAAAGCGAAAATCACAGCTGCTAGCTCCAAATCATGAGTTGGGTAATTCTTCTCATGGGTCTTCAACTGTCTCGATGCGTAAGCTACAACATTCCCATGCTGCATCAAAACACATCCCAAACCTATCCCAGATGCGTCGCTGTGAATCACCAATCCCCTGGAACTGTCTGGTACGGTTAAAATAGGAGCGGTTATCAATCTCTGCTTCAATACCTCAAAAGCTAATGCACACTTATTCGTCCATATGAATGGTACTCCCTTGCGCGTAAGCTTGGTCAGAGGCTCAGCCAAACGAGCAAAATTCTCCATGAACCTTCTGTAGTATCCTGCAAGTTCAAGAAAACTTCTGATCTCTGCTACATTCTTCGGAATCGGCCAATCTCGAACTGCTGCAATCTTCTCGGGATCGACGACGATTCCATCTCCAGATACGACATGACCCAAAAACTTCACTTCTTCAAGCCAAAACTTGCACTTGCTCATCTTTCCATACAATCTTTCT
The DNA here is from genome assembly GCA_030015575.1 of Agapanthus africanus. Lineage (NCBI taxonomy): Eukaryota > Viridiplantae > Streptophyta > Magnoliopsida > Asparagales > Amaryllidaceae > Agapanthus > Agapanthus africanus. The sequence goes on along the minus strand of CM057344.1, from coordinate 593,751,557 downwards.
TGCCTCAATGTCTGCAGCGTGATCTTCAAGTGTTCCGCATGCTCTTCAATATTTTTTGAGTAGACCAGAATATCATCGATGAACACCACTATAAACTGGTACAAGAATGGTAAAAAAATTCGGCTCATCAAGTCCATAAATATCGCCGGTGCATTCTTGACTCCGAATGGCATCACTAAATACTCATAATGTCCATACCGAGTTCGGAATGCAGTCTTGCAAATATCTTCTGATTTAACTCGGACCTGATGATATCCGGATCGCAAATCCAGCTTCGAGAATACCCCAACGCCACTATGCTTCTCGAGTAGTTCGCCAATGCGAGGGATCGGGTACTTGTTCTTAATAGTCACCCGGTTTAATTCTCGATAATTGATACACATCCTCCTTGTGACATCTTTCTTCTTGACTAGAAGAACTGGTGCTCCCCAAGGTGAATTACTGCTGCGAATCCAACCTTTCTCAAGTAATTCAGTAACCTGCTTCTTGACTTCTTCCAACTCCACTGGTGCCATTGGATAGTACGCCTTAGAGATTGGCGCTGCACCAGGAAAAAGATCGATCGCGAACTCCACATCTCATTTTGGCGGTAACCTGAGATGTCCTTGAACATGTCCATAAAATCTCGAACTATAGCTGGCGCTTCCTCCTTATCCACTTCCATTGACGAAAGAACATTGTTTGTCGGCCTAGCCCGAAACTCGACTGGTCCGACAGAACTGCTTCCTCCAGTAAAGGTAAACTCCGGATGTCCGGGAATCTGGAAAATCACTTTCTTGGCCCTACAATCAATGTGAGCGTGGAAAGTGCCGAGAAAATCCATTCCCAAGACAACTTCATAACTGCCGGTATCAATCACCAAGGGATTTGCAAACAACTCCCGTCCGTAAACAACAACTGAACAATCCTTACATTCTCTACTAGCTATGATCTTCCTATTCCCAGTGTGTATATCCCAACAACTAGATAAGGTCATGCAAGGAATCGAGTGTGTAGCAATAAACTTGGACAACATAAAACAATGGGATGCACCAGAATCGAATAAAGCTAATGCGGGAAAACCATGAACAAGTAGGATACCTGAAACAACTTCCTCTGAAGCTTTGGCCTCTTCAGCCGTCAGGGTAAAGGCTCGAGCTTGATTGGGTCCCTGAGTCAACTGCTTCTGTCCCTGAAACTGCTTCTGCGGTGGCCTCTGAACATCATCTTTCGTGCGAAGTTTTGACGGACAAGCGTTGATAGTATGATCCGCCGATCCACAAACCAAACAGAGTCCCTGCATTCTTCGACACTCCCTTTGCACGTGTCCAGGTAAATGGCAGTAGTCACAAATCACGCTCCTTCCCTGATTAGCAACGATGGGCTTCTTCATCGGTACAACGCCACGTCGGTTCACCGGAATACCTCTGTGTACATGCGCTCGGTTCGGTGCAAACGCCGGCTTCCGCACTGTAACTGCTTGCTGTTGCATACCCCTAGTCTTCATAGATAGGCTCTGGTGCTCTCGAGCCGCTGTAAGCACTTGTGAGAAGGTGGTCAAACCCAGAGATATAATATGCCTCTGGATGTCCGCATCCAAACAGCGCATAAACCTTCATGCCCTATCAGCTTCTTTGGCCACCAAAGGTCCAGCAAATCGACTGAGCCGTGTCCACTCAGCCGCATGCGCATCCACGGATCCACCGTTCTGCTTCAAACTGATAAACTTTTCTTCCATTTCCTCCCGTGCAGTCTGCGGGAAGAACTTCTCCAAGAAACTCTTCGAAAAATCTGCCCAACTGATCGGCTTGGGCAAGCGGGTCTCTTCTACACGCCACTATTCACGGGCATAGTCCACTAATTGGATGCGTACCACATCCACTCTCTTGTCCTCTGGAATCTATGCCGCAAGGAGCAAATTCTCCGTATCAACCAGCCACTGCTCCGCTGGCAACGGCTCCTCCAGACCAGTAAAGACGGACGACCAAGTCTCCTGAAATCCGCCACGGTACCCACACGCTCAACTAGTTTGGCCACAACATTGTTTACGGACTGCTGGACGGTCCGCAAACCTTCCTGAAAAGCTTCGGCTTGCCGCTGGTTCAGCTCGGTCTGCCGCTTCTGGTTCTCCAGCATGCCACAAATTACTCCAAGTAAAGCGGCGTCATCAACACGCCTCTGGTACGCCTTCAGATTTCTGTCTGCCATGTTCCTGAAACCAAAACGCTGATTTAGTCCAAAAATACTTGTTAACCGTAATCAGAAACGGCGTCGCTTTGCAGCTAGTCGGTGAATACGGATCGATCCACAGAGATGTGTAATTATCTTAATGTGTTTTTACGAGTTGATTCCAAATGTTGTTTGGGTTGATTTATTAAATCTAAAAAAACCTAGATCTATCAATAAACTAAATTAATCTAAATTAAAGTCTTGCTAGGGTTAGGCTTAAGGGAAGTTGGGAGATTAAAGGTTTCCTCACCGCTTTCAATGCCTTATTTTAGATCTATTAGATGTTATGGTAATTATCAATGAAGTGGATTAGAATCTTTTGGAAAGATGTTTCTTCCTCTAGATTCTTGTCCTTCCTTTATCGATCCTTACCCTAACCTCCATGGAAAACACGCGCAACCGGTCCTTTATACTACGGTGTCACCATTACCTCGAGGGATAAGGTGCCGTAGGGAGCGGGGTGTGCGTGCATGCATGGAGTTCTAATTCTTAGGTATGAAATGGCATGAAAGGGGTGAGAGATCTCATCTCTCAAACCTTTCCCTAAGGCTAACCCTAACAAGCGAGGAGATTACTCGCTCATTAGGGGATTAAAAGACATTCTAATTAAAAGAGAATTAAAACAAAGAATTAAAAGTAACTTACTAATTTTTATTGATGGCTCTCTCCAAGCAAGAATACAGAACAGATCTGAATTTGTGAAAATGAAAAGAGGCATAGCCTTTACAATCTTGTGATTACAATTTATAAGTAAACAGGGAAAATTAGGATTACAGAGTCTCGCGCATGTGCAATTACAGATATGCCCACGAAAAATCAAAACCCCCGCACCGACTCACCGACACCAGAAGTTTCCACCGACACGGGCTTTAAATGGCCGCGGAACCGCGGCATTAGTGGGCTTGGGCCGCCGTTCCGCGGCCCTTTGGTGAGATCATCTCACCATCTTTTCTGGGCTTGTTTGTAGTTATCTGGGCTTGTTATTTCTTCATCTCATTTCTCTGTTTGGCTTCTTATTCTTCTCCAGTTCTTTCAGTGAAAAACATGTAGCGATCTTTTAACCGTTTGCTTTGACATTTTGGACCTTGCACTGTTCTTCGTCTAGGCTTGATTAGGATCCTTCTATTTGTTGGTAAAAAGTCCCTTTTCTGTTGTCTTGTGTCTTTTTCACTGTTTTCGCTCCAAAAACCAGTAAACTGTAACATGCAGCAGACATGCGTCAAAAGCACCTGTTTAATTATAAAACGAATAAAAATTGGGGAATATAAACTGCAATATTATGATATGAAAACTATTTCTAAACCGCAATCAAGAACGGCGTCGCATGAAGCTAGCCGGTGAGTACGGGTCAGTCCACAGGAATGTTGTGAATCTCCTAGTCGCGCTAACGAGTTAATTCCGAAGGGTGTTCGGATTGGTTATTAAATCTAAAAACCTAAATTAATCTATCTATGATTATCTAGATCTATTCTTGCTAGGGTTAAGTTTAGGGATGGTTTGGAAATGCAAGTAAATCTCAACGCTTTCATACCCGAATGAAGATCTATGAGGAGTTATGGTAATTATCAATAAAGGGGATTAGATCCATTCGGGAAGGTGTTCCTTCCTCTAGATTCTTGTCCTTCCTTTAGAGATCCTTACCCTAACCTCCATGGAAAACGCGCGCAACCGGGCCTTTACACTACGGTGTCACCGCTACCTCGAGGGATAGGGTGCCATAGGGCACGGTGTGTGCGTGTATGCATGGAGTCCTATTCAAAATGTATTATGGGTAAGAAAGGGATGAGAGATCCCATCTCTCAAAATCCTTCCCCAAAGTTAAACTCTAAACAAGTTCCTAGGGCATGAAATTAAATCTACCTAGGGCAAAGAATTAAAATCTACACTAGGGCGAGAAATTAAATCTACTTACAGATGCAAAGGATTTTAAAAATTCCTTTTTTAAAATCTTTTAGAAATAGTTTTTTACATACGAATCAAATGGCGCCGTTGATTGAGCAATATGCTCGGCAATGGACATCGGCCTAGGAGTGACAGAAGGACTTGAAGAAGTGGTATCAACATATGTAGGTGGTAAAGGTTGACTTGGTTGACACAAAGTGGGTTGAAAAATACTAGACTCAGCCCTAAGGACTTCGAGCTCAATAGGAAAAGGACTAGTATAGGCATCGGCCGTTTATCCTAACCTGACCTTGCGGTGTCTAGGAAAGTGTGTCTAGGCTAGTGGTTATTAATTAGGCCCACTGTTGTGGTTCCCTCCCACTTACCTGGCACTTACCTGGCCGTAAGTGTCGGTGAAGAGGCGGTTTGAGGTCCTATTTCTAGCCCTAGTTAGGAGCTGTCTAGCAGACCAAGGTGACCCTAGATCTAGGCCTGATTACGCATGTGTGGTGTTAGTTATATGTATGCCCTAGAATCCATTACTATACATAGGATGTATATTGTAGTGGATGCTTGGACATATATAGGGAGGACTTTCTTGCTCGACATGATAGTATGCTATCTGGTTACTCTTTACCTTAACGTGTACACTGATTGTCTCCCTGTTACATGTTGGTAAAGCCCTTAGGATCTGTACTTGACTACCTGGACTATGATGCGGATCATACTAGTGGGGACATGGTAGTCCATAAGTACATCCTTCAAAGTCCCTAGTCGTGGGTGTATCGAGACAGGGCATCGATATACCAGAGTAGACTAGCGTATACCTTCTCGACCCATACAGATGGGCGATGGATGATCCCATATCCATCAGTGTTTGACATCAGAGATGATATACGGGTGCTCAGTAGAGACCGGGTACACTGGACGGACTCGCCGAGAACTCCCAGATGGTATTATACCTTACGTCAGATGGCAGTTCTCTGGTGACACTGGTACAGAGTAGTCTGTTGACCCGAGATCGTCATAGAGTCTTATGTGGTTCCCACTGTGCTTTGATTTCCATCTTACCACGTCCAAGAGGGCGTGCAAAACGGTGGTTTTTGGGTACAGTCCCGAGTCACATGGAGGAAATGAGCGATAGGAGGGGATTCGTCTCTCCCGGTATAGGGGGTTGATGTTGCGCTGTGTTCGATTGGCTATAACAGGAAATCCCTGGCCAGGGTTGCTGAGATTTACTGGTAAGTGTTACCTGTAGTTTCTCGAATTGTTATAAACCTCATATCGACACGACTTATCGAGCTATTGGGGTCTGACGTTTACCACCCATAGGCAAGATATGCGACATATCAGACGATCAGACCGGACTGTACGGTAGTGTTACTGGTTGGATTTACTGGAGTGTGAGCGGGCTTGCTCGTCGATCTTCTGATCGCTCAATACCCGGGTGGCCGTTACGTTTGGCAGACCGCTTGCGGCTTATGGGTGATTGATATGATCATCACCGGCTGTCGGTGTATTGACGAGTCTTTAGAGTCCTACACAGAGGTTTCCTGGCTCAAGCGAAACGAAATAGGAGCGCATATGAGATATGTGCGGGACCGAGAATAATACGTGTATGTGATACCGTATTCCATTCTCGCGATGAATGTATCGAATGGTTGTATGCGATATAACCTAGTTATCGATTCAAGCGTTGATTCGATAAGTCGATACATTGAATACTAGTCGGTTATGTTCGACATGACCGGATGATTGAATCAAGTGTTGATTTAATGATTTAATGTATAATTATATATTTGATATATTACTTTACATTAACTAGTATTGGTTCACTTTAAATGGATATTCTCACTCGGATGTGCACATTGTATATGTGATATACTTTTTGTGTAATTGATTGTATCATGTTTGATGATACATGTTTGCTTTGGTTAAGTGTAAAGAATTAAACCTATGGTTAAGTATATGGTTAGGTTTTTATTTATTTATCCATTAATTTATCTATTTATTTTGGATTAATAAAGAGAAAAGAAAACAAAATGGTTGCATTGATTCATGAAGTTTCTTGAAGCTTCATTCAACTTTGACCATTTTGTCTTCATCTCCTTAACCTAACCATTCACTAACCCTAGTCTATTCTCTACACCTAACTATGGTTGGAATTATGATAAGGATTCATTTTTCTTTTCATTTTAATTATCTTATCATAATACTAGCTTCTTCTTCTTCATCTTCTTCATTGAAGAAAACATTTCTTCATCAATGGTGATTGATGAAAATGAGTGAGAAATCCAATTCTAAAGTCTACCCACTTCCTATTTCTTCATCCTCTACCTCTTGCCAAGTAGTAGAGTGTGTTTCCTTCACAAGTTTTCTAGACTTGGTGAAGTTGGAGCTTGATCTAGCGATGCCTCGACGTAGATCATCTTCGGCACGTCGTCGATGACCTAGCCCGCTCTTTCTCCGATAAATCTGACGCTAGAGCCCGGGATTTGATTTGGACAGCGGAGAGGACCTCATCACGGAGCGGTGGAGGTGGAGGACCGGATCTACAAAGGTTGTATTTCCGTATTCTTATAGTTAAGTGTTAACTAGTTTGCTTTGTCGCCTAAACATCTAGCCAACGATCCGTATTAGGGTTTCTCGGCACCGTTAAATTTTGAAATTGGCATGGTTGATGCCTTGTGAGACCTCTTGAGAGTGCCTAGGAACCCTACAGTGGTATCAGAGCCTAGCTAGAGCCTTAGGCGAAGTCTAGATGCAATTTGAAGTCCGAACGAACCCGAAACCCAATTCCAAACATGCTCTCTGTCCTTTTTCTAAAATCTGGGATTTTTCAACATTAAAAATATGCAAAAAAATCAGCAGGGATATCTAAGAGTTACGGTGAATTTTGATGACCTAATTCCATCATTACGCCGCGGATCCGCGGCACGATCATGGCTTGTGCGGCGGATCCGCGGCTGTTTTGTCGTATTGCTCATCGAAATTTGCACCATAATCAATAATAGTCAGTGCTGGTTTTCCTGGGAATAATTTAATATTTATTCCAGAGTTTTATTTTCTGGGTTGTTTTGGGGATTCGGTGTTTCGATCGGAGTATCAGATTTTGTCTATGTGGCTTTCCGGATAATTTTAGAATATGTTAAAAAGTTCGACCGGATATAAATACCCACTTTTTCCCCTGTCGGGAAATTTCCAAGTGTTGGATTTTTCCGTAGTTTAAAGACGTTCTAAGTAGTGCAAGTAACTCGATGGACCCTCTAGAAGACAACAAACCTTAACTCGATTATGTGACCGTCTTGAACTGCCCTTTGAACCTTCGGGTTTGGGGCAGTACGGCGTGCCACATGTGAGGCGTTGGCTTGACCCTTCTACGGCTGGACCGTTGGTACTGAGGCACGAACTGAATGTTGTTAGACTTGTTTCATGTGTTGATCTGTATCGGGAAAACTTGGGTGTTCGAATGTTCAATCGAAAAGTTTAACATTTTCTAATTATCTGGAATGGGATACAATAATTGGAATTCACAAGAAGTTATGAGATAACTGAATGAATGTTATAAACATAGCAGTTTAGTCTCACTTGATCGGTTGCCACGGAATTTTGATGTGATCAAAAGTCCGTCGCAATCACGTAGTGTACGCGGATACTCGCCGGGTAAACCTAATAGATAGCCTCACTCCATAACCCCGACCAAGTGACTGTAGGAGAACCCCGTCGCCGAAAGCATCCGTTCGGGTGCTCGCGGTAGCGGTGTTCCGCCTTGGTGCACTTCGTCGACGGTATTAGGGGTGCGGCCGTCTACTGAAGTTTGCGACGAGCATTCGATCAAATTGTCGGGAATCCTGTTGAATTGGCCGACTTTATATTGAAAAGTGTTTTCGATTTTGAGACTAAAATGCGGGGTTTATAATTGTTAGGCATGCGATGTCTAAGGAATTCATTTAATTAGGCATGCGATGTCTATGTAGGTTGCGGATTCCAACTGTTGTAGTTTTACACTTTCTTTTCTGTGACCGTAAGTGTAATATGTGATATCGCCGGTTTCGTTGCTATATGTCAACGACAATTGGGATGGACATATTTACTTACGTTGATGACATGTGATGTTATGTGTTGCTGGATATGTTATATTGGATCGTCGTGTTTGAATAGCCGGGGGTTTTTATGTGAGATGAGTGTTTTTCATTTTCATTCATGTAAAAAATCTGTATGTAATATTCTTTTATTGGGGAACTTCCAGGTTGCGGAAGATGTCACCCTTTGTATATTATTTACTTTTCCGCACTAGGATAGACCCAAGGAGGGGAGCACAAGTAACCGGGTTCTGGGGTCCAGTGGGAGACCAACTCGAGGAGTCGAGTCCGGGTCTCCTAACTCTAGAATTGGTAGGGTTGCTTGCCGCTCTCGTAGGGGTCTAGGGGTGTGGGTTTGGCTATTCATCGCGACCGTGGAATCCGTGTTTTATACTGGCTCGTATTGAAAACACGGACGTCCTAGTATATCCAATGTTTCATATGTTTCTTCTGCTGCGATATCTGTAATGTGATCATGTGATGTTCTATGATAGATATAGTATATAGTATATATGATATATTATATAGATGTTACTTATGTTTTACACCCGCGCTAGCCCTGCCCCGCTCTGCCGTTAGTTACCTAACCTAACGGTGCATGAGGGGACATCGAGGCGAATGCGGATGGCATAAGTGTACGTCGTATTTATCTGTGATGTTTAGGTACTTAAATGATGGGACTTCATTAATGTGATTAATGAAATAAAAGAAACCTAAGATGTTGTAGAATCGAATTTCAAAATAAAACAGGTAGCTACAGTTCTTGCTTTGCACAGCGGTATATATGATATATCCTGCACCTTATTCGATAAGGAAAGGACCGAGATCCGTTCACCGGGAGTGACTCTTTTAGCAATAACTGGCAGATGCTACACACTCGGTTTGTCTTTTGATTGCTTTTAAAAGTTCTGCTTTGCACAGAGATATATATGATATATCCCGCACCTCATTCGACGAGGAAAGGACCGACGATCCCTTCACCGGGAGTGACTCCTTTAGCAAAACTAGAAAAACCTCAAAAGCACTCCATTTTAAAATCATTTGATTCTACAACGATATCAAGTTCATTACGCAATAGGTTTTCAGAAAAACCTGTCGTAGCCCTCCGTCATTTCAGATAAGTCCTATTTAGTATTCGTGCTACGTTTGTTGACCTCCGTCAAGGCGTAGTGTGCGGTAGCTAACTAGTATTTATCTGCTTATGCATATGATGCAGATTGGATTAGGGTAGTCGTGCGGCCTTGTTGACCTCCGTCAAGGGTCGTGCGGGTGGGTTTAATTCGATCAAGAAATGACGGGTTGAACTTGACTAGTAGCCTATGGTTTGTTGACCTCCGTCAAGGTCATAGGGTGCTAGGGGCAAAATATTATCGGGAATTTCAAGTGTTGAAATTTGCAATGAGATTGCATACCTTCTATGAGATAGTTGGATCCCGATACCCGCTGCGAGTAAGAGTTACTCCTGGGAGAGTTTTATACATTACAATTAGCCGATCAAGTAGGTGTCTAGAAAGGTGTTAACGGGGTTACGCCTCTGGGAAAACGAGGTTTACATTAATTAGGTTCGTGCGAAAGCACGGGGGACCTCCCTCAAAGTACCGACACTGGCCTGGCTGAAAGATTGGCGAACTTGTAGTGTGTAATTAATCCCGGCTAGTCTTTCCTTTTAGGGTTTGAAGGAAGATTTGATAAAAAGCAGTGGGAGCCATCCTAATTAGATAAAATAATAACCAATCTTTTCTTGCAGAGCGCACGCTGAGTGTTTTCTTCTCTCTCTCTCTCCAGGTAGCGACCATATCACGCCTTAATCAAGATAATAATACGGAAATATTGACCGAACCCGCTTGTTATACTGAGCTGGGGAACGTTGGTCCCGCTCCAACTTATAATTGTTATAAGACAGAGCAGGAAATTGGGGATTACCAGAATTCCCGTGCCGCCCAAATGAAGAGAGTGCATGCTGATGCATCATCTTCGGGTGTGTTCATTACAGAGAACTGTTTCTCAGTATCCTTTACGTCCTGGGTATGTGATACCAGATCAGGATCCCAGATATGTAATCTGTTACATAGGGCTACAGAAAGGTAGAGAACTGAGAACGGGTGATAAGTTTCATGAGGCAGAAAACGGGGCAAGTGTTGCAGCCAAGTCTGTTGGTCACTGTCACCCTGTATTATCAATACATTGATTCTGAACGAATGTTATTAGATACCGAACCTGATATACAAAATCATATCAGTCTCTTTATTAGTAAAGAAATGATAAAATTTTGTATTGTTGGATAATGTTTTGAACATTTCCTATATCAAAAGTTGATCGGTTCAGGCACGTTATCTAAAAGCATTAATGTTCTAAATCAAACTACAGTTCTTAGTATACGGAACACACACAAGAGGATAAGTTCAGAAATGAACGAATCCTTCTTAAGGCATTGTAGACTAGGTCATATCTATGCGACCCGACTGGCTACAGTTACATGTAGATGCATATTTAAATCAGTTTGAATTTACATCTTGTGAAACTCGCTAGTCATGTCACAAAGATAAGATGACCATAGCTCCGTTTACTGGAAACAGAGAAAGAGTTAATGAACTCTTGGGATGATACATGTTGATGTATGTAGGTCCCCTGTCTACACATGCCAAGACCGGTTCTTTATACTTCATTATATTCTCTGATAATCTCTCAAGATTCAGTCATATGTTCCTGTTGAAACATGAGTCTGAACCTTTTGAGATATTCACAGAATATAAGCTAGAAGTAGAGAACCAAAACACGGATATAAGTATTATGTCCTTTAATGAGATTAAGGAGGAGAATACTTGAGCACGGAAATCCTGGACTATTCTAAAGGAGAATGAGATTCTCTCTCAGCATTACTCCTCCGAATACACCATAGCACGATGGTGTATCGGGGCGGAGCAATCACACCCTATATGATATGGTGTGCTCTATGATGAGTACTACTGAGTCACCTGTTTCCTTTTGGGAGTTATACACTTGAGAAGCTGCATACCTATTGAATAGGGTTCGAATCAAATCAGTTGCCTACCACTTCATATTTGATATGATAAGGGAAGAGCCCATCTCTTAAGTTAGTTAAGATTTGGGGTTGTCCGGCCTATGTCTAAAAGCAAAATCCGGACAAGCTCGAGGCAAGGTCTGTAATGTAGAACTGGAAAGGTTCCAGCTATACAAACTGCAGCTGATGATTTGATAGAACCAAAGGATTCAGTAGATTCCAACGAACCTCAGCCTCTCCGCCGATCTAGTAGGGTTCCTCACCCACCTGAGAGGTATTTCGGTTTCTCTATGACAGTGGGAGCGAGGATTGCATCATGAGATGATGACCCAACTAGTTTCGAACTGGCCATCAGGAGTGGGACTCTGTAAGAATGGCTGGATGCTTAGTGATCTGAGATGGAATCCTTATACACCAACAAAGTATGGACTTTGGTTGCTATATCTGAAGGGTTAAATCCCCATCAGGAGCAAGTATATCTTGAGAAGATTACTTGGTGTAGATGGAAAAGTTGAGACTTTCAAAGCTAGACTTGTTAAAGCCTTTCGTCATCGACCAGGTGTGGATAATGATGAAACCTTTTCAAGTAGCTATGCTTAAGTCCATCCAGTTCCTACTTGCCACGGCTACATACCATGACTACGATATCTGGCGGTTGGGTGTCATGACTGCTTTTCTAAATGATGTTTTAGAAGAGTGTGTCTATATGTACACAGCCGGATGGCTTCGTAGACAGTGAGAGCAGCGGAAACGTGTGCAAGATGCTTTATAGGATAAAGCAGACATCGCGGAGTTGGAACGTCTGTTTTGATGAATTAGTCAAAGAAGTTGACATCATCAAAATGGTAGATGAACCTTGTGTATACAAAAAGGTAGTAGGGAGTATGGTGATGATCCTCGTAGAGTACGTGGATAACATACTCTTGATGGGGAAGGAGTTTCCTATGCTACGCTCGGTCAATCTCCGCATATCACCATAATTCTCCATATAGGATCAAAATGATACCTCCTAAATCCTAGGTTTTGGATCTATGAGATAGATCTAAATGGATGTTAGGATTCTCACTAGTTGTAGTGAGACGGTATCAATCGACCCTGGGGAGAATCACTGGAATGGTTCCAGGGTGATGATGACGACTGAGTGTCAGTCACAGGCATTGTCTTTACCCTCAGTAAAGGGACGGTATGTTGGAAGAGTTCCAAGCTAGATACCGTGACATACTAGACGATAAAGGCAGGATACATCGCTACTTAAGATGCTACCAAAGAGGCTGTTTGGGTGTATACAGGTTCATGAGATGAACTACGTTCCTACCATTGTGAGACAATGGAGTTATGGCTTATGCCAAGGAACGCCGGTCCCATCAGTGATCCAGACATATTCTAAGGCAGTGTCACCTGATCATGGAGATGCTTGATCTCCAAGGGATCGAGGTTAGGAGAGTAGACTCAGAGGACAACACAGCGGATCCACTCACATAGGCCTGTTCCCAGAGAGAGACTTTTATGGGATGGTTGAGTATGAGATACTACAACCACTGCTATCAGATGGCCCTAGTGCAAGTGGGAGATTGTTAGTTATATGTATGCCCTAGAGGCCATTACTATACATAGGATGTATATTGTAGTGGATGCTTGGACATATATAGGGAGGACTTTCTTGCTCGACATGATAGTATGCTATCTGGTTACTCTTTACCTTAACGTGTACACTGATTGTCTCCCTATTACATGTTGGTAAAGCCCTTAGGATCTGTACTTGACTACCTGGACTATGATGCGGATCATACTAGTGGGGACATGGTAGTCCATAAGTACATCCTTCAAAGTCCCTAGTCGTGGGTGTATCGAGACGGGGCATCGATATACCAGAGTAGACTAGCGTATACCTTCTCGACCCATACAGATGGGCGATGGATGATCCCATATCCATCGGTGTTTGACATCAGAGATGATATACGGGTGCTCAGTAGAGACCGGGTACACTGGACGGACTCGCCGAGAACTTCCAGATGGTATTATACCTTACGTCAGATGGCAGTTCTCTGGTGACACTGGTACAGAGTAGTCTGTTGACCCGAGATCGTCATAGAGTCTTGTGTGGTTCCCACTGTGCTTTGATTTCCATCTTACCACGTCCAAGAGGGCGTGCAAAACGGTGGTTTTTGGGTACAGTCCCGAGTCACATGGAGGCAATGAGCGATAGGAGGGGATTCGTCTCTCCCGGTATAGGGGGTTGATGTTGCGCTGTGTTCGATTGGCTATAACAGGAAATCCCTGGCCAGGGTTGCTGAGATTTACTGGTAAGTGTTACCTGTAGTTTCTCGAATTGTTATAGACCTCATATCGACACGACTTATCGAGCTATTGGGGTCTGACGTTTACCACCCCTAGGCAAGATATGCGACATATCAGACGATCAGACCGGACTGTACGGTAGTGTTACTGGTTGGATTTACTGGAGTGTGAGCGGGCTTGCTCGTCGATCTTCTGATCGCTCAATACCCGGGTGGCCGTTACGTTTGGCAGACCGCTTGCGGCTTGTGGGTGATTGATATGATCATCACCTGCTGTCGGCGTATTGACGAGTCTTTAGAGTCCTACACAGAGGTTTCCTGGCTCAAGCGAAACGAAATAGGAGCGCATATGAGATATGTGCGGGACCGAGAATAATGCGTGTATGTGATACCGTATTCCATTCTCGCGATGAATGTATCGAATGGTTGTATGCGATATAACCTAGTTATCGATTCAAGCGTTGATTCGATAAGTCGATACATTGAATACTAGTCGGTTATGTTCGACATGACCGGATGATTGAATCAAGTGTTGATTTAATGATTTAATGTATAATTATATATTTGATATATTACTTTACATTAACTAGTATTGGTTCACTTTAAATGGATATTCTCACTCGGATGTGCACATTGTATATGTGATATACTTTTTGTGCAATTGATTGTATCATGTTTGATGATACATGTTTGCTTTGGTTAAGTGTAAAGAATTAAACCTATGGTTAAGTATATGGTTAGGTTTTTATTTATTTATCCATTAATTTATCTATTTATTTTGGATTAATAAAGAGAGAAGAAAACAAAATGGTTGCATTGATTCATGAAGTTTCTTGAAGCTTCATTCAACTTTGACCATTTTGTCTTCATCTCCTTAACCTAACCATTCACTAACCCTAGTCTATTCTCTACACCTAACTATGGTTGGAATTATGATAAGGATTCATTTTTCTTTTCATTTTAATTATCTTATCATAATACTAGATTCTTCTTCTTCATCTTCTTCATTGAAGAAAACCTTTCTTCATCAATGGTGATTGATGAAAATGAGTGAGAAATCCAATTCTAAAGTCTACCCACTTCCTATTTCTTCATCCTCTACCTCTTGCCAAGTAGTAGAGTGTGTTTCCTTCACAAGTTTTCTAGACTTGGTGAAGTTGGAGCTTGATCTAGCGATGCCTCGACGTAGATCATCTTCGGCACGTCGTCGATGACCTAGCCCGCTCTTTCTCCGATAAATCTGACGCTAGAGCCCGGGATTTGATTTGGACAGCGGAGAGGACCTCATCACGGAGCCATGGAGGTGGAGGACCGGATCTACAAAGGTTGTATTTCCGTATTCTTATAGTTAAGTGTTAACTAGTTTGCTTTGTCGCCTAAACATCCAGCCAATGATCCGTATTAGGGTTTCTCGGCACCGTTAAATTTTGAAATTGGCATGGTTGATGCCTTGTGAGACCTCTTGAGAGTGCCTAGGAACCCTACATGTAGTTGATACATTTGTGTCATAAGTCTCTTTTCAAAAATCTCTTTGCAAAACTCTCACATAAAAAAAAAAGAAAAATCTTTTCAAAACTTGCAACTTGTCGCTAAAGGAAACTTGCACCTCACTTCCACCATTTCTTCTCATTGACGTTTTCTTACCTCCACATTCTGTCTTTTATTTTTTCTGACTACACTACCCCTTAGTGTATGTCAGTTTGGACTAGGGATACTAACGCCCGATTAGTCCGTGTTTCGTTGGTACCGACCGACGAACCTTTCGACACCGAAGTCGAAATTCCCTCCATTTCCTTACCTCCACCTTCAAATTCTTCTTTCGAAGGTATGTCGGGATCCAACCCTAACAAAGCCTTACCGACGGGAATGATTCCACCTCCGTTAGGTGCGAATAACCCGAATCTTCAGCCTTTTGTAGCGCCCGCATGAGTCGCGCTCCAGGATCTTTTCTACCCCGTCCGCACTTCTTTACCTACCTGTCTTTCACCCCCACCGGCAAATGGGGACAATTTTGAAATAAAACCACATTTCATCAATATGCTGCCAAAATTTAATGGTTTGGAATCCGAAGATGCATATATCTTTATCAATAAATTCCAAAATGTGTGCGCTATGATGAAAACGACCCAATTAAGTGATGACGCTATAAGGCTAAGGGTCATTCCTTTTACCTTATGTGACCTAGCCGAGAAGTGGCTATACAGCACCGCATCACATTCCATTAGAAATTAGGACGAGTTTGTGAAAGCTTTTCTGAAAAAAGTTCTATCCTCATCACAAAACTGCTAGAATCCGTAACGAGATTATACAATTTTCACAGCTTCCTTCCGAACCATTTTGGAAGTGCTTCGAGAGATTTAAAGACCTACTCGTTCAATGCCCTCATCATGGGATCGAAAGTTGGCAACTTTGCCAAACATTATACAAGGGATTGAACTCGGCAACGAAGCAGTTGCTAGAAACCATATATCAAGGTCATTTTCTCTCTAAGTCTAGTGACGAAGCATGGCAGTTTCTTGAGGATCTTAGTGAGCAAACAATTCAGTGGGAGAGTACCAAGACCACATCATCTTCTTCTAGTGGTAAATCTAGGGAAGGCATACATCAAGTAGATATGTCGATTGCTATGAAGGCCGAGATGGCCGCACTTATGAAAAAGCTAGAAGCCATTGAGACCAAAATCTCATCGCCTTCTCCTGCCCCTGTTATGCCTCCACGAACTGTTTGTGCTTGTTGTACGGATCCATCGCATCTAACCGAAGAGTGTCCTTATAATGCATCTACTCAAGGACAGGATCAAGTCAATGCTGCATTTCAGCAACGACAAAGAAACGATCCGTACTCTTCGACATACAATCCGGGGTGGAGGAGTCACCCAAATTTCGCTTGGAACCAAAATCAACAATTCCAAGGAAATAACAATTTTCAAAGACCTCCTCCTCCACAACAACAACAAGCACCTTCACAAACTCAAAACCAGCAACCTTTCCAACAACAACCTTATACAAATCAAACGAACAATTTGGTTCAACCAAATGATGATAAGGTTATCTCGCTAAAAAAAAGTCTAGATGCATTTCTCAAGCAATCTACAGAATCCGTAGCAAGATTTGAAAATTATGTTCAATCTTTGATGCATAACAATGCTTCACACGATCAAAGTATCAAATCTATTGAGGCACAAATTGCACAATTAACTGCTGCGTTGAGCGAGAGAGAAAAGGGAAAGCTTCCATTTCAACCATTGCCAAATCCCGGTCACACACAAAACGCATATCACAATCACAATGTAAATGCGGTGACCACGTTGAGATCCGGAAGAGTGTTGCAGAATAATGTGGGTACTAGTGATGACATCCCCGCCGGTGGTTCTTCTTCTTCTTCTTCCTCTTCTGCTTCATCGTCATCTTCTCCTTCTTCTCCTCCTTCTCCTCCTTCTTTTTCACCCTCATTTCCTCTGCTAGAGCCTATTCTCCATTCTTCAAAAAGCTCTTCTTCTTCTAGTCCGAACGGACCCACACTGGGATCCGTTCCTACTCCACATTCTACTCCACAGACATTTGACTCAACAAATTTTCAAAATGCTCCATTTCCAAACAGGTTGAGTCCCAATAAACCAACTGCACAAGTGGAGAAGATTGTGGAGTTATTTAAGCAGGTTAGCATAAATATACCTCTCTTGGAGGCAACCCAATGTTGGGGTAAAAATTTACACCCCCGTTGACCGAGTCAAAGTCAAGGTCAACCCCAAGGCAGGTGGGCCCAAGCCCAGGGCAAGCGGGCCCATGCCCAAGTCAAGGCCGCGGCCAGCCCCCTCCATGCCAACAACAAAAATCATGTAACAAATAATTTTTATGTAATTTTTGTGCATGATTTTTGTATGCAAAATGGGCATAAAGCCAAATTTTTGTAAACTCATGGCTTATGTGCAAAAACAAATGACACATAAGCCATGTGATAGGCAAAAAGCCATTTTGAAAAGCCCAAGGGGTTATATGTAAATGTGTAAGCCTATAAAAGGCAACATGATGATGAATAAAAAAAAAAACAACTTTTCATTCCCCCAAAAACTAGGGTTCTTTATGCCTCCTGCTCCTTCTCCAAGGTTCTAAAAACCTTCCTCTTTCTTTTGAATTAAATCAAGAGTTTTACTCTTCCTTTTTCAAAACTAAATAGTTTTCCACCACAAAACCCACAAAGGGGAACTTGGATCTACCATTAGATCTCAGAAAGGAGAGATTTTTAGATCTCACATCTCTTGATCATCAAGATCCAGCCAACAGAGGAGGAAGAAGAAGAACATCTTTCACTAAACCCCCAAGAAAGAAGAAAAAAACACTCAGGAGTCCAACTCCTCTTTGATCTCTCTTCAGAGAAATCTTTTTAGGCTAAAAGCCTCTTGTCCTCTCCGGCGCGCAGCGCAAGTGCGCAAAGCGCCCGCGTGCCGACACGTGGCGCGCGCTTGCGCAAGTGCGCAAAGCGCCCGCGTGCCGACACGTGGCGCGCTTGCGCAAGTGCGCAAAGCGCCCGCGTGCCGACACGTGGCGCGCGCGCGCTTGCGCACCTGCGCGCTTGCGCAGGTGCGCAAAGCGCCCGCGTGCCGACACGTGGCGCGCGCTCGCTTGCGCACCTGCGCGCAGCGCTCTTGCGCAAAACGCCCACGTGCCGACACGTGGCGCGTGCGCTTGCGCACCTGCGCGCAGCGCTCATGCGCAAGTTGCCCACGTGTCGACACGTGGCGCGCGCGCGCCTGAGCGCACAGCACCTTAGCGCACAGCGCTTTAGACGCTGGCCCCACGCATCCTTTGGATGTCTTTTTCCCCTTTACTTATATTTACATGTATATATATACATATGTATATAAATGTACACATACACATACTCCGCGACACTGTCCCTCTTAGAAAAAAATTTCTAACGGGGCGCTGCCCCGCACCCCGCAAGGGGGCTGCTAGCCCCCTTGACCCCCAGCCCGCTATCCGGGTAGCGGGACCCCCGTAAAAACTCTGCGTGGCTCCCGATATATCCAAAACCCCCCTTTCAAAACACAACACACGTACACTGCACATTGAGTTCGCATGACCAGTTTAACCCGTTAATCGGAGGTTCCCTCGCCCCAAAGGCGAGGGGTAATTAACGGCAGCTTAGTCCGCGGCTGCCGGAGATTCGGATCCCCACAATCAATAAACCCCGGCCTACCCTAGGCCGGGGGAATCTGTAGTGCGCCTGACAAGCGCGCGCGTATTCCCATCTCAATGGGGTGACGAAAAACACCCTACACCCAACAAGTCCCTTCATACGCGAAAATCTTAAAGGGCTTATGCACCTCGAAGAGAAAGTCATCTCAAGTACCCAAGAAAGTGCTAGTGGCTAGTGCAGTGAGCAATGCTATTAACCACCCTCAAACCTTACCCCAAAAACGAAAGGACCCCAACTGTCCTACGATTTCAATCACAATTAGGGATAAAAAAATTAATCGAGCACTTTTAGATCTTGGGTCTAGTGTTAACCTGCTTCCCTACTCCGTGTACAAACAATTAGGGGTTGGAGAGTTGAAACCCACTCGTTGTACTCTCCAAATGGCTGATCGATCAATCACCCATACAAGGGGTGAGCTAGAGGATGTATTGATCAAAGTTGGGGAGTTCATATTCCCCATTGATTTTATTGTTATGAATACACAACCTGTTGTTAACCCACGGAACCAAATTCCGGTGATCCTCGGTCGACCATTTTTGGCCACTTCCAATGCTGTAATAAACTGTCGCAATGGCTCCATGACTCTATCCTTTGGGAAGATGTCTAGTGAGTTCAACATTTATAAGATGGGAAGTCTGCCCCCCATGCCTAAAACTAGTACACGAGAAGTTTGCTCTGTTCACGAAATCACGCAGGAGGACTGCGAGCTTGAAAGATTCTTGTTTGATGAAAACAGTTTTGACGCCACTAGTGCGTCCCTCCTTGAGCCTACCACCGTTGACACAACCGATATGGATTATGAATGTTTCACTTTTTCGGATGATGACGACTCACAGCCCGAATATGAGTCTTTTGAATTTGTGGATGAGTTAGTTGAACCATCCGAATCGGTTATTTGCAGTGATTTCGAACCTGTATTGGAGTCCTTTGAGTTCGAGGTAGATTCCGCAATGATTATTTCGCCTCCGAAACTCGAACTCATGTCCTTACCGCCTCACCTTAAATATGCTTACATAGGTGAGAATGAGACTTTTCCCATTATAATATCAGCCTCTCTAGCCTTCGAGCAAGAGAACGCTATTTTAAAAGTCTTACAAGATAGGCGGCAAGTTTTCGGTTGGACTATGGAGGACATCGAGGAGATCAGTTCCATTATAATTGAATATCATATGCAATTGATGGATGATGCCAAGTCAATAGAGGACCCACAGAAACATTTTGGGGGTATTATGGTTAGTCAACATCCTCCTTTAGAAGTTGAACCACCCCCATTTCTTTTAAGAAGCTACGAGAATGCCAACATTCTACTGATTGCTGATCATTCGCATTCTCGTTTTGATTCATCACCACCTCCTGTCTATTCACCTCCATACCTTCCATACCACCACTTCTATCTTCCCCAATTCTTTATGGATCGCTACAACTTATTCTTCCACCAACTGATACTCTTTACTGATAAATTTTTCAACTGGTTGGTGTTAACGTTTGGTCTATGCAAGGTTTGGCAGTAATGTCTAACATAGTTTAAATGAAGTTTGGGGGAGGGCCTTTCTGTATATATTTTTGTTTTCCTTAACAATAAAAAAATTATAAATAAATAAACAGGGAAGTGCCGGTATTTTGACCCTCTTGGTTTAGCATGACAGTGAGGACACTGTCAAGTTCAAGTTTGGGGGTATGCTCGGTACGTCTTCTTCCTTCGCATTCATTTGTACATATTTTTGCATTTGCATATTTATTTGAAAACCCATAAAAATTTGAAAATTTTCAAAAATTATAAAAATATTGTATTCAATTTTGGCCATATTTGATTTGAGTTTGACAGATAGGTTAACTGGCTAGGAACAATTAGATCTTAGACTTAGTAAATTAAAAACCCTAAAAATAACATTCCTTAAAATTTAACGGTAGAAAGTATATGCCTTATAGTTTATATAGAAATAGGCAAATTTTGGGTTCACTTCTTGGACTAAATCAAACGCCGAAAGGATTAGTATGATAACAAGATTCAAACTTTTGATGAATAATAACCATAGATCAGGGATATGAATCAAGACTAGTACTACAAGTTACTTAAATAGAGTACCGCATTGTAACCATGCCGCGGTACATAGTTACAATCACATAAATCCACCCAAGTCGCCCAAATTCTAGAGATAAACAATAGGAAACCAAAGTTTCAAGTCGAGATGCAAAGAGGTTTGCATACTGTCAAGGTAAGAATCAGGAGGAAGTTAAGATTCAAAAATGGCAAGATAGTAAAGTGGCAGGACATGTTCTTAATCACGAGTATTCTGATTCGTGTATTGGGTCCAATACCCAACTACAAAAGAATCAAACCCGATTAACCTAGATCATATGGCTCTGATACCAAATAAACCCTGTCACGCCCCGCTTCCCAGAGTGCGCTAAGATAGGCACGGGACAGAGCCAACCATGCTACCTGTGGATAGGAAATATCCCTCCACAGTCATATTACGGCTGTAAAGATATCAAGAACAGTAATAAACTATCTAACACATGTCCATAAGACAGAATAAACGAGTCATGAAATAAAATAATGCGGAAGCAAAAAGATCCAATACAATAATAAACTGGAATGTACGTCCTATAATGCAGGCTCACATCAGGAATGAAAATACTGAAAGGAAACTAAACTAAACTAATAACAGGTCCTCACTGCTCGGCCTGTTGACTGAAATACTCCTGCTCGACCTGCAGCAAAGGTAATGGATCTGGGCCATACAAAACCCAGACGTCAGCGCGTCATAATATCAAACAATAATAAAATCAAGGAGTAGCAAGACATGTAGATACGAGTATGAATGGTAAATGAGGTATAACAGTAACATAAATAAGGACAGTGAAGAGTAAAGGCACGGGTGACGTGCAGTGAGTAATCTAAACTGGTCTACTGGGTTAACTCCTCTCAAGTCTTTGAAATCAATTTGATGAATCGTCGATGTAACTCAATAGTATCCCGTGCATACCCGGAACCGCAGTCAAAGACTCTCGGGCTGAATCCGAGACGTGCCGCTAGGCAGTAAAAAGGTAGTATGTAAAGACGAATAATGTCAGCAATATCATCCCGGGGCTGGCCTAGCCCGTAAAACTGATCAGTAAAGGCATCGAACTGTCGAGTTACAAGTCAGGTTTCATCATTGATTTCCCCATACCCCCAAGTTATGTGTTCAAGTCAGGTATTGATAAATCTAAGACTAATGCCAACACAGAAATCAAGCAGGAACGGGTTTGTCTATATAAACAGCAGGATATGTCCATCAGGACAACAGGTCAGGATTGTCGGCATTAGAAACAGGATCAGGTAACAAGTCAAGTAGTAATATATCAGGTCATGTCAAGTAGTGTACAAGTATCAAGTCAGGTCAAGTAATGGTGTATTAGATCATGGCAAGTAGGATACATGTATTAAGTCATATCAGTAGTGCATGGGTATCAAGCGGGTGCTCATAATCAAACTGTAGTAAGTATGGGTGCACAAAATCAAGTATGGAGTACTAATATAACAATAAAGATGAAATAATGCGGCATAGTATGCAAATAGATATGAAATCAATGATATGGATGCACAATTATCAATTAGAGTTACTTTTATAGTTCCAATACTAATTAGGATGCACTTTATTAAACATGAGGGTTAAAACATCAGCATTATGTGTTAATGTGATCTATAGATGCAGTTATATATATTTTAAATGAGATGGATGCAAACGGGTATCCGAAAACAGTAAAACTGTAAAATGGTAATGTGGGATGTACAACTAAGCAATATGTGATGTAAATATTCCATTGGGTGCAGTATATTGTAATATAGTATGTAACAAGATAGGTTTGCATGCGCTAGATGTAAAATAATACGTACGGATGTATACGGATGTCGGAAAACTGTAAAACGAGAACTTGGGATGCATGTTTTAGGATTCCAGTGTTATAATTATTAAAATAGATGTATATAAAGTAATGTAGCATGTAGCAAGATAAACTTGCCTAGACGGAAGAAGAACGGATGTGTACGGAACGTCCTACGTCGGCGAAAAGTCGCGACGCGCACACGATACACGGAACGGGTCCAAATAACGCACGAGGGTGATCACGCAATCAAGGTACGTCGTCTGGATCGTCGGCGTCGATCCCGGCTTCGGCGAACTACAGAAATACAGAAATCAAGAAAGTAAAGAAAAGGGAAAAGGAAAGAGAGCAGAAGAAGAGGAGGGAATGAATTGCTCACTGTATTTGTAGGTGTACAGGGGTCAGATGAGGAGGAGAGGAAGGAGGTGGCGACGAGATGAAGTGGTCGGCGGCGACGAGGTGGTGGTGCTGGTTTCTCGGGTGCAGTGGGGTTGCTCTGGAGGAGTTAGCGAGGAGGAGGAAGAGGAGACGAGGGGGAGGTCGATGAGGCAGAGGGAGTCTAGGGTTAGGGTTTGAGAGATGGAGTTTGTGGTGATGGGTTGAAGTGAGGAGGCTTGGGGTTTTTATAGGGAGAGGAAGACGAGAATATAGGAGGAAGTTGAGGGGGAGAGAAAATATGAGGGTCTCGTGAAGGGAGGTGACCACACTCGAGGGGAGGTGACGCGATCCGAGGTGCGAACAGTAATCGCGAGAGGTGTGAGAAAGGGTGCGAGGGGAGAGAGAAAGGAGAGAGAGAGAGAGACACAGCGTGGGAGGGGGGAGAGAGAGAGGAGAGAGGAAGAGATGATTGGTGGGGGAAAATGTGGGGACCACGAGGGATAAAGAGAGAGCTGAGGTCTGTTTAAAAAATGGTTTTGATTTAAACTGAAAATATTTTTGTTAGGTAATGAAATTTTAAAAGCTGTCGATTAATATTTTAAAGATATTTAATTAAATAAAATTTGAATTTTGGCGGGATACAAAATATTCCAAAACACGCCCGGGTTGGGTCTAAAAATTCAGTTTTAAAATATGAAAAATATATGCGACGTTCAAAATTCAAAATGAATGCTCGGATAACGAAAATGCATACCTCCAAGAACGGATGCACATATGTGCGCGTAGCCATCCAAACACATCCCTTTCACTGAACGGGACGAGAACAAGATGCGCGGATGCTACCATGGGGCTAGGGGTATCATGCAGGTCATGTTATGTATTTTAAAAATATTTTACGTGACTTAAAATGTTATATGGTAAAAGATGCAATGCCAGATAAAATGCCAGTATGCAGTATTTATGAAAGCGCACTTGTCTATGTAACAAGTCAAGATAATTCATAAATATGAATCAAACAAATTTCAAGCAAGCGGGTCGGGTCAGATGCAATACTAATGTGAAATATTATTCGCACCCAAAACACGATAAATCATGAAAATACCACAATTAAGGAAATACGAGAACTGGAATTAGTATAAATGAACTAATGTGTTACAATTGTACACATTTTCATTTCAGTACTTTTCATTTCTGTTATGCCACTGTTTAGGTATTGCTTTCATTCAGATGTATTTACTTTTCCATGCATTGTACAAAAGAATGATAATAAATAAAGTTGATGTTTCATTACAATTGTCTCTTGTATACATTTCTTTTATATTGCTTAGCTACGCTTGGCATATTTATTTTAGAGTAAATACGTAGCGGCCAGTCGCGCCCTCTACTTGTATACGGGGAAGCGGGGCGTGACAGTTAGTGTATGACACTAACTCACCCATGGTTCTTATTCTTACCTCATGAATTTTCATTTGTTCATCACTTCATCTTCTTCCTCATGAAAAGCTTGCTAGCTTTTTCCAAGATGAGAAAATATTGAGAGAAAAAGAAAACTAAATATAGCCCATTTCCTATTTCATCATTCTCTACTATTAGCCATTTAGTTTAGGGTGTTTGCTTCACTAAACCCTAATTTAGTGAAGAAGTAGCATGAGCTTGAGTTTTCTCGACGTAGATCATTTTCGGCCTCGAAGACTTCGAGCAAGTTTGTATTTTTCACCTTGTGGTGCCTCTCAAGAGATCGGGAGATCATACTCACAGCAAAGGGACATCTACACGGAGCATTGAAGTGAAGGACCGGTCTACAAAGGTTGTATTCCTCATTCACATAGTATGTAAAGTTGTTTGCATGCTTATTGTTTATATCTCTAGTTAAGATTCTAGGGTTAGAGTTATTTAGAACGGAAAATTTTTGAAAACGGCATGGATGATGCCTCTTGAAACCTTGCTGCCGCGATAAGTAACCTTACAACCCATCTGCAAAGAGTGAAAAGAATTTGAGATGAAAATAAAAGAAGGTGGGTTTTTTTTAAACTGTTTTGCTTGGAAAGAGGGACTCGACTCAACCAATCACAAACATGCACAAACAATCCCTAGAGCTAGGGTCACCTAGGTCAAATCACTATACCGCTCCTGGACTTCCAAAGAACAAGATGTAAGATAAATCCTCTATCACCTTCTTATCAATCTTATAGCAAGGTAAGTGCTAGGTAAGTGGGAGATATCCGCTATACGAATCACGAAATAGTGGGCCTAATTAAGTAAACTACTTTCCTTAGTCACACTTGTCTTAGACACCATAAGAAAAATGCAGATAAGCAATGGATTACCCATGACCCTCCCTTGTCCTAATTAAGCGTGACTGCCTTTAGAGGCATGGTCTAGATATTTTTTATTAATATAGGGTGATGCGTATGCTTGTTTGTGATTTGTGGGGTCTAAGAAGGGTGATGAAATCCCCACCTAATCTGAATTTGGGTTTCTTACCCCTTAATGTCCATTTTAAAAATGCAAAACAAATCAAAATCTAAAACATTCAAAAAGATTTTTAGCGGTGCTATTTGCAAAGAATCCTGCAGTTAGAAACAGTTTATTGGAGCTTCAGAGGAGAGAGGAAGAAAAGGAAATTATACCAGAAAGATTTGGGAGCTTAACTCCCCAAGATGGACGCGGTTTAGCCGCCAAACATGTCAATTGGCCGCGGTTCCACTGCCTGTTGAAGAGATCTCCCTTCCAAAATTTGGCACCGCACTCCAATGCTCCTCTGCTCCTATTTAACAGTCTCTGAATCTCTGTTGGTTCACTCCAAGTGCTTCAGATTTTTCGCAAAACTTGCACAAAAATCATTAAAAAACACATGATGTGGTTTTTATTTCTATTTGTATTTTTATTTTTCCTGTTTTTTTAGAAATTAACCCAAATAACAAGAAAAATAATACAACTGTTTCCCCGGCAATGGCGCTATTTGATTGGTGTGGAAAATTGAGTCTTTATGTGTTTTAAATACTGCAATCAATAACAGTGTTGCAATAGCTAGCCGATAATAAGTACGGGTCATCCACAGGGAAATGATGAATTACTTATCTTGTTTTAGATGAGTTAATACAGAAAGGTGGGATTTTTATCGTTTCATATTAAGAAAATTTGAAAATTTTATAATAGAAGGGCTTGTAGCATTTATAGGATTTAGTAGTTAATGGATGGAATTTTTAAAAATAATTCTTATTATCTTTTAATTATTTAATACTAGAGAAATAGCGATGAATGTGGATTAGGGTTCTTGGAGTGATCAGAGTTTCGCTCTACTGACCCTTGTCCTTCCATTGATCCCTATTTATCTCAAGCCCTCAACAAAGCAAGTATTAATGAATATCAAATCGTGGTTGTGACTATCATGAACTGATAGCACGCTCGATAAGAGGGTTAAGACTTATTTTGCAAAAGTTTATAAAATTTAAAATTTAAAAAGAAGTTAATGGATTTTTTTCATCCATTATTCTACCTTATCCTACAAACCCTTACAAGTGAGAATTTACTCGCTCATTGGGATAAACGAAGCAAGCAAGGAAAAATAGAAGGTTATTGAACCTATAAGAAATAACAAAATTAAAATTACAGAAAGTAAATGCAGAAAATAAAATGCGAAAAGTAATAAGACAAGGTGCCCGTGCCGTGGAAGCCGTGGGCGAGGCGGAAGCGAAAACAAATATTTATGCGAGGACCGAACGCTCGTAAAATTCAGTATACGGTCCAATAACCTAAACTCGCTAACTAGAAATATAAGAGCTGAGAAACTATAACCTTTGTCGCGTGTCCACCCAATTATGGAAGATCCCTCCAAGATCGTAGTCGTTGGGAACGCGCTTGAAAATTGACCACCCTCGCTGAAGACGATCCACCCGAGGGAAACCGGAGGAGGCTCTAACTGATGATCTAAACTTGCCAGGTGTGGATGGTCGGTGATGTAGAAATATTTCACTAAACTTTTCTCTCTTTTTCTCAAGCTCAAGTGAGCAAGAGAAAGAAGAAGGAGAAAAAGAGAAGATGATTGACCCGATTTAAGGTCTCCCTTCTCTTTGTTCTTTGGCTTTTTTTAGTCATTCTGTGATCGAATGGTCATCTTAAGCGTGAATTTGCTGACAGGCCTTTGCCCTTCTCTTTGGCAAAGTGGACACGGATCTTGGTACGCAGGATGATAGGGGGCTTTTACCGCTTCCTCATTTCCAAGGTCAGAATCATTAGTTGCTCACACTTGCAACCATGAGCATGCAGCATGAGATGAAGAAAATCATCAAGTCAAAAAGAAAAGAGAATGGTTATATCTATATGCAACCATGCTGCAATAGTGCACTAATAAATGCACACAATAAATGCCCAAGCCATACTCATCGCCATGCCTCATTAATCCTCAATTTCCTATTTGATTTTCCAAATGGAAAATCAAATATGAGGTGTCCATCTTTTAGAAGTATTCCCGTATAAATACGAAATACTCCACCTGGTATATGTATCGCTACATATAGACGTATCCGTATAAAAATACGGATAGCGCCAAAGAGAGAAAATAAATAGTGAACAATAATACTAAAATATATGTATCAAAATACATATATAAATTATTAAATCAAATCCTGATTTAATAATCCGACTTAATCCAAAACCGGCTAATATTATCAACCGCCCGATTAAAGTCCGTGTATCCCATACACGTATTTAATCGGACCCCTGCATGTACCAACGTACGGCTCCTACATTTGTCCCCTGAACCGGGAAAACCCTTTGTGTGGGACTCTAAAGACTCGACAATACGCTGGCAGTGGGTTTAAGCACAAGCACGTCAGCGGTACTAGCTGTACGTAACGGCTACTCAAGTACTTGTCGAAAGAGGGGTCAACAATCAAGTGCTTTCTTACCCTACTAAGCCTGAACGTGACAATCTCCATACAGTTCGGTCTCTTCGTCAAATAGTATCGCATATCGGGTCTAGAGGATGGATAACGTTAGACCCCCTACTAATCTGATAAGTCATGTCTGAGTCAAGCTCATCACTAGTAGAGATACTACGGATCAACTATTAGTAAATCTCATCCACCGTGGCCACGGATTTTTGGTGATAGCCAACTGAACACAGCACAACATCGACTCCTAATACCAGGAGTGACGAATCCCTGACAATCGACCATTGCCTCCATGTGGCTCGGGACTGTACCAAACTAAAACCTGTTTGCACGACTCCTTTGAGCCATGGTAAGGTAGTAATCAAAGTACGGTGGGAACTCACACGAGACAAATGTCGATCTCAGGTCAAAGGACTAACCTATACGCATGCCATCTGAGAACTTCCATCTGACGATAGATATAATACCATCTAGAAGTTCTCGGCGAGTCCGTCCAGTGTACTCACCTCCAGTGAGCACCTGTATACTATCTTAGGTGACACAACACCAATGGCTTGTGAGACCGGCCACCGCCCCTCGTCGGGTTCTAGAAGCGTATACACTAATCTACTCTGGAATATCGATACCCGGTCTCGATACTCCTACAACTAGGGACATTTAAGGATGTGCTTAAGGGCAACCCAGCTCCCACATATATGATCGCCATCATAATGATGGTTGTCAAGTAACAATCCTACGGTCTTCATCAACGATGAAGACAAACCAGATAATATACTATCATCTCGAGTAAGACTGTTATACCTATATAGGTCCTCCCTCAATTATCATAATCGCCTACTCGCGATCACAATAATTGCCTTGAGGGCACTATATCTAACAACAAGATAAAAAAATATTCCTTTTATTGAATAAACAATTGCATTACAGAAGTTGATTGCTAGAAAGCTAAACTACAAACCCTAGTTTTCTCGAGTGATCTAGATTACTCGATCAGTAGATGATCGGTGGATAGATCGATTCATTAACCCTAATTGCTTTCGGTCCTTTTTATAGGCCCTGGAACTTAAAACACTAGACGCCATCTTAAAGTATATGAAAAGTGATCACGCCCCCGAATTTTCATATCCAACGGCCACCAATGAGCTTCGCTTCCACTGCCCTTTACATTTTATGTCCGTGGATCCGCCGCCTTATGATGGAGTTGCATCTCCAGATTTCTCATGCCTTCCACTTTCGACATTTGGAGATCCTTCTGATAAAAATATTCTGAAAATATCTCTTTTTCTCCGTCGTTGCGAGATTCTTCAATTTGCTCCTAACATTTGGCAGATTTGGTTTGGTAATTCGATTTGATATGGATCTCCTACTTATATTTCAGATCTAAACTGATTTATTATAATACCTGCACAATATCTCAAATCAAATTATTAGTAGCATTTGTTTTATTTGAGATAATATTTCAACCAATTAATTGATATGATATCTTAATAATATTGGTTAAGATTATTTGATATGATATAATATGCATATTTTAATAATTAATAATCTCAAGGATATTTTATTTAAATATGATATACATATATTCCCTAATTATATTAATTATAAATTAAGAAACATATGACAATAATCTTTTTACAAATAAACCCACATTTGTTCTTTATTTACATTAACACCTTTTAGTAATTAATAATAATAGGGAAAATGACCATACAAAAGTGTAATAAATATGACTGATCAACATGGTGCTAAGAAGTGAGCTATAGTTCATGTGGTGACCCACTTCTATTGAACTTGGCGAATGAAGGCTGCTTGTAGTGCTCTGGGAATAGCAATAAATCAATTTTCGATGGATAAAGTTTCATGTATTCTGGCCTCATTGCATGCTTAGTTTGCATGAGGTATGCTCTTACGCCTTCTGCTACCATTCTTTAAATGGTATCGATCGATGGTGGTTGGTTTTGTGCTGACTCATTGAGAGAAGGATTTTGGTCGGTGCTTGAATGATTTGGAGGAATTTGAGTTTTTAAGCGAACCAATTCTTTCTCTTTTTCTTGTAAAGCCCTTTGGAGTTGTGCTACTTTATTGTCAAGAGATGCCACATTACTGGCCAACACTTGTTCTGCACGTGGAATGTAATTTTCTACAGGATCATGACTTGACACAACATTAACATGCATCTTCTTGAGTTGAGCGTCGTCCTGATCTCTAATGCCAATAGGTAGTGCTGACATGATATGCGACGCTATACCTTCAACTGTCTGTTTGAATCGGCGAACGATTCTTCGTTCTTTGAAAGAGAGTATATCCCGTTGTATCTTGCATCAAGAGATGGTATTCATAGTCGGTGAGTTGATGAATTGGCGTTGGTTTAGGCTCGAAACCACTTTGAGAAGAGTTATTTGCGACACGCTGAGGGGATGATGGAGATCTCCTGTAATAGTCGTAGCGGCCATCCATAGGAACATAACTCGGATGAGGAGTATTTTATGACGAGGAGCACGCCTTTGCTTGTTTTTGAAAGGGTACCATAGGTTTGACCTCATTGCTATCTCCTGAAGAATTTTTTGAAGAAATCGGAATAGGAGTTAGTGCCCTCTTTTTGATGATAATAGGCGGTGTACAGTCTTCACGGCCACTGGTTTGGCTTTTGGCGCGAAAAATGGAGGAAGAGCCTTCTTTGTGGAATGAAGAGGAAGTAAATCATTGTCAGAGAAAGGGCGAGACTTTATGTTGCAGGAACATCCCTTTTGCGAATCATAAGTTATGGGGGAGCAAAGATCCTCTACCGCTCTTTTCCTTTTGTTGTGGGAACAACCCCCTTGCGTTAACGGTCGTTGAGACGAGTATGATCTTTCATCGCCCCCTTTCCTTTGCTATGGGGTACTCAGTTGATGTCATTCCTCGCTGACGTCTGATGGTGGGTGGCATCTTATTAACAATGATGACACTAGGAAAGGTGGACCGCTTTGTAGGGGTCCGTATGGTGGTGTTGGAGAGACGCATGAATTTGGTGTGTTTCTTAGCGGACTTGGAAAGCAACAGGGTGAAACCATCGTCGTTGTGCACAACAACCAGGTTGGGTGATTGTGAGGGAGCAACCGGAGCAACAATTAGGATAAGACCCGCAATATCTTGTCTTTTAGGGTTCACCGCCATGTCATCAATTAGAACCCGTATTGCAATGGAACCGATCTCTATTGTGATAAAAACTTTTGGAATGTTGTTTTCGTTGAAATTCACCGTGTTTGCCATGATCGCCTTTTTTTGTAAAGATGCGTAGAAATTAAATAGCGAAACGGTAAAAAATACAATATTTATTTATATTTTATAAATGTTCTTTTCAAAGATGGAGGGAAAGTGCGCTCCCACTGTGGTCGCCAAAATCTCTACGACAGCGAACCGGCTTGCGCCTATCCATCGCGTTAATCGTGTTTTATTTTTATGGTTTGAATGTGTTAGAACCATTACCAGAATAAAGAATAATATTTTCTATATTCGGTAATGATCCAGACAACTCGTAACATTAGCATCATTCTTGTTTACCGCCGAAAACCAAGACGAGCTAGGATGGAATGTCTTGCCTGAATTTAGGGCAGATGCTATATGAAACATATTAGTCCACATCTCCGAAGATACCAAGTTGATTTATGGCACCGTATAATGGATGTTTGGATAGATACGACCATTGTAGCAGACTTATCAGATTCCCCTTCATATGTGAAGGGTTTTTGATTGTGTGGTTGTTTTTTCCTGCAGGCGCAAGCCTCTGTAGTTAATTACGTTATCGCAAACCGATAACAAGTTTCACCTTCTTCATGTCTATCACTTTGTGTCGTGTTATATGTTACAAGTTTCACCTTCTTCATGTCTATCACTTTGTGTCGTGTTATATGTTGGGGTTTGTTCCCCTCCGAACGGCGGCCAAGATATGGACGTCTTGCCTGAGATTCGGGGCAGATACTATTTGGTTTTATCCGTCCACCTCTCCGAAGATGCTAAGTTGATTTATGGCACCGTGTATCGGAGGTTTAGACGGATGCTGCCGATGTAGCAGACTTCGTCAGATTCCCCCTCGCTTGAGGGGGTTTTGATTGTGAGAACGCTCTTCCCTGCAGGCGCAAGCCCCTGCAGTTAATTACGCTACCGCATCGCGGTAACAACTTTCTCCTTCTCCAGAATTTCACTTCGTGTCGTGGGTGTTTGTTTTGTTTGTGGTTGCCCGTGAATTGTATACGGAGACTATTTATTTCGTCGCCCGTAGGACGTGGATTAGTCCAAATCCGTACTTTCTTAGATTTGGGTTTTGGGTTTTGGTTTAAGGATACGTTAGCCATATTTGAGGCTAAGATCAACTTAAACGTTTGTTAAGGATACATTAGTCTAATTTCCAGACTAAGATCTACTTAACGGGATCGTCTAGATCCATTTCCAGTTTAGGGACATGGTGGTCCATTTAATATATGGCCGTCGGGACCCGTCACCTCTCTGGCGACGTTGAAGGATTACAACGACATGTGTCAGAGGAGTTCGGAGATGTACCCTTGAACCAAAGTTGATTGGGGGTCTTATAGTCCAATTTGGGACTAAAGTCTGTTTGAATGTTTAAGGATACGTTAGCCATATTTGAGGCTAAGATCAACTTAAACGGGATCGTTTAGATCCAACAAAATAGCGTTTGGGGGATCTATTGTTCCAGTTTAGGGACGTAGTGGTCCATAGGTAGTTTAGGGACATTGCGGTCCATTGGTAGTTTAAGGACATTGCGGTCCATGGGTTTAAGGACCCCACAGTCCATATGGGTGTGTTTAAGGATGCACTAGTCCGTTAGTTTAAAGACGCATAAGTCCGCGGGTTTAAGGACCCCACAGTCCGTATCTTGGTTTAAGGACGCATAAGTCCATGAGTTTAAGGACCCCACAGTCCGTGTTGATGTGTGGTTGTCGGAACCCGTCACCTCTCTGACGTCGTTGAAGGATTACAACGATAGGAGTCAGAGAAGTTCGGAGATGTACCCTCGAACCCGATGTAAATTGATTTAAGAGAGCAGCTGTGCTCAGTCAATTTAATTTGAGGACTTACGGCCATGATTGGGCTAAGTCCAATTTAGAAATGTTTAACATCTTATTTGTCTTTGGCCTAATAGGCCTGTGCTAGGGCTTTACCCCTGTTTAATAATGCACTGCATTTCTTATTTTGTTTGGGCTCTGCCCTTTTATAAATGATGCAGAGCATCAATTTTGTTTGGGCTCTGCCATTTTATTGCGTTTTATTTTGTTTGGGCTCTGCCCTTTTATAAATGATGCAGAGCATCAATTTTATTTGGGCTCTGCCCCTTTTATTGCATTGCAATTTATTTTGGCCTACTAGGCCTTTTTGATTTGGGCCTGGCCCTTTAGTAAACAATGCATTGCATCTGTCAGGCGCTTTGCGCCAATCACTGAGCGCAAACGCTTGTGATGATGACACGTGTCACGCAAGCGCAGTGCGTTGCGCCAGCGCGCTGCGCTTGCGCTGCTGACACGTGGCGTGCTCTGGTGAGTTGCGCCAATTTTTGAGAGTAAGACTCTATCTTAAAAGCGCATAGCGCAGATCACTCTGGAGCTGACACGTGGCGCTCCCTGGTGACTTGCGCCAACCCAGGAGCGCAACAGTGCAGATTTACAAGTGCAGGGCACCGTTTTAATAACTTAATCCAATTTTGGATTTAAGAGGAGAATTTTTAAGATTCCAGAACCAATGGTTCATAAAAAAAAGTGCAAGGCACTGTTATTATTATATTTTTTTTATTGAAGATCATTGATCTCTTTCTTAGATCAATGATCTATTCAGAAGAAATTTTTCTTTTTAAAAGGTCTTTACATTTTTCCTTTTTCTTTTTTTTGAATTCTTCAGAGTTCTCTCTATTCTCTGTGTTGTTGTTATTTATTTTGATCTCGATGTTGATGATTTTTGAATTGGGGTCTAGGGGCCTTTATATAATGCCCATTAATTTGTTAAATTTGTTAAAAAGATCATTCTCTGAGTGATTTGGGGAATTTTCCCCACCGTTGGATCTTTGATCCAAGGACTTCTGTTTTACAGAAGACAATCTTCTTGTTTTAACAAGAACAGAAAGATCTTACTGGAATTTTAATTTTGTTTGGCGCAAACGCCCCAGCGCTTGACACGTGTCGCGCAGCGTAGAGCGCAGCGCAACTGCGCTGCCACGTGTCGCGCAGCGCAGAGCGCAAGTTAGCTGAAGCATTGCTTCTTTATTTTAATATTTGATTTTTATTATCTTTTAAAACAGAGTTTTGCTCTGATTGGGGGAAACAGAAGCATTGCTTCATTTCCCGCATTGGGATTTGAACAGAGTTTTGCTCTGAAAGGAAGGTTTTCTCCTTTATTATTATTATTTATTTATTTATTTATTTATTTATTTTTATTTTATTGGAACGGGTTTTGAGGCAAAATTTTGGCGGGAACAAATGCCCCCCACTACTTTGCCCACGTAAGTATGTACATGGGTGAAGTAGTGCAAAGTTAGGAGTAGCCATGAAATCGAGGGCTTAGGAGACAAGTTTAGGGTCCTTATTGCCTAAGATTTTTTTTCAACTTTATGAGCCGTGAGGGTCTCACAAAGACTTTTCTCCCTACGGATCGTGAGGATCTCATAGGTGTATTTTCTCCTTAGGGGTCGTGAGGACTCCTAAGTGTGTTTTCTCTTATAAGTCGTAAGGATCTCATAAGGGAATTTTCCCTCTCACGACTCGAGAGGACTCGTAAGCGGTTGTTTCCCTCCTTGTCGAGATTCGACTTTGGAGAGTGAGACCCGTGGATAGTATGCAAGAGACCGTTTTGGACCGACTTGCAAGGTCCCAGTGCTTAGGAAACAGGTTTCTTTTATGCCCACTGCCTAACGCTTTATCTCACGAGTCGAGCCGCATCGAGAAGTTCTCGCAAAGACATCATTTTCTTCACAAGTCGA
The DNA here is from genome assembly GCA_030015575.1 of Agapanthus africanus. Taxonomy (NCBI): domain Eukaryota; kingdom Viridiplantae; phylum Streptophyta; class Magnoliopsida; order Asparagales; family Amaryllidaceae; genus Agapanthus; species Agapanthus africanus. The sequence continues at coordinate 593,716,758 of CM057344.1, read as the reverse complement.
GACGAATCGAGCATTTCTCGCAAGAACATCCTAACGTCACGGTTAACCTCTGCTCTTTACGACAGAAGTCCATTAGGGTCTGTGGTACTTAAGGCTTTGGCCGCCGTACCGTCCAATAAGCTGATATATTCCTCGATAGGCAATCGTGCTGTTCGAGTAGCCCTGCGACTGCCGTGTCTCTGATCCCTTCGGGGGCTGAACAAGACGTCTTCAAGCAATCTTCCTAGGCAGTTTGACCGTCGGAAGAGCAAGCGTTAGGAATTTGCCATGCCGCTTTTACTTGAGGTTAGGCTCATTTTGGAGAGCCCCGATGAGTCATAACCACTACGCGCTGGTGTGGTATGATCTCCGATAGTCTTTCAGGTTTTATGTGAGTTGCCGTCAAGACTCTGAAGCTAGGAATTTGGCCTTTGCTTTGTTTGCTGGCATTGCGTCTGCTGTATCGAGACGAATGTCGCGATTGTCTCTAGGTTGCTGGTGAACCATCGAGGTTTGGAACTAGGGATTTTGCCGTGGGTCCGTTAGTTTGATTGTCACGTCTGAACCCTGCTGGAGGAAGAACGCTGGGGTGACAACTCGTCTGCTGTATCGAGACGAACGTCACGGTTGTCTCTAGGTTGCTGGTGAACCGTCGAGATTTGGAACTAGGAATTTTGTCGTGGCTCCGTTTGTTTAATGATCGCGTCTGAACCCTGCTGGAGGAAGAACGCTGGGGTGACAACTCATCTGCTGTATCGAGACGAACGTCGCGGTTGTCTCTAGGTTGCTGGTGAACCGTCGAGATTTGGAACTAGGGATTTTGTCGTGGCTTCGTTTATTTGATGATCGCGTCTGAACCCTGCTGGAGGAAGAACGCTGGGGTGACAACTCGTCTGCTGTATCGAGACGAACGTCGCGGTTGTCTCTAGGTTGCTGATGAACCGTCGAGATTTGGAACTAGGGATTTTGCCGTGGCTCCATTTGTTTTGACCGCAAGGATTTTTTTTGTTGGCGTTGTATCAGCATCTTGATGGATTGCGAAGGAACGCCTTTGTTGATTCTTAGGCCGTAGATATTGCCGTTAAGATTTGGAACTAGGGACTATGCCGTGGCTCCATTTCATTGTGACTTTGAGGTCGGTTGTTGACGTCAAGACGTTGAAACTAGGGATCCTCCTTTTGCTTCGTTTGTTGACATTGTGCCTGCAATATTGCGACAAATGTCGAGATTGTCTCTAGGTTGTCTATGAACCGTCGAGATTTGGCTTCGCTTTCTGGTGGAGCCTGTTGGGAAGATATGGTTCTCTCTTTGTTTGTGCCCCTGGATTGTATACAGGGATCAATGTGATCTCACCTGTAGGGCATGAATTTCGTTATATATATTTTTCATTTTATTTCTTTCCGCGATGCTCTATCATTTCAGCTTTTATATCGCGAAGGTCGCGATTGCCCAATTATTTCGGCTATTTTTCGCGGTGCCCAATCATTTCGGCTATTTTTCTTTTTTTTGCTGCTTTTTATTGCGAGTTGCCCAATCATTTCGGCTATTTTTTTTTTACTCGCTGCTTTTTATTACGAGTTGCCCAATCATTTCGGCTGTTTTTGTATGCATACATTTTTACTTGCTGGTTTTTTTTTTGCAAGTTGCCCCATCATTTCGGCTATTTCATATGCATTTTATTTTTGGCTCGCTGATTTTTATTTTTTTTTGCGAGTAGGCGATTTGGGATCTGATACCAATCTTAGCATCAGCATCGCTGCGACTGGAATATTGGCAGGAGCGAATCATCATTTGCCCTGAAAGGACTTGGAATTTGATACCGATTTAGGCATCAACATCGCTACAACTGGGATATTGCCAGGAGCGAATCATCATTTGCCTCTGTCAATGTCGAACAAAGGTGGCTTAGCAAACAGGGTTAGGATCCCATCGACTAAGGCTTTTGATTTCATGAGCCGTAAGGGTCTCACAAAGGTATTTCTCCCTACAAGTCGTGAGGATCTCGTAGGTATGTTTTCTCCTTAGGGATCGTGAGGATTCCTAAGTGCATGTCCTTCTGTAAGTCGTAAGGATCTTACAAAAGGGTTTTCTCCTTATAAGTCGAGAGGACTTACAAGGGTTGTTCACCATATGGACATATCCCTAGTCACGGGTGTGACTCGGTTAGGGAAATATTTGTTCGCGCCCGTGGATTGTATACAAGGGTCAGTATTGAGCCACTTGTAGGGCAGAAGTGGAAACTTGAGGGAGTTGCTTAAGAACAGGTTCAGGTATCTGTAACTTAAGACTTTCAAATCTTATGAGCCGTGAGGGTCCCATAAGAGAGTTCTCCTTACGAGTCGTGAGGATCCCGCAAGTGTATTTTCTCCTTAGGAATCGTGAGGATACCTAAGTGTGTTGCTCCCTTGTGAGTCGTAAGGATCTCACGCGGGTGATTTCTCCTTACAGGGTCGAGAGGATCCTGTAGGTGTCCTTTAACGAGGTAGCACCCTTTTGGGTTTTCACAAACACTCGCCGGTAGCCCTGCTGTTTTTACTCACGGAGCCCTTTCGGGTTTTCATCCGTGCCCATTTCGCTTATGGACATACCGTCTCCTCTTTTTTTTTATACGAGGTCGCGCCCTTTCGGGTTTTCACGAACACTCGCCGGTAGCCCTGCTGTTTTTACTCACGGAGCCCTTTCGGGTTTTCACCCGTGCCCATTTTGCTTATGGACATACCGTTTTTTTTTTTGTTTTTTTATATATATATATTTTTATATTTATTTATTTGTTTTATCACGCGGATGCCGTGGTAGTAGTTTAAAGACGTTTCGGTCATTTGCAAGTTTTAGAACATTGCGGTCCATCATTAGTTTAAGGATGTTTCGGTCCATCATTAGTTTAAGGACGTTTCGGTCCGCCATTAGTTTAAGGACGTTTCGGTCCTTCATTAGTTTAAGGACGTTTCGGTCCATCCAGGAGAAGGCTGGCTACTGCTTATAAAGTTTGAGCTTAGGAAGATAGCGAGCGGACATAGTCGTCGTCATCTATCATTGACCTAGGCAGTAACTTGCTAAGCGTAGTACTTCTTTAGGAATCGACAATTTATTAGCCTGTAAGGCCTTTCACCGTGCATATCCATGAGTAGAAAGGCTCCACCCTGGTAGACCTTGTCTATAATATACGGACCTTCATAGTTTGGCTCGAATTTTCCCCGCTTGGCGCGATTGGGGATCATAAACCTTTTGACCACTAGCACGAGTTCGCCTTGGTGGAATGTCCTCGGCCGGGTTAATCTTTCATATGAGCGTGTCATCTTTGCTTTATAGGCTTCCAGATTTTGTTGCGCTATGAGCCGGGTTTCATCAAAGGCATCGAGCTCCTAAAGCCGAAGGTGAGCATTTTCTTCGTCCGTCAGCTCGTAGTGGACCGCCACTCGTAGAGAGGGTAACTCTATCTCGAGGGAGAGTACCGCTTCTGTACCGAATACCAACGCATATGGCGTCGTGTTCGTGGCTGTCTTGAACGTAGTTCGATACGCCTACAGAGCTTCTTGCAATCTCTCGTGCCAGTCCTTCTTATTTCGGGACACCGTCTTCTTCATGATCTTTGTCAAGGTCTTGTTGAAGGCCTCGGCCAGACCGTTAGCTCGCGGATTATAAACCGAGGAATATCTCAAGTCTATATTGTGTTGTTGCGCGAAGCGACTGATCTTGTGGCTTCTGTAAGCTGGCCCGTTATCGGAGATGATCCGTCGTGGAGTTCCAAACCGATATATGACGTGCGTCCTGAAGAAGTGGAGGATATTTTCCGTCTTCACTTCCCTCAGCGGTACTGCTTCTGCCCATTTGGAGAAGTAGTCAGTCGTCGCTAGAATGAAATGATGTCCTCTGGATGATGCTGGTTCGATGGGGCCGACTATGTCAGTTCCCCACATTTCGAACGGCCAGCTAGCTACCGTTGGATGTAGTGGATTTGGATACTGGTGGATGAAGTCCCCGTGAATTTGGCATGAGAGGCATTGCTTCGCATATTCGAAGCAATCCTGAATCATCGTGGGCCAGTATTAACCCATCCGTTTAATCTTTAACTTCATCTTCGGGCCTGCTTGGTGAGAACCGCAGAGTCTGTCGTGAACTTCCTGAACGATTCTTTTCGCTTCGTCAGGTCCCAGACATCTCAACCACAGAGAATCAAACGACCTCTTGTACAAAGTATTATTAACGAAGGCGAAAGACATAGCTCGTTTCATAAGCTGATGTCTCGAGGACGCATCTTCGGGCATTCAATGGGACTTAAAATAGTCTATGAAAACTTCCCTCCAATCCTCAGCCTTTTCTTGTTCTTTTATTTGCAAGGTCGTCTGTTCAGTCGCTCCCTTTTCTTCTGATGATTCCAGAGATATCTCTGCTGGGGCAAGCACCCGACGACTTTGTACCACAATTCTGACGTCATCGAGATTCTCGTCAGCCAATTCTTTAGCAAGCTTGGCTAATGCGTCCGCTTTGCTGTTTTCCGCACGCGGTATGTTTTCCAAAGTGTAGGAAGGGATTTGGGTCAACAGTTGTTGCACCTTTTCGCCGTACTTCACCAACTCTGGTTTGCATGTTTGGTAATCGCCGTTTACTTGACTGACGACCAGTTGGGAGTCTCCATATATGAGGAGGTTTTCAATTCCCATGCTGATGGCGATCTCGAGGCCTGCTATCAAAGCTTCGTATTCGGCTTCATTGTTCGTCCTCGGTTCTGTTAAGGAGAAAGCGAAGCGCATTATCCCTCATTGTGGAGTGACGAAGATGAGGCCTACCCCCGATTTGATTATAGGGGTACTTTGTTTGCGCTTCTTCATGGAAGATGCTCCATCGAAATAAAGCTCCCATCGGGTATCACCACCGTCGATCGCGTCAAACGCATGTTCGTCTGGCAGATCGCAATTCAAAGGAGAATCGGTGGGTATCGGATGCTCAGCGAGGAAATCGGCGATGGCCTGGCCTTTCACTGCCTTGAGAGGCTGATAGGTTATCGAAAACTCCATCAAGAGCAGGGCCCATTTAGCGAGTCACCCCGTCAATATGGCCTTCGACATCAAATATTTAAGGGGGTCCACCTTCGAAATGAGACGGACTTCATGCGCCAACGCATAGTGTCTGAGCTTTGTTATCGCGAAGATCAACGCCAGGCAGTGTTTTTCAATGGAGGAGTAGTTGCTTTCTGCCCCCAGTAGAACTCGACTTAAGTAGTAGAGTGCTCTTTCCTTCCCTTGGTCGTTCTTTTGCACCCATAATGCGCCTAAGGAACCTTCGAGGGCGGTTGTATAAAGAATGAGGGGCTTTCCCTTGACCGGAGCAGCCAACACTGACGGGTTCTGCAGGTACTGCTTAATGTCATCCAGCGCGCTCTGGCATTTGCGATCCCAGACGAAAGGGGCTCCCTTCTTCATCAGGTGGCTGTAAGGACGGCCATCTTTCTGCTGAACTTTCACCTTTTTCTGTCGGCGGGGATAATCTTGATCAATTACCGAGTCTTGGACTTGACGCCAAACCTTGTAGATTTTAGAGGACAGCCGTTGAGGGGGTTGTTCCGGCTTCACCTTTGTAGCGCTCTCCATAGGTGGAGGAGATCTTTTCAGTATAGCAGTTGGAGAGTTCTTACGTACCCTCCTAAGTGGTTCAAAGTTGTTCCTAGTTGGAACAGCAGCATCAATTTCCGCCGTTGGAGTCGGCGGAGTCAGTCCAGAAGGAGAGTTGCCCCCAGCCTTCCTTACTCGGCGCATAGTGGCATATCCCTAGTAGGAAGAGTCTTATTTCGTGAGGGTTTTCAGCGGATTACACCCACAAAATTCTATAATAAAAGAGCGATGGTGAAAGTTATATAAAGATAAAAACTATAAAAGAAAGAACTTGAAAATAAGAGTTTTCAATTATACCAGCTTTTCAGTTGATATGAGCCCTATCTTAATGGTCATGAAAAAATGTTAGAAATCATATTATCCTCAATAAAACATCGCCTTTAGTTTTCATTCCTACCTTTCTTCCAAACATTGATCATATACCCCTACGTGTGTGAACTGGACATCCCTACACTCAGAGAATTCAATTCAAGCAATCATAATCTTATCCATCTACCTTAGTACTTTTTAATAGATATTTAGATAGAATTTGCTCACACATTCTTCATGCGACCGTTAATACTTCTTGAGGTACTAACCGACTGATTACTCATGTGCTTGCTAATTAGGTGTTTTCCTCATCTTGCAACACCTAAGGCTTAGCAGTAGCTCCCAAACCAGTTGGTCTAAGGCACTAGGTGATAAAGCACCATCGCTATATTTTTTTATTGCTGCCTCGGTGATAACAAAACCAGTGTTCATTTTTCTTTTCACCATTTTATCTTTTATTCTCCACTTTTATTTTCTTTATACTTTGGCTTTTAGACAAGAGCATTTCAAGGTATCTTCTACTATCCCGAGTTTCAAGATGTGTGTAAGTGCGTATAGTAGGGTATCGCGTATAGTAGGGTATCAACGTTCAAATGTTTGGCTTCCAGAATAGGAACTATTTTTCAGGCTTATTTTTATCCTCGGATTAGTAATTTCCTTTATCTTACTAACTCTTGGGACAACAGATCATAACTACTTATTACTAGTTTCATTTAAGAAAACTTCTAACTTTCTTGTTTTTCTTAAACTATTCCTATCTTTTAAATATAATTTTTCACTTTCTACTCTTTTATTATCACAATTTTTTTTGTGCTTATATACAGTATAATGCAAAGTAAGGCGTAAATAAGCACAGGAGCGCTGAAAACGACTTCTTGGGTGCTTCTTGCGATGGTACAGGAGCGCTGAAGCTCGTTGGCGGGAGCATGGTCCTGAAGAAGAGCCCAGTGGTGGCTTGAGTTACCTGCTCCACTGGCATAGTGAAAAGGGAGGCCGCTTGGGGCCCGTAGGTTACTCCTCCAGATGGGAAAGTGCGAGAGTTGCTGTTGCAGTTAGTGCAATTTGAAGTCATTGATTTCTTGAAGAGCTTGAATATTCTGCCCCCTGTGTCGACCTTGGTCTTTGGCATGTGCCAGCTGTTTGAGGACCGATTCCGTCGGCAAGGCTGCTGCTTGGGGAGCCTGCCTATGAGCGACAAACATCCTCTGGGCTTCCTCCATCGGCGTTGAGGCACTGAGGGTGGGGGTGGGAGCATCGACCCAAAAAGAAGCCCGTTGATTTTCTTGAAGAGCCGGATTGCAGAGATTTGAGGCTGTAAGTGACCCATACTTGACTCCGCCGGATATGACAGAGCCTGAGTTTCTAGGGTGGGAGCAAATGCCATTCTTCATAGAGACGAAATGCCGGCTTCAATATCCACTCCCCTAAGGGCAACCAAAAATATACACACCGCGATTATTTGATCGCGGGAAAAACACGACACACGACGTGTGGAGTGGAAAGAGGAAAAGGTCCCATCGGGTATGCCAGAATCTGTTCCCCTCCGAACGGCGGCCAAGACATGGACGTCTTGCCTGAGATTCGGGGCAGATATTATTTGGTTTTATCCGTCCACCTCTCCGAAGATGCCAAGTTGATTTATGGCACCGTGTATCGGAGGTTTAGACGGATGCGGCCGATATAGCAGACTTCGTCAGATTCCCCCTCGCTTGAGGGGTTTTTGATTATGGGGACGCTCTTCCCTGCAGGCGCAAGCCCCTGCAGTTAATTACGCTACCGCATCGCGGTAACAACTTTCTCCTTCTCCAGAATTTCACTTCGTGTCGTGGGTGTTTGTTTTGTTTGTGGTTGCCCGTGGATTGTATACGGAGACTATTTATTTCGTCGCCCGTAGGACGTGGATTAGTCCAAATCCGTACTTTCTTAGATTTGGGTTTTGGGTTTTGGTTTAAGGATACGTTAGCCATATTTGAGGCTAAGATCAACTTAAACGTTTGTTAAGGATACGTTAGTCTAATTTCCAGACTAAGATCTACTTAACGGGATCGTCTAGATCCATTTCCAGTTTAGGGACATGGTGGTCCATTTAATATATGGCCGTCGGGACCCATCACCTCTCTGGCGACGTTGAAGGAGTACAACGACATGTGTCAGAGGAGTTCGGAGATGTACCCTTGAACCAAAGTTGATTGGGGGTCTTATAGTCCAATTTGGGACTAAAGTCTGTTTGAATGTTTAAGGATACGTTAGCCATATTTGAGGCTAAGATCAACTTAAACGGGATCGTTTAGATCCAACAAAAGAGCATTCGGGGGCTCTATTGTTCCAGTTTAGGGACGTAATGGTCCATAGGTAGTTTAGGGACATTGCGGTCCATAGGTAGTTTAGGGACATTGCGGTCCATGGGTTTAAGGACCCCACAGTCCATATGGGTGTGTTTAAGGACGCACTAGTCCTTTAGTTTAAGGACGCATAAGTCCGCGGGTTTAAGGACCCCACAGTCCGTATCTTGGTTTAAGGACGCATAAGTCCATGAGTTTAAGGACCCCACAGTCCGTGTTGATGTGTGGTTGTCGGGACCCGTCACCTCTCTGACGTCGTTGAAGGATTACAACGATAGGAGTCAGAAAAGTTCGGGGATGTACCTCGAACCGGATGTAAATTGATTTAAGAGAGCAGCTGTGCTCAGTGAATTTAATTTGAGGACTTACGGCCATGATTGGGCTAAGTCCAGTTTAGAAATGTTTAACATCTTATTTGTCTTCGGCCTAATAGGCCTGTGCTAGGGCTTTACCCCTGTTTAATAATGCACTGCATTTCTTATTTTGTTTGGGCTCTGCCCTTTTATAAATGATGCAGAGCATCAATTTTGTTTGGGCTCTGCCATTTTATTGCGTTTTATTTTGTTTGGGCTCTGCCTTTTTATAAATGATGCAGAGCATCAATTTTATTTGGGCTCTGCCCCTTTTATTGCATTGCAATTTATTTTGGCCTACTAGGCCTTTTTGATTTGGGCCTGGCCCTTTAGTAAACAATGCATTACATCTGTTAGGCGCTTTGCGCCAATCACTGAGTGCAAACGCTTGTGATGATGACACGTGTCACGCAAGCACAGTGCGTTGCGCCAGCGCGCTGCGCTTGCGCTGCTGACACGTGGCGCGCTCTGGTGAGTTGCGCCAATTTTAGAGAGCAAGACTCTATCTTAAAAGCGCATAGCGCAGATCACTCTGGAGCTGACACGTGGCGCTCCCTGGTGGCTTGCGCCAACTCAGGAGCGCAACAGTGCAGATTTACAAGTGCAAGGCACCGTTTTAATAACTTAATCCAATTTTGGATTTAAGAGGAGAATTTTTAAGATTCCAGAACCAATGGTTCATAAAAAAAGTGCAAGGCACTGTTATTATTATATTTTTTTTATTGAAGATCATTGATCTTGTTCTTAGATCAATGACCTATTCAGAAGAAATTCTTCTTTTTAAAAGGTCTTTACCTTTTTTCTTTTTTTTTTGTTCTTCTCCAAATTCTTCAGAGTTCTCTCTATTCTCTGTGTTGTTGTTATTTATTTTGATCTCGATGTTGACGATTTTTGAATTGGGGTCTAGGGGCCTTTATATAGTGCCCATTAATTTGTTAAATTTGTTAAAAATATCATTCTCTGAGTGATTTGGGGAATTTTCCCCACCGTTGGATCTTTAATCCAAGAGCTTCTGTTTTACAGAAGACAATCTTCTTGTTTTAACAAGAACAAAAAGATCTTACTGGAATTTTAATTTTGTTTGGCGCAAACGCTCCAGCGCTTGACACGTGTCGCGCAGCGCAGAGCGCAGCGCAACTGCGCTGTCACGTGTCGCGCAGCGCACTGCGCTAGCGCAACTGCGCTGCCACCTGTCGCGCAGCGCAGAGCGCAAGTTTGCTGAAGCATTGTTTCTTTATTTTAAAATTTGATTTTTATTATCTTTTAAAACAGAGTTTTGCTCTGATTGGGGAAAACATAAGCATTGCTTCATTTCCCGCATTGGGATTTGAACAGAGTTTTGCTCTGAAAGGAAGGTTTTCTCCTTTTTTATTATTATTTATTTATTTATTTATTTTTATTTTATTGGAACGGGTTTTGAGGCAAAATTTTGGCGGGAACAGGGTTGCTCTTGGATTGTATATAGAGACTAATATATGTCGTCGCCCGTAGAGCGCGGATTAAACCAAATACGTATATATTAGATTTGGGGGTTAAACTTAGGACGCATATCTCATAAAAATATGGTCCATCAGTTCACGGGATATTTAGGTTTGATCTAAAGATTGTTAGTCGTATATGGGACTAAGATGGACTTAGAAGATATAGATAAGGATCATTAGTCATATATGAGACTAAGATCAACTTAGTAGCAGTGAGCATATGGGCTCGATTGATCATTTGATCTCATATGAAGCATAAGCTTCTATACTTAGCATATATTGGCTATGTTCCCTGCTTTGGCGTGTCATCGGGTTTGCTTTACTATGAATAGCCCATGAATAGTAACGGAAATCAATTTGGTGATAGGCCGCAGGGCAGAATACCAGTTTAAAGACATAACGGTTTATCTTTCAGCTTGCGCAGACATGTTTATATTACTTGGCGAAGTGAATGGTGGTAACATGGGAATGTGCCCAATATTGGGGTGCGATCCAATTTGAAGCCATTTATATTTCCTTCAAAGATATACATATATATATATATATATATATATATATATATATATACATATACATATATATGCATGGGGGTGGTTGTTGGAATGGTGCGCATCTATATGGGTGCGCATCAATATGAGGTGTATCAATATGAGGTGTATACATTCCTTGTCTTGATGAAATTTCATATCTTTCATAAAGTTAGGACGAGGAAGGAGTCATTAGTTATTGGGACCCGCCACCTCTATGAAGATGTACCCTTTAACCAAATATGTATCAGAGGTGTGGAAAGATGTACCCTTGAACCAAATCCCGTATATGAGGAATGAGAACATGTTGGAACTTGCTGGAAAAGGCTTCTATATTTTATCTAAGGATCATTAGTCTTATATGAGACTGAGATCAACTTAGAAGGTATGTGATGAGAATCATTTGTCATGTATGTGACTAAGATCAACTTAGATGGCATCGATGAAGGATCATTAGTTGTATATGAGACTACGATCAACTTTAGAATATATGGTTTAAGGATAGTTAATCTTATTTTAGATTAAGATCTACTTAGAAAATATGTTTTATTTGATCATAGGATCACATATGAGAAGCAAAAATTTCAATACTTAATTTATTTTAATTAAGTAATTAAGCAAAAGATTGCTGCTCAAGTGCGCATGTACATTTGAGATACGCATGTACATGTAACTTTTTTAAAGGGGGTGCGCATGTGCATATCACATGGTTGCACACTTGCTTGTGGTCGAGGTGATGCGCACGTGCATATCACGTGGTTGCGCACTTGTTATCATGTCAAATTCACATCTGCGCTTGTATATATGCGCATGTATTGAGAAGTCAACATTTCATTTGCGCACACGTGCATATCACGTGATGCGCACATCTTCAGGGACATTCTTTTCTCCATGCGCACACGTGAGTTTCACGTGATGCGCAAATCACCAGTGGCATTATTTTATCTAAGTGCTTATATGCGTACTTCTGTATGGGTAAACTTCTTCTTAAAATGCAACCTAAGGTTAGGTGCGTACTGTTCATCAGAAAGCAATGGCTTTCAAAAAAACATAAGTTTATGTTCATTAATTTTTGGGTGCATCTATGATGCGCATCCAAATTTATGAAAGTTTATGTTCTTCATAAAGGGTCTTTTCTTCAAATCTTGGATCTCATGATCGATCACTGATAAAAAGTCAAAACTTTTATCATGAAGAAAGACATGTCATAAAATCTTTTGATCTTGTTTAATAAATCGATGATTTCAACAAAAAGCTAACACTTTTATATAAAGCAAAAGCTTTACTATTATCAAAGAAATGAATATTTTTTCCTTCTTTCTATTTTCTTTTTACCTTTTTGTTGAAGGTAATGAAGATGATGAGATTTTTTCTCGGTTGGAGGAAGTGCGCACTTTATTTGCGACTGCTCTCCAAAGTATGAATGTGTTTATTTCTGCCCTTTTTCAAGATCTCTATTAATAGTAGAGAGTCAATTAAGGTTTGTTGCAATTTATTAGGGATTTATTTTATTTTAAATTAATTCATATCAATTTAGAGGCCTTGTGCACCGTTGGATCTTTATCCATGATAATTTGATTTAGTTTGTTAAATTGTCAATCAACAGATTTTTATTTTTGTAACAATTTTAAACAGAAGCGCATGCTTCATTGGCTGCAAGTGCGCATGGCAAGGATGCGTACGTGTTGATGCCTATCTCATGCATTAACCTTCATATGCGCATGTATATAGGTGCGCACATCATCAAAGTCGTTTTCCGTCATGTGCGCACTTGACACTTGCGCAAGTGCATTTAGCCACTTTATTAAAAGTGCGCACTTAATATTGATGCAATAAAATAGGTGCAAACAAATGCCCCCCCCTGATCGTGCGCACGTGACTCGCACATGGGTGCGATCGGTATCAAGTTGCGAGTCACCGTATTTGTCTCAAGATTCGTGAGGTGCGAACCGACATTTGGCCCCAATAAATAGGGCCCCACTCTCTTCATCGAAGTGCGCCATTTTTCTTTTCTCCCTTATATTTCTGAGAACCTTTTTGCGCACTTATTTCCTTCGGTGCTTACGCGCTTATTGAAACTTTCGCTTCCTGTAGAAACCCTTGCTTTTTCAAATATCAATTGGCAAGTGCACTTGCGCACCTCTGCCCTTATTTTATGAATGCATACCCTTTGGTTGCGCACCATTGAGGAGCAAAGCTTAGACCTCACTTAAAGACTTAGAATATTTAGTTTGGTCTTTCTATGGAGTTTCTTAGCTCCAAAGCTAAAGATTTCACTCTTTACCCCTACAGATTTTTCCATGTGATGACCCGGCGCCTTTCAACTTCTTGCTTTTTAGGTATCATGGCTGGTCTCATGTACAACATCAGTGATATCATTTCTCACGATAATGATCACCGGTACGAGCCCAGCTATTCTGACGTTCAATGCGACGCTGTACTCCGTCGTTTTGAGGACTACTGCGGGCGGTTACTTCCACGTCGGTCTTCTCTCCTGCAACTGCTCTTTACCGCAATCTGGAGGGCTACCCCCAGGCTCTTCAGGACGATGCCGGAACGTGAACTGGATCAGGCCGAGGATAAAATGCATTCAATCTACATATTGGGCTTAATTTCTAAGAACCGGAAGGACCGTTCTATAAATGTCTTGTGCCAGGTCTACTAGCGAAAGGCGCTTATATCCTCGCTCGTGAGAGTTGAAGATATCAGTGACAATCCTGATGCTCGTGTTTGTGAACGGAAGTGCAAGGAAAAGGAGGAGGATGCACGGGAGGCCTTGCAAAATCTTGTTTTTGATTTCCATAACCAATGTACCAATGGCAATCTTTTTCCCTTGCTGTAACCATCGAATAAGCTAGAATTTGAATTTTTATGAATCGTACTTCCCTTTCGTTTTGTGAAGCTTGCATCTTGTAGTAGCTTGTAATCCATCTTTTCTGTGGCTGCGCTAAAATATTTTAGTTTAGTTTATCTACTTGTTTCGGAGTCTTCAGTTTACCCTTCTCTTAGGCTTTTGGATAAACTTATCCTAATGTTAAACATACATAACCCCTATTATCATAGGATTCCATTAGGTTTGGGGTACTGGGTTAAGTCCATCGTACTATTGCATTGGCTGATATCTTCTCAATGTACAATCCCTTAGGCTGCGGCTCGAGTAGCCATGCATTTTTCGTGTCTCTGATCTCTTCTGATGCTAGACACGACATCTTCAAGTAATCTTTTTAGCTTGGAGCATCCACATTTCCATTGGAAGATTCGGCGTTAGGCATCGCCATGGTGCTTTACCTTGAGTTTAGGCTCTATTTGGAGCCCCGGAGGAGTCATGACCGCACCCTTCTGAGGTGGAATGACATCCAGTGGTTTTTAGGCTTGCATATCTTGCCGTCAAGACATGAAGTTAGGAATGTGTCGTCACTTCACTTTTGTTTTGATTATGTTGCGTCGATTCTTCAGTGAAGTAAGGTAGACATCCATATGATCTTTAGGCTGTATATATCACCATTGAGATTTAGAGCTAGGAATTTACCACCGCTCCACTTTTGCTTTGGCTCCTTAGAGCTTTGTTGACACCACGCCTGTACTCTGCTGCTGGAGTAAGAAGGATGTCCAAATAGTCTCTAGGTTGTTTGTATGCCATCAAGACTTGGAGCTAGGAGATGCCATCACTCCACTTTATTTTGACCCTTTGGTTCTTGTTGACGTCGCATCCATATCATGATGGAATAAGAAGGCATATCGAGATAGTCTTTAGGCTGTATGTATGAAATTAAGTCTTTGTTCTTCGTTTGGAGAAGTATGGTGGAAAATATGGTTCCCTTTCTTTCATTTGTGCCCGTGGATTGTATACAAGAGTCGGTATTGACTTACTTGCAGAGCAAAAATTCCATATATATTTCTTTTGTATATTTTTATATATCCACGATTGCTATATCATTTCAGTTATTCTTATCGCGAAAGTCGCAATTGCCCAATCATTTCGGCTATTTTTCACGGTACCCAATCATTTCGGCTATATTTTTATTTTTACTCCCTAATTTTTATTGCGAGCTACCCAATCATTTCGGCTATTTTTTTATTAATTTTGCTCGCTGATTTTTATTGCGAATTGGGGACTTGGAGTCTGATACCAGCCTTGGCATCAGTATCACTACAACTAGAATATTGTCAGGAGCGACTCATCATCTGCCGAGAGAGTTCTTAGAGTTTGATACTTGGTTTGGTATCAGTATCGCTACAACTGGACTATTGCCAAGAGCGACTTATCATCTGTCGTTGCCCATAGGACAAAGGTGGCTTAGAAGACAAGTCCAGGTGCCTGTCAACTAAGGCTTTTGAATCTTCATAACCCATAAGGTTCTCATGAAGGTATTTCTCCCTACGAATCGAGAGGATCTCGTAGGTGTATTTTCTTCTTAGAACTCGCATAGATTTCTAAGCGGATTTTCTCTTACAAGTCTTAAGGATCTTACAAGAGTATTTCCCCCTTGCAAATTGAGATCACTTATAAGTGTCGTTCATCATATGGGGATATTTCTCGCCATTGGTGGGACTTCGTTGAAACATATTTGTTTGTGCCCGTGAATTGTATATTAGTGTCGATATCGAACTACTCATATGGCAGTTTTGGAGATATGATGGCTTAAGTAACAGGTTCAAATCCCTGTAACCTAAATATTTTGAAGTCTATGAGTCGTAAAGGTATCTAAGAGGTATTTTCTCCTTACAAGTCGAGGGGATCTCGTAAGTGCATTTTCTTCTTAGGAATCGTATGGATTACTAAGTTTGTTTCTCCTTTGTGAGTCGGAAGGATCTCAAGCAGGTGTTTTCTCCTTGCTGGCCGAAAGGATCTCGCAAGTGCATTTTTTTACGAATTCACATCCTTTCGAGTTTTCACAAGCTCGCCAGTAGTCCGGCTATTTTACTCATGAAGCCCTTTCGAGTTTTCATCCATGCCCTTTTTGCTTGTGGACATATCATTCTTTTTTCGGTGGAATTCTTGGATGTAGCTTCGCCGCATGTGACCCAACATCGCTTGCCGGTGGGACTTGAGCGAGATATGGATCATTAATGCCTATGGATCGTCTACGGTGATCAATATAGAGATCATCCGTAGGGCATAACATCATTTGGAGGACTGCATCATCGGCGGATCTTCATAACCGGTAGGACATCAGGTGCAGCCTCGCAGGTGGGACTTGAGTTGCAATCATTGCCGGTAGGACTTCAGGTGCAACGTGGGTCATAAGAAGCCCGTAGGGAAACATATATTGGAAGAACATGGTGGAGATACATATCGCTCGTGCCCATGGATTGTGTACGGTAGTTGTTCTCGCCAAAAATTTTGGCCCAGAGCTTGTAGTTCCCTTATAAAAAACGGGGGAGAAAGGAAAGAAGAAACGAATTCCTCCCAAGTGCAAAGCACGCGAGCGTTCTGGCTATGAGGAGAACTAAAACCCATAATTTGGCCTCATGTGTTAAACACGTGACTGCTCATATGCAAAGCATATGAACGCTGAACAGAAATAACCAAAAAGGTTAAACAATGCTCACGTGTTAAACACGTGAGCGCGCATATACAAAGCATATGAGCGCTGAAAGTAAATAACCAAAAGCCAAACAGGCCTCACGTGTTAAACACGTGAACGCTCATATGCAAAGCATATGTGCGCTGAATATAGACAGGCTAAAATCCTTATTGGGGATCACAAGTTAAATATGTGAGCACATCAGTTTGAAGCGCTAGATTCAGATAGAATTAAATTCTATTTGAGAAGATATCCTCCCGATCTTTCCAAAACGAGAAAGATTTTTCTCTGTTAAAAATAGAACCTTTGAATTTAAAATCCAATGATGATAAAATCACCAATTAAACCATATGATAGAATTAAATTCTATTTGGGAAATATTTTCTCTGAACTTTCTAATATGGAAAGCTCTTTCTCTAAAAGAGAATCTTGGATTTAAAATCCAATGGTGATAAAATCACCAATTAAATCATGTGATAGAATTAAATTCTATTTAGAAAACATTTTCCTGATCTTTCTAAAATAAGAAAGATATTTTCTGTTAAATATAATTAAATTCTATGGTTAGGAAAATATCTTCCTAATCTTGTTAAACTAACAAGATATTCATATGATAGAATAAAATTCTATCTTAGAAAAATATTTTCCTAATCTTATTAAAATAAATAAGAAATCTTCTCTGTTAAACAGAGAGCCTTTGGATTAAAAATCTAACAGTGAATAAATTCATTGGTTAATCTTTAAGATTATTTTGATTGATTATGAAATTAATCATGATCTCTCAATGAGAGATTTTCTCAACAAATTGATTTTTCTCTTCACCTATAAATAGAAGTAAAGAGATTAAATCTGAAAAAGAGGAGACCACCCCATAAACTTCTATAAAAAATATACAGAAGGTTCTTACAAGGTTCCACAAACAACAGAGAATTTAATTCTCTCAAAGAAGAAGATCTCCCTCCTCAAAACCCTAGGTAAAGAAAACATCAAGGTAAAAATATCTCATTTACCTAACATATCTAAGGGTTTAATCCTTCTCAAGAACTTAGTTCTTTTTCTGGATCTGAGATCCGCAAGACAAATCTCCCAAGTTGAGAATTTAATTCTCATCGGGAAGATCTTGTTCTTGAGAGTCAAACATTCAGGGGAGAATATGGATATAAGAACATGAAGTAAATGGAGTCCATAATACTCCAGGAAGTTAGTTCCATAAAATCAAGAACTTGGTTCTTAAAGAACCTGATCCTAAATCCTCAAAATAGTGATCTTGGTGATCGTTAATGGCCAAAATATCATTAACAGAGATTTAAGTTCTCTAAAAACATCAACAAAAATTAAATCTCCAAAGAACTTAACCCCTCATGTGAAACACACGTGAGCGCCAAAACTCAATACCTCACATGAAATACACGTAAGCGCTCAAAAGAAGCCAAAGCAGAGCGCCACACGTGAAACACACGTGAGCGCCAGACGCTCAGCGCCTCACGCGAAACACATGTGAGCGCCACAAAAAACTAGTGCTTAGCACTATTCCAATGCCCCACGTGAAACACATGTGAGCATTGTATATCTTAGTGCTTAGCACTGCTGGGTAGTAAAGAAACCCAATTTTAGCCCAAATTGACTAAGTTTCCTGATGTTAAATCTCTTTGATTTTAAATCAAGCGAGCTTATATGATCATGATTTCCAAACGGGTATTAGTCTCAAACATGATTAATGATCTTTCATCGATGATATCTAAAATGATATTCATCTCATATCCCCTAAGGTAATCTTAGTCTCAAACAAGACTAATGATTCTTAGATGATCCACCACGATTCTTTCCCTTAAATATGGGATTTGGTTCAATGGTACATCTCTTCACACCTCTGATATATGTCGTTGTAATTCATCAGCATTTCTCGAGAGGTGTCGGGTCCTAATAACCAACAACTCCTCTTCCTTCGTCCCCAAAATGGGAATGTTAGACCGAAATGTCCGTAAACTAATATTTATCTCAAATATGGCGATAATGGACTAAAATGTCCTTAAACTAACCCCCGTCCCAAACAGGGAGTGTTGGACCGCGATATCCTTAAACTAATATAATTGAGCCCATATGCTCATTTGTTTCTAAGTTGATCTTAGTCTCGAATATGATTAACGATCTTTAGATCAAACCAAAATATCCCATGAACTGATGAACTTCATTTATATGAGATCTGCGTCATAAGTTCATTCCTGTTAGCAAACAAAGCTACTAACGTAGACCCTGTCAAGCAAATCCTTGACCCAAAACCAAAATCTAAAATATATGGAATTGGACTAATCCGCACCCTACGGGCAACGAAATAAACTAGTCTCCGTATACAATCCATGGGCAAGCTTAACAAACAAAAGAACACACGACACAAAGTGACCTTCTAGAGCAGGAGAAAATAGTTATCGCAATGTGGTAACGTAATTAACTACAGGAGCTTGCGCCTACAGGGAAGAGCGTCCCCAGAATCAAAAACCCCTCACAAATGAGGGGGAATCTGATGAAGTCTGCTACATCGGTCGCATCTGTCCAAATCTTTGATATACGGTTCTACAAATCAACTTGGTATCTTCGAAGAGGTGGATGGATATGTCCAAATAGCATCTGCCCCAAAATTCAGGCTAGACGTCCCAACGTCTCAATCCAGTTTTCGGCGGTAAATAGTAGTCAATATGGAGACAAACCGTAGGGCAAGATGCCAAGTTAGGGACATAGTGGTCCATGGGAAACATGGGTAATATATGTGGGACATAGATCATTTGTGCCCGTGGATTGTATACGGCTGGTTAAATGATCCATGCATTAAGGCAACACGCTAGTTTAGGGACATCACAGTCTATCTTTCTGGTACTTGGAGATGCAATCTTTGCTATGAATAGCCCATGGACAGTATACGGTAGTCAATATGGAGACCAGTCGCATGGCAACTTATTAGTTTAGGGGTATTCCGGTCCATCATTCCAGTTTAGAGACATAGTGGTCCGTCTTTCCAGTTTAGAGACATAGTGGTCCGTCTTTCCAGTTTAGGGACATAGCGGTCCATCATATTTGTTTCGGTTGGGGAGTTACATAATTCATCTGTTCCACTGCTTGCTTGCTTAGGCATTGCTGCTTGGCCTTTTCATAAATGGCCACTTCCGACCTTAGGCTATTTTCACCCTCTTGGACTGCTTTTTTTTACCACCGCGTCAATCAGGTTGTCTTGCGGGAAATACAAATCATTTTGCACAATACCTGCCCCTGATCATCAGTGTCACATTCTGACGCTGACGGAGCATTTTCTTCATATACGAAGGAACGGGAGATCATGTGGCATCATTCCACCAGCTCTTTTGCTCCTTCTGTCGAGTCTTCTTTTTCTTCAGAATCCTTATTTTTTTGAAAGGATGCTGAAGAAACTGACGAACGTGTCTTTTGGTTATATTCCTCCAACGCGTCGATATATTTTTACAGATTCGTCCGACTGTCTATATATTCGGGCGGCTGCATAGGTTTCTCAGTCTTTGTCTTCCAATCTTGACTAGGGGGCTTTTTCCCTTATTATCCGTTTTCAGAGTGGGACATGGTTTCTGCATCCCTTCCGTAGTTTCTGGTTCAAGCGGGCTATTCTACTTGATTTCAGGACACACTTATAGGTCCTTTAACATTCTTTCTGTTTTTGATGAAAAGACCATATCTCATGAAGATTCCTCCGCCAGCGAGCAGGATGCACACTGCGTATGTTTCGGGGAAATGAGTATCCACGTCCTAATCTTTTCAAGGGTGGGATCCATGCGGTCGTTATTTTGGCGACCAGATACTTTAGAGCCACTCGTTTATTGTTGAACGTTGGCAACTGACGCCGCCTTGTCTTTGCTTTTCTCATTTCATAAATTTTCATCAGAAGAGGAAGGGCATTGATCTAATTGAGCCAATTTATCTATAAGCTCTTAGAAAGTTGTAGACTTGAAAAATGTCATGAATGGATACACCCACGAATGTCGGTCAATAGTAGCTACAAACATTCCAACTGCCGGAGCTTTATCGATACGCTGCTCACATTTAGACCAAAGGTTTCACCATCGGGCAGCATATTGAACCCAGGTCTCGTTCGGTCTGACCCTTTCATTGATCAATGTCGTCATGGTAGTACGTTCATTTGCACTAGTGAATCTTTGGCAGA
This sequence comes from Agapanthus africanus, assembly GCA_030015575.1. Taxonomy (NCBI): domain Eukaryota; kingdom Viridiplantae; phylum Streptophyta; class Magnoliopsida; order Asparagales; family Amaryllidaceae; genus Agapanthus; species Agapanthus africanus. Next base: position 593,696,447 of record CM057344.1, on the reverse strand, counting down.
AGAGCAGTTCTATCTCGACAAAATTCTTCATGAAGTCGTTAGGGAGCTCCGAATACTATTCGAAAGCAAAGCCTGACAGACTGCTGACGAATTGACGGACAAGAAGCATGTCATCTCCTCCAGTTTGGCGCACATGGATTTAAACTGCACTATTTGTTAGCGAGGATTCCCTGTCCCTTTGTATATGTGGAACATTGGAAATGTGTATCCCGGAGGGTACTGTCTCTAGTCGTACCATGCTGGATACGGTCGACCGGTCTTGACCAGCTTATTCGCCGCTTCGCTGGCATAGTGAGATTTTATCTGCTGGGCGATATATTCATCCAACTTTGCTTTGGAGATCATTTCCTCTTCAGCCGTTGATGGGGCGTGCAAAGGATTCGAAGAATCTCTTGTCATCAAGAATGACCACCGGCGGTTCATCTGCCTAGGGTTTTGATTGAGCTATCATTCCTGCCATATTCTGGATCAAGAGGGCCATTTTGTTCAGATTACAGGCCATCTCTGCCACTTCCTTATCTTTTTTCTTGAGAGCGCGCTTCAGGTAGTCAATATCAGACTCCTGTCTTGTGCGTTCTTCGGGTTCATCCTCCGAGCTTGCTTTCGGCTGGGGACTTTTAAGCGCTACCGCTTGAGCAAGTATCTCCTGCAGCTTTTCATATTGCTGCTGAGCCTTTGTCAGAGACCAAGTATGCAGCCTGTGACTAACAGAAGCTCGACATTCATCTTTGGAGCTCACCATATGGACTGCATGAACTATCATGCCCTCGGGCTTGAGGCGTTTGGAATCTCGACCCTTGGGATTTTCTTCGGGCACTTGAACTTTTTCTGGCCTCTCTCTTTTGAAGGGACCCGCTTTAGGAGGAACCATCATAGCAGGAACCGCCTTGGACGAGTCCCCTTGTATTTAAAAGGGGAGTTGTCAATTTTTGGCTGATACTTCATTTGTTTGAACTCATGAGAAAAGCTGGGGACAACGACGGAGTTCTTCACCTCCTTCCACACCTTATATATAGATGAGGAAAGTCTTTTTGGAGAGTGAACTGGCTTCTGCTCTCCTTGGATCTCTATGGGCTGCGGAGATTTCTTCAATACTGCAGTGGGGGATTTTGTCTAACCCTTCGCAGTAGTTTGAAACTGTTCCCGGTTGGAACATCAATATTCACCATTGGAGTTGGAGCGGGGGGGATCAACTCGGATGGAGAACTGCCCCCAGCTTGCCTTATTTAACACCAATATTGATGTCGATCATGTCTTGAGACCAGAGTTTTTTCGGTCTTAAGAGCTCGCTAGGCTTGCCCCTTATTTTCTTTCAGAGCATGACTATTATGCCTCCTGTGTTGGTCTTGGCCTTTGGTAGGTGCCAGTCTTTTAAAGACCAATGCCTTCGGCAGAACTGAAGCTTGAGGAACCAGCCTGTGGAAGACAGACTTCTTCTTGGCTTTCTCCCTCGGCGTTGAGGAACCGAGGGTAGGAGTTGAGAGTATTGACCCAAAGAAAAGCCCATTCATTTCTTGAAGAGCTGGGATGCAGAGAATTGAGGCTGCAAGTGGCCCATACTTGACTCCACGATGAGACGGAGCTTGAGTTAAAGTTGGAAGCCATTGATCTCTAAAGAGAGATGAAACGCCAACTTCATTATCCCAATGTCCAAAGGCAACATAAACATATATACCGCGATTATGTTCACGAAAACACGACACATGAAGTGTGGAGTGGAAAAAGAAAAAGATCCCACCGGACATGCCAGAATTTGTTTACCACCGAAAACCGAGACGAACTGGGATAAAACGTCTTACCTAAATTTAGGGGCAGATACTATATGGAACATATCCGGCCACCTCTTCGAAGGTACTAAGTTGATTTATGGCACCGTATATCGGAGATTTGGTTAGATGCAACCGTTATAACAGACTTATCAGATCCCCCCTCATATGTGAAGGGGTTTTGATTGTGTGGATGTTTTTTCTCATAGGCGCAAGCCTCTACAGTTAATTACATTATCGCTAAGCAATAACAACTTTCACCTTCTCCATGTCTATCACTTCAGGTCGTGTTATATGTTGGGGTCACCTGTGGATTGTATACGAAGATTAATATATGTCGTCGCCCGTAGGGCGCAGATTTCCAAATCCGTACATATTAGATTTGGGGGTTGAACTTAGGACGCATATCTCATATAAATGAGATCCAATAGATTACGGGATACTTGGGTTTGATCTAAGGATCGTTAGTCATATATGGGACTAAGATGGAATTAGAAGATATGGCTAAGTATCGTTAGTCATATATGAGACAAAGATCAACTTTAGAATAGTGAGCATATAGGCTTGATTGATCATTTGATCGCATATGAGTATAGGCTTCGATGCTTAGCATATATTAGTTAAGTTCCTTGCTTTGGCTTTTCATCAGGTGCGCTTTACTATGAATAGCCATGGATAGTATACGGTAGTCAATTTGGTGATAGGCCGCAAGGCAGAATATCAGTTTAAGGACATATCGATCCATCTTTCAGCTTACGCACACATGTATATATTACGTATCGAAGTGAATGATGGTAACATAGAAATAAGCCCAATATTGGGGTGTGATCCAATTTGAAGGCATTTATATTTTCTTCAAAGATATACATATTCATATACATATACATACATATATATATGCTTAGGGTGGTGGTTGTTGGGATGGTGCACATCTATATGGGGTGCGCATCAATATGAGGTATATCAATATGAGGTGAAGACATTCCCTGTTTTGATAAAATTTCATATCTTTCATCAAGTTGGAACGAGGAAGGAGTTATTGGTTATTGGAGCCCGCCACCTTTCTGAAGACATTAAGAAATTACAATATCGTATATCAGAGGAAAATATATACCCTTGAACCAAATCTCATATATGAGAGATGAGAACATGTTGGAACTTGCTGAAAAGGGCTTCTATATTTTATCTAAAAATTATTAGTCTTATATGAGACTGAGATCAACTTGTAAGGTATGGGATGGGGATCATTAGTCGTGTATGTAACTAAGATCAACTTAGATGACATCGATGAAAGATCATTAGTCGTATATGAGACTACAATCAACTTTAGAAGATATGGTTTAAGAATCGTTAATCTTGTTTTTGATTAAGATCTACATAGAAAATATATTTTATTTGATCATAGGATTACATATGAGAAGCAAAAGTTTCAATGCTTAATTTATTTTAATTAAGTAATTAAGCAAAAGCTTGCTGGTCAAGTGCGCCTGTACATTTGAGATGCGTGTGTACATGTAACTTGTTTAAAGAGGGTGCGCACGTGCATATCACATGGTTGCGCATTTGCTTATGGTCGAGGGGATGCGCACGTGCATATCACGTGTTTGCACACTTGTTATCAGGTCAAATTCACATATGAGCTTGTATAAATCCGAGCTTGTATATATGTGTATGTATTGAGAAGTCAACATCTCATTTGCGCACATATGCATATCACGTGATGCACACATCTTCAGGGACATTATTTTCCCCCATGCGCACATATGAGTATCACATGATGCGCAAGTCTCCATAGGCGTTATTTTATCTAAGTGCTTGTATACACATTTCTGTATGGGCAAACTTCTTCTTAAAGCGCGACATAAGGTTAGGTGTGCACTGTTCATCTGAAAGAAATGGCTTTCAAAAAGAAATATAAGTTTCTATTCATTGATTTTGGGGTGCATTTATGGTGCACATCCAAATTTATGAAGGTTTATGTTCTTCATAAAGGGTCTTTTCTTCAAGTCTTGGATCTCGTAATTGATTTCTCATAAAAAGTCAAAACTTTTCTCATAAAGAGAGACAAGCCATAATATGTTTTGATCATGTTTAATGAATCGATAGATTCAACAAAAAAAAACGCTTTTATATAAAACAAAATCTTTATTATTATCAAAAAGACGAATTTTTTCTCCTTCTTTCTTCTTTCTTTTTTCTTTTTACCTTTTTGTTAAAGGTAATGAAGATGATGAGATTTTTTCTCAATTGGAGGAAGTGTGCACTTTATATGCAGCTGCTCTCTAAAAGTATGAATGTGTTTTTTCTGCCCTTTTTCTAGATCTCTATTAATTGTAGATGGTCAATTAGGGTTTGTTGCAATTTATTAGGTATTTATTTGACTTTAAATGATTTTAAATTGATTTATATTGATTCAGAGGCCTTGCACGCCGTTGGATCTTTATCCAAGATGATTTGATTTAGTTTGTTAAATTGTCAAACTACAAATTTTTATTTTTGTAACAATTTTAAACATAAGCGCGTGCTTCTTTGGCTGCAAGTGCACATGGCAAGGATGTGCACATGTGTTGCGCACGTGTTGCTGCCTATCTCATACATTAGCCTTTATATGTGCATGTATATAGGTGCGCACGTCATCAAAGTCGCCTTTCTATCATGTACATACTTGACACTTGCGCAAGTGCCTTTAGCCACTTTATTATAAGTGCACACTTGATATTGATGCAATAAAACAGGTGCAAACAATTCTATTTTAAACACACATGATACGGAATGAGTGTGATTAATCCAATACTTGAAAAATATAGAACCACAAATATGGTACTTTTTATTCAATATTGAATCAATCAAGTCAAGCCTGAAGCATTATTAAAATAGGACAAAGCATATTATAGAATAATTAGCTAATCTCTATAATAGAGTAGGAATATATAGAATAACCAGCCAATCTTTATAATAGAGTAGGGCTTTATAGAATAACCAGCCAATCTCTATAATAGAGTAGGGTTTTTATAGAATAATTAGCCAATCTCTATAACAGAGTAGGGCTTTTAGTAAAATTCCATAAATCCATATTCTCGGATTTTGAAATAAAGATAAAGGTTTGAGTTGCTTACTTCCAAAAATGATGTTTACATATTTACTTTGTTAATTACATCTAGATAGATTACCCCCCGATTAAGAAAAGATCATATAAAATATACATAAATACAACGTTTTAAAGAAAATTCATCACTAATGAAAAGATAGGTTCCTTCATCGAAGGCATTCCATTGATACCATAACAAAAAAACTAAAAGATTGCAAGAATAAATAAATGAAGGTATTGGATTGTTGAGAATAATCCTGACATCCTTACCTTTTTTGCAAAGGATGAAGAGAACCAAGCCAAGAAATGAAATAAAACTTCCTCTTTATTTTAAGTGTGAGAATGAGTGTAAGGGTACAAGGCCTCTCTCTTTTTTAGAGTGGAGAATTGTGTATGAAATTGTTTTGGAATTGTGTGCAAAATGAGAGAAATCCACCCTCCTTTTATAGGCTAAGGGGGTGGCACAATGGTAGTTAAAATGGGAGGGTAATTTAATTTTTTAAATTTAAACTTCATAACTAATCCCTCCAAAACCATGGGAGGGGGTATTTGTAAAATATTTTGTACCAAACAAGTTGTACAAAATATTTTTGTCCAAAAGGGACCAAATTGTCCGGGTTTGGTTGACCAGCCCTTTGGGGGTCGGGTTTCGTGTTGACCGGCCACTTGGGGTATCGGGTTGGGTTGATTAGCCCTTTCCCATGGGGGGGTTAGGTCTTGGTTGACCGGCCCCATAGGGGGCCGGGTTTTGGTTGACCGGCCGTTGAGAGGACCGGGTCTTGGTGGACCAACTGCTGAGAGGGCCTGGTCTTTTGAAGGTGTTTGAAACTATTTGTGTGTACACGGGCTCGCTTAAGGCGCATTTGATATGCATGGGCTCACTTAAGGCACATTTTTGTTGATTCGGGACTTTGAGAGATTGCTATGGATATTTGTTGTCTGCGTCACTGAACCACATGTTCTTCTGAAACCGAACCGGGGCAATGTAGTACGTACTCGTATACAAACCGAGCAGAGGCGGTTGTAATACGGGGCTCATCTAAAACCGAGCAAATGTAATTGGAACGATAATGTAGTTCGTACTCGTATACAAACCGAGTAGAGGCATCACGTACTCGTATACAGACTGAATAGAGGCATCGGGAACCGAATAGAAGCATCAAGAGTATTTGAAAACTAGAAACCAAGCATAGGCGTCAAGCATGCTTTTCGGATATTGAACAGAGGTATGGCGTGTTCCCCAAATGTCTAACAGAGGCATGGCGTGGTAGACTGTAGAAAAATGCCTATAGAAAGAACCCAAAAGTAGAAATTACCTGTGTGATAGCCGTTGATAGTAAGCCCGTATAAAGGTTGATTGTCGGGAATAAGAACCCGTGTAGAAGTAGCAGTCGACGATTTAAGCTCAAGCCTTTTATGATTTCTACAGTCACATTTCTTGTATTGTACGTGGATGACATTCTCTTAATAGGGAATGATATCCCTATGTTACAGTCAGTTAAACTTTGGCTGTCACACAGATTCTCCATGAAGGATTTGGGTGATGCATCATACATACTGGGGATTAAGATCTATAAAGATAGATCTAAAAGGACTTTAGGATTATCTAAGTCAAGGTACATAGACATCATACTAAAAAGGTTTAGTATGGAATATTCCAAGCGAGATAATGTACCCACTTGTTATGGAATCACCCTCTATAAAGAAATGTATCTCAAGACTGATGAGGAGAGGGCTCACATGAGTTTGATACCCTATGCATCTGAAGTATGATCTATCATATATGTGATATTATGTACCGGACCAAATGTAGCTTACGCACTTAATGTGGTAAGCAGATACCAGTCCAATCCTGGAGAGAAGCACTAGACAGCAATGAAGAACATACTCAAATACTTGAGAAGGACTAAGGAGTTGTTCTTAGTTTACGGTAATGGGGATCTCCATATGGAGGCATTTACCAATTCCAGCTTCCAAAGTGACATTGATGACAGCAAGTCTATCTTGAAATATGGGTTTACCCTCAATAGAGGGACAATATGTTAGAAAAGTTTCAAACAAGATATTGTGGCAGATTCGATGATGGAAGCTGAGTACATTGCAGTTAATGATGCAACCAAAGAAGCTGTCTTATAACAATTTGAAAATTTATTAATATTATTTTATAATTTAATTAACAATATAAAGAGTTTTATTAAATAAATGGCATTCATTTAATTAGGTTTTTATAAATTGATATATATATATATAACTAATTACTACAATAAAACTAAGGTTTTCTTTTCTAAGTTAAGAATTATTTTGCATGGCAAGCTTAAACTATCTTGATATTTTCATTTTATTTTTCAAAATTTTCTTTAAAATAGATTATGGAAAGAGAGGGGGAACAAGGGGGTAATGCAAGGGAATGACCACTTCGAAAATTTGAAGAAAGGGAGTGAGAGAGTGGCATGGGTGAGCTCATATCCACCTTAACCTTACTCTCATCATTTCCTTCTCCAAAAATCCACTCATCACCCTCACCCTCACCATGGCAACCTTCCAAACTTAGCTAAGTCCCCCATTGCAACCACCTCCTCTCTCTATTTTCTTCACATGAAGCTATCACCAACACTTTAGTGGCCCCATTCCAAGCTTGTACCTCCTTTTCCCATCTCAAAGAAGTAATAATCCCATCTTTACTTGGTTTTTTAAAGATATTTTCCATGAAAACTAATTTTTCTAGCTAAAAGTCACCTTTTTTTGGTTTTTGATCTTTCAAACTAATTTTTTTAAAAGTGTGCTACTAGTTGTGGTGAAGCTAGTATGGTTTTCTTGCTGTTTACAACTTGTTCGGGTTATTGAAGGTATTTTGAAGCAAGGGTTATGAGTTTTAAGGTTTTCAAGAATTTTCAATTTTTCCAATTTTCGTTTCTGCAGACATCTGTGCTGAAAGCTTCAGACGTCTGCCCCTTGCTCAGACATCTGGTCCAAGTCTCTGGTTGGAAATTATTTGTTGTCCCGACGTCAAGTGTTTCCTCCTTCAGACATCAGATACTTCATCAGACGTCTGGGTTGAAGTCTTGGATTGTATTTTGGGTTGTTGGCCAGACATCTGGGGTTTCCTTATTCAAACATCTGTCGTTCAATTTTTATGACTATTTTCTTTTTAAACTTTAAATTGGATTTCTAATCTTTGATTCGATCTTTTATGTTTAAATGACGATTTCGGAGGATTGTTCTACGTAGTTAGGACACATTAGAACAAGTTAATTATAGGTTCCAACCTATGTACGTTTAGCTCGTTAATATTGATTACAGTTTAGATCCTTATTCGATTTCGTTATAAATTCTATTTAGGGTCGATCGCGGAGACTTCCGACACAGTGAGGAAGGACAAGACGGTCATGGGCTCCGACTAGAGCAAGTAACCTTTAGGTGAGTAGATTAGCAACTACAAGTGGGAACTCGGGCAGATGGCGTATAGCACCCTCGACTACCAAAAATTTTATAAAACTTTGTATCTATTTTAAACTCATGCTCATATGTACCCACTTGCTAGAATTTCCATATTATCTATACTTATTAGTATACTTTCCAGAATTGCCATGCTGCCTATACTAAGTATAATTGCCATGTTACCTATATTTGCTAGAATTGTCATGTTTATATTCCAATTGCCATACTTATATGTACACACTTGATAGAACGCTACACAAATACTAATGATCGCCATGTTGCATAATCACAAAAGCACATGCTATACTACACATCATTAGTACTGCCATGACACTTAGAAACTGCCGTGCTTTTCGTATTTTAATGACATCCATGCTAGTATAAATGGTTGATTACCATGATTTCGATATACGAATGCCATTGCTATATAAATTTGTATACGATAGTTGCCAACTGCTTCATAGATAAATGATGCATTGTGATTGTGATGAATTGATATTTTCCATGGATTTCAAGAAACCGCAATATTATTTATAAAACTTGCTTGTGTTTGCAAAAGCACGGTTTTATCTTGATATGATGATTTTGTTAGTGTATATGCCCTAGAGGCCATTACTGTATCATACTAGTTTGTATATTACTTAATGGAAGCTTGGGATATTCACCGTTGTATAAACAATCTTGCTCAAAATGGTAGTATGCTACTTGGTTTGTTTCTACTTCAATGTGTGTACATGTGTTTCTTTTAGCATATCACCTATACACATTAGTAGAGCCCTTAGGATCTTTGCTTGATTACCAGCGTTGTGATGGTAGTCACACTCGTGGGGGCTGGGTAATCTACAAGCACATCCTTTTACAGGTCCCTAGTCGTAGGATTATCGAGACAGGGCATCGATACTCCGGAGTAGACTAGCGTATGCGCTTCTCATCCCAGCAGGGGAGACGGTCTGTCCCACAGCCGTCAGTACGTCGTACTTGAGATAGTATGCGGGTGCTCGTTAGGTTACGAGTACACTGGACAGGACTCGTCGGGAACTGATTGGTTGGTACTATACCTATCGTCAGTTGTCAGTTCCCAGGTGACATGAGTACAGCTTAGTCCGCTGACTTGACACTATCACTTCGCCTCGAGTGTGTTCCCACTGTACTTTGAATACTACCCTACCACGGCTCAAAGGAGTCGTGCAAACAGGTAGTAGTTGGGTGCAGTCCCGAAGCACTTGGAGGCAGTGACGGTTAGAAAGGATTCGTCTCTCCCGGTATTGGGAGTTGATATCGCGCTGTGTCAAGGAGAGCCATTACACACAGTCGTCCCTGGCCAGGGCAAGCGAGATACACTGGTAGGTTTCCAGTGTTATCTCAGGGTGTTCTGGGCTACACTCCGACACGACTTGTACCGCTATTAGGGGACTGACGTTTACCGCCTTTCTAGGCCCGCCATACGATATTCTCAGACGAACAGACCGGACTGTACGGAGACTGTCACATTCAGGCTCAGTAGGAGTTCAGATGGGTCTCACCTCGTCCGTCTTCTTATCGGCATCTACCTGCGGGCCGTTACGCACAGCTAGTGCCGCTTGCGGTCTGTGGTTAAACCCACTGCCAGCGTAGTATCGAGTCTTTAGAGTCCCACACAGAGAGCTATTCTCCTTTAGGCAAAAGAGTAGAGGTCGCATGGTTTTGCGACAGGGTTCGGTCACATCCGTGCACTTGTGCACGTTTAGTGTCCGGGCAGTTAATACTAGCGGGTTTTGGTTTAAGCCAGATCCTAGTATACGTTTTGGGATTGGTTTTATCTCATTTGTATTCGTGTTTTCCGGAACGCGGATGCGGGTGTGTATGCACAGTTGACAGTGGCAGAGGCAGAGGATTCTCATTAGGGTTGTTGACTGTTGACTTTTTCTAAACCCTAATGAGAATAAGAAATATGATTAATAATAATATTAATTAAGTATTAGTGTGCCATGGTTGGGTTGAAAGTTTGACTTTGTTGACTTGTTGACCTTGTTGACTGGTTGACTAGCTTGGACTTGTTGACCATCATCATTACAATGGCTATCATTTCATGGCAAAGACTTTTGCTTGCTTATTATTCTTTACAAAATGAGTGCATGAAATGATATTGCCATTTGACATGAACCATCACATAATACTCAATTACTATTATTATTATGATTATTTTGTGTTACGAGAGGATGGTGGGAAAAAGTCTTCTTCATTCTATCATTTTGCATTCTCTCTCATCCTCAAGCTCTCCCTCTTCCTCTTGCTCTCTCTCTAGTTCATGGTTCTATTGTCTCATGTGTTGAGAAACAAGAACCATAGAGATAAAACCCAAAACACTTCTCTACTCATCCTAGTGTATAAGGTCTAGCAAGCCAAGTATTCTAGTTTCCTCTAGATTGAGGTTGGAGCCAAAAGTAGAAGCTTTCGGGTGGATCCATCTTCGGCACAAGGAGACGACGAGGTGAGGCCGATCCGACCACCACAAGGAGTTGAAGAGAAGGAGTTCAAGTTTAGGTATAACCCCTAACATTGTAGCTAAACTCTTAGCTAGGTTGTTAAATAGTTTGTTTAGCAAAGATCCGTTTTTTGAGTCCATGTTATCCCCACCGTAGAAAATCGTTTTTCACAATTTCCGCAACCCCAAAGAACCGGGGATGGGTAACGTGGACTTACAGTGGTATCAGAGCCTAGCTAAATACTATCTAACATGTTAGCAAAGTAACTAGAAGTTCGATCGGAGAAAAAATCACAAAACATGCCCGAAATATCAACTTTCTGCCTATTTTGCTTTCTGTTCAAAAATGAATAAATCATACACTAAAAATCGGCTCAGGGTTTTTAAAGCACACCCAAGAAAAATGGTCCAGCGACTCGGTCAAAGCGCCGCGGAACCGCGGCAGGAGCATGCTCCCGCCGCGGATCCGCGGCCGAGTTGACTCGGCCGTGGGCAATTTTTCCTGCAGTGTGTTTAGTGGGGTGTTTTGGGATTTTTACAATATGTCTTTTCTGCCCAGATTTTCCAGAAAGCAAAATTTGTTTTTGGGGTAGTTAAAAATCCGTATTTTGATTGAACTTCTAAAAACTTTAGCTAACGGGTTATATCTGTGATGTGATATATGTATTGAACGTCTGCTAATCGCTATACGTCGATTAGTGGGGGTTATACATATCTGTGATCTGTAATGTTGATGGTATGTGTATATGAATTCATTGGACTGTCGCGGATGAATAGCCAGGAGGTTGTGAGATGAGAGTTTTATTTGTCTTTCATTTCATGTAATATGTAAATTGATGTAATATTATTTGTTTGGCCGCACATCCGGGATGAGGTTGTAGCCGCCATTGTATAATTTCTTTTTACTGTTTTTGCTCCTAGGATAGACCCAAGGAGGGGTGCATAAACTACCGGGTACCTCGAAGTGCCGAGTGTCCTACTCACGTTGTTGAGGGAGGTTGCTTCACTTCGGGTATTTGGCGGGTAGTTTGCCGCACCCGTAGGGGTCTAGGGTGGGGTATTGGCTATTCATCGCGACCGTGTAATCCGCTTTTCGTTACAGGCTCGTACGAAATGCAGATTCCTAGTATATCCAATGTGTTCATCTGTGATCTGGAATGGCTATCATTGCATCTGACGAATGTATATATCTATATATGATATCTATTTAGGCGTTGCTTATGTTTTGCATCCGCGCTAGTCCAGCCCCCGCTCTGTCGTTAGTTAAGTAACCTAACGGGTAATGACAGGGCCCCGTGGCGAATGCGGATGGCATAAGCGTACGTCATATTTTCGTTGTTTTCTGCAATGGTAGGATTAAATGATGGGACGCATTACAATTAATGCAAGAAAATAAACCAAAGTTAAAGTCGTTGGAACAATTTCAAAAACCACTCGGTTTCTTTTCAAAAACAACTTTTAAACGCGGAGCTTAAGCCACTCCTTTTAAAAGCTATCCAGGTTCCTTCGATTATATCAAGTTCACTACGTTCACGGTTTCGCCAAAACCATTCGTAGCCCTTCGTCGTTTCGTATGAATATTCAATAGTATTCAAGCTATGTTTGTTGACCTTCGTCAAGGCATAGTGATTGGTAGCTGTTGGGTGTTCATATGTAGCATAGATAGATGCGTTGGTTTGGGACAGTCGTATTACCTTGTTGACCTTCGTCAAGGGTATATACGGGTGGGTTCAAATTAACCAGGACAATGACGGGTAGAACTTGACATGTGACTTATGATTTGTTGACCTTCGTCAAGGTCATAAGAGCATGGCGCAAAAATCCACATCGGGAGTTTCTAAAGAAACTGAAACTTGCTAGCACTGCATACCATTTGGAGTGTGATGATTCTGGTAGGATTCCTTCAGTTTTATCACGCAATGATATTTGGATCCCGATCCTACTGTGAGTATATGCTACTCCTCGGGAAATTTCTCACTTAACGATCAATGCTATAAACCAAGTAGGTGTCTAGAAAGGTGATAGCGGGGCTACGCCCCCAGGGAAAAGAGGTTCTTAAATTAAGGAACTTCACGAAAGCGTTGGAAAATCTCCCTCGAAATACCGACACTGGCCTGGCTGAACGGTTAAGCAAGTATTGTACAGTGAGATTGATCCCGACTAATTCTTCCTTTTTGGTTTGAGGAGGGATTCGAGAAACAGTGGGAGCCATCCTGTTTAAATAAATTAAAAACCAATCTAAACTTGCAAGAGCATCATGCTGAGTGTTTTCTTCTCTCTCTCTTAATTGCAGCGACCCAGTGACCACACATAGGTTACATTTAGATAATAAAATGACTGAACCTAACTGTTATGATTGGCAAAGGTCTGTCCAGATGTCCATTACCCATGACAAGCTGGGACACCTCTTAACTAATCAAACCCCTGCCATCTCAGGACCAGTTTCCCCTGTCACGGACATTGACATCCGTATGACATCGGAAAAAGACTGTGTGAAAGCCAAGTGCCTCGTGTTAGCCTCAGTTGATGGTGCAAACCAGAGGCAGCACGAGAAGATGGACTCAGTTTCTATCTTCCTCCATAACAAAGATTTATATGGAGAGCAATCTCATATCGCAAGATATGAGACCTCGAACGAATTGCTTCAAGCGAGGTTGGCTGTCGGGTCATCTGTAGGGGCAACGTCCTTACAGAGACCTGCTATTTTGAGCTCACGGACCTGAAGACCACGTTGGAGAATGGGTCAAATACTTACTTGATTCTACAGTCCCTGCCCTCTGCTTATACCCTGAAGGAAACCAGGGAAGAAGAAGGAAAGGGAAGGGCAAAAGTTTCGGGACTGGATGTAGTAAAAGAGGGACGTTCCTATTGTTACGGGAATGTGTAAGTGCGCGGCGGCGCCCCGGACGTCAATCCGACGGCCAAATGCGGAAGCGGTGATAAACTTTAATTTTGCGAACTTAGCAAACCGGCACCACCGCGCACTACACATCCGGATCGGACCATTAAACTAGTTGTAGCTAACAACAAGACGGGTTAGAGATATACCGAGTGATCCGAGTCCTCCGGTCTTCTCGTCGTCGTCCCGATCTCTCGCGGAATGTCCGGTCTCCATCTCCTCGCCGGAAGGGCACCACGTCGCCTGCATCTTTTACGGGCTCCCACCTCAATACCGAGGCAACTCGGGCGCGAAGTAGGCTAGCCGACGCGTCCAAGATTTGCTGTAGAATGTGTATAGGCTATGTCTCACTTGGGTTTTGGTTGCCATGGTGATGGAGGGATAGAATGGAAATCAACTTATCAAGTGGAGCTAGAATGTTTTGTAGCAAGAAAAATGAGATAGGAATTCTTCTTCTCACAAAAATGAACCTCTCATTTTTCCTCTCCCCTCATCCAAAATTGTGGCCGGCCCCTTGCTAATGTGAGAATGGTGGAGGGAATAAAATAACAAGAGGGAGGTGATGGTAGTGTAAAGTGAAGGGGTGACCACATACAAAGACATCATGATAACAAAACCCATATCCAAATCAAATCCTTTCCAATCATATAAATGCACCATCATGGATGAAAAAGCAAAGATGCTTTCATAAACAATCCTTTTGCAATAAAACCCCTCCACAATGTGTTATTTGCAAACTTGCAAATAACCCCCTCCATCGGAAAAGTCCGGCCGGGAAAGAACAAAGGAAAACCGGCCGGAACAGAATGCAAACTGGCAACTCCAGAAAACTGGTCCCGTAATAAATTACAGGAAAACCCCGATACTGTGCATACACACCCGCATCTGTATTCCGTCCGGATACAAATGCAAAGAGACAAAATCTACACTGTACTAAACTAGGATCCGGCTTAAACCAAAGCCGGCTAGTAATGTTCGTCCGATCCTGATCCGTGCAATACCGCACGTATCAGATCGAACCCTGCCATATAACTATATGGCCACTAGTACAAAACTGTCCGATCCTGATCCGTGCAATACCGCACGTATCTGATCGGACCCTGCCATATCTCCATACGGCCTCTACAGCGTTTCGCCCGAAAGCTTGAGTAACTGTAAGTGTGTGGTGGACTCTAAAGACTCGTCAATACTATGGCTGTGGATTTAACCACTAGCTCGTCAGAGGTATAAGCCAATACGTAACGGGCTACCAGCTATTGACCAAAAGGGACGTCGATGAGCGAACTCATCCTGACACCCTACTGAGCCTGTCAGTGACAATATCCGTACAGTCCGGTCCGTTTGTCTACGAGCATCGCATGTCTGGCCTAGGGGGTGGGTAAAAGTCAGACCCCCAAAAGCGGTACAAGTCGTGTCGGAGTGTAGCCCAGAACACCCTGAGATACTACTGGAATACCTACCAGTAAATCTCCTGCCTTGGCCAAGGACTTCGTGTAATGGCTCTCCTAGACACAGCGCGACCTCACCCCCAATACCGGGAGAGACGAACCCCCGAAGATCCGCTCACTGCCTCCATGTGGCTCGGGACTGTACCCAACTAAAACCTGTTTGCACGACTCCTTTGAGCCGTGGTAGGGTAGTAATCAAAGCACAGTGGGAACTCACACGAGACAAATGACAATCCCCAGGTCGATGAACTAACCTGTACACATGTCACCTGGGAACTGCTATCTGACGTCAGGTATAAGACCAACTAGCATGTTCCCGGCGAGTCCTGTCCGGTGTACTCATAACCCAATGAGCACCTGTATACATCTTAGGTGAACCAACTGACACCAGTGGCTTGTGAGACCGGCCACCGCCCCTCGTCGGGGTCTCGACTGTATACACTAGTCTACTCTGGAGAATCGATGCCCTGTCTCGAAACTCCCACGACTAGGGACCTTTTAAGGATGTGCTTATAGACTCCAGCTCTCACTTATATGATCGCCCTCATACTACTGGCAGTCAAGCAAGAATCCTAGGGGCTCTATCAACGTGTAATAGCGACCTGTCAGGTCACCTAAAGCAGTACACGATGATAAAGGTAAACCAGATAGCATACTATCATCTCGAGTAAGACTGTCGTACCGGGATAGGTCCTCCCTCAATCATTGCAATCACGTGCCTGTGATCCAATAATTGACTCTGAGGGCACTATCTCCAACAATCTCCCACTTGCACTCAAGGCTAATTATTGCGATGTCGCATACTCACAGCCCGTGTGATACCGAACACCCAACTCCTCTACTAGTCAGTCTCACAAAGCCTGTTTGGAAGACTATTGCGTTCGAGGAATAGCCTCAGTGAGTGGATCCGCTCAGATGTATCTTTCTATGTCTCTCTATATCTCAAGTTCGCAGAGAAAGCCATCTCCCGAAATGAGCAATACCTGTCATAGAATGTCTGGATGTCTGATGGGACCAAGCTCATAAATGAACTCCAAATCCAAACTTCTTAGACTGTATCGTCAACTGAACTTAATCAGTATCCTGTGCCATGCCACCCTCAGTATTTCCTTGGACCACCTGTCCAAAATACTGCCCCTTGTCAGAAGGAAAACTATAACTCTGACAGCCTCCTTGTCGTCCATGTCACCTTGGAAGCCTGGAATGATAACTGTCTCCCAAATGAGGCTGTCGTTATCATATCCCTAGAACATCCACTTATGTTCTAAAACTGCTTCCGACTGTTCCTCCAGGATTGGATCAATATCATCTTATTGCATCTAGTGCAAGAACAACATCTGGTGTGGTACTTGACATCTCATGATTGACTCAATTGCCTAAGCAAGTGATCTGCCAATCATGCACATCCCTCTCTACTTTAGTCTATAAGACACCTTTAGAGAGGGTGACTCCATCACCTGCAGGTACACTACCGTGCCAGGAGTCGTCCATTCTAAATACTCTTAGAATGCTGTCAAGGTACCCTGATTGGGAAACCACCCAAATCTAGATCTAAAACCATAGATCTAGTAACCAGTATGTCTGATATAATGTCCAAGTCCTTCGTGGAGAAACCACTGTGTGACGACCAAAGTATAACCGATCGTAGTATAGGAATGTCACTTCCTATTTTGTGTATGTCATCCAAATACCAGGATATCACACCCTACTACCTTCTCAACAGATCCATCCCCTATCCTGATGACGTCAAACCTATGACTGTCACATCAGAAATAGATGATCTAACTTCGCTACATCTGCTTTAGTCTATAAATAGACATAAGCCTGATGTCCACCAATGCTTCCGCTGCTCCCACTGACTACGACAACCCTCTGGCAGAGTCATATAGATGTGCACTTCTAAAGCTAGTTTAGAACGACGCTATACTCATCCTCCTGCCGGGTCTCGCAGCCTGGAACAACAACAATGGCAAGTGTGGGTAAACAAGAACTTCCCTGTCACCGTCCTTGAGGCTACCGGGGTACCTCTCGGGTGCCTGAAGTTACCCACCTTATCTGCGGAGTGGCCAATGGAATGTCAAAACAGATTGAATCTTTAGGTTCCTTATCAAATCTTCAGTAATCGTTTGCGGTTCTGGAATCACTTCCAGTTCTACCATACTCCCACTACTGTTTTCTGAAAAATCCATTTTTATTAAAACTGTGGCGAGTCTAGAACAATATTACTATTGATCTGCCAGATGGTAGAAAGTCAACCCTCGTCATAGCCTGGGTCAACCCACAAACAGCCATTACAGAAACGTGCCTTGAGTTGTCCAGTGTCTGGTTTTAATCATAAGCCGGACAACTCCCCGTACCTTAACATCGTTAAGATATGAACTGTTCTATATCCAATATAGAACCAGAGGCACTGATTTAATTGAACCAGATTCAAATCATGCAGCTGTCTCCAGCGCATGTCAACTAAATGGAAGGAGGCCGATCAGTGTTACTCAACTTAGGAATGCTTCCAATTATGAGTAACCTGAAAGATAAGCAAGTTCTCTTAATCATTACTATCAACTGAATACCATATACAAGTATCTACATCTTCGATCACCTTGAAGAATCCCGATACTTGCTACACCTGGTTCTCTACTCTATTCAAATACCTATAACTCCTCAAAACTTAGACCCTGTGTTTCTACGAAACACATGTCTAAGAACTAGAGAAGTTAAAAGTAAACAGAATATAGTATGAGGACCAACCCCTTTGTCCTAATGGACACTGGACAACATACAATACTATGTATAAGTCCGCTGAGTCTAACAACTCTTTCACTGTGTGTCGTAGGTTGAAAACTATACTTATGGTTAAGAAGAATTACACCGCTGTTTAATGCTCCTTACCTAACCATCCACTGATATAGGTAAATGTCATCGTCATAATGTCAAAAAGGTATATCTCATTCTATGAAAATAGACGTACAGATATATCAATTTGAAATTGGTGCACAACAGCGGATATTCAAAACCAAATATTTGCCGACAGGCAAACAGCCCAGGTGACTTCCTTAAATATCACCGATTACAACGAATCCCGATATAATGAGGATAATCACCTAATTCCCAATAACTTACTCCCACTCATCATCTGTAAAACCATACAGATGTGAGAATCATACCTGGTAAATACATACCCTGGAGTAAGTATCTAATCGGGAAATCAGTTTTCTTTTAACAGCACACAGTGAACTGAAACATTGAAATGTTTCGATGGGGTATCCTGGTATTCCTAGTAATGCCTCTACCATTATCCAGATTCACAACTATAACCGTATAATTCTTTTCCACCTCTCCAAATCCCTTTATATGTCTTTAGTCATTACCTTCTGCACACCCCTTTAGGCCAATTGGTTTTCTTCCTTCCCTACCGTTCGACACCAGCCTATGGTTTGGAAGAAGACTATCCAATAAGCATAATGGGTGTACTGTCCTAGTCCCAGGAGCACTCGCAATGCGAGAGAAGGTGAAGATAAAAGACAACCGAACAAACCTTATTCCTATTTCTCCTGGACCAGAATCCATCCCCGAACTGGAACAAGTTCCTTTCGAGTTCGTATATAACCATACGATGGAGTATCCAATAAACTGTGGATCTTCGTAGTGATACGGAGTGTCCTGGAGAAATACAAAGGTGATTAAGGATTGGCGAAGAAATACTTGGTTTGGTTGTGAATAGTAGTCGCATTTTACTTTGCCCTCTTACTAATCCCTTGCTTTGTCTGAACTTAATACCTTCTGCACACCGTTTAGGCTAATTGGTTTTCTTCATTCCCTACCGGTCGGCACCAGCCTAAGGTTCGGAAGAAGACTATCCAATTTGCGTAATAGGTGTACTATCTCCTAAACTAAGGAGTACTCACAACTTGAGAGAAGGTAAAAGGGAAAAGACAACTGAATAATCCTATCCGTTTTCTCCAGAACCGGAAACCATCCTCGAATTTCTTCGAGTTCGTATCTAACCATACGATGGTTTTGTCCAATGGAAGTGGACGTTCGTAGTAATACGGGGTGTCCTGGAAAAAAGGGTAAAAGTAGGAGTGGCAATGAGGTCTGCAACTCTAACAATCCAAAAGCCAGTGTTAAGAAGGTTCGGTCAACTTGGTCACTGAGTCAAAGTCTAGGGTCGGGTCAATGGTCGCTGCCAGAGAGAGAGAGAAAAGAAACACTCAGCGTGCACTCTAACCTAGATCAGAATGGTTACCAATTTATCTAATCAGGAAACCTCCCACTGTACCTCAAATTCTCCTCCAAACCTTAAAGAAGAATTAGTCGGGGTCACCCGAGGAGTAAATCAACTCATCAGTGGGAATCGGGATCCAACTCTCATCGCATGATAACGTGACGTAATCCGCTCACGTCATCACACTCCAGAAGGTATGCGCATATCTGGCAAGTTTCAGTTCTTTTGAAACTCCCGATGTGATTTTTACCCCATGCTCTTATGACCTTGACTAAGGCCAACAAATCATAAGTCACATGTCAAGTTCTACCCGTCATTGTCCAGGTTAATTTGAACCCACCCGTACAAGCCCTTGACTAGGGCCAACAAGGCTATACGACTGTCCCAAACCAACGCATCTATCTATGCTACATATGAACACCCAATAGCTACCAAACACTGTGCCTTGACTATGGCCAACAAACACAGCTTGAATACTATTGACTATCCATATGAAATGACGGAGGGCTACGAATGGTTTCTGGCGAAAACCTTTAACGTAATGAACTTGATATCGTTGAAGGAACGGATAGCTTTTTAGAAAATATAGTGACGAAAACCTTTACTAAAGAGGTCACTCCCGGTGAAGGGATCTCGGCTCTTTCCCCGTAGAATGGGGTGCTGGATATTCATAACCGAATATCACTGTGCAAAGCAAAAGTAATCGGCTATAGTGAAGTTAGTGCCCTGACGCAAACTTCTGTCCAAGGGGTCACTCCCGGTGAAGGGATCTCGGCCCTTGCCTCGTCGACTGAGGAGCAGGATATTCCAAATGAATACCACGATGCAAAACAAAAGTGAACGTCCTTGCAATAACAGCTTTTTGAAAAGTGTTCCAACAATATCAGAATAGGTTTGTTTAACTTGCATTGATCCGAATCAACGCAGTCCCATCAATTGATCACACCACAAAGAACGAAAATATACTGACGTACGTATATGCCATCCGCATTCGCCACTGGGTCCCGTCATCACCCGTTAGGTTAGCTAACTAACGGAAGAGCGGGGACTGGACTAGCGCGGATGAAAAACATATACAACATCTACTAATATATATACCAATATATTATATTTCGCTCAAGGCGTGATAAGAAATGCAACATCACAGAAATGTACAGCATCAAAGAACAATACAGATATCTGGGATCCCCGGGTTTCACAGAGCCACTACTGAAACCCGACGTTCCCCTGGTCGTGTGGATAGCCTGTGCAATGAAATCCTATACCCCCTACGAGTGCGGCGAATAGCCAGCCAATCCTGGAGTGAAGCCCCCTCCGTCCCAATGCCATGAGATGCGGGCTTGTTGCCATCTAGAACCCGGCTATCCGTGCACCCCTCCGCGGGGTAAACCTAGTACAGAAAGTAAAATATACATACAACGGGTACATCGACCGCAACCAGGTCGTGCCCCAAAAGAATAATACAAACAGGCAGTGACGGCAGTCCACATGTCGGACGCTCGCCCCGCAATATCAAATGTACATAATACAACAAAACTGTACTAGCATTGCATCCAGGCTATCCCCCACGACCGATCCGCAACATCACAGCAAAAACACAGAACATCAACGTGAAAATCACGTTCGCAAATCCGTCTAACCGAGCTATAGCAGTTAGACCGGATTTACCGATCGAGTGACATTCACGGTCGCAGATATAATGTAAATACTGTGAAATAATGTGTTTAAAATATCCGATCGATCAAAAATTAACAAGTGGACCCCCAAGCAATACTGTAGCACTCACAGAAAATCTGGGCCCAATATTAATATTCCAAAACCCCTAAAATAAGCCCAGAAGCCCACTGGAAAAAATTGATGCAGTGACGACACCAATGTGCGGCGGAACCGCGGCCCAAGGGGGGGTTTGGCCGCGGTTACGCGCTTCAGTGATCGAGTCACTGCGTCGAATTTTTACAGTGTTCTTAGAACTCCCTGCACATCATTCTGAGACAACCTGAAAAATTTTTAGATCCAGAAAAAATTCGACAGAAAACTGATGTGAGTGAAAATGTAGATTTTGGAATTTTAGTCGATCGGAAATGCAAAACACATCAACCGAAGCTAGACGAAGTTAATGGCGAGGCTCTGATACCACTGTAAGTGCGCGGCGGCGCCCCGGACGTCAATCCGACGGCCAAATGCGGAAGCGGTGATAAACTTTAATTTTGCGAACTTAGCAAACCGGCACCACCGCGCACTACACATCCGGATCGGACCATTAAACTAGTTCTAGCTAACAACAAGACGGGTTAGAGATATACCGAGTGATCCGAGTCCTCCGGTCTTCTCGTTGTCGTCCCGATCTCTCGCGGAATGTCCGGTCTCCATCTCCTCGCCGGAAGGGCACCACGTCGCCTGCATCTTTTACGGGCTCCCACCTCAATACCGAGGCAACTCGGGCACGAAGTAGGCTAGCCGACGCGTCCAAGATTTGCTGTAGAATGTGTATAGGCTATGTCTCACTTGGGTTTTGGTTGCCATGGTGATGGAGGGATAGAATGGAAATCAACTTATCAAGTGGAGCTAGAATGTTTTGTAGCAAGAAAAATGAGATAGGAATTCTTCTTCTCACAAAAATGAACCTCTCATTTTTCCTCTCCCCTCATCCAAAATTGTGGCCGGCCCCTTGCTAATGTGAGAATGGTGGAGGGAATAAAATAACAAGAGGGAGGTGATGGTAGTGTAAAGTGAAGGGGTGACCACATACAAAGACATCATGATAACAAAACCCATATCCAAATCAAATCCTTTCCAATCATATAAATGCACCATCATGGATGAAAAAGAAAAGATGCTTTCATAAACAATCCTTTTGCAATAAAACCCCTCCACAATATGTTATTTGCAAACTTGCAAATAACCCCCTCCATCGGAAAAGTCCGGCAGGGAAAGAACAAAGGAAAACCGGCCGGAACGGAATGCAAACTGGCAACTCCAGAAAACTGGTCCCGTAATAAATTACAGGAAAACCCCGATACTGTGCATACACACCCGCATCTGTATTCCGTCCGGATACAAATGCAAAGAGACAAAATCTACACTGTACTAAACTAGGATCCGGCTTAAACCAAAGCCGGCTAGTAATGTTCGTCCGATCCTGATCCGTGCAATACCGCACGTATCAGATCGAACCCTGCCATATAACTATATGGCCACTAGTACAAAACTGTCCGATCCTGATCCGTGCAATACCGCACGTATCTGATCGGACCCTGCCATATCTCCATACGGCCTCTACAGCGTTTCGCCCGAAAGCTTGAGTAACTGTAAGTGTGTGGTGGACTCTAAAGACTCGTCAATACTATGGCTGTGGATTTAACCACTAGCTCGTCAGAGGTATAAGCCAATACGTAACGGGCTACCAGCTATTGACCAAAAGGGACGTCGATGAGCGAACTCATCCTGACACCCTACTGAGCCTGTCAGTGACAATATCCGTACAGTCCGGTCCGTTCGTCTACGAGCATCGCATGTCGGGCCTAGGGGATGGGTAAAAGTCAGACCCCCAAAAGCGGTACAAGTCGTGTCGGAGTGTAGCCCAGAACACCCTGAGATACTACTGGAATACCTACCAGTAAATCTCCTGCCTTGGCCAAGGACTTCGTGTAATGGCTCTCCTAGACACAGCGCGACCTCACCCCCAATACCGGGAGAGACGAACCCCCGAAGATCCGCTCACTGCCTCCATGTGGCTCGGGACTGTACCCAACTAAAACCTGTTTGCACGACTCCTTTGAGCCGTGGTAGGGTAGTAATCAAAGCACAGTGGGAACTCACACGAGACAAATGACGATCCCCAGGTCGATGAACTAATCTGTACACATGTCACCTGGGAACTGCTATCTGACGTCAGGTATAAGACCAACTAGCATGTTCCCGGCGAGTCCTGTCCGGTGTACTCATAACCCAATGAGCACCTGTATACATCTTAGGTGAACCAACTGACACCAGTGGCTTGTGAGACCGGCCACCGCCCCTCGTCGGGGTCTCGACTGTATACACTAGTCTACTCTGGAGAATCGATGCCCTGTCTCGAAACTCCCACGACTAGGGACCTTTTAAGGATGTGCTTATAGACTCCAGCACTCACTTATATGATCGCCCTCATACTACTGGCAGTCAAGCAAGAATCCTAGGGGCTCTATCAACGTGTAATAGCGACCTGTCAGGTCACCTAAAGCAGTACACGATGATAAAGGTAAACCAGATAGCATACTATCATCTCGAGTAAGACTGTCGTACCGGGATAGGTCCTCCCTCAATCATTGCAATCACGTGCCTGTGATCCAATAATTGACTCTGAGGGCACTATCTCCAACAGAATGAACATTGGCAGAAGGATTGCAGGACTAGCAAAGCCAGTAGCCAGAGTTCGAAGCATGTTGTGGCTTCGGCTTTGGGTGTGTTTGTAATAGAGAACTATATGTCAGTTAACCCTACTTCCTGGGTATTGGATACCGGATCAGGATCTCACATCTGTAATTCATTACAGGCTCTGAGAAACCTAGGGTTATCAGGAAAGGTGATATGACTCTCAGGGTTGCTAACGGAATAAGCATAGATGCTGAATCCGTAGGGGAATATCATCTTGGACTGACAACTGGGAAGATATTGATTCTGCGTGGCTGTTTGTATGTACCAGGTGCGACTTGTAATATCATATCTGTATCCTTACTTTCTAAGGAAGGATATGATTTTACTTTTGTAAGCGATGTGGTCCACATCCACCTAAATCAAGTTCTGATTGGGTCAGGTACATTAAATAACGGGATATACGTATTGAATCAAGCTCAGATTTTCAGTGTCCAGAACACACTTAAAAGAAAGTCTCCGGAAACAAATCAGGCTTTCTTATGGCATTGTAGACTGGCTCACATTAATGAGACACGATTAACTAAGTTACATAAAGAGGGATACTTGAATCCGTTCGAGTATCAGTCTTATGCCACTTGTGAATCTTGTCTCATGGGAAAGATGACAAAGACTCCGTTCACTGGACACGAAGTAAGAGCGAGCGAGCTCTTGGGACTCATACACAGTGACGTGTGTGGTCCAATGTCTACACTTGCGCGAAGTGGTTATTCATACTTCATTACTTTCACAGATGATTTCTCTAGGTATGGACATGTCTTCTTAATGAAGCACAAATCCGAGGCCTTTGAGAAATTTCGGGAATACAAGAATGAAGTTGAAAAACAAACAGGCAAAAGTATCAAGACACTGAGATCTGATCGAGGTGGTGAATACTTGAGTGTCGAGTTTCTAGACTACTTAAAAGAGAATGGAATTCTCTCTCAGCGTACTCCTCCATACACACCACAACACAACGGTGTATCTGAAAGGCGGAATCGAACCCTATTGGATATGGTTTGTTCCATGATGAGTAAGGCTGAGTTACCGCAATCTTTCTGGGGTTATGCACTAGAAACAGCTGCATATCTCTTGAACAAGGCTCCAACCAAGACTGTGCCTACCACCCCATATCAGATGTGGAGTGGGAAGAAACCCTGTCTTAAGTATCTTAAGACATGGGGATGTCCAGCTTTTGTAAAGAAGCAGCATGCGGACAAGCTCGAGGCACGCTCAGTACTGTGTAAGTTTGTGGGATACCCAAAGAACTCCAGGGGGTATCTTTTCTATTCCGCAGAGGAACAAAAAGTTTTTGTTTCTCAGAATGCCCACTTCTTGGAAACTGAATTTTTGGAAAATCAGATAAGTGGGAGCGCAATAGAACTGGAAGAAATTCCAGAACCACAAGCTATTACTGAAAGCTTGGAAGAACCAGAAGTTTCAGGAGAACCGGACATTCCTGCGCCGCTCCGCAGGAGTAGTAGGCAGTCTCATCCGCCCGAGAGATACTACGGTTTTCTTATAAACGGGGATAGAGAGGATTGCGTCATTGATCATGATGAGCCTACTAGCTTCCAGCAAGCCATTCAGAGCGGTGACTCAGTAAAATGGCTGGATGCAATGCTGACTGAGATGGAGTCTATGTACACCAACAAAGTTTGGACTTTGGACTTTGCTCCAGAAGGGGTAAAACGCGTAGGCTGCAAATGGATCTTCAGAAAGAAGATTGGTGTAGATGGGCAGGTTGAAACCTATAAAGCTAGGCTTGTTGCAAAGGGTTTTCGTCAAAGACTTGGTTTGGACTATGACGAGACCTTTTCTCCGGTAGCTATGCTCAAATCCATTCGGATCCTTCTTGCCATTGCTGCCTTCCACGATTATGAAATCTGGCAGATGGACGTAAAGACGGATTTCCTAAATGGAAATTTGGAAGAGTGCGTCTATATGGATCAGCCAGAGGGATTCATCCAGAGTGGGAGCAGCGGTAAAGTGTGCAATTTGCTCAAGTCCATCTATGGACTAAAGCAGGCATCGCGGAGTTGGAACATCTGCTTTGATGATACTGTCAAAGAATTCAACTTTATCAAAAACCCAGATGAACCATGCATTTACAGTAAGATTGTAGGGAGAAACGTGGTATTCCTCGTCTTGTACATGGATGACATTCTCCTATTAGGAAATGATATTCCTATGCTACAATCGGTCAAAGGATTCTTGTCACAGAGGTTCTCCATGAAGGACCTGGGCGATGCCAACTACATTCTGGGGATCCAGATCTATCGTGATAGATCTAAGAGGATGTTGGGACTTTCACAGTCCAGGTACATTGACACCATACTGAAACGATTCAGTATGGAAGATTCCAAGCGCGGTAATCTACCGGCTTGTCACGGAATCACCCTCTCCAAAGAGATGTCTCCCAAGACTGATTTGGAAAGGGCTCGCATGTCATCAATACCCTACACATCTGCGGTAGGCTCTATTATGTATGCGATGTTGTGTACCAGACCAGATGTAGCATACGCGTTGAGCGTTGTAAGCCGGTATCAGTCGGACCCAGGGGAGAAGCACTGGATAGCGGTAAAGAACATTCTCAAGTACCTGAGAAGGACTAAGGAGATGTTCTTGGTGTATGGCGAAAAAGACCTACAGATCGAGGCCTTTGCTGACTCCAGCTTCCAGAGTGACAAGGATGACTCCAAATCCATGTCGCGTTATGTCTTTACCCTCAATAGAGGGGTGGTTTGCTGGAAGAGCTCCAAGCAGGAAACCGTTGCTGACTCAACTATGGAAGCGGAGTACATAGCTGCTTGCGATGCCGCAAAGGAAGCTGTCTGGATGAAGAAGTTCCTCACGGAGCTTCAGGTGGTTCCTACCAGTGTTGATCCAATACCGCTGTATTGTGACAACAACGGCGCTATAGCTTTAGCGAAGGAACCCAGGTCCCATCAGAAGTCCAGGCACATTTTGAGGCGGTACCACCTGATCAGGGAGATCGTAGATCGCCGGGAGATCGAGGTGAAGAGAGTAAATACGGAAGATAACACTGTTGATCCACTCACGAAGGCCTTACCTCAGACTCAGTTCGAGCGGCTGATCGAGATGATAGGTCTTCGATATGCCAGTACATGGCCTTAGTGCAAGTGGGAGATTGTTAGTGTATATACCCTAGAGGCCATTACTGTATCATACTAGTTTGTATATTACTTAATAGAAGCTTGGGATATTCACCGTTGTATAGATAATCTTGCTCAAAATAGTAGTATGCTACTTGGTTTGTTTCTACTTCAATGTGTGTACATGTGTTTCTTTTAGCATATCACATATACACATTAGTAGAGCCCTTAGGATCTTTGCTTGATTACCAGCGTTGTGATGGCAGTCACACTCGTGGGGGCTGGGTAAACTACAAGCACATCCTTTTATAGGTCCCTAGTCATAGGATTATCGAGACAGGGCATCGATACTCCGAAGTAGACTAGCGTATGCGCTTCTCATCCCAGCAGGGGAGACGGTCTGTCCCACAGCCGTCAGTATGTCGTACTTGAGATAGTATACGGGTGCTCGTTAGGTTACGAGTACACTGGACAGGACTCGTCGGGAACTGATTGGTTGGTACTATACCTATCGTCAGTTGTCAGTTCCCAGGTGACATGAGTACAGCTTAGTCCGCTGACTTGACACTGTCACTTCGCCTCGAGTGTGTTCCTACTGTACTTTGATTACTACCCTACCACGGCTAAAAAGAGTCGTGCAAATAGGTAGTGGTTGGGTGCAGTCCCGAAGCACTTGGAGGCAGTGACGGTTAGACAGGATTCGTCTCTCCCGGTATTGGGAGTTGATATCGCGCTGTGTCAAGGAGAGCCATTACACACAGTCGTCCCTGGTCAGGGCAAGCGAGATACACTGGTAGGTTTCCAGTGTTATCTCAGGGTGTTCTGGGCTACACTCCGACACGACTTGTACCACTATTAGGGGACTGACGTTTACCGCCCCCTAGGCCCGCCATACGATATTCTCAGACGAACAGACCGGACTGTACGGAGACTGTCACATTCAGGCTCAGTAGGAGTTCAGATGAGTCTCACCTCGTCCGTCTTCTTATCGGCATCTACCTGCGGGCCGTTACGCACAGCTAGTGCCGCTTGCGGTCTGTGGTTAAACCCACTGCCAGCGTAGTGTCGAGTCTTTAGAGTCCCACATAGAGAGCTATTCGCCTTTAGGCAAAAGAGTAGAGGTCGCATGGTTTTGCGACAGGGTTCGGTCACATCCGTACACTTGTGCACGTTTAGTGTCCGGGAAGTTAATACTACCGGGCTTTGGTTAAGCCAGATCCTAGTATACGTTTTGGGATTGGTTTTATCTCGTTTGTATTCGTGTTCCCCGGAACGTGGATGCGGGTGTATATGCACAGTTGACAGTGGCAGAGGCAGAGGATTCTCATTAGGGTTGTTGACTGTTGACTTTTTCTAAACCCTAATGAGAATAAGAAATATGATTAATAATAATATTAATTAAGTATTAGTATGCCATGGTTGGGTTGAAAGTTTGACTTTGTTGACTTGTTGACCTTGTTGACCGGTTGACTAGCTTGGACTTGTTGACCATCATCATTACAATGGCTATCATTTCATGGCAAAGACTTTTGCTTGCTTGTTATTCTTTACAAAATGAGTGCATGAAATGATATTGCCATTTGACATGAACCATCACATAATACTCAATTACTATTATTATTATGATTATTTTATGTTATGAGAGGATGGTGGGAAAAAGTCTTCTTCATTCTATCATTTTGCATTCTCTCTCATCCTCAAGCTCTCCCTCTTCCTCTTGCTCTCTCTCTAGTTCATGGTTCTATTGTCTCATGTGTTGAGAAACAAGAACCATAGAGATAAAACCCAAAACACTTCTCTACTCATCCTAGTGTACAAGGTCTAGCAAGCCAAGTATTCTAGTTTCCTCTAGATTGAGGTTGGAGCCAAAGGTAGAAGCTTTCGGGTGGATCCATCTTCGGCACAAGGAGACGACGAGGTGAGGCCGATCCGACCACCACAAGGAGTTGAAGAGAAAGAGTTCAAGTTTAGGTATAACCCCTAACATTGTAGCTAAACTCTTAGCTAGGTTGTTAGATAGTTTGTTTAGTAAAGATCTGTTTTTTGAGTCCATGTTACCCCTACCGTAGAAAATCGTTTTTCACCATTTCCGCAACCCCAAAGAACCGGGGACGGGTAACGTGGACTTACAGATTTAACGTCCACCATGAGTTTTCTGGTATTCATGGTATGATATTCAAATCGAGGCAGGGGGAGAAACTGATTACAGATACATGGCATGTTGGATATAGTGCCCTCAAAGCAATTATTATAATCGAACGCAGGAGATTATGATGATTGAGGAAGGATCTGTACGGTTAGAACAGTCTTACTCGAGATGATAGTATGCTATCTGATTTGACTTTATCATTATATGCATGTCTTGTGTAGTATATATTGGTGATATATGCCTTAGAGACCATTATTGTATAGTACTGAATTGTATATTACATTTTGGAAGCTTAGGATATACACGGATATAATAACAGTCTTGCTCAATATGATAGTATGCTATC
The DNA here is from genome assembly GCA_030015575.1 of Agapanthus africanus. NCBI lineage: Eukaryota > Viridiplantae > Streptophyta > Magnoliopsida > Asparagales > Amaryllidaceae > Agapanthus > Agapanthus africanus. The sequence goes on along the minus strand of CM057344.1, from coordinate 593,667,116 downwards.
TGGTTTGGTTCTATCTTAACATGTGTATATGTTTCTTTTAACGTATCGCTAATAATGTCGATAGAGCCCTTAGGATCTTTACTTGACTACCGGCATTGTGATGGCAGTCACACTGGTGGGAGCTGAGTAGTCTATAAGCACATCCTTAAACTTGTCCCTAGTCGTAGGATTATCGAGACTGGGCATCGATACTCTAGAGTAGACTAGTGTATACGCTTCTTATCCCCGTCAGGGGAGGTGGCATGTCCCATAACCATTGGTATACGGTACCAAAGATAGTATACAGGTGCTTATTGGGTTATGAGTTACACTGGACGGACATGCTGGGAACTGCTGGTTGGTATTATACCTATCGTCAGTTAGCAGTTTCCCAGTAACATGAGTACAGGTTAGTACGTTGACTTGACATCACTATTCGTCTCAAGTGTGTTCCTACTGTACTTGGATTACTATCCTACCACGGCTCAAATGAGTCGTGCAAATAGGTAGTAGTTGGATGCAGTCCCGAAGCACTTGGAGGCAGTAGGAGATAGAAGGGATTCGTCTCTCCCGGTATTGGGAGTTGATATCGTGCTGTGTATGTTTAGCCAATATACAAAGTTCCTGGCCAGGGCAAGTGAGATTTACTGGTAGGTACACTAGTAGTTTCTAGGGTGTATTTGGTTCCACACCGACACAACTTATTGCGCTATTAGGGGTCTGACGTTTACCACCCCCTAAACCTGATATGCGATACACTTAGACGAACAGACTGGACTGTACTGAGAATGTCACTTATAGGCTCGGTAGGGTTTTCGGACAAGTTATCGTGTCGATCTTCCCTTCGACGGAAACCTGGTTAGTCATTACGTACAGCTAGTGCCTTTGACGTGCCTGTGGTTAAACCCACTGCCAGCGTATTGTCGAGTCTTTAGAGTCCCACACAGAGGGTTTCCTGGTTCAGGCGAAACGGTGTAGTTTGCGTATGGTTTTATGCAGGGGCGTTCGATTGAACACGTGTATTTATGCACGTGCTTTAATCGGATGGTTTAGTAGTACTAGTAGGTTTGAAAGACAGCCGGTTTTAATACTAGTACTATATTGCTCTCTTTTGGGTATTTGTATATTAACACGAATACGATATTTATACAAATTCGTGTATTTGTATAAATACGGGAATTTGTGCTTTGATACAAATACATATATTTCTTTCTAAATATGAATACACGTATTTTGTATTTTCGGTACAAATACGGTATTCGTATTTTAGTAGAAATATATTATGCGTAATTATTATAAATACGGGTTTTGGTATACTTGATTATGCACATACTAGTATTTGTATATGTATTTATATCATGGTGAGGTGGCTACACACACTCTCTCTCTCTCTTCTCTTCACCATTAAATATAGAAGTGTGTGGGCTTGTGACTCACACTAGTGAGTCACCAAGCCCACCCACTCTTTTGTTTTAAGGGTGAAGGGATAAGAGTGAGAGTGAGAAAGATATTTTTATGGAATAGTTGATATTTTACACTTGAGGAAAATTCTCTAGTTGCTACCTCTTCATCTTCTTCCTCATTTTCTTCTCTTAATCTTTGAGGATTAAAATAAAGCATTTGTTTTCACAAACTACACCACTCTAAGTATTTTGTCTTAGCAAGACTTGATCTTTAGTTGCTTTGGACGAAACTATCGCTTAAATCAGCATCCTCGGGTGGATCGTCTTTGACATGGAAGATCGGCTTCGAGAGCTCGTTCCATCAATCCAAGGAGCTTGAGGAGTCAATTTTCAAGACACGAAGGACCGTCTACAAAGGTTGTAATTTCAACCGAGTAGTTAAAACTCTAGTTAGGGTTTGTTTAGTTTAGTGTGTGGGCTTGTATCCTGGGAATTGTAGTGTATTGTGCTCAAGTTTTAAAGTTTTTAATTCCGCATAGCCGTAGTTGACACGGCAAGGAGCACATATATACTTATAGTATAGCATATCACTATTATATATTGACAGAGCCCGTAGGATTTATACTTGACTGCCAGGGTCATTATGGCGATCACACTTGTGGGAACTGGGTAGTCTATAACCACATCCTTAAATGTTCCTAGTCGTGGGAATATTGAGACTGGGTATCGATATTCCAGAGTAGACTAGTGTATATGTTTTTTGTCCCCGACGAGAGGCGATGGTCGGTCTCATAGCCATTGGTATTAGTCAGTCACCAAAGATTGTATACATGTGCTCATTGGGTTATAAGTTACACTGGACGGACTCGCCGAGAACATACGAGATGGTATTATACCTATTGTCAGATAGTAGTTCTCAGGTGACATTAGTACAGCGTAGTCTATCAACCCGAAATCACCATTTTTCTCGTGTGTGTTCCCACTGTACTTTGATTACTGCCCTACAACGGCTTTAAAGAGTTGTGCAAACAGGTTGCTTTTGGGTGCAGTCCCGAAGCACTTGGATACGGTAAGCGATTGAGGGAATTTGTCTCTCCCGATATTGAGAGTTGTTGTCGCGCAGTGTACGATTGGCCATCACCATAATACTTAGGCTTAGGCCGATGGGATTTATTGATTGCGATCAGTAGTTTCTTAATTGGTGATAGGACTTGACACCGGCACGACTTATCAGGTTATTAGGGATCTGACGTTATCCACCCCCAAGACCGGAGATGCAATACTCTCAGACGAATAGAACGGACTGCATGGTACATGTCACTGATAGGCTTGTTCACCGCCAAAAGACGCAACCGGGATGTTAGGACTTTGGCCTAAATTTTAGGGGCAGATGCTATTTGGTTTTATCCGTTCACCTCTCCGAAGATGCCAAGTTGATTCATAGCACCATATATCGGAGGTTTGGACAGATACGGCCGTTGTAGCAGACTTCGTCAGATTCCCCCTCGTTGTGAGGGGTTTTGGATTGTGGGGACGCTTTTTCCTGCAGGCGCAAGCCCGTACAGTTAATTACGTTACCGAATTGTGGTAACCACTTTCTCCGGCTCCAGAAGGTCACTTCGTGTCGTGTGTGTTTGTTTTGTTTTTGGTTGCCCGTGGATTATATACGGAGACTAATTTGTGTTGTCGCCCGTAGGGAGGGGATTAGTCCAAATCTGTATTTTCTCAGATTTGGGTTTGGTTTGATTTAAGGATCGTTAACCTCGTTTGAGATTAAGATCAACTTAAATATTTGTTAAGGATACGTTAGTCCGATATTGGACTAAGATCTACTTAACGGGGGTTCGGGATCATTTAGATCCGACTAAAGAGCATTTGGGCTCTATCATTTTAGTTTAAGGACGTTGTGGTCCATTATTAGTTTAAGAACGCCATAGTCCATAGAGTTTAGTTTAGGGACGTTGCGATCCACAGATCACCATTTTTTAGGTGAGGGTTTAGTTCAAGGACGTTGCGGTCTGTTATTAGTTTAAGGACATTTGCGGTCCATCATTAGTTTTGGGACGTTTCGGTCCATTGTTAGTTTAGAGACATTTCGTTCCGATGTATTGTTGAATGTCGGGACCCGCCACCTCTCCGAAGATGTTGAAGAATTACAACGACATGTATCAGAGATGTGGGGAGATGTACCCTTGAACCAATGTCAGTTGAGAGATCTGTAGTTGGGTTTAGAACTAAGATCAAATTTTTAGAAAAATTGTGAGCCCGTGGGCTCGGTTGATCTGGATTAGGGACTTTTGGTCAACTTGGACTCAGCCCGCTCAAACTTTGAATAGAGTGTTAAATACTTGTTTAGGCTCGATCCCTTTTGTTCAACAATACTGAGCATTGATATGGGCTTTGATGCTCACCCTTATTTTATTTTTTTTATTGAGTGTTAAACACTCTTTATGGCGTTGGGCTCTATTTACAGAGCGCTTTATGTTAAAAAGCGCCCATGTGAGAAGCACATGGAGCGCTCGGCGTTGGGCGCCAACCGTTGAGTGCAGAGCACTCTTTATTTTACCAGTGCCCACATGAGGGGCATGTGGAGCGCTTGGCGCTGGGCGCGAATCACTGAGTGTGGAGCACTCTTTATTTTATTAGCGCCCACGTGAGAGGCACGTAGAGCGCTTGGCATTAGGCGCCAACCACTGAGTGCTAAGCACTCTTTATTTTATTAGCGCCTACGTGAGGAGCACGTGGAGCGCTTATCGCTGGGCGCCAACCACTGAGTGCTAAACACTCTTTATTTTAGCAGCGCCCACGTGAGTGGCACGTGAGGCGCTCGGCGCTGTTTCCTTCTTTGTGCATTTTTCTTAAAAATTCAATTCTTTGTTCTCCCCTGGATCTTTAATCCCCAAGAACAAAATCATCCCTACGAGAATTAAATTCTTATTTGTGGGAGATTTGTCTCATGGATCTCAGATCCAGGAAAAGAACTATGTTCTTTTTTAGGGTTAAACCGTTGGGTATGCAGAAGAGATACTATGATCTCTATGATCTCTATTTACCTTGAAGAAAGTTCTTCTTTTCTCTCTGTTTTTAAAGCTCTTTTTGCTTGCTCCTTTTTTTTTGAACTTGAAGTTTATGGGGGGGGTTTCTCTACAAGACTTGAAGTCTTGGGTCCTTTATATAGGGGAGGATGATTTGTTGATTCAGTTAAGAAAATTTATCCTTGAGAGATCTCTAATTAATCTAGAGATTTTGTCCACCGTTGGATCTTTGATCTTAGGCCTTCTGTTTTACAGAAAATATTTTTCTTGTTTAGGAAAATATTTTCCATACAGAGCTTATTCTGTAATTTGGTGATTTTTTAATCATCACTGGATCTTTTGATCCAATGGTGCTCTGTTTTACAGAGCATAATTTTTCTTGTTTAGAAAGATTGGGAAAATATTTTCCCCTACAAAGCTTATTCTATAGCTTGGTGATTTTTAATCACCATCGAATCTTTGATCCAACGGTGCTCTTTTTTACAGAGCATAATCTTTCTTGTTTAGAAAGATCTGAGGAGTATTTCCTCAATCAGAATTTAATTATGTGCTTTGATGATTTATCATCTCCGTTGGATCGGCAGAGAACTTTTAGTTCTAGCGCCAGCGCTCTCGTGCTTTGCACGTAAGGCGCTGCCTCAGAGTTTTTAACGCTTGGCGCTGGCGCTCTCGTGCTTTGCACGTGAGGCGCTGCCTCAGAGTTTTTGGATGTGAAGCTTTCCCTTCATTTTTATTTATTTATTTATTTTATTTTATTGTTATTATTTTATAAGGGAGCAAGTTTTGAGCCAAAATTTTGGCAGGAACAAAGGCCCTCCACTTTTTGCCCACATAAGTATGTACGTGGGTGAAGTAGTGCAGAGTTAAGCATGGCCATAGAATTGATGGCTTAGGAGACAAGTTTAGGGTCCTTGTAGCTTAAGACTTTTCAACTTTATGAGCCGTGACGGTCTCATAAAGACTTTTCTCCCTACGAATCAAGAGGATCTCATAGGTGTAATTTCTCCTTATGGGTCTGAGGACTCCTAAATGCGTTTTCTCTTGAGAGTCGTAAAGATCTCATAAGAGATTTTTCTTTTTACGGGTTGAGAGGTTTGCGCAGGGACACTGATTTCCCTGGGGGTCGAAACGAATCGAGAGATTATTAGTTGACTTGATTCCGAGACGGAGCGTTGCTCCGGCAGGGAGGTCATTGGCTGACTTGTTTCGAAGACGGAGCATTGCTCCGGCGGGGAGGTCATTAGCTGACTTGTTTCCGAGACGGAGCATTGCTCCGGCGGGGAGGTCATTGGATGATTTGTTTCCAAGATGGAGCCTTGCCCCGGCGGGGAGGTCATTGGTTGACTTGTTTCCGAGACGGAGCCTTGCTCCGGCGGAGAGGTCATTGGTTGACTTGTTTCCGAGTCGGGGTGTTGCTCCGGCGGGGAGGTCATTGGCTGACTTGTTTTCGAGACGGGGCGTTGCTCCGGCGGGGAGGTCATTGGCTGACTTGTTTCCGAGACGGACTTGTTTTCGAGACGGAGCGTTGCTCCGGCGGGGAGGTCATCGGTTGACTTTTTTCCGAGACGGAGCGTTGCTCCGACGGGGAGGTCACTTGTTTCCGAGTCGGGGCGTTGCTCCGGTGGGGAGGTCATTGGTTGACTTTTTTCCGAGATGGAGCATTGCTCCGGCAGGGAGGTCATTGGTTGACTTGTTTCCGAGTCAGGGCGTTGCTCCGGCTGGGAGGTCATTGGTTGACTTGTTTCCGGGTCGAAGCATTGTTCCGGCGAGGAGGTCATTGGTTGACTTGCTTTGCTTTCTACGGTGTCGGGGTTGACTTGCTCCGTTTTTTGCGGTGCTGAGAAGGAACGCCGGGTTGATCTTCTGGGACGCAGATGTTGCCATTGCGATCTGACTCTCCCTTTGACAGAGTCCGTTGGGAAATGTGGTTCCCTTTTCGTTTATGCCCATGGATTGTATACAGGGGTCAGTATGGACTCGCCTGTAGGGCAAAAGTTTTATCCTTCCATTTTTTTTATTTCTTTCCGTGATGCTTTAACATTTCAGCTTTTTATATCGCGAAAGTCGTGATTGCCCAATCATTTCAGCTATTTTTCGCGGTGCCCAATCATTTCGGCTATTTTTTCTTTTTACTCGCTGCTTTTTATTGCGAGTTGCCCAATCATTTCGGCTATTTTTATATGTCTTTTTGGCTCACTGATTTTGTTGCGAGTATGGACTTGAGATAGATACCAATCTTAGCATCGACATCGCTGCGACTGGACTATGGCCAGGAGCGAATCATCATTTGCCGTGAAAGGACTTAGAGTTTGATACCGATTTAGGCATCAGTATCGCAACAATTGGGATATTGCCAAGAGCGAATCATCATTTTCCTTTATCGATTCGAACAAAGGTGGCTTAGCAAACAGGGTTAGGATCCTGTCGACTAAGGCTTATGACTTCATGAGCTGTAAGGGTCTCATAAAGGTGTTTCTCTCTACGAGTCGTGAGGATCTCGTAGGTGCGTTTTCTCCTTGGGAATCGTGAGGATTCTTAAGTGTGTGTTATCTTATAAGTCATAAGGATCTTACAAGAGTGTTTTCTCCTTATAAGTCGAGAGGACTTACAAGTGTCGTTCACCACATGAGGACATTTTGCACCATTGGTGGAACTTGGTGGAGACGTTTATTTGTGCCCGTGGATTGTATACAAGGGTCAATATTGAACCGTTTGTAGGGCAATCTGGGGAATGTGATGGCTTAAGAACAGGTTCGGATCCCTGTAGCTTAAGGCTTTTGAATCCTATGAGCCATGAGGGTCTCATAGGGAGGACATTCTCCTTACAAGTCGTGAGGATCTTGTAAATGTAATTTCTCCTTAAGGATCGTGAGGATTCCTAAGTGGGTTACTCCCTTGTGAGTCGTAAGGATCTCACGCGGGCATTTTCTCCTTACAAGATCGAGAGGACCTTGCAATTGTGCATGAATTTCTTTTACGAGTCTACGCCCTTTCGGGTTTTCATAAACTCGCCGGTAGCCCTGCTGTTTTTACGCACGGAGCCCTTTCGGGTTTTCATCCGTGCTCATTTCGCTTATGGACGTACCTTTTTTTTGTTGCCGCATTAGCCTAAGGATGCTGCGGTTCGTAGTAGTTTAAAGATGTTTCGGTCCGTAGCTAGTTTCAGGACATTGCGGTCCATTGTTAGTTAAGGGACGTTTCGGTCCGTAGCTAGTTTAAGGACATTACGGTCCATTGTTAGTTTAGGGACGTTTCAGTCCGTAGGTAATTTAAGGACATTACGGTCCATAGTTAGTTTATGGACATTTTGGTCCGTAGTTAGTTTAAGGACATTACGGTCCATAGTTAGTTTAGGGACATCTCGGTCCCTAGTTAGTTTAAGGACATTATGGTCCAAAGTTAGTTTAGGGACGTTTCGGTCTCTGTTAGTTTTCTGCGGCGAAGTTTTGCCGAATATCACTTACAGAGTTTGGTACTCAGGAAGACAGCGAGCGGACACAAGCATCGTCATCTATCATCTACCTGGGCTGTGACTCGTCAGGCATAGTATTTCTTAAGGAATCGGCCATTTATTGGCCGGAAGGGTCTTTCGTCATGCATATCCATGAGCAAGTAAGCCCCACCTTGGTAGACTGTCTATGATGTACAGGCCCTTATAGTTTGGTTCGAATTTCCCCCGTTTGGCACGATTGGGGATCATAGGTCTTTTGACAACTACCACGAGTTCGCCTTGGCGGCATATGAGCGTATCATCTTTGCTTTGTAAGCCTCCAAGCTTTGTTGTGCCACGAGACGAGTTTCATCGAGGGCGTCGAGCTCCTCAAACCAAAGATGAGCACTCTCTTCATCTGTTAGTTCGTAATGAACCGCCACTCGTAGAGACGGTAGCTCTATTTCCAAGGTGAGTACTGCTTCCCCGCCGAATACCAATGCATACGGCGTTGTATTCGTAGCCGTTTTGAACGTAGTTCGATACGCACAGAGAGCTTCATGCAGTCTCTCATGCCGGTCCTTTTTATTTTTGGACACCGTCTTCTTTATGATCTTTGTCAAGGTTTTGTTGAAAGCCTCAGCTAGACCGTTAGCTCGGGGATTATAGACCGAAGAGTAACTTCAGTCTATGTTATGTTGCTGTGCGAAGCGGCTAATTCTGTGACTTCTGTAGGCCGGCCCGTTATCGGAGATAATCCGTCGTGGAGTGCCGAACCGATAGATGACGTGTGTCTTGAAGAAATAGAGGATGTTTTCCTTCTTCACTTCTCTTAGCGGTATGGCTTCTGCCCACTTAAAGAAGTAATCGGTTGTCGCCAATATGAACCGATGTCCTTTGGATGACACTGGTTCAATAGGCCAAATTATGTCGGTTCCCCACATTTCGAATGGCTAGCTAGCCACTGTTGGGTGTAGCGGGTTTGGATACTGATGGATGAGTCTCCATGAATTTGGCACGAGTGGCACTGCTTCGCGTATTAGAGACAGTCCTGGATCATTGTGGGCCAATAGTAGCCCATTCTTTTAATTTTCAGCTTCATATTTGGCCTGGCTTGATGAGAGCCGCAGAGTCCATTGTGAGTTTCTTGGACGGCTCTCCTTACTTCTTCCGGTCACAGGCATCTCAGCCACAGAGAGTCGAATGATCTCTTATATAGAGTATCATTAACGAAGGCGAAAGACAGAGCTCGTTTCATAAGTTGATATCTTGAGGATGCATCTTCAGGTGTTCAACGGGATTTGAAGTAGTCTATGAAGACTTCTCTCCAATCCTTAGCTTTTTCTTGATCTTCTATTCGCAGGGTTGTTTGCTTGGTCGCTTCCTTTTCTTTAGACGACTCCGGAGACATTTTTGCCGGTGCAAGAACTCGACGGCTTTGTACAATGATCCTCACGTCATCGAGGTTTTCATTAGCCAGTTCTTTAGCGAGTTTGGTTAATGCGTCCACTTTGCTATTTTCTGTATGCGGTATGCTATCCAGGACGTAGGAGGGAATTTGAGTTAGTAACTGTTGCACTCTTTTGCCATATTTTACCAACTTTGGCTTGCACGTCTGATAGTCACCGTTTACTTGACTAACGACCAGCTGGGAGTCTCCGTATATGAGGAGGTTTTCGATTCCCGTGTCGACAGTAATCTCAAGACCTGCTATCAAGGCTTCATACTCTGCTTCATTGTTTGTCCTTGGCTCTGTTAAGGAAAAGGCAAAGCGCGTTATCCTTTCTTGTAGAGTCACGAAGATGAGGCCTACCCCAGATTTGATTATGGGGGAACCGTGCTTTCGCTTCTTCACAGAAGATGGTCCATCGAAATAGAGTTCCCATCGGGTATCACTCCCTCCTTTCTCCCCGTCGATCGTGTCAAACGCGTGCTCGTCTGGTAATTCGCAATTTAGAGGTGAATCGGCAAGTATCGGATGCTCAGCGAGGAAGTCGGCGATGGCCTGACCTTTCACTGCCTTGAGAGGTCGGTATGTTATCGAGAATTCCATTAAGAGTATGGCCCATTTAGCGAGTCATCCCGTTAGTATGGCTCTTGACATCAAATATTTGAGAGGATCCACTTTTGATATGAGATGGACCTCATGCGCCAAAGTATAATGCCGAAGCTTCGTTATCGCGAAGATTAATGCCAGGCAATGGTTTTGATAGGGGAGTAGTTGTTTTCTGCCCCCAGGAGAACTCGACTCAAATAGTAGAGGGCTCTCTCTTTCCCTTGGTCGTTCTCCCGGGCCCATAGCGTGCCCAAAGAACCTTTAAGGGCGGTTGTGTATAGGATGAGGGACTTTCCCTTGATCGGAGCGGTCAATACAGGCGGATTCTGCAGGTATTGCTTAATTTCGTCCAGTGCGCTTTAGCATTTACGATCCCAGACGAACGGGATCCCCTTCTTCATTAGATGGTTGTAGGACGGCACTTGCCGGAGAGGTTGACTTGGAGTTTGACACCTGTTTAGGCATCTGCATCGCTACAACTGAGATATCGCCAGAAGCGACTCCTCATTTGCCCGTGTCGATTTAGACAAAGGTGGCTTAGTAGGCAGGGTTAGGACTTTGTCGACTAAGATTTTTGACTTTATGAGCCGTAAGGGTTTCATAAAGGGTTTTCTCCCTACGAGTCATGAGGATCTCGTAGGGGTATTTTCTCCTTAAGAATCGTGGGGTTTCCTAAGTGATGTCTTGTCTTGTAAGTCGCAAGGATCTTCCAAGAGTGTTTTCTCCTTATAAGTCAAGAGGACCTACAAGTGTTATTCACCATATGAGGACATTTCTTGCCATTTGTAAAACTTGGCAAAGAAATATTTATTCGTGCCTATGCCTGTAGGGCAATTTGAGAGATATAACGGCTTAAGAACAGGTCTAGATCCCTGTAACTTAAGGCTTTTGAATCCTATGAGCCGTGAGGGTCTCACAGAGGGGATTCTCCTCATGAGTCGTGAGGATCTCGTAAGTGTATTTATTTTAACGAGGTTGCGCCCTTCTGGGTTTTCACAAGCTCGCCGGCAGTCCTGTTGTTTTTACTCACAGCGCCCTTTCGAGTTTTCATCCGTTCCCATTTTGCTTGTGGACGTACCGTTTTTTTAACGAGATTGTGCCCTTCCAAGTTTTCACAAGCTCGCCGGCAGTCCTGCTGTTTTTACTCACGGCGCCCTTTCGGCCTTTCATCCGTGCCCATTTTGCTTGTAGACATACCGATTTTTTTAAGCGGGGCATTCCACTAGATTGTGGGACCTGTTTGTAGTCCCCTTAATATCCTTCCTATCTTTTGAAAAGAAAGGACCATTCTATATAGAGATTCTTCCGCCAGTGAAGAATATGCCCCTGTGTATATCTCGGGGGGAACGAGTACCCACACCGTCGCTATTTTAGCGACAGGTTGCTTCAGAGCCGCTTATTTTTGTTGAGCGTAGGCGACAAATGAAAGGTCTATTTAACCCGTCCCGGTACTTTCGGGAAGGCGGAATAGGTAAAAATCGAATTTTTCTCACAAGGAAACATAGACCAACCATGAAAGATCTTTGCTAAACAAAAACTAACAAACTAACTTAGAGTTTTTAACTACTAGGTTAAATGATTATACCTTGGTCTTGAACACCTTTTCTTATGTTGCTTCCTCTTCTTGTGAGCTCCTTGGAGTAGTGTAGATGGCCCATTCTCACCGTCTTCTCTTTACCAAAGAAAGATCCACCCGAAGGCCTCTACCTTGAGCTCCTACCTCAACAATGAAGTAACTAGAGTGCTTGGCTTGCTACACTAAGAACCCTGGAGTGGGAAGAGAAGTATTTTGGTGGTTTAGTCTTAAGAGCTTTTGATTTTCAACACATGAAAGATTAAAGGTTTGAGAGAGGAAGAGGGAGAGCAAACCATGAGAGAGAAAGCTCATGAGAGAATGAGAGAACCAAAATCTCATATGATAAAAATATGATAATAATAATAATAATTAAGAAAATTGTGATGGTGAGTTGATTTGACCATTATCATTTCACATTTAATGCTAAGCATGCTTCAAGAAGCATCTTATGCAAAAGAAAAATATCTAGGTCAAAGTAAGTCAACAAGTCAAATAGTCAAACCAATTATAACCATGATATAATTATACTTAATTAATATTATTAATCATATATCTCATTCTCATTAGGGTTTGGATCAAGTCAATGGTCAAAAACCCTAATGAGGTGTCTCCCTCTCCGCCTCTGTCAACTGTACGTACGTACCCGCTTTCATATTCCGAAGAAACACGAATACAATGAAACAAGACCAATCCTAAAACAAATACTAGGATCTGCTTAAACCAAAGCCCACTGGTAATGTCTGCCCGAACACCGAATACACACAAGTACGCATATGTGAACGAACCCTGTCGTAAAACCATACGACCTCTAATCTGTTTTGCCCAAAGGCGAACAACCCTCTGTGTGGGACTCTAAAGACTCGACACTATACTGGCAGTGGGTTTAACCATAGGCCGCAAGAGGTACTAGCTGAACATAACGGTCCCCAGGTAGATGTCGATAAGAAGACCGATGAGGTGGACCCATCCGAACTCCTACTGAGCCTGAATGTGACAATCTCCGTACAGTCTGGTCTGTTCATCTAAGAGTATCGCATGTCAGGCCTAGGGGGCGGTAAACGTCAGACCCCTAATAGTGGTACAAGTTGTGTCGGAGTATAGCCCAGAACACCCTGAGAAACTACTGGAAACACTACCAGTAAATCTCGCTTTCCCTGGCCAGGGATTTTGTGTAATGGCTCTCCTAGACACAGCGTGTAAGTCCACGTTGCCCACCCCGGTACTTGCGGGGAGACGGAAAACGGAATAAAAATCGAATTTTTATGAGCTTAGGCAACATGGACTAGAGTATGAAGGATCTTTGCTAAACAAAAACAAGCTAAAGCTAACTAGAAACTAGCTAAGTGCTAGAAAGGTTATACCTTGGGCTTTATGTCCTTCTCTCCTTGCTCCTTGGAGTGGTGGAAGGAGGTCACCTTAGTCGTCTTCTCACGTCGAAGAAAGATCCACCCGAAAGCCTCGACCTTTGGCTTCAACTCCAAGCTAGAAGTAATTAGGGTGCAAGAAGTGCTAATACTTGAACCCTAGATGAGAGTAGAGATTATCAAAAGAGGGTTTTTCTCAAGCTCAAGTGTTTCTCAACACATGAGAGGGGAGAGCTTGAGGGAGAGGAAGAACAAGAGAGAGAATGTGAATGATAGAATGAGAATAAAATAAACCATTCTCACATATATGTGTGAATTATTGTAATTAGATAATTAGCTAGATAATTGTCATGGTTAATCAAGACATGACCATTATCATTTCATTTTTAATGCAAATTGCAAGGATCAAAGAGCATCTTCCAAATGAAATGATGATGGTCAAAGTGTCAACAAGGTCAACAAGTCAAGGTGGGTCAAATGGTCAACAACCATAACCATGCACAATTATTAAACTAATACCAATTAACCATAATACACACATAATCATTAGGGTTAATAAAATGACAATAGTCATTAACCCTAATCAAAGTCCTCTCCCTCTGTCTCAAGCAACTGTGCATACGTACCCGCATTCGTGATCCGAGGAACATGAATACAATGAGAAAAAGCCAATCCCAAATCATATACTAGGATCCGGCTTAAACCAAAGCCCGCTAGTATAAGCTGTCCGGACAGCAAACGTGCACAAGTGCGCGGATGTGAACGAACCCTGTCGCAAAACCATGCGACCTCTACTCATTTTGCCTAAAGGCAAATAGCTCTCCGTGTGGGACTCTAAAGACTCGACACTACGCTGGCAGTGGATTTAACCACAGACCGCAAGCGGCACTAGCTGTACATAACGGTCCCCAGGTAGATGTCGATAAGAAGACTGACGAGGTGAACCCCATCTGAACTCCTACTGAGCCTGTATGTGACAATCTCCGTACAGTCCGGTCTGTTCGTCTGATACATCGTATGGCGGGCCTAGGGGGGCGGTGAACGTCAGTCCCCTAATAGCGGTACAAGTCGTGTCGGAGTGTAGCCCAAAACACCCTGAGATAACACTGGAAACCTACCAGTATATCTCGCTTGCCCTGGCCAGGGACTACTCGTGTAATGGCTCTCCTGGACACAGCGCGATGTCAACCCCCAATACCGGGAAAGACGAATCCTGTCTAACCGTCACTGCCTCCAAGTGCTTCGGGACTGCACCCAAAAACTACCTGTTTGCATGACTCCTTTGAGCCGTGGTAGGGTAGCAATCAAAGTGCAGTGGGAACACACTCGAGGCGAAGTGACAGTGTCAAGTCAGCGGACTAAGCTGTACTCATGTCACCTGGGAACTGATAACTGACGATAGGTATAATACCAACCAACAGTTCCTGACGAGTCCTGTCCAGTGTACTCGTAACCTAACGAGCACCCGCATACTATCTCAAGTATGACGTACTGACGGCTGTGGGACAGACCGTCTCCCACACTGGGATGAGAAGCGCATACGCTAGTCTACTCCGGAGTATCGATGCCCTGTCTCGATAGTCCAACGACTAGGGACCTATATAAGGATGTGCTTATAGATCACCCAGCTCCCACGAGTGTGAGCGCCATCACAACGCTGGTAATCAAGCAAAGATCCTAAGGGCTCTACTAATATGTATATCAGCGATATTCTAAAAGAAACACATGCACATATTAAAGCAGAGACAAACCAAGTAGCATACTACCATTTCGAGCAAGATTGTATATACAACTGTGAATATCCCAAGCTTCCATCAAGTAATATACAAACTAGTATGATACAGTAATGGCTTCTAGGGCATATACACTAACAATCTCCCACTTGCACTAAGGCCATGTACTGGCGTATCGAAGACCTATCATCTCGATCAGCCGCTCGAACTGAGTCTGGGGCAAGGCCTTGGTGAATGGATCTGCTGTGTTATCTTCTGAAGCAACCCTCCGAACCTCGATCTCCTGGCGATCCACGATCTCCCTGATCAGGTGATACCGCCTCAAGATGTGTCTGGATTTCTGATGGGACCTGGGTTCCTTCGCTAAAGCTATAGCCCCGTTGTTGTCGCAATACAGAGGTATTGGGTCAACAATGGACGGAACCACCTGAAGTTCTCTCAAGAACTTCCTCATCCAGATAGCTTCTTTTGCGGCATCAGATGCAGCGATGTATTCCGCTTCCATAGTCGAGTCAGCAACGGTTTCCTGTTTGGAGCTCTTCCAACACACCGCCCCTCCATTGAGGGTAAATACAAAACCCGACATGGACTTGGAATCATCCTTGTCACTCTGGAAGCTGGAGTCAGCAAAGGCCTCAATCTGCAGGTCTTTTCCGCCATACACCAAGAACATCTCCTTAGTCCTTCTCAGGTACTTGAGAATGTTCTTTACTGCTATCCAATGTTTCTCCCCAGGGTTTGACTGATACCTACTTACCACACTCAGTGCATAAGCCACATCCGGTCTGGTACACAACATCGCATACATTATAGAGCCTACCGCAGAAGCGTAGGGTATAATAGACATGCGATCCCTCTCCAAATCAGTCTTGGGAGACATCTCTTTGGAAAGGGTGATCCCGTGACAAGCCGGTAGATTACCGCGCTTGGAATCTTCCATACTGAATCTCTTCAGTATGGTGTCGATGTACCTGGACTGTGAAAGTCCTAATATCCTCTTGGATCTGTCACGGTAGATCCGGATACCCAGAATGTATGAGGCATCACCCAGGTCTTTCATGGAGAACCTGTGTGACAAGAACCCCTTGACAGATTGTAGCATAGGAATGTCATTTCCTATTAAGAGAATGTCATCCACGTATAAAACGAGGAATACTACAGTTCTCGCTACAAATCTACAATAGATGCATGGTTCATCTGGATTTTTGATAAAGCCAAATTCCTTGACCGTCTCATCAAAACAGATGTTCCAACTCCGCGATGCCTGCTTTAGTCCATAAATGGACTTAAGCAACTTGCACACCTTCCCGCTGCTCCCACTCTGAATGAAACCCTCTGGCTGATCCATATAGACACACTCCTCTAAATGTCCATTTAGAAAAGCTGTCTTTACGTCCATCTGCCAAATCTCATAATCGTGGAAGGCAGCAATGGCAAGAAGGATCCGAATGGATTTCAGCATAGCTACTGGAGAAAAGGTTTCATCATAGTCCAAACCAGGTCGCTGACGAAAACCCTTTGCTACCAGTCTAGCTTTATAGGTCTCAACCTGTCCGTCTACACCAATCTTCCTTTTGAAGATCCACTTGCATCCTACGGGGTTTACCCCATCTGGAGCAATATCCAACGTCCATACTTTGTTGGTGTACATAGACTCCATTTCGGTCCGCATTGCATCCAGCCATTTTACCGAGTCGACGCTCTGAATGGCTTGCTGGAAGCTAGTAGGCTCATCAAAGTCTATGATGCAATATGAGAAAACCGTAGTATCTCTCGGGCGGATGAGACTGCCTACTACTCCTGCGGAGTGGCGTGGGAATGTCCTGATCTTTCGAACCCTCTGGCTCCACTAAGCTTTCAGTAATAGCTTATGGTTCTGGAATTTCTTCCAGTTCTATTGCGCTCCCACTTATTTCTTTTTCTAAGAACTGATGTTCCAGAAAATGGGCATTACGAGAAACAAGGACTTTTTGTTCCTCTGCGTAATAAAAAAGATACCCCCTGGAGTTCTTTGGGTATCCCACAAACTTGCACAGTACTGAGCGTGCCTCTAGTTTGTCCGCATGCTGCTTTTTGACATAAGCTGGACATCCCCAGATCTTCAAGTATTGAAGATAGGGTTTCTTCCCACTCCATAACTCATATGGTGTGGTGGGCACAGTCTTAGTGGGAACTCGGTTCAAAAGGTATGCAGCTGATTCTAGCGCATATCCCCAGAACGATCGCGGTAACTCAGCGTTACTCATCATGGACCGTACCATATCCAATAGGGTTCGGTTCCGTCTCTCCGATACACCGTTATGTTGCGGAGTGTATGGAGGAGTAAGCTGAGAGAGAATTCCATTCTCTTTTAAGTAACCCAGGAACTCGGCACTCAAGTATTCACCACCTCGATCAGATCTCAGTGCCTTGATACTTTTGCCTGTTTGTTTTTCTACTTCATTCTTATATTCCTGGAACTTATCAAAAGCTTCGGATTTATGCTTCATTAAGAAGACATGTCCGAACCTTGAGAAATCATCCGTAAAAGTAATGAAGTATGAATAACCGCTTCGTGCATGTGTAGACATTGGACCGCACACGTCGCTATGTACGAGTCCTAAGAGCTCGCTCGCTCTTTCTCCGTGTCCAGTGAACGGAGTCTTTGTCATCTTTCCCTTGAGACAGGATTGACAAGTTGCATACGATTGATATTCGAATGAATCCAAATATCCTTCTGCATGTAACTTAGTCAACCTTCTCTCATTGATGTGACCCAGTCTACAATGCCATAAGAAAGTTTTATCGATTTCTGGAGACTTTCTTTTGTGTGTATTCTGGACATTGAAAATCTGTGGCTGGTTTAATACGTATATACCGTTGTTCAATGTACCTGACCCAATCAAAACTTGATTAAGGTGAATGTTCACTACATTACTTACAAATGCAAATTCATAACCTTCTTTAGATAATAAAGATACAGAAATGATATTACAGGTTGCATTTGGTACATAATAACAACTACGCAAAACCAAAAAGTGTCCATCCGACAATCCCAGGTGATAGTCCCCCACGGCCTCAGCATCCATGCTAGCACCGTTTGCAACTCTGAGGGTCATGTCACCTGCCTTCAAAACTCTACGTTTTCTCAACGCCTGCAAAGAATTACAGATATGAGATCCTGATCCGGTATCCAATACCCAGGATGTAGAGTTTATTGATAGACAGTTTTCAATAACATACACACCTGAAGCTGAAGCTGCAACTCGCTTCAAATCCTGTGTTCTGGCCTTCCAAGCCTTGCAATCCTGTTTCCAGTGACCACTTTTGTGACAATAGAAGCATTCTTCCTTCCCCACCAGCTTTCCCGCTATCTTTGTTGCTTTTCCTTTTCCTTTCGTATCCACTTTACTGACACCGCCTCTTGGTTTGGCGGGGGCTTTCTTCTTCTTGCCCTTGGCTTTCGCCCTGGACCTAGAAGAGGAAGATCCTCCTATAAACAAAGTGGATGTCTCCCTACCCTTCTGTAGGGTGCCCTCAGCACCCTCAATATGTTCAGAAGCTCGGAAAGTTCAACCTCCTTTCCTTGCATGTTGAAGTTAAGAATAAACTGGGCGTAAGTGGAAGGAAGGGACTGGAGAATCAAATCAGTATAGAGTTCATTCTCCAACGTGGTCCCAAGGTCCGCGAGCTCCTCAATGTAGCCAATCATCTTAAGCACGTGTTCCGCTACCGATGATCCGACGGCCAACCTTGCCGAAAATAACTTCTTCGACACTTCGTATCTTGCGATACGAGACTGCTCTCCATACAGTTCTTTTGTATGAAGAAATATAGACTCTAGGTCCATATTCTCGTGCCTCCTCTGATGTTCGTTGTCCATCGAGGCAAGTACGAAGGATTTGGCCTTCGCGCAATCTATTTCCTATGTCTTACGGATTTCCCTATCCGCGACACTGGTTTTGGGACCTGGGACAGGGGAGCTTTGGTGGTAAGGACATACCCCAACTTGTCGTAAGTGATTGCCATCTTGACATTCCTGAGCCAATCTTTGTAGTTTGGCCCTGTCAATATGTTTTTATCTAGTAATAACTTAAGTCCAGTCATGTTGAATGGTCGCTGCAATTAGGAGAGAGAAAAGAAACACTTTAGCATGATGCTCTTGTAAGTTTAGAGTGGTTTTTAATTTGTCTAAACTGGATGGCTCCCACTGTCTCTCGAATCCCTTCTCAAACCGTAAAGAAAGGATTAGTCAGGATCAATCTCACCGTACAATACTTGCTTAACCGTTCAGCCAGGCCAGTGTCGGTACTTCGAGGGAGGTTTTCCAACGCTTTCGCGAAGTTCCTTAATTAAGTAACATCTTTTCCCTGTGGGCGTAGCCCCGCTAACACGTTTCTAGACACCTACTAAGTTTATAGCATTGATCGTTAAGTGAGAGTTTTCCCGAGGAGTAGCATATACTCACAGTAGGATCGGGATCCAAATATCATCGCGTGATAAAACCGAAGGAATCCTACCAGAATTATCACACTCCAAATGGTATGCAGCGCTAGCAAGTTTCAGTACTTATGAAACTCCCGATGTGGATTTTTGCCCCATGCTCTTATGACCTTGGCGTGAGGTCAAAATGTCATAAGTCACATGTCAAGTTCTTCCCATCATTATCCCGGTTAATTTGAACCCACCCGTACCTACCCTTGACGTAGGCCAAAATGGCAGTACGACTGTCTCAAACCAACGCATTCTATCTATGCAACAGATAAATATCCGGCAGCTACCAATCACTATGCCTTGGCGTGAGGTCAAAATACATAGCTTGAATACTACCGAATATTTAACTGAAATGATGGAGGGCTACGGATGGTTTTGGCGAAACCGTGAACGTAGTGAACTTGATATAATCGATGGAACGAGATAGCTTTTAAAAGGAGTGGTTCAAGCTCCGCGTTTAAAAGTTTAGTTTTGAAAAGAACCGAGTGGTTTTCAAAGTGTTCCAGTCGACTTATACTTGGTTTATTTTCTTGCATTAGTTCTTTTAATGCGTCCCATCATTTAATCCTACCATTGCAGAAAACAACCAAAATATGACGTACGCTTATGCCATTCGCATTCGCCACGGGGTCCCGTCATCACCCGTTAGGTTACTTAACTAACGACAGAGCGGGGGCTGGGCTAGCGCGGCTGTAAAACATAAGCAACGCCTAAATAGTTATCATATATAAATATATAGCAATGATAGACATTACAGATCACAGATGAATACATTGGATATACTAGGAATCCGCAACCCGTTCGAGCCTGCAACGAAAAGCGGATTACACGGTCGCGGTGAATAGCCATTACCCCACCCAAGACCCCTACGGGTGCGGCAAACTACCCGCCAAGTACCCGAAGCGAAGCAACCTCCCTCACCACCGTGAGTAGGCCACTCGGCACTTCGAGATACCCGGTAGTTTGTGCACCCCCTCCATGGGTCTATCCTAGGAGCAAAAACAGTAAAAAGAATTATACAATGACGGCTACAACCCCGACCCGGTTGTGCGGCCAAACAAATAATAATATTACATCAATTTACATGTTACAATGAATGAAAGAAAAAGCAACACTCATCTCACATCCACCCCGGCTATTCATCCGCGACAATCCAACCCATTCATATACACATACCATCATCAATCACAGATCACAAATATGTAAAACCCCGACTAATTGACATATAGCGATTAGCCGACGTTCAATACATATAAACATCACAGATATAACCTTTTAGTCAAAGTGTATTGAAGTTCGAAAAAAAAATACGGATTTATAGGCCCCCAAAAACAAATTTCTATTCTGGAAAATCTGGGCACATATAAACCATCTTAAAAATCCTAAAACCAAGCCAGAAATACACTGCACCAAACTCGACCCAGTGACGAGCCAACTCGGCCGCGGTTGCGCGGCAATAGCTTGCTATTGCCGTGGAACCGCGGCGCCTTGGTCGAGTCACTGGACCGGGTTTGGTGACTTTCTTCACAAAACCCTGAGACGATTTTAGGAGTATGACAAATTTTATTTTGAGCAGGAAAAATTTTAACAGAAAGTTAGGGTTTTGAAAACTCGGTTTTGCGATTTTTCCGATTCGAACTTCCATACACTTTACTACCTAGCTAGTTTATGTTTAGTTAGGCTCTGATACCACTGTAAGTCCACGTTGCCCACCCCGGTACTTGCGGGGAGACGGAAAACGGAATAAAAATCGAATTTTTATGAGCTTAGGCAACATAGACTAGAGTATGAAGGATCTTTGCTAAACAAAAACAAGCTAAAGCTAACTAGAAACTAGCTAAGTGCTAGAAAGGTTATACCTTGGGCTTTATGTCCTTCTCTCCTTGCTCCTTGGAGTGGTGGAAGGAGGTCACCTTAGTCGTCTTCTCACGTCGAAGAAAGATCCACCCGAAAGCCTCGACCTTTGGCTTCAACTCCAAGCTAGAAGTAACTAGGGTGCAAGAAGTGCTAATACTTGAACCCTAGATGAGAGTAGAGATTATCAAGAGAGGGTTTTTCTCAAGCTCAAGTGTTTCTCAACACATGAGAGGGGAGAGTTTGAGGGAGAGGAAGAACAAGAGAGAGAATGTGAATAATAGAATGAGAATAAAATAAACCATTCTCACATATATGTGTGAATTATTGTAATTAGATAATTAGCTAGATAATTGTCATGGTTAATCAAGACATGACCATTATCATTTCATTTATAATGCAAATTGCAAGGATCAAAGAGCATCTTCCAAATGAAATGATGATGGTCAAAGTGTCAACAAGGTCAACAAGTCAAGGTGGGTCAAATGGTCAACAACCATAACCATGCACAATTATTAAACTAATACCAATTAACCATAATACACACATAATCATTAGGGTTAATAAAATGACAATAGTCATTAACCCTAATCAAAGTCCTCTCCCTCTGTCTCAAGCAACTGTGCATACGTACCCGCATTCGTGATCCGAGGAACATGAATACAATGAGAAAAAGCCAATCCCAAATCATATACTAGGATCCGGTTTAAACCAAAACCCGCTAGTATAAGCTGTCCGGACAGCAAACGTGCACAAGTGCGCGGATGTGAACGAACCCTGTCGCAAAACCATGCGACCTCTACTCATTTTGCCTAAAGGCGAATAGCTCTCTGTGTGGGACTCTAAAGACTCGACACTACGCTGGAAGTGGGTTTAACCACAGACCGCAAGCGGCACTAGCTGTACGTAACGGTCCCCAGGTAGATGTCGATAAGAAGACTGACGAGGTGAACCCCATCTGAACTCCTACTGAGCCTGTATGTGACAATCTCCGTACAGTCCGGTCTGTTCGTCTGATACATCGCATGGCGGGCCTAGGGGGCGGTGAACGTCAGTCCCCTAATAGCGGTACAAGTCGTGTCGGAGTGTAGCCCAAAACACCCTGAGATAACACTGGAAACCTACCAGTATATCTCGCTTGCCCTGGCCAGGGACTACTCGTGTAATGGCTCTCCTGGACACAGCGCGATGTCAACCCCCAATACCGGGAGAGACGAATCCTCTCTAACCGTCACTGCCTCCAAGTGCTTCGGGACTGCACCCAAAAACTACCTGTTTGCACGACTCCTTTGAGCCGTGGTAGGGTAGCAATCAAAGTGCAGTGGGAACACACTCGAGGCGAAGTGACAGTGTCAAGTTAGCGGACTAAGCTGTACTCATGTCACCTGGGAACTGATAACTGACGATAGGTATAATACCAACCAACAGTTCCCGACGAGTCCTGTCCAGTGTACTCGTAACCTAACGAGCACCCACATACTATCTCAAGTACGACGTACTGACGGCTGTGGGACAGACCGTCTCCCACACTGGGATGAGAAGCGCATACGCTAGTCTACTCCGGAGTATCGATGCCCTGTCTCGATAGTCCAACGACTAGGGACCTGTATAAGGATGTGCTTATAGATCACCCAGCTCCCACGAGTGTGAGCGCCATCACAACGCTGGTAATCAAGCAAAGATCCTAAGGGCTCTACTAATATGTATATCAGCGATATGCTAAAAGAAACACATGCACATATTAAAGCAGAGACAAACCAAGTAGCATACTACCATTTCGAGCAAGATTGTATATACAACTGTGAATATCCCAAGCTTCCATCAAGTAATATACAAACTAGTATGATACAGTAATGGCCTCTAGGGCATATACACTAACACAGCGCGATATCAACCCCCAATACCTGGAGAGACGAATCCTGTCTAACCGTCACTGCCTCCAAGTGCTTCGGGACTTCACCCAACTACTACCTGCTTGCACGACTCAATAGAGTCATGGTAGGGTAGTAATCTAAGAACGGTTGGAACACACTCGAGGCGAAGTGACAGTGTCAAGTCAACGGACTAAGCTGTACTAATGTCACCTGGGAACTGTTAACTGACGATAGGTATAATACCAACCAACAGTTCCCGATGAGTCCTATCCAGTGTACTCGTAACCTAACGAACACCTGCATACTATCTCCAGTACGACGTACTGATGGCTGTGGGACAGACCATCTCCCCTGCTGGGACGTGAAGCGTTTGCACCAGTCTATTCTGGAGTATCGATACCCTGTCTCAATAATCCTACGACCAGAGACCTGTATTAGGATGTGCTTATAGACTATCCAGCCCCCACTAGTGTGATCGCCATCACAACACCGGTAGTCAAGCAAAGATTCTAAGGGCTCCATCAATATATATTAGCGATATGTTAAAAGAAACATATACACATATTAAGATAGAAACAAACCAAGTAGCATACTACTATATTAAGCAAGACTGTAGTAAACCCGTATGTGTGTGTGTGTGCGTATATATATATATATATATATATATATATATATATATATATATATATATATATCAAGCTTCCAAAATGTATTATACAAACTAGTACTATACAATAATGGCCTCTAGGGCATACATATCCAACAATCTCCACTTGCACTAAAGGCCAGTAATTGGTGTACCGCATACCCAACGTCTGCTCTATGGCCAGCTGCTGGCGTACCGCATACCCAATAGCTCAAAAAGTCGCTCGAACTGTGTTTGAGGGAGGGCCTTTGTGAATGGATCCGCCGTATTGTCTTTTGTGTCCACTCTCCGTACCTCGACCTCCTGGCGATCAATGATCTTCCTGATCAGGTGATACCGCCTTAAGATGTGTCTGGACTTCTGATGGGACCTTGGTTCCTTCGCTAAAGCTATAGCCCCATTGTTGTCGCAATACAAAGGATTTGGGTCAACAATGGACGGAACCACCTGAAGTTCGCTAATGAACTTCTTCATCCAGACTGTAACGCTTTAAAAATCGTTTCGGTGAAATTTCGAAAAATCGGTAAAATAAGGGGGTTTTCTGTAAAAAGTTAAAATACAAATATCTTATTATAAAAATAAAATATAAATATTCTAGCTATGTAATTGCTATTATTTGGTGTTTATTGAGCCGCTGGTGAAATTTCAAATTTTCTGAAAAAAAAAATATTATTTTATTATTATTTAAGCCGTCACTAATACATTTAATTAGGGAAAATTACAAATTGGAATGAGCTGAAACAAATTTTGTGCATCATAAAACATTAAATAAAATTTTATCATATGGTTTTTGGAACGAAATCATTTGCCAAAACGGTTTAGAAATTATTGAAGAAAAAAGGTTGTTTTTAGCGTAAATGGATGTTTGGAGTATTGTATTTATCATTTTTCATCACCCCACACCCGTACCCACACCCACACACCCCCATTCACTTCTCCCCTTGAAGAATTCAGCAGCCCCCATTCTTTTTCCCCACTTGAATTTCAAAGGAAAAGAAATGAAAGAAAAGAAAAGAAAAGAGTAGAAAATGATATAATTTGAGTTGACTTTGACTTGAACTAACTTTCTCCACCTCACTCTCTCTCCTCCCTCACCCAACCCCTCCACAACCTGGCCGAAACTAGGAACCCCCCAACAGCCCCATTTTCCTCTTCTCCTCTCTTTGTTCCATCAAAGAAAATCCAAAGAAAAATCCACTAAAAATCAAGCAAAAATCCAAATCAAAATCCGACTCCTACCCATTTTAGCTTAGCCCGTATAGCATGGATCTTTGTGAAAAGAGAGCATTTTGGGAGGCCATGGATGCTTGTGGATCTTCAAATGTTTTTGGGTATAATTCTAAACATTTTTGCTTAATTTGTTACTAATTTCTTAAAGCTAAGTTAATTAAGTGTTTAATTAGGTGTTTAAGAAAGAAAAAGGTTTTGAATTGAAGTTTGAAATTTCAAGTGTATGGTTTTGAATGAAGATTAGGGTTTGAGCATTTGATTAGGATTGTGATGGGTAGATTAACATATAATTGCTTGCAAAAATCAAATCTAGTTGCTAGTTGCATTTTTGTTAATTTAAAATTGTGATAAGTATATATATTGCAAACTAGTTTTTGTAAATATTGTGTTAAATTGAGAATTAAAATATGGTTAGGGTTTTTATCATATTATTAACTTTATTAAGTGTAGTTTAACACTTTAGTTCATGGAAATCCAACCTAAATTGTAGTTTGTGCATTTTTGCTATGAAATTGTAAAAAGGGTATTTTGTAAACTAGAATATTAGGGTTTTTGGAATTTAATGAGATTAAATTCCGGAAATTATTTCTATGACTTATTTAAGATATTTAATAAATATATTGGCCGCTACATTCATTTAAACATCCTGTTTTGTACAAAAACGGCGAATTGTGCTTGCTAGATTTTCGGAAAAATGACTTTTTAAGTAAAAATTGGGGTTTTTGTGAGTTTTAACCTAGTTTATATTAAAATTAGTGTTCGTGAATGTGCAAATGAGTGTGATTGGATTTTTCTCGATATTTTGACGTTTGTACATCGACATCGAGGGTTGGTTTGACTATTCTTGCATGCGTAGGTGATAGGTTTGGACCTATGCGTGATACGCGTGCCGATTTGATTTTCGTATGCCGTTTCGATTTCGAATTTAGTTTTAATGCGATATGGTGCGTTATGATATGTAGGTACCCCCATGTAGACTTCGAGATGACAAGAAAGCGCGTGGCGACATAGGCACCGGCTAGCGAGGACCAGGTGAGTAGATTTATATCTACGGGGAGAAGTCGGGTGGATGGCGTATAGCACCCCCGCAGTCCGTGGTGGTGTATACGGATGCGTATACACACCAACAATTATTATTGTATGTTATTTGGGACTAATAACGATGCTTAGGATGGACATTGGTGTGTTGGATTACTTTAGTGTTGCGAACCCTAGGGTAGTGTTGCACTACACATACACACATACATACTTGCATACATTCCTATTTATATGTGCTCATGGAATTCCTTATAGTTATGTGTTCATATGGGTATGGGACTATGTGTTCACATACGGATTTTAGGATGATACTTGGGATTGAGCTGAGTCGATGAGATTTGGGCTTGAGGCCAGGAGATCGGTGATGTGATTTGGTTCGTATTGAGATACGACATGATGTTTTAGCGGGTCTTCTGACGTAGTAATTCTTACACCCGCATGCATACATAGATGGCATCAATATTGTACTAGACGTAGGAAATTATTCCGGATCATGATATTTGATAAAGAAGATACCAAATGAATAGTGTGATTGATGTGACTTTGACCCGTACCCAGATTTGGGGATGCCGTACGACGGATTTACGTACGCGCTATATATTGATGATTGATCCGCACTCTTGACTTGGGATGCCTGATTATAGATATGGTATCGGATATGATATTATTGAGGCTGGATCACCGACTATACATATACAGGTATGTATATGTATCGACTCAGATGATAGGCGGTTTCCTTACCTGTAGTTCAGCTTGTTAGCTTAGCCCTTTAGTTTAGTTTAGTTGTTAGATTAGATTCGATTCTTACCTATTTCAAAAACTAACGAATCGCGGGTATTTTAAAAGACAGCCCAAGGGACCCTACGGATATTTCAAAAGACGTATTTTTTCATAAAAACACCGTAGCCCTATTTTCAAAACCCCATGATTCGTGTGATTTCAAAAGGCACCATTTGTAGGACTTATATTAGATTATTACAGATTAGTTATCGTTGTGTCTAGTTTTCAGCTCCCGCATATTATTGCTGTTCGCACTGCCTCGCATACTTATTTTGCTGCATATTCCATTATTGATATCATGCTGTTAGGACACCAGCACCATTACCGATGATGCGTATGTACCACGTACACCTACTTGCCGGCTCACACACATCTTCATCGGTAATTGCCATGTCACGTACACCTTAGAGAATATATTTGCTTGACTTAGCTTGTTAGTTAGTAGTTTGATATGATATTAGTGTACCTGCCTTACATGCCTAGTTTATTAATCATACATTGCAACTTGGTTATTGATACCATATGCATTCATTATCATTGACATATGCACTTATGATGATTTCTTGAGATTTATGATATTTCTGGATTTCGGGGAAAGCCGCAAAATTTACAACTTATGATCTTTTAAAATATAAAATGTTGCGGTTTTCTAGTGATGTAAAGTGTCGTCCACCATGAGTTTGCTGTGGTTTTTGAGATCCGTGTCGAGGAGTGAAGGAACCGTCACGGGTACATGGTGGGCCCGGTGCGGTATCCCGGGGCAAGAGGAATGTGGTGTTGACGTTGAGCCCGGCAGGGGAGCACTACCGACCGGTGATATTACCCGAAGCGTCGGATATCCGGAGGATACCGTCGTGGTCTTGAGATGGATGATAGGGGCCGGTCTGGACTGACGGCGCCCTAGATATTGAGATTGAGACATTGATATTTCGAGACAGTGAGATTTATGTTTTGTGTCGATGCTAGACACTGTTGATACTGATTTCATTTATGATACCTCAGTTTAAAAATACAAAGGAAATCTCACTAATTTATGAAAACAGTTTCTTCATTTACATGTATTCTGTTTCATGCATGCATACCTCATTCATATGATATATTGCTACTTGAGGCACAGACACGGCCACATGAGATTACACTCGGGTTAGATATTTACCCTAGCCTTGTTATAGGCTGCATGTTATATACATTTTTGAGGATATATTATGATCATTGACCTAGGATTGCGTTATTTATGCGATTTCTGTGCGTAGATGTTTTTCTATTCACGAGTTGGCAACTCACCCCGTTGTGCCCCAGTTTCTTGCAGGTTTGCCGTACAGGTTTCATTACGGCTTTGCGGGCTCAGTTTCATTCGGGTGACTTGCTAGTAGGTGGGTTTTTCTTGTATCGTACCCATCATATTACCTTGTATAATATTATTCCGTTGTATCTAGTAAATTCCATCAACCAAACCTGTATTTACTTTGAGATAGAGACCAGTGTTGGTTATTCTTTCGACCTTAGAGTCGCTCGTTATATTTCTGGTGGTTTTGAGTTTCCTTTTGAGTTTTGATCCTCGCCGTTGGCGTTGTATATTATATTGTTTGTGTGGTTGTGACCGTCGATTGACGAAGAGCTAGCTCCCGCTTGGGGATGCCCTTTTCTTGATTTCGTATACTATTCATGTTGTATCCCGTTTGGGGGCCAGTTTTTACAAAGGAGACTCTGCCGAAATTTTCAGTAAATTTTTGATGTTTTAAAAACCGCATAATTCGGCTTATGCTATTGAAATTACTTGCTTTAAGTTGGTTTTTCCTGCACTCTACTACTTTTCTTAGTTTGGATTTCTGGGTTTTCGGTTTACTTAGATTACGTACGTCTCGAGACGTTCGTAGTTTAAGTGCCGGTCATATTCCGTACTTTCGGGTCGTGACAAAGTTGGTATCAGAGCATTAGGTTTTAACCTTCGGAGCGTAGGATGACCCTTGGTTGATGGAATAGGTGACTAAAGTAGAGTGACGTACCGTTGGTATGTTCCGCGGCATATTTACGACACGCCACTCCACTTATGTAGCCTTAGGATGTACATTTCCTTGTTCAGTATTATATTCCTTCCTGATCTAGCCTCATCGGTACCAGTTTGGTTTTGCTGCTACGGTTACGGGCAGGGAGAGCTACGGCTAGAGTTACGGTCAGCACAAGCTCGTTACGAACGAGGACTGACCAGGGCGAAATTCCGGCGACACACGATTGCAGAGATGTGTCTTTTTACTGTGTTTCCGCGCCACGAGCGTTTGGCGGATCGCCTTTATGAGGTTACTCGGAGGTGCTGATCGACACTAGAGAATTGAGCCAATGATGGAGGCCAGCCAGATTTTGATGACCGTTGGTGTGTTGCTTACTCCTGATGATTGAGGCACGGTTCAGCATGCAGACGAGTGAGCCAGTTATTGCTGCGAACGACGAGATATCGCCCCAGATGTTGGAGCTATTGCAGTATAAGTTGTACTAAGAGATGATAGAAGGTCGCTAGTCATCGAGGATGAATGACTAGGACATGTGGATCATTCGCTTACCCCGATGCGAGGTCATCAGATAGATTGATTCCAGCTAGAGACGACTTCACGCGGAGACGTTGGGAGTCGACAGAGACGATCGAATGTCAGAAACCTATTATTCCAAGTTTAAGATAGTCGGAAAGACATGCAGGCAATTCTATGGTCCCTCTAGAAGAATGAAACCCTAACTCGACTTAATGACCGTGTGGAAGCCTTTGAACCTTCGGGTTTGCGGCAGTTCTACGGCGCCATTAGTGAGGCTTGGGTTTGCCTTTCTACGGCTGGACCACCGATGCTGTGGTATGTACTCGATACTATTAAACTGTGCCCAAGATGTTGAGCTCTTGGGGGATTATGAGGTTTTGACGACTCGATCGGATGGCTCGACTTAATTCGGATGCTAGGTGGTGAGATGCATTTCTTGGGAGACTCCAGATGTGAGGATAGCCGTTGGAGCTCAGTCCATGCAGCCACGACGAGACGAGTTCAAAGCAGACGACATTAGAGAAAAGTGGAGTAAGAGGTTCGTCCCAGATCTAGATGAGATGACATTCCACTCCGCCGACATCAGAGATGCGATGCGCATGCCGAGGCATGGTACTTGGACTTACCTTCCAGAAGGAGTCGCGATGAGTATGCAGTCGTTCCAGAGCAAGATGCAGATATAGGAAAGGACAACGACTTCCGGACAGTTGGCAGAGACGAGACATGGAAGAGACCGTGAGCAGGATTCCTTCCAGGACACTGCTGCAATGATACTTGCACCCAGGATCAGATGTGTCACGTACATTCAGAGAGCCAGAGGCCGACGCCAGTGATATGCTGTCTCACGAGTGGTCGCGATGATTGACCGGGAGATGACAAGAGGTGTACCAGAACGGGATCATCCCCGTTAGCACACCTGACAAGGCCGATGAGCCGAGAGACTGAGAGATTTGTAATTCCTAATGAAGACCTTGACCCAGGAGTGGTCATTGTTACGCACACCAGCAGGCCAGGGTTCATGATCATCGACGAGACGTCCCATTAGTGACCGCGCCAGTTGGCCCGAGATTCTTAGAGGATGCGCTTGAGCGGTACTATGCCGCCATTATTGATTTCGATGTTTTGGGTGAATTATTCGCATGATTTGGTCTTGATGATTGAGGATTTACGATTTTCGCACAGTTGTTGCACTTGATATCGTTTTCGTGCTTGGGTTTCACATGTTTGTGATTTTACGGTTTTAGACATTTGAGTTGATTTTGTGCGTATGTACGCACACGATTTGGTTCCTGCACTCTGTATAGTTTATATATGC
The DNA here is from genome assembly GCA_030015575.1 of Agapanthus africanus. Lineage (NCBI taxonomy): Eukaryota > Viridiplantae > Streptophyta > Magnoliopsida > Asparagales > Amaryllidaceae > Agapanthus > Agapanthus africanus. The sequence continues at coordinate 593,636,805 of CM057344.1, read as the reverse complement.
TTGCAGTGCAGTAATACGCCTTTTGTGCACTTAGATGCACTGGACTTCTATTTCGATTGTGATACTCGATATTTGTTTTGTGCACCTTGTGCACCTGATTTGATTTTGCGCATGTTCGGCGCTTGATGCTGGATTTCATGATTTCGTGCACGATGGATGCACCTGATTTGGATTTTCGCACATATTGAGTGCATGTCTTGAGATGCGATTTTGGTGCACACCAGATGCACTAAATCGAGATTCTTCGTGCATGTCAGATGCACCTGTTTTGCTGTCAGGCACACCTGTTGCCATTGACAGATGCTTTGTGCACACCCGATGCACTTAGATGTTATGGCACATTCATGGATTTGATTTCCGTGCGCACCAGACGCACGTAGCATTCATGTGCATATTTTGGGATTGATTTCTTATAGAGCAGTACGTTTTTATGATATTGCTATGTATTTTCGTACTGAGCAGGACTAGTCAGAGGACGGTACCTGAATATATTTTGCATGCATTGATCGTTATTGAAGGGATTTCCAAAAAGCGAGCTATAGCCTCAGTATTTACTTACGTGTCTGATATGACACGAAATGTTTAAAACAAGGAGACCCTTCTAAATTGTTTCCAAAACGGCGGAACGTACATTTCAAACAAAGGTATATATGTATATAGTTATTTTCTTATGATAGACGTCCGCCACTGTGCAGTGTTATACGCGTTGCACAGCGACTTAAAGAGATTTGGCATGCATTTCCTTCAGATACTTACAGATATAGATTCGATATTTACATGTATAGTTTCGAGTTATGTCATATTGGTTTTGATTTGGATTTGGCATTGATGTCTTCTCCATGACTCCGATGATTGCCGGATGCTTGACGGAGTTTTGATTTGAGTTATATGCTCATTTTTCAAGCGCATGCGCTGCGCTACGATTTGTTTTATGTATTTACAATTTCGGAGCCCCGACGACTTGATGGGTTTTCTTAGATGTTTTAGTATTTGGGGGAGTTTGAATTTAAATTCGGGGACCGAATTTGTCACGCCCCGCTTCCCAAAATACGGAATACGAGGGGTAGACAAGGCCAGCCATGCTCCTACGGTCAAGAGAATGTCCTGCCGTAGTCACACTTCGGCTTCTAGTTTATCATGGTAAACAGTAAACGATGCACCGGTAATGAAAAATGCAGTAACTGAAAGATACAATAAGGTAAACTGACCTGAAGTGGAACAAACGAAATTAACTCAGAGTAGCAAGTCAAGAAGTCTGTGAAACACGTCTAGTTCTGATCCAGGCTAAATCTTCTCCTCACACTGAGCATGCATACTCAGGTCGTCAGAGCGACACAATAGCAATATAATGTATATAATCAAGTAACAGTTCTAACAGTGGTGAAGAATATGAATAACAGTAAATCAATAACAGCATGAATATAAATGAGCAGAGATAAATGCAGCGGAGCAGTAAAGCAGTATAACGATATGTCATGTATGTCAACACAGTATATAAGGAATGTAAACAACAGTAACCCTATCAGTCTCTAAGTCTCACTACACAGGTCAATAAGCCTATCGTCAGTTCAAGTGTGAGAGTCAACCACTCGAGAGTGTCCTCCACCCAAGGGTAGAACCCAAGGGCAAGGGACCACGGGCCCAACATGTAACGAAAGTATCACAGTGTATATATCACGTACCCTGTAAATCTCCATATAACTCCCTAAATATATAAGCCGGCACGGGACTCCCGAGATTCTGTTGAATTCACACTTGAACTACCCCACACCCCGTAGTCCACATCAAACGCTAACCATAACCCTAAATACTAATCGATCCGTGACAAGTCTGCGCGAGAACTGGAGGCAGGACCTCCATCAAGCACGTCCCGACTAATACCTAAGATAAATGGCAGTGTCGGATGCCTTATCTGTGACATCCGTGCAAGCGCTTCCATAAGTGTCCCATACCACTTATAGTCACACGTACACGCATCCCACAGACGTCGACAATGCAATAGAATAAAAGGGACACTGATTGTGCACAAGTACGTATCACTTTCACTTAAACACAAATACACGAACACTGACGTACTTGCCACAATCACCACTAAAATCTAACACTGGGTAAATGCACGATGTCACTAGGTTATCACTACAATGATATAGGTATGATATGATGCATGAACAGTATAAGAAGCACAACTAAGGTGTCATAAAAACAGCAGTCTATCACTTGCACGATTTATCATGAAACATATGTATATAATTTAGCGAAATGATGAACAGATAGTATTTAATATGTTCAGTTATCTATCCTTATAATTTTGTTTCAGGTCAAACGGGTTTCAGGATCATTAGTTATAACTGTTTCATTTTAAGCGCACGCGGCTGGAAATCCAGTTTCAGAATCAGGAATCCATTTCGCAATGCATTTTAATCCTAGTTGGGATCATAATTTAGCGACGCTACAGTTGGATGAATTCTAGGGTTTTCAGTAAAGTTTTCAACGCAACAAACGGATCTTCAATCGCGTCTGTATGTTAGGAGTTATAATCTGTTTAATATCAACATGTCAATTCTGAATCTGCTGGGACTGGTATGTGTCCCAATATGTTAAATTACCGATAAAATATCAAACGGTAACGAAACAGAATGAAACCAGTTGTGTTGTCTAGCTAACAGGTTTATCTACAATAAAAAATGGAGTTCCGCAACCTAAGAGTTAAGTAAATCCTGTGGCACCCATTACGGAACAGCAACCAATAACTGGAGTCGCTCTGGACTGCAGTCCAGAGTCGCACTCCGATCCAATTGTCATCATGGTTTGAGTACAGGAAAGTCTGGAAACTGGTATAGGGTTAAAGTTCGTCGAGTCGGCTTCGAATTGAGCCCTCGAACGCACCATTCTACTGTGTATAGCATTTATGGTGAATTTAACGGTTTTCAGGTACAATAAAAACACAGTTTTGCGATTAAACTTGGGGGTAGTCGTTTTGGTTATTAACGATCATATTTTCCATCGAAACTTTCACACGTTATCCATCATATCCAGGGCCAAAGTAATCAGTCCAGTTCCGTCATATTTGATAATAATTTTCTATGAGAACGAACATCGAACAGTTTTGTTATAATATTTACATAAATCAAACATGTGATATCTCTACGATATTGACTTGTAACATATAGAGAATAGCATGAAAGCAAGTAAAAACTTGCCTGGAAGAAGTCTCGGGGTCGCAAGGCAGCAACGTCGTCACGAACGCGTGATATACGCCGTGTACCGGATTCCCGCGAGCCTAGTTCGAAACACGAATTTCACGTCGGAGTTTTCCCGGAGTCGTTTTGCGTGCACTGGAAGCTTAGGGGTGCTCTCTGGTTCGCCTGAGAGGTGTTGGGGTTGCCGACGGCCGACGGCGTCACTCCGGCAGCGTGCGTAGTGTAGTTTACAGTGAGGGGTAAAATTTCGAAATTGGGTTAGGTGTGATTTTGGAGAGAGGGAGCAATGGAGGTGTCCAGGTGTGTTGACGCTGATGACGAGGAGGTCGTAGGGTGGTCGGCAATGTGACGGGGGTTCACCGGTGAGGGTGATGATCGGTGGAGGGAGAGTTAGACATAGACAGAGAGAGAGAGAGAGGAACAGAGTTAGAGTGGGAGAGACATAGAGAGGGAGAATTTAGAGAGTGAGAGACAGAGCGAGAGAGAGTTGGAGAGAGGGCACAGAGGGTAGTTAGAGGGAGAGAGAGAGAAAGTGTAGGCTGTGAGAGAGAGAGAAACGAGAGAGAGAGAGTTAGAGAGAGAGAGAGTGAGAACGAGAGAGAGAGTGAGAACGAGAGAGAGAGAGAGTTATCAGAGGGGAGAGGGTGAGAACGAGATGCTGGTGCGTGATGACGAGACGAGGAGCTCGCCGGCGTCGGGGCAGGGGCACCGAGCTCGAGCGAGCGGGTTGGGTGTGCAGGAGTCGTCGAGATCGTTGCAGGGGAGTTGGTCGAGATCTGGTGGTGTGGAGGAGAGAGCGAGGGAGGAGTGGTTGGTGGCGACGACGACGACGATGGTGATGAGCTGCGTCGAGGTGGACTTGGTGGTGGGGAGTTGGGTGCAGGGAAAACTATGGTGAGGCAGTGAGGGAATGAAGTGGTCTGGGTTGGTGAGAGGGAGTGAGGAAGAGGGTACAGGGTGTGCGCGACGTGGGTTAACGTCTCGCGACGGGGCGCAGGCGGAGGAGGCGGCGCGAGACGCGCGCACGCGGGCGGGATTTAAGGCAAGGAGCCGTTGGAGTTTTAAACGGAAGATGAACAGTGCGGAGTCGGGTCGGGTGAGGAAACGTGGGAGCGGGCTGCTGGGGAGAAGAGACGCGGGCTTAGTGGGCTGGGCTGAGCGGGCCGGGGGAAAATAAAAGGAAAAGATTTCAAAAAGAGAAGAGCTGGGCCGAAGGTTTTAAAGGGAAATTTTAGTAAGATTAAAAAGGGAGTGGGCTGGGTTATGTTTAAAAGTAATGGGTTTAGATTTAAATTTAAAGAACAATGGGCTGAGGATTTAACAGTAAAGGAAAAGATGGTGCTAGGTTTTAGGGTTTAACTTATGGTAAAAATATTGAATGGCTTGGGTTAGGATTAATGGGAATAAATATAGGGAGTGGGTTTTAATCGCGGCCGCAGGGAGTTTTGAAAAGAAATGGTAAAAGGAGTGGGAAAATTGGGCCGGGCCTAGCAAGCAAATAAATTAAAAGGGAGAGAAAGGCACGGGCCGGGCCAAAAGAATTCGAAGATTAAAAGGAGAAGAATAAATGGGGCCGGGCTTTGGAATTTAAATGAGAAAAAGAAATAGGTGTATTAAGAAACAAGATGGGTTGCTGGCTAAAGAAGGGAAAAATGGTGTTGGGTTCAAATGGGGTTTGAAAAATAATTTATAAATAAAATAAATAATTCCTAATTAGAATAAAGAGAATTCTAAAGTACAAAATACGGTCTTTGGTATAAAAGGGCCCGGGTGTTACATCATACCACCCTTACAAAAATTTCGTCCTCGAAATTTAAAAGAAACAACTAGCTATAGATAATAAGCGAAGAATTATCATATCGAAAACTAATACATGTTGATTTACTTAAAAACGGATAGGCAAAGTTTTGAAGGTACGTACATATATATAAGAATCCCTTACAACAGATAGGCCTAAAAGGTATAATGTAGGAACCCTATAAGGGCAACTATAAATATACGGGAACATAGATAACAATAACGAATAATAATAATCAAAGTGTGCTTGATAGAAATCGAGACTTAAATATGTGCACATCTAGGTTTATCAAAATAAGCAGAAAGAAAAATAATAATGATAGGGTTCAATCATTTATAATAGTAACCATAGACACAAATTCTCAAAATAAATTAACGACAATAAAGCAGTGAAAAAATTTGTCGGTAGGTTAAAACACTTTAGGAAAAGGGGTCGATAGAGTCAGTTTAAAATAATTTAGGAAACTTATATAGTGAAAATGGGGAAACATGGAACAAAATATGCGCGGTGTAAGAGTGCGCTACTGAAAATGAGGACACTAATAGTGTACCTAAAATACATAAAACAGAGTAATCAACAACACACACTCTTTGATAAATTTAAAATAATGAAAACTAAATTTTGAATAATAAGGTCCCAAAATATATTTATAGTAAAAGGAAACACAAAAATATATAGGGCTAGATAGGGCAGGGATTTCAAGGATGTGTGGCTCAATTAGAAGTCGGAGTGTGGCGGCTTTAGGCTGAATGTTAAGAAGATCGGGATAGGGTCAGCACCGGAAGTAAGGATGAGCAACAAAGGAATACCAAAGGAAAAGTGTGAGGGACACAACAGTCGGCACAACCCACGAATCAAAATTGAAGAGTTATTGAACTCGGAAGTTTCATAGGAACTGTTCTCCTCCCGGAAGGATCTCAAACGGGGCACAGACGAGGGATGGAGGATGGCTCATTCTAAGGGTCAGGGTGCGGCACTCTCTAATCGAACGAATGTGAAAGCTATACAATGAGTAGATAGGGACAGTCAGGGATCTCAGCAAAAAAGTAAATGGATATGGGCAATAAACAAGTGTCAAGCGAACCAATAATCAAAAGGTTTACGAATGCAGAAGATTTATTTCATTCAAGAAAATTTGAAACAAAACATTGTCCAAGACGAAAAGTGGCCCTAAACTATACACATTTTATTTGGTCAGAAAGATAACATTAAAAGAAATTCCGTCAGCTGCGGTGGTGAAGATTCAGCAGGTTGCGGTAGGCACGCGCACTCAGATAGGGGCGTCCATTTCCATAGCGTCTCGCAGGTACCTCTATTGGAAGTCCTTCCACCATGGGGTCTTGATCTTCTGGTCCTTCATCCTCGGGTAGAAATTCTTCATCGAGGTCCGATCCCATGTGATTTTCTTCTTCTGGATTTTCTTCCGCCGGATTTTCTCCTATCGGTTCTTCCTCTGGGTCTTCCTCTACCGGGTCTTCCTCTATAGGGTTCTCTTCAGGATCTCCTTCTTCTTCGTCAGGATCAGCTATCATGTCAAACTCTGGGGCGTCCGCTTCTTCGTCCTCTGAATCATTGTTTTCGAAGTTGACCTGGGGACCATTGATCTCATCGTCGGAATCCATCAGTGTGCGGTCTAAGGAAACGCATGACTGTATATCCTCATCTAGGTGCGGCTGTGCTCCAGGATGGGCCATGTCTGAAAGAAAAGAGTCATGATTAAACAATGGAATACATCAAGGAAAGCTCATGGTACGAAATATAGGAAAATATGCGGTTGCAGGAATTGAAAGCTCAGAGTTAAAAATGCTGTGATAATGAATAGAATTTGATATAGAAAAGCATGAGAATGATGCATGTATTATGATTCAAATTTTATTGCATTCAACTAAAAGTTCAGCAGATACAAGGTCGAAAACTGGAAGAAATATTCATAAAAGATAACAACATCATTATTGAATTTGGAAAAACATAAAATTCTTCTTCGATTGCCAGAACGCTGCATCATCGTCACGCTAGTTGAATTCTGAGTTAGATCCGCCTTATGGTCGAAGTTAAAACTACGCGATAATCCTCACTTGGCTGAAGTGGGGAGTGTGGACGAGTTTCCTCCTTGCAGTTCTTTCCTTTCTGGACAACCGTTGATGAGATGTTTGTCAGAACCGCATATCAGACATTTCCTTTGGGCACGGCGACAATCCTTCTGAAGATGTCCTGGCCTCTTACAATATCCACAACAAAGGTTCTTCTGATGCTTCTGTCGACGCTTCATCTTCTTCTCCTTTCCTCGTCCAATATGGATCCCTTGATGATAGGAGACTCCCGCTGGTGCCTGATTCATCTGTCTTCTCAGTCCTTCAGCTAACAAGTCGTTTGTTCGCTCCTGGGCTTCCTTTAACCCTTGCAGTACACTCAGAATCTCGACGGTCTGATTCTGGGGAGCGGATATAGATGAAGAGTCGTTGAAAGACATGATCCTGAAACGATGATTTTTGAGAATGATATAAGCCACAAGCTGAACGAATCAAAATATAATATGGATAGGACAAAGATTCAAAAATATTAGAGGTGCTGAATTTATTATAAGTGGGGAATCAACTGTACGACTTGAAGTCACTTGATTAGAGTACGGTAGTGCAATGGCAACCACGTATCCTTGCCAAGTCATCCGAAACCATAGCGAAAGGATAGCTGAACACACGATGTGAATATGGATCAAGAATGACAGTTTACAACCTAGACCGAAAGATGTCTTAGATTGCCAAACTGTACACGGAAAACTGCAATCCCAATCGATGCAAAACCTGGCTCTGATACCAACTAAACCATGTCACGCCCCGCTTCCCAAAATACGGAATACGAGGGGTAGACAAGGCCAGCCATGCTCCTACGGTCAAGAGAATGTCCTGCCGTAGTCACACTTCGGCTTCTAGTTTATCATGGTAAACAGTAAACGATGCACCGGTAATGAAAAATGCAGTAACTGAAAGATACAATAAGGTAAACTGACCTGAAGTGGAACAAACGAAATTAACTCAGAGTAGCAAGTCAAGAAGTCTGTGAAACACGTCTAGTTCTGATCCAGGCTAAATCTTCTCCTCACACTGAGCATGCATACTCAGGTCGTCAGAGCGACACAATAGCAATATAATGTATATAATCAAGTAACAGTTCTAACAGTGGTGAAGAATATGAATAACAGTAAATCAATAACAGCATGAATATAAATGAGCAGAGATAAATGCAGCGGAGCAGTAAAGCAGTATAACGATATGTCATGTATGTCAACACAGTATATAAGGAATGTAAACAACAGTAACCCTATCAGTCTCTAAGTCTCACTACACAGGTCAATAAGCCTATCGTCAGTTCAAGTGTGAGAGTCAACCACTCGAGAGTGTCCTCCACCCAAGGGTAGAACCCAAGGGCAAGGGACCACGGGCCCAACATGTAACGAAAGTATCACAGTGTATATATCACGTACCCTGTAAATCTCCATATAACTCCCTAAATATATAAGCCGGCACGGGACTCCCGAGATTCTGTTGAATTCACACTTGAACTACCCCACACCCCGTAGTCCACATCAAACGCTAACCATAACCCTAAATACTAATCGATCCGTGACAAGTCTGCGCGAGAACTGGAGGCAGGACCTCCATCAAGCACGTCCCGACTAATACCTAAGATAAATGGCAGTGTCGGATGCCTTATCTGTGACATCCGTGCAAGCGCTTCCATAAGTGTCCCATACCACTTATAGTCACACGTACACGCATCCCACAGACGTCGACAATGCAATAGAATAAAAGGGACACTGATTGTGCACAAGTACGTATCACTTTCACTTAAACACAAATACACGAACACTGACGTACTTGCCACAATCACCACTAAAATCTAACACTGGGTAAATGCACGATGTCACTAGGTTATCACTACAATGATATAGGTATGATATGATGCATGAACAGTATAAGAAGCACAACTAAGGTGTCATAAAAACAGCAGTCTATCACTTGCACGATTTATCATGAAACATATGTATATAATTTAGCGAAATGATGAACAGATAGTATTTAATATGTTCAGTTATCTATCCTTAGAATTTTGTTTCAGGTCAAACGGGTTTCAGGATCATTAGTTATAACTGTTTCATTTTAAGCGCACGCGGCTGGAAATCCAGTTTCAGAATCAGGAATCCATTTCGCAATGCATTTTAATCCTAGTTGGGATCATAATTTAGCGACGCTACAGTTGGATGAATTCTAGGGTTTTCAGTAAAGTTTTCAACGCAACAAACGGATCTTCAATCGCGTCTGTATGTTAGGAGTTATAATCTGTTTAATATCAACATGTCAATTCTGAATCTGCTGGGACTGGTATGTGTCCCAATATGTTAAATTACCGATAAAATATCAAACGGTAACGAAACAGAATGAAACCAGTTGTGTTGTCTAGCTAACAGGTTTATCTACAATAAAAAACGGAGTTCCGCAACCTAAGAGTTAAGTAAATCCTGTGGCACCCATTACGGAACAGCAACCAATAACTGGAGTCGCTCTGGACTGCAGTCCAGAGTCGCACTCCGATCCAATTGTCATCATGGTTTGAGTACAGGAAAGTCTGGAAACTGGTATAGGGTTAAAGTTCTTCGAGTCGGCTTCGAATTGAGCCCTCGAACGCACCATTCTACTGTGTATAGCATTTATGGTGAATTTAACGGTTTTCAGGTACAATAAAAACACAGTTTTGCGATTAAACTTGGGGGTAGTCGTTTTGGTTATTAACGATCATATTTTCCATCGAAACTTTCACACGTTATCCATCATATCCAGGGCCAAAGTAATCAGTCCAGTTCCGTCATATTTGATAATAATTTTCTATGAGAACGAACATCGAACAGTTTTGTTATAATATTTACATAAATCAAACATGTGATATCTCTACGATATTGACTTGTAACATATAGAGAATAGCATGAAAGCAAGTAAAAACTTGCCTGGAAGAAGTCTCGGGGTCGCAAGGCAGCAACGTCGTCACGAACGCGTGATATACGCCGTGTACCGGATTCCCGCGAGCCTAGTTCGAAACACGAATTTCACGTCGGAGTTTTCCCGGAGTCGTTTTGCGTGCACTGGAAGCTTAGGGGTGCTCTCTGGTTCGCCTGAGAGGTGTTGGGGTTGCCGACGGCCGACGGCGTCACTCCGGCAGCGTGCGTAGTGTAGTTTACAGTGAGGGGTAAAATTTCGAAATTGGGTTAGGTGTGATTTTGGAGAGAGGGAGCAATGGAGGTGTCCAGGTGTGTTGACGCTGATGACGAGGAGGTCGTAGGGTGGTCGGCAATGTGACGGGGGTTCACCGGTGAGGGTGATGATCGGTGGAGGGAGAGTTAGACATAGACAGAGAGAGAGAGAGAGGAACAGAGTTAGAGTGGGAGAGATATAGAGAGGGAGAATTTAGAGAGTGAGAGACAGAGCGAGAGAGAGTTGGAGAGAGGGCACAGAGGGTAGTTAGAGGGAGAGAGAGAGAAAGTGTAGGCTGTGAGAGAGAGAGAAACGAGAGAGAGAGAGTTAGAGAGAGAGAGAGTGAGAACGAGAGAGAGAGTGAGAACGAGAGAGAGAGAGAGTTATCAGAGGGGAGAGGGTGAGAACGAGATGCTGGTGCGTGATGACGAGACGAGGAGCTCGCCGGCGTCGGGGCAGGGGCACCGAGCTCGAGCGAGCGGGTTGGGTGTGCAGGAGTCGTCGAGATCGTTGCAGGGGAGTTGGTCGAGATCTGGTGGTGTGGAGGAGAGAGCGAGGGAGGAGTGGTTGGTGGCGACGACGACGACGATGGTGATGAGCTGCGTCGAGGTGGACTTGGTGGTGGGGAGTTGGGTGCAGGGAAAACTATGGTGAGGCAGTGAGGGAATGAAGTGGTCTGGGTTGGTGAGAGGGAGTGAGGAAGAGGGTACAGGGTGTGCGCGACGTGGGTTAACGTCTCGCGACGGGGCGCAGGCGGAGGAGGCGGCGCGAGACGCGCGCACGCGGGCGGGATTTAAGGCAAGGAGCCGTTGGAGTTTTAAACGGAAGATGAACAGTGCGGAGTCGGGTCGGGTGAGGAAACGTGGGAGCGGGCTGCTGGGGAGAAGAGACGCGGGCTTAGTGGGCTGGGCTGAGCGGGCCGGGGGAAAATAAAAGGAAAAGATTTCAAAAAGAGAAGAGCTGGGCCGAAGGTTTTAAAGGGAAATTTTAGTAAGATTAAAAAGGGAGTGGGCTGGGTTATGTTTAAAAGTAATGGGTTTAGATTTAAATTTAAAGAACAATGGGCTGAGGATTTAACAGTAAAGGAAAAGATGGTGCTAGGTTTTAGGGTTTAACTTATGGTAAAAATATTGAATGGCTTGGGTTAAGATTAATGGGAATAAATATAGGGAGTGGGTTTTAATCGCGGCCGCAGGGAGTTTTGAAAAGAAATGGTAAAAGGAGTGGGAAAATTGGGCCGGGCCTAGCAAGCAAATAAATTAAAAGGGAGAGAAAGGCACGGGCCGGGCCAAAAGAATTCGAAGATTAAAAGGAGAAGAATAAATGGGGCCGGGCTTTGGAATTTAAATGAGAAAAAGAAATAGGTGTATTAAGAAACAAGATGGGTTGCTGGCTAAAGAAGGGAAAAATGGTGTTGGGTTCAAATGGGGTTTGAAAAATAATTTATAAATAAAATAAATAATTCCTAATTAGAAAAAAGAGAATTCTAAAGTACAAAATACGGTCTTTGGTATAAAAGGGCCCGGGTGTTACAGAATTTCTTTAAGGGGGGAAGATTGTAACGCTTTAAAAATCGTTTCGGTGAAATTTCGAAAAATCGGTAAAATAAGGGGGTTTTCTGTAAAAAGTAAAAATACAAATATCTTATTATAAAAATTAAATATACATATTCTAGCTATGTAATTGCTATTATTTGGTGTTTATTGAGCCGCTGGTGAAATTTCAAATTTTCTGAAAAAAAAATATTATTTTATTATTATTTAAGCCGTCACTAATACATTTAATTAGGGAAAATTACAAATTGGAATGAGCTGAAAAAAATTTTGTGCATCATAAAACATTAAATAAAATTTTATCATGTGGTTTTTGGAACGAAATCATTTGCCAAAACGGTTTAGAAATTATTGAAGAAAAAAGGCTTTTTTTTAGCGTAAATGGATGTTTGGGGTATTGTATTTATCATTTTTCATCACCCCACACCCGTACCCACACCCACACACCCCCATTCACTTCTCCCCTTGAAGAATTCAGCAGCCCCCATTCTTTTTCCCCACTTGAATTTCAAAGGAAAAGAAATGAAAGAAAAGAAAAGAAAAGAGTAGAAAATGATATAATTTGAGTTGACTTTGACTTGAACTAACTTTCTCCACCTCACTCTCTCTCCTCCCTCACCCAACCCCCCCCATAACCTGGCCGAAACCAGCAACCCCCCAACAGCCCCATTTTCCTCTTCTCCTCTCTTTGTTCCATCAAAGAAAATCCAAAGAAAAATCCACTAAAAATCAAGCAAAAATCCAAATCAAAATCCGACTCCTACCCATTTTAGCTTAGCCCGTATAGCATGGATCTTTGTGAAAAGAGAGCATTTTGGGAGGCCATGGATGCTTGTGGATCTTCAAATGTTTTTGGGTATAATTCTAAACATTTTTGCTTAATTTGTTACTAATTTCTTAAAGCTAAGTTAATTAAGTGTTTAATTAGGTGTTTAAGAAAGAAAAAGGTTTTGAATTGAAGTTTGAAATTTCAAGTGTATGGTTTTGAATGAAGATTAGGGTTTGAGCATTTGATTAGGATTGTGATGGGTAGATTAACATATAATTGCTTGCAAAAATCAAATCTAGTTGCTAGTTGCATTTTTGTTAATTTAAAATTGTGATAAGTATATATATTGCAAACTAGTTTTTGTAAATATTGTGTTAAATTGAGAATTAAAATATGGTTAGGGTTTTTATCATATTATTAACTTTATTAAGTGTAGTTTAACACTTTAGTTCATGGAAATCCAACCTAAATTGTAGTTTGTGCATTTTTGCTATGAAATTGTAAAAAGGGTATTTTGTAAACTAGAATATTAGGGTTTTTGGAATTTAATGAGATTAAATTCCGGAAATTGTTTCTATGACTTATTTAAGATATTTAATAAATATATTGGCCGCTACATTCATTTAAACATCCTGTTTTGTACAAAAACGGCGAATTGTGCTTGCTAGATTTTCGGAAAAATGACTTTTTAAGTAAAAATTGGGATTTTTGTGAGTTTTAACCTAGTTTATATTAAAATTAGTGTTCGTGAATGTGCAAATGAGTGTGATTGGATTTTTCTCGATGGTTTGACGTTTGTACATCGACATCGAGGGTTGGTTTGACTATTCTTGCATGCGTAGGTGATAGGTTTGGACCTATGCGTGATACGCGTGCCGATTTGATTTTCGTATGCCGTTTCGATTTCGAATTTAATTTTAATGCGATATGGTGCGTTATGATATGTAGGTACCCCCATGTAGACTTCGAGATGACAAGCAAGCGCGTGGCGACGTCGGCACCGGCTAGTGAGGACCAGGTGAGTAGATTTATATCTACGGGGAGAAGTCGGGTGGATGGCGTATAGCACCCCCGCAGTCCGTGGTGGTGTATACGGATGCGTATACACACCAACAATTATTATTGTATGTTATTTTCGACTAATAACGATGCTTAGGATGGACATTGGTGTGTTGGATTACTTTAGTGTTGCGAACCCTAGGGTAGTGTTGCACTACACATACACACATACATACTTGCATACATTCCTATTTATATGTGCTCATGAAATTCCTTATAGTTATGTGTTCACATGGGTATGGGACTATGTGTTCACATACAGATTTTAGGATGATACTTGGGATTGAGCTGAGTCGATGAGATTTGGGCTTGAGGCCAGGAGATCGGTGATGTGATTTGGTTCGTATTGAGATATGACATGATGTTTTAGCGGGTCTTCTGACGTAGTAATTCTTACACCCGCATGCATACATAGATGGCATCAATATTGTACTAGACGTAGGAAATTATTCCGGATCATGATATTTGATAAAGAAGATACCAAATGAATAGTGTGATTGATGTGACTTTGACCCGTACCCAGATTTGGGGATGCCGTACGACGGATTTACGTACGCGCTATATATTGATGATTGATCCGCACTCTTGACTTGGGATGCCTGATTATAGATATGGTATCGGATATGATATTATTGAGGCGGGATCACCGACTATACATATACAGGTATGTATATGTATCGACTCAGATGATAGGCGGTTTCCTTACCTGTAGTTCAGCTTGTTAGCTTAGCCCTTTAGTTTAGTTTAGTTGTTAGATTAGATTCGATTCTTACCTATTTCAAAAACTAACGAATCGTGGGTATTTTAAAAGACAGCCCAAGGGACCCTACGGATATTTCAAAAGATGTATTTTTTCATAAAAACACCGTAGCCCTATTTTCAAAACCCCATGATTCGTGTTATTTCAAAAGGCACCATTTGTAGAACTTATATTAGATTATTACAGATTAGTTATCGTTGTGTCTAGTTTTCAGCTCCCGCATATTATTGCTGTTCGCTCTGCCTCGCATACTTATTTTGCTGCATATTCCATTATTGATATCATGCTGTTAGGACACCAGCACCATTACCGATGATGCGTATGTACCACGTACACCTACTTGCCGGCTCACACACATCTTCATCGGTAATTGCCATGTCACGTACACCTTAGAGAATATATTTACTTGACTTAGCTTGTTAGTTAGTAGTTTGATATGATATTAGTGTACCTGCCTTACATGCCTAGTTTATTAATCATACATTGCAACTTGGTTATTGATACCATATGCATTCATTATCATTGACATATGCACTTGTGATGATTTCTTGAGATTTATGATATTTCTGGATTTCGGGGAAAGCCGCAAAATTTACAACTTATGATCTTTTAAAATATAAAATGTTGCGGTTTTCTAGTGATGTAAAGTGTCGTCCACCATGAGTTTGCTGTGGTTTTCGAGATCCGTGTCGAGGAGTGGAGGAACCGTCACGGGTACATGGTGGGCCCGGTGCGGTACCCCGGGGCAAGAGGAATGTGGTGTTGACGTTGAGCCCGGCAGGGGAGCACTACCGACCGGTGATATTACCCGACGCGTTGAATATCCGGAGGATACCGTCGTGGTCTTGAGATGGATGGTAGGGGCCGGTCTGGACTGACGGCGCCCTAGATATTGAGATTGAGACATTGATATTTCGAGACAGTGAGATTTATGTTTTGTGTCGATGCTAGACACTGTTGATACTGATTTCATTTATGATACCTCAGTTTAAAAATACGAAGGAAATCTCACTAATTTATGAAAACAGTTTCTTCATTTACATGTATTCTGTTTCATGCATGCATACCTCATTCATATGATATATTGCTACCTGAGGCACAGACACGGCCACATAAGATTACACTCGGGTTAGATATTTACCCTAGCCTTGTTATAGGCTGCATGTTATATACATTTTTGAGGATATATTATGATCATTGACCTAGGATTGCGTTATTTATGCGATTTCTGTGCGTAGATGTTTTTCTATTCACGAGTTGTCAACTCACCCCCGTTGTGCCCCAGTTTCTTGCAGGTTTGCCGTACAGGTTTCATTACGGCTTTGCGGGCTCAGTTTCATTCGGGTGACTTGCTAGTAGGTGGGTTTTTCTTGTATCGTACCCATCATATTACCTTGTATAATATTATTCCGTTGTATCTAGTAAATTCCATCAACCAAACCTGTATTTACTTTGAGATAGAGACCAGTGTTGGTTATTCTTTCGACCTTAGAGTCGCTCGTTATATTTCTGGTGGTTTTGAGTTTCCTTTTGAGTTTTGATCCTCGCCGTTGGCGTTGTATATTATATTGTTTGTGTGGTTGTGACCGTCGATTGACGAAGAGCTAGCTCTCGCTTGGGGATGCCCTTTTCTTGATTTCGTATACTATTCATGTTGTATCCCGTTTGGGGGCCAGTTTTTACAAAGGAGACTCTGCCGAAATTTTCAGTAAATTTTTGATGTTTTAAAAACCGCATAATTCGGCTTATGCTATTGAAATTACTTGCTTTAAGTTGGTTTTTCCTGCACTCTACTACTTTTCTTGGTTTGGATTTCTGGGTTTTCGGTTTACTTAGATTACGTACGTCTCGAGACGTTCGTAGTTTAAGTGCCGGTCATGTTCCGTACTTTCGGGTCGTGACACAGACTGCCTCTTTTGAGGCATCGCTTGCAGCAATATATTCAGCCTCCATTGTCGAGTCTGTGACGGTATCCTGTTTGGAACTCCCCCAACATACCGTCCCTCCGTTGAGGGTAAACACAAAACCCGAGACAGACTTGTTGTCGTCCTTGTCACTCTGGAAGCTTGAATCGGTATAGGACTCGACCCTGAGGTCTCCATTACCGTAAACCAGGAACATCTCCTTAGTCCTTCTCAGGTATTTGAGAATGTTCTTCACTGCCGTCCAGTGGTTCTCATCTGGGTCTGACTGATACCGGCTCACCACGCTTAGTGCGTAAGCTACATATGGCCTTGTACATAGCATCGCATACATTATAAATCCTACCGCCGAAGCGTAGGGTATAATGCTCATGCGAACCCTCTCCTCGTCAGTCTTGAGAGACATCTTCTTGGAGAGGGTGATTCCGTGCAATGCTGGTATATTACCGCGTTTGGAATCTTCCATACTAAATCTCTTTAGTATGGTCTCTATGTACCTGGACTGCGAAAGTCCCAGTAATCTCTTGGATCTATCTCTGTAGATCCTGATCCCCAGATGCATGTGGCATCACCCAGGTCCTTCATGGAGAACCGTTGTGATAAGAATAGCTTGACCAATTGTAGCATAGGAACATCATTTCCTATCAAAAGAATGTCGTCCACGTACAAGACTAAGAACATGACAGTTCGTCCTACAATCTTCTTATAGATACAAGGTTCATCTTCGTTCTTGATGAAATCAAATTCCTTGATTGCTTCATCAAAACAGATGTTCCAGCTCCGCGATGCCTGCTTTAATCCATAAATGGATTTAAGCAACTTGCACACCTTCCCGCTGCTCCCACTGTCTAAAAAACCTTCCGGCTGATCCATATAAACGCACTCTTCCAAACTGCCGTTTAGAAAAGCCGTTTTTACGTCCATCTGCCAGATCTCATAGTCATGGAAGGCAGCAAAGGCAAGTAAGATCCGAATGGATTTGAGCATAGCCACTGGAGAAAAAGTTTTGTCATAGTCCACACCAGGTCGTTGACGAAAACCTTTTGTAACGAGTCTAGCCTTATAGGTTTCCACCTGCCCATCTACACCAAGTTTCCTTTTGTAGATCCATTTGCATCCAACGGGTTTTACCCCAGGTGGAGCAATTTCTAAGGTCCACACTTTATTGGTGTATATGGACTCCATTTCGGATCGTATAGCATCCAGCCATTTATCAGAGTCCCTACTGATAATGGCCTGCCTGAAACTGGTAGGGTCATCTTCTTCCAAGATGCAATCCTCTCGATCCTCGTCTATGAGAAAACCGTAGTATCTCTCGGGTGGATGAGAAATCCTACCAGATCTGCGGAGTGGCTGAGGTTCGTCTGGGGTTATTGAATCTTGAGGTTCTGTCAAATCTTCAGTTTCATTTTGTGGTTGCTGAATTTCTTCCAGTTCTACCGTGCTCTCACTTATTTCTTTTGCAAGAAACTCCGTTTCTAAGAAAACGGCATGCTGAGCAACAAACATCTTCTGTTCCTCGGTGTGGTAGAACATATATCCATAACTATTCTTTAGATATCCCACAAACTTACATAAAACTGACCGCGCCTCTAATTTATCTGGTTTATGCTTTTTAACATAAGCCGGACAATCCCATATCTTAAATCTTTTAAGATATGGCCTTTTACCATTCCATATCTCGAATGGAGTCTTAGGCACTGATCTAGACGGAACATCATTCAATAGATATACCGCTGTCAAAAGCGCATGTCCCCAAAATGAAAGAGATAACTCAGCACTACTCATCATAGAGCGAACCATATCCAACAGGGTACGGTTCCTCCGCTCCGATACACCATTATGCTGTAGTGTGTACGGAGGAGTAAGCTGAGAGAGAATACCATTCTCTTTTACGTAATCAAGGAATTTCGTGCTTAAGTACTCCCCTCCTCTATCAGACCGGAGGATCTTGATACTTTTGCTTATCTGGTTCTCCACTTCGTTTCTGAATTCTCTGAATTTCTCAAAAACTTCAGATTTGTGTTTCATCAGATACACATATCCGAACCTAGAGAGATCGTCAGTAAATGTGATGAAGTATGAGAACCCACCCCTTGCATGTATAGACATTGGACCACATACATCACTGTGTATGAGTCCTAAGAGCTCTGTTGCTCTTTCTCCATGTACGGTGAACGGAGATTTGGTCATCTTTCCTTTGAGACAAGACTGACAAGTTTCATAAGATGAAAACTCGAACGTATCCAAGAGTCCATCTTTGTACAATTTACTTAGTCTTTTCTCTCCGATATGACCAAGTCTACAATGCCACAAGTAGGATTCGATCGTATCTGAACTCTTCCTCTTACGTGTATTTTGTATATTGAGAACTGTATTCTGATTTAGAATATAGATACCATTATACAGTGTACCTTCTGCAACCAGTACCTTATCAAGGTAAATGTTCATGATATTTCTATCAAGAACAAAGTTATATCCATTTTTATCGAGTAAGACACTAATATTATGTTGCAAACCATGGAAGGTACATAGTAGCAATTGTTCAAAATCATAGTATTGCCATTTGGCAACACTAGGTGATATTCACCGACGGCTGCAGCATTAACTTGTGCTCCGTTCCCTACTCTGAGGGACATATCACCAGGTGCAACTTTCCTACTTTTTCTCAGTCCCTGCAATAAATTACAGATATGAGATCCTGATCCGGTATCAAGTACCCAGGAGGTAGGGCTGACCGAAAAGCAGTTCTTAATTATAAGAACACCTGAAGTAGATGCAATACTATGCTTCTTTTTCAACTGGGTCTACTTGGAATCCATACAATCCTCTTTCCATTGCTAATACTTATGACTATTGTCGTAAGTTGGAGCCGAACTGACGTTCCCCATCCCCGAATAAGAATTCGGATCGGTCAAGCGATACATTTTATTATCTTGATTAGGGCGTGAAATGGTTGCTACCTGGAGAGAGAGAAAAGAAACAACTCAGCGTGCGCTCTTGCAAGATTAGATTGGTTTATTGATTTATCTAATCAGGATGGCTCCCACTGTTTCCTCAAATTCTTCTTCAAACCTAAAAGGAAGAATCGGTCGGGATTAATCGCACGTCACAATACTTGCTTAACCTTTCAGCCAGGCTAGTGTTGGTACTTCGAGTGAGGTTTTCCAACGCTTTCGCGAAGTTCCTTAATTACATAACCTCTTTTCCCTGGAGGCGTAGCCCCGCTAACACCGTTCTAGACACCTACTTGGTTTATAGCATTGATTGTTAAGTGAAATAATCTCCCGAGGGTAATCCAACTCATCAGTGGGATCGGGATCCAACTCATCAGTGGGATCGGGATCCAACTATCATTGTGTGATGGCTTAGATAGAATCCACTCTAGTCACCACACTCCAGAAGGTATGCTAAACCTGCAAGTTTCCTGTATGTTTGAAACTCCCAATGTGATTTTTACCCCTAACGGTTTATGACCTTGACTAGGTCAACAAACCATAAACCGCTAGTCAAGTTCTACCCGTCATTATCTTGATTGCATTAAACCCACCCGTACGTGCCCTTGACTAGGTCAATAAGGCCGTACGACTGTCCTAACCAATCACATTTGCAATGCACAGAAAAATATCACTTAGCTACCGTTCACTACGCCTTGACTAGGTCAACAAACGCAGCACGAATACTAAATAATACCAATCCGAAATTACGGAAGGCTGCGGCTGGGTTTTTAGTGAAAAACCCGTTAACGTAATGAACTTGATATCATTGAAGGAACCTGATTGCCTTTTAAAATATATAGTGGCGAAAACTTTTGCTAAAGAGCTCACTCCCTATGAAGGGATCTCGGCTCTTTCCTCGTCGAATGTGGTGCAGGATATTCCAAACTGAATACCACGATGCAAAGCAAGAATAATTGACTATAGTGAAAGTATTACGTTGACGCAAACTTTTACTCAAGGGGTCACTCCCGATGAAGGGATCTCGGCCGTTACCTCGTCGAATGAGGTGCTGGATATTCCAAACTGAATACCACTGTGCAAAGCAAAAGAGAACGTCTGTAATGTATGTTTTTAAAACTTGGTTCCAACAACATCTTTTAGGTTTGTTTTTCTTTGCATTAATATAATGCGTCCCATCAATTAATCCTACCATTGCAGAAAACAACGAAAATATAACGTACGCTTATACCATCCGCATTCGCCACGGGGCCCCGTCATCACCCGTTAGGTTACTTAACTAACGACAGAGCGGGGGCTGGACTAGCGCGGATGCAAACATAAGCAACGTCTACTAGATATCATATATAAATATATACATTCGTCAGACGCAATGATAGTCATTCCAGATTACAGATGAACATATTGGATATTCTAGGAATCCGCGTTTCGTTCAAGCCTGCAACGAAAGACGGATTACACTGTCGTGATGAATAGCCAAACCCCACCGTAGACCCCTACGGGTGCGGCAAACTACCCTCCAAATACCTGAAGTGAAGCAGCCTCCCTCAACAACGTGAGTAGGCCACTCAGCACTTCAAAATACCCGGTAGTTTGTGCACCCCACCTTGGGTCTATCTTAGGAGCAAAAACAGTTAAAGAAATAATATACAATGGTGGTTAAAACCTCAACCCGGATGTGCGACCATAAAATAATATTACATCAATTTACAATTTACAACAAATGAAAGATAAATAAACACCTATCTCACATCCCCGGCTATTCATCCACGACGATCCAACAAGTTCATATACACAATCCAACATCACAGATCACAGATATGTACAACCCCCACTAATCGATGTATAACGATTAGTAGACGTTCAGTACATATATCACATTACAGATATAATCCAATTAGCTAAAGTTTATAGAATTTCGATCAAAAACTGTATTTGAATCTACCCCAAGTAAAATCCAGTACTCTGACAAATTTGGGCAGAAACAAAACTTCCCAGAATACACATAACCAAACCAGAGAACCCCAGAAGAATTTTGGTGCGCGGCCGAGTTGACTCGGCCGCGGCTCCGCGGCGGATCGCTTGGATCGGCCGCGGATCCATGGTCTTATGAGCGATTCAGGCACCCAAAATTCTACAGTTTTCTCTAAAAAGCTGGCTTGTAATTTTCATGTCACTGAAAATATTTTTAAGCCTTTTTCAAATATCGACAGAAAATACAAGTTTTGGTGTGTTTTCGGGATTTTTTCCGTGATCGAAGTTCTAACGACTTTGCTAACATGTTAGTTGTTGTTTAGCCAGGCTCTGATACCACTGAAAGGTCTATGTAACCCACCCCGGTACTTTCGGGAAGGCGGAATAGGTAAAAATCGAATTTTTCTCATAAAGAAATATAGACCAATCATGAAGGATCATTGCTAAACAAAAACTAACAAACTAACTTAGAGTTTTTAACTACTAGGTTAGATGATTATACCTTGGTTTTGAACTCCTTCTCTTCTTATGTTGCTTCCTCTTCTTGTGAGCTCCTTGGAGTGGTGTAGATGGTTCCTTCTCACCGTATTCTCTTTGCCAAAGAAAGATCCACCCGAAGGCCTCTACCTTGAGCTCCTACCTCAACAATGAAGTAACTAGAGTGCTTGGCTTGCTACACTAACAACCCTAGAGTGAGTAGAGAAGTATTTTGGTGGTTTAGTCTCAAGAGCTTTTGATTTTCAACACATGAAAGATTAAAGGTTTGAGAGAGGAAGAGGGAGAGCAAACCATGAGAGAGAAAGCTCATGAGAGAATGAGAGAACCAAAATCTCATATGATAAAAATATGATGATAATAATAATAATTAAGAAAATTGTGATGGTGAGTTGATTTGACCATTATCATTTCACGTTTAATGCTAAGCATGCTTCAAGAAGCAACTTATGCAAAAGAAAAATATCTAGGTCAAAGTAAGTCAACAAGTCAAATGGTCAAACCAATTCTAACCATGATACAATTATACTTAATTAATATTATTAATCATATATCTCATTCTCATTAGGGTTTGGATCAAGTCAATGGTCAAAAACCCTAATGAGGTGTCTCCCTCTCCGCCTCAATCAACTGTACGTACGTACCCGCATTCGTATTCCGAAGAAACACGAATACAATGAGACAAGACCAATCCCAAAACAAATACTAGGATCTGGCTTAAACCAAAGCCCACTAGTAATGTCTGCCCGAACACCGAATACGCACAAGTATGCATATGTGAACGAACCCTGTCGTAAAACCATACGACCTCTAATCTGTTTTGCCCAAAGGCGAACAACCGTCTGTGTAGGCCTCTAAAGACTCGACACTACACTGGCAGTGGGTTTAACCATAGGCTGCAAGCGGTACTAGCTGTACATAACGGTCCCCAGGTAGATGTCGATAAGAAGACCGATGAGGTGAACCCATCTGAACTCCTACTGAGCCTGAATGTGACAATCTTCGTACAGTCTGGTCTGTTCCTCTAAGAGTTTCGCATGTCTGGCCTAGGGGGGCGGTAAACGTCAGACCCCTAATAGCGGTACAAGTCACATCGGAGTATAGCCCAGAACACCCTGAGAAACTACTGGAAACACTACCAGTAAATCTCGCTTGCCCTGGCCAGGGACTTTGTGTAATGGCTCTCCTAGACACAGCGCGATATCAACCCCCAATACTGCGAGAGACGAATCCTGTCTAACCGTCACTGCCTCCAAGTGTTTCGGGACTGCACCCAACTACTACCTGCTTGCACGACTCAATAGAGCCGTGGTAGGGTAGTAATCTAAGAACTGTGGGAACACACTCGAAGCGAAGTGACAGTGTTAAGTCAACGGACTAAGCTGTACTTATGTCACCTGGGAACTGTTAACTGACGGTAGGTATAATACCAACCAACAGTTCCCGACGAGTCCTGTCCAGTGTACTCGTAACCTAACGAGCACCTGCATATTATCTCCAGTACGACGTACTGATGGCTGTGGGACAGACCATCTCCCCTGCTGGGACGAGAAGCGTATGCACCAGTCTACTCTGGAGTATCGATGCCCTGTCTCGATAATCCTATGACCAAGGACCTGTTTAAGGATGTGCTTATAGACTACCCAGCCCCCAGTAGTGTGATCGCCATCACAACGCCGATAGTCAAGAAAAGATCCTAAGGGCTCCATCAATATATATTAGCGATATGTTAAAACAAACATATACACATATTAAGATAGAAACAAACCAAGTAGCATACTACTATATTGAGCAAGACTGTCGTAAACCTATGTGTGTGTGTGTGTGTATCCCAAGCTTCCAAAATGTATTATACAGTAATGGCCTCTAGTGCATACATATCCAACAACAAACGCCATCTTACCTCCGCTTTTTTACCCGTCATCATCGGATGAGAAAGAGTCTTGACCCATTTGATCTAATCGAGCCATTTTATCCATGAGTTCTTAGAAGGACGTCAGCTTGAAGAGGGTCATATACGAGAACGTCTTTGAATTTGGGTCAAGGGTGGCTATGAGCATTCCCATGGCTGCAACTTCATCGATGCGTTGCTTGTATTTGACCAGAGATTTCGCTATCGGGTAACATATTGAACCCAAGTCTCATTCGGTCTAACATTTTCGTTGACCAGCGCCATCACGGTAGTATGTTCGTTCTCATTAGCGAATCCCTGACAGAAGAGGATATCCATCTCGTCGAAGGTATTCACGGAGTCATTCGGGAGTTCCGCATACCATTCGAAGGCAATGCATGCCAAACAGCTGACGAACTGTCAGAAGAGAAGTATATCATTCTCTCTAGTGTTACCGCATATGGATTTAAATCGCGCGATGTGCTAGTAAGGATTCCCTGTTACTTTGTATATATGGAGTCGAAAGTATGTATTCTGGCGGGAACTGTATTTGATCATAGCACGCCGGATACGGTCGACCAGTCTTGATTGGCCTATTTGAGGCTTCACTGGGACAGTGAGTTTTGACTTGCTAAGCGATATATATGTCCATCTTTGCTTTTGGAATCATTTCCTCTTCGGCCGTTGATGAGACTCGTAGAGGATTTGAAATGTCGCCCTTATCTTTATGAGCGACTACCGGCAGTTCACTTGCTTGTGGTTCCGATTAAACCATCGTTCTGGACATTTCTGCCGCTTCTTCATCTTTCTTTTTGAGAGCGTGATTTAGGAAATCAATATCCAACTCGTGCTCTGTTCTTTCTCAAGGTGCGTCTTCGGGATTTGACTTAGACGATGGATTAGCGAGTGATGCCGCCTGAGCAAGCAGCTCCTGCAGCTTTTCACGTTGCAGTTGAACTTTTGTCAGGGACCGAGTTTGAGGTCGGTGACTAGTAGAAACTCGAACATCGTCTTTGGAATTCACCACATAGACTATGTGAACTACCATGCCCCCAGGCTTGGGGTGTTTGGAGTTTTGGTTCGGGCACTTGAGCTTTATTAGGCCTCTCTTTTTTGTGAAAAACCGCTTTGGTTTTGGGAGGAACAGCTATATCAGGATCCGTCTTGGGATGAATCCCTTTGTATTTGAAAGGGGATTTGTCAGAATTTGACTGACGTATAGGGAAAGAACCGCGGTTGACGACAGAGACCTTCACCTTCTTCCACACCTTATATATAGATGAGGAAAGTTGTTTTAGGGAGCGAACTGGTTTCTGCTCTCATGGGATCTCCATAGGTTGCGGAGATTTCTTCAATATTGCGGTGGGCTAACTTTGTCTGACACTTCTCAACAGTTTGAAGCTGTTCCCGGTTGGAACAACAACATTCACCACTGGGGTTGAAACAAGACCATACGGAGAACTGCCCCCAGTTCATTTTGTATTATGCCAATATCGACGTCGACCATTTCTTACGGTCGGGATTTGATCAGCTTCAGGATTTTGCCGAGCCTGCCCCTGTTTCCTTTGAGAGCTTCAATATTCTGCCCCCTGCATCAACCTTGGTCATTGGCATGTGCCAGTTGTTTGAGGACCGATTCCATCGGCAAAGCTGCTACTTGCGGAGCCAGCCTGTAGAAGACAGACTTCTTCTGGGCTTCCTCCATCGGCGTTGAGGCACCGAGGGTGGGATATGGGAGTATCGACCCAAAGAGGAGCCCGTTGATTTCTTAAAGAGCCGGATTGTAGAGATTTGAGACTGCAAATGGCCCATACTTGACTCCACAAGATGTGACAGAGCCTAAGTGGCTAGGGTAGGAGCAAACGCTATTCTTCATAAAGATGCAACACCGACTTCAGTATCCCATCACCCAAGGGCAACCACAAACATATATACCATGATTATTTGATCGCGGAAAAACACGACACATGAAGTGTGGAGTGGAAAGAGGAAAAGGTCCCACCGGGCGTGCCAGAATCTGTTCACAGCTGAAAGACGCGACCGGGACGTTGGGACATCTGGT
Organism: Agapanthus africanus; assembly: GCA_030015575.1. NCBI lineage: Eukaryota > Viridiplantae > Streptophyta > Magnoliopsida > Asparagales > Amaryllidaceae > Agapanthus > Agapanthus africanus. The sequence continues at coordinate 593,611,122 of CM057344.1, read as the reverse complement.
CTGAATTTTGGAGGCAGATGCTATTTGGTTTTCTCTGTCCAAACCTTCGATACATGGTGCTATAAATCAACTTGGCATCTTTGAAGAGGTGGATGGATAAAACCAAATAGCATCTGCGCCCAAAATTCAGACCAGACGTCCCAACGTCCCGGTCGCGTCTTTCGGCGGTAAACAGATTCTGTTCACCGCCGAAAGACGCGACCGGGAAGTTAGGATGTCTGGCCTGAATTTTGGGGGCAGATGCTATTTGGTTTTATTCGTCCACCTCTCCGAATATGCCAAGTTGATTCATGGCACCATATATCGGAGGTTTGGACAGATGCGGCCGTTGTAGCAGATTTCGTCAGATTCCCCCTCGTTGTAAGGGGTTTTTGATTGTGGGGACGCTTTTCCCTGCAAGCGCAAGGCCCTGCAGTTAATTACGTTACCGTATCGCGGTAACCACTTTCTCCGGCTCCAGAAGGTCATTTCGTGTCGTGTATGTTTGTTTTGTTTTTGGTTACCCGTGGATTGTATACGGAGACTAATTTGTGTTGCCGCCCGTAGGGTGGAGATTAGTCCAAATCCGTATTTTCTTAGATTTGGGTTTGGTTTGATTAAAGGATCGTTAACCTTATTTGAGATTAAGATCAACTTAAATATTTATTAAGGATACGTTAGTCCGATATTAGACTAAGATCTACTTAACGAGGGTTCAGGATCATTTAGATCCGACTAAAGAGCATTTGGGCTCTATCGTTTATTTTAAGGACGTTGTGGTCCATTATTAGTTTAAGGACGTCATAGTCCATAGAGTTTAGTTTAGGGACGTTGCGGTCCACAGATCACCATTTTTTAGGTGAGGGTTTAGTTTAAGGGCGTTGTGGTCCGTTATTAGTTTAAAGACTTTGCAGTCCATCATTAGTTTAGGGATGTTTCGGTCCGTTGTTAGTTTAGGGACGTTTCGGTCCGATGTATTGTTGATTGTCGGGACCCGCCACCTCTCCGAAGAAGTTGAAGAATTACAACGACATATATCAGAGGTGTCGGGAGATGTACCCTTGAACCAATGTCAGTTGAGAGATCTGTAGTTGAGTTTAGGACTAAGATCAAATTTTTAGAAAAATTGTAACCCATTGGCTCGGTTGATCTGGATTAGGGACTTTTGGTCAGCTTGGACTCAGCCCGCTCAAATTTTGAATAAAGTGTTAAACACTTGTTTGGGCTCGGTCCCTTTTGTTCAACAATACTGAGCATTGATATGGGCTTTGATACTCACCCTTATTTTATTTTTTTATTGAGTGTTAAACACTCTTTATGGCACTGGGCTCTATTTACAGAGTGCTTTATGTTAAACAGCGCCCACGTGAGAAGCACGTGGGGCGCTCGGCGCTGGGCGCCAAACGTTGAGTGTAGAGCACTCTTTATTTTACCAGCGCCCATGTGAAGAGCACGTGGAGCGCTTGGCGCTGGACGCCAATCACTGAGTGTGGAGCACTCTTTATTTTATTAGCGCCCATGTGAGAGGCACGTGGAGCGCTTGGCGCTGGACGCCAACCACCGAGTGCTAAGCACTCTTTATTTTATTAGCGCCCATGTAAGGGGCACGTGGAGCGCTTGGCACTAGGCGCCAACCACTGAGTGCTAAACACTCTTTATTTTAGCAGCGCCCACGTGAGTGGCACGTGAAGCGCTCGGCGTTGTTTCCTTCTTTGTGCATTTTTCTGAAGAATTCAATTCTTTGTTCTTCCCTGAATCTTTAATCCACAAGAACAAATTCATCCCTATGAGAATTAAATTCTCATTTGTGGGAGATTTGTCTCATGGATCTTAGATCCAGGGAAAGAACTATGTTCTTTTTTAGGGTTAAACCCTTGGATATTCAAATGAGATACTATGATCTCTATGATCTCTATTTACCTTGAAGAAAGTTCTTCTTTCCTCTCTATTTTTAAAGCTCTTTTTGCTTGCTCCTTTTTTTTGAACTTGAAGCTTATGGAGGTTCTTCTCTACAAGACTTGAAGTCTTGGGTCCTTTATATAGGGGAGGCTAATTTGTTGATTCAGTTGAGGCTAATTTGTTGATTCGGTTAAGGAAATCTCTCCTTGAGAGATCTCTAATTGATCTGGAGATTTTATCCACCATTGGATCTTTGATCCTAGGCCTTCTGTTTTACAGAAAATATTTTTCTTGTTCTTAACAAGATTGGGAAAATATTTTCCATACAGACCTTATTCTGTAATTTGGTGATTTTTTAATCACCATTGGATTTTTGATCCAACGGTGCTCTGTTTTACAGAGCATAATATTTCTTATTTAGAAAGATTGGGAAAATATTTTCCTCTACAGAGCTTATTCTGTAGCTTGGTGATTTTTAATCACCATCGGATCTTTGATCCAACGGTGCTCTGTTTTACAGAGCATAATCTTTCTTGTTTAGAAAGATCTGAGGAGTATTTCCTCGATCGGAATTTAATTCTGTTCTTTGATAATTTATCATCTCCAGAGCGCTTTATGTTAAAAAGCGCCCGTGTAAAACACAGAATTAAATTCCGATCGAGGAAATACTCCTCAGATCTTTCTAAACAAGAAAGATTATGCTTGCTCCTCAGATCTTTCAGAACTATGTTCTTTTTTAGGGTTAAACCCTTGGGTATGCAGAAGAGATACTATGATCTCTATTTATCTTGAAGAAAGTTCTTCTTTTCTCTCTGTTTTTAAAGCTCTTTTTGCTTGCTCCTTTTTTTTTGAACTTGAAGTTTAAGGGGGGGTTTCTCTACAAGACTTGAAGTCTTAGGTCCTCTATATAGGGGGGATGATTTGTTGATTCAGTTAAGAAAATCTCTCCTTGAGAGATCTCTAATTAATCTGGGGATTTTATCCACCGTTGGATCTTTGATCCTAGGCCTTCTGTTTTACAGAAAATATTTTTCTTGTTTGGGAAAATATTTTCCATACAGAGCTTATTCTGTAATTTGGTGATTTTTTAATCACCATTGGATCTTTGATCCAACGGTGCTCTGTTTTACAGAGCATAATTTTTCTTGTTTAGAAAGATTGGGAAAATAATTTCCCCTGCAAATCTTATTCTGTATCTTGGTGATTTTTAATCACCATCGAATCTTTGATCCAACGGTGTTCTGTTTTACAGAGCATAATCTTTCTTGTTTAGAAAGATCTGAGGAGTATTTCCTCAATCGGAATTTAATTATGTGCTTTGATGATTTATCATCTCCGTTGGATATTTGATCCAACGGCAGAGAACTTTTAGTTCTTGCGCCAGCACTCTCGTGCTTTGCACGTGAGGCGCTGCCTCAGAGTTTTTAACTCTTGGCGCTGGCGCTCTTGTGCTTTGCACATGAGGCACTGCCTCAATGATTTTAACTCTTGGCACTGGCGCTCTCGTGCTTGGCACGTGAGGCATTGCCTCACAGTTTTTGGATGTGGAGCTTTCCCTTTATTTTTATTTATTATTATTATTATTATTATTATTTTATTGTTATTATTTTATAAGGGAGAAAGTTTTGAGCGAAAATTTTGGCGGGAACAAGGCTCAGTAAGGTTTTGGACGAGCTTACTTGTCAATCTCCTTTTCGACAATACCTGGGTAGCCGTTACATAGAGCTAATGCCGCAGATGTGCATGTGGTTAAACCCACTACCAGCATATTGTCGAGTCTTTAGAGGCCGACAAAGAGGGTTTCTAGTTTTGGCGAAATGTTGTAGTTGTGGTACATTGGTGCACGCTTGGATTCGATTAAAACTAGTGTATTTTATAACTAACGGTAATCGGACGGCTGTAATACTAGCGCGTCTTTTTAGGAAGACGAATATTAAATCAAGTGTCGATTTAATATTATATATATTTACTAGCATTATGTCACTATTAATTAATCTCTCTTTTATGTATTTTAAACAACTTGAATAACAATTACAAGTATATGTATTTAGCATGTTTTATTACGCGCGCGCGCGCCTGTGTATTGTTTTTGTTTATTCTTTTTCCTTTTATTTTCTTATGCTTATGTTATTCCTTAGGCATAACATATCCTCACTATATTGTAGTATGGTGACATGTGTAATCAAGAGGAGATAATGGACACTTGGATGGGTGGTTTGATCCAAGGGCTTAGATTTTGCGAGAAAAATATATTTGTAACCATTTCTTTTGAATTGGTTAAAGTTTTTTTATACTCTTTTTTTCCATGAGAGCTTACATCTTCTTCTTCCTCCTCTCTTTACTCTTTAGAAAAGAAAAAGGAAAAAGGAAATATAAAGACAGAAAATTAGTAGTGATCTTGAACTACAACTCCTAGCTAGTTAGTTTAGCATCCTAACTACTTAGCTTATCTCAATTTCAGATTGGAGCCAAAGTTCTTAAGACTTCAAGGTGGATCATCTTTGATGGAGAAGATGTGCATGCAAGCTTGTTCTTTGGAGCTTCAAGGACCCTACAATGGAGTCCAACACAATTTGGGAGCACTTGAAGTTGCTACACAGGTTGTAGTCTCAATGTAGTAGCTAGTTTGCTCTCTTTTCATATGATACTATGTGTTTACCGCCGAAGACTGGACCGAGGCGTCGAAAGGATGTCTAACTTGAATTTTGGGGCAGATGCTATATGAACATATCTGTCCACCTCTTCGAAGATGCCAAGTTGATTTATGGCACCGTATATCGGAGGTTTAGATGGATGCGGCCGATGTAACGTGACTTATCAGATTCCTCTCGTATGGAAGGGGTTTTTGATTGTGGGGATATTCTTCCCTACAGGCGCAAGCTCCTGCAGTTAATTACGTTATCGTAACGCAATAACAACTTTCACCTGTTCCATATGCATCACTACGTAGCGTGTTGTGTTTGTTTATATAGGGTTGCCTTGGATTGTATATGAAGACTAATATATATTATCGCCCGTAGCGCATAAATTAGTCCAAATCCGTATATTAGATTTGAGGTTTTGAACTTAGGACACAAATCTCATATAAACGAGGTCCATCAGTTCACGGGATATTTGGGTTTGATCTAAGGATCGTTAGTCATATATGAGACTAAGATCTACATAGGAACAATGAGCATATGGGCTCAATTGATTATCAAATCATATATGAATAGCCCATGAATAGTATACGGTAGTCAACATGGAGACAGTCTGCAGGGCAAAACATATTAGTTTAAGAATATCACGGTCCAATATTAGTATAGAGATATTTCGGTCCATAGGAGACATAGATGGAATATGGCTTGTTTGTGTCTATGGATTGTATACGGGAATCAATATGGAGATTAGCCATAGGGCCAAACATATATTAGTTTAAGGACATCGCGGTCCAATATTAGTTTAGGGACATTTCGGTCCATCATTCCCGTGTTCGGGACGAAGTATAAGCTTAAGGACATTTCGGTCCATCTTTCATCTTGCATGCGCTTGTATATTTATGTGGCGAGTGAATGATAATGATATGGGATGCACCCAATATTGGGGTGCGGTCCAATTTGAAGGTATTTGTATTTCCTTCAAAGATATGCATATATATATGTATAAAGTCAGAGCTCAATATGAGATGCGCATCTATATGGGACGCGTGTCAAAATGAGGTATGCAAATTAATATGGAAGTGCATAAATATGGGGTGTATCAATATAAGAATTAGGACATTCCATGTCTTTATGAAATTTCATATTTTTCATCAAGTTGGGACGAGAAAGGAGTTGTTGGTTATTGGGACCCGCCACCTTTCTGAAAATGTTAAGGAATTACTGCACCGTATATCATGTGGGAAAGTCACGCCCCGCTTCCCAAAATACGGAATACGAGGGGTTGACAAGGCCAGCCATGCTCCTACGGTCAAGAAAATGTCCTGCCGTAGTCACACTTCGGCTTCAAGTTTTACATGGTAAACAGTGAATAATGCGCAGGTAATGAGAAATGCAGTAACTGAACAAAACAATGTAAACAACTGACCTGATGGGAAACAAAAGGGTATGACCCTGGATAGCTAATCAAGATGTCCGTGATGTACGTCTAGTCCCGATCCAGGCTAAATCCTCTCCTCATGCTGAGCATGCATACTCAGGTCGTCAGAGCGACACAATAACGATATAATATATAAATCCCAGTGATAAGTCTAACAGTGATAATAGATATATACAACAGTAAATCAATGACGGTATAGGTATGAACATGCAGTAATCAATGCAGCGGAACAGTAAAAGCAGTAGAATGATATGCCACGTATGTCAACACAGTAAGTATGTATATCGATGCCATCATCCCTATCAGTCTCTAAGTCTCACTGTACAGGTCATTAAACCTATCGTCAGTCCAAGTGTGAGAATCAACCACTCGCGAGTGTCCTCCACCCAAGGGTAGAACCCAAGGGCAAGGGACCACGGGCCCAACATGTAACTCACGGTAATAATCATGTACCCTGTAAATCTCCATATATCTCCATATATATAAGCCGGCAAGGGACTCCCGAGATTCTGTTGAACTCATACTCAAACTACCCCACACCCCGTGGTCTACATCAAACGCTAACCATAACCCTAAATACCAATCGGTCTGTGACAAGTCTGCGCGAGAACTGGAGGCAGGACCTCCATCAAGCACGTCCCGACTAATACCTAAGATAAATAGCAGAGTCTGATGCCTTATCCGTGACACCCATGCAAGAGTTTCCATAAGTGTCCCATACCACTTATAGTCACACGTACACGCGTCCCACAGACGTCGACAATGCAATAGAATAATAAGGTTCACTGATTGTGTACAAGTACGCGTCACTTTCACTTATTCACTTATACACGAACACTAACGTACTTGCCACGATCATCACTAATACCTAACACTGGGTAATACACGTTATCACTAGGTTATCAATGCAGTGACATGTGTATGATATGATGCGTAAACAGTATGTAAAGCATGATTAGGGTGTCATGAATCAATAATCTACCACTTGCATAATTTATCATAAATCATACGGTTACAGTTTAGTGAAACGATGAACGGGGAATAAATAGTATGTTCAGTTATCTATCCAGCGAATTTGGTTTCATGCCAATCGAGTTCCAGGATCATTAATTATAGCCATTTCATTTTAAGCGTTCACGGCTGGAAATCCGGTTTTGGAATCGGAAGTCCGTTTCGCAACGCATTTTAATCCAAGTTGGGATCAGAATTTAGCGACACTATAGTTGAATGAAATCTAGGGTTTTCAGTAAGGTTTTCAAAGCAATAGACGAATTCTCAATCACATCTGTACGTCAGGAGATATACACTGTTCAATACTAGTATGTCAATTCTGAATCTGTTGGGACTGTTATACGTCCCGATCTTTTAAATTACAGGTTAAATAGCAAATGATGACGAAACAGGATGAAACCACTTGTGTTGTCTAGCTAACAGATTCACCTTTACTAAACAGTGGAGGTCCACAACCTACGAGTTAAGGAAACAGTGTGGTACCCACTACGGGACAGCACCCAGTAAATAGAGTCGCTCTGGACTGCAGTCCAGAGTCGTACTCCGATCCAAATATTGTCACAGTTTAAGTGCAGAAATATTTAGGAACTTGCATAGGGTTATAATTCATCAAGTTGGCTTCGATTTGATCCCTCGAACGCATCATTCCAGTATGTATATAATTTATGGTAATTTTAACGGTTTTCAGGTACAAGAAAATTCCAGTTTTACGGGTAAACTTGGGGGTAGTCGTTTTAGTCATTAACGGTCATATTATCCAACGAAGTTCACACACTAGATTCAAAGCCATACGGGCCAGATTATACAATTGAGTTCCGTCAAATTAAGAAAGTATTTTCATTGGGGCCATACGTCGAACAGGTAAATAGTGTACGTTATCACGAATAGTAACATTGCAATTTATACGATTTGGATTTGTAACATAAATAGAATAGCATGAAGCAAGTAGAGAACTTGCCTGGACACGTCTCGGGGATGTACGGTGACGGTAACGTCACGAACGCGCGACGAACGGCGACGGCAGCGTCTCGGAATGAGCTTGGGTCGGGTAGGATGCAGTCGAGGCTCGTGGATGTTGGGGCTCGTACTGTTGGTAGTCGATATGGAGAGTGGAGTTGTAGAGAGATGGGAAGATTGAGAGGGAGCCGAGAGAGAGAAAGTGATATAGAGAGAGTGTGAGAAGTGTAGAGAGAGAGAGAGAGTTAGAGTGAGAGTGAGAGAGGGAGAGAACACAGAGAGAGAGATCAAGAGAGAGAGGCAGAGAGAGAGATCAGAGAGAGGCAAAGAGTGAGAGATCAGAGAGAGAGAGAGTAGAGGAAGAGAGAGAAACAGAGAGAGAGAGAGAGAGATTTGAGAGGAAGAGAGAGGTTGCAGGGGGAGATAGAGAGAGCTTGGGCGAGGGGTGTAGAGGCTCGGGTGTGGGTTGTCGATGGAGTGATGGTGATGCTGCTGACGACGAGGAGGGTACGGGGAGTCGACGATAAGCAGTGGGGCTCACCGACGAGAGGGCGCAGGTGGCCGATCTCGTGTGTGAGTGGGTTGGGTGTGCAGGGGAGTTTGGCAGGGTGCTCGGTCGATGAAGTGGAGTGGTGAGGGGCTCCGTTGGTGGAGGAGGAAGGGAGGAGGTTTGTCGTCGTCGTCGAGGGGAGCGGGTGAGGGAAACTACGGTGGCTGCGGGAGTGGGTTCGAGAGAGAAGGAGGAAGGAAAGAGAGGAGGGAGAAAGTACGAGATGAGAGAGGTGGTGAAGGGTAGAGGGGACAAAGGGTGCGCGTCGTGGGTAACGCTCGCGAACGTGGGCGCGAGGGGCGGCGACGAGAGCGCAACGGGAAGATTTCGCGCGGGAAATCAGGAGGGCCGTTGGGAAGATGGAGAAGGCGGGTCGGGTAGGGTGTAACGGGTGCGGGTGAGGGCTGAAGCGGGAGTGGGCCGAAGAAAATAAAGAGAAAATGGTGAAGGATGAGGCCGGGCTTTTCAATTTAAATTCCTTTAAAAGTTTTCGTGGGCTGAGGAAATAATGGCAAGGATAAAAAGGAGGGTTCTGGGTTTGGTGTTAATAAAAGAAATTAAGTTATTGAAAGGAATGGGCTTGGGATTTTGGTTTAGGATAAATATTTGGAACTAGGGTTTTAGATTAGAATATAAAACAACTAGAGTTAGAAAGCTAGAAATATAGTAATATAGTGAATATATTCTGATGAAGGATAAATCTATAGTTTGGGTTTGGGCTAAAATGGTTTTAAAATAAATCAATAATTATAAATAAAATAAATAACAAAAAGAACTTTATAGGTTAAAGAGATATATGTATTTTGGTATAAAAGGGGCTGGGTGTTACATCATACCACCCTTACAAAAATTTCGTCCTCGAAATTTAAAACTAAACGATAAGTTGTAAAATCAAAAGCGAAAGCTACCATATCACAAACTAACTCATAATGGTTTACTTAGAACGGGTGGATGAAATTTTTGAAGATATATATATGCAAGAACAACATACAAAAGGATGGATTTAAATAAGTATACGGCAGGAATAACTATGAGGACGAACTACAAGTATACGAGAATATAGATAACAATAACGAACAAAAATAATCAAGGCGTGTTCAATAAAATCGAAACCCAAATGTGTGCTCATATAAGTATATCAAAAGTAGCGAGGTAGAAATAATAAGTATAAGACACCACCATTTATAATAGTAACCATAGGCACAAAACCCGAAAATAAAGTAACGACAATAAAGTAGTGAAAATTAGTCGGTAGGTTAAAATATTTTAGGATAATGTATCGATAAAATAGGTTTAAAATAATTTAGAAAACTTGTATAGTGAAATTAAGAAACATGGACCAAAAATATGCGCGGTGTAAGGTTGCGCTACTGAAAACTGAGGATAATAGTAGTGTGCTTACAATACATAAAACTAATTAGTCAATAACACGCACTCTTCGATAAATACAAAATACTGAAAACCAAATTTCGAATAATAAAGTCCCTATATATATTTAGGGTAATAGAAAGAACACAAAGAGGTATAGGGCTAGCTAGGGTAATGATTACAAGGAAGTGTGGCTCAATCAGAAGGTCGGAGTGTGGCGGCTTTAGGCTGAAGATCAAGGAGATTGGGATCGGGTCAGCACAGGAAGTAAGGGTGAGCAACAAAGGACTACAAGGGAAAAGTATGGGGAGGATAACGGTCGGTACATCATATGAATCAAGAATTTGAAGGGTTAGCTAACTCGGAAATTTCATAAGGAATGTTCTCCTCCCAGAGGAATCTCAAACGGGGCACAGACGATGGATGAAGGGTGGACTTACTAAAAGATCAGATGCGGTACTGGTTAATCTGAGTGAGGGTTAAGACAATGTAAGGAATAGGGGCGGACAGATCTCAAAAGGGAAAAATAATTGTATAGAAGAAATAATCGAGTATCAAGTGAACTAAGAAGATCGAAAGATTAGCGAACTCAGCAATTTATTTTATTCCAGAAGATTTTAAACAAAGCATTCTCAAAGACGAAAGGTGGCCCTAAACTATACACAGATTTATTTGGCCAGATAAGACAACATATAAAAGGAATCCCGCCAGTCGCGGTTGTGGAGATTCAGCAGGTTGCGGTAGGCTCGCACGCTCAGGTAGGGGCGTCCATTCCCATATCGTCTCGTAGGGATCGCCATTGGGAGTTCTTCCACAGCAGGGTCTTGATCTTCTGGTCCTTCTTCCTCGGCTGGAGCTTCTTCATCGAGCTCTGATTCCATGTGATTCTCTTCTTCTGGGTTCTCTTCCATGGGATTTTGCTCCACTGGATTTTCTTCTATCGGGTCTTCCTCTATCGGGTTCTCTTCAAGGTCTCCTTCCTCTTCGTCGGAATTGCCTATCATGTCAACTCTGGGGCGGCTGCTCCTTCGTCCTCTGAATCGCTGTTTCCGACAATAACCTGGGGATCGTTGATCTCATCATCAGAGCTCATCAGTGTGCGGTCTAAGGAAACGCATGACTGTGCATCCTCATCTAGATGTGGCGCTGCTCCAGGATGGGCCATGGTCTGAAAGGAAAGAGTCGCGATTAGATAGTGGAATACATCAAGAAGAATAGCTAAGTGTACGAAGTATAGAAAGATATGTGGTGGCAGGAACTGAAAAATCAAGATTAAAATGCTGTGATAGTGAATAGTATGAATAAGGGGAAGGACAAGAGAAGGGTACATATATTACGATTCAAGTTTTATTGCATTCAACTAAAAGTTCGACGGATACAAGATTTCGAACGGAAAGAAATATTTATAAGAGGATGACAACATTATTACTAAAATTAGAAAACATGAAAATTCTTCTTTGATTTCTAGACCGCTGCATTCTCGTCACGCGAGTCGAATCCTGTGTTGGGTCCGCTTTATTCTCAAAGTTCGAACTGCGCAATAATCATCACTTGGCAGAAGTGGGGAGTGTGGACGAGTCCCCTCCTTGTAGCTCCTTCCTTTTTGGGCAACCGTTGATGAGATGTTCGCTGGGTCCGCAAATCAGACATTTCCCTTGGGCGCGGCGATAATCCCTCTGAAGATGTCCTGGCCTCTTACAGTACCCGCAACACTGGGTCTTCTGTTGCTTCTGTTGTGAGGAAACAATTTGGCGCTTCATCTTCTTCTCTTTTCCTCATCTAACATGAATCCCTTTATGATTGGAGACTCCCGCTGGTGCCTGATTCACTTGCCTTCTCAGTCCTTCAGTTAACAAGTCGTTTGTTCGCTCCTGGGCTTCCTTCAAACCTTACAGTACACTCAGAATCTCAACGGTCTGATTCTGGGGAGTGGAGATAGAGGAAGAGTCGTTGGAAGACATGATCCTGGAAACAATAATTTTGAGAACGATATAAGGCACAAGCTATAAGAATCAAAATATAATATGGATTGGACAAAGATTCAAGAATATCAGATGTGATGAAATTTATTACAAGTGGAAATCAACTATAGCATTCTAAGTCACTTAAACAGAGTACGGTAGTGCAATTGCAACCACGTAACCTTGCCAAGTCACCCGAAACCCTAGCGAATGGATAGTAGAACACTCAATGTGAATATGGATCAAGAATAATAAGTTTACAACCTAGACCAAGGGATGTCTTAGATTGTCAAGCTATACACGAAAAACTGCAATCCCAATCGAAGCAAAACCTGGGCTTTGATACCAACTAAACCAAGTCACGCCCCGCTTCCCAAAATACGGAATACGAGGGATTGACAAGGCTAGCCATGCTCCTACGGTCAAGGAAATGTCCTGCCGTAGTCACACTTCGGCTTCAAGTTTTACATGGTAAACAGTGAATAATGCGCAGGTAATGAGAAATGCAGTAACTGAACAAAACAATGTAAAGAACTGACCTGATGGGAAACAAAAGGGTATGACCCTGGATAGCTAATCAAGATGTCCGTGATGTACGTCTAGTCCCGATCCAGGCTAAATCCTCTCCTCACGCTGAGCATGCATACTCAGGTCGTCAGAGCGACACAATAACGATATAATATATAAATCCAAGTGATAACTCTAACAGTGATAATAGATATATACAACAGTAAATCAATGACGGTATAGGTATGAACATGCAGTAATCAATGCAGCGGAACAGTAAAAGCAGTAGAATGATATGCCACGTATGTCAACACAGTAAGTATGTATATCGATGCCATCATCCCTATCAGTCTCTAAGTCTCACTGTACAGGTCACTAAACCTATCTTCAGTCCAAGTGTGAGAATCAACCACTCGCGAGTGTCCTCCACCCAAGGGTAGAACCCAAGGGCAAGGGACCACGGGCCCAACATGTAACTCACGGTAATAATCATGTACCCTGTAAATCTCCATATATCTCCATATATATAAGCCGACAAGGGACTCCCGAGATTCTGTTGAACTCACACTCAAACTACCCCACACCCCGTGGTCTACATCAAGCGCTAACCATAACCCTAAATACCAATCGGTCTGTGACAAGCCTGCGCGAAAACTGGAGGCAGGACCTCCATCAAGCACGTCGCGACTAATACCTAAGATAAATAGCAGAGTCTGATGCCTTATCCGTGACACCCATGCAAGAGTTTCCATAAGTGTCCCATACCACTTATAGTCATACGTACACGCGTCCCACAGACGTCGACAGTGCAATAGAATAATAAAATTCACTGATTGTGTACAAGTACGCGTCACTTTCACTTATTCACTTATACACGAACACTAACGTACTTGCCACAATCATCACTAATACCTAACACTGGGTAATGCACGTTATCACTAGGTTATCAATGCAGTGACATGTGTATGATATGATGCGTAAACAGTATGTAAAGCATGATTAGGGTGTCATGAATCAATAATCTACCACTTGCATAATTTATCATAAATCATACGGTTACAGTTTAGTGAAACGATGCATGGGGAATAAATAGTATGTTCAGTTATCTATCCAGTGAATTTGGTTTCATGTCAATCGAGTTCCAGGATCATTAATTATAGCCATTTCATTTTAAGCGTTCACGGCTGGAAATCCGGTTTCGGAATCGGAAGTCCGTTTCGCAACGCATTTTAATCCAAGTTGGGATCAGAATTTAGCGACACTATAGTTGAATGAAATCTAGGGTTTTCAGTAAGGTTTTCAACGCAATAGACGGATTCTCAATTTCGTCTGTACGTCAGGAGATATACACTGTTCAATACTAGTATGTCAATTCTGAATCTGATGGGACTGTTATACGTCCCGATCTTTTAAATTACAGGTTAAATAGAAAATGATGACGAAACAGGATGAAATCACTTGTGTTGTCTATCTAACAGATTCACCTTTACTAAACAGCGGAGTTCCGCAACCTACGAGTTAAGGAAATAGAGTCGCTCTGGACTGCAGTCCAGAGTCGCACTCCGATCCAAATATTGTCACAGTTTAAGTGCAGAAATATTTAGGAACTTGCATAGGGTTATAATTCGTCGAGTCGGCTTCGATTTGAGCCTTCGAACGCATCATTCCAGTATATATATAATTTATAGCAATTTTAACGGTTTTCAGGTACAAGAAAATTCCAGTTTTACGGATAAACTTGGGGGTAGTCGTTTTAGTCATTAACGGTCATATTATCCAACGAAGTTCACACACTAAATTCACAGCCATACGGGCCAGATTATACAATTGAGTTCCGTCAAATTAAGCAAGTATTTTCATTGGGGCCATACGTCGAACAGGTAAATAGTGTACGTTATCACGAATAGTAACATTGCAATTTATACGATTTGGATTTGTAACATAAATAGAATAGCATGAAGCAAGTAGAGAACTTGCCTGGACACGTCTCGGGGATGTACGGTGACGGTAACGTCACGAACGCGCGACGAACGGCGACGGCAGCGTCTCGGAATGAGCTTGGGTCGGGTAGGATGCAGTCGAGGCTCGTGAATGTTAGGGCTCGTGCTGTTGGTAGTCGATATGGAGAGTGGAGTTGTAGAGAGATGGGAAGATTGAGAGGGAGCCGAGAGAGAGAAAGTGATATAGAGAGAGAGAGAGTGAGAAGTGTAGAGAGAGAGAGACAGAGAGTTAGAGTGAGAGTGAGAGAGGGAGAGAACACACAGAGAGAGATCAAGAGAGAGAGGCAGAGAGAGAGATTAGAGAGAGAGGCAAAGAGTGGGAGATCAGAGAGAGAAAGAGTAGAGGAAGAGAGAGAAACAGAGAGAGAGAGAGAGAGATTTGAGAGGAAGAGAGAGGTTACATGGGGAGATAGAGAGAGCTTGGGCGAGGGGTGTAGAGGCTCGGGTGTGGGTTGTCGATGGAGTGATGGTGATGCTGCTGACGACGAAGAGGGTACGGGGAATCGACGATAAGCTGTGGGGCTCGCCGACGAGAGGGCGCAGGTGGCCGAGCTCGTGTGTGAGTGGGTTGGGTGTGCAGGGGAGTTTGGCAGGGTGCTCGGTCGATGAAGTGGAGTGGTGAGGGGCTCCGTTGGTGGAGGAGGAAGGGAGGAGGTTTGTCGTCGTCGTCGAGGGGAGCGGGTGAGGGAAACTGCAGTGGCTGCGGGAGTGGGTTTGAGAGAGAAGGAGGAAGGAAAGAGAGGAGGGAGAAAGTGCGAGATGAGAGAGGTGGTGAAGGGTAGAGGGGACAAAGGGTGCGCGTCGTGGGTAACGCTCACGAACGTGGGCGCGAGGGGCGGCGACGAGAGCGCAACGGGAAGATTTCGCGCGGGAAATCAGGAGGGCCGTTGGGAAGATGGAGAAGGCGGGTCGGGTAGGGTGTAACGGGTGTGGGTGAGGGCTGAAGCGGGAGTGGGCCGAAGAAAATAAAGAGAAAATGGTGAAGGATGGGGCCGAGCTTTTCAATTTAAATTCCTTTAAAAGTTTTCGTGGGCTGAGGAAATAATGGCAAGGATAAAAAGGAGGGTTCTGGGTTTGGTGTTAATAAAAGAAATTAAGTTATTGAAAGGAATGGGCTTGGGATTTTGGTTTAGGATAAATATTTGGAACTAGGGTTTTAGATTAGAATATAAAACAACTAGTGTTAGAAAACTAGAAATATAGTAATATAGTGAATATATTCTGATGAAGGATAAATCTATAGTTTGGGTTTGGGCTAAAAAGGTTTTAAAATAAATCAATAATTATAAATAAAATAAATAACAAAAAGAACTTTATAAGTTAAAGAGAGATACGTATTTTGGTATAAAAGGGGCTGGGTGTTACAGGATGTACCCTTGAACCAAATTCCGTATATGAGGGAAGAGAACATGGTGGATCTAAGGACCGTCAATCTTATATGAGACTAAGATTAACTTAGAAGATATGGGATGAAGATCATTAGTCATATATGAGACTAAGATCAGCTTAGATATCATCAATGAAAGATCATTAGTCGTATATAGGACTAAGATCAACTTGGATATCATGACAATATGGGCTCAGTTGATTTAAAATCAAAGAAGAAACTTAAGTTTCACAGACTTAGCTAATTTGTGGCTAAGATTGGATTTCTATACCACCTAGCAGTGCTAAGCACTCAGTCACGTAGCGCTCACATGAATATCATGTGAGGCGCTGAGTCTCTGGCGTCTTTCAAGCGCTCACGTGTATGGCACGTGAAGCGCTGAGTCCTTGCTTATGGACACTCACATGTATGGCACGTGAGGCGATGTATTTATGGGCCTTGGACGCTCACGTGTATGCACGTAAGACGCTGAGTCTCTGAGCTTCTGTGCGCTCACATGGATATCAGGTGAGACGCTATCATCTGCTTCTTTTGAGAGCTCACGTAGATATCATGTGAGGCGTTGTCTTCATGGTTTCTTTTGAGCGCTCACGCGGATATTCCGTGAGACGCTGTGTTCTTAAAGATTAAATTTCTGTTTATATTTTTAGAGAAGTTAAATTTCTTTTAATGGTATTTTGACCATTAACGATCACCAAGATTACTATTTTAAGGATCTGGGATTGGATTCTTTAAAAACTAAGTTCTTGATTATGAAGGAATTAAGTTCCAGAAGTATAAACTCCGTCTTTTTCATGTCCTTTATTCTATTATTCTTTTCAACCTTGTTCTCCCCTGAATCTCTGACTCTCAAAAACGGTATCTTCCCGGTGAGAATTAAATTCTCATCTTGTGGGAAACTTGTCTTGTGGATCTCAGATTCAGAGAAAGAACTAAGTTCTTTTAAAGGGTTAAACCTTTAGATATGATATGATAGATAAAAGAGAGATAATTTTATCTCTGTGTTTTCTCTATCTAAGGTTTGAGAGGAGGAAGATTTTGTTTTTTATTGAGAATTAAATTCTCTGCTTTTTGTGGAAGCTTATGGGGGTCTCCTTTCTCTGAGATTTAATCTCTTTGCTCTTATTTATAGGAGAAAAAATCTGTTTTGAGAAAATATCTCATTGAGAGATCGTGATTGATTTCATAATCCATCAAATTGATTTTAAAGATCAACCGATAAATTTTATTCACCGTTGGATTTTTAATCCAAAATCTCCCTGTTTAACAGAAAAAATTTCTTGTTTGTTTTAACAAAATTAGGAAAATATTTTCCTAACATGGAATTTAATTCTATCATATGAATATTTTATTGGTTTAACAAGATTAGGAAAATATTTTCCTAACATAGAATTTAATTCTATCATATGAATATCTTGTTTGTTTAACAAGATTAGAAAAATATTTTCCTAATATAGAATTTAGTTCTATCATATGAATATCTTATTAGGAAGATATTTTTCTAACCATAGAATTTAATTCTATCATATGAATATCTTGTTAGTTTAACAAGATTGGGAAAATATTTTCCTAATATAGAATTTAATTCTATCATGTGAATATCGTGTTTGTTTAACAAGATTAGGAAAATATTTTCCTAATATAAGATTTAATTCTATCATATGAATATTTTGTTAATTTAATAAAATTAAGAAAATATTTTCCTAATATAAAATTTAATTCTATCAGATGGTTTAATTGGTGATATTTTATCACCATTGGATTTTAAATCTAAATATTCTCTGTTGGAGAAAGATCTTTCTATATTAGAAAGATCAGGGAAAATATTTTCCAAATAGAATTTAATTCTATTACGTGTAATTTAATTCTATCAGATGAGAGTGTTTCAAATTGGGGCGCTCACGTGTTATCACGTGAGCGCTTCCATATACATATATGGCAGCGGCGCTCACGTGCTTTACATGTGAGCACTGCCACAAGAATACTGCAAGGGAACTCACATGTTTAACACGTGGGTGCTCATGTGTTTAACACGTGGGGACTATCATAGGATTTAATCCTATCTGAAGCCGATACTCACATGTTTTGCATCTAAGTACACACGTGTTTAACATGTGGGCGTTGCTATAGGATTTAATCCCACCTGCAGCAAGTACTCATGTGCTTTGCACATGAGTGCTCACGTGCTTTGCACGTGGGGGACTATCATAGGATTTAAATCTATCTAAAACTGCTACTCACATACTTTGCATGTGAGTGATCATATGTTTAACATGTGGAGGTTGCCCTCTATTTTTATAAAGAAAACAGTTGGCATTGAGCCAAAAAATTTGGCAGGAACACTATGGTTTGGACTAATTGCTCTCTTGACTTTTTTAAAATCCTATGATCACTTCTTTTAAAATTTTTATTTAGAGTGCATTAGTTCCTTCAAGTGGTATCAGAGCCTAAATAAAGATTTGAACTTGTTTGAATGACTTTAGAATTATCAAAACCTATTTTAGCAAAAACTTGTTTTGAAAATTTACATAAAATGCTCTCATTTTCACTTGTGCCAGAGCCACCGGATTATTGGTTTAGACCAAGATTTCTAGTAGGCTAATGAGCACCCAAAACCCACCCCACTTGTGCTCGGTTCAGCCATGAAACGGGGCCAAACCGAGGGCGATTCAGCCCCATATCGGGTGCTGAATCAGCCACTGGATCAGCCCTTTTTCGGGGTTGTTCCAAGGCTGATTCAGCCCCGATGCGGGGCCGATTCGGTCCGTGATTTGGCTCAAATAGTGTGAGATTTTGGATGGGTTAACCGGGTTCGATTTTGTGCAAAAATGAAGAGTTTTCGTTGCTGAGGGCGCTTGAATTTCAATGTTTGAAAATTTCGAGTGATTGGTTTCTTCTATGACTGTGAGTATCATAGTGTTTGGTAAAACTTCGTATAATTGCTATAGGTATTAATTATCCGGGGTTACGAAATTGATCCTCGTATTGATATTCTGTAATGTTGCTTGTTTAAGGTTGTGTTGGATTATCGTGATGAATAGCCCGATGTATGTAGTATTAGAAGCTTTGTGATGATGTAATGCATATTCATATTGCTTGTCGAACGTCCGACATGTGGACTGCCATCATAGAGGCTTGTATATTATTCTTTAGGGTGCGTCCTGGTTGCGGACATAGTCACCGTTGTATATTCAGGTATTCATTACAGGTGCTTGAATTACCCCACGACGGAGTGCTCGAGTAGCCGGGTTCTAGAGGGTAACGGGCCACCATCTCATGGCGTTGAGACCGGGGTGCCTTACTCTAGCATTAGCGAGCTATTCACCACACACGTAGGGGGTATAGGATGACCTGTGGAGGGGTGCCCCAGTCACCGAATTTTGGAAGTGCTAGGTGGCCCACTCACTTCGTTGATTGGGGGTGCCTCGCTTTTGGGATTGGTGGATGACTTTCCGCACTCATAGGGGTCTAGGGTCTGATACTACGGGCCGCCGACAGGACTGGAAAAAATTACACTTCATATAAGGCTCCATTGAAATATATTTTTCCTAATTTATCCACATTTCCATATTGTGATTGCTTCTGCTGTGATACTTGTGTTATATCATACCTCTTAAATGAATGATGATATTATATATATATATATATATATATATATATATATATATATATATAGTATAAGCTATATATGTTTTGCATCTGAGCTAGTCCTAACCCAGCCATGCCGTAAGTTAAGTAACTTTACGGTGAAGACCCGGATCCCTATGGCGAATGCGGATGGCGTATATATGCGTAATTATTTTCGTTTCTTCTGGTGTGATATTATTAATTGATGGGACCGCATTAATCCTCGTTAATTCAAGAAAAAAACTTATAATGATGTTGTCGGAAACTCGGTTTTTAAAATCCATTGTCGTAGTCTTTTGCTTTGCATAGCTGTATTCGGTCATGAATATCCTGCACCTCATTCGACGAAGCAAGAGCCTAGATCCTTTCACGGGGAGGTGACCACTAAGGCAAAAGTTTACGTCATTGTAATAACTTCACTATAGTGGTGATCTTTTGCTTTGCACAGATGTATTCATTTAGAAATATTCAGCACCTTATTCGATGAGGAAAAAGCCTAGATCCCTGGAAAAAGGAGTGACCCCTTTGGTAAAAGTTTGCGCCACTATATATTTGTAAAACCACCCAGTTCCTACAACGATATCAAGTTCATTACGTTAAAAGTTTTTTGCCAAAAACCAGCCGTAGCCCTCCGTCATTTCCTACGAATAGTGCTTAGTATTCGTGCTGCGTTTGTTGTCCTTTGTCAAGGCGTAGTGTGCGGTAGTTAGGTGACATAGAGATGTGATTATCTAAGACAATCGTATAGCCTTTTTGGCCTTTGTTGAGAACTTATACGGGTGGGTCTAAATTAATCAAGATAATGATGGGTTGAACTTAACTAACGACTTATGATTTGTTGGCCTTTGTTAAGGTCATAAGCTGTTTGGGGTAAAAACTATATTGAGAGTTTCAAACATAAAGGAAACTTGCCAAGTTTGTGCATACCTTCTAAAGTGTGGTGACTTTGGTCGGCTTCCGTCAATATTATCATGCAATGATAGTTGGGTCGCGGTTCCCACTGATGAGTAGGCATTACTTCTCAGGTTATCCCAACTAGTTCTCTTTTTAGGGTTTGAAGGAGAATTTAAGGAAACAGTGGGAGCCATTCTGATTAGATAAACTATTAATTAGCCATTCTGATCTAGTTTAGAGTGCACACTGAGTGTTTTCTCTCTCTCTCTCTCTCTCTCTCTGTGTGTGTGTGTGTGTGTCTCTGGCTGTGACCTTGACCTGCCTTAAACTAAGACTCATAACCAAGTTAACCAAACCTTTTACCATTCGGCTTTGGATTGTCTCGATTCACGACAAAGTCAAAAATATCCATGCCACTCCTACTTAACCCATTGCTTTCTTCAGAACATTCTGTATCACTACTAAGATCCATATAAAATAGATAAATCCATCTCGTATAATTACATATGAACTCGTAGAAATTTATTTCAGTTCGAGAATGGATTTCAGTTCTGGAGAAATTGAATAGGATTACTCGGTTGTCTCCACCCTTTACCATTTCTCAGGTTGCGAGAGCTCCTCATGTTAGGAGAGTACACCTATTATGCATATTATATAGTCTTCTTCCAAATCTTAGGCAGGTGCCGAAAGGTAGGGAAAGAAAAAAACCAATTAGCCTAAGTACGGTGCATAGAAGGTAAGATGTAAAGACAAATAGAAGGATTGAAATGAGGGTAATGAAAATTGCAACTGGTGTCATGGATGTGGATAATAGAGGAGGCGTTGCTAGGAATACCCAGCCACCCCCTCGAAACATACCCATGTTTCAATTTTCATGTGCAGTAGTTATTGAAAACTGCTTTCTTAATTACATTCTGACTTCAGGATATGTATATACCAGTTTATATTCTCACATTTGTATGGCGTTACAGATAATGAGTTGGAGTGGAATATTGGGAATTGTGTGATTAGATCCTCAATATCAAAGTTTGTTGTAATTGTTGATATTTGAGAAAATCACATGGGTTTGCCTATTGGCGATTTGTTGGTTTTAAATATCCATTGTTATGCACCAATTTTAAACTGATGTATCAGTAGATTTATTTCATAAAGTGAGATATAACTTTTTGAAATTATGTTTACAATATTTACCTTTATCAGTTGATGATTAGGTAAGGTGCATTCAATAACGGTATAATTCTTCTTAACCAAAATACAGTTTTCAACTTACGACACACAGAATTTGAGTTAGTAAACTCAAGCGACTTATACAAAATATCGTATGTTGTCCGGTGTCTATTAGGACAAGGGGTTGGTACTCTTACTATATTCTGAATACCAATAACTTCTCTTATTCCAGACACACATTTTTGTTAAAATGTAAAGGTCAAAATTATGAGAAGTTCATAGGTATAAGAATAAAATAGAAACCAAATGTTACAAGTATCGGGATTCTTCGAGGTGATCGAAGATGTGGATACTTATGCTAGGTATTCCGTGATAGTATTCTATGTTAGGTTACTCATCCGTGGGTGTGCTCCTTGATGAGTAATACTGTAAGGGTCATCTCCCATTATGTGCTTGTGTACTGGAAATAGCTGCATATTATTTGAATATGGTTCCATCTAAATTAGTGTCTCAGTTTCTATATAGATATAGAATGGTTCATATCTTAAGATAACAAGTTGTCCGGCTTATGCTTAAAACTAGAATACGGATAAACTCAAGGTATGTTTCAGTAATGGCGGTTTGTGGGTTATCCCAGCCATAATCGAGGGTTAACATTCTACCATTTGCAAGATCAAACATTGTTTTGTTCTTGACTCGCCATAATTTTTAGTAAAATGAATTCTTTTCAGAAAACATTAGTGGGAGTTTGGTAGAACTGGAAGTGATTTCAGAACCACAAATGGTTATTGAAAATTTAGTTGAACCTAAGTATGCAATTGATTCGACGATCCATTAGCCACTTTGTAGTTTTAGTGGGTAACCTCAGCCACCCGAGAGGTATTTCGGTTTCCTCATAGACGGTGACAGGGAGGTTTGCATCATGGTATGTCGACCTAAGCTTGCCATTACTGCTACCTTTGACTATGAGACTTGGCAGGTGGGTGACTATGACGTCGTTCTAAATGGGCTTTTAGAAGTGCATATGTATATGACTCTACCAGAGGGTTGTTGTAGTCGGTGGGAGCAACGGAAGTATGGTGGACAGGTTGCTTATGTCTATTTATAAACTAAAGCAGGTATAGCAGAGATGGATCATCTTTTTTGATATGACAGTCACAGTGTTTGACTTTATCAAAACAACAGATGAACCTGGTAAGAAGATAGTAGGGGGTAATGTCCAGAGATTTGGAAGACATGCTTCGGATAGGAAGTGAGGTTCCTGAGGTTCCTATACTATAATCGGTTAAACTTTGGATGTCACAAGCATTCCTCCACATAAGATCTGGATAATGTTGTTTTTGCATTGAATGTGGTCTGCAAGTATAATCCAATCCTGGAAAAATAATGGGAAGAAGGTATGAACATAAAAGAATGTTCTTGGTATATGATAACAGCAACCTTCTGCAAGAGGCGGTTATCATTTTTGGCTTCCAAGGTGACCTGGATGACAAAGTGATTGTCAGAGTTACAAGTTTACCCTCTTCTAAGGGGCAGTATGTTGGACGGGGTTCCAAGCGGATACTGAGGTAGGCATGGCGTAGGATACTGATTAAATTTAGTAAATGATACAGTATAAGAAGTTTGTTGGATTTAGTGTTCATGTTATGAACTTGGTCCTATCAGATATCCAGACAAGTTTTAAGACTTGTATCGCTCATTTCGGGAGATAGACGTTCTCCGCGAAGTTGAGATATAGAGAAATAAAAATAGAAACATTAAAGCGGATCCACTCACTGAGGCAATTTCTTATGAAGGTATTCCTTAGCACCACTGCTAGGTTTTTAGAAGCATCGAGTATGCAATTTTAAAAATTCTAATATGCTAAGCAATACTAACCTAGAATCGAACTAGAGAATTAGGGTTTTATAGCATGTAAACAAACTTTACACTGAGTGAATTAGAAATACAAACTTTGTAGACCGGTCCTTCACTTCTAAAGCTCCAAGTAGTAGTCCCTTAGCTCCAAGTAGTGGTCCCCCAAACTCTTCTTAGGTTCCACTAAGCGAAAGGAACAAGCTTACTTAAGGATCTTCGAGGCCGAAGATGATCTACGTTGAGAAATCTCTAACTCAAGCTATCTCTTCACTAATTGAGAAATTAGTGAAGTAAACAACCTATACTAAATGGCTAGTTTGTATAGATTGATGAAGTAGGTATTTTGCTCACTTTAGAATTATTTTTCTCTCTTTCTTTCTTCACCTCATCAAAAACTAGAGAAGAAAAATAAGATGAAGAAGATAATCAAGTGATGAACCATGGTGAAAAATATCACAAATGATATTTGTAGAGATTTAACCATAGCTAAAAATAATGGTTGGGTTAATAAATATCTAGAGTAAAACAAAATTAGTGGACTGAGTCAAGACTTCTACATGCTTCCACAAGCATCTTTAGCCATGCTAATTTCCACCTAATTTTAATTTTTCCCTTAATAATTAATCACCCAAATTATCTTTAGTTTGGTGTGATTCTCATACACACATGCCCAATATATCATCTAGCATGACACAAAAGTAAATACATTAATATATATCTCATATATATTTATATGCATTTGTAGAAAAGAAATTCTTAAGTGAGCTAATACTAGTTAATATATATTAATATATCAAATATATAATTATATATTAAATTATTAAACCAACACTTGATTTAATAATCCGGCTATATCATATATAACCGACTAATATCATTTATATGTATATCAAATATACATATAACAAATTATTGAATCAACACTTGATTCAATAATCCAGTTATATCACATATAACATATATCGCGAGATTAGAATACTGTATCACATACACGTATTAATCTCGGTCCCGCACATATCACATATGTGCCCTACTTCGTTTCGCTTGAGCTAGGAAACCTCTGTGTAGGACTCTAAAGACTTGTCAATATGCCAGCAATAGGCAATGATCATATCAGTTATCTATAAGCCGTCAGCGGTACTAGCTGGACGTAACAGCTACCCAGGTATTGAGCGATCAGAAGATCAACAAGTAAGCTTGTCCAAACTCCCGCAAAGCCTATAAGTAACACTACCGTACAGTCCGGTCTCTTCATCTGATATGTTGCATATCGAGTCTGGGGGTGGTAAACGTCAGACCCCAATAACTTGATAAGCCATGCCTATGTGAGGCTCATAACGGGTCGAGAAACTACTGATAACACTTACTAGTAAATCTCATCATTAGCCCTGTCTAAGGACTTCCTGTTATAGCCAATCGAGCATAGCGCAACATCAACTCCCAATACCGGGAGAGACGAAACCCTTCCTATCGCTCATTGCCTCCATGTGACTCAGGACTGTACCCAAAATCCACCTGTTTGCATGACACTCTTGAGCGTGGTAGGGAAGAAATCAAAGCACAGTGGGAATCACACAAGACTCTATGACGATCTCGGGTCTACAGACTAACCTGTACCAGTGTCACCAGAGAACTGCTATTTGACGTTAGGTATAATACCATCTAGAAGTTCTCGGCGAGTCATGTTCGGTGTACCCATTCTCCAATGAGCACCTATGTACAATCTTTGATGTCAAACACCAATGGATGTGGGATCATCCATCGCCCCATACAGGGTCAAGAAACGTACATACTAGTCTACTCTGGAATATCGATGCCCTGTCTCAATACTCTCTCGATTAGGAAGAATTAAATGATGTACTTGTGGACTACCCTGGCCCCACTAGTATGATCTGCATCATAGTTCTGGTAGTTAAGTACACATCCTAAAGGCTTTATCAACATGTAACGGAGAGACAATATAATGATACAAGTGTACATGTTAAGATAAAGAGCAACCAGATAGCATAGTATCATGTCGAGAAAAAAAGTCCTCTCTATATATGTCCAAGCATCCACTATAATATATAATCATGTACAATAATGGCCTCTAGGGCATACATATAACTAACAATCTCCCACTTGCACTGAGGCCAAATGTTGTAGTATCTCATACCCAGCATCCCAAAAAGTCTCTCAAATGGCCTTCGTGAGTGGATCCGCCATGTTATTCTTCGTGTCAACTCTCCTGACCTCGATCTCCCGGAGATCAACTATCTCCCTGATCAGGTGATACCGCCTAAGAATATGTTTAGATCACTGATGGGACCGGGGTTCCTTGGCCAAAGCCACAGCTCTATTGTTATCACAATACACAAGTATTGGATGCTTAATGGTAGGAACCTCACCAAGTTCATCTCATGAACTTCTTCATCCAGACAGCCTCTTTGGCAGTATCGTTGGTAGCGATATATTCAGCCTTCATCGTCGAGTCTGCTACGGTATCTAGCTTGGAACTCTTCCAACATACCGTCCCTCCATTGAGGGTAAAGACAAAATCCGATACTGACTTACAGTCATCCTTATCACTCTGGAAGCTCGAATCGGTAAAAGACTCGACATGAAGTTCACCGTTACCATACACCAAGAACATTTCTTTAGTCCTTCTCAAATACATAAGAATGTTCTTCACAGCTGTCCGGTGCTTTTCTCCAGGATCTGATTGATACCTACTCACTACATCTAGTGAGTATGATACATCCGCTTAGATATATCTCTATATATCTTAATCCCAGGATGTAGGAGGCATCATCCAGATCTTTCATGAAGAACCTATGTGATAAGAAGTGCTTGAACAAGTGTATCATAGGAACATCAATTCCTATCAAGAGTATATCATCCATGTACAATACGAGGAAGGAAATCTTACTCTCTACAACCTTCTTGTATATACAAGGTTCATCTCCATTTTTGATGAAGTCAAACTCTTTGACTACCATATCAAAACAGATGTTCCAACTCCGCGATGTCTGCTTTAACCCGTAAATTGATTTAAGCAGCTTGCACATCTTTCTGCTGCTCCCACTGTCTACGAAGACCTCTGGCTGTGTCATGTACACGCTCTCTTCTAAATCAGCATTTAGAAAAACGGTTTTGACGTCCATCTGTCAGATTTCGTAATATGGTATGCAGCAATGGCAAGTAGGATCCGGATGGACTTAAGTATAGCCACTGGAGAAAAGGTTTTATCATAATCGATACCTGGTCGTTGACAAAAACCTTTTGCGACAAGTCTAGCTTTGAAAGTCTCAACTTTTCCATCTACACCAATTATCTTCTCACGATCCACTTGCTCTCGATAGGTTTTACCCCTTTAGGAGCAACTTCCAAAGTCCATACTTTGTTGGTGTACATGGATTCCATCTCAGATCGTATTGCATCCAGCCATTTCACAGAGTCCCCACTCGTGATGGCCAGCTCAAAACTAGGTGGGTCATCATCTTCCATGATGCAATTCTCACTCCCACCGTCAATGAGAAAACCGTAGTATCTCTCAGGCGGATGAGGAACCCTATTAGATCTGCGGAGTGGCTGAGGTTCGTCGGGGACTATTGAATTCTCCGGATCTACCAAATTGTCAGTTGTACTTTGTGTGGCTGGAACTTCTTCTAGTTCTACCTCATTACCACTAATTTCTTTTACAAGAAATTCCTTTTCTAAAAAGGTGGCATTCTGAGAAACAAACACATTTTGTTCCTCGGTATGGTAGAAGATATACCCTCGTGAATTTTTGGGATATCCTACAAACTTGCACAGAACTGATCATGCCTCGAGCTCGTCCGGATTTTGTGTTTTAACATAAACCGGACAACCCCATATCTGGTCTCTTTCCCTCCCATATTCATATGGAGTGGTAGGCACTGATTTGGTTGGAACTCTATTCAATAGGTATGCAGCTGTCTCAAGTGCATAGCCCTAAAAGGAAATAGGTAACTCGGCAGTACTCATCATAGAGCGCACCATATCTAATAGGGTGCGATTTATCCTCTCTGATACACCGTTGTGCTGTGGTGTATACGGAGGAGTAAGCAGAGAAAGAATCCCATTCTCTTTTAAATAGTCACGGAATTCCGTGCTCAAATATTCTCCTCTCCGATCAGATCGTAGAATTTTAATACTTTTACCTGTTTGGTTCTCTACTTCGCACTTATATTCCTTGAATTTCTCAAAAGTTTCAGACTTATGTTTCAAAAGGAACACATGTCCGTATCTTGAGAGATCATCAGTGAATGTAATAAAGTACGAAGAACCATTTTTGGCATGTGCAGATATAGGACCACATACATCACTATGTATCAGTCCCAAGAGTTCAGTAGCTCTTTCTCCGTGTCCAGTAAACGGAGTTTTGGTCATTTTGCCTTTGAGACATGACTGGCAAGTTTCATAAGATGTAAATTCGAACGGGTTCAAATATCCATCCTTATGTAACTTAGCTAGTCGTGTCGCATTGATATGACCTAGTCTACAATACCACAAGAAGAATTCGTTCATTTCTGAACTTTTCCTCTTATGTGTGTTCTGTATATGTAGAACTGTGGTTTGATTCAGAACGTATAAACCGTTACATAATGTACCAAACCCAATCAACACTTGATTTAGGAAAATGTTCATAACATTTTTCTCTACTACAAAATTATATCCTTCTTTATCTGATAAAGAAATTGATATTAAATTGCATAACATTTTGGATACGTAATAACAGTTGTTCAGAATCAAAGTATTACCTTCAGGTAATACTAGGTGATATTCGCCAACTGGTTTGGCTGCAACCATTGCACCATTCCCTACTCTGAGAGAATGATCACCTGTAACAACCCTAAACTTCCTGAGCTCTGACCTGTATGGGCCACCAACTTCAACAACATTCCACCTCTACTACTAATCACACATGTCGTCCCTGCTCCGCTCAACGAGTAGACGGTTCTGCTTAAGGAAATCCGAAGCCTCCTGGAAGGACTGCGGCAGCAGACTACTATATTATTGAACCGACCAGAAGCAGAAGCAACCGGTATAAAGCGCTCTGCCACCCAAATGCAAGAGAAGCCTACCCTACCCAACCTTCTAAACCAAAGAGACAGAAAGAAACAATTAACCGGCTAAGTCCAAGTTTTTGTTACTACTGCCATAGGGATGGACACTTGTGGAAGGACTGTAAGCGCGCAAAAGGCATGTGCCTAGTTTGTGGCGCATCCGATCATAGAATTGAAAACTGTCCCTATAGACGCAACTCAGCTCACACCCAACAACTACCCACAGCGGTCAGCTATCCAGGCTCCTGCACCTCGTCTTGCACTCCAAGCACCACCTCTACATGGACCACCTCTACCCAGTCAGGCATCGATGTACCAGCATACACAGAAAAATATGCCGAGACACTATCCACATTAGTAGCCGTAGAAGCCAAGACAGTTGACCAAGGTAACACTAGTAAGTCTCTTTCATATTTTTAAAAACCTTGTATCACTTTGTTATTTTTCATACACTATCAGTACTCCAGTCACCAACTTTCCCTGAAACTGTTACACTCTCCTTTTACAAATTTCGAGGACGAAATTTTTAGAAGGAGGGTAGAATGTAACAACCCTAAACTTCATGTACAACTTTCTGTACAAATTTTTCAAAAAAAATACATAAAGGGGTATTTTTGCCTGAGCACAAGTTATAAGATTGTTTTGCTTTTTAATAGCAAGAAAGGGCTTGTAGCTCACTGGTAAGACCTGCATGGGCCACCAACAAAACCTGTCGCACTCCCCTTTGCCGTACACTGGGAAGCGGGGCGTGACATCACCTATTCCCAGTTGTCTACCTTTCTTTAGCCCATGTAATATATTACAAATATGAGATCCTGATCCGGTATCTAATACCCAGGACGTAGAACAAACTGAGAAACAATTCTCGGTAACGAACACACCCGAAGAAGACGCATCATCATGATCATTCCTCGTTCAGGTCGCATGGGAATCCGGGTATTCCCCTACTTCATACTCAGACTTATAACAGTTATAAAGTAGAGCGGAACCAATGTTCCCCAGCTCAGTATAACAAGCAGGTTCGGTCAATATTATTATCTTGATTAAGACATGTCATGGTCGCTACCAGGAAAGAGAGAGAAGAAAACACTGCGTGCGCTCTTGCAAGATTAGATTGGTTATTATTTTATCTAATCGGGATGGCTCCCACTATTTTTATCAAATCTTTCTTCAAACCCTAAAAGGTAAGACTAGCCGGGATTAATTACACCTTACAAGTTCGCCAATCGTTCGGCCAAGCAGGTATTGGTACTCCGAGGGATTCTCCCCATGATTTCGCATGGAACTAATTAAATAACCTCGTTTCCGCAGGGGCATAACCCCGTTAACACATTTCTTAGACACCTACTTAATCAGCTAATTGTAAAGTGGAAAACTCTCCCAGGAGCAACTCTTACTCGCAGTGAGTATCGGGATCCAACTATCTCATAGAAGGTATGCAATCTCATTGCAAATTTCAACACTTGAAATTCCCAATAATGTTTTTGCCCCTAGCAACTTATGACCTTGGCTATGGTCAACAAATCATAAGCGCTGGCCAAGTTCAACCCGTCATTTCCTGATTGAATTAAGCCCACCCGTATGACCCTTGGCTATGGTCAACAAAGCCGTACGACTACGCTAATCCAGTCGCATCATATGGTTGCAAATAAGCACTAATTAGCTACCGCACACTACGCCTTGGCTATGGTCAACAAACGTAGCACGAATACTAAATAGCACTTAACTGAAATGACGGAGAGCTACGACAGGTTTTTAAGAAAACCTTTTGCGTAATGAACTTGATATCGTTGTAGAATCGAGTGATTGAAAAGGAGTGGTTTAAGCTCCACTTTTAAAATCGAGTTTTTTCAAAATAAACCGAGTGGGTTGTAGTATATGCTAGCTTTTGCTAAAAAGATCATTCCCGGTGAAGGAATCCCGGCTCTTTCCTCATTGAATGAGGTGCTGGATATTCATAAAGAATACCGCTATGCAAAGCAACAACTAGAGCTACCTTTATGAAAATTTGATTCTACAACATCTTTAGGTTTCTTTCCTTTTCATCAATCTCATTAATGAAGTCCCATCATTTATGTTTTCTAAATATCATAGATAAAGAAATGAAAATAGAACGTACGCTTATGCTATCCGCATTCACCACGGGGTCCCGTCATGCACCGTTAGGTTACTTAACTATCGGCAGAGCGGGGGCAGAACTAGCGCGGATGCAAAACATAAGCAACGTTTATTATGTATCATATATATAATATAAAGCATTCATCTCACGCGGTTATATGATCACATCATAGAACATTGCAGCAGAAGTCAACATATAAAATATTGGATATACTAGGAGGTCTGTGTTTTAAATCAAGGCAGTAAAAAACACGGATTCCACGGCCGTGATGAATAGCCAAACCCACATCCCTAGACCTCTATCAGAGTGGCAAGCAAACCTGCCAATTCTAAAGCTAGGAGACCCGGTCTCGACTCCTCGAGATGGTCTCCCACTGGACTCTAGAACCCGGTTACTTGTGCTCCCCGCCTTGAGTCTATCCTAATGCGGAAAAGTAAATATTATACATCAATGGTGATATCATCCTCAACCCGGAAGTGTCTTAATAAAAGAATATTACATAAAAATCTTTACATGAATGAAAATGAAAAACTCTCATCTCATGCAAAAAAACACGGTTATTCAAACACAACGATTCAATATAACATATCACAGCAACACATAATATCGCATGTCATCAACGTAAGTAAATATGCGTATCTCAATTGTTGTTGACGTATAGCAACGAAATTGGCGATACACAACTTCTTGCACTTACGGTCACAGAAAAGAAATGAAAACTACAATAATTAGAATCCGCAACCACCTTAGACATCATAAACCCGGAATATCACATACTCCGGATTTTAAACTTAACACTATAAACCCGAAATTTTAGTCTCAAATTGAAAACACTTTTTAATATCAAGTCGGGCAATTCAACAAGATTCCCAACAAATGATCGAATGCTCATCGGAAACATTAGTAGACGGCCGCACCCCCGATACCGTTGACGAAGCGCACTTAGGCGGAACACCGCTGCCGCAAGCACCCGAACGGATGCTTTTGGCTACAGGGTTCTCTTACAGTCACTTGGTCAGGGCTATGGGGCGTGGCTATCTAGTAGTGTTACCCGGCGAGTGTTCGCGTACTATACGAAATTGCAACGGAGTTTTGATCGGAATCAAAACCCTGTGGCAACCGATCAAAAGAGACTAAATTACTAGATTTACAAAACACTAACTAGTTTTCACAAAACTAATTATTATGCATTCCAAATACTGTATCAAAGATCATAGATATATAGACGATGTTAAACATTTCGATCGATTTATCAAACACCCACAATTCCCAGAGACCTCAACACTTAAGACTCACTAAAAATATCCAGAAAATAAGAATTATCAAAAATGAAGCAGCAGAAGAAAAACGAACCAACAACTCACCAAGACTGCGGCGGAACCGCAGTCAAACCATGGGTTTAGCGGCAGTTCCGCGGCGCAATGGTGGAGTCGTGATCTCGAAATTCTTGGACTTCCATAATATTACCTGCACGAATTTGTGAATATTTTTAATCTGGAAAAATCCAACTTTTGGAAAAAAATTCCAGAAACTAGGGAAATATGGGTTTCGAAAAGTCGATCGAACACTTTACCGTCGTCTAGGCCACTCCTAATACTCTAGCTTGGCTCTGATACCATGAAGGTATTCTTTAGCACCACTACTAGGTTTTTAGAAGTATCAAGTATGCAATTTTAAAAATTCTAGTGTGCTAAGCAATACTAACCTAGAATCGAACTAGAGAATTAGGGTTTTATAGCATATAAACAAACTTTACACTAAGTGAATTAGGAATACAACCTTTGTAGACCGGTCATTCACTTCTAAAGCTCCAAGTAGTAGTCCCTTAGCTCCAAGTAGTGGTCCCCCGAACTCTTCTTAGGCTCCACTAAGCGAAAGGAACAAGCTTGCTTAAGGAACTTCGAGGCCGAAAATGATCTGCGTTAAGGAATCTCTAACTCAAGCTATCTCTTTACTAATTGAGAAATTAGTGAAGTAAACAATCTATACTAAATGGCTAGTTTGGTATAGATTGATGAAGTAGGTATTTTGCTCACTTTAGAATTATTTTTCTCTCTTTCTTTCTTCACCTCATCAAAAGCTAGAGAAGAAAAATGAGATGAAGAAAATAATCAAGTGATGAACCATGGTGAAAAAGATATCTCAAATGATATTTGTAGAGACTTAACCATGGCTAAACATAATAGTTGGGTTAATAAATATCTAGAGTAAAAAAAATTAGTGGACTGAGTCAGGGCTTCTATATGCTTCCACAAGTATGTTTAGCCATGCTAATTTCCACCTAATTTTAATTTTTCTCTTAATAATTAATCACCCAAATTATCTTTAGTTTTGTGTAAGTCTCATACATCCATGTCCAATGTATCATCCAGCATGACACAAAAGTAAATACATTAATATATATCTCATATATATTTATATGTATTTGTAGAAAAAAAATTCTTAAGTGAGCTAATATTAGTTAATATATATTAATATATCAAATATATAATTATATATTAAATTATTAAACCAATACTTGATTTAATAATCCGGTCATATCACATATAACCGACTAATATCATTTATATGCATATCAAATATACATATAACAAATTATTGAATCAACACTTGATTTAATAATCCGGTTATATCACATATAACTTATATCGCGAGATTAGAATACTGTATCACATACACATATCAATCTCAATCCCGCACATATCATATATGTGCCCTACTTCATTTCGCTTGAGCTAGGAAACCTTTGTGTAGGACTCTAAAGACTCGTCAATACGCCAGCAGTAGGCAATGATCATATCAGTCACCTGCAAGCCGTCAGCGATACTAGCTGGACGTAACGGCTGCCCAGGTATTGAGTGATCAGTAGATCAACAAGCAAGGTTGTCCAAACTCCCACAAAGCCTATAAGTAACTCTATCGTACAGTCCGGTCTCTTCGTCTAATATGTCGCATATCGAGTCTGGGGGTAGTAAACATCAGACCCCAATAACTTGATAAGTCATGCCGATGTGAGGCTCATAACGGGTCAAGAAACTACTGATAACACTTACCAGTAAATCTCATCATCAGCCCTGACCAGGAACTTTCTGTTATTGCCAATCGAGCATAGCGCAACATCAACTCCCAATACCGGGAGAGACGAAGCCCCCCTATCGCTCATTGCCTCTATGTGACTCGGGACTGTACCCAAAATTTACTTGTTTGCACGACTCTCTTGAGCGTAGTAAGGAAGAAATCAAAGCACAGTGGGAATCACACAAGACTCTATGACGATCTCGGGTCTACAGACTAATCTGTACCAGTGTCACCAGAGAACTGCTATCTGACGTTAGGTATAATACCATTTAGGAGTTCTCGGCAAGTTATGTTCGGTGTACCCATTCTCCAATGAGCACCTGTGTACAATCTTTGATGTCAAACACCAATGGATGTGGGATCATCCATCGCCCCAAACAGAGTCAAGAAACGTACACACTAGTTTGCTCTGGAATATCAATGCCCTGTCTCAATACTCGCTCAACTAGGAACAATTAAAGGATGTACTTGTGGACTATCCTGGCTCCACTAGTATAATCTGTATCATAGTCTTGGTAGTCAAGTACACATCCTAAGGACTTTATCAACATGTAACGGAGAGACAGTATAATGATACAAGTGTACATGTTAAAATAAAGAGCAACCAGATAGTATACTATCATGTCGAGCAAGAAAGTCCTCTCTATATATGTCCAAGCATCCACTATAATATACAATCATGTACAATAATGGCCTCTAGGGCATACATATAACTAACATCTTGAACACGAATATTTCACAAACACGGTTTGTGAAACTGATTAGTAGAGAAGTTAGATATTCGGTAGCACACAAGTTGTAGGTATACGATACCAAAATAATTAGCCTTAAGTGCAAATAGAAGATTGTTGGATATAGTGCCCTCAAGGCAATTATTGTAATCGCAAGCAGCCAATTATGTCGTGCATTGTCTGATATAACTATAACCATAAATCCTTGGCCAAGATAGATAAGATAAACTAATAACTGTTATCAGGTGTATCTTTATGGTTATGAGTTATATATAAACATACTTATTGAGTTATTAGGGCCTAACTGTTCATCATACCCTAGACTCAATATGCGGCATGTTCTGACGAAAAGACCGGACTGTACGGTAATTGTCACTAACATGTTCTGACTAGCTTGGTGAGTTATCTTGCCGACCTACTCTTTTCGACATATATCTGGATAGCCTTCACATACAGCTAACATCATTGTCGAGCTTGTGAAACCGAAAGTGTTTTGGAGCGGATTTATGAAATCCAATCTCACTGCCAGCGTATTGTTGAGTTTTTAGAGCCCCACACAGAAGATGTACTTATCCAGTAAATGGTGCGAGGAATGCGATTTACGTATATTGATACGTAGTATCGGTTTTGATTAAATACGTATATATATGATATATAAGTAGAATAAAAAAGATAAAAAAAACACCAATTTATATTGATAGATTGGATAAAACTCATGTATGTCAAATGTTGGCTTAACTTATATATTATCATAATTAAACTTAGTTTGAGTAAGTTTAGTATAGCTAATTTTACATACTAATATGCATTATGACATGTTTATGAAATATGACAATAATAACTTGTTTTGTAACAAGTTTTAGTATGTAACATATCATGATATGTATGCTATATGTATGATGAATATTATTCATCTCATGACCATGAAGAGATAGTGGAATTAGTGACTAAGCACAAAATATGTCACTTGTCTCTATACTTTCTTTTAGGCGTCGTGAAGAGGGGAGAGAATAAAAGAGAGAGGAGGGAGAATTTGCATGGTTAAGGCTTCATAATTTTATCTCGCTCCTCTCTCAACAAGCTCTCTAGTTTTTCTCTTCTTCATTTCTCCTTAAAGAAAAAATTCCTCACATCCTTCTCTTGTTCTTCTAGCAAAATAACATGTCAAGTTTTACTCTAAATAGTTAGAGAGGTGACTTGTACCAAGCTCATCTTCAAGATAGATCATCTTTGAAAAAGAGAAGATCAACAAACTAATTCATCAACATACCAAGAAGAAAAAGTTCATGCTTGATCCAACACAAGGAGACGCTAAAGAGGTTGAGGTTGTTCACCTACGACGGTGAATCACACTATAAAGATTGCGGTTCATTAAACCCTTAGTCTAGCTAGTGTAGCTTGCTTTACAATTACATGAATGATGGTAATTCTAGGTTATAAATTCTTGGTGTTAGAGAAAATTTCGTTCTATATTTTGCCCTCTCTTGCATGCGATGCTTAAGTGAACACCGTGAACTTCCAACGGTACGGTACTTCAAACCCAAATATCTGAGGTAAAACTAGAAATGCACATATTGATCGTACAACAAATGTATTATTAACTAGGTTTTTAACACTCGTGGTGTTGCACGGGTATGTTAAATGTCATAATCAATTATTATTATTATTAGTAGTAGTAGTAGTATTTATTACGACTATTACTACTACTATTACAATTATTATTATTATCAATTACAAAAAATTCTCTTTTAGTTTTTTATTTTACATTAATAATTAAACCCTTCTCCTTTATTTTTGCATTGGTAGATATAGATTTATGGGGGGGAACCCCAAATTTGTATATATTCGATTATTAACCATTTAATTTTGTATTTTTTCTATATATGTGTAGATATAGATTTATGGAAAAAACTCAAATCTATATCTACACATTCTGTATTTACAATTAGTTAATATATTCAAAAATCTATAGATTTTTTTTATTTTTCTCTATATACGCAGATATAGATTTATGGCTAAATCCCAAATATATATATATATATATATATATATATATATATATATATATATATAAACTAATTTTTCTATACATATGCAGATGTAGATTTATGCCAAAACCCCAAATTTATATTTACACAAATGTATATTTACAATTAGTTAATTTATTCACATATCTATAGATTTATTTTTGTATTTTTCTATATATATAGATATAGATTTATAGCAACAACCCAAATCTATATATATTAAATATTTTTTTATAAATATGCTGATATAGATTTATGGAAAAAATAATATATATATATAAACAAATTATAAAATCAATTATTAAGACCTTCTCATTTATTTTTGTATTTTCAATCAATTATTAAACCCTTCTCATTTATTTTTATTATTAATTTTGTATATATGTTTAAATATAGATTTATGAAAAAGAAAACCCAAATCTATATAGATTAATTAACTGATTGTAAAATCGATTATTGTTGTTGTTGTTGTTGTTGTTAAAGCATGACCAAGAATATAAGACGGGTATTAATGGCTTTTTCTATATATGTATAAACATTGGTTTAAGGGGGAACCCAAATCTATATAGATTAATTAAGTAATTATAAAATCAATTATTATTAGAAATGAAAAACCCATAAATCTATATAGATTGATTAATAACTAATTATAACCACCATTATTTTTATAATACTATTTTTGTACCGTTAATTTTGTATTTAGTGGTATTCTATGAAAATCCTTCTTTCCGCTCTCTTATTAAAACTTATATCTTTAAAAGATTATTTTTATATTAAGAATCCATGTGTATTGAGTTGGTTTCAACGTAAGAGTTCCAACTTTAAGGTGACGTGTTTGAATCCCGATTGAAAAAATATTTGTTTTGATTGTTTTTTTTAATTGTTCTGATTTTGAGGGATTGATAGGATTTTAATAAATTTTAACCTCTTAGCCTTTTTTCTTCTATACCGTAACCTAAAACGCCGTGACTCCAAAATCTCTTCTCCTCATCCTTTTCTATCATCTCTGATCTGAAACCCGACAACGAGAGAACCGAACGAAGGGAGAAGAAGATACCGTCCCTCTCGCTTCGATCTAATTCGAGGCATTCTCTATTTTACGATAAGAGCGATTCTAGATCATCTTTTCTCTATAAATCGCTCTTCTGTTTTACTCTAGTTGTTCCTCCTTTTCATACCATGCCTCCGCATGCCATGCTTGTGTTTTTATACCGAGTTTCCCATAGTATGTTATGTTTTTGCATATTATAGATAGTGTGTGTGTGTCATTATGTTGATATATTTCTATGTACACATATTTTAGATTTTTCATTTCTTTATTTTTGTTGTTTCATTTATTTATTATTATTATTATTATTTTATATTTATTAATTATTATTTTTAAATAAACAACAGTATTATCATTTGTGTCGTTATCATACATAATATTAAAGTAAGTGCTCTTTCAATTTCATGAGATTTAATAGTTAGTCTAATAATCTAAACTTGCCATCTTTAGCCTATTTAATACAATTTCAAATTTTTTAGATTGTTTTATACATAACGAAACTAAAGAGATTTGGGTTAGTTTTTATATCTGTAGTCATGGAAATTACTGGTTACTAAATTATTAGATCAATTGCTATTAAGTTTAAGATTATAGATTGATTGCTTGACTAATTTTAGAGAAGAAACATATCTAACCTTTCTTTTAAAGCCTATATATGGAGCATGATTTTGAAATTTATGGAGTTATTTTCTAGATATGAATAACAAGATTGAGAGTTGCTTAAAATTCTTTTATTAGATTATAATTTATATCATTTATATATTAAAGCTTGTTGCTTTTAAAATATGATCAGATTATTGGAAAAAGAAAAAGAACCAAAGAGAGATTTTAAAGTATCATTGTACAAATTTTGAGACCAAGAGATTCATATATAGAAGTAATTTCTCACCATTAGATTCTATAGATTAATTTCAAAATATAGTCCTTTACATTTCATGCATGTCTCTTTTACTTTCCTTATTGAAAAGCAAATTACATGAGTATTTTGGCATTAATTCAGTAGAGAAAAGAAACTATTTGTTATCTTACACAAATAAGATAATAGTCTTTTGACAAGTGATTTTCAGTATCCAACTTGCACAATTTGAGAAAAATAGCATGAACTTATTACATGATGAAGGACAAGTAAACTTTACTTTATTAGTTAAGCATTTTTATTATCATTGTATTTAGTCATAAGTGTTTCAGTATTTATATCATTATTACCATATATTTATAAATGAAGTGCATGAATTATAAATCTCGAATCTCGTGAGATATTTATATATATAAGAACGAGGGTATTTGTGTATGACAGAGGATCATACATTGTTCTGCGTTACATATAAATCTTGAATCTTGTATTTCTGTTGTTCCGTGGGAATTACGGAATATCCTAATTACATAATAAAACTTCCACAAATCGAGCTTATACTTATAATTAATAACACTGAAATATCGAATATCGTGATACTCTAATTACCTTGCACTGATTAACACATATTACTTATTTAATATGCATACTACTGTTTATTGTTCATGGTTATTCTCATGCCTGGTATTATGCATACCAAATTTCGTTTCAAATACTGTTGTTTTATAAAATGAGGACTTAATTACCGAATTTTAGTACGCTGACGCCATTCCTGTTTTCTTTTTTCTTTTCTGGAGAATGTCGTCAGACTACAGCGGGGCAGGAGAAGAGGATAGGTACGAGATGGTACCAACTGAGGAAGATTTTAATCAATTTTCTACCCCAAGTATAGCTCTAGGTTATTACTTCTTCAGGTTTCCATATACCTTCTGTTGAAGTCTAATAATCATTAACTCCTTATTCGCTTGTTGACATTATTTTAGTGGGACTCTTTTGTTATTGAATTTATAATAAATGGATATTGGATTTGAAATTATGTGATTTAGATTTCTTGTAGGATGATATGTATATTCTGTTTATACGAACGCTTAGCGTATTCATGTGAGGAAGAAATAATTCTCGGTGTGAATGCGTTGCGGGTATCATCCACCTTCGCTCTCCGTCTTTTGGAAAGCGGTGTGTGACACTAATTATCAAATCAATTATTATTATTATTATTAAAGCATAGAAGAGTATAAGGCAGGTATTAATAGGAGTGACAAATCAATTATTATTATTATTATTATTATTATTGCTGAAGCATGGCTAAGAATATAGGGCATATATTAATGGCAAAAACCTCTCTCTCTCTCTCTATATATATATAAGCTTATATATATAAGCAGGGCCAAGAATATAAAGCATGTATTAATGGCAAAAGCATTGCCAAGAATATAAGACAGATACTAATGGAAATAACATCTATATATATATATATATATATATATGGTAATAATCTTGTGAGACGCTTTCTTACGTGAGACAAATGAAACGCACTCTATAACACCCTATTCCCAGTGTATTTCACCAATCCAGAGCGTTCACCGTGATCTGCATGTCACGCATACCCTATGTATCAATTCTCATGAGATTCCTACACGTCGAGCACGCACATGCGATCAATTAAATAACTCATAATTAATTAGTTAATTGTTTTAATTTAACAGCCAAACATTTATTTTTCCCACTGTTAATAAAATCTCTACCATAATCGATGAAATGATAATAACTTACATGCAACCCTTCGAACATTAATCTCCTAATCTTTAAGCTATTAAATGAGAAGGAGAAATTCATCTAATTGCTCAAGTCTATAGTTTCATTCCTTATGAACACAAAATTTGATTTGGAAAATAAATATTACTATAATAATATAATTTTGAAAAATATTTTTCAAAACAACCGTCGACCGGATATTACAGCTACATGGAAATGGATAGTAAACTTATTCTTATCAACATGAGAATATCATATTCTATTTAAATATCTAATGCTCTCCAATACACATTCAAACAGCCCAATATTTCAAGTTTGTTAATCATGACAGACGACAATAAACACCATCATATCAAAACTCACTCAAATAACATATCAAAGACAAACGATGTAATCAAGTCAAAGGAATTATGTAACTATTTAAATCTGTCACATAGACAACATGTCTTAGAGAATTCAAACATGATCTTCTACTACATATATCATAATATGTGCTCATGATATACACCTAGAGAATCTTCATTCTTAATGACTGAGAGGCATCACAACATCTAATATGTCATTAATGTCATGCAAACCTGTTATAACTCTAACTATCTCATACTAGTTTTAGGCCAAGTACACAACTACACATTTAAGAATTACTAGATTAGAACATATCTCCATTCAAATGACATATTATGGTGCATGATCTAATAATATAATTTCTAGAGATATTATAACAATTATAAATGCATAACATTGTATGTTTAAGGGCATATACAACTACTCTTACATAGAAATTCCACGAGTATGTTTGAATCTGTTGTGGAGAATTACTATCTCAAGATAGTGTTTAACACTCCTTTGTCAATTCAATTTCAACTTCCAATATATTTTCATCTTAAAAGAAAACCACTATATATATAATATATAATCTAAATAAATCTCCTACAACACAAACCTCGTAATTCCATTCACTGAACAATCCAAGAGCTTTTCTCATCAACAAATTAAATTTATGACAAGAACTAAAAGATAATATCATATCCAAATTAGAACTTTCACAAGAATTACTAGAAGAGAATATTACATCTCAGCTTTTCTTTTATATATATATATATATATATATATATATATATGAGAATAATGGAGGAAAGAGGCCATAGGAGGGGATTTCCTCCTAATGTGGGTACACCAAATTTCATGTGATTCCACCACTTTTTCACCTTTGAATTAGCAATGTAAAAAATTCTATTGTTGGTAAATCGTTAATTTTGAACCCACTAATTCAACGGTGAAAAGGTTATAGAATCACATGAAATTTGGTGTATCCATATCTTAGATGATAAAGATAGAGGTGATATATGCCGATCGTCGAAAAAAATCACGGAGGGTGTATTTTTCTGACGCCATGAAGGTGATGTATGCCGATCATCGAAAAAAATCACGGAGGGTGCATTTTCTGACGCCATAGGAGGAAATCCCCTCCTATGGCACCTTTCCTCCATTAACATATATATATATATATATATATATATATATATATATAAGAATAATGAAGGAAAGATGCCATAGGAGGGAATTTCCTCCTATGGCGTCGAAAAAACACACCCTCCATCGTATTTTCCGACGATCGGAATGTATCATCTTCATCGTTATCATCTAAAATATGGATACACCAAATTTCATGTGATTCTATAACTTTTGCACCGTTGAATTAGTAGGTTCAAAATTAACGGTTTACCGACAATAAAACTTTTTGTATTGCTAAATCAACAGTGAAAAAATTGTAGAATCACATGAAATTTGGTATACCCACATCTTAGATGATAACGATGAAGATGATGCATTCCGATCGTCGGAAAACACGATAGAGGATGTGTTTTTTCTACGCCATAAAAGGAAATTCCCTCATATGGACTCTTTCCTCTCTCTCTCTCTCTCTCTCTATATATATATATATATATATATATATATGAGAATAATGGAGGAAAGATGCCATAGGAGGGAATTTCCTCCTATGGTGTCGAAAAAGTACGCCCTCCATCGTGTTTTCCGATGATCGGGATCCATCATCTTTATCGTTATTATCTAAGATATGGGTACACCAAATTTCATGCAATTCTACAACTTTTTCCCCGTTGAATTAGTGGGTTCAAAATTAACGGTTTACCGAGAATAGAACTTTTTACATTGCTAAATCAACGGTGAAAAAGTTGTAGAATCACATCAAATTTGGCATACCCATATCTCAGATGATAACGATGAAGACGATGGATTCCGATCGTCGAAAAACACGACGGAGCACGTACTTTTTCGACGCCATAGGAGAAAACTCCCTCCTCTGGCCTCTTTCCTCCATTATGAAAGATGTCATAGGAGGGAATTTCCTCCTATGGCGTCGAGAAAATACAACCTCCATCATTTTTTCCAACGACCGGCACCTATCATCTTCATCGTTATCATTTAAAATGTGGGTACACCAAATTTCATGTGATTCTACAACCTTTT
Organism: Agapanthus africanus; assembly: GCA_030015575.1. NCBI lineage: Eukaryota > Viridiplantae > Streptophyta > Magnoliopsida > Asparagales > Amaryllidaceae > Agapanthus > Agapanthus africanus. The sequence continues at coordinate 593,568,708 of CM057344.1, read as the reverse complement.
CACCGTTGAATTAGTAGGTTCAAAATTAACGATTTGCCGATAATAGAACTTTTTACACTGCTAAATCAACGGTGAAATGGTTGTAGAATCACATGAAATTTGGTATACCCACATCTTAGATGATAACGATAAAGATGATGGGTTATACGATCGTCGGAAAACACGATGTAGAATGAATTTTTTCGACGGCATGGGAGAAAATTCCCTCCTGTGGCCTCTTTCCTCCATCATTCTTATATATATAAATATATATGAGGTTAATGGAGGAAAAAGGCTATAGGAGGGAATTTCCTTCTATGGCGTCGAAAAAATACACTTTCTTATTTTTTCCGACGATCGGCACCCACCATCTTCATCGTTATCATCTAATATGTGGGTACACCAAATTTCATGTGAACCCTTATTTTTTCCGACGATCGGCACCCATCATCTTCATCATTATCATCTAAGATGTGGGTACACCAAATTTCAAGTGATTCTACAACTTTTTCACCGTTGATTTAGTAGGTTCAAAATTAACGGTTTACCGATAATAGAACTTTTTACATTGCTAAATCAACGGTAAAATGGCTGTAGAATCACATGAAATTTGGTGTACCCACATCATAGATGATAACGATGAAGATGGTGGATGCCGATCGGTGAAAAAAATAAGGAAGGATGTATTTTTTCGACGACATAGGAGGAAATTCCCTCCTATGACATATTTCCTCCCTTTTATATATATATATATATATATATATATATAACACCAATGGAACAAGCCATTATTGCATTGATGCCACCAAACATAAGCACGTAGTAAAACCTAGAATAAAGTATTGGTTGCCTAAAAATCTTGCTTGAAGAGACCAAAAGAGTTGTTAACTGTGGTAAGACCTCCGTCCACCACAAAGTTATGTCCGCTCACATACTTCGACTCGTCGCTTCCGAAAAACACGGCAGCGTAAGCCGTATCCTCATGCCTCAAGACAGCTCCTTTAAGATCAGCCATGCTGCACGACAACTCCTCCAGCTTTTGCTCCTTCCATCCGGAAACCTCATTTGCCAGGGCGACGCGGACATGAACGGAGAGACGCAGTTCACTCCGCCACCCCGTTCTTCGTGAGGCGCATGCTTCGCAGCAACGTACCCATGCATGCGGCGTCATCCCTCCTACGATGGTACACACGCTTCCGTTGTTTATAATGCTTCCCTTGATCCCTCCCGCCACCATCACGCGTGCGGCGTGCTTGATACTGAGAAACACCCCAGTGCAGTTAACGCTCATCGCCTGCTCGAATTCCGATACATCGAAGTCCATGATCCTGGAGCACGGGTGTTCGATGATAGCCGCATTGTTGAACATGATGTCAAGTTTGCCGTACTTGGCCACCGTGAGGTCGACCGCCTTACTTACGTCGATCGGCTTCCTTGGAGAACGTAGCTGACCACGTCCTCAGATCCGATAGAGGTGCAGACCGCTCTGCCAAGGTCGTCCTGTATGTCGGCAATCACCGCCTTGGCGCGGTGGTGGCAGAAGAGGATCTCGTGGTGACTTCGCCTATTCCCATGGCTCCCCCGGTGATTATCGCAACTTTCCCTTCTAGCCTGTAAGAAAGAAAGGAGGTTCTCGTAAGTTCGACTAGTTTATCGATGTCGAAATCAAATGCCTGGTATCTGTAACCATAACATAGAGGTTATCTTACCTTCTTGCAGAGGATAGAAAGGCTGAGTTGGAGTTTAATTGTTGAAGGCATGATGAATGTTGTTAATTCTCACATTTGATATATTATAATTAGCTTCTTGTAGCTTGGAATGGTTCAGCTTGAGCATATGAATTCTTTCCTGTTTATACAAGAGAAGAGGAATGATTTCAATAGTAGTTCATCATCAATACATGAGACTTCATAAATTAATAATCAAAGCCAACAAGTTAATCTTTTTTGCATGCATATTCTTAGCATTTTTGCTTGCATATTCTTTTTTCTACTATTTTTCTGCAGGCTCGATTCGTTGAAGGTGTTGCCCACGAAGGTACCTACCAAATTCAATGCAACCGTGGCGTGAAACTTGCTAACATTAGTCTTCAAAACATTTTCAACGGCCCCGGGGGTTAAAATCCATCATTGGAAACCCCCGACTTTATCTTCCATTAAACAGCATCCCACTAAATGTTAGTTTTTACATAAATTGACTTAACTTTCAGAAATCTTAATTAAGCGGACTCTATAACAAGAGGAGGACGATTTGCGAATACATTAGGCTGAAAAGTGTAAAAAGTAATAGCCATAGGAGGTGTCTGATGAAAGGTGGTAGACTGATGTTTTGTTGGTGGTTTATGACCCAAGAGGTGTTTGGGAAATTAAGTCGAATATGCCCCCAAGATGGTTTTGGTAAAACAAGACTAAGATTTAGGTATTGCAAAAATAGACCCGGTCATGTCATGCTTAAACCAACCATCTTGGAATTTCAAAAGGTATCAAAATGCACCTCATAATACATCTAATGTTATAAAAAACACAAAAAAGAAAAAAGTAAATAAATCTCAACATGAATTAAAGTTAATTTTTAACTAATTAAACTTAAGCCAGCCAAAGGCGTGTTATATTTGTGGAGAATCTTCATACGGATGTGATAGGATTTAATGGATTGCTAATTAGATCTAGATTTAAAATTGAGATTTATTTCTAATTTATATCTAAGCAATCTCTTTGGTTGATTTAAGTTGATATTTATCTCTAATTTAAATGGAGTGGCCCCACATAATTTAATCCCTAATGGGATTAATGCATAAAGCATTATAAAAGCTTGGGGGCTAAGGGATTTAATGAGTGGCCAAATTAAATTCCAGAGAGAAAAGTTGTGGCTTTATTAAGAGTGGCAGCAAATTAAAATCAAGGGGGTCTGCGGCAGATCAACCAATCAAGTCTCCACGCATCAACAGAGCATCAAATCAAGATATTGCGGTCACGAAATTAAATCAACAGAGGATTTAATTTTTTCTACTTGCATAGAGAGATTTAAGAGAAATCTTCTAAGCTTGCTTGTAAACTTGATTCAAGTATCTAGTAGATGTTTACAGATTCTGCTTTGCCGGGACTCGCCAGACGGTGGGTGAATCCCATTAACAAATTCTTTGTGTCTCTCTGATTTATGATTCGATTTTGTTCTCGCGTATTTTATTTATTGCTCTTTCGTCGGTATTGCGTAGTGTGATTGTGTGATTGTTTGTCGTGAGAATTGTTCCATGTATCGATTTTCTCCCAACAACTGTTATCAGAGCTTCGTTAAGAAACCCAGGGTTCTTCAAATCTACAATCTAAGTGAACGGTGGGTAACGACAACTACGTCCTCTTCCCCGTTTTCTTAGATCGTCGTTTTGAAGGCGTTGGTTCAGTTCAAGAAAGAAGTTAAATTTATTGCGACATACACGAAAGATGGCGGAGAATAAGATAAGAATCGAAAAGTTCAATGGTCATAATTTTGATTGGTAGCGCATGCAGATGAAGGACTACCTGTATCAAAAGGACATGTTTCTTCCGTTGCTTGGAAAGAATCCTGAAAAGATGGCTGATGAGATTTGGAACCTTTTGAATAGGAAAGCCCTGGCGACAATCCAGTTGTCGTTGACTCCACAGATGGCCTTTAACATCTTGAAAGAGAAAATAACCAAGATGCTAATGACGACGTTAGCGAAATTGTATAAGAAGCCTTCTATATCAAAACAAAATCTTCCTGATGAAAAAACTTTTCAATATGAAGATAGCTGAAAACAGCTCGATGACGGAACACCTGAATAAGTTCAATAGCGTGAGCACAAATGAGGATACTTGGTTCCTTAATTCGGGGGCATCCTTCCATTGTACTTTGGGGAGATATCACTTCAGCGAGTATGTTCGAAAGGGCCTTGAGCATTTGACGGTGGATCGACCGTGTAAGATCGTTGGAAAGAAGACGATCTTCTTGCAACCATCAGGAGGTGGTCATATAAAATTGAAGAATGCTCGTCATATTCCAGATTTGAAGAAGAACCTGATTTTTACTAGTCAGCTTGACAACGAAGGTTTTATTACGACATTTGGGAATTCGTAGTGGAAGATTACCAAAGGGTCGTTGGTGGTTGCTAGGGGCAACTTGAACGGTTCGTTATATTCCTTCAGTGGGAGTAGCGGAGGTTCGGTTGCTTTGGCAACGGGTTCAGAGTTAAACTCGGATACTTCGTTATGTCATAGACGATTGGGGCACCTTAGCGAGAAGAACATGAAAATTCTTTAAGGAAAGGGGCTTCTCTTGGGGCTGAAAAGAGTGGAGTTGAGGCTGTGCGAGAGTTATGTTTGTGGGAAGCAAAACGCGCTCAAATTTCAGATTGGAGGCATAGCAAAGAAGACCAAGAAGCTGGAGATGGTGAATACGGACGTATGGGGACCGACCTCGGTGGAGTCTTATGCAGGGAATCAGTACTTCGTGACGTTCATCGACGATACAGGCTGGAAGATATGGGTGTATGCGATTAATAAGAAGTCCGATGTGTTTGATATCTTCAAACACTGAATTGCGCAGGTTAAGAACCAAACATGAGTTAAGGTAAAATGCTTTAAGTCTGATAATGGAGAGGAGTACTATACATAAGAGTTCGAGGCGTTTTGCTCGCAGAAGGGTATTCGTTGGCTGAAGACGGTACCGGGACGCCACAACAGAATGCCAACGCAGAAATGATGAACAGGATGATCCTAGAGCGAGTGCGGAGCATGATCTTGGATGCGGATGTGCTTAAGTTCCTATTGGCAGTGACGATTGATACTGCTGTGTACTTGATCAACAGAAGTCCGGCAAGTGCGCTTGATAGAGACATTTCGGAAGAAAATTGGTGGGGTAAACCAGTTGATTACTCGCACCTAAAAGTATTTGGCTGTGTTACGTATTTTTTGGTTGATAAGGCAGAAAGGAGTAAACTTAACTCCAAGTCTAGGAAGTACGCTTTCATCGGATATGGTGGGGATGAGTTCGGATATAGACTGTGGGATTAAATAAGTAAGAAAGTAATACGAAACCGGAACATCATCTTTGATGAGCAGCATTTGTACAAAGAAGAAAAGCAAGTCAAGGAAGATGTAGTACGTGAGTTCGTCGAGTTAGATGGAACTCAAGAGAGCATTCAAATTCCTACAGGTGGTGATCAGAACGTAGATGAAGTCGTAGTGCAGATTAGGTTCAAGAACGGGATGGTGACCATATTCAGCAACCAGATGTGCCAGTTCTGAGGAGAATACGAAAGAAAAGAGAATACCTGAAAGACTTGTGACTGATTTCGTTTTGTATACAGATGCGGGAAATCCCGAATCTCTTAAAGAAGCAACAAACGATGGTGCTAGCAAGCAGTGGAAGCAAGTTATGGACGAGGAGATAGAATTTTTGAAGAAGAACCATACGTGGAACCTAGTGAAGCAACCCAAGGATCGGAAAGCATTTCTTAATAAGTAGGTGTACAAGATAAAAGATGAGGCCGATGATGTGAAATGGTACAAGGCTCGCTTGGTAGTCAGGGGTTATGCATAAAAGCAAGGAATTGACTATTAAGAGATTTTTTTCCCCTGTGACGCAAATGACATCCAGTCGGGTAATCTTTAGTATTGTGACGGTGGAGGATTTGCACTTAGAGCGGCTTGACGTGAAGACCGTGTTCCTTCATGGCGATTTGGAGGAGAAGATCTATATGATGCAGCCACCGGGATACGAGGGGAGGGGGAAAGAAGATATGATATGTAAGCTGCGAAAGAGCTTGTACGACCTCAAACAAGCTCCTATGTAGTGGTATCTCAAGTTCGATCGGTTTATGCTAGAGACAAAATTTGTGCAAAGCGCATCAATCCACTGCGTGTACGTTCAAACTTTTGAAAATGGAGACTATATCATTCTATCACTATACGTGGATGACATGTTGGAAGTGGATCCGATTTTAGAGAAAATTCAAAGTTTGAAGAAAATGATGGCTAAGAAATTCTCTATGAAGGATTTGGAAGCAGCCAAGCAAATCATGGGCATGAAGATCATTCGAAATAGAAAGTAGCGGAAGCTGTGGTTATCGCAAAAGGACTATATTGAGAAGGTTTTGAAGTGGTTCAATATGGACAAGTCAAAACCGGTGATTACGCCCTTGGCGAAGCGTTTCAAACCCAGTAAGGAGTTGTGCCCGACAACTCAAGAGCAGAAAGATGAGATGGCAAGCGTGCCTTATGCATCTGTGGTGTGGAGTTTGATGTATGCGATGGTGAGTATGATACCAAATATTGCACATGCAGTGGGAGTTGTTAGCAGGTATATGCAAAACTCGAGAAATGAGCATTTGAATGCAGTGAAGTGGATTTTGAGATATCTTAGGGGTATGTCAAGTCGCTACTTTTTTTTCGGGGGTGTCTCTCTAAAGGTGTAAGGTTACGTTGATGCAGACTAATTGGGTGATCGAGATAGTAAGAAGAGCACAACGAGGTACATATTTACGGTTGGGGGAACAGCGGTGAGTTGGGTCTCTCAATTGCAAAAGGTGGTGGCGTTGTCGACTACAGAAGCTGAATACATGGCGATCACGGAAGCAAGCAAGGAGACGATATGCTTGTAAGGGCTATTTGAAGAATTGGGTAAGAAGCAAGACTTCAACACATTATGGAACAACATCCAAAGTGTGATACATTTGGCGAAGAACGCAATGTATCACTCTCGAACGAAGCACATCAAAGTGTGGTACCATTTCATTCGTATAGCGATTGAAGAGGAGTTGACATTGTAGAATATCGCTGGAGAAAAGAATTTGGCCAAACGATCTTTCGGGTCGGTTTTCCCGTCGAACAGAGAGACCTTTGGGAGCTTGTTGCGCGAGGAGACGTGGACAGCGAGCAGTCCCTCGGTAAACGGCTTGGTGAGCGAGTCGGCGGCGTACTTAGCCCCGTCGCCCGAGAGGTGACCTTCCCGACGCATGCCCTCGATCTTCTTTTCGAAGGCGTCGAGTCGGCCGTGGTACCCCGAGGATTCGGCGCCTTGTGATCCCTGGCCTCTGCTGTGGGAGACCTGCGTTTGGGCGCGGCCCCGGTTCCTCTCGATGAGGTTCCTCAGATCCCCCGGGCGAGGTGGCCCTCGAGCCGTCGTGGCGAGCCCCTTCTGTGCGACCCCGTCGAAGGAGGGGGTGTCGATCATGCCTGGGGACAGGCGAGGTGACCGACATCTCCTTAGGGGGTAAGGGTCGCGAGGAGGCTCGAGGCAAGGCGCTCTGGCGGCGGATCTTGGTGTGGAGCTGTGGGACACCCAGCGGGCCTTAGGGAGTATCGGCCCGTGAGATCTGTGGCCATGGGTCGTAGCCTGCCGGTGGTCAGCCGTGCTGACGAGGGCAGAGCCTTCTGGAGGCGGAGGAGCGGCGATCTGGGGCCCTGGCCCGGCCGTTTGGATGCGGACGAGCGTCTCCACGAGGGACTGTAGCCGATCTATTCGGCCGGCGAGTGCGTTGATGACGGTCGCCGGAGGAGGTTCATCCGCGCCTCCGGTGAGGGGGAGGCGGCGGCTGGTACTTGGATTTTCAGGGTGATCGCTTGCCATGTGGATGGAGATCAGAAGGCCAACTTTGTTTTTTGTGGAGTTTAGTTTCCCACATACGGCGCCAACTGATGGAGATCCTTTTCGGGTCTCCGTCAGATGTTGTCTTCCGTCGATCTCCTGGTGGATTTTGGAGGTGATCTCCTGTTGCGTGTGGGTCTCAATGGGTTTTGAGGAGATTGGTGGTTTGAGGAGTTTGCGCCGAGTACCTGCAAGAAAGTCCCGGGGTGGTTTGGTACCACCGAGGACCCTCCGACGATCAAGTTAGCATAAGATCCGAGCAGAGTAACGGTTAAGTGGGGTGAGAAAAAAAAGCTTCTTGACCCCTCTGTGATGGGGGTTTATATAGTGGCGGCAGCATGCAGCAACATGCGCAAGAATCTCGCCGGCAGTTACGCTCCCGACGTCACGCCCGCGTAACGAGCGGATCGCCCGTCAATGGGGGATCGTGATGGCGTGGAACGTGGGATGTTGCTGGCGGAGAATCTGCGCATGTCGAGATTTGCGGAGCAGCGGTTACGCCTGTGAGTGGTGGAGTTGGTCGGTCGGAGGGACCGAGGAAGATGGCCTCGGCAGGGGAGCTCGGGAACGAGCGGGAGGGCCGAGGAGTTTTGGTCCTGTGGTAGCTCGGGGCGAGCTGAGAGGCCGAAGAGGCCAATTTGCAAGGGGTCCTGAGGAGAGCCAGCTTGTGCTTGCAGGTCGGGTACAGGGGTGTCTGGTCGGCCCCTGTGGGCTCTTTCTTTTGAGTTCTGGGACACGTCATCTGCCACGTGTTCTGATCTGGGAGATCGCCAATATAGAGCATCATCAATTCTTGAATCAAGTTTGCATCGTGGCACATGTGCGGGAAAAAAATGCCAAAATTTTTTTCTTTTGGAAAATTGCTCAAAATTGACTCCCTATTTATTTCTAGTTTTAAAATATAACGGCTATGGATGAAGGAACTCAAAAGATAATTCCTTTGTCCTCATTGTTGGCATCCATTCGAGCCAGACCTGAACCCGAACCCACCCAATCAAGTGGGCAAGGCCGCAGGTCAAGGGGACCCGACCAGGGCCCGCTCAGTTAGGGACCTAAGCCCGATCTGTTACACTTATTATATCGATGGTGTGCTTATTGGGCTTTCGCATGATGCAATTCTGGGTTTTTTTAACTTGTAGCCCATGAAACATAGCAAATTCCTTTCTACATCCCAAAAACCTGGTATTTACTTTTTACCCCCTAAAACTAATAAGATACATCACTTTACACTCTTTACGATTTCCATCAACTTTTAACGGCATAACATCATATTTTTCTTTAAAATATCTCAACCTCTCTTCTTATTTGGAAATACGCAATTTCTTCCCCAAATTGAAATTAAGGTTTAGAGTTCTGCTGCACGTTTCTTACACTCGGCCATGAAATCAGGAGCATCTTCAACATCTTCTATAGATATGAAGAAATTGAATGCTTATGCGGTTTTACTTGTTGTCTTCGGGCAAATGGTAAATCTAAAATCTATGGAGAAATATTAAAGCTAAAGTTAACGGAGGGTTTTCTGACGAAAATCGTAAAGGGGGTAAAATGATGTATCTTATTAGTTTTTGGGATAAAAAGTAAACACCAAGTTTTGGAGGGTTAAAAAGAAAATTGCTATATTGGAAGGGCTATAAGTAAAAAAAAAAACCTACAATTTTATTTTTATAACTTTTCTTAAAGTCAGCTGAATATCCCAGGACAGCAAGATAAATGTCGATTCTAAACCATAAAAGAAATCAGAAGACCAGCTCGTACTGAACGTGATTCTCACTTTTGGAGGGATAAATTACACTAAAACATTCTCAAGTATTGTAGTTTTTCACTGAACTACCTCAAACTTTCTTTTATCGCAGTAGAATACCTTAGTGTTTAGGGATATTTTAGTAAAAATATTCCCTTAAAAACCACAGTTTAAGGTATTTTTCTGAAATAAAAAACTTGAGGGGGTTTAATGAAAAATCACAATTGTGGTTGATTTACTGTAACTCTGCTTTCTTTGTCATGTTTCCTAACCATACATACCTATTTTTGCTGTCAAGTCCAACCTCAATCCATCCTAACAAGGATCCTAAACGGCAAAAGGAAAAACAAAAGAAAAGATAAACAGCTGCGGAAACTGAAGCAACTTATGAAATACATATTGGCTCAAATGCTAAGATAACAAATTCCACAATCGATAGTTAAATTTTATATGCTATTGATCTCAAGAGATTAATATTACATCCACTCCCAATTGCACCAATCTGCTAGAGTTTACTTTCAAGGATCAATCGCCATGCCTCCGCTCAAACAAATACAGCAAAAAAATGCAATTGGTTTTTGTATTTCAAGGCTGCACTGCTTCGAGCAGCTTCTCGTACACTTGTCTTGCGGACATGTCCTCAACCTGATCCAGTAACCTCACAACTTAGCATAGTTGATCTGAATGCTATGGAAATTAACAGGCGGTATCGACAAATAATCAAAATTCAATTGCTATTTTAACTCACCACAAGAAGCTTTGATTTGTTATTCCATCCTCTCTGAAGCGTCATTTGGCTCAACCTCAGGCCCAATACCTGATAATCATGTGAAAAAAGCGAAATTATATTGCCCAAAAAGCAGAACTCAACCCTCTATAGAAAGGTTGATTTTTTACCCCTAATCTAAGTTTATGCAACTTTTCATCCCCAATACCCCTCGAAGAAGGTGACAAGTGAGAAATAGCAGATACATGGCAGAAAGATATTGGTATTTTTGGAATTAAAAAGATTGCATTAATGTTTTTCAAAAATGCGGAAACTGTTAAACTAAGACTGGTGCTATCATGCTGTATGAGCAAAAGTGAGGGAGCTTTCAATAATTTAGACATTAAGATTTCTAGGAGTTTCCATACCTTGGCCATGAATTCCAACAATTCATTGTTAGCCTCTCCACGAGTAGCCGGAGCAGCAATAGTTACTCGAACGTCATCAGCATTCACTCCTGATAAAACAAAACAAAAGGAAATTGATTCAGATAATAGAAGCAGCCGAAAAACTTTGATAACATAAGCAGCCGAAAGAATATAAAAGGTAAGCAAATTATTTATATAAAAAAAACAAATACAAAACATAGTGTATTCTAGCCAGAACGTGTATTCTAGCCAGTACGGCTGCTCTGAACACAATTCCCTGATGATTACAGCATGCAAGGACTATTTACACCCAGGGCAATGACTAAGAGGAAGCAAGCAGAGAAGAAAATTAATAGTTCATTTCAGTATGCATGTCAAGATAAAACTGACTGAGCAAAATCTCAGGGAAGCAATTTAGGAGTGCAAAGCAAAACTGAAATAGGAAAATGGAATGAGTCAAACTATAATAGATAACTAGAAAAAAGTGTGAACAAAATTGTGACAAACTGTAAAAGGCGGTAATGGCAAGCAGGCAACTGAAATAGATTATAATAAGAAAGAATACACATGCGCACACAGAGAGACTCGTAACAATACACCATTATCATTCCTAAGTATATCCAAATCTCCAACAGTGTTTTTGTACCCCAATTTACTATCAACTAATGAAATCAATAATTAAAACAAATTTGAGAAAGACATTTTATCAACTTCTCCAATCCAATCAATTTTTTATTCTTTTCTTTTAATGACCCAATATAATGTCAAATATATTGGTGAAAGTACTCAGAACATCCCACACGATGAGTAAATTTGATTAGCTTTCTAAAAACAAATAATGTGGGAGAACACATGTTATTTTATGGGTTTCTTTATAATTACTTTTAGAACCTTATAAAACTGGAAAAAAAGTTACTTCTTTATTCTAAGAGCAAGGAAACTACCATAATAGTTGCATGAAAAATAGTTAAATAACATCTTTCTTGCTATTTCAAAAAATAAGAGATAAAATCACTCAAGCATACAAATGATAGTCCCCGATGGAAATTTGGAGATACAAAACATTATGAAACCAAGATACCGTAATGAATGCAAGATATTATAACAGAAAAGATCCAAGATTTTTTTTAAGAATAGCATCACCAACTCTAAGAAGAAGCAGTCAAACAACTAAACAAGATCGAGACACTGACTCGTAATTGCTGAACGTTGTGCACGATCTTCTACTTCTATAGCAACTTGGACAAGACCACCTTCCAACTGCGATATGCAAGGGGGTACAGGGGCATCCTGAAATATTATAGCTGTAAGAATATCTATACATAACGCTGAAAAGGCAATTCACATGGTTTAATATTAACCTTAATATATACACTAATTATCATTTGTATCGATTTAATATAGGGTCGATTATACTTGACCCCCATCACTATACCTATTCTTCCCCTTCTTTTTTCCGATTCCCACCCCACCCCCACCCCCACCCCCAAAAAAAACACCAAAAGAGGGGGGAAAAAGGAAAAAGAAAAAAGAAAAAGGGGTACACAGCACAAAACAAAACAAAAACGAAATCTTCCTAAACCCTAGATTCCGTAAATTCTAATGAATGAAACCCTTCTCTCTAATCTGGGCCTGGGCCTGGGCCTCACTCCCATCTCATGTTTAGTTTTCAGGTTCCCAAAGAATGGGTGTGTGGATGCCTTTGAGAACTGATTTTAATATGTAGAAAATGACGGATGAGCTTTCTTTGCGATGAGTGCTTGCTGCTCATAGGGGCAATTAGTTTTGACCACAATCGGTAATTTTTTTCCCGTATGATGCACCTTTTGTTCTAATTGATTAGCGTTCATGAGAAAGAAGTGAAATTATTATTTTGTTTATTGATTTAATATTGAGTTAAGGGTAATTTGGTAAAAACATGTCTATCAACAAAGAAAATTCAATAATCTTGTCAATATTTTATAAAGTTCAATGGTGTTATCTACAATTATAGATAATGGTTTTATCTGTAAAATCGAGAAATGTCATGGTGTTTAGTATAACTTTCCCTTTTATACAAGTTTATGTGGACAAGCAAACACGATTTATTATCACCATAGCCTAATACTACCTCCCAGAAGAATTGAAAATGAAAAGTAAAAGAATAAAGGTTTATCCTTGAAGGATTCTTAATCCTAAGTTTACCAACAGGACTGATCCTATTTTTGATGGGTTCAACTTAGCAAATAAAAGGTATAATTTAGAAGTTCCTCAATATTATTAATATATTTGGTAAATCATTAACATGAAATTAAATCCTCCAAAAATCTATGGTTTATCCTAATCAACGCAGTGCTTCAGCCGGTACCTATGAGCCCAATTCCGCATATAATCAAAAGTTCAAAACAGTTCAAAATGAATATAAACTTGTATGTGTAGAGAAGATATATTATTATTGTGAAGGAGATCAGCCACTCGTGAGGGCAAGATTAAAAAAATCTCATCGATCGAGTGGAAAAGGATCTAAAGGTATGTCATTGTTGCGGTTTCAGATGCAGATCGATAAAAAAACATACTCAAAATTAATTGGGAGTCAAACAAAGAAGCATGTCTTTTAGTTCTTTGTCATCATCTATCAGAGTCATGAACACTCATCTTTTGTGAGCATGATAGAATAAAAGCAAGCCTGGAAGAAGCATGAAAATGATATAGGCACACACCATAACCAGTAATATATTTTGTACCTGCGGATTAGTCTCTGCTGCGACTGAGCTCAGTGCACCATCAACAACATAGATAAAAGGAGCAAGTTCCAAATCCTCTTCTGAGCGGTAACAAACAAAAAGCTCACAACCAATACAACTCATCCGAAATTGTTTTTCCAATTTTCCCTCGCCGCTGGAAATAAGAATTCACAAATTGCATCCAAAATCTTAAACAAGACCACTGAATCAAATTGTTTCCAATTGATAATGGGATCTCAGATTCCACAATTATAAATTAAGAAGAGTGGTAAAGTACAAATCATAAATCGATAGACCTTATCAAGCAATTTTAGTTAACCAATAAAAGTAGTTGAATGAAATTCAATCTGACGACTAAAATAATGGCAAGAGGAAACGGCTAATATGTAAAAAGATGCCAATATTTGCACAATCATTTAGAATAACAAATGCATCCCGATTGTGAAAAATGAACACTAGCATATTTTAAGGAGAATGCCAATCAAAAAGGGGTATTTGTTTCCATCAAAATTCTTGTCATATCATGTGCCTTCAGAGACAAATGAAATTCCCAATGGTAGAACTTGTCACTTCCCCTGTTATTTTAGATTTGTAGTCTAAGAATTTTCGAGAGGTTTTGCCCCTAGTTGCATTAGTTATGCATCCAACCGACAAAGCATCTAACTGAATTCTCAATTATAGTTCCTTGGTGTCTTGATTCGGCCAACCTCTAATTGGCTTCTCAATATAGGAACTAGTGATTATGATGTGTGCATGAGACCCATGTTCATAGCATGATTACAACTCGCTCCCCATTAACCCATGCTCACAACTATTCATCCCATGTTCACTGCATTTTCTTTTCAGTTTTCTTGATCGTAGAAGAATCTCTCTCCACTGCTTGGTGTGAGTTTTCTATTCAAGGTTGATGAAAAATGAAGTAGGATAAGCTTGAAAACCCAAACAATATTTTAGCAATAATGCTTGAGGATCAGCTTTATCTTTGGGTTATATCATTGGTGTGCTTCTCCGATCCTCCATGATGGCCGACAACAATCAACCTGAGGCTCCGAGATGCTGCTCATTTCCTTGAGTTTTTAATGTCAGAGCTTCTCTGACCCTTCGCAAAGGCCCCTGCAATGGCCGACAACAATCTGCCTAACCTGAAATCTGAGTTGCTGCGCATTCGCTCGAGATTTTCATGTCAGAGCTTCTCCAATGAAACCCGTGTTCATTAAATGGCTACAACTCACTTCTTTTCAACAATCCATTTTATGTTCATTACATTTTCTTTTTGGTTTCCTTTATTGTAGAAGATTATCTATCCGCTAGTTTGTGTGTTTTCTATTTAATGTTGATGCAAAATGAAAACAAAAAAAAGCTTACAAACCAAACAATATTTTAGGAATTATGCTTGAGGAGACTCGCCATCTCTAATCGGCTGAATATGTAACTAATAGATAAAGCAAATTCAAGATGAGGAGTGTCCTTAAGCATAATTGCAAACATATAGTTTTGTTTTTAAGCTTCCCTTCTTTTCGTTTTTCATCAACATTAAAATAAAGGATATCGATAGGAAAATGCAAAGACAATGTGATGTTGAGAAAATGGGATGATGGGAAGTGGGTTGGAGAACACGGGTCTAATGCACACATCAATTCTTTCCCCTCCAAACAACCTTGTTCTCAATGTTGAAACCGTTTCAGTAACATTTCAGTAACATCCGGATGCCTCATGTTAGGTAGATTGTTATCGGCCATCATAAAGATTCAAAAAAGCTTTGACATGGAGAAATTCGAAATGAGTAACATCTTGGAGCCTTGGGTTAGGTGGATTTTTGCCGGCCATTGCAGAGGATGACAGAAGCTCTGAAAAGAGGGGAAACTTAAAAACCATTCGATATGTAACCGAAAGATAAAGCCAATTCGAGATGGCAAGTCTCCTCAAACATAATTTCTAAAATATTGTTTGGGCTTTCAAGCTTTTTTCTTTTCATTTTTCAACAACATTAAATAGAAAACACACACATAGTAGAGAGACAATCTCCTCAATAAAGGAAACCGAAAAGAAAATGCACTGAACATGGGATGAATTGTTGAGAACATAGGTTAATGGGGAGTGGGTTGCAGTCATGTCATGAACATGGGTTTCATGCACACATCAATTATTTTCCCTCCAGACAACCTTGTCTTCAAGAAGAGCAGAGCTATTACGTTTTCTCCACAGGATCCATGATGCATAGTAGCTATATCTTGTAGCATCCAATCTCTTCTTGCACTCTGGGACTAGCTGCTAGAAGCCGTTGGCGCACAGATCTGATGCATCATATCAGTGCTCCATCCTTTGCAGTGTGTCACGTTATTGATATAATATCTCAGGTATGCCTCGAACCCTCGGGATTAGGAGGATCGATATCGGCCATCGTAGAGGATCGAGAGCTCTAATACCATTTGATACATAACCAAAAGGTAAAGCCAATTCGAGATTGCGGGTCTCCTCGATTACAACAACTACAACTAAGCCTTTTATCCCAAGCATATGGGGTAGGCTACATGAACCAACATGAGAATCACGCCAGGTCCAGCACATGAATCCTCCGCCTCCAGTCACTCCTATCAAACAATATACTTTCATTGAGGCCTTTGGCAACCATATCATTTCGTATCACCTCCATCCATGTTTTCTTCAGCCTCCCTTTTGTCCTTTTGCCATTGCCCATATCGAAAGTATCTATTCGTCAAACCGATGCTTCCATAGGTCTGCGTCGCACGTGACCAAACTATCTTAGCCGGTTTTCCCGCATCTTCTCCTCCACATGTGCTACACCAACTTTTGCACGAATATCCTCATTTCGCACCTTATCTTTTCTAGTGTTACGCACATCCAACGAAGCATGCGCATCTTTGCTACGTGCATCTTCTGTGTATGATGCTTCTTAGAAGCCCAGCATTCTGTGCCATATAATAAGGCAGGCCGAATAGCGCTCCGATAAAACTTCCCTTTCAATTTTAACGGAAAGTTACGATCACACAAAATTCCGGTTGCACTCCATTTTAACCAACCAGCTTGGATCCTTTGATTAACATCACTATCGATCTCCCCATCCTTTTGGATGATGGAACCTAGATATCTAAACTGATCGCTCGGTGATATCTCTTGCCCTTCCAATGTTATACCAATATGGTTTTGACTTCTCTGTTTACTAAATTTGCAATGCATATATGCTGTCTTGGACCTGCTCAATCTGAACCCCCGAGATTCCAATGTTTGCCTCCATAATTCCAATTTGGCATTAACCCCTGCTTTCGTCTCATTTACTAGAACAATATCATCAGCGAATAGCATACACTAAGATACCTCATCTTGGATAGTTCTAGTAAGCTCATCCATCACGATGGTAAACATGAATGGACTTAATGCAGATCCTTGATGTAAACCAATTGTAATCGGAAAATCACTCGTTAGACGGGTCTCCTGGATTATAGTTGCTAAAATATTGTTTGGGTTTTCAAGCTTTTTTCTTTTTAAATCTCATCAATGATAGATATAAAACACACAAAGTAATTGAGAGATAATCTTCTACAATAAAGGAAACCGAACATAAAAAGCAAACATGGGATGGATTGATGAGAAAATAGGTCAATGGGGAGTGGGTTGCAGTCATATAATAAACAAGGGTTTCATGCACGCATCAAATTACCAATCCTTATTGGTCGTAGACGCCTATGTTAGTGATAATGTATTATTAGCATATAAACATATATAACGCGCAACCTTGAAACAAACAAGCATAACTTTAACCACATGCGCGCTCACACACACATGCGAGATGAACAAGGACGGCTTTAGTAACACGTGGGCCAGCACGCAAGTGCATGAAAACGCACAAAAAAATCTGCAGCTAAAACACGCATGCACAGACAAAATCGCAGCCATATACAATAAACAAGTATGACTTCAGTGCACCGCCTACACAAGATAAGCATGTCTAACTTCAGTTACCCACCCACCCAAAAAAACAGTCTAACCCCATCCACCAACACCATACTCGAGATAAAATGCATGGCTTTAACGTAGAAGTGTTCTCAGATAAAAGTAATCAGACCTGGGTTAATTATAGAGATATCTAACAATTATAACAATTGTGATGTCTTGTCTGCACCTCTATGTAAATGTGGCTATGACATTTCTTTGATCTGCTATGCTACAAGGTGTTTGCAAAATAATAAAGCATAGGCCCTACTACATGTAATTGGAAGCTTAAGCAGTCGTGCATGAGTATTTTTACAAGACAATTAAAGAAATGACACCCTGAAAGAATGAAATCATTAAAAACCAATAGTTTGAAGAAATTTACCGTTTTAAAAGGATTTTTCCTGCCTCCTTGACATTCAACCTTGCAAGATGTTGCTTCTTGTCAAGAACATGTGCTTTATCAGTCTTACGTTTTGGCATCTTCTGCAATTGAGTATCTTTAGATGAAAACATTAGTAATAAAGCCCCACAAGTTACAAGTCATATTATGACATGGTGAGAAAGTGAAGGCAAGATAATAGATTTTAAGACGAGCAATAAAATATTGAAGTTTCCTAAATCTGCAGCAATACAGGAATCACAGTGACAAGGAGGAAGATAGGCTCAAAGAGTAACAGTTTTAACAGAAATTTTAAAAGTAGATACAATAAATTTTGGTGCCCCTGTTCTTGAAAGGCTAATAGATGGATGACTAAATTGAAGTTCTTGGTCCGTGGTTAGTTGACGCATGTTAGTCCTTTTTTGATCTTTTTTTTGTTTCAAAATATTAGTCCTTTTACAGGTATCAAGAACCTTTTCTCATTACAAATACACTTTTACTATTTGATTTCCTAAACTAACCCTTAATAGATTCCTTACTTAGCTTCATGCTTATTCATAATGAACATTAATTGGGTTAAAGTGGGTATTTTTCATTCATGTAATCATAGGGTTAAATTTTCTTAATCGGTGTGCAAAAGCAAAAATGGCCATACATTTTGAAACGGAGGTAGTATATCATCATCATTGTTATTGTCTAATCCATCAACAATCAAAAGCGGTTGACTACAGAGAACAACACCAATCCGCAAAAGACACTGCTAGAATTTTATGACCAAGGGTAAGGCCAACTGTCTGAGTTTTGGTAGCAAAATCCTTTTCAAGAACCAAAAAATACACTATTGGGAAGAGAGGATCTGACAATGGAATCTCATAGGCCAATTAGCTAGTAGGAAAGGTAGTTCAAGCCCAACTGTCTGAGTATTGCACGTTCTCTAGCGATAAGAAGCCTCTTCACAGAAGGAAAACAAAGATTTTTATCCACGAAATGATGACCACGCCGGTAGTTTCCATAGGGATATCTGTATACAACCTTCATTTGGAAATTGAATATCTTAACCACTCAACAAGTGGTGCTATCAGATAAACTTTTTTGGGTCTTCTTCTTTCTCGATACCATTTTTTAATCGGCTCGCTCGTTATATGGGATGGGCTTATGAGACAGTGCTGTTTTATGAGTCAAAATGTTGAGAAATTAAGACATGTAATTGGTGTACCTCATTCTAACACTTCAACACCAAGATTGATAATAATCATTATTAAAAAAAGGCTTTTTTCTACACAAATCTCATCTAAACCACATCTCTAATCTCTAATTTACTAAATTTTGTTTTGCTTTTGAGTCAAAAATGAGATCTGAGACTGGAATCTGAGCTAATATCAAACCCTAGTTCTAGAGAAAAACACTGGTGGCTCAAATCAACTCGAAATCAAACAAAGGCTGTTTAAATTTGGGGCATGCTTTAATTGGTTGATGATCGAAGCAATAATAAGAATCGAGATTGAAATCAAAACTCAAAGAAAATTAAGAATGAGAAAAATCACCGGTGATGAGAACGTGAGAGCCACAATGCTTGCAGTAGTAGACGAAGAGATCGGATTCAGGCCCATCGGGCGCCGCGTCCTCGCTCGAGTACGTGTGCGTCGTCCGCTTCGGCATCGAACTCGAGAGAGAGGGAAGACGACGACGACGACGACGAGATGATTGGGAGTGATTTATGGAAAATATCAAGTTTATAGTGAAATTCGCAAATATCAAGCTTTCAGGGGTGTTTTTTTTAATGCACCCTTCCAGAATTGAACTTGGCAACTTGCTGCCTCCTGAGCTTATGACCTACCTCACATTGGAGTATGAATTGATACCAAATGAGCTAAGTCCAGTTGATAAATTTTTAGGATGTTATGTAAATGAGAAAATCAGATTGCGGTCCGATGACCCATGGAGTTAGACCTTCCGCGACTAATCTCAAGAGTCGTCTCTTCTCTACTATTAGAAGGTAAAAAATGGGGGTCATTTAATTTTAAAATTGATTAGTGATGTGACGTCTTCTTTTATTTAAAGAAACCGCACAAAAAAATTCGATATTCACGTCGCTCAATCACGTCGAATCGCGAACCTGTCGTGGATCTCTTGTTCTTTGACGGTGATTTGTTTTGTGTTAAAGATGATGATTTCTAAATTTAGCCTTCGGTCCTTTATACAATCCTCAAATCATAAACCCTAGTTGTCTAATATGGTGATTTTCTATTGCGATCATACTGAGAAAATCTAAGATCCCACGGTCACTATACGGCCGCGGATCCGCCGCATATAGGGGTATTTGGCCGCGCAGCCGCGGATTGGTACAGTTAGGGTTTGGGTTTTCTGTTGTGGCCTCATGTTGACACGTGGAGATCCTCTAGATATATGGATTTTAGAAATATTTTCTGAGTTTCTGCCAGTATTGATTCTTCGATTTTATTGGAAGATTTTTTATCCTGACATCTTGAATATCTTGATATCTTGACCTAAGCTAAATCTGCACAATATATTCATGAGTAATGTTAGTGATATTTGTTATATTAGAGATATAATCTTAATCATTTTATATGGCAATAAATCTTTAAGAAATTTGATTAAGAATATTTGATATGCTATGCATATTTTAATTACTAAAATATTATATAAATATAATATGGATATATTTTCCTTCGTAATATTAATTATAATATATAAACATTTGGTAAAGAGTAAATTTGCAGATAAACCAACATATGTTCTATATTTATAATAAACACCTTTAAATATTTAAGAAAAGTAAGGAAAATATTATATCAAACGTGCAATATTTTCGACTGAACAAATACTCCCAAACTTAATTTTGATCGTCCCGAGCAAACTAGTTATTCAAGAGAGAGAGAGAAAAAGAAAAAGAAAAACCTAAGTAGCACACTTTCGTAGGCAATACGATTGCACCGAGCACGTGCATCAAGCCGTTAAACCTCTAGGTGAGTGTTGTCTTCTGAGGGTTTTCAGCGGATTACACCCATAAAATCACATAATAAAAGAAAGAAAATAAAACTTACGTACAAAGATAAGAATTGTAGAAGAAAGAACTTGAAAATAAGAGTTTCCAGCTACACCGGCTTTTCAGTTGGCATGAGCCCTATCTTAATGGTCGTGAAATGATATTAGAAATCACATCATCTCTCAATAAAATATCGCCTTTAGTCTTCCTCCTTACCTTTCTTCCAAACATCGATCATTTACCCCTACGGGTGTGTAAAAGACATCTCTACACTTAGAAAATTCAATTCAAGCTATCATACTCTTGTCCATCTTTCTTAGTACTTTTTAATCGGTAAATATTTTAGATGGAATTACCCACACATTCTTCATGTGACCGTTAATACTTCTTGAAATACTAACCGGCCGATTACCAAATGTGCTCACTTATTAAGACGTAATTAGCAATTTCCTCGTCTTGCACCACCTAAGGCTTAGCAGTGGCTTCCAAACCAGTTGGTCGAAGGCACAAGGTGATAAAACACCCTCGCTATGTTTTTTTTATGCCGCCTTAAGTAATTACAAAACCAGTGTTCATTTTTTTCTTCACCATTTTTTATTTATATTTATATTTTTCTTCATACCAAGGCTTTTAGACAAGAGCTTTTCAAGGTATGCTCTACTATCCCAAGTTTCAAGATGTGTGCAAGTGCGTATGGTAGGGTATCAATGTTCAAATGTTTGGACTCAAGAATAGGGACTATTTTTCGGACTTATTTTTATCCTCAGATTAGTAATTTTCTTCATTTTACTAACCCTTGGGACAACGGCTCATAACTATTTATTACTAGCTTCGTTTAAAAAAATATCTAATTTTTTTACTTTTCTCAAACTATTCCTATCTTTCATATGTAATTTTTTTACTTTCTAATCTTTTATTATCAAAAATGTTTGTGCTTATATTTATGATAATACAAAATAATGCGTGAATAAGTACAAAGCTCCCCCAAAGCTGTTTGCAGCAGTTTCCTCATTGATGTCATCGGTTAAGCTTAAAAAAAACTTGTAGACTTGGAAGGAAAAGTTATTAAAGAGACAAGAAATAAAGATAGTGAAATGCTCCCCTAAACTTATTTTTTAGCTCACAATTTTGTAAAAAATTATTTTCTTTCAAGAGCCAAAATATTTTCTCCCTCCCCCCCCCCAAACTTGAGTGAAACTGTATTAAGCATTTAAAATTATAAAGATGGGAGGTAAAGTTATTGGTCAATATAAAACTTTACAAAGACCAAAAGTCAACACCAACCATTCAAAAATTTTATCAATGTAGCACCAAGGTTGGAAGAAGAACGTGTCACCTATCGACGTGAAGAAGTGGGGAGGAGATAAGAGGTGTAATGGAATGGATTTACGTCTCGGTTTGTAGAGACGAAATAATGATGATGGATTACTCGCATTCTCGTTCCGGATAAGAAGAAGAGGTGGTGGTTCAACTTCTTTTGGCAGGGGTTGATTCATCACAACTCCCATTTATTCTAAGAATGCGAGTTCTTCGGCGAAGATTTCTTCAAAGCTTTCATCGATATCCTGAATAATAATCTCATCGGAAAGAACGAGATGATACTCGGACTCCATAAAAGGTTTATATTTAGCGTTAGATGTTGACCCAGACAGCTCGATAGAAAAGTCCGTATGTGTATAATAAATAGTATGGTCAAACAACAATGCACCAGGGGAGTCTTGATCTGTATCGTGAAGCTCTTCAACTTCGCTCCTGTCGGAATCCATCCTTTCGACAGAACATACATGAGCATAGGGTTCGGAGGGTTCACTTCCCAACCTGTAAATGTTAAGCTCAATTGACATCTTCCCGAAGGATACGGTCATAGAACCATTTCAACAATTGATTATTGCGTTGGAAGTCGCAAGAAAAGGCTAACCTAGAATCAGCGGAATTTGGTTCCGTGGGTTAGCTACAGGTTGTGTATCAATAACTATGAAGTCCACAGGTAATATAAATTCCCCGACTTTGATTGACACGTCCTCTAGCTCACTCCTAGCTTGGGTGATAGATCGATCGGCCATTCGAAGAGTGCAATACGTCGGTTTTAACTCTCCGATATCTAATTGCTCATAGACAGAATACGGAAACAAGTTAACACTAGCACCTAAATCGAGTAGAGTACGATTGGTATTTTTACCCTCAATAGAAATAGATATTGTAGGATTCCCGGGGTCCTTTCGTTTCTTGGGTATTTGTTGGGTAAAAGCAGTACTCACATTACTCGCTAGGAAAACTTTTTTAGGCACTTGAATTTTCCATTTCCTAGTGCACAAGTCCTTTAAAATTTTCGCATAGGACGGAACTTGTTGGATAGCATCTAGGAGAGGAATATTTATGTCACGCCCCGCTTCCCAGAGTGCGCTAAGATCGGCACGTGACAGAGCCAACCATGCTACCTGTGGTTAGAAAACATCCCTCCACAGTCACATTACGGCTGTCTAGAAGATATCAAGAACGGGAAAATATAGTAAACTATCTAGTAAATGTCCATATGCCAGAATAAACGAGTCAAGAAATAATATGCGGAAGCAATAAATCCAATAAACAATAACATCTGGAAAGTACGGAAATAACTAAACTAACTGATACTAACAAGATCCTCACTGCTCGGCCTGTCGGCGGAAATACTCCTGATCATCCTGCGACAAAGGTAGAGGATCTGGGCCATGCAAAACCCAGACGTCAGTGCGTCATAATATCAACAAAAATATAATTAAGGGATAGCAGGACATGCAGGCACGAGTATGAACAGTAACAAGTCAACAGGAATATATAACAGTGAAGTATATCAGTATAAGTGACGTGCAGTGATCGAACTAAACTGTGCTACTGGGTTATCTATTCTAAAGTCTTCGAAATCAATTAATATAATCCTCATCGTAACCCATCGGTGATTATTCCGTAATACCCGGAAAAACGGCAAACAATAGGTATTCCGTAATGCCCGGAAAAACGGCAAACAATAGGTAGCCCTTTGAGTTACGTTCGGTTACATTCTTGATTTCCCCATACCCCCAAGTTATGTGTTCAAGTCAGGTATTGATAAATCTGAGACTAATACCAACACAGGATCAAGCAGGAACAAGTTTGTTTATACAAACAACAGGATATGTCCATTGGGACAACATGTTAGGATTGTCGGCATTAGAAACAGAATCAGGTAACATGTCAAGTAGTGATATATCAGGTCATGTCAGGTAGTGTACATGTATCAAGTCATGTCAAGTAGTGGTGTATCAGGTATCAAGTGGGTGCTCATAATCAAACTGCAGCAAGTATGGGTGCACGACTAAAAGCATGAATGCACAAATATCGATCAGGGGTTACATAATGACTATGTAGGGTGCACAATATCAATCATGGGGTGTCAATATAACAACAATATGTAATAATGTGACATGGTATGCGAATAGATATAGAATTAATGGTATGGATGTACAAATATCGATTAGGGGTTACACTTACAGTTCCAATACTGATTAGGATGCATTTGATTAAGCATGGGGTGTTATTATAATAATAATATGAATTAATTTGATCTATAGATGCAGTTATATATATTTTAAATGATATGGATGCAAACGGGTATCCGAAAACAGTAAAACTTTAGTATGGATGTACAATGGGATGAACGGGTAACATTTTACTCATATGGATGCATAATACTATACCTAGCATGCGGCAAGATGATTTAGCATGCGAATACTTATGTAAATACTGATATGGATGCATACGGATGTCATATAACCGTAAAATGATAAACTGGTAAATGCGAGATGCACAACTAAATAATATGAAATAGAAATATTCAATTGGATGCAGTATATTGTAGTATAGCATGTAGCAAGATTAACTTGCCTCGACGGATCACGAAACGGATATGTACGGCACGTCCGACGTCAGTAAAACTTCACAACGCACGCACGGCACGTGGGATGGGTCCAAGTAATGCAAGAGGGTATGTTAGTTATGTATATGCCCTAGAGTCCATTGTTGTACATGTGATGTATATTATAACGGATGCTTGGATATATAGAGAGAGGACTTTCTTGCTCGATATGATAGTATGCTATCTGGTTTCGCTTTATCTTAACGTGTTAACAAATTCTGTTTTGTGATCACATGTTGATGAAGCCCTTGGGATATATACTTGACTACTAGGACTATGATGAGATCATACTAGTGGGGCCAGGGTAGTCAACGAGTACATCCTATAACTGTTCCTAGTCGAGGGTGTATCGAGACAGGGCATCGATACTCCGGAGTAGACTAGCGTACACGCATCTTGACCCATATGATGGGCGATGGATGATCTCATATCCATTGGTATTGGACATCAAAGATGGTGTACGGGTGCTCAGTGGAGACTGGGTACACTGAACGGACTCGCCGAGAACTCCTGGATGGTATTATACATATCGTCAGATAGCAGTTCTCCGGTGACACTGGTACAGGTTAGTCTGTAGACCCGAGATCGTCATAGAGTCTTGTGTGATTTCCCACTGTGCTTTGATTTCCACCTTACCACGTCCAAGAGGGCATGCAAAACGGTGGCTTTTGGGTACAGTCCCGAATCACATGGAGGCAATGAGCGATAGGAGGGGTTTCGTCTCTCCCGGTATAGGGAGTTGATATTGTGCTGTGTTCGATTGGCTATAACTGGAAGTCCCTAGCCAGGGCTGATATGGAAATTTACTGGTAAGAGTTATCAGTAGTTTCTTGACCCATTATGAGCCTTACATCGACATGACTTATCGGTTACTGGGGCCTGACGTTTACCACCCCTAGACTAGATATGCAACATATCAGACGAAGAGACCGGACTGTACGGTAGTGTTACTGATTGGATTCACAGGAGAATGTACAGGCTTGCTTGTTGATCTTCTGATCGCTCAATACCTGGGTGGCTGTTACGTTTAGCTGACCGCTTGCAGCTTGTGGGTGTTTGATATGATCATCACTTACTGCCGGCGTATTGGCGATTCTTTAGAATCCTACACAGAGGTTTCCTGGCTCAGGCAAAACGGAGTAGGAGCACATATGTGATATGTGCGAGACCGAGAATAATACGATATGAGATACCGTATTCTATTCTCGCGATATATGATATCGGCCGGGTATATGTGATTAGCCGGGTCATCGGATCAAGTGTTGATTCGATGAATCGATACATGTTATATTAGTCGGTTATATGCGATATAGCCGGATTGTCGGATCAAGTGTTGATTCGATAATTTAATGTATAATTATATATATGTGATATATTACATTATATTAACTAATATAAACTCGCTTTATTGATTCATTTTCTCACCGGATAATACATTGATATATATGCGATATATGTTAATTGTATTATTTTCTTTTGTTACAAAAATATATTATATATGTGATATATAATATTGTAACAAGTTATGATTACAAATGCAACATGTTTTGTGGAGTTTAAACAAGTTAGGGTTTGATTTGGGTTAGCATTTGGGTTAGCTTTTTCATGAAGCTTCATGAAGCTTTCTTTTGTTTTTAACTTAGATATTTTGTGTTGATATTTTGTGTAGATATTTCTTAACCCAACCCAAACCCTTTACCTTAGTTAATTCTCTACAAGGGTTAAGCCTTCATTCTTAATTCATGGTTGGTTTTGTAACCATAACAATAATTCATTATTCATCACAAAAAGTTTTTCTTCTTCATCTTCATTTTTCTCTTGAAAGAAAACCTTCACTAGCTTTTCATGTGTGATGATTAATGGTGAGAAATTGAAAATAAAAGAGAGCTAAATTCCCACTTCATCATCCTCATCTATTCTAGCCACTTAGATTAGGGTGTTCACTTCTCTAATAAGTTGTTTAGTGAAGTGTAACCTTGGGTTAAAGATTCTTCAAGGTAGATCATCTTCGAAAAGGAAGACTTCAAGCAAGAATGGATCATTCGACTTGTGGAGCCTCTTTTGAGTCTGGGAGATCATGGATCGCGGCAAAGGGACTACTACTCGGAGCTTATGAAGCGAAGGGACGGACTACAAAGGTTGTAATCCCTCTCTCTTAGATATAAAGTTGTTTACATGCATAGTTAACCCTAATTCTCTAGTTAAGATCTTGGTTAGGGTTTGTTTAGCACCCCAAAATTTTTAAAGTAGCATGATTGATGCTTGCCAAAACCTTGCTAAGGTGCTGTTAAGCTAATCCTACAGTGGTATCAGAGCCAAGTTAGAGTATTAGGAGTTGTCTAGACGAAGTTAGAAGTCCGATCGAACCCCGAAACCCCGAAATGACCCCTTTTCTGGAAATTTTTCAAAAAGTTAACATTTTTCATATTAAAAATACTCAGAAAATCAAGCAGGGAATTTTATGGACCCACCTGAAGAACGAGTCCCTAACTCGCTACAGTGACCGCGTAACCGTGGCCAAAACCTGGTTTTGGCGGCTGTTCCGCGTCGCCACTGTGGACGCTTGGGACGGGCCCTTCAGCGACGGTCCATAGGTGCTGGGGCATGCTACTGGAAATTTTTATTTTCTGCTTAAGTGTTGAGCTCACTGGGGTATTTTGGGAATTCGTTGTGTCTGTCGAATTATCTAACTTCGCCTAGTTATCTGTGATGTTTATGTGTTGCTGTGATATGTTATATTGGATCGTTGTGTATTGAATAGCCGGGGGTTTTATGTGAGATGAGAGTTATCTTTTTCATTCATGTAAAATTCATTTGTATGTAATATTATTTTATTGGGACACTTCCGGGTTGAGGATGATATCACCGTTGTATATTATTTACTTTTCCGCATTAGGATAGACCCAAGTCGGAGAGCACAAGTAACCGGGTTCTAGGGTCCAGTGGGAGGCCATCTCGAGAAGTCGAGATCGGGTCTCCTAACCCTAGAATTGGCAGGGTTACTTGCCGCTCTCATGGGGGTCTAAGGATGTGGGTTTATTCATTGCGACTGTGGAATCCGTGTTTTATAAAGGCTCAAAATTAAACACGGATGTCCTACAATATCCAATATTTCATATATTGACTTTTGCTGCAATGTTCTGTGATGAGATCATATTACTGCCTGAGACGAATGCTTATACTATATGTTGATATATATAAATTACTTCTTTCGTTTCTTCTGTGATGCTTAGGAAGCTTAAATGATGGGTTTTATTAATGAGATTAATAAAAGAAAAGAAACCTAAAAGATGTTGTAGAATCAAATTTTCAAAAAGGATAGCTACAGTTTTTACTTTGCATAGCGGTATTCCTTGTAGAATATCCAGCACCTTATTCGATAAGGAAAGAGCCGAGATCCCTTCACCGGGAGTGACCTCTTTAGCAAAACTGGCAGATGCTACAAACTCACGATTTAGTTTTTGATTGCTTCTATAGTTCTTGCTTTGCACAGCGGTATTAATGAAATATCCTGCACCTTATTCGATGAGGAAAAAGCCGAGATCCCTTCACCGGGAGTGACATTTTTAGCGAAACTAGAAAAGCCTCAAAAACACTCCTTTTCAAAATCACTTGTTTCTACAACGATATCAAGTTCATTATGCTCATGGTTTTCAGAAAAACCTGCGTAGCCCTCCGTTATTTCAGATAAGTATTATTTAGTATTTGTGCTACGGTAGTTTGGCATGCGTCAAGGCGTAGTGTACGGTAACTGATTAGTACTTATCTGCAACATAAGATGTGATTGGATTAAGGTATTCGTATGGCGTTGTTTGGCATGCGTCAAGGGTCGTACGGGTGGATTTAATTCAATCGAGAAATACATGGGTTGAACTTGACTAGCGGACTATGGGTTGTTTGGCATGCGTCAAGGTCATAGCACGCTATGGGTAAAAGATATTATCGGGAATTTCAAGTGTTGAAATTTACAATGAGATTGCATACCTTCTATGAGATAGTCGGATCCCGATACCCACTGCGAGTAAGAGTTACTCCTGGGAGAGTTTTACACATGACAATTAGCCGATCAAGTAGGTGTCTAGAAAGGTGTTAACGGGGTTATGCCTCTGGGAAAACGAGGTTTATTTTAATTAGGTCCGTGCGAAAACACGGGGAACCTCCCTCAAAGTACCAACACTGATCTGGCTGAAAGATTGGCGAATATGATATCCTGTGAGAAGAGGCTCGGCCGCAAATTTTCAGAGAGGGAGCTGGCTTCTAAAGCGCCGAGGGAGCTTCAAGCCAACCTTACGGGCAAGGCCAATAAAGCGTATGAGCTTTGGTGAGTGCTTCAAGAGGCCATCAAGGAGGTGGTAGCCATCGACAAAGCCGCCATGTTCACTCGTGAAATGGTTGAGGCTCATAAGGCCACTGAGAAAGAGCTTGAAGGCCGGCTTGCCTCATACCAGGCCCAGCAAGCTCAGGCGGAGGCCCGTCTTCTGACGATATTGAATCATGAAGGCGAGGCTCAGCGAAAAAGGGATGAACTGGCAAATCTGCTAAATCGCCGCCGACCTGAAGAATTGTATATATATATATATATTTGTATTCTTCCTTTGTACATACTCCTGAATGAGAGTACATATTTTTTTCTGTTCTTCCACGAATTGTACTTTGTATTCAATTTGATTCATGAATAAAATACATATTTTTCTTCACGATCGTGTGTCCCTTCTTATTAAATGTATTCTGTGGATAGTCTATCTCAATATCTTTGCAGGAAAACGACGGCTTAGGATTCAGGGTTAAAAGTCTGCCTCCTAAAACTTTTCAACTTTATGAGCCGTGAGGGTCTCATAAAGAATTTTCTCCCTACCGGTCGAGAGGATCCCGTAGGTGTAATTTCTCCTTAAGAATCGTGAGGATTCCTAAACTTGTTTTCTCTCGCAAGTCGTAAGGATCTCACAAGAGAGTTTGCTTCCTTACGAGTCGTGAGGACCCATAAGTGATGGGTGAGGTTATCATCATCCGCATTTCATGGAATCAGGGGTTGCTCTGGATGCTTCCCACGGGTTCACTGCCGTGTTCTGCTAGGACCAGGCTCCGCTCTGGACGTTTCCCACGGGGTCAGGATTGACGTTATCCGAGTTCCACATGACCAGGAATTTGCTCTGGATGCTTCCCACGGGTTCACTGCCGTGTTCTGTGAGGACCAGGCTCCGCTCTGGATGCTTCACACGGGGTCAGGATTGACGTTATCCGCGTTCTACGTAGCCAGGAATTTTGCTCTGGATGCTTCCTACGTGTTCACTGCCGTGTTCTGCGAGGACCAGGCTCCACTCTGGATGCTTCACACGGGGTCATTTCCGTGCTCTGTGAGGACCAGGATCCGCTCTGGACGTTTCCCACGGGGTCAAGATTGACGTTATCCGTGTTCCACATGACCAGGAATTTTGCTCTGGATGCTTCCCACGGGTTCACTGCCGTGTTCCGCGAGGACCAGGATCCGCTCTGGACGTTTCCCACAGGGTCAGGATTGACGTTATCCGCGTTCCACGTAGCCAGGAATTTGCTCTGGATGCTTCCCACGGGTTCACTGCCGTGTTCTGCGAGGACCAGGCTCTGCTCTGGATGCTTCACACGGGGTCATTGCCGTGCTCTGCGAGGACCATGATCCGCTCTGGACGTTTCCCACGGGATCAAGATTGACGTTATCCGCGTTCCATGTGACCAGGAATTTTGCTCTGGATGCCTCCACGGGTTCACTGCCATGTTCTGCGAGGACCAGGATCCGCTCTGGACATTTCCCACGGGGTTAGGATTGATGTTATCCGCGTTCCATGTAGCCAGGAATTTGCTCTGGATGCTTCCCACGGGTTCACTGCCGTGTTCTGCGAGGACCAGGCTCCGCTCTGGATGCTTCACACGGGGTCATTGCCGTGCTCTGCGAGGACCAGGATCCGCTCTGGACGTTTCCCACGGGGTCAGGATTGACGTTATCCGCGTTCCACATAGCCAGGAATTTTGCTCTGAAAGCTTCCCACGGGTTCACTGCCGTGTTCTGCGAAGACCAGGCTCCGCTCTGGACGTTTTCCACGGGGTCAGGATTGACGTTATCCGCGTTCCACGTAACCAGGAATTTTGCTCTGGATGCTTCCCACGGGTTCACTGCCGTGTTCTGCGAGGACCAGGCTCCGCTCTGGATGCTTCACACGGGTCATTGCCGTGCTCTGCGAGGACCAGGATCCGCTCTGGACGTTTCCCACGGGGTCAGGATTGACATAAACCGCGTTCCACGTAGCCAGGAAGGGTTGACTTTATCCGCATTTCATGGAGTCGGGGTTTGAATCTCGGTCATCTGTGCACCGCCGAGTCATAGAACTGGGTGTTGCCGCTGTTCCGCTTTGCTTGATGTTGTGTCTGCTGTAATGAGACAAATGTTGAGATTATCTCCAGGCTATCTGTGAACCGTTGAGATTTGGCTTCTTCTTCTGATGAAACCAGGGGAGGAAAGGTGTGATTCCTTCTTTGTTTGCGCCCCTGAATTGTATACAGGGATTGATGTGATATCACCTGTAGGGCATAAATTTCATTCATATTATTATTTTTTTTATTTTATTCCGCGATGCTCTATCATTTCAGCTTTTATATCGCGAAGGTCGCGATTGCCCAATCATTTCGGCTATTTTTCGCGGTGTCCAATCATTTCGGCTATATTTTTTTTATTTTTACTCGCTGCTTTTTATTGCGAGTTGCCCAATCATTTTGGCTATTTTGCATGCATACATTTTTTTACTTGCTGATTTTTTTTGCAAGTTGCCCCATCATTTCGGCTATTTCGTATGCATGTGTGGTTTGCTAGCTTTTTTCGCTGCAAGCTTGGAATTAGACACTGATTTCGGCATCAGTATCGCTACAACAGGGATATTTCCAGGAGCGAATCATCATTTGCCTCTGTCGATGACGAACAAGGGTGGCTTAGTAAACAGGGTTAAGATCATGTCGACTAAGGCTTTTGACTTCATGAGCCGTAAGGGTCCCATAAAGGTATTTCTCCCTACAAGTCGTGAGGATCTCGTTGGTGCATTTTCTCCCTAGGATTCGTGAGGACTCCTAAGTGTATGATCTCTTATAAGTCGTAAGGATCTTACAAGAGTATTTTCTCCTTATAAGTCGAGAGGACTTACAAGGGTTGTTCACCGTGTAGACATATCCTTAGCCACGGATGGGACTTCGTTAGGGAAATGTTTATTCACGCCCGTGGACTGTATACAAGGGTCAATATTGAGCCGCTTGTAGGGCAATATCGGAGGTTGTGGGGGCTGCTTAAGAACAGGTTCAGATCCCTGTAGCTTAAGACTTTCAAATCTTATGAGCCGTGAGGGTCTCATAAGAGGATTCTCCTTACGATTCGTGAGGATCGCAAGTGTAATTTCTCCTTAGGAATCATGAGGATTCCTATGTGTGTTGCTCCCTTGTGAGTCGTAAGGATCTCACGCAGTTGGTTTCTCCTTACAAAGTCAAGAGGACCTTGCAAGTGTCTTTTAACGAGATCGCGCCCTTTCGGGTTTTCACAAAACTCGTCGGTAGCCCTGCTGTTTTTACTCACGGAGCCCTTTCGGGTTTTCATCCGTGCCCATTTCGCTTATTGACATACCGTTTTTCTTTCTGTTTTTTCTTTTTTTTTTATTCCAACGAGGTTGCGCCATTTCGGGTTTTCATAAAACTCGCCGGTAGCCCTGCTGTTTTTACTCACGGAGCCCTTTCGGGTTTTCATCCGTGCCCATTTTGCTTATGGACGTACCATTTTCTTTTTTCTCTATCTTTTTTTTATTCTTCTTTTTTTTGTATTAGCTTTGGGATGCTGCAATCCACCGTAGTTTATCGACATCTCGGTCAATGGCTAGTTTTAGGACATAGTAGTCCGTTGTTAGTTTAAGGACGTTTCGGTCCGTTGTTAGTTTAAGAACGTTTCGGTCCGTTGTTAGTTTAAGGACGTTTCGGTCCGTAAGCCGGCTACTACTTATAGAGTTTGGGCTTAGGAAGATAGCGAGCGGACATAGGCGTCATCATCTATCGTTGACCTAGGTCGGGACTTGTCAAGCGTAGTATTTATTCAGGAAGCGACCGGTTATTGGCCTGAAAGGTCTTTCACCATGCATGTCCATGAGTAGGTAGGCCCTACCCTGGTAGACCTTGTCTATGATATACGGGCCTTCATAGTTCAGCTTGAATTTTCCCCGTTTGGCGCGATTGGGGATTATAGGTCTTTTGACCACTAGCACGAGTTCGCCTTGGCGGAACGTTCTCGGCCTAGTCAATCTCTCATATGAACGCGTCATTTTTGCTTTGTAAGCCTCCAGATTTTGTTGCGCTATGAGCCGGGTTTCATCAAGGGCATTGAGCTCCTCAAGCCGAAGGTGAGCATTCTCTTCGTCCGTTAGCTCGTAATGAACTGCCACTCGTAAAGAGGGTAGCTCTATCTCGAGGGGAAGTACTGTTTCTGTACCGAATACCAATGTGTACGGCGTTATGTTCGTGGCCGTTTTGAACGTAGTCCAATACGCCTAGAGAGCTTCATGCAGTCTCTCGTGCCAGTCCTTCTTATTTCGAGACACCGTCTTTTTCACGATCTTTGTCAAGGTCTTGTTGAAAGCCTCAGCTAGACCGTTAGCTCGGGGATTATAAACTGAGGAGCATCTCTGTTCCCCTCCGAACGGCGGCCGAGACGCGGGACGTCTCACCTGAGGTTCGGGGCAGATGCTAATTGGTGCTATCCGTCCATGTCTCCGAAGATGCCAAGTTGATTTATGGCACCGTGTATCGAAGGTCTGAACGGATGCGTCCGATGTAGCAGACTTCGTCAGATTCCCCCTCGCTTGAGGGGTTTTTTGATTGTGGGGACGCTCTTCCCTGCAGACGCAAGCCCCTGCAGTTAATTACGCTACCGCGTCGCGGTAACAACTTTCTCCTTCTCCAGATGGTCACTTCGTGTCGTGTGTGTTTAGTTTATGTTTTGTTGCCCGTGGATTGTTTACGGAGACCGAGTTATGTCGTCGCCCGTAGGGCGTGGACTAGTCCAAATCCGTATTATCTTAGATTTGGGTTTGGGGGTTTGGTTTGAGGATACGTTAGCCATATTTAAGGCCAAGATCAACTCAAACGTTTGTTAAGGATTCGTTAGTCCAATTTGAGACTAAGATCAACTTAACGGGATCGTTTAGATCCGACAAAAGAGCATTTGGGCTCTATTGTTCCAGTTTAGGGACGTAGTGCTCCATTGCATGTATGGCCGTCGGGACCCGTCACCTCTCTGACGATGTTGAAGGATTACAACGACAGATGTCAGAGGAGTTCAGAGATGTACCCTTGAACCAAAGTTGATTGGGGGATCTATAGTCCAGTTTGGGACTAAAGTCTGTTTGAATGGTTTAAGGATACGTTAGCCATATTTAAGGCTAAGATCAACTTAAACGGGATCGTTTAAATCCAACAAAAGAGCGTTTGGGCTCTATCGTTCCAGTTTAGGGACATAGTGGTCCATCGCTAGTTTAAGGACATTGCGGTCCATGGGTAGTTTAAGGACATTGCGGTCCATTGTTAGTTTTAAGACATCTCGGTCAAGGTTAAGGACGTCGTAGTCCATGGGTTTAAGGACCCCACAGTCCATTGTTAGTTTTAAGACATCTCGGTCAAGGTTAAGGACGTCGTAGTCCATGGGTTTAAGGACCCCACAGTCCATATCAATGTATGGTCATCGGGACCCGTCACCTCTTTGAAGACGTTGAGGGATTACAACGCCAAGTATCAAAGGAATGAAGAGATGTACCCTGGAACCGGAGTGGATTAAATAGTCTTTGGCCCAATTTGGGATCAAGACCAATTAATTATGTTATGAGCCCATTAGCCCAGTTAATTACGAATTGAGGACTTATGGCCAGCTTGGGCTAAGTCCAATCATGTCTGGGACATCGGCCCTCCTGTTGGTCCCTTGAAGGAGAGGCTTTGCCTCTGGCCATTTAGCCAATTGGGCCAATGCCTAGTGTTAAACACTAAAGACCAATCAGTGTTGAACATTGAGAATGAGGTTGATAAGTCAGTGTTTAACACTGGAAGATAGTTGGTGTCAACACCAGCAACAAGGCCTTCAAATTAGTGTTAAACACTAAAACAGACCAGTGTTAAGCACTGGCAACAGAAATCCCAAATTAGAGTTGAACACTAAGGTAATCAGTGTTGAACACTGCAAATAAAGTTCTTTGCTTAGTGTTGAACACTAAGGCCAAACAACGTTTTAACACTGAATTCAGGGGTTCCAATTTAGCGTTAGATGCTGAGGCAAGAGGGGTCACGTGGTAGCACGTGAGGGCGCCCTCCCTTCGTTTGTTCTGTTGAGAAGATCGCATCTTTTGGAGCATCACGTGTCATCACGTGACGGGTGTTTGAATGGAGTATGTTAAAGCCTCTGCCAAGGGTCACGTGGGTCACGTGAGGAACTGCCTCAAAGGGCTTTCTGTAGATCTTTTGGGGGGGTCACGTGGTGACACGTGACCCTGCTTTTCTGTAGTTGTTTAGAAGATCTGTTAATCCCTTTCAGGAATTAAATTCCTCGTAGGGTTGAACCCTAACAATAATTTCAGAGGAATTAAATTCCTAGTTCCTTTTGAAGAGTTGAACTCTGAATTTTCTGTAGGAATTAAATTCCTCATACATGTGAAGAACTGAATAGGGTTAAACCCTAATAAAAGTTTTAAGGAATTAAACCCCCACTTTCTGTTAGAGAATTATTCTGAGGAATAAGATTAAGGGAATTAAATTCTTGTTGTTTTAACATAACTAAGTTCTTAACTAGGGTTAAACCCTGATTCTTTTCATTCTGAAGGAATTAAATTCCCATAACACAGGGTCAAACCCTAATTTTATTTTGAAGGAATTAAATTCCTATAGTTCTGTGAGAATTAAATTCTCGTGCTTCCATTCCCTCTCTATGCTTTGGATCTACATAGCAGGATCTCAACCCATTGAGAATTAAATTCTCAACTCAAGGGGAGATGTGCACTTTACAGATCCTCCATCAAAGAGAGAAGAAATATGTCCTTCTATTTTATATCAGAGTTAAACTCTGTTGAGAATTAAATTCTCTTTTCTTTCAATGAAACCTTCCTTTTCTTACCTAGGGTTTTCTTTTGCAGAAGATCCAAATTCCTCTAAAGTATCAAGGCTCTCTCTCTTTTCTTCCCTCTGCATATATATTTCTCTTGTGTGTCTCTTGGCTCCTATTTATAGGAGAAGCAGCCGAGTCAATTAGTTTTGGTGGATCTTTCATTAGGAGATTTGATTTGTATCCATCATTCGTTTTGGACCTTTGGATTATTAGGTGAATTTTATTCACCATTGGATTTTAAATCCAGAGATTCTCCTTTGTTATTTCGGTTAGATTTTACGGGGAAATCTTTCCAAATTCGAGATTTTCCCATAGATAGATGATATTTAATTATCTTTAATTCAATCGGTTGCTTTTGGAAAGATTTGAGAGGTCTTTTCTCAGAATTTAATTCTGTTAACAAATGGGTTTTGAGGTCGGTCACGTGTGGCCACGTGACCCTTGGTCACGTGTGGGCACGTGACCCTTGGTCACGTGTGGGCACGTGACCACCTTGGAACGAGCCTTCTTCTTTCTTTTTGCGCTCTGTCTTCTGGTTGCTGCTTAACCGTCACGTACCATCACGTGACCCCTGGTCACGTGTGAGCACGTGACCCTCGTCTGGACTCTTTTTCTTGATTTAACCGGAGAACAAGTCTGCTGCTTTTGAGTATCACGTGCCAACACGTGACCCTGGTCACGTGGGAGCACGTGATCTCTTCTGAAGCCTTTTCCTTGATTTGATCAGGGAACCGGTTTGCTTTTGAAGCCGCTTTTAATTGTCACGTGCCAACACGTGACCCAGATCACGTGGGAGCACGTGACCCAGATCACGTGGGAGCACGTGACCCTTTCTGAAACCCTTTTCTTTGATGTAGTCGGGAAGCTGAATTTGCCTTGCCGATGCTTTTAGATGTCACGTGCCAACACGTGACTGCTGGTCACGTGTAAGCACGTGACCCTTTTCTGAAGCCTCTTCCGTGGGCTTTCCTGATTTTAAATCAGGAAACAATCTCCAGTCTATATTATGTTGTTGTGCGAAGTGGCTGATCTTGTGGCTTCTGTAGGCTGGTCCGTTATCGGAGATGATCCGTCTCGGAGTTCCAAACCGATAAATGACGTGCGTCTTGAAGAAATGGAGGAAATTATCTGTCTTCGCTTCCCTCAGCGGTACCGCTTCTGCCCATTTGGAGAAGTAATCAGTTGTCGCCAAAATGAATCGATGTCGATACTGGTTCGATGGGGCCGATTATGTCAGTTCCCCACATTTCGAACGGCCAGCTAGCCACCGTTGGATGTAGTGGATTCGGATGCTGATGGATAAAATCGCCGTGATTCTGGCACGAATGGCACTGCTTCGCGTATTCGAGGCAGTCTTGGATCATCGTGGGCTAATAATAACCCATCCGTTTGATCTTCAGCTTCATCTTTGGCCAGGCTTGGTGAGAACCGCAGAGTCCGTCGTGAGTTTCTTGGACGACTTTTTTTGCTTCTTCAGGTCCCAGGCATCTTAACCACAGAGAATCAAATGACCTCTTGTACAGAGTATCGTTGACGAAGGCGAAACATAGGGCTCGCTTCATGAGCTGATGTTTTGAGGACGCATCTTCAGGCGTTCGACGGGATTTGAAGTAATCTATAAAGACTTCTCTACAATCCTCAACCTTTTCTTGGTGTTTTACTTGTAGAGCCATTTTCTCGGTCGCTCCATTTTCCTCGGACGACTCCGGAAATCTTTCTGCCGGTGCAAGAACTCGACTGCTTTGTACCACGATTCTTACGTCATCGAGGTTCTCATCGGCCAATTCTTTAGCAAGCTTGGCTAATGCATCCGCTTTGCTATTTTCGGCACGCGGTATGCTTTCCAAGGTGTAGGAAGGAATTTGAGTCAGCAGTTGTTATACTTTCTCGCCGTACTTCACCAACTTAGGCTTGCACGTTTGATAGTCGCCGTTTACTTGACTAACAACCAGTTGGGAGTCTCCGCATATGAGGAGGTTTTCAATTCCCATGTCGATGGCGATCTCGAGACCTGCTATCAACGCTTCATACCCGGCTTCATTGTTTGTCCTCGGCTCCGTTAAGGAGAAGGCAAAGCGCATTATCCCTCCTTGTGGAGTCACGAAGATAAGGCCTACCCCTGATTTGATTATGGGGGTGCTTTGTTTGCGCTTCTTCATGGAGGATGCTCCATCGAAATAAAGTTCCCACCGGGTATCACCCCCGTCGATTGTGTCAAACGCATGTTCGTCTGGCAATTCGCAGTTCAAGCGAGAATCGGAAGGTATCGGATGCTCAGCTAGGAAGTCGGCGATGGCCTGGCCTTTCACCTCCTTAAGAGGCTGATAAGTTATCGAGAACTCCATCAAGAGCAATGCCCATTTATCGAGCCGCCCCGTCAATATGGCCTTTGACATCAAATACTTGAGAGGATCCACCTTCAATATGAGGCGGACTTCATGCGCCAACGCATAGTGCCTGAGCTTCGTTATCGCGAAGATCAATTCCAAGCAGTGCTTTTCGATGGGAGAATAATTGCTTTCTGCCCCTAGTAGAATTCGACTCAAATAGTAGAGAGCTCTCTCCTTCCCTTGGTCGTTCCCTTGTGCCCATAATGCGCCTAAAGAACCTTCGAGGGCTGTTGTATAAAGAATGAGGGGCTTTCCCTTGACCGGAGCGGCCAGTACCGGCGGATTCTGCAAGTATTGCTTGATTTCGTCCAGTGCGCTTTGGCATTTATGGTCCCAAACGAAAGGGGTTCTCTTCTTCATCAGGTGACTGTAAGGACGACACTTGCCGGAGAGATTGGCTATAAATCGCTGGATATATGCGATCTTCCCTTAGAGAGACCGCAATTGCTTAAGAGTCCTTAGCGGGGGCATCTCCATAATTGCCTTGATCTTTGACGGATCTATCTCGATACCCCGGTGTCGGACGATAAATCCTAGGAATTTGCCCGAGGAAACTCCGAATGCGCATTTGAGAGGGTTCATCTTCAAGTTATATTGCCGAAGGCGTTGAAACACGACTCTCAGATGCTCTAAATGTTTCTCGTATGATTTACTTTTCACTACGAGGTCGTCGATATAGCATTCGACGATTTCATGTATGAGATCATCGAAGATCTTCGTCATGGCCCTTTGATAGGTGGCACCAGCGTTCTTTAGACCGAAGGGCATCACCTTGTAGCAGAATATACCCAAAGGGGTCCGGAAAGCGGTATGCTTCTGGTTCTCGGGATGCATCTTTATCTGGTTGTATCCTGACGAGCCATCCATGAAGGAGAAGACTTCGTGAGTGGATGTATTATCTATCATCAGCTCGGTGACCGGTACTGGGAAGTCGTCTTTCGGGTAGGCTTTATTGAGATCCTGAAAGTCTACACATATGCGCACTGTCCTATTTTTCTTCATCACCGGGACGATGTTGGCGATCCAGTCAGGATACTGAACTTCTTGGATGAAGCCAGAGTCCATCAGCTTCTTGACCTCGACGTTGATGCTCATCTCAAGCTTGAGCCACATCCTTCTCGGCACTTGTTTGATTGGCTTGGCGTCCGGAGATATCGCCAATCTGTGTACAGCTATTTCCGGATCTAGCCCCGGCATCTCGGAATAGTTCCATGCAAAACAATCTTTATGCTGCATGGGAACGATAGGCATCCCAATAACCGGGATGCCAAACTACCGAATCATGAGTTAACGAGTCATGATGACAACATTCTAACCCTTTCTTCAGACAGCAGCTCACTGACGAATTTCGGTTGCGGGTCACTTGCCGTACCCAGATCAATTTTCTTGAGGTTATCTGCAGTAATGTGTACTCCATCTTCCAGCTCTTTCGGCACCAGTGGAAACTCTGAGATCACCTCATCATCATTGTTTTCGAAGCACCAGGGGAGGTCATCCATATTCTCGGGCTCTTCTTCTGATAGTGTTATCATATGACAAATACGAGCTCGCTTCCAAGACCGATGTTGATCTGGTTCTACTCTCGTGAATTTGGGTTCATGCTTCTGCAGCGGGGTTACCCTCCAGCTGCTGGATAGAGCGAACCTGCCTTGCTGATACTGGTCTTCTACCCAGTCTTTAAATGTGAAGCAGTCTTCGAGAGGATGTCCTATTGCCCTGTGATAGGAGCAATAATCTGGGTGATTGACTTCGCCTGCTTGATAGGGGTGTTTGGACTCCGGAAGTGTAATCATTTGATGTTTTATGGCAAGATCAAGTATCTTCTGTGTTTTGTTCTGGGGAAAAGAGTATGCTCGACCCATCTTCTTTATAAGAGACGAATCCGGATTGCTCGATTCCCAATCACGTGGCTTGCTGGTCCTGCTTTGTCGCTGTCGAACGCCTTTCACGCTCCTTGATTTATTTTTGCCTCTGCGTCGGGCCTTTTGTATGACGGGTTGATAAGGAAGAGCATTGTCATTCTCCGCGGCCTGTCGAAGGAGGCGCTGCGTCCTGGCTTTTTCGTAAATGGCCATCTCAAGACTATGGTCATCCCGGATCTTCTGACCTGCTTCCCTTACTAGCTTGTCCATCCGTTCTTCAAATGATGGACTCAGCATTTTGATGGTAGGATCCCGTTTTGGTTCAGGGTCGGTATCTTTTAATAGAACGTCTCCTTCTTCATCGAAGTCATGTATGACGTAGCTGCCATGGACTTGCTCCCGTTTTCTGGATTGAACATATCCAAGCCCGATCGTTTCCATTCTCCCGTTGGGCAACTTGCGCTGAGTTCCGGGGACATCCCAAATCCTATTGTAGAATCCAACTTGTCGAGTAGTCTGTCTGAAGGGTACACCTTGGCGCTTCAATAGCCTTTTCAAGCCTTCCGTGTAATATCTAGGCAGACGGATGGGTTGGAGCCTATCGGGCGTAGAATCGGCGCCATGCCAAATTTCTATTTCCGTTTTGGTTCCCTCGGATTGGTAGAATAGGATCACCTTTTCACCTTTTCGCCTGGGAGGGACGTAGAATGTCTGTAGTTCTTGCACACTAGAAGTTTTAAGTGCATCGAGCTCTTTGTAATGCTCTTGTGGAACCATGGTGATTTGCAAATTCTGATCATCGCCAGCGAAGGCTTGTATTGATGGCCGAGCGGAAAATATAGCGTTAACCTCGTCTTCCGAGTCGCTGCCGAAGATCGACATGGGGCGGACGGTCCCGGGTTGTTGTGCTGGGGCGGCCCTGAATAAACTATCTCTTCTTCCTTCTCGGTATCACTCTCGAAGACTGGAATAGTGGTGATAGCTTTGTTCTTCGGTTTGTGACACCTTTCCGTGTCCTCAAAATCTGGTAAGAAGTATTTTGCATCTTCGTACTTTCGGACTTCGTTCACGGAGAATGGGTTCAACTCTCCCGTCACAATGTACTCGAGACCATCTTTGAAATACTTCATACACTGGTGTTGTGTAGAAAAGATGATGTTGTACTCGTGTAACCAAGGCCGGCCGAGCAAAGCGTTATAGCAGGTCTTGGCGTCGATGACATGAAATTTAATATCCGTGATAAGTAGCCCGAAGCGTAACGTCAGTATCACAAACCCGAGGGTCCATGATGATTGGGAATCGAAACCGGAGATGGTGATTTTATCACGAGCGAGGTGCTGAACGCTCATGCAGATTTCCTTCAACACTTGCACGTTGAGGAGATTAACGGAAGACCCATTATCGACCAGGATTTTGCCTATCTTGATACCGTGACAGTATCCGAAGACATAAAGGGGACGGTTGTGCTCGCACATCCCGAGGAGGAGATCTTCATCGCCGAAGGTGATATCGGCTGTGTGTATTTCTTCCAGCTCGTCCTTCATCTTTTCTTCGGCGAGGAACGCTTGGAATTGCTCAGGCTCCTGCAGTGCCTTGATCAAAGAATCTCTTGCTTCTTTTGATAGCAGAAGGGCATCGAGAATACTTAGCTGCGAGGGTAGCTTCCTCAAGTGTGCCAGAACGTTGTAGTACACCTTACTTTTTTTTGGCGGGTCCTTGGCGGTCAACTCTTTGACGACTTGGTCATCTAGGGCAATATCCTCAGGGACTTTTTCTTTTCCCTTATCTTTTCTATTCGCGGGTCCGAGAATCTTTTCGGGCAGCGTACAATTGCGCAGCTGAATATTTTCACAGGTCTTTGGTTCTTCCTCTTTTCCCGAGGTGGATTCTTTGAAGAGAGGGCCAAGAGTCATTTCTTCGTCGGAGTCACTCCCGAAGGTGAGAACTTGCGATCCCCCGACGTTAACCATACGACAGTTGCCGGTAGTTCTTCTAAGCTCCTCGGTCGTACTTCTTCGCTCCCGCCGAGTTTTGCGTTTCATCCGCTTAAAATGTTGCCGGTGAGCAACATATCCCTGCCACCATCTTTTAAAGGCGTTGCACTCTTCGGTGGGGCGCGCAATCTTTCGATGATACGAGCAGTAGCTAGGATGCGTTTCTGCTTTACCAAGAATGTTTCCTTCGGAGGGCGGTAGCTCATCCCCATTGATATGGCTTTAGCGAACCTTTTCCTTATCCTAAACATGTTTTTATCTGCAACGGAGGCACTTTGATCTGGCGGGAGTGTTTCAACCCTTTCGTCCAGTCGCCGTGTTTGGCCTTTTCAAATATATCCATCTCACGCTCTTGAGCAGCTTTGCTTTCAAGGAGCGCTTCATTCAGGAACGCATCAATCATTTCGTCTGATGGGCCTCGAAGTTCCGGCTCAGGATTTGCCCCCAGTTTCTCGGTGCAAGGAGCTTCTTCATCATCTATCGACGAGTGAGAGATCACATGGCAGCTTGCTACGTAACCCTCAGATTTATCCGACGAATCTTCTCTATCATCTCCGTCCTCAAGGACGTGGCTGAGAAATTCTTGAAGTGTGACTGGAGTTCGCGCTTTTTGGTTATACTCTTCCAGCGCGTCAATATGTTTTTACAGGTTCGTGCGCTTGTCACCATGCTTCACGGTCTTTTTGGTCTTCTTCTTCTTCTTCGAAGACTTCGACGGCTGGGTGCGAACGCTTTGGCTATCACTATCAATCTTTGGAGTTGGGCGCGTCCTCAGCATCCCTTCGATGATCTCAGGTTCCAAAGGATTCTTCCACCTGATCTCCGGGCATGTCTGGAGATCGTTCAGCATTCTTTTGGTTTTGGCTGAAAGAGCGACCTCCCATGGAGCTTCTTCAACAAAACAGCAAGATGCCCCCGGTGTGTCCGTCTTCTTAGGAGTGTGCGGTTGTGGTGGGCTTACTTTCCACTTCTCAGACAGCGCAAACTTACCTTGTTGGTACTGATCCTCGATCCATCCCTTAAAGGCGAAGCAATCTTCGATTGGATGGCTTATGGTTTGGTGGTAAGGGAAATAACTGGGACTATTAGCTTCGCCGGGTTGCAGTGGTCGCTTAGGATTTGGCAGATTGATGAGCCTGTTGCGTATCGCCAGTTCGAATAGTCTCTTCATTTTGTCCCGTAGGAACGAGTAAGGACGCTTCATTTTCTCATTATAATAGCGTCGTCTCTCTTCCAGTTGATCCGTTAGTTTTGGGGCACTGGGCTGTTATTGGGTATTTGCAACGAAGGTCGCCTTCCCCTTATCCTTTTCGTTCCGCGGTTCCGGCTTCGGAGGAGACGGTCAATGACCCATCTGGTCCATCTGGGCCAGCTTGTCGATTAAAGCTTGGAACATGGTCAGTTTGAAGAACATCATGAATTGTGAAATAGTTGCATGAGGGTCTAGGGTGCCCACAAACATGCCCACCGCTGATGCTTCTTCGATGCGATGTTCGCATTTCGACCACAGATTCCGCCATCGAATCGCGTATTGAACCCACGTCTCTCCTGGCTTCACCCTGGCATTGATCAATGCTGTTATTGGGGTGCGTTCACTAGCACTCGCGAATCGCTGGGTGAACAACAACTCCATTTATGTGAAAGTCTTGACAGAGTCGTTTGGAAGTTTGGAGTACCACTCAAATGCCGTCTCCGACAAGCTGCCGACGAATTGGCGGAGCAAAAGCTTATCATCACCCTCATTGTTGCCGCAAAGAGCCCTGAACTGAGCGACATGTTGATAGGGATTGCCTGTCCCCTTGTACACATGGAATTTGGGGATTGTGTATCCCGGCGGGTATTTTATTTGGTCATACCAGCCTGGATACGGTCGCCCAGTTTTAACAACTTGGCCAGCCGCTTCATTTGCCTGGTAAGCTCGTATTTACTGAGCAATATAGTCATCCAGAGCGGCCTTGGAAATAGTTTCCTCTTTGGCTGCTGGAGGAGGATTAGACGTCTCCCCTTTGTCGTCTTCAATAATGATCGGAGGGTCTTCAGCTGGAGGATCCGGCTGTAGCATCATCCCGACCATGTCTTGGAAGAGAAGCGCCATTTGTTTTATGTTGGCAGCTTGTTCTGTAGCTTCTCTGTCCTTCTTTTCGAGGACTCTGCATAGGAAGTCAGCATCGGTTTCTTGTTCGTGACGCTGCTCCGATGACGCCTCCGGGCTTTCTTTTGGTCCGGTGAGTGCGGCCATTGCAGTCAGGATCTCCTGAAGCTTCTGCTGCTGTTGTTCCTGAGCCCTTGTTATGGATCGTGTGAGCGGTCGGTGGCCCGTCGAAGTGCGACTTTCCTCTTTTCCGGAAGCCATGTAAACAGTATGGACCGTTATGCCCCCAGATTTGGGGCGTTTGGGCTCAGCATCTTTGTGATCTACCATAGTCATAGGAGCTTTCTCTGGCCTCCTTCTCCTTTGAGCAGTTAACATCGAGGGGACCGTTGTAGCGGGCACCCATGTAGTTGTCGTCCTTTGTGGCTTGCCAGGACGGCCCTCTTCCTGCTGAACCTTCAGCTTCTTCTGTCGGCGAAGATAGTCTTGATCGATTACTGACTCCCGGACCCGTCGCCAGACTTTGTAAACTTTGGAGGACAGCCGTTGAGGGGGCTGCTCCGGCTTTATTTCTGTAACATTCTCCACCGGTGGAGGAGATCTTTTCAGTACGGCGGTAAGAGAGTTCCTGTGCACCTTGTTCAGCAATTCAAAAGTGTTCCCGGTTGGAACAGCAGCATCGATCTCCACCATTGGAGCTGGTGGAGTAAATCCAGACGGAGAGCTGCCCCCAACCTTCCGTACTAGGCGCCAGTGACGACGTCGA
The DNA here is from genome assembly GCA_030015575.1 of Agapanthus africanus. Taxonomy (NCBI): domain Eukaryota; kingdom Viridiplantae; phylum Streptophyta; class Magnoliopsida; order Asparagales; family Amaryllidaceae; genus Agapanthus; species Agapanthus africanus. The sequence continues at coordinate 593,524,008 of CM057344.1, read as the reverse complement.
GCGTGTCGAGCTGCTGGGATTGTTTCAGCTAGAGGGGTGACTTTGTCATGCCCCCTGCTCTGGTGAGGCGCTGCCGGTACCAGTCTCTTGAAGACCGACGTTCGTTGAGTAGCAGTATCCAATCTGTCAAAGACAGACTTCTGAGCAGGAACGGGAGCCGGAGTGGGAGCCGGAACAGTCAATCTCGTGAAGACCGATCCTTTGGCAGGAGAAGCCGCCTTGACGACTTCGGGAGCAGGGATGGTTATTCCCTTCGGAATAACCTTTTCTTGAATTACAGGCTTCATCATGGGCCCACAGGAACTTTGGCCCAATCGGGTGAAGACCGAGGCGCTGGAGCTGGACGGTGATTCGTGTATCAAAAACTATCTATTACCGCAATCAAGAACGACGTCGCATGTAGCTAGCCGGTGAGTACGAGTCGGTCCACAGGGATGTTGTGAATCTCCTATTCGCTCAAACGAGTTAATTCCGATGGGAGTTCGGATTGATTAATTAAATCTAAAAACTAAATCTATCTATACTAAGATTATCTAGATCTAAATCTTGCTAGGGTTAGGTTTAGGAATGGTTTGAAAATGTAAATAAATCTCAACGCTTTCTATACCCAAATTAGGATCTATGAGGAGTTATGGTAATTATCAATAAAGGGGATTAGATCCATTCGGGAAGGTGTTCCTTCCTCTAGGTTCTTGTCCTTCCTTTAGAGATCCTTACCCTAACCTTTATGGAAAACACGCGCAACCGGGCCTTTATACTACGGTGTCATCGCTACCTCGAGGGATAGGGTGCCGTAGGGCGCGGTGTGTGCGTGTATGCATAGAGTCCTATTGAAAATATGAAATGGGCAAGAAAGGGATGAGAGATCTCATCTCTCAAAAGCCTTCCCCAAAGCTAACCTTAACAAGCGAAGAGACTACTCGCTCATTAGGGAATTTAAAAACATTTATCTAGGGCAAAGAATGAAAAATTACCTAGGGCAAGAATTGAATCTAAACTAGGGCAATTAAATAAATCTACTTACTTTACAGATGGCTCTCTCCAAACATCAACGCAGGGTTGTCAGATCTGAATTCATGAAGTGAAAAGAGGCATCGATGCTCTCCAAAAGAAATCTGAATTTTATTCATAGAAAGAGGCATAGGGAGGCATAGCTAATACAATGATTTAGAGTTCCTATTTAAAGAGGATAGGAAACCCTAGGTTACAATTGATTTGCACGTCTACATTTACCAAAATACCCTTAGGAAAACTATTCAGCGCGGCCTTGAAATTATGGTAAAATAATCTTCAAATGTAGGCTCTGGATGGCCGCGGATCCGCGGCCCGAGCAAGGGTTGGATCACATGCTGAGGTTTTATCGATTTTTGAGATATATTATATGTGCCCAGATTTTCCAGAATAGAAATTTATTTTTGGGGGCCTATAATTCCGTATTTTTTCCGAACTTCACTACACTTTGAGTATGTTGGTTATATCTGTGATGTTCATATGTATTGAACGTCGGCTAATCGCTATATGTCGATTAGTCGGGGTTATACATATCTGTGATCTGTGATTGTTGTTGATGGTTTGTGTATATGAACTCGTTGGATTGTCGCGGATGAATAGCCGGGGTGGATGTGAGATGAGAGTTTCTTTTTCTTTCATTCATGTAATAAATTTGTAAATTGATGTAATATTATTTGTATGGCCGCACAACCGGGTCGGGGTTGTAGCCGTCATTGTATAATTCTTTTTACTGTTTTTGCTCCTAGGATAGACCCATGGAGGGGGTGCACAAACTACCGGGTATCTCGAAGTGCCGAGTGGCCTACTCATGGCATTGAGGGAGGTTGCTTCGCTTCGGGTACTTGGCGGGTAGTTTGCCGCACCCGTAGGGGTCTTGGGTGGGGTATTGGCTATTCATCGCGACCGTGTAATCCGCTTTTCGTTGCAGGCTCGAACGAATCGCGGGTTCCTAGTATATCCAAAGTGTTCATCTGTGATCTGGATTGGTTTTCATTGCAGTATATCTATATATAATAACTATTTAGGCGTTGCTTATGTTTTACAGCCGCGCTAGCCCAGCCCCCGCTCTGTCATTAGTTAAGTAACCTAACGGGTGATGACGGGGCCCCGTGGCGAATGCGAATGGCATAAGCGTACGTCATATTTTGGTTGTTTTCTGCAATGGTAGGATTTAAATGATGGGACGCATTAAAAGAACTAATGCAAGAAAATAAACCTAAAAGACGTTGTTGGAACAAGTTTTTCAAAAAGCTGTTATTACAAAGACGTTCATCTTTTTGTTTTGCATCGAGGTATTCGGTTATGAATGCCCAGCACCTCAATCGACGAGGCAAGGGCCGAAATCCCCTCATCGGGAGTGACCCCTTGGACAAAAGGTTTGCGTCAGGGTAATAACTTCACTATAGTCGATTATTCTTGCTTTGCATCGAGGTATTCATCTTACGAATGCCCAGCACCTCACTCGACGAGGAAAGAGCCGAGATCCCTTCACAGGGAGTGACCTCTTTAGCAAAAGTTTTCGCCACTATGTTTTTCAAAAGGATGTATCACGTTCCTTCAACGATATCAAGTTCATTACGTTAACGGGTTTTTCGCCAAAAACCCAGCCGTAGCCCTCCGTCATTTTTTATAAGTTATACTTAGTATTCGTGCTGCGTTTGTTGACTGTGTCAAGGCGCAGTGAACGGTAGCTAAGTGTAGCTTATTTGCTGGATACAATGTGATTGGTTAGGACATTTGTAGAACCTTGTTGACTGTGTCAAGGGTTATGCAGGTGGGTTTAATGCAATCAAGATAATGACGGGATGAACTTGACTAGGACTTTTTGATTTGTTGACTGTGTCAAGATCACTTGGGTCCTAGGGGCAAAAACAGCATCGGGAGTTTCAAAAGAACTGAAACTTGCAGATTTCGCATACCTTCTGGAGTGTGGTGACTAGAGTGGATTCCATCTAGGTTATCACACAATGACAGTTGGATCCCGATCCCACTGATAAGTTGGTTTACTCTCGGGAGATTATTTCACTTAACGATCGATGCTATAAACCTAGTAGGTGTCTAGAAAGGTGTTAGCGGGGCTACGCCCCCAGGGAAAAGAGGTTCTTTAATTAAGGAACTTCGCGAAAGCGTTGGAAAACCTCCCTCGAAGTACCGACACTAGCCTGGCTGAAAGGTTAAGCAAGTATTGTGACGTGAATTAAAAACCCGGCCAGTTCTTCTTTTAAAAGGGTTTTAAGAAGAATTTGAGGAAACAGTGGGAGACATCCTGGTTAGATAAATTAATAAACCAATCTAATCTTGCAAGAGCATACGCTGAGTGTTTCTTTTCTCTCTCTCCAGGCAGCAACCTTTTCACGCCCTAATCAAGATAATAAAATGTATCGTTTGACCGATCCGAATTCTTATTCGGGACTGGGGAAAGTTGGTTCAGCTCTAACCTGTGACAACAGTCATGAGTATGAGAATGGGAAAAGGGAAAGTATGGATTTCCAGGATACCCAGTTGAAGAAGAAGCATGGTTTTGCATCTACTTCAGGTGTTCTTGTAATTGAGAACTGTTTTACGGTCAGCCCTACCTCCTGGGTACTTGATACCGGATCAGGATCTCATATCTGTAATTTATTACAGGGACTGAGAAAAAGTAGGAAAGTTGCACCGGGTGATATGTCGCTCAGAGTAGCGAACGGAGCACAAGTTAATGCGGCAGCCGTCGGTGAATATCACCTAGTATTGCCAAATGACAAGACTATGATTTTGAACGATTGCTACTATGTACCCTCCATGGTTTGCAACATTATATCAGTTTCTTTACTCGATAAAGATGGATATAACTTTGTTCTTGAAAAGAATATCATGAACATTTACCTTCATAAGGTACTGGTTGCAGAGGGTACACTGTGTAATGGTATCTACGTTCTAAATCAGAATACAGTTCTCAATATACAAAACACACGCAAGAGGAAGAATTCAGATACGAATGAATCCTACTTGTGGCATTGTAGACTTGGTCATGTCGGAGAGAAAAGACTGAGTAAGTTGCATAAAGATGGACTCTTGGATACGTTCGAGTTTTCATCTTATGAAACTTGTCAGTCTTGTCTCAAAGAAAAGATAACCAAATCTCCGTTCACCGGACATGGAGAAAGAGCAGCAGAGCTCTTGGGACTCGTACATAGTGATGTATGTGGTCCGATGTCTATACATGCAAGGGGTGGGTTCTCATACTTCATCACATTCACTGACGATCTCTCTAGGTTCGGATATGTGTATCTGATGAAACACAAATCTGAAGCTTTTGAGAAATTCAAGGAATTCAAAAAGGAAGTAGAGAACCAGACAGGCAAAAGTATCAAGATCCTCCGGTCTGACAGGGGAGGGGAGTACTTAAGCACGGAATTCCTAGATTACTTAAAAGAGAATGGTATTCTCTCTCAGCTTACTCCTCCTTATACACCACAGCACAACGGTGTTTCGGAGCGGAGGAATCGTACCCTATTGGATATGGTTCGCTCCATGATGAATAGTGCTGAGTTACCTCTTTCATTCTGGGGATATGCACTTCAAACTGCAGCACATCTATTGAATCAAGTTCCATCCAAATCCGTGCCTAAGACTCCGTATGAAATATGGAGTGGTAAAATTTTGTATCTTAAACGTATTAAGATTTGGGGTTGCCCAGCTTATGTCAAAAAGCAGAACCCAGACAAACTTGAGGCACGGGCAGTTTTGTGTAAGTTTGTGGGATACCCAAAAGATTCAAGTGGGTATCTATTCTACCATGCAGAGGAACAGAAGATAATTGTTTCAAGAAATGCCACATTTTTAGAAAAAGAATTTCTTGTTAAAAGCATTAGTGGCAGCACGGTAGAACTGGATGAAATTCCAGAAATACAAGCTTTAACAGAAAATTTGGAGGAACCGCTAGATTCAATAACCCCAAACGAACCTCAGCCACTCCGCAGATCTGGTAGGATTTCTCATCCGCCCGAGAGATACTACGGTTTTCTCATTGACGGGGATCGAGAGGATTGCATCTTGGAAGAAGATGACCCTACCAGTTTCAGGCAAGCCATTATCAGTAGGTACTCTGATAAGTGGCAGGAAGCAATGCAATCCGAAATGGAGTCCATGTACGCCAATAAAGTGTGGACCTTGGATATTGCTCCACCTGGGGTAAAACCCGTTGGATGCAAATGGATCTACAAAAGGAAACTTAGTGTAGATGGGCAGGTGGAAACCTATAAAGCTAGACTCGTTGCAAAAGGTTTTCGTCAAAGACCTGGTTTGGACTACGATGAAACTTTTTCTCCGGTGGCTATGCTCAAATCCATTCGGATCCTACTTGCCATTGCTGCCTTCCATGACTATGAAATCTGGCAGATGGATGTTAAAACGGCTTTCCTAAACGGTTGTTTGGAAGAGTGCGTTTACATGGATCAACCAGAAGGTTTCGTAGACAGTGGGAGCAGCGGGAAGGTGTGCAAGTTGCTTAAATCCATTTATGGATTAAAGCAGGCATCGCGGAGCTGGAACATCTGTTTTGATGAGGCAATCAAGGAATTTGATTTCATCAAGAACGAAGATGAACCCTGTGTATATAAGAAGATTGTAGGACGAACTGTCGTATTCCTAGTCTTGTACGTGGACGACATTCTTTTGATAGGAAATGACATTCCTATGCTACAATCGGTCAAGCTGTTTTTGTCACAAAGGTTCTCCATGAAGGACCTGGGTGATGCCTCGTACATTCTGGGGATCAAGATCTATAGAGATAGATCCAAGAAACTATTGGGATTTTCGCAGTCCAGGTACATAGAGACCGTACTAAAGAGATTTAGTATGGAGGGTTCCAAGCGCGGTAACATACCCGCATTGCACGGAATTACCCTCTCCAAGAAGATGTCTCCTAAGACTGACGAGGAGAGGGTTCGCATGAGCACTATACCCTACGCTTCGGCGGTAGGATCTATAATGTATGCGATGCTATGTACAAGACCAGATGTAGCTTACGCGTTGAGCGCAGTAAGCCGGTATCAGTCAGACCCAGGGGAGGACCACTGGACAGCGGTGAAGAACATTCTCAAGTACCTGAGAAGGACTAAGGAGATGTTCCTGGTTTACGGTAATGGAGACCTCAGGGTCGAGTCCTTTACCGATTCAAGCTTCCAGAGTGACAAAGATGACAGCAAGTCTGTCTCGGGTTTTGTGTTTACCCTCAACGGAGGGGCGGTATGTTGGAGGAGTTCCAAGCAGGATACCGTCGCAGACTCGACGATGGAGGCTGAATACATTGCTGCAAGCGATGCCGCAAAAGAGGCGGTCTGGATGAAGAAGTTCATTAGTGAACTTCAGGTGGTTCCGTCCATTGTTGACCCAATACCTTTGTATTGCGATAACAATGGGGCTATAGCTTTAGCGAAGGAACCAAGGTCCCATCAGAAATCCAGGCACATCTTAAGGCGGTATCACCTGATCAGGGAAATTATTGATCGACAGGAGATCGAGGTGCGGAGAGTGGACACAAAGGACAACACTGCGGACCCATTCACGAAGGCTTTACCCCAGACTCAGTTCGAGCGGCTGATCGAGATAACAGGTCTTCGATACGCCAGTACATGGCCTTAGTGCAAGTGGGAGATTGTTAGTGTATATGCCCTAGAGGCCATTACTGTATCATACTAGTATGTAAATTACTTGATGGAAGCTTGGGATATTCACGGTTGTACAGACAATCTTGCTCAATATAGTGGTATGCTACTTGGTTTGTCTCTGCTTTAATGTGTACATGTGTGTTTATTTATTATATCACCTATACGCATTAGTAGAGCCCTTAGGATCTTTGCTTGATTACCGGCGTTGTGATGGCGATCACACTCGTGGGGGCTGGGTAATCTATAAGCACATCCTTATACACGTCCCTAGTCGTGGGAGTATCGAGATAGGGCATCGATACTCCAGAGTAGATTAGCGTATGCGCTTCTCATCCCAGCACGGGAGACGGTCTGTCCCACAGCCGTCAGTACGTCGTACTTGAGATAGTATGTGGGTGCTCGTTAGGTTACGAGTACACTGGACAGGACTCGTCGGGAACTGATGGTTGGTATTATACCTATCGTCAGTTATCAGTTCCCAGGTGACATGAGTACAGCTTAGTCCGCTGACTTGATACTGTCACTTCGCCTCGAGTGTGTTCCCACTGTTCTTTGATTACTACCCTACCACGGCTCTACTGAGTCGTGCAAACAGGTAGTAGTTGGGAGCAGTCCCGAAGCACTTGGAGGCAGTGACGGTTAGACAGGATTCGTCTCTCCCGGTATTGGGGGTTGACATCGCGCTGTGTCTAGGAGAGCCATTACACAAGTAGTCCCTGGCCAGGGCAAGCGAGATATACTGGTAGGTTTCCAGTGTTATCTCAGAGTGTTCTGGGCTTCACTCCGACACGACTTGTACCGCTATTAGGGGACTGACGTTTACCGCCCCCTAGGCCCGCCATGCGATGTATCAGACGAACAGACCGGACTGTACGGAGATTGTCACATACAGACTCAGTAGGAGTTCGGATGGGTGTACCTCATCGGCCTTCTTATCGACATCTACCTGGGGACCGTTACGTACAGCTAGTGCCGCTTGCGGTCTGTCGTTAAACCCACTGCCAGCGCAGTGTCGAGTCTTTAGAGTCCCACACAGAGAGTTTCCCTGCACTGAGCGAAACGTGTAGAGGCCGTATGGTTTTACGGCAGGGCTGCGATCACTTACGTACACTTGTGTGCGTATGGTGTTCGGGCAGGCAGTACTAGTAGGCTTTGGTTTAAGCCAGATCCTAGTATTGCACGGATGGATTTGTTTTGTCTTCTGTGTATCCGCATTCTACGGAATACGGATGCAGGTGTGTATGCACAGTTTTTCGGAGTGATGAAGGAGGAGGTGCCTCATTAGGGTTTTGGCAGTTGGTTCGGCCAAAACCATTATGTGGCAGACTCATTAGGGTTTTGACAGTTCGTTTGGTCAAAACCATTATGAGCCGCGAACGTCATTTACTAATCCTATTAGTGATAATCTTATGATGGCTAATTGCATTGACCATTTGACCCCGTTGACCTCTCTTGACTTTGTTGACCGGTTGACCGGGTTGACCATTGACTTTCAAGAGGGTTCTACACTTTTCTTTTCTTTTCCTTTTTCTTTTGGATTATGATAATGGTCATTTCAAAGTAGCCATCAACTTTATCTTGATGGAATTAGTAATGATGTTGTTTTGCATTATTTGCAACCATGGTTCTTTTCTTTTGTATCATAATTTTTTCTCATTCTCTCTCTTGAAATGAGAAGCTCCATGGTTGCAAGAAACCTTCCTTCTTCTTCCTCCTCTTGATTTCTCCTTTGATCTCATGTGTTGAGAGAAAAAGGATTTCACTTGACAAACACATCCATACATCTTCTCTACACATCCTAGGGCTTCTAGATTAGCAATCTCCTTGCCCTAGTTATCTCGGCTTGAGGTGGAGCTCGGTGTACATCTCTCGGGTGGATCGTCTTCGACTCAAGGAGGCCGCGGAGGTGACCGAAGTCCGGATCAACCATTGAGCAAGCAAAGAGAAGAACAACAAGAAGAGAAGAACGACAAGAAGAGAAGGAGTTCAAGTTGAGGTATAACCCCTAACCGAGTAAATACATCTCTTGTTAGGTTGCTAGTATATTGTTTAGCTAAGATCCGGCTTTTACGGTCCATGTTACAAAGTTTAGAAAAAATTTTGTTTTACCGTTTTGGCGGTAAACCCGATATGTCCTCGAACACGTCCATGAACTCTCGAACTACAGCCGGCGCTTCTTCCTTGTCAACTTCCATCGATGAAAGAACATTGTTTGTCGGCCTAGCCCTAAACTCGACTGGCCCGACAGAATTGCTTCCTCCAGCAAAAACAAACTCCGGATGTCCGGGAATCTGGAAAATCACTTTCTTTGCCCTACAATCAATGTGAGCGTGGAAAGTGCCGAGAAAATCCATTCCCAAGACAACTTCATAACTGCCGGTATCGATCACCAAGAAATCTGCAAATAACTCCCATCCACAAATAACAACTGAACAATCCTTACACTCGCTACTAGATATGATCTTTCCGTTTCCAGTGTGTATGTCCCAACAACAAGATAGGGCTATGCAAGAAATCGAGTGTGCAACAATAAACTTGGACGACATACAACAATGGGATGCACCTGAATTGAAAAGTGCTAATGCGGGAAAATCATGAACGGGTAGGATACCGAAAACAACTTCATCTGAAACCAAGACACTGAAGAAGATAAGCACGGTAAACAGGATTTAATCTTGCGATAAAACATGAACTGGAAAGCAAGAGAAGCAAGGAAATATAATGACCATGAAACAAGAAAGTGAATCAAGACTAGGACTCCAAGTTACTTAAATAGATACCGCATTGTAACCATGCTGCAGTTCATAGTTACAATCACATAACTCCGTTCAAGTCGCCCAAATTCTAGTATCAGAATAGAAAGAAACAATAGGGAACCAGAAAGTTTCAAGTCGAGATGCAAAGTTATTTGCATATCGTCAAGACAAGGATCAAGAGAAAAATATGATTCAAGAATCACGATAACAATATGGAAGGACATGTTCCTAATTACGAGTATTCTGATTCGTGTATTGGGTCTAATACCCAACTACAAAAGAATCAAACCCGATTAACCTAAATCCTATGGCTCTGATACCAAACAAACCCTGTCACGCCCCGCTTCCCAGAGTGCGCTAAGATCGGCACATGACAGGGCCAACCATGCTACCTATGGCTAGGAAACATCCCTCCACAAACACATTACGGTTGTCTAGAAGATATCAAGAACGGGAAAATATAGTAAACTATCTTGTACATGTCCATATGCCAGAATAAACGAGTCAAGATATAATATGCGGAAGCAATAAATCCAATAAACAGTAACATCTGGAAAGTACGGAAATAACTAAACTAACTGGATACTAACAGGATCCTCACTGCTCGGCCTGTCGGCGGAAATACTCCTGATCATCCTGCGACAAAGGTAGAGGATCTGGACCATGCAAAACCCAGACATCAGTGCGTCATAATATCAACAATAATATAATCAAGGGGTAGCAGGACATGCATGCACGAGTATGAACAGTAACATGTCAACAGGAATATATAACAGTGAAGTATATCAGTATAAGTGACGTGCAGTGATCAATCTAAACCGTGCTACTGGGTTATCTATTCTAAAGTCTTCGAAATCAATTAATGTAATCCTGATCGTAACCCATCAGTGATTATTTCATAACGTCCGGAAAAACGGCAAACAATAGGTATTCCGTAACGCCCGGAAAAACGACAAACAATAGGTAGCCCTTTGAGTTACGTTCGGTTACATTCTTGATTTCCCCATACTCCCAAGTTATGTATTCAAGTCAGGTATTGATAAATCTGAGACTAATACCAATACAGGATCAAGCAGGAATAGGTTTGTCTATACAGACAACAGGATATGTCCATCGGGACAACATGTCAGGATTGTCGGCATTAGAAACAGAATCAGGTAACATGTCAAGTAGTGATATATCAGGTCATGTCAGGTAGTGTACATGTATCAGGTCATGCCAAGTAGTGGTGTATCAGGTATCAAGTGGGTGCTCATAATCAAACTGCAGCAAGTATGGGTGCACGACTAAAAGCATGGATGCACAAATATCGATCAGGGGTTACATCATGACTATGTAGGGTGCACAATATCAAGCATGGGGTGTCAATATAACAACAATATGTAATAATGTGATATGGTATGCGAATAGATATAGAATTAATGGTATAGATGCACAAATATCGATTAGGGGTTACACTTACAGTTCCAATACTGATTAGGATGCACTTTATTAAGCATGGGGCGTTACTATAATAATAATATGAATTAATTTGATCTATAAATGTAGTTATATATATTTTAAATGATATGGATGCAAACGGGTATCCGAAAACAGTAAAACTTTAGTATGGATGTACAATGGGATGAACGGGTAACATTTTACTCATATGGATGCATAATACTATACCTAGCATGTGGCAAGATGATTTAGCATGTGAATACTTATGTAAATACTGATATGGATGCATACGGATGTCATATAACCATAAAATGATAAACTGGTAAATACGGGATGCACAACTAAACAATATGAAATGGAAATATTCAATTGGATGCAGTATATTGTAGTATAGCATGTAGCAAGATTAACTTGCCTCGACGGATCACGAAACGGATATGTACGGCACATCCGACGTCGGTAAAACGTCGCAACGCACTCACGGCACGCGGGACTAGTCCAAGTAATGCAAGAGGGTGATCACGCAGGTAAGGTATGTCCACTGGGTCGTCTGGAACGGCAGTGACGGTCACGGCTCCGGCGATCGCTTAAATCCAGAATTCAAGAACAAGAAAAGAAAAGAAGAAGAGGAAGGGAGAAGGAAGCTTACTGGTGTGGTGCTCTGTGGCAGAGGCGAGGTGAGGGGAGATGTGACGACGAGTCGTGGGTCTCCGGCGATGGGATGCCGGCGATAGGTAGGGTTTCTTGGGTTCTTGGTTGCGGGGTTTGGGTGTGCAGGTACGGGTCAGGTATAGGGTGAAGGAGGAAGGAGAGGGAGGAGAAATGAGATGATGATGATAATGGTATGAAGCTGGGGTCGCCGGAGGTGAGGGGACGGCGATGAGGTGTGCTGTGGGTGTGCAGGGGTGCGGGAGGTGCTCGAGTTCTTGGGTGGTTCGAGGGTTGGTCGGGAAAGGAGAGAGAGGAGAGGAGGAAAACGAGGAGGTGGAGACGAAGGCGAGGAAGTCAGGGTTTAGGTAGCGACGAGGTGGCGGAGGTGGCGACGGCGACGAGGAAAGGTAGGGTTTTGGGTGATGGGTGCGTGGGTTGTAGGGCTCGGGGTGAGAGGAGAAAGGAAATGGAGGTGATCGAGAGGTCGAGGAGGAGAGGCGAAGGTGAGGTCGAGAGTGGAGGTGGCGCGCGGCGATGAGGCGAGCGAAGGCAAGGGTTGGGGTTTCGCTGGGGTTCTCGCGGGAGAAGGGGGAAAATTAAAGAAGAAGAGGGGGGAGAAAGGAGATAGATAGGCAGCGATAGAGAGAGAGAGGAGAGAGATCGAGAGGAGAGAGAGAGTAGGCGAGAGGAGAGAGAGAGGAGAGATGAAATTGTCTGTTAGTGGGTTTGGATTTTAAACGAAAAATATATAATTAGTTAATTAAATTTAAACCGTGATAACTTTATATATTATTTTAATAAAATTTGATATTCTGGTAAATACAAACTTAGTCTAAAACACGTCCGGGTCGGGTCTAAAAATTCAGTTTCAAAATATGAAAAATATACATATCGACAAAAATTAAAATTAGATATCCGGGTAACAAAAATGCATACCACCAAGAACTGATGCACGTACGTGCGCGTAGCCATCCAAACAAGTCTGTTTCACTGAACAGGACGAGAACAAGATGCGCGGATGCTATCACAGGGTTAGGGGTATCATGCAGGCCATGCAATGTATTTTTAAAATATTTTATGTGATTTTAAATGTTATACAAAAATATGCAGATGCCAGATATAATGCGAGTATGCAGTATGTAAATGAAAGTGCACGAGTCCACGTAACAAGTCAGGATAAATCATAAATATGAATCAATACGGGTTTCAAGCAAGTGGGTCGGGTAGAATGCAAATACAGATATCAAAATACTATTCGCACCCAAAACTCGGTAAAACAGGAAAATACCAAAATTAAAGAAATACGTGAACTAGAATTGGTATAAATGAACTAGGGTGTTACAATTTATATTAACTTGCTTAAAATTTTTCATAATCTTCTCCATTTAAGGACTTGGTCTGTTGCCCCTTAACCTATGTGGATAAGAAGCTTTATCAATAAGGGTTGGGTCCAACATTTGTGGAGAAGTTTGTAAAGATGGAATATGTCCTAGAATTGGAGTTGGGACCGTTTGAGGTTGACTCGAGGAAGTGGGCTGCGGGTTCGAGCCCAGTGGAAAACGGAGAATGGGCTCGGAAGAAGTTATTGAATTAGACGAAGGAGGAGTAGAAGTAGAAGCCGGGGTATCAATTGATTCCTCATCATCAACATGTTCATCCACTTGGTTGTTCAGCACTTTTCCCGATCTCAACGTGGTTACGGCACATACATTATGACTTTGTGAGTGACTAGGATTCGGTAGAGGTTGAGATGGAAGTTTCCCTTTCTCTCTCTCACTCATCGCGGCATTTAACTATGCAAATTGTGCTTCTATCGATTTTATACTTTCACTGTGGGAAGCGGTGTGCTGCAATAACGTTTGGATAGAAGATGTTAAATTAACCGTCGTTTGTGTAGATTGGTTAATGAACGTTTCTAAGTTATGTTTGAGTGCAGAGGTTTTATTGGTACCGGCCGTTTGGAAAGAATTATTATAAGATGCAGAATTGTTGGCCGGATTTTGAAAAGGTTGCGGTTGAAAGGGGTGCTGACTCGGTTGTGGTGGCTGTTGTTGCTATGAGGGAGGTCTTTAATAGTTGCTTGGGAACTGGTTTTGATTTTGAGTCTGGTTTTGGTTCCAAGCAAAATTAGGATGATTCCTCCATCCCTGATTGTATGTGAAAGAATAAGGATCGTTTATAGGTCGTTGTTGAAAAGTAGTATTAGTATGTTCTTGACCTTGAAACGGAGGAATCAAAAGACATTCTTCCGTCAGATGTGATGGGTCCGAACAGCAAGCACACGGTTTTGGGGAGCGTAACCTAGTTTAAGGAGGCTGAAAAGACTTTGTTTTCTATGGCTTCGAGTTTCCTTTGTATGGCGGCTATTTCGGTCTTCACTACGATGGAAATATCGAGCTGATGGATACCTCCCCTAGACGATGTTGATGGTGGTCTAACGCTTTCCCACTGTAAAGTTTGTTCAGCGAGATCTTCCAGGAATTGCCAAGCTTCACCATCGTCTTTAGACATGAAATGGCATTGACAAATGGTTTCAAGCATCTTTTTTGTCGCTGGATTAACACCCTCATATATAATTCGGTAAAGGTCCCATCTGTTGATTCCGTGATGAGGACATTGGACAAGCAGATCTTTAAACCGTTCAAAGTATTTCCAAAATGGTTCATTGGAAAGCTGGGTAAACTGGTTAATCTCGCTTTGAACACGGGCGGTCTTATGATTGTGATAAAATTTCTTAAGGAATGCTATAACGAATTCATCCCAATTGGCAATAGAGTGTGCGGCAGTGTTATAAAACCATTTTTGTGCTAGATCGCACAAGGTAAAAGGGAGAAGACGTAATCTCATAGCATCCACTGAAAGTTGTGAAGTGCCCATCATTGCGCATACGTTTTCGAATTTGGTGATAAAAATGTATGCCTCTTTGGATTCAAGCCCGTGAAATTTGGGCAACAGGTTGATGAAGTGGGGTTTAATTTCAAAATTATCCCCATTGGCTGGTGGAATAGATAGACAAGTAGGAAGATGACCACGTATCGGGTATCATCTCTCTTGGAGAGAGTGCGCGGTGGATTCTGCGCACCTATGGGTGGTGGCAGGGGTGGTGGTGGTAAAATCTGATGGAGAACCGTCCATCTCGGTAGATGTGGTGGGTGGAGGGGAAAAAGAAGATGAAGAAGTACCGACTTTGGAGTCGATAGTAGAAACGCGGACAAGACAGGTACTAGAATCCTGTGTCCAGCCGATCATGCACTAAGCGGGTTTAGCGCACGTGGCAGCGGGTTTAGCGCACATGGGCCTGTTTTGAAAAAGTGTCGGACTTGAGGCTTGACTGAGCAAATCACAAAAAAAATGCACAATCAACCCTATAACTAAGATCACCTAGGTCAAGTCACTAGACCGCTTGTCATGCCCCGCTTCCCAGAGTACACTAAGATGGGCACGTGACATAGCCAACCATGCTACCTGTGGATAGGAAATATCCTTCCACGGTCACATTACGGCTGTAGAGATATCAAGAACAATAATAAACTATCTAATACATGTCCATAAGCCAGAATAAAACGAGTCAAGAATAAAATAATGCGGAAGCAAAAGATCCAATACAAGAATAACTGGAATGTATTCCCATAATGCGGGCTCACATCAGGAAGAAAATACTGAAAATAAAAGAACTAACTACTAACGAGTCCTCACTGCTCAGCCTGCTGACAGAAGTACTCCTGCTCGGACTGCAGCAAAGGTAAGGAATCTGGGCCATGCAAAACCCAGACGTCAGCGCGTCATAATATCAAGCAATAATATATATACAGGGTAGCAAAACATGCAAGTATGATCATGAATGGTAAACAGGTGTAACAGTATTATAAAAGTGACAGTGAAGGGTAAGGCACGGGTGATGTGCATTGATATCTAAATTGTGCTACGGGGTTATCTATTCTAAAGTCTTCGAAACCAAAGTAATGTAATCCTCATCGTAGCCCATCGGTGATTATTCCGTAACGCCCGGAAAAACGGCAAACAATAGGTATTCCGTAACGCCCGGAAAAACGGCAAACAATAAGTATTCCGTAACGCCCGGAAAAACGGCAAACAATAGGTATTCCGTAACGCCCGGAAAAACGACAAACAATAGGATGGCCCTTTGAGTTACGTTCGGTTACAATCCTGATTTCCCCATACCCCCAAGTTATAAGTGCTCAATTCAGGTATTAAATAAATTAGAGCTAATGCCAACACAGGATCAAGCAGGTACAGGTTTGTCTGGATAGACAACAGGAAATGTCCGTAAGGACAACAGGTCAGGTTTGTTGGCATTAGTCATAAGATCAGGTAACAGGTAAAGCCATGGTACATCAGGTCAAGTCAGGTAGTATATAGGTATCATGTCGTGTCAAGAGTTGCACGGTACCATGTCGTGTCAAGTAATAGATGTAACAAGTTATGTCAGGGTGCACAAGATGTCATGTGGGTGCTCATATTCAAACTAGCATAAGCATGGGTATACAAAACAAGCATGGGTACTAATAGAACAATAAACTGGAACAGTGATAGTGTGAAATGCAATCAGGTACAGATTAAGGTATACAGATGCACGGTTATCAGTTTGGGTTTAAGAGATAGTTTCAACATTAAGTATCATACACTTAAATGAATATGGAATATTAAAATCTCGTTATTATGGATTAAATGATCTGGGGGTGCAATGATATACAAAATATGTTCAATGGATGCAACCGGGTATTCGGGGGTAGAAACTATTTAAAAGTGCTATGGGTTATGCAGATAATTATTAAGTAATTTAAACACGGATGTGGGTACACGATATTGTACTCTAACATGCAACAAGTTATAATTCAAGATCCGAATCTAACATGATATATGGAACATGTGACGCTATATGTAATTTACAATTTTACCATGCAGTTTAATAGGTATAAATAATATTATAGATAGCATGTAGCAAGTTTCACTTGCCTCGACGGATCGCGATACGGTATACGGAACGTCTCACGTCGGTGAGAAAAGTCGCGACGCGCGCACGGTACACGGAATGAGTCCAAACAACGCACTATGGGATCACACGGGTCAGATATCCTCGCTGGGTTGTCGGGATCGTCGACGGCACGGCCGGATTCCGGCGATCATAGAAAACAGTGAATAATAAAGAAGAGAAAAATGCATAAAAGAAACAAGAAGAGGAGAAGGAAAGAAAAGAAGAGGAATGAGAATAAGATTGCTCACTGGGTTGCAGAGGGGTGAGCTAGCGATGGCGGCGAGACCAACGGCGGTGAGGGGCGCCGGTGAAGGGTTTTGAAGAGCTAGGGTTTGGTTAGGGTTTAGGCTCGGTTTTGAAGTTGTTGGGGTTTTATGTGCAGGGTTCTGGCGTTGGAGGGAGAGCAGAGGAGCGGGAGGAGATGGCGATGGCGATGGGAGATGGTCGGCAGCGATGGGAGTGGTCGGCGGCGATGGGTTCTTGGGTTTTCCTTGGGTGTGTGTGCAGGGGAGAGAGGCTCGGGAATAAGAAAGAGAAGAAGAAGATGGAGAGGAGGAGGAGAGGAGGTGACGAGGCTCGGTTGGGGTTGAGGAGGTGGTGGAGTTAGGGTTAGGGTTTGAGAAAGGCGATGAGGGTTGAGGGTTGAAGGAGGAGGCTCGGGGTTTTAAAACAGAAGAAGGAGATAGAAGAAGGGAGGTGAGCGTAGCGGGGAGGCAGTGACGAGAATCGAGAATCGAGAAAGGAACAGTAAACGCGAGAGGAGAGAGAGAGGGCGCGAGAGGAGAGAGAAAGGGAAAAGAGAGAGAGCTGCGCTCGGGAGAGAGAGAAAGAAAAGGAGAAAGATTTTGGGGGAAAGATAGATAGAGACGTGTGGGGCCCGGTGACTAAGAGGAGGATTTTGATTGGTTGTGGAAAAATAAAGAGAGAGAGAGAGATGCTCGATGGTGGGGCCAGCATAAAAGGAAGCTGGGGATTGGTTGGAGAAAGAATTATTTTTAGAGAAAGAAGATTTCAATTGCTAAAATATTATTCGTTAGTTGAAAGTAAACTTAGGCTGTTATATAAAATATAAACGAATTTAAAAGAATTTGAATTTGGCGGGATACAAAATAATTCAGAAATGCGTCCAGGTCGGGTCCAAAATTTTGGATTTGAAATACGAAAATTATTAGCAAGTTCCAAAATTTAAAAATGAAAGATTATGTAACAGAAATGCATACCCCCAAGAACGGACGCACGTATGTGCGCGTAGCCATCCAAACACGTCCGTTTCACTGAACGGGACGAGAACACGATGCAAGGACGCTACCACAGGGTTAGGTGTATCAAGCAGGCCATGTCATGTATTTAATTTATTTTACGTGACTTAAATTGTTATATGCAAAAATACGTGATGCTAAGGTATTCTATAACTATGAAACAACAAGTTCAAGCAAGCGGATCGAACGTAAAGTAAACTACCAATCGTATCCAAACACGGTAAATGAAATAAACACCACAAACAACACATACGGCAACAGAAATTGGTATAACTGAACTCGGTTGTTACATTATACCCAACTACAAAAAGAATTTCGTCCTCGAAATTCCAAGAACACAAAAAGGATAAACGACCAACAAACTACAAGAAAAGATGGGGAAACTTCTGCCGGATTTCATCTACTCGTTCCCAAGTTGACTCTCCATGTGAGCGATTACCCCAAGAAACAAGTACAAGAGGGATAACCTTGTTCTTAAGAACCTTTTCCCTTCGATCCACAATCGCAATCGGTCGCTCCTCAAAAGTCAAGTCTTCTCGTACAGTTAGCTCCGAATGATCCAACACATGTGTTTCATCTCGAACATACTTACAGAGTTGAGATACGTGAAACACGTCATGAACATTCGCCAAGGATTGCGGTAACGCCAATCGATACGCTGCCTCACCAACAAGCTCCAAAATCTCAAAAGGTCCGACGAATCGAGGACTGAGCTTTCCTCGACTTCCGAAACGAATCACCCCTCTAGTCGGTGATATCTTCAAGAATACCAAATCACCCACGGCGAACTCTAGAGGTCTTCTCGACGTATCTGCCCAACTCTTCTGTCGGTCTTGTGCTGCCTTCATATGATTCCGGATAGCGTTAACTTTCTCAACTGTCTGCACAACCAAATCTGGTCCCAACAATATTCGTTCACCGACATCGTCCCAACAAACAGGTGAACGGCACTTGTGACCATATAAAGCTTCAAATGGAGCCATCTGAATAGTCGTCTGGAAACTGTTGTTGTAAGAAAACTCCACTAAATGTAGATGATCCTCCCATGAACCCTTGAAGTCCAACATGCAAGCTCTCAACATGTCTTCAAGAGTTTGGATCGTTCTCTCCGACTGGCCATCTGTTTGAGGATGATAAGCGGTGCTAAACTTCAAACGAGTCCCCAAACTTTCCTGTAAGCTCCTCCAAAAGTGTGATAGGAAACGAGTGTCACGGTCGGACACGATACTCACCGGTACTCCATGTAATCTTACAATCTCCTGCATGTACCGTTCTGCCAAAGTTTCTGTTGATTGACCAACCCAAAAAGGTATGAAATGAGCGGCCTTGGTCAATCGATCAACAATCACCCAAACTGCATTGTTACCCTTTGGACTCCGCGGTAAAGTCGTCACGAAATCCATGGTCATATGTTCCTACTTCCACTGAGAAATCGGAAGTGGTTGTAATAAACCAGCAACCCTTTGATGTTCAGCCTCAACTTGCTGACACACCAAGCACTCTGCTACAAAACGAGCAATCTCCCGTTTCATGCCTTCCCACCAGAAATGCTGTCGTAAATCTCGGTACATCTTCGTGCCTCCTGAATGTACGGAAAATGTTGAACAGTGCGCCTCCTTCACAAGTTCATCACGAATATCTGTAATACCCGGCAAGTCCAAGAAAGCTTCTGATCTCTACAACGTTCTTCGGAATCGGCCAATCTCGAACTGTTGCAATCTTTACGGGATCAACGGTGATTCCATCTCCAGACACGACACGACCCAAATCTTCACTTCTTTAAGCCAAAACTCATACTTGCTTATCTTTGCATGCAAATTTTCTTGCCTCAACGTCTGCAGTGCGATCTCCAAATGTTCTGCATGCCCTTCAATACTTTTGGAGTAGACCAGAATATCATCAATAAACACCACTATAAACTGGTCCAAGAATGGTGAAGAGATTCAGTTCATCAGGTCCATAAATATCGCCGGTGCATTCGTTACTCCGAAGGGCATCACTAAATAGTCGTAATGTCCATACCGAGTTCGGAACGCCGTCTTGCAAATATCTTCTGTTTTAACTCGGACCTGATGATATCCGAATCACAAAATCCAGTTTCGAGAATACCCTCGCGCCACAAAGCTGCTCGAACAATTCGCCAATACGAGGGATCGGGTACCTGTTCTTAATAGTCACCCGGTTTAATTTCTCGATAATCGATGCACATCCTCCTTGTGCCATCTTTCTTCTTTACTAGAAGAACTGGAGCTCCCTAAGGTGAGTTGTTGCTGCAAATCCAACCCTTCTCAAGTAATTCAGCAGCCTGCTTCTTTACTTCTTCCAACTCCACTGGTGCCATTGGATACTACGCCTTTGAGATTGGCGCTGCACTAGGAGCGTGATCGATCGCGAGCTCCACATCTCGTTTTGGCGGTAAACCCGAGATGTCCTCGAACACGTCCATGAAATCTCGAACAACAGCTGGCGCTTTATCTTTAACAACCTCCATTGACGAAAGAACACTATTTGTCGGCCTAGCCCTAAACTCAACTGGCCCGACAGAACTGCTTCCTCCAGACAACCTCTGGATGTCCGGGAATCTGAAATTCGCTTCCTTTGCTCTACACTCAATATGAGCGTGGAAAGTGCCGAAAATCCATTCCCAAGACGACTTCATAACTGCCGGTAACAAACACCAAGAAATCTGCAAATAACTCTCGTCCGCCAACAACAACAGAACAATCCTTACACCCTCTATTAGTTATGATTTTCCCATTCCCAGTGTGTATGTCCCAATAATTAAACAGGCTCGTGCAAGTAATCGAGTGTGTAGTAATAAACTTGGATGACACAAATCAAAGGGATGCACAGAATTGAATAACGCTAATGCGAGAAAACCATGAACAAGTAGGGTACCTGAAACGGCTTCCTCTGAAGCTTTAGCCTCTTCTGCCGTCAGGGTAAAGGCTCGAGCTTGATTGGGTCCCTGAATTATCAGCTTCTGCTCCCGAAACTGCCTCTGCGGTGGTTTCTGAACATCATCCTTCGTACGAAGGTTCGACGGACAAGTATCAATGATGTGATCAGCTGATCCGCAAATAAGACAAAGTCCAAGCCTCTTATGACAATCTCTTCGATAATGACCCGTCGTTGGCAGTAATCGCACAACACCCTTTATTTTTGCTTGGGCAAAACTGGCTTCTTCATTGGTATAACTCCACGCCTGTCCACCGGAATACCTCTGCGTCCATGTGCTCGGTTCGGTGCAAATGCCGGCTTCCGTACTATAACTGTTGGCTACTGTGTACTCCTGGTCTTCATAGATAGGCTCTGCTGCTCTCGGGCTGCTGTAAGTACTTATGAGAAAGTGGTCAAACCCAGGGGGACAATCTGCCTCTGGATGTCCACATCCAAACTGCGCATGAACCTTCTTGCCCTATCAGCATTGTTGGCAACCAAAGGTCCAGCGAATCTACTGAGCCGCGTCCACTCAGCTGCATGTACATCTACAGGTGCGCCGTTCTGTTTCAAACTGACGAATTTTTCCTCCATTTCCTCCCGTGCAGTCCGCGGGAAGAACTTCTCCAAGAAACTCTTCGAAAACTCCGCCCAACTGATCGGCTTGGGCAAGCGGGTCTTTTCCACAAGCCACCATTCACGGGCGTAGTCTACCAACTGGATGCGTACCATATCCACCCTCTTATCCTCTGAGATCTGTGCCGCAACGAGTAAATTCTCCGTATCAACCAGCCACTGCTCCGCTGGCAACGGCTCTTCCAGGCCAGTAAAGACAGACGGACCCAGTCTCCTGAAATCCGCCACGGTACCCACACGATCCACTGGTCTGGCCACAATATTGCTCACTGACTGCTGAACGGTCCGCAAACCTTCCTGAAAAGATTCAGCTTGCTGCTGGATCAGCTCGGTCTGTCGCTTTTGGTTTTCCAACATCCCACGGATTACTCCAAGTATAGCGGCTTCGTCAACACGCCTTTGGTACGTTTTCAGATTCTTTCCTGCCATGTTCCTGAAATCAAAGTACCCAAAGGATTAGCATGATAACGGATTCAAAATATAGATCAAGGATATGAATCAAGGCTAGAACTCCAACTTACTTAAATAGAGTACCGTATTGTAACCATGCCGCGGTATCATAGCTACAATTACATAACTCCACTCAAGTCGCCTAAGTTCTAGAGATCAACAAAGGAAACCGGGTTTTCGAGTCGATATGCAAAGGAGGTTTGCACATCGTAAAAGTAGAATCAGGAGGAAGTTAAGATTCAAGAATGGCAAGACGGTAAGGTGGCAGGACATGTTTCCTAATCACGAGTATTCTGATTCGTGTATTGGTCCAATACCCAACTACAAAAGAATCAAACCCGATTAACCTATATCCTATGGCTCTGATACCAAAAGAACCATGTCACGCCCCGCTTCCCAGAGTACGCTAAGATGGGCACGTGACATAGCCAACCATGCTACCTGTGGATAGGAAATATCCTTCCACAGTCACATTACGGCTGTAGAGATATCAAGAACAATAATAAACTATCTAATACATGTCCATAAGCCAGAATAAAACGAGTCAAGAATAAAATAATGCGGAAGTAAAAGATCCAATACAAGAATAACTGGAATGTATGTCCCATAATACGCGCTCACATCAGGAAGAAAATACTGAAAATAAAAGAACTAACTACTAACAAGTCCTCACTACTCAGCCTGCTGACTGAAGTACTCCTGCTCGGACTGCAGCAAAGCTAAGCAATCTGGGCCATGCAAAACCCAGACGTCAGCGCGTCATAACATCAAGCAATAATATATATACAGGGTAGCAAAACATGCAAGTATGATCATGAATGGTAAACAGGTGTAACAGTAGTATAAAAGTGACAGTGAAGGGTAAGGCACGGGTGATGTGCATTGATATCTAAATTGTGCTACGGGGTTATCTATTCTAAAGTTTTCGAAACCAAAGTAATGTAATCCTCATCGTAACCCATCGGTGATTATTCCGTAACGCCCGGAAAAACGGCAAACAATAGGTATTCCGTAACGCCCGGAAAAACGACAAACAATAGGTATTCCGTAACGCCCGGAAAAACGGCAAACAATAGGTATTCCGTAACGCCCGGAAAAACGACAAACAATAGGATGGCCCTTTGAGTTACATTCGGTTACAATCCTTATTTCCCCATACCCCAAGTTATAAGTGCTCAAGTCAGGTATTAAATAAATTAGAGCTAATACCAATACAGGATCAAGCAGGTACAGGTTTGTCTGGATAGACAACAGGAAATGTCCATAAGGACAACAGGTCAGATTTGTTGGCATTAGTCACAAGATCAGGTAACAGGTAAAGCCATGGTACATCAGGTCAAGTCAGGTAGTATATAGGTATCATGTCGTGTCAAGAGTTGCACGGTACCATGTCGTGTCAAGTAATAGCTGTAACAAGTCATGTCAGGGTGCACAAGATATCATGTGGGTGCTCATATTCAAACTAGCATAAGCATGGGTATACAAAACAAGCATGGGTACTAATAGAACAATAAACTGGAACAGTGATAGTGTGAAATGCAATCAGGTACAGATTAAGGTATACAGATGCACGGTTATCAGTTTGGGTTTAAGGGATAGTTTCAACATTAAGTATCATACACTTAAATGAATATGGAATATTAAAATCTCGTTATTATGGATTAAATGATCTGGGGGTGCAATGATATACAAAATATGTTCAATGGATGCAACCGGGTATTCGGGGGTAGAAACTATTTAAAAGTGCTATGGGTTATGCAGATAATTATTAAGTAATTTAAACACGGATGTGGGTACACGATATTGTACTCTAACATGCAACAAGTTATAATTCAAGATCCGAATCTAACATGATATATGGAACATCGAAACGGAAAATGGAACATGTGACGCTATATGTAATCTACAGTTTTACCATGCAGTTTAATAGGTATAAATAATATTATAGATAGCATGTAGCAAGTTTCACTTGCCTCGACGGATCGCGATACGGTATACGGAACGTCTCACGTCGGCGAGAAAAGTCGCGACGCGCGCACGGTACACGGAATGAGTCCAAACAACGCACTATGGGATCACACGGGTCAGATATCCTCGCTGGGTTGTCGGGATCGTCGACGGCACGGCCGGATTCCGGCTATCACAGAAAACAGTGAATAATAAAGAAGAGAAAAATGCATAAAAGAAACAAGAAGAGGAGAAGGAAAGAAAAGAAGAGAAATGAGAATAAGATTGCTCACTGGGTTGCAGAGGGGTGAGCTAGCGATGGCGGCGAGACCAACGGCGGTGAGGGGCGCCGGTGAAGGGTTTTGAAGAGCTAGGGTTTGGTTAGGGTTTGGGCTCGGTTTTGAAGTTGTTGGGGTTTTATGTGCAAGGTTCTGGTGTTGGAGGGAGAGCAGAGGAGCGGGAGGAGATGGCGATGGCGATGGGAGATGGTCGGCGGCGATGGAAGGCTGCGTTGGGTTCTTGGGTTTTCCTTGGGTGTGTGTGCAGGGGAGAGAGGCTCGGGAAGAAGAAAGAGAAGAAGAAGATGGAGAGGAGGAGGAGAGGAGGTGACGAGGCTCGGTTTGGGTTGAGGAGGTGGTGGAGTTAGGGTTAGGGTTTGAGAAAGGCGATGAGGGTTAAGGGTTGAAGGAGGAGGCTTGGGGTTTTAAAACAGAAGAAGGAAATAGAAGAAGGGAGGTGAGCGTAGCGGGGAGGTGGTGACGAGAATCGAGAATTGAGAAAGGAACAGTAAACGCGAGAGGAGAGAGAGAGGGCGCGAGAGGAGAGAGAAAGGGAAGAGAGAGAGAGAGCTGCGCTCGGGAGAGAGAGAAAGAAAAGGAGAGATTTTAGGGGAAAGATAGAGAGAGATGTGTGGGGCCCGGTGACTAAGAGGAGGATTTTGATTGGTTGTGGAAAAATAAAAAGAGAGAGAGAGATGCTCGATGGTGGGGCCAGCATAAAAGGAAGCTGGGGATTGGTTGGAGAAAGAATTATTTTTAGAGAAAGAAGATTTCAATTGCTAAAATATTATTCGTTAGTTGAAAGTAAACTTAGGCTGTTATATAAAATATAAAAGAATTTAAAAGAATTTAAAATAATTAGAATTTGGCGGGATACAAAATAATTCAGAAATGCGCCCAGGTCGGGTCCAAAATTTTGGATTTGAAATACGAAAATTATTAGCAAGTTCCAAAATTTAAAAATGAAAGATTATGTAACAGAAATGCATACCCCCAAGAACGGACGCACGTACGTGCGCGTAGCCATCCAAACACGTCCGTTTCACTGAACGGGACGAGAACACGATGCAAGGACGCTACCACAGGGTTAGGGGTATCAAGCAGACCATGTCATGTATTTAATTTATTTTACGTGACTTAAATTGTTATATGCAAAAATATGTGATGCTAAGGTATTCTATAACTATGAAACAACAAGCTCAAGCAAGCGGGTCGAACGTAAAGTAAACTACCAATCGCATCCAAACACGTTAAATGAAATAAACACCACAAACAACACATACGGCAACAGAAATTGGTATAACTGAACGCGGTTGTTACACCGCTCCCAGACTTCCAAAGGACAAACCGCAATATCAATTCTGTACCACCTCTTTATCGCTTTTGTGTCCAGATAAGTGCTAGGTAAGTGGAAAGTATCCGCTATATGAATCACCGAAAATAGCGGGCCTAATTAAGTAACCACTGTTTACCCCAATCAGAGCAAAGCTCTGTTCAAATTCCAAGGCGGGAAACGAAGCAACGCTTCTGTTCCCCCAATCAGAGCAAAGCTCTGCTTTGAAAATTAAAGTAAAAATTAAAAGTTGAAATAAATGAAGCAACGCTTCAGATTCCTTGCGCTGCGCGCAACGCGCCATGTGTCTAAATCAGACACGCCAATGCAAGGAGCGCAGCACCCAAGGCAGCACGCCCAATCAGAGCAAAGCTCTATTTAAAACACAATTAAAGGAAGCAACGCTTCAGTCGCGCAAGCACTGTGCCGCGCGACACGTGTCAGCGCAGTTGCGCTGCGCTTCGCGCTGCTTGACACGTGTCAGCGCAGATGCGCTAGCACAGTTGCGCTGCGCTGTGCGCTGCGTGACACGTGTCACGCGTTGGGGCATTTGTGCCAAGCAGAATGAAGATTTTAAAGAAATCTTTCTGTTCTTGTTAAAACAAGAAGATTGTCTTCTGTAAAACAGAAGTCCTTGGATCAAAGATCCAACGGTGGGGAAAATTCCCCAAATCGCTCAGAGAAAGATCTCTTTAACAAATTTAACTAATTTATGGGCACTATAAAAAGGACCCTAGACCTCAATTCAAAGGGATCAATATTTTGTGAGAAATCAAAAATTTCAAATAGAGAGAACTCTGAAGAAATCTCAAGAAGAAAAAAAGTAAAAACCTTTAAAATAGAAGAATTTCTTCTAATAGATCATTGATCTAAGAACAAGATCAATGATCTTCAATAAAATAAAATAAAAAAATAGTGCTTTGCACTTTTTATGAATCTCGGGTTCTCTGAAATAAGAAAAACAAGAGGAACTTGTTTTCTTTGATCTAAATCAGATCAAGAAAACAAAAAGTGCTTTGCACTTTGTCATGAACCATTGGTTTTAAAAAATTCTCAAATTATAGTGCCTTGCACTTGCAAACTACGCTGTTGCGCTCCTGAATTGGCGCAAGCCACCAGAGAGCGCCACGTGTTAGCATCTGAATCATCTGCGCTATGCGCTTTTGAAATAGAGCCTTGCTCTCTGGAATTGGCGCAACTCACCAGAGCGCGACACGTGTCAGCAGCGCAAGCGCAGTGCATTGGCGCAGCGCACTGTGCCTGCATGACACGTGTCAACACCCCAAGCGCTTGCGCTCTCTGATTTTCGCAAAGCGCCTGACTAATACAATGTATTTCCTAAAGGGCCAGGCCCAAATCAAAAAGACCTAGCAGGCCTAATTAAATTGCAAAGCAATAAATAGGCAGAGCCCAGGTAAAATTGATGCTCTGCATCTTTTATAAAAGGGCAGAGCCCAAGTAAAATGATACTCTGCATCATTCATAAATGAGCAGAGCCCAAAATAAATTGATACTCTGCATCCTTTATGGGCAGAGCACAAACAAAAACAAATAAAAGTGTTGAACTTTTTTCAACTGGACTTAGCCCAATCGTAGCCGTAAGTCCTCAAATTAAATTGATTGAGCAAGATTGCTCTCCTAAATCAATTTACAACCGGTTCGAGGGTACATCTCCGAACTTCTCTGACACCTATCGTTGTATTTGTAACATTTTCAAAGTATAAAATATTAATTTTGGGAATTTTTATAATTTAATATTATTTTATTGATTATTTTAATATTAAATCTATAATTAAATGCAAATAAATAGGAAAAATGTTAGAAAAACTATGAAAATTTTTGGAAAATTCTAAAATAGGATAAATTAGTGAATTATGACATTTTTAAGTTTTTGTGATTTGTTTGACACTAATTTAGTGCTAATCGCGATTAAAATCGCTAATCGGGTTTTGCGGCAATTTTGTGCAAAACTTGCACATATCACCTTTTCTACACTTGTGCATTTTTCTTGCCATGATTGATCATTTGGGGTTTACTATTTATGTGAGAAGGATTATGGTTTAAAAAGAAAAGGAAAAGAAAAGAGAAAAGATTAAAGAATTGGGGGTTGGTGAGAATGAGAGGCATGGGGCACCATTGACCTTGGGACTTAGCCATTTTTTTCCCCCTCATTTCCCTACCTCTTCTCTCTTCTTCTGCTGCTGCTCCTGCACCTCCTCCCCTCCCCTCTTCAAAGCTCCAAAACACCTCTAAAACTACACCAAAATCCAATGTCCGTTTCATTAAAAATGTGCACGAGCCCGAGACCTTCAAGATGGATCAAGAAAGCGTGGATTTTGACCACTAGGGGCAACTCAAGAAAATTCTTGAGTTGCCAAGTGAGGTAAATTCTGGACCTTTAGCTTAATTCTTGCATTACTTATACCCCAATGTTGTTATAGAATCGATATTGTGTGATATTATGGACATGATGAAAACCTAGTTAGGGTTGTGGTGAATTATGGGTTGTAATACGAAATTGAGGTCAGTAGAGGATACACCAACACCCTAGTGTATGAATTGAGACCCTAACTTGAAGTTTAAACCCATAATACGGATTTTAGAAACCGATATCGGGGAAATTATGGAATCTGTGAAGGTTAATTGGAATCTGCTATCATACGAGGTATCCTAAAATAATATTGAGTGGATAGAGATATGTGCAGGCACCCAGGAAGCTAACCCCAAGACCCTAGCCCCCAACTCCCTTTCCCGGCCGCCAATTTTCCCCTTTTGGCCGCCAATTGCGGCCTGGGTCCCACCATTTTGGGTCGTGTTGGTTCTGTAGCTCCTACATGCTTACTTTAGGCCCTTGGTATATATAGATTTGTATAAACAGACCTAGGTTGAAATCTGGGACATATATCCTAAGTTGCTATTTTGGATTCGTGTTTCCGTATTCCGTATTTTTGATTCTGAAATGGTGGAATGTATTTTGCCTCGACTATTTGTCGTTTATACGACGATATAGAGGATTTATTGATGGTTTTGAAGGCGTGCCATAGGTTCTCACCTATAGGCCCCCTTATCGTATCGTTTTGGATTTCATGCGCCGTTTTAGATTGGATGTGATTTTAATGCGCAAATACGATATTTTGATGTGTAGGTACCCATGAAGATCTCGGGACGACAAGCAAATACGTGGTGACGTCCGCAATTGATGATGCAAGGTGAGTAGATTATATTTACAGGGGGAAGTCGGGTGGATGGCGTATAGCACCCCCGCAGTCCGTAGATAGATTATTATGTAGTTTATTGTGATAGTTAGGTGTATTATGGATAGTGTAGGGTTAGAAGTGACTAGTGTAGTTCATAGTCGCGAACCCTAGGATAGAATTACACCTACACACACACCCTTACATATTACTTATATCTGCACTGTGTTTGATGATATGGGATGACTTTGGAGATGAGTCGATGATGTGGGCTTGGTGCCGTGAGATCGGTGATTTGATACGATTCATATGTGGGATATGACATGTGATTCTTGCGGGCTTGGAATGTGTGTTTACCCCCGCATGCATACTTTATTGATAGTATCGATTTGTACTAGACATATAGTAGTACCCCAGATTATATGATCTGATGATAGTGATACCTGTTATGTGACGAGATTGTGAGATGTTGGCCTCTACCCAGCTTTTGGGATGCCGTACGATGATTTACCGTACGAGCCGATATTGATGATAGATCCGCGCTCATGACTTGAGGATGTCATATGATATACTGTATCGTACGCGATACTATTGAGGCGGGATCACCGACTATTATATCTATATATATATCGACTCAGATTTAGGTGGTTTCCATACCCCTCCCGACTTATTTGATACTTAGATCTGTAGTTTGCATAGTAGATGTTAGACTAGACCGAGGCATACCTATTTCAAAAACTTTGAATCAGGGGTATCTTAAAAGACAAACAAAGGGATTCTGCGAATACTTAAAAGGCGTATCCTTTCTTAAAAACTTCGCATCCTTTATTTTACTAAAACCCTGATTCGTCTTATTTCAAAAGGCATCACCGCAAGACTTATAAATATCGATGTAATTTATTCACTGTAGTGTTGATTATTTGACTTCCGCATATTCATGCTATTCATATTTCCTGCATATGTTATTGCTATGCTGATATCATGCTGTTAGGACACCAGCACCATTATCGATGATGCGTATGTTCCACGTACACTATTTGCCGGCTCACACACTTCATCATCGATAATTGCCATGCCACTACACTGTAGTACTGCTTCATTCATGATATGATTTCCGCATGGCATATTGTACATATATACCGGTACACAAACATATATGATTCTGACTTGATTAGAGATTTGAGGGCCGCAAGGTATTCTCTAAGAACTGATTTAGTCTAAAGGAGCGGTTTCCCTCGACTTATGCACATTATCATCTATATGTGACTTGACATGCTACTCATACTTGACGCTTATATCACATCGGATCATTATATTGTAGCTCATCTATATGTGACTTGACATGCTACTCATACTTGACGCTTATATCACATCGGATCATTATATTGTAGCTCATCTATATGTGACTTGACATGCTACTCATACTTGATGCTTATATCACATCGGATCATTATATTGTAGCTCATCTACATGTGACTTGACATGACATTTATATTTGACGCACATATCAAATCGGATCATTGACTTGCATTCTGGTTTGGATTACATGTGATTTCGGGATTTGGGAACCGTGGCTATTGCAAATATGTAATCATTTAAAAACCCGGTTCCCTTGATATGATATTTCGGTGCGTCCACCATGTGTTTTCTCGGTGCTAGAGTGATATATGAAAACCCGAATCGAGGAGGCGGTTGAGGCCGATTATGGGTACATGGTGGACCCGGTATGGTATCCCGGGGCGAGAACGGTTTCGCTGTGTAGTAGACGGTGAGCCCGGCGGAGGGACTACTACCTACCGGTGATTGTATTTGAGCTCGGCGGATATCTAGAGGATACCGACCGGAGTTGAGAGATGGACATGGGTTGACCCGTACTGCCGGGGCCGAGGGCCGATACCGCAGACGGAGTCCAGAGATGGACATGGGTTGACCCGTACTGCCGGGGCCGAGGGCCGATACCGCAGACGGAGCCCCATATGGACGAGGATTTACGTGTCGATGCTAGGCACGGGTTTCATGATGTTTTTCCATGATTTTGTTTATATCCTCATATTGCATACATGATGCTTATTGTCATTGGTTGACGGGTGGACGGGTTCCACGTTTATTGTCATTGGGTGACGGGTGGACGGGTTCCACGTATATACAGATATAGATCACATACAGACATGGATCATATACAGACTGGATTTACACTGATCATACTTCATTTGTATATATAACAGGGTATGAGGGCGCTGTTATATATACCCTTACACCAATATTAGTGGTATGGGACGCTAATATATGTGTATTGATATCATTGATACTTCATCATATTTACTTCATGCAGACATACCTTATACTGATGACATGTTATTACTTGAGTACTTGGCACCACATACATGATTAGATGTTACCTTGCCACCTTATTACACTCAGATGTACTCTTGTGGATTATATTACTGATCGTTGACTTAGGTTTATGTCTTGCATTCGGTTTCTGCTTGTAGATGTTTCTATTCACGAGTTGGCAACTCACCCCCGTTGTGCCACAGTTCTTGCAGGTTCTGCCGTACAGGTTTCATTGCGGCATTTCTGGCACACTACTTTCTTGCGGGTGATTTGCTTTTGGTAGGTGGATTCTTTCGCATCAAGAACCACCATTGTATTTATTTATTTCATTGTATCTAGAATTTCCATCAACCAAAACTTGTATATTGTTTCAGACCTAGACTAGTGATGTATTATTCGACCTTAGAGTCGCGCTTAGTAGTATTGCGGTTTTCTTATTGCTTTCGAGCTTTCTTTTGGATTTGATCCTCGCCACTTGGCGTTGTATATTATATCATTGTTGCATGTGTGGTTGTGACCGTCAATTGACGAAGAGCTAGCTCCCGCTTGGGGATGCCTTTATCATTGCATATATATTGTTATCCTTATTGTACCCCATTCGGGGCCAGTTTTACAAAAGAAACTCTGCCGAAATTTTTAGAAAAGACTGTACTGTTTTTAAAATGCATATTCGGCTTAGTTATTTAAAAACCTTGATTTCAAACATGTTTTCTTCACTTCTTTAAACCAGTTCTTTACTCATTCTTAAAAATGGTTTTAGATTTCTGGGCTTTTGGCTTACTTGGATCAGATGGAGTCCTATAGACTTCATATGGTTCAAGGGCCAGTCACGTGCTCTTTCGGGTCGTGACAGTATTCCTTCAACGACGTCAGAGAGATGACGGGTCCCGACGACCACACATCAATACGGACTGCGGGGGCCTTAAACTCGTGGACCGAAATATCCTTAAACTAATATCGGACCGAAACGTCCTTAAACTAATATCGGACCGAGACGTCCTTAAACTAATATCGGACCGAGACATCCTTAAACTAATGATGGACCACCACGTCCCTAAACTGGCGATGGACCACCACGTCCGTAAACTGGAACATGGACCACCACGTCCCTAAACTGGAACAATAGAGCCCAAATGCTCTTTTGCTGGATCTAAACGGTCCCGTTTAAGTCGATCTTAGCCCCAAATACGGCTAACGTATCCTTAAACATTCAAATGGACTATAAAACTCCAAATCAACTTTGGTTCAAGGGTACATCTCTAAACTCCTCTGACACCTATCGTTGTAATTCCTCAACGACGTCAGAGAGGTGACGAGTCCCGACGGCCATATAATAAATGGATCACCACGTTAAGTTGATCTTAGTCTCAAACAGGACTAATGTATTCTTAACGAACGTTTAAGTTGATCTTAGCCTCAATACGGCTAACGTATCCTTAAATTAAAAACACCAAATCCAAATCTAAGTAAATACGGATTTGGACTAATCCACGTCCTACGGGCGACGGCATTACTCAGTCTCCGTATACAATCCACGGGCAACCACAAACAAAACAAACACACACGACACGAAGTAAAATTCTGAAGAAGGAGAAAGTGGCTGCCGCGATGCGGTAGCGTAATTAACTGCAGGGGCTTGCGCCTGCAGGGAAGAGCGTCCCCACAATCAAAAACCCCTCTAGCGAGGGGGAATCTGACGAAGTCTGCTATATCGGCCGCATCCGTCTAAACCTCCGATATACGGTACCATAAATCAACTTGGTATCTTCGGAGAGGTAGACGGATAAAACCAAATAGTATCTGCCCCGAATCTCAGGCAAGACGTTCTCACGTCGCCGCCGTCTTTCGGAGGGGAACAACCACTTGCCTTAATCACACTTGTCTAGACACCACAAAAGAAATACGGATAAGCGATAAATTACCCACGACCTTCCTCTGTCCTAATTGAGCGCGACGGTTCTTAGAGTCTTAGTCTAGATATTTTTTAATTAATATAGAGTTATGCAGATGCTCGTTTTGTGATTTGTGGGGCTTAGGAAGAGTGATGAAATCCCCACCTAATTTGAATTTTGGTCTTGCCCCTTAATGTCCGGTTAAAAATATGCAAAAACAAACCAATTACAAAACACGCAAAAGATTTTTGAGCGGCGGTATTTTGTAAAGAATCCTACAGAAAATCAAATTATTGGATTTCTAGAGGAGAGAGAAAGATATAAGGTAGATACCACATGAGTTTGGAGACCTAACTCCACCAAGACACCGCGGTT
Source organism: Agapanthus africanus (assembly GCA_030015575.1). Taxonomy (NCBI): domain Eukaryota; kingdom Viridiplantae; phylum Streptophyta; class Magnoliopsida; order Asparagales; family Amaryllidaceae; genus Agapanthus; species Agapanthus africanus. Next base: position 593,490,865 of record CM057344.1, on the reverse strand, counting down.
CTGCCGCAATAAGCTTGCTTATGCCACGGTTCCGCCGCACTATGGTGGTTTCGTTTGCTGATTTTTCTTCAGTAGCTTTATTTGTTCCTTTGTGCTTTATAGAAAATCTCTAAATCTCAAATTCCTCGCTTATGTTACTCCAGATCCCCTCGAAAAAATCGCACACTAACCATTAAATATGCAAGTTGCGGTTTTGTTTTATTTTTATGATATGGATCGAATAAGAATTCAACCTGGACAACAAGAAAAAAAATTACGCACATATCTCCGGCAACGGCGCCATTTAATTGATTTGAAAAAGTGTGTTTGTAGTAACCGCAATCAATAACGGTGTCGCTTGTAGCTAGCCGAGATGAGTACGGGCCGTCCGCATGGATGCGTGGAACTTTTAATCTTGGTTTAGACAGGTTGATTAGAAATAAGGAAGAGTGATTCTAGATCTATGTTGAACACATATATAGAATATATAAGAAGAGGGTTTGTAGGGTTCGTTAGAATTTAGTAGTAATAGATGATTAAATAGAGATGACTCATTTTATCTTTTAATGGATTTAAAACTAGATCGATAGTGATGGATGAAGATTAGGGTTTTTGGAGGGAACAAGGTTCCCACTTTTAACTCTTATCTTTTCATTGATCTCTATTCATGTCTAGCCTCTACCAAAACAATTGTTAATCTGATCTCAAATCGCGGCCGAGACTATAAATAAATTGGTAGCGCGTCCGATAAGAATGCTAATATTTATTTTGCTAAAATTTATAAACTTTATAAGATGTAAAAAAATTTAAGGGATTTTATCATCTATTAATCTACTCTAATCCTACGAACCCTATCAAGCGGAGAATTACTCACGCATGGTTGGAGAAGAAGAAGAAGAGATAGAGAAGAAAATCATAATGCAGAAATTTAAATGCGGAAAGTAAATACGAAATAATTAAACAAATGATCTACCTTTATTAATCAACGTTACAAATACAAATCTTTCGAATTTAGATTACAAGAGGAAGAAGTTGTTCTCGATCTCTGCCTCGTAGTAAGTATTTGCTCCGTCGATATTCACGTCGCTCTATCACGTCGAATCGCGGACATGTCGTAGATCTCTTGTTCTTTGACGGTGATTTGTTTCGTGTTAAAGGTGATGATTTCTAACTTTAGTCCTCGGTCCTTTATACAGCCCTCAAATCAGAAACCCTAGTTGCATAACATGGTGATTTCCTATTGCGATCATACTGAGAAAATCTCAGATCCTACGGCCATGATATGGCCGCGGATTCGCCGCATATAGGGATATTTGGCCGTGCAACCGCCGCGGTTTGGTGGAGTTAGGGTTTGAATTTTCTGCTGTGGCCTTATGTTGACACGTGGAGATCCTCTAGATTTCTGGATTTTGGAAATATTTTCTGAGTTTCTGCCAGTATTGATTCTACGATTTTATTGGCAGATTTTTGATCCTGACATCTTGAATATACTGATCTCTAGACCTGAGCTAAATCTGCACAACATATCCATGAATAATGTTAGCAATATTTGTTATATTAGAGATATAATCTTAATCATTTTATATGGTAATAAATTTTTAAGAAATTTGATTAAGAATAATTGATATGATATACATATTTTAATTACTAAAATATTATATAAATATAATATGCATCTATTTTCCTTCATAATGCTGATTATATATATAAATATATGGTAAAGAGTAAATTTGCAGATAAACCTACATATGTTCTATATTTATAATAAGCACCTTTAAATATTTAAGAAAAATAAGGAAAATATTATATCAAATGTGCAATATTTTCGACTGAACAAGTTGCATCCAAAAATAACGCTGGATGGGGAAATTAGTTCTTTCGTCGTCTTCTTTCTCATGCATTTCTCCATTTGCCATAGCTAGCAAACTGATATACTCTCTTCTTCTGAATTCCAGCACCAACCCTAGTCAAATTATTGAATCAAAATCTCCCCTTTCCCTCGATCCCCCACCATCGATTAGGCTAGACATCTCTTTCTCCTTCTTCTCCGCCAATGGAAAATCTTGCATCCTTTCATCAAAATTACCGACACTTTTCGTCTTTCAACAATTGTATCAAAATACTCAATCCATCTCCCTCTCCTTTGCAAAATAACAACTCTTTTAATTTTTTGGACAAGGGTGTTGCAAAGAGAAGGAATGAATGAGGATTCGATAGTAAATAAGCACGTGAAACTCCACTTTGCATAAAGTTACGTCTTATTATTCAAAAAAAGAAAAAGTAAGAAAAACAACATAACATATAGACCGCCTATTTGCATATGCAGTAAGGTTTCAAAAAAACTGTTTTCGCTTAAATTAAAACGAAACCGTGGTCTGCATAAAAAAACACGGTTTTGCAAGTTTATGATCGTTTGACAATGTAATCTTGAAACCAAAGATTTGTTTAAAAACATGGTTTAAGACCAAGAGCGGTTTGAACATACGAAAGTTCAGTCCTTTTGGAGTTAAATTGAAGAATCCAATTGGAAAACCGTATTTAGGTAGCCGAACGGATATCCATTACAATTTTTTAGGTTTAACCTTGAAATTCCACGACTCCTCGGTTTCTGAAATTGTAAACCCATTGTCAAACAATGTCTAGACTTGTGTATTTCGCAGGAATTTTTCAGCGGCAAAACTCAGGGCCGGGTTCAGTTAAAAATCTCGACGACCCGTTAATAATATGACTCCCGTCTAGTTCCCAAAAACACGACACAATTCTTTTTCTCCCTCAGGCCTCAAAACGAACTCATTTCAAAATCCTTCAAATACCAAAGAAATCATCTTTTGTCTCCTAATAAAAGAAATAAAAAACCCTAGCTTGATCTCGATTAAACCCTAATGGCGGAGGATCCAGTCACCCCCTCGCCGTCGCCGGCGGTAACAGGATCCATAGGGCAATCAGTGATCCCCATCGTGAACAAGCTGCAGGACATCTTCGCGCAGCTGGGGGGCTCGTCGACGGTGGAATTGCCGCAGGTGGCGGTGGTGGGCAGCCAGAGCAGCGGCAAGTCCAGCGTTCTAGAAGCTTTGGTCGGTAGGGACTTCCTGCCACGTGGCGCCGACATCTGCACTCGGCGGCCGCTGGTGCTTCAGTTGGTTCACCAAGTCGGCGGAGGCGGAGAGGAGTGGGGGGAGTTCTTGCACTGGCCGGGGAAGAGGTTTTACGACTTCTCGCTGATCCGGAAGGAGATTCAGGTATAATTAGGGTCTGTCTTCTGTTTTTATTGTTGTTGTTTAATTTCTCTAAACTACCGAAATGTATACATCTTTGTTGCCATACTATCAAAATCTCCGCAAATTACAAAATTTCTGTTTGAAACTTTCATATTAATAAATAATAATACTCATAATGGAAATTTATTTGTGTTTACATCGTCGTAAAGTTTCGCGAAACATGTGTAGTTTAGAAATAAAAGTTATACTTATGCTCGCATTGAACTTCCAAAAAATTGACTTTGATTGTATGTATCAGTGCGTCCCTTCAAAGTTACAATCATCGCCATCATCCAAGCATCTTCAAATGAAATGGGATGAATCGGGAAGCAAGGGACCCTGAAAATTTGACAAAATTCAGCTATACTCATAGTATTTAGTGAGGAGACAAAAAACAAGAGAGAGATTTCCTTGATCGTAAATAATCAACCAACCTCCTGCGCCTTCTGGTAGAGCGTGGTAGAAGAAAGTCTAGATGAAGGGGAAAGGCGATAATTTGCTGTGTTATATAAAGTTATGTTTCATTCTAAATAAGGCAATCATAAAACCAAAGACAAAAAACTTGCATTTTCCCACAACAATAAGCTACACGGTCTTAAACTATCGAGTTTACAATGTTGGGTTTAGTTTGTCTATATTTGTTTATGTTTTTTGGTGTTATTGGCTTTGTCTCTTTATTCCGAGAGATGAATTTTAGTGTAGTTAAGCCCTTAACTTTACAATCAACACTTTTTATACAGAACCGTGTAGCTTATTATCTCTAGAAATGATATTGTGCGAGAAGGCTTAGTGGCAGGATTGACGAAATCTACAATGTAGAGTTACAGACTACTGCCATTCACGCTGTTGTAAATTGGTAGCCGGGGCAACTGTCAACAGGACATGCCATAAGGCATATAAGACTTATTTGCTACATTACATAAGCTGTGGGATGCTTTTTAGAAATTGTAGACAGTTTGGCGTGACATTCAAGAAGACTACACCAGGGCACGATATTAATACACGAACAAACAAACAAATACATATAATTCATTTTACACATATATTATTACTGAATCTTATTTTTTTAAAATCTAAATATGGAAGATAGCCAACAGCAAGAATAACATAGTTAAATATAAATAGTAATAATAGATAAATCAACTTGTCCACTCTATATTCAATATTCCATAGCATGACATCATGTTGCAATTTTGCAAATAACTAATTGCAACATAGAATTCCATATTTCGTATAAGTTAGAAATACGAGAGCCCTTGGAAAACAATCGATCATGTAGTATCATGAAAAGTCATTGTATGTTATATTCAATGAAAGCATATGAAATAAGTTAATTTAGGAATAATTGAAAGTTAGGCTACCTTTTATGAATCTAATCTCCTCTGATCAATGTTCAAGTATCGCCGACATATTGGCAATGTTAAACTCAAAGGTAGTCTAGAGAGTTATGTCTGGAAGTAGAGGGATGGACTTTAGATTTGCTATATAAATTTTTTATTAAACTTGAAGTAGTGATGAAGACGAGTAAATAGAGCACATCCCGATGGATCTAAAGCTACAACGAACTCCTAAATCCTTCCAGCATTTATAATATTAGGTATATTATAAAATTTATAATATTAGGTATATTTTATAATATTTATTTATTTTATGTGGCATCTTTTGATTTGTCGGTTTCATTTTGCACATAAATTTGGTTGTATATCTGCCCCACAATGTTTGCAATTAACAGTCTTTGGAGGAACCACATTCTCCTTATTCTTCTAGCATTCTGAGCAAAAAATTGCATGACATAGAAACCTAAGGTTATGATGAAAACTTGACTACTAATGCAAGACTATTTGTTATTTATATTGGTATATTAAATTTTATATAAATATTTTTGGTTCTATTTTTTATGTTATCTTTACTAATCAAATTTGTGGACGTAATTTGAAGAAAGAAAGGATCTCATCAAGCCCGACATCAGCCACAGTCTTATCCAATGAGCCAACTTGATGTGATCATGAAAGTTTCCCATAAGATGCTGAGCTTGACAACATTTCTCACGCTTTTGTCCTTTGCTACATGACATTCATGAAGTGTTTATGTGGCTGTGCCCATATATTTGAAGCATTATTTGATATGTTTTTTTTTGTTTCTTGTCGAGGAAATTTAGCATGTGCTCTAGACCTTTAAATGTATTTATTGTGCCATTGTTGTATGCAGGCTGAAACAGACAGGGAAGCTGGAGGGAATAAGGGTCTATCGGACAAACAGATTCGTTTGAAGATTTTTTCTCCAACTGTTCTAAATATCACTCTAGTTGATTTACCAGGAATAACAAAAGTTCCTGTTGGTGACCAACCAAGTGACATCGAGACAAAAATTAGAAATATGATCTTATCATATATCAAACATGAAACTTGCATTATATTAGCAGTTTCACCAGGAAATGCAGACCTAGCAAATTCTGATGCACTTCAGATGGCCCGGATTGCTGATCCAGATGGTAAATTCTTAATTCACATATTTCTAGGTGATTTGGGCGTCGATCAAGTTTTAACATGATAATTCATTATTCTTGTTTGATAGCTCAATGGAATGTTAGATAAACATATATCTCTTGGAAACTGATTTTCAACTTTCCCATGACAGGTTCCAGAACTATTGGTGTTATCACAAAGGTCCATTTTCCTGACACATGTATTTCTTTAATCTATATTTCCTTAGTTGTTGGCTGACAAGACATGGTAACTGCCTTTCTTTGGTTTCAGTTAGATATCATGGATAAAGGTACCGATGCCCGCAAACTTCTATTGGGGCATGTGATCCCTCTTAAACTTGGGTATATCGGTGTGGTGAACCGCAGTCAACATGTATGTCCTTTAGTCACTCCTGCTGTATTTATCTAAGGCAGTAGTTGTTGTTTGTTGATTTCATTAATCGAAGGATATGGTTATGTATTGCTGTAATTGCTGTTGGGATATATTGTTAAAAATAACTTTCAGACTGATAATATTTTATTTAAAAGGTTTGTAAATGAAAAATAGGCCGGGTGGAGGAATTACCAATAAAATGAAACCAATCATTTAATGCAAGATTATATATAAGAATTCCATATTTCACACATTTTTAGCATTTTAAGAAATTCCAATTGTATATGAGGAGTACATAAGCATCAGTAGCGACCGATCTTGTAAGTTAGAAAAAGCTTGACCATCGTGATTCACAACAGTAATAATGGCGAAATGATTCTCTTTATTTTTAACATGTGAAACCTATTATGCATATCATAATACAGCATCATCCCCTAAGCTTTCTCCCATTAAGTAGGGATGCCTTTGGAGAAGTTGAGAATGCTCACCTGAGGAATTGGTCAAGTTATTATGCATGGATGTCAATGTGATGGCAACCTTCTATGCATTTGTGCTTGATTCCTAGCTAACATGTCTATGAGCAAGAGAGGCCATCTCAGAATACATTTATGGCCAATCAGATTGTAGAAAACCTACCTTCTTAGCATTTTATCTCATTCAACAGTAGATCAAGCCTCAAAATTCCCCTGATCAAGAAAGAGTTTAAATGAGGACATAAGATAATATGATTTGCTAGGAGATTCACATTCATCTCCGAAACATGAAAAAAACCAAATAGCAAAATTGAACCAAAGTTTCAAATATGTATTATGCTAAAACTTTAAAAAATTGTTTATCTTAAACCCGTGCTTTTGGGAATTTATTGACATCTGTTTAATAGTAATCCATTCAAAGTGTGAACGGGATAACTTTCTTCTTTAAAATCCATTAGAAGGCGATATATGGATTAATAGTTTAATATCCAGGCTTATATATGCCCGAATTCTTATTTACTCTGGTCGCATATTGTGATAATTGTAACACATAGAGAAATTTAATTGGCTGGTTGCATATACTTGTGTGTGGTTGAGTCTACTTTTAACTAATTATTATGGGCTGGAATCATGCAGGATATCAATGAGAACAGATCAATCAAAGATGCACTTGCCTCTGAAGAGAGCTTTTTCCGTCGTAATCCGGTATCATAAATTTCTTATCTCTTATCTTAGCAAATATGGACACATGAAATATACATAGAATTATATAGTCTTCAAGACGATTGCATTCATCTGATCTCTTAAATGCATTCAACTTATACTAATATATTCTGCTGATTGTAGGTTTACCATGGTCTCTCTAATTGTTGTGGGGTTCCTCAATTAGCCAAGAAATTGAATCAGGTAAGAGATGCAAAGCAATTCCATTCCACTCTTCCACCATACTGAGTATTGTGGAGCCAGATCTTCTGAATGTTGGAACCTTTACCTGAAACTGTTTCCTCATATTGTTAGTTGTCTTATCTGGAATCTGTTATTTAAACATTTTGGAGACATTATATATGGTGATCAACCTGAACCATTTAAAGTTGAACGGTCAACGTATGAAATTATCTTTCTTGTTTTTTCATATAGTTTAAACTCTTCGCAGTTTGCAGATTTTAGTATCTTTCTTATAGTTTAAGCTCTTTGCAGATTTTAGTACAACACATCAAGGTAGTTCTTCCAGGATTGAAATCTCGTGTAAATGCTCAACTAGTCGCAGTAGCAAAGGAGCATGCCGCCTTTGGTGACGTTGCAGAATCAAAGGTATGCCGTAGTATCATTGGGATGAGGAAAATTGACTTTGCATACTGTATGTATGATCAGATCAGTCTGCTGCCTTGATCGTTTATGCATTTTGTATGTATGTGGAGCTTTTGGTTTTGGGGACGTGGGTATTAGAGTGGCATCTGTTGTAGGCCCGATCCTTGAAGCATTATAAAGCTGAAACAATTATTTTTTTCCGGGTCTTTTCAATCGTGCTTATGAACAGGTTTCTTTAATGATTCACTAGCATGAATCCTTGCGCACATGCGAGGAGAGATTTCCAAAAAAAGGTTAAAATTCTAAATATGAGCCACTATCTGAGTTGTAGTTGCAAAAAAGAAAAAATCTTTTAGCTACTTTTTTTTAAACAGGAGATGAATGCCCATAAACGGTTTAAGCATTAACATATAAACTCAGCATAGCTAAACTTATACAAATATATTCACAAAAAAGAGAGTCATTTTAACAAAAAATAATCTATAACTTTTTTATAAATTAAGTCACAGATGTTATTTAAAATAAATATTAAGTCAATGTTCTTGATCACACAAAATTTTGAATAGATATAGATTATTTTGATTTAGACGTTTCCATAAGACTATTCTGATTTATTATGATGGTTTAAGATAAGAATGATATTTGTGCTATTTTAATTCGAAAGATGAGTTCCAAAATCAACATCCCAATTTGAATCCCTATCAGAAAAATGGCATGGACATTTTCTATGAATTTTGAGAAAAAAGCAATAATTGATATAAAAATTAACCACGGAAATTTTGATTAAATATATGAGATTTTACTCAATAATATGAAAGATATCTATTTTTTTTTATCTGAGAAGACTAAGATCTTGTTATAATAGCTAATGTGGAATACTAATTTAAAAATGCATAGGCAACCTGAATCCTGCCCAGCTTTAGTATATGGTATAGATAGATAGATAGATACATACATAGATGCCACAACTCTCAAACCTTATTATTTCCTCTAGACAACCTGAAACACACTTTCATGAAAACATTTTAATCTCTAGTTTATTTGCTACAATAACTTTTTCTGCCTCTTGTGTTCTTTTATTGTATGACACTTGAAACCTTCTAGTATAGAGCCATACTTAAGTTAAACCTCTTTGGAGTATTATTAATAGTTTTTTGCACAGGGAAAACTCATCTTCTTTAGGGTGTGTTAACTGCGCCATATCTTTCGAAGCCTAGCATAGACTTGGACACTTTAACCTTGGTCTTTAGGAACTAAAAAGGGCAATTCCCTAGGGTTAATGCATACATAAAAAAATGAAACAAAAGTCGATTGCTCATGTAGCCTAAACTGTGGACTGAAGTTCTCGCTCTAAATATAATAACTTAAAATATTGGTACTTCTCTTTGACACTCCTGTTGTGCCCTACAAAACCATAGGGGACGTAATATATTATCATCTATTACTATCAACCTAAGGATGATATAATGCAAGTAACATCTCAAACCAAGTCAACTGAAGGATGGGTGATTTTGGCGTATCTATAATGCGCTTGATTTGCAGGTAAACGCGAATAAATACCATGATGCGCATCTAAGTGTCAAAAGAAGGCATTTTATCTATTGTTTCCTAGCAAATGGAGCCAAATTTAAGCTCCAATACTGGCATTGCCATATCTGTCTTATTTGCTAAAACGAACTATCTTACTTTTGGAACATAAATCGAAAAGTTACATGGTACAACTTGTATCTTTAACTTTTCATACAATAAAACTGGCTGGTTGGTATTAATCTCCTGCTTTTCTCTCCTCCCACTTCATTGTTATGCCACTTCCTAACCCATCAAATCCTACAGCAAAGATTAGCATACATCCTTCTGAGGTAAATAAAATAAAGAAACGAAATTGGAGGCTTTCAAACTATAAACAGTGGGTTCTGCAGAATTGTTATCAAGCAACTTTGGACTGTACCTTCGATCAAACAGCTCCTCAAAGTTATTCATTTTGCAGTTACTTTCTTGCTCTTTTTGTGTAATAGAAACTTCCCTAGTCAAGCTGTTCCAAATTCTAATTAAGCTGTATCAGTCTTCTCTGCTGTCATAATTTGTTAGCCTTGTTGTATAGTATTGTCAATTATGTGGTCAAAGGAACGAAGCACCTTTGACAATCTGTCCTGAGATCTTAGGTTTTCTTCAATGTTTGGAACCACTTTACCTTAATTCTGTAAACAATTTCTATTTTATTTCTAGTTTGTTGAAAATCGAAAATCATGAAAACAAGGATTCAGTCATGAAACTTAAAATCTATAGAAAGTTTTTGAATACTATGTACAGCTGTGATTATTTTGACAGAGTCTTTTATCTGTCATGCCTTGGTTTACTTTCATCCGAAATATAACCTTCAAGCATACAATTTCTTTTCAGTTCTCAGCCAAAAATTACCTATTAATTGATGCTCGCTCTGTTCATAGTGATGCTTCATTATTCTTTTGTTTTTTTTAATTGTAATGCATAATCTACATCATGTCAACTCCAGGCTGGCCAGGGAGTGAGACTGCTGAACATTCTTGCAAAATATTCTGAAGGTAATATTCGTTTCGACAATTTTGCCTTTCAACATTTTCTTGTAATTGATTACTTATATTGTTATAGTCATTCCTACTATAAATCTCTTGCATTTTTTGGTGGTATCTTCAACTTCTCACATAAAATCTTTTACTGTCTTGACACACCACGAAGACTATAACACGTTCGACCCAGCATAACTTATATTGTTGGGCTGTGGATAACATGATAAAATAAACAATTGGTTTATTATTCATAGAAGGTTATTGTTTGCAAATTTATTAATGCTACTAAGTATTCTAACCCAAACTAGATTAGTTGGGAGAAGACTTGTACAAGCTGGCCGAAAAGTTAAGACACCAAGACCAAGCCAAGCCCTATATTTTTCCCAACTTGGTCTGGACTGAATCGCCTAACATGATCACGAACGAAGACAGAGAATTGCGTAGATAGGAGGAGGAAACGAACCAACCCGAGGCCAAAAAAGGGGAATGAAATGTAGAAATGATCGGAACGATTGAAGAAAGAAAGAGAATGGTGGAAATGGCTACTTCCGGTTCATGCACAGATCACATGAATGAACTTGGTTTCCTGATCCTATTGTGTTGATTTCTTGGGATTGTTGTTGTTTGTTAGTGAGGGGGGAGAGAGTGAAAGAGAAATAAATTTAGGGGATGATTTTGAATGATCAGCGATAAGTCCCTAACCTCCTTTATATAGACTTGGTTATTTGCATTTACACTCTTCTCAAGTTACATTTGACAAACAATGCTTAGAACATTCTAGAATCCCTAGAATACAGTAGCACATTCTAACAGATGTTATGATGCTACAAAACGTATGATTTCAGAAATACTTTTGTTTTTGGGAATTTGAAAAAAAGTAGTAATCAAACACAATATCTTATAAAATTTCATTTTAGTAATGAGATATTAGGGGCTCACTCTAAGGTCGGCTCCCTACTATCGTAAGTTTCCGATCTAGAGCATTTATAGTTGTATTTTTTGCCCCAACCTTAATTTGTATGACCTGTGAGAAATCTTGTACATCAGTGATGAACGGATAGTGAGGAGTCTTTGAGTTTTAAATATTGGGTTTACTGAACCAACCTGAATTACGCAGGACCTGTGAGAAACTTCGTAATGTGTCATTATTATTCTTGGGTGTATTGGATAGGTTGCATGTTTGCTTGGTAAAAGCTGTGTCTCTTGCCCATGCAGTGAGGAGTGGGGCACCTTGGCATGGTGCACCAAGCCATCCTAGGGTGGAGTCTTGCTTTGTCGAATGCGTCAGTTAACAATATGCAAAGGGCATTCACCTCAGTTTTTGCTTGTGGCTGCATGCAAACTGGCTTTTGCATTATACTGCATTCTATGGAGTATGCTAATGGTAGGGGCTAGTCCAGGAGAGGCTAGCCAATCTGGTCGAGCAGACTTAATGACTGAATATCTAAGGAGTTGGTTTTGGCCTTAGACGAGATTTAACATCTGTACCTGTGTCAATGACTTGGGTTACTTGCTGTTGGGCCAAATTATTAGATGACCAGATGAACGTATCACTAAACTTACGTAGTGGAGGATGAGAACTTAGGCACAAAGAGCCTTTGCAGTGTGCTACTTACGATGGATAGCTTTCAGCTTTATGCTGTTCATCAGAAGTAAAGATGAGAGAAAAGACCAGGTTCACAAAATTTTGCGCATAACAGTACAACAAGAATGAGGTTGCTAAGCAGTGAAGCCTGACATCCAATTGCTTTATGAATTTGGATTGTGCATTGCAAGCTTGTGACTTCACTGGAAACTAACTTCATGCGCATATACTGGCAAGTTCTCTAGGGAGCAAACTTTAAGAAATCTATTGAATTTTTTGTTAAAATTGTGGAGAAACTTTCGGCAGATGTCTAATGTGAGGAGTACAAACGTCTGTGTCAGAAATCCAGAGCAACGTCAGATGTCTGACTCTGGTCAAGTCAAACCCAAAAGAACATAGCGTAGCCATACGTCTGCGGCAGACGTATGGAGATGTTGAAGCCCCAATCCAGAGCAACGACGTACGTCTGATGGAAAGGGTGCAGACGTCTGCCCAAGGAGCTGAAGAGAAGCAGAGAATAGGCAGACGTCTGACCAAGTCTTGATCAGACGCCTGTCGACGGGTTTCTGTGTGAACCGAATATTTCAGATTTGGGTTTACCTCTTATTTTAAATAGAATTAGGGTTTGCTTATAAATAGAGACCTCTTATATAATTTATGTACTACTATTAAGAGAGACCATTGTATTGAGAGGGCGACGGCTTAGATCTAGAGAGATTTGAGAGAAATCTTCTAAGGTTGCTTGTGAGTGTACTTGATTCGAGATTATAATAGACTTTGCAGATTCCGCTCTGCCGAGGACTAGCCATACGGTGGGTGAATCTCGTTAACAAATCCCTTGTCTTTTTTTATTCTCGCACTTTATTATCGTTTTGTCTTTCGTTGTTAATTGCGTAGTGCGATTGCGTGATTTGTTGCGTCGTAAACATTGTTCCGTGGATCGACTTTCTCCCAACAGTTTTGAATTTAGATTTAAGAATAGAACAACTTTGGTGGTTGAAACTGCAATTGCATGATCCTCAACTTGATGAAATTTAAATTTACATGGAATTTGAATCTTTGCAAGCAAAGTGTTGCCAATGGTCTCTCCTGACCATTTCACTTTTCATATGAATTTTATAAACTCCAGTCAAGAAAGCGAACAACTTGAAGTTGAAACTGCAATTGCATGTGTTGGATATAGTGCACTCAAGGCAATTATTGTGATCGTAAATAGATGATTATGATAATTGAAGGAGGACCTATACATGTATAACAGTCTTACTCGAGATAATAGTATGCTATCTGGTTTGTCTTCATCATTGATGAAGCCCGTAGGATTGTTGCTTAACAACCGGTATTATGATGACGATTATATATGTGGGAGCTGGGATATCTATAAGCACATCCTTAAATGTCTCTAGTCGTGGGAGTATCGAGACCGGGTATCGATATTCTGGAGTAGACTAGTGTATATATTTCTAGATCTCGACGAGGGGCGGTGGCCGGTCTCACAAGCCATTGGTGTCGTGTCACCTAAGATAGTATACGGGTGCTCACTGGAGGTGAGTACACCGGACAGACTAGCCGAGAACTTCTAGATGGTATTATATCTATCGTCAGATGGAAGTTCGCAGGTGGTATGAGTACATGTTAGTCCTTTGACCTGAAATCATCATTTATCTCATGTGAGTTCCCACTGTATTTTGATTACCACCCTACCACGGCTCAAAAGAATCGTGCAAACAGGTTTTAGTTGGATACATTCTCGAGTCACATGGAGGCACTGGTCGATTGTTAGGGATTCGTCTTTCCTGATATTAGGAGTCGATGTCGAGCTGTGTTCAGTTAGCTATCACCAGAAATCCGCGGCCACGGTGGATGAGATTTACTGATAGTTGATTAGTAGTATCTCTGTTGGTGATGAGTTTGACTCAGACACAACTTATCGGGTTAGTAGGGGTCTGACGTTATCCATCTCGTAAACCCGATATACGATACTTTTTGACGATGAGACCGGATTGTACGGAATTGTCACATTCAGGCTCAGTAGGGTAAGGACGTACTTGATTGTTGATCCTTCTTTCGACAAGTACCCGGGTAGCTATTACTTACAGCTAGTGCCGCTGATGTGCTTGTGGTTAAACCCACTGCCAGCGTCTTATCGAGTCTTTAGAGTCCCACACTGAGGATTTTCCCGGTTCAGGCGATAGATGTTGGAGCCGTACGTTGGTACGTGCAGGGGTCCGATTAAATACGTGTATGGAATACACGGATTTTAATCGGATGGTTGATAATACTAGCCGGCTTAGAATTAAGCCGGATTATTAAATCAGGTTTTGATTTAATAATTTATATATGTGTTTTGATACATATATTTTAGTATTATTGTTCACTATTCATTTTCTCTCTTTGGTGCTATCCGAATTTTTATACGGATACGCGTATGTGTAGCGATACATATATCGGGTGAAGTATTCTCTATTTATACGGAAATATTTCTAGAAGAAGGACACCTCATATTTGATTTTCTTTTCAGAAAATTAAATGGAAAAATGAGGTGGAGGCATGGTGGCATGGGACATGTAAAGAGGTATGCTTCTAGCATTTATTGTTGATCATTTATGATGCACTATTGATGCATGGTGGCTTATATGTAGCCATTCTCTTTTCTTTTGAGAGTTGATGATTTTTCTTCATCTTGTGAGCCTCATGCTTTATGGTTGCAAGTGTGAGCAACCATCATCACCACCTTTTCTCCTTCTTCTCTCTCTTGCTCACTTGAGCTTGAGAATATGAGAGAAAAGTTTAGTGAAGTATTCCTATATCACCGACCATCCACACCTATGATGTTTGGATCATCGGTTAGAGCTCTTCCGGTTTCCCTCTGGTGGATCGACTTAGGCGAGAGTGGTCGATTTTTAAGTGCAATCCTGCCGGCTACGAACTTGGAGGGGTCTTTCACAATTGGATGGACACGCGACAAAAGTTGTAGTTTTTCAATCCTTGCATTTCTAGTTAGCTAGTTTAGGTTTTTGGATCGTATCTGGGTTTTACGGGTGTTTGGTGCTCGCATAAATTTTTGTTTTCGGTTCCGCCTCGACCACGGCCTCCGCGGCGCGGGCACCGAAACCCAACAGCATGATCTCTCCTAACCATGAGTTGAAACTGCGGTTGCATGATCTCTCCTAAGTTAACCATTCAATTTTCAGTATAATATTTAGTTCAGTTTCATCAAAAATACCAACTAAAGTTGCCATGCTAGAAGAATATCAATGATGTTCTGATCCATAAAAATCTTTAATTTGGTTATATGAGGAATTGAAGCTTTTTAATCCCTACTTGTTTGAGAAACTTATATCTGTGCTCTTGTTGCAGCATTTTGTTCAATGGTTGAAGGGAAAAATGAAGAATTGTCAACAGCAGAGCTTTCTGGCGGAGCTCGAATTTACTATATTTTCCAGTCAATCTTTATCAGGAGTTTAGAGGTTCAAATGTCCACCTTATATGCGTTTTTTTCTTCTAAACAGCAAGACATAACTTAATGCAAACATAAATCTGAGGAAAGCATGGTGTGAACCCCCAGACCTCTTCTCGATGGAAAACGTCTTTACTACTATGTTATAGCAGTACCCGCACTTGATATGCTGATTAATTAATATTTATATAAACATATTTCCTGCCACCTTCATTCTGCCAATATGTTCCTTGTTTTACAAATATAGTTATTAATATTTTAAAGGTTTACATTTCCAACCATTGAATCTACTCTCTTATACCTGTTTAAAATTCTAGATCAAATAATCTGCATTCTCTTGTAGGATGTTGATCCTTGTGAGGATGTGACTGATGGAGATATCCACATGGCAATTCAGAACGCTACTGGGCCTAGAAGTTCTTTGTTTGTGCCAGAGGTGAGTTTTAGTGGATGCTGTGCCTGTTGGGAAACTAAACACTTCTTTTGTGATTCATATCTCTCTGCCTTTTTGTTTATCCGAATGGTAACGTGTCTTCTTGCTGCCTTTCTGTAGGTGCCATTTGAGATTCTAGTACGTAGACAGATAGGTCGTTTGTTAGATCCAAGTCTTCAATGTGCAAAATTTATCTATGATGAATTGATAAAGGTACAAATGGTATATTACAATTTTAGTAGTAAAAACTTATCTGGGGATTAGAACCTACCTGTAACAACATATCCTGACATTCATGCTTCCTGCACTTCTTGAAGATGAGCCATGGATGCTTACCTAATGAGCTGCAGCGCTTCCCTGTTCTTCGTAAGTGCATAGATGATGTAGTTGGGAAATTCTTACGGGAAAACCTCCAGCCTGCAGAGTCAATGATAACCCACCTTATCTATATGGAGGTATGTAAGCATGCACTATTTCCTTTCTTCTCTCTCTTATTATCATTATTTTTTTCCATATTCATAGCTGCATTATATTCAACATCTCTTCAAGTCTTACTAGGATTGTGTTACCCCTCAATTTAGGGATTCTATTCTAAGTATTTGTATGATTCCCGCATGCGGTTCTAATTAACATAATAAAATTGTTTGTGTGTACAAGTTGAATAAGGTGCCGCTCTAAATTAGCAATCATATTTGTTCACATAATAGTTGAAAGCTTCAAATATTCCTTAGGAAAAAAACTGAACTCTAAATGTTTTGGTTTGGTCAATCCATGCAGCTGATATCTGAATGCAATGATAAGGAAAGGCCACAATTTAAAATGATACTGAACTTCATAGTTTAAGTCACAAACGGCTCACTATATTAATTCCAATTTTCTTTTTTGTATGGTGCATTATATTAGCGTCATATACAGCCATGAGCCATGTTTAGCTAATCAACTTACTACTACGTTGTTTTTGTGCTGGTTGCTCACAGGTTGTTTCACTTTATGTTTTCATGTTGCATAATGCTCTACACCATCTCGAAATAATAGATGAGAAGGGAGGGTGACTATACATTGATACAGAAAATACATGAAGAGGATCTTAGCTTGTCCAAATAGGTTTAATGTGGAAATTAATTAGATGCTCATTGGAGTTTGTACATCTAATTGATTTCTTTATGAATATGAAATTAGACACAAACTAGGGGTAAACCCCCCACGCATTGCGGGGGCTGTGGATAATTCCGCAGTAGTTATGAAAGGTTAAGTAGACCACAAATAAGAAGATTGATATGAAGTCCATTTTTATATTCCAAAATCATTGCAAACTAATAATTTATTTATTCCAACATCTTTTCTCTAATGTTGATAACTATTGTATGCATTGATCAATCATTTATTTCACAAATGATATTTAAAAACGTTTATGAAAACTACTAATGTAAGAGGTCTCTTTTTAATAATGGATTTGTAAGAAATAAATAAATTTGTAATTTGTAATTTTCGTAACATTAAATATAAAGATATATTTTCCAAAATCAGAATAAATTCAAAATGGCTTATGTCACCGAGATTGATTGCTGAGAATGGAAGCGTTTTCCTTTGAATAATATCATAAGAAATTAAACACAATAAAGTAGCAATTTTCCTTGCTTAATGTCATCTGCTTGTTTTATCTCAGTTGGTACCAATTTCCTCTCCAATGTGAGAGGTCGCAAGTTCGCTAGCCGAAGGGGGTTGATTCAGGAAAAAAAGGAGAGATCACATATGCTTGTTTTATTTCAAAACATCTTATCTTATTATTCTTTTTTCTGCTTGTTCTTTGCTCTCATCTCCCATTACACCAAATATGTGAAAAAACCCATGTAGAAACCCATGACAATCCCTCATTCCCACCATGGGACCCACTAGCCGTATAAGACAACTTGACGGGAAAAATCTTTGGAAAGAAATATGTTTTGAAGCGGGTGTATGGCAGGATTTTAGGATATTACATAAATGGTTTTTTTATATGCCCCACTCCAAACTTTGATATTGTTAAAAAAACCACCCAAAACTTCATATTTTTTCTAAAAACCCACTCAAAACTATGAATTAAACTAAAAATACCACTATGGTAAAGTTCCATCCATTTGCAAGTTAAAGCCATAACCATTAGAGGGTAAAAAAACCAAATTACCCCTCTAAATTACTAATTTTAAGGTTTAAATAGGCCTCTCTCTGGTTTGGTAGGAGAAAGAAGAAGAGGAGGTGTTGGCCGGCGACAATAAGATGGGTTGAGAAGTGGTTAGAGAAGAGATCGGGGCTTGATCAAGAACACCATCCTAAGTTGAGTTGATAAGAAAGAGAGAAGGTAAGAGGGTAAAAAAGGTATTTAAGTGGTCCAACCCAACCACGGTTAACCCATTTAACGGACTTAACTAACTTAGTGGGGATTTTAGACCGGCTAATTTTTGGATGGGTTTTTTACAAAAAAATATGAAGTTTAGAGTGGGTTTTTTGAGAACAGCGAGGTTTTGAGTGGGGTATATGTATATAAAAAAAACCCTGCATAAATTACCGTTTTGCCCTTAATATCATCATATGGCATATTCTTTTGAATGATATACCATAATAACCCTCTCTTTATATTTTAAATCCCCAATATTGCCTTTATTCAGCTTCCATCCTAGCATGAAACCATCATCAGAGGAGGATAAGGGAATTTGGAAAATTCAGCAACTAGAAAAGATTCTCCTGCCTGCATCCAGCTTTAGTAAAGAGTAGATGGGGAATTGTTATCCAAACACTTCATTCTGTACTTAGTTTGACCTTTCACTTGCATACATGTTAAGTGGTTTTCTACCTCTTGTCAAAAGCCAATGATACGCACTCTCTAGCATTGGATTGGATCTCAAATGTGAAAATTACTTGACAGGGAAAGAGGGAGGTTATTTTTTTTTCCTTTTTCTTTTTTGTTGTGTGCATGTGTTTGGGGGTGGGGGGTGGGGGGGCTCACTTCTCAGGCATTTGACGTTAGTAACAGATTACTCCAGCTATGTCAAATAACGTCCTTTGTCCTTTTATGTTTCTGTTGTGCCGTGCATTGATTTGAGGAACTGGTTTTGCAGATGGATTACATTAACACTTCTCATCCGAATTTTATTGGTGGCAGTAAGGCTACAGATATTGCAAAACAGCAAGTAAAATCTTCTAGGTCAGCAGTATCAATGCCCAAATCTAAGGTATATTTCAGTATTTTGTCAATCCAGAGTACCTTTTTTGTATTTAACATGATCTTGAATATTGCTGGAAGCGGTGCAGTATTTAGAGAAATATCTGTGTCTTCTATCCTTAATTACCATGTTTCTTCTTTTAATATCTTCTTCTTCATCAATTATAAATGGATATAATGTTACTGTAGGGGTTGTTAGCTGCTTTGAAATATTAACCCTTGAAGACACCTTTCTTTTTGAAGTTGATTGCTTGATCACGCAGCCGGAAAGTAGTTTTTACCGGTGAGGTTGAACCTAAATCTAAATTTAGATCACCCGCTTGGACTTATCTTTAGCAAACCATTAATTTAGTCTTCTAATTGATCCAAAACACTGATGATGCTGTTGCTGACGCTGCTGTTATAACTGCCCCTTGCAATGAACCCTACTGTTACAGCCGACAGCTAACCACACCATCCCTCTTCTGGCCTGCCTCAAATCAGTCCACAACTAATTCCAAACTTGAAGACCCTAATTCTGTTATGCCTCCGTCATAAGCTATAAGTTGCTCCTCTTTTCCCTTTATCTAAGCCCTAGAACTTTCAGGTTCATTGGAATCTGTCCAGTTCTGTACAAATTCTTCTTTGTCCTATCTCAAACCTTAGGTTTATTGCATTCAAATCATGTGACCCCCCAAGAGGATAACGGGTGGAGTTCTGTGCATGGATCATACAATGGACAACTACAGGACTTTCTTATGCCAAGCAATGTGGTTATTCCACTTCCTGAGCACAATCTCTCTCACTTCAAGGTATCTATTGTCAACAAAGCATTTATCCCAAACAAACCTTTGCCGACTCTTTACGAATCCTATTCTTCCATTCAGCTATATTAAGGGTCATATCCTCTATCCACGTTCGTTTAGGTCTACCCTAGTTCTTGTTGCACCATTATTTACAATTTTATCATATCTTTAGAGAATATATCGGACTTCGCTGGACATGCGCAAACCGTCTTAATCGGTTCTCGCTCATTTTTATCCTCTATGGGAGCTACCTTCAACTTCTTACAAATACACTTATTTCTTATACTATCTTTTAAAGCATTGCTACTCATCCATCTCAGCTTTCTCATATAAGTTTACACTAATTTCTTGGTTACGTTTCATAATTGCCGGACATTCTTAACTTCAAAGCGTTGGTGGTCTTAAAGCCATTTTATAGGATAAACCTTTTGATTTCAAGGTGGCTATTGTAAATTTGTAATTCTAACTATTTCTGTGAGTATATTTTAAATGCTAAATTATTATACCTCCTTGATTGCACTGCTATCTGATCTTAGATTATCTTGAGTGCCGGGCATCACATATAGCATGCAGGTTTTGCTTAATGCCATACCGAACTGTTTACATCATTTTATTATTTACTGCATGAGATTAGGGATTAAGCATGCATTTTAAAATATGTTAGTTCTGAGAATAGGAAGTCAAAAAAGTTGGTCAACATCGATCCCCTGTACCTCTATATGTTGTACATCATAATCATGTATTTTTTTTGGCGGAAGGAATTGAAAGAGAGACATTAAGTTGACGGTGTGTTTGGCATTGGTTTTGTTATAAAGTTAGTTTGCTAAGATGAAGTGACAAAGGAATCACAAATGAGGAATTGAGGATTTGCTAACAGATGAACTGGCGCATCCCAAAAAAAACCAGATGAACTTGGAGAATTTTCCTCTGCAGGGTAGATATTTGTTCTTGATCACAGAGAAATTTGATTTCAGATATGATAGAAATCACGTGGGTGATCAATTTGGATTCTCCTTACAAACGTGATCAGTCTGTGGTGATCAATCTGTTGTAATTATCCAAAGTACATATCTATACGACCTAATACTTTTTAAAGCGGTTTGTTGCTTGTCTGTATGCGATTTGACACCGTGAATGGTGGACATTTTAGGAGAATCTGAATAAAGAACTAATTTTATCAGTGAGTTTAGATGAAAACGTACTACTTATGATTGACTTGTAAATAAATCTGGATGGGGGAGGTAGGTAGGGAGAATCGTTATTAATTTGGAGTATGCAAGAGAGGGAAAATGATATATATTTTTTTTGGTTTATGGCGAATGGGAAAATCAGCTTTAACAACTTGTTGTGGGTTTGTGCTTCCTAAACAAACTCCCAGGGTGAAGGTAATTAACACCATTTTAGAAAATATGTATTTCCTTGAAAGCATGTAACTACTTTTTTCCAAACAATACCAAGAAACTTCTGTAGGTACTCCATTGAGGTATTTTAGGACAATGTGAATTCTCAGAATACTTGTAGACACCAATTTGTGAAAAATCACAAATGAAAAAAGAAGAAGAGAACATGACACAATACTCTATTGAGGTGCCAGAAATCACTTCCCTTGAGTTTTTCAGTCAATGTTTCCGCTCTGTTTTACAATTTACAGTATACTGATAGTGCATGTTAATAATGCAGGATGGGTTAGATTCTGATAAAACACAATCATCTGAGAAAAGTCAAAAATCGAGAGCCATTCTAGGTAGATCAGGTGCAAATGGTATTGTTTCTGATCAAGTTCAGGTTGGTTTTTGTATAAATATTTGCCTTCTCATGACCGATGTGCTAATATATTGCGTTTGAATGTGATGTAATAACTTATCTCGTTTACAATGTTGAATAGGGCATTCGACCTGGCGTGGATTCTGATAGGGCAGGCTCAGCTTGTAAGTAAAACTGTACTTGACAAGCAAAAGGGGGAAATCTGGATTATAGTATTTTTACATATTTGTAGCAGATAGAATCATTTCTATTGCCTATTTTAGTAGAATTTCTCAGCCTAGCTGTAGAAATCCATATCTTTTATCCGACTATACGTCGCTTTACTATAAAAACCTTGTGGAGAACATTTATAGTAGTTATGCATGTTGTATCCTGAAAATAATTTAGCTTAATTATTAATGAGTTCTACATGCAAATATATAGTTATAGACCACCTCTCATATCTTAATTGATCTAATTACTCCTCATATCTTAACTTATCTAACAACTCATAACTAATATCTAACGATCCATTATATTCATAACACTCCCCGTAAACTAGAACATAGATGTCAATCATACCAAAGTTGGATAAAAGACAAGCGAAAATCGGTCGAGAAAGAGATTTGGTGAGAATATCTGCTAGTTAAGTCGAAAAGGAAACATGTTGGAATGCAATCACCTTATCTGTCACCTTGTCACGAATGAAGTTGTAATCTATTTCGATATACTTGGTCTGCTCATGAAAAACTGAATTCTCAGCAATGTGGATCGCGTAGTCGAAAGAGAAGAAGGAACCACAAGATCTGTCAGAAGAGAGGTAAGTCATACCAACTCAGCAATTGTATGCGCCATAGATCTATACTCGGTCTCGACAGAAGAACGAGCCATTACATTTTGCTTCTTACTCCACGTAACCAAGTTTCCTCCCAAGAATACACAGTAGCACCAGTGGAACGACGATCATCAATAGATCCAGCAAAGTCAGCATCTGCAAAGGCTGTGTGCGACAACGTAGATGGTTTGTAGAGAAGGTCCTGTCCTGGAGAACCTTTGATGTATCTAAGAATATGCTTAACTGCCTTAAGGTGAGGTCAAAGGATTCTGTATATACCGACTCACTGTACTAATGACAAAGGCAATGTCAGAACAAGTGTTAGTGACGTTAATAAGCTTCCCAATTAGACATCAATATCGTCCTTGGTTAGGTAGTGGAGGATTCGAGGGAGAGCTCAATCGAGATAGGCTAACTGAGGGATCTATAGGAGTGTTTGCCAGTCTACATCCCAGAAATCATGTCTCCGATAGATCAAGTGTATACTTGTGCTGACAAAGTTGTAATCTACGATAGTTCCGTGACACTTCAATTCCAAGAAAATATTTAAGCGGCCCAAAGTCTTTGGTATGGAAGTGTGAAGCAACATGTTCTTTCATTTTGGAGATGCCATCAAAATCATCTTCAGCAATGATAATATCATCAACATATACCAGCACAATTACCCTGTCCTGAGGACGATTATGTGTAAAGAGATGTATTGGCACGATTGCGTTTGAAGCTAATTTGTCTTGAACTGTACTAAACTTTTCAAACCAGGCACGCAGTGACTGCTTTAAGCTGTATAACGATTTATGTAGAAGACAAATTATACTCCCCCGGTCTCTCAAAACCAGGAGGCTGCTGCATATAAATAGTTTCCGAAAGATTGTCATTAAGAAAGACATTCTTCACATCAAGCTGATGAAGTGACCATGCCTTAGAAACAACCAAGAATTTAAGAACACGAACCGAGGTCAATTTAGCAACATGCGAAAAGTCTCAACATAATCCAACCTATACTGCTGAGTAAAATCTTTGGCCACTAATCAAGCTTTGAAACGGTCAATCGTTCCATCGAGATTATACTTGACGGCAAAGATCCATTTACAGTCGACAACCTTATTATCTGAATGCGGAGGTATCGATTTCCAAGTTTGATTAGAGCGCAGTGCGGCAATTTTCTCTAACATAGCCGCATGCCAATCTGGATGATGAAAAGCTTCCTGAACAGAGGAAAGAAGAGTGATGGTAGACAAGGAAGAAACAAACCGACGAGAAAATGGTGTCAGACTATAATAGGAAACAAAGTTAGAAATCGGATGTGCAGTAGTACATGAACGCTTGCCCTTGTGTAAGGCAATAGGAAGAGAAAGATCTTCTGAAGACGGCGGCGGTGGAGAATCAAGAACAGTGGACTGTATAGGAGTACCTGCAGAAAAATCGTTAGAAGAAAGAGGTTGGATAACTTTGTTACGACGGTGATCACTTATGGAAAAGAAGCTACAGGCTTAAAAACAGGTCGTACAGTTTGAATAGACGAATCAAGCTCTGAGGAAGGTAGATGAGGAATATGAATAGGAGTGGGGTCCTTAAGAGTTGGTGGAAAATAGGCTTGGTCTTCTGAGAAGGTCACATCATATGAAGTACAAACTTTAGATGAGACAGGGTCAAAACAAACATACTCTTTTTGGGATTGTGAGTAACCTATAAACACAATACGGGTAGCTCGAGGATCTAGCTTGTCTACATGAGAATCTAGTATATAAGGATAGCATAGACAACCAAACATTTTAGGAGAAACGGGAAAAAAGTTGCCTTGTGGTTATAAAACAGAGAAAGGGGATTGGTTGCTTAGAACCGGAGAAGGCATGCGATTGATATAAAAACAGGCAGCTAAGACTGCAAAATTCCACAATCGTTTATGGACATGCATATGCAAAACAAGAGAACGGGCTACCTCAAGCAAATGTCGGTTTTTCTGTTCAGCAATCCTATTTTGCTGAAGAGTATAAGAACATAAAGTTTGATACAATATATCATGGGGCTGACAAAATACAATAAATTCCGTGCTAATATACTCCTTAGCATTATCTGAACGAAGAACTTTTATCGGAACACCAAATTGATTAGTAATCTCAGCTACGAAGATTTTAAATGTAGATAAAAGTTCTGACCCATTACGTTGAAGATACAACCAAGTCATACGTAAATGATCATCGATAAAAGGCACAAAATATCTATAACCAAACACACTAGGAATTTTAAACAGACCCCAAATATCAGAGTGAACTAATGCAAAGGCTAAATCATGTCTTTTATTAACTGGAGGAAAAGAGGAGCGATGGGGTTTACCAAGAATACATGATTCACAACTGAACTCTGGTAAATCAAGAGAAGGCAGCATATTACGTAAAGAAGAAAGAGAAGAATGAGCAAGTCTCCGATACTATTGGATAGTAGAAACAGCTGTAGATGTACCGAGAAGGTGATCAACGTAGTACAGTACATTCTGTTCATACTCTCCACCAATTCGTTGCTTCGTCAGAAGATACTGTATCACAAAGTGAGATGGATAAAATACCACGGAGCAGTTAGAATTATTTGTAAACCGACGAATTGAAAGTAAATTTTGTTTTAAAGATGGCACAATTAAAGTATCGGTAGAGCCTGAAACGGGTGTGGTATTACCATCAGCCATGAAAATCAATTTGTGAGGACTAGAAGCAAGATCAGACGGTCTATCACGAGACATGTGATGTGAGGTGCCGAAATAAGCGACCCACAAATTAGAATGAGAAAGGAACAATATACTTGATGGAGCAGAAAGGTTGGCAGAAGCTACAGAGGAGAGGAGACGACGCAATTGGCCCCATTCAGTACTGGATAAAGGTAAATTACCGGCCGAAGAGGAAGATCGGGCAGTAGCAACTGGTTTGGATGTTTCGCGAGTTGGAGGTGTATCACCAGGATAGCCATGCTTCTCCCAACACCAGTTTACATGATGAGTAGTGCCGCTGCAATAAGAACAATAAAAAATAGCATAGCCATGATCACGAGTACAAGCAGTAATAGAGAAACGATCACGAGCAGTAATTGAGACTGAATCAGAATCTATGATGAATGGCGCAGAGGTAAATCACGAGAGCGAGAACAAGGGACAAACAAAATCAACAAAATCCAGGCAAGGGCGGTGGTTCACAATTCACTCTCAAATATGGCTGAGCCAGAGCTAGAGACCATTAGGCAATCAACAAAATAATCAAGTCGAGTCAAGAAAGGACCAAGAACAGTAAGAACCAGCAATAAATCTCCAAAATAAGCCTTAGAATCGATCGAGAACTGATCTCAGTAGCTTGAAAAATGACCCAGATTGATGAATAATAACAGAAACCATAAGAAAACTAAAAGAATCCATCAACTCGACCTTAGATCCGAGAAAACTAAACCAAGTCGAAGCAAAGAGGATAAAAAATCGAAGCCTTATCTCGCCATTTTTGTTTAGATCTGAGTCGATGTGGGCGAAGGAGCTTCAATCTGGAAGCATAGGGCTCGACTGACATCGATCTGGACTTCGATGAGGTCTGGAGAGGTCTTCGACTAGTATTGAGGTGGATCGATTTGAGTTGAGGTGGATCGAGGCTCAGCAATGACTTTAGATAATGGTGGCAGCTTCGATTTTGAACCAGAGGGCTCAATCAACTTTGATGAGGCTCCAGCGAGTTCCAGGGGATGTCTGGCGAGGTGGATGAGGGGGGCTGGAGGGGTGGTCGAGGGGGCTGGGAGTTCGTCGAGGGGGGATCGAAAGAGCAGGGAAGCGGCGGCGGCTGATGGGAAGGAGATAATTTGGGAAATTAGGTTTTTTTCCCCTTTTCCTCTTATTATTTTCAGCGCTATGATACCATGAAAATAATCAAGAGAAAATATTTTATTAGCTTAATCATTAATGAGTTCGACATGTAAATATATAAAGTCATAGACCACCTCTCATATTTTAACCGATCTAACCTCTCATAACTAATATCTAACAATCCATTATATTCATAACATATCCAATTAGGGCACGTGCATTAACCTCGTTTAGCAGGTTTAGCTTACATGGCCACTGATGAAAAAAAGATCAATATTTCTTTTTACATCTCATTTATTTATCATTTCATAATATGTTCACAAGTAGATGCATTTCTAGCTGATTTTACTTTCATGATGAATCAGCAACTGGATCAAGTTGGGGCATTTCATCAATTTTTGGTGTTAGTGAGAACCGTGTACCTGCGAAAGAGAATGCTGTGAACAAGTCCCACAGTCTGCCTGTAAATGGCATGGAACAATCGTTTTCGTCGATCCGATTAAGAGAGGTAACCAGAACTTGCAAAGATTCGGTTTACATGCTCTCAAATTATATGATTCTTGTATACAAGTGCGACTAACTTTACAGAACTTTTCAGCCACCAATAATCTTGAAGCCCTTAGAAAATCAGACAGAGCAGGAAGCCGAGGAAATAGCAATCATAAAGTTGCTATTGAAATCATATTATGACATTGTGAGGAAAAATATTGAGGATTCTGTT